>JAYESD010000012.1:61943429-63205172 GCA_036927565.1 Tuctoria greenei | reverse complement strand
AGAAGGTGGGGTGTGCTTTGCCGACAATTCATAAAATAATTATTCAGCAGAACCACTAACAACATCAATTAATTTTCGTATGCCATCACTCGAAAATAACACACTGTACATGCGTTCAATACAAAAAGCCTCTGGGAAGCTTCTGGCATTATATATGTTTGCTTAAATTAAATAACATGTGGCTCGGGATGGCGCATATCTCAGCATTGAGGTAAGACTAGTCTCTTTGTTTATGTATTTTGCATTTCAGTTCCTACATACGTTTAAATGATTTGATATCTTTGATTATTGAAATCGTAGATGTATGATCTCAGCGGTTATCTTCTCATAGATGCTGAGATCGTCAGACTACAACAAGTTGTTATATATAGATTTTGTCTTTGAGCAGGTTATTTTTAATTCAGGTAAGAATCATTTTCTAGACTTTCTAGATGTCCCAGGTGATTAAGTTCCTTCGCAAAGACCTAGGACAGAACCTTCAAATAAACCTATATCTGAATCTTCTACACGACAAACAAGATTGTCTATAAAGAGAACAAGAGCTTTTTTTTTGTCGTGGGAGTCTATGTCCTGGAGTTAGTGACTTCCTGACTAATTGTTTGGTTTTGTATATAAACATTAGTAGTTTATGTGTTTGTTGTTTATATGTTCCGAGCTGATTTCTCTTACTGATGTTTATATTTTTATTTCATTTTTGTGACTGTTGTTTATATATTTTACGTTCCATGTGCTGTTTATATTAAATTGAATTTACTAAATTACATTTAATTTATTAAATTGTTTTTTCTAGATTATATTTAATAATTGAATTTATTTTTTGTTGCTACCAACATTTATTAGCACTGGTTTGTAAAAGAAAATGCTTTTGAAATTTGAAAAATTAGAATAGGTTGGTAAATAGAACTGTTGTCAAAGGTCTAGATTTACGTACTGGTTCTGTAAAAGAACCAAATCTAATGAGCCTAATTATCAGCACTGGTTTCAAAAACTAAGTTGTTTGGATAACCAACATATCAACATCATTTGTAATAAGAATCATTTTGATGTATCAAAGCCGGTTCGCAAACAATCTGGTTCGGATAAGTATAAGTATCATAATCATTCCTTAACGGTAACTGGTTCAGATAATTGAACTATCAGTAACGGTTCAATATAAGAACCGATTCTTATTGTTCCATTATCAACATCAGTTTATAGATTGAACTGGTTTTGAGAATCTACCTATCAGTATCAATTCTTTAAATGAACTGGTTCTTATTGCTTGATTATCATGATCGGTTTTTGACAAGAACTTGTTCTCATAATCTACTTATCAGCACTGGTTCGTCACATAAGAGATTCTGAAATCTGTTATATGTACTGGTTATGCATGGAACCAGTACTGATAACCATGATTATCTGCATCGCCCATTTAGCGTTGGTTCAAGAACCGGAACATATATGTAGTTATGATACGACACAGATAACATTTTTTATACCAGTATTTTAATCGAACTAAGAAATATGGAAGTTTATTCTAATATACGATCTGAATTTGTTGGAAGGAAATGATGATCACGACACATTCCACACAAACTATAATAAATGCAAAAACTAGAAAATGCCTGCATGGACAAGTCTCTTGTGTAGTTATTTATAATAATCTAAAGTATATATCAGAGCTATATAAACTTGTTCAGTTGTATCATGCAGGTCCCCAAAACTTTATTTTGCAATTCTAGGTTTGTGAATTTGTTCGTCTATGTCATTTGGGTTCATGAACTATTTCTTGTTGTCATAGTTGTATGAACTTTTTAAGTGATGCACTACATGTTCACATCTCTTTACTGATGTGGTCTAAACAGTTGTTGTGGTAACATATGCAACTCACATTTCATACCTCTGATTTCTTGTGGCTGAGCAACAATACCGAGAGAAAATCACTGTGTTGCTGCTCACAAGGCTATCATCCCTGCAGGAAATATCATGGGCTCCTTCACTTCTTCACAGGGTATACTCCCCTCCATTAGTCAAGATTGCAAATAGTGCAGTAGACAAGGTATCCTTAGGGTGAGGGCTCACGTCTGTATATTGTTAATGTTGGGAGTGGTAACTGCAGCAGATTCTGCATGAATCAAAGCATATCAGAGAAGCGGTTGCAGCTCTCCGCTCCTCTCCAACAAGAACAGATGAAACATGACTTCAGATTTAAATGTTTCATGCAAGGATATTTACATGTAGTGCACTAATTAAAAGTTTGTACACCTATATCTATATAAAAAAATATGTATTTAATTGGCATATGTAGACAAGTTCAAGAACTAGAAATGTAAAATAAAAGTTTGTAAACTTAAATGATACAACTGGATAAGTTCATGTATATCTCATGTAGTTTGCTCAATATTCTATCATCTCTGACCTGTAGAAATAAATTATAACTGGCTATAAATATGCAAAATAAAAGATTGTGGACCTGGATGACACAACTGGACAGGTTGGTCTACATTTGTTGTATTTTACACATCAATATCCTATCATTTATGACATAGAAAATGAAATGTTAGCTGGCTATAAACATGCAAAATAAGTTCATAGACCTGGATGACACAGCTGTGGACAAATTCATATACCCTTTAGTGTATTTTACACTCAATATTTTATATCTTCTATCATATATAGACTACAGAAACATGGCAACTGACTATAATATGCAAAATAAAAGTTTTCGGCCCATATGGTATAGCTGGACAAGTTCATGTATCTGAGGTATATTTTACTAAATATTCTATCATCTCTGACCTGAACAAAAAAATAGTATTTGACTATAAATACATCGACATGTCTGTGTGCACCTTGAGTCACAATTACAATTTTATCTCATGCCGAAAAACCTGAATGCAGAACTCTCCACTCTCTGCTTCTTTCTTTAGCGATCATGCTGCATACAGATCATACCACCGGTTTGTACTCCTTTCCATGTAATTTTTTTCTATGAATTCAACAATAATCTAATCTAGGGTATTTAGATTTCAATTAGTTTTGTTTATAATTTCTTTTTGCATACAGCTCATTAGGCTTATGATTTTCTAGTTATATTTCATTGCTCCTGCATGCAAACGTTCTATGACCACATGATTTTTGTATGCATGGAATTGGATCATTAGTCATGTTAACGACAGTCCTTAACATCAGGAGAGAATCTTGGACAATGTAAACAGCACTAGTAACCTAGCAAAAAACAGAATCTCATCTCCAACCCCTTTTTTCTCTAACGATAATCAAAATCAAATGCTGGTTCACTACTACAAAAGGCTTCATCGCAGGCGGCTCTAAACATATTATCACATACGGTTTTAAAAACCGCCTGTATGGAAGAGCTTGTGAAAATGATCGATTAGCACAGGCGTGGGCCAAATCCGCCTGTAAAAATGCATTTTCACATACGGTTTTTCATTGATGACCGCCTGTGAAAATGCATTTTCACAGGCGGTCTTTTATTGCTGACCGCCTGTGAAAATGTATTTTCACAGGCGGTTTTTATTGCAAACCACCTGCGAAAATGTATTATCACATACTGTTTTTTTACTGCCAACCACCTGTGATAATACGTTATCATAGACAGTTTTTAGAATGTTCCGTATGCATTGTGTTCGTGACTAGTCGTAATTAGAAGGCAAGAAATGATAACATTTAGACAAAATTTGCGCTAACACAATTCCATCTACAAATAACTAAAAGATTTAGACAAAATTACATTGCAGAGATGCAATAAAAAACACAACAGAAATTACAACGCAATACATCGCAGAAATTACAATCCATCACAACCATCATGTGCAACACCACGTGCAGAGCACCACATGCAGCAGCTCAACGCCATGAAGATAGGGATGCTGCCATTGCAGCCGCTCTTCAACGCCTCCCCACAGAGCTCGGTAGTGCTACCTTCATTCTAGCTCGACTTCCGGGCTACAACAAAAATAAGGATCGCGGCCAGATCTGCGACTAAAGGTTGGATCTGCGATCCTCAGCATCGAGCAAGACACTCGCGGCGGACGAGGAGCGTGGCTGCCGCGATGGCAAGGAGTGTGGTTGCCACGACGGCGATGAGCATGAGCAGCACGGCTGCCACGACGGTCGAGGAGCGCGGCCTCCGCGACGGGAGGATGGCGAGGAGGCGGAAGCGGGCTGCCGACGCTTCAGCGATGAGGTGGAGCTGCGGTAGAGCGAGATTGGGGAGGAAGGAAAGAGAGGTGAGATTGGGGAGATGAACAGTGAGAGGCAGAGATTGGGAATAAGGATGTGAGGTGTCGGTATTGCTGTTGTTATAAACACATATATTAGAGATGACCCCCTATGAGTCGTTGGATCGATAAGTAGCAAAAGGCGGAGATATGAAGTCCAAGAGCGATCCGTGGGATGAAGCAGCGGACCAATCAGGAGCCATCATTATCACAGGCAGTTTTTTTTGTTACAGACCGCCTGTGAAAATCATTATATTTTCACAGGCGGTTGTTTGTTACGGATCGCTGACTATTATCACTGGCATTTTTTGTTACGATCCGCTTGTGAAAATCAATACATTTTCACAGGCGGTTGTTTGTTACGGACCGCCTGTGATATTCTATTATCACAGGCGGTTATTAACTCATTTGACATCACAGGCGTAACTTTTAACGAACCGTCTGTAAAGAAATAAGGAGACGCCTGTGAAAATGCATTTTCTTGTAGTGGTTATAAGTACGTCGTTATTATATGCGTGCATCCATACCAACACTAAGATGAGCGCGAAACATGGTGCACTATTGTCTTCTTCTAGTGCATGTTCTACATATAGATGATACTTCTCACTTCACTTGTCTTCTATTGTGTACATACTATTTCTTTTTATTTAACTTGGGTTGTGTTCATCAATATACACTACTACAGTAAGCCATATCTCAGGCGGCTCCAAACGTATTATCACACGCGATTTCTAATACCGCCTAAAATGAAGTGCCTGTGATAATCTGCAATATCACAGGTGGAAAGTGAAATCGCCTATGATAATGGTGTTATCACAGGAGGTTCATTACTCATGACTAGCCGCTTGTGAAGAAACATTATCACAGGTGGTTCATTACTTAGACTAGCTGCTTGTGAAGAAACATTAACACAGGCGTGTTGTACAGTATAGGTAACCGCCTATGATAATCATTTTATCACTGGCGGATTTTTACCTATGACAAGCCGCCTGTAGAGACAATTTATCGCAGTTGGTTTGTACCGTAATAGAAACCGCTTGTGATAACTGAGTTATCACTGGTTGTTCTGTACCTATTTCTAGCCGCATGTGATAATATAATTTCACAGGCAGGTCTATCTGTAGGTAAAGAACCGCCTGTGATAAAGTATACCCTATGTAGTACTACATGCTGTTATTTCTAATTTCCAGGTCAATTCAATATAATCACAAAAGTCAACAATATAATCACAGAAGTAAACAATATAATCATAGAAGTCATCTCACTAAAGTCAATTTCACTGAAACAATATACATATGTACAAGTTACACATACATGTCATCTCATAGTTTACAAGTTTCAATAAAAACTGCTCCTATTGTCATAGTCACAAAGTTCTGGCATATCAGCTATTACATCATCCTCATCAAAGAACACCCCTCTTTTGTGCAAAATTTCGCGATGCATGAATTGACCCAGTTCACCGGCAATCTTGTCAGGTCCTCAACAGGCATACTTCTACAAACCGGTCATTCTTGGTTCACATTCTTCTTGTGCTGCAATGAAACACATAACAAGGTTTAGGATGTGTTGGTTTGAACAATCTCAAAGTATAGATCAAAGTGAGTATACAGGAATTTATTTGGTATTTTTGGAGCAGTGTACTATGAGCAATTGAATTTTGAAGTTGGAATCAAAATCTAAAAATAATGTTTCTGGTAATATTGAACAGCAGAGAATATGAGTATTAAAATACGCTAGTTACAATGTAAATGAAACTCAAAAGTAAGAAAATAAGATATCGACATTAAGGATAATTTACATCATCACGATTCACTCTATATCCGCTAGTAGTCCGAAGATGCTCGCATATATAATACCCGCATAAGACACTCCTAACGGGCTACATCGGACAAGGATAATATTTTTTAATGTCCAATGCATTCATATTTGGAGGTCTCTGACCGCCAAGCCATTCTGCATAAAATCTCCAAGCGCTGTAATACAAGAAATGTCATATAAAACTTGTCAACACATTCTAAATGTGCGTAAATTAAAAGTATCGAATAAACGTACAGTTGCAAAATGGAAAGGAAATCTTTGTAACGATCTGGTTGGTAATCGGCTGAGTCAAAGATTGTTGCCAAACCCTATGTTGGCTTGATGAAGATCATTATGTAGTGTTTACTGCACACATACAAACACACGTATTAAGTTAGAAATTAGCAATAATTGCTATTTTAATGTCAAGTGTCGAACTTACAAGAAGTGGTACGGAGCCTTTACGAGGTCATTGCCATCTCTGACATTGTTAAACATGGCATGTCCTATGTAAGCTGCAACCTCAGTACTTTTATTCTTCTTTTGTTTTGCGATTGATTTATCAAATTCTTTTTTTTTCATGTGCTTGTACTGTTCTGAGTCTCGATTCACCTTAATGTCGAATAGCGTCTTTGCAATCCATGTAGGGTCAAGGATACCTGTCTTGCATTTCATCTTTTTATTATCCATGTATGGCATCCTATTGAAGAAGTCAAGAATTGTTATAATCTCATGAAATGTGTATGCGTGTAGTAAGAAAAGAAAATGCAAAATATTAGAGACACTAACAAGCACCAGTGAAGTAGCAGGTTGATTTCGAGCGTGCCCATATGGAAAAGGACATGTAGATCTTCAAAGAAAAAGGGCTCGTTTCTCTGCTCCAGTGCTCCAGAATGCTTCTTTTGGCACAAGAAATGTGACGTAAGAAAGTTCTTATTTTGTTCTGGCAGTAATGTACCATTTGTGCATTCTTTTGAGCGGGACAGGTTGTTTGCTAAGTTGTACCGATGTCATGAATGACTTCCCATTCTCATATTTAGGAGGAACATCCTCAAGCTTGTATATTGGAACTCCTGGTTTAACTAAAGCCGTCCGCTGGTTATACATGACACCGTCTTCTTCCCACTGTTCAATATCTTCTAATGCTGGCTCTTGTGAAGAAAGAGATGCAATCGATTTTCTAATATTTTCCTTCAGATTTTCCAAATATTTTGACACTTCTTTAGAAGGTTTCTTATTTTCGTATGACCTAACTTTCATAGGCACTGAAATTTATTTTGTATTTTTCTCAATTTATAACTACAAAGAGATTTGGAGCACTGATCAACCCAGTAAATGATGTCCAATGAACTTGAAATTTTTACTCGAGATCAAGGGAATTTAGTTGACTGTCCTGCCCAAGTTTGGGAATTTTTCTAAAAATTATAACTGTAGGAATGAATTCTAAAAATATTTTGCTTATCTGAATTATGGAGTAATTTCTATGGACTTCAATACAAATCCAAGTCCACCACTGGAAATTATTCTTTATCCTGTTTCTAACAAAATTTATTTGCGAATTTTTGTACCATTCTGCTAGGAGTTATGGATTTTCCAAGTTCGGTTAAATCCTGGAATTATTTTCCAACGGAAAACATTTAAATAAAACAGCCAGGCCCACTGGTTTAAAATCAACTAATCGCAGCTGGGCCGCACCGGGGGCCACGGGATTAACCCGCGCAGCCGCACCGGATCCACGTTCACAGCTGATCCCGTGCGAGAGTAAAGTCGCTGACAGGCGGGACCCAGGGGATCTTCGTCTACCTCCTGACACGGCGGCGTTCCTCGCCGGACTCGCGGAGGCGCTTCACCAAACTAGGTTGCGTCGACCTCCTTCCGGCCTTGCCTTGACCGCTCAACCATAACATCGACCAGGCCCGATGGTGGGGTCCAATCGAGGCGGCGATGGGCGGAGACGGCGGTGCGACGGCGGCAAAGCTAGGGTTTTGGCGATCATCGAAAACGCTCGGAAATGGCGTAATAAGCTCGGGAAAAGGTCATAAATGTTCCTGGGAGTACCAGGATGATGATTTGGGGGTTAGAAAGGGGTGACATAGCCGGCAAAGCTGAGTTCGACGGTGTGCCAATGGTTTTTACATGGCGGCTATGAAAACTGGCATAACATAGCCATTCCTCGATGATTCTTTCTGCTTTTTGTTCGTAGTGAACAGTAAGGAGGCTAGCAAACTAATATGTAACTGGATTAAACCATAGTTACACCTAGAAAACGAATTGCGAGGTGAACCTAGGAAAAGCATATAAAGCATGCCGAAAAGGAAAAGATGATTTTGTGCTCGATAAAAGATTAGCTTGGGAATGGTTTGTACCGTGAGCAAGGTGGTGTCCTGGCGCTCAGTTCGTCTGTTGACGTCGAAGCGCGTGACGGCCTAGGCTGCTGGCACCACAGTGGACAGAGAGTGATGTCCTCGGCGGCCCGACGATGACGACGGCGGAACTTCAAAATAAGGGCCAAACAAGCAACAACACGATGAGCCAAAGGTTGAGGATGGTACAGCACAGTCTGGGCTTCATGTTTGCTGTTTGCATCGAAGTGAAATAAAGCACATAGGAGGCGCTCACCGGTGCAGAACCGAGGCGACGGTGCTGTGCGATGGCGGTGCGAAGCAGAGCAAAGAGGAAGACGGGAGAGGAGTGGTGTGAGGCGGTGCCGACGGCCGGGGCTTTAAGGCGCGCGATGACCAGGTAAGCAGGCAGCTCGCTGGAGCTTGCATGCGTGCCGTGTCGAGCGGGGCGGCGTCAAAACTGCGGCGTGCAGAGCAGTGCCGTAGATGTGCCACTGACTGGTGGGTCCCACTGTTCTTATCCCCTGCACTCCTCTGCAACATCAATTCTCCTACCAAACTTGATCACAAAAATTCCAGATTTTTGTGGAGAGGCTCCAATAAATATCTGGAACTTGATTCTGAAATTGTATTTCGAATTTGGTCAAGTTTCATTTGAGTTTCAAATTTGAATTTGAATTTGGATGAAATTCAATGAGGTCACTGAATTAAATAGCAATTAAGTTTCAAAAATTGTGAAACTTTGGCAATAAGTCAAGCAAGTCATGCTGACCATGATGGTGGGTTCGAATCTTGATGTTCAAATGAGTTGAACAGAATTCAAAATTTGAACTCTAAGTATGGCTTGAATTTGCTAAGCGCCTAAAATAAAATAGCAAATGGAATTCAAAAATATTGAAACTTGATAGGAAGTCTATTTATAATATTATGAGGTCATGGAAAAATTTATAGCCTCAGATTTGAATAGTTTGGCAGGGCCCAAATATACAGTGCTATATTCAAATTAATTTGAATATATTAATACTGCATAGTAATTTGCCCCAAAATTTTTTATTCAATAGCTTCCAAAATTTGTAGAAAGGTAACTTAAATTACTCTAAGTTAATTGATGAAGTTCATTCCTTTTGTTACTAAAATTTCAGTATGAGTAAAAGAAAGATTATTGATGATATCAAGTTTATGTGTACAACTATAATTGATCGTTACTATGGTTGACAACCAACTGGTACTGAACTTTATAATAAGGAAAACTGGGATTTTACATCCGGGTCTGGCACTGTGGCTTCGTCCGGAGCTACAACCGGCTTCGGCCCAGATGCAGAGACTGCAACTACCTCCGTCTTGGGTGCCGTTGCTTCAACTACTTCCGGCTCGAGTGCCGGAGCCTCAACTACTTCCGGCTCAGGCACTGGAGCTTCAGTTACTTTCGGTTCAAGTGCTTGAGCTTCTGCCATCTCTGGCTCTGGTGCCGAAACCTCAGCCTCCAGCTCAGAAACAGCCGAAGCTTCTTCACGAGTCTCTTCCCTGTGGTCCGGCGCTACCACAGGAGCTTCTGGTGTCGTGACTGGATCCAGTTCCACGACAGCTGGTGTTGGAGCCATCGTGTCTTCAGCCACCACTCGGAGGGATGCAGGGGTCGAAGATGGAGCCTCTATTTGCAAAGCCTCCGATGCTGTAGCAGAGGCCGGAGCTTCAGTGTTCTTCTTCGACACCTTGGAAGCAAAAGATCAGAAAATTCAAAACATAGTAAAGATAAAAATAGCAACTCAAGGTGAGAAGACAATGCTTATCTTGTAAAGCTTCTACTCCAGTCGCTATGGAACTTTTTCTACTGTGGCCCGGAGTCAGAGACCCCAGACTTCGGTCGGGAGCTTGCCGCAGGGGTTGGAGTCGCCTCAGTTGGGACCTCCCTCAGCAGGGAAGGACCTCCGAACCTGGAGCCCGTAGCCGGCAATGGAGCCGCGGTTGACTTGCCAGAGCTAGCGCCCCTCATGGATGCCTTTACCAAAGAAGGCGTGGCCGCCGAAGCTCTGCTTGGACGGGGGGAAGAGGCCGCTGAAGATGGAGCCGACCTGAGGGAGCTCCCATTAGCATGTCTCAGCTTCCTCTTTCAGCTGGAAGATTCTGTCGGCTCCTTGCCCTTACCCTTGCCGACGTTGTCAACCTTCTGGCTTGGAGCAGTGGGAGCCACCCATTCCGAAGATCCAGAAATAGAAATCCTGGCAATCCCACGCTTTTCTGCCAAGATGAGGTCGTCCAGCTCCGGCATTACCTTCCCAAGCTCCCTCTTGAACTCAGGAACCATGTTCAGAGGGAGGAAGTTTGCCGGCGGGTCAAGGTGTCACGGGTGATGGCTCGATGTTGAATCTTTTGGAGATGGAGCTTCAAAGCCTCATCATCCAAGTTAGTCCGAAAACCACCTTCGATCTGGTTGTGATCCATCTCGCTGTTGAATACCCATGCAGGCCACTCCATCGTCTTTAGTGGAGCCCACTTGTTCACCAGTAAATTACCGAAGACCATCCGGGGGGCCACTCCATCCTCCGCACATTGCTGGATTCTTGTCAGGATGTGCTTGTATGCTTCGAATACTCCTAAGCCACATTCCAGGCGTCGGTGTCGACATTGGGGAGGCTTGTAGGCAACTCCAGCCTGTTGTGATGATCCATTGTGATGACCACCCAATCCTTCTTCCAGTTGTCCCACTTCCCGGAGGGGAAACTCTTCAAGTACTTGAAGGGACAGTTTTTGCGCTTCACGAAGTAGTAGAAGCTAATCAACTCAGTCCCCTTCCTAGTAGTGTGAACCATGAAGAAGGTCCGGAAGAGCTCGAAGCTTGGCGGCACACTCACCCACATCTCGCAGAAGTGGACGAAGGTTGCCACTAGCAAGATGGAGTGAGGGCCGAGGTGATGAAGCTGGAGCCTGTAGAAGTCAAGCAACATCAGAAGAAAGCTTGAAACAGGTGGTATCAGCCCTACCATGGCATATGCCGAGAAGAAGACGATCTCTCTGATGCTTTACTTCTTGAAGGGAAGCTTGCCAAAGCGGACCGAGTTGTTGAAGGAGGCGTTGGACCACCCCATGTAGGTCCGAACCCTCATGAAATCTTCATCTTTCTTGATCTTGCTACGGGGAAGACCGAACTCCATCACAGCAAAGCGGAGTGAAAGTTGGAATAGCTAAGCAAAAGTGGAGAGGTTCTAAGCGCAAGTTCGAATGGAAGCGTATAGAATCCCTCAAACCATGCAGGCTTTCCTTCTTAAGTAATCCTCCGCAACGCTTGGATAGAAACCGCGTCGGGATCAAGATTTCATTTCACTAATTTACCCCGTTAATGACAAATGGGCCCAGGTCCACTTTGGCAAAAAAGTCGCACAAGGTGAACTGTTGTCATGATGGGAAGTTGGAAGCCCGAGGGCGGCATCCTAACAGGGCGCTCGAAACCGATACGGTTTTCGTGTTGGGAACCTGTGACCTTCAACTGTGTGAAATCCGCACGTCAGGATCCTACGCGCCAAGTGAAAAAGGACCACGTGGCGGCGGCTAACTCTTTTCTGTCGCCTGAACCACCAACAAAGAAGCTTTGAAGTTGCAGTGCGAGAATCAAAGATGGCCCCACCTTCAGTAGAAAAACTTCACCCAGAGGTGGGCCCGGGGCCACTGTCAATACCCTGCATATCGGGTACCCCACGATACTACAAGAAAAGACAAAGAGTTCCTACGTCCGAGTTGAAGATCCCTGAAGGCAACACACGTCTGATAGCACTCGGCCGACATCCCTCGTTTGGGTAGCTCCGGTACTACCACGTGTCCAGCGGGACCGGACCTACCTCCCTTAACAGGGAAGCTCTGGTACTGCCTCGTGTCTAGCAATTCCGGACATAAACCCCAGTAGAGGGAAGCTCCGGTGCCGCCACGTGTCGAGTGACTCCGTACCTACCTACCCGCAGAGGGAAGCTCCGGAGTTGCCACGTGTTGTACCTCCAGACCTAAACCAGCAACGACTACATGATCTCTAACGGCACGACATTCAATATTCTATTAAAACAGCTATTACAAGACCTGATTAACGTGTCATTAATTCAGCATTGATGACACATGATCAGAGGACCTTTACTACCGATAATGCTGCCATTAAGGCATGTTATCACATTGTTAATCATACTTAATACATGTAGATCGTGTATTAGGTGATTGAATACCACCGGGGCCACATGTCAGGCCAGGATCCCTGTAACGGCCAGCCCTTAGCATATAAAAGGGTTGCACCGCACGATAGAAACCGAACTGGAACCAAGCCAACTCAAGCTCATGCAAGATCACACAAAAACTCATCAACAACCACCCCGTGGAGTAGGGTATTACGCTCAGGCGGCCCAAACCACGTAAAAAATCCACTGTGTCACCGTCTCATTCATAATCTTATGCGCACCCCAACCAAATATGAACCTCTGCGGACTATGCTTTAGTAGTACCGGGGAAAGTGTCATAGCAACACTTAAACAGTTGCCCTGACTAAATGGTATCATAACAGAATGACCTTGGATCGTACAAGTGAACCATATACTACAATCAGTTCCTGCATGTCACCTACGGGACTGTACAAAGGAAACATAAACTGGAACAAATATTCCACTATTCACCCATATAAGTTACTATGATGTATGACCCTAACTGGATAAAAAAGAAATGACAGAAAATGAAAATTCAGAAGAACAAAACAAAGGGATCAAATTTCAGGTTCCAGTTTCAAACTGAAGAATCGCAGCCACATTGTAATTCTCATGTGGTCATGAACAGCCAAAACATGACAGAGAAGGTACAAGACAGATATGAATTCCAACATATTTCATGACACTGCATTCTATCATTTGACAGGGAATGGAGTGGCACGGTGGAGGGGGGGGGGGGGGGAGGCGGTTGAGGGTGTTGGGGGCGATGAGGAGTGTGGTGGACGGCAAGAGGGGCGGTGGACGACAGGGAGGGGCAGTGGAGGGTGCTGGAGAGCGTTGGAAGGGCAATGGACGGCCGGGAGGGCGGTGGACGGCGGGGTGGGGTGGTCAACGGTGGTGGAGGGCCGGTGGAGGAGTGGTCGGGGAGGGGGCGGTGTCTAGTGGCAGAGGCGGTGGGGGAGGGGTGGCGCAACGTGGGGAGGGGTCGGTGGCATACCTGGACTCGTTGGGTCCTTCTCGGTTGATGCCGGCTGCGCAACGCCGGGGCAACGGCGTGACGCGGAGCCGGACGGCAGCGCGGCACGGCAGCGGCAGCGCAGAGCGGCGCTGGCGGCGATTACCTCGGCAGCGGGCGCGCGCGGGTGCAAAATGAAAATGAAAAGGCGCGTGGGGGAATTAATCACTGGCTCTAATAGACGATGGTAATATTGTAACCATCATCAATTAAGGCCTAATTGACAACGGTTCTTTGTAGCTGTCGTCTATTACGGCTCAGGTGGGCCCGGTTTTGGCCCTCATTGATGACGAGCCTTAATTGATGATGGTCAGCCATCGTCTTTAAGTAATTGATGACGATACTAGGTCAACCATCGTCAATTACGGGCTAATTGACGACGGCTAGATTTAACCGTCATCAATTATTTAAAAGACGACATGGCCGTCGTCTATTATTTTGGCTGTCGTCTATTGTCGTGATTCCTGTAGTGTAAGGGATATGTGTTAGCTATGGTACCTATGACAGTGATTGTCAATATCTGTTCAAACATTATCATGGCAAGAAACTCACTAACAAGGTTTGTAGAGCACATATAGATTGTATCTAATGCTTATTTATTCTAAGAATGTAATAGGGTGAGCTAACTCATGCACTGGGAAACAAGGAGCATCATGGCCACACACGAGGCTATGATAGAAAGGCTTGGAAGCATGCCTTGCTGTCAAACACCGACTGTTACATAAAATGTAGAAAAGTAATAGAACTAGATGCTCAAGTGATGGCCACTGTACAAAGGGAGGTACAAGAAATTTAGAGTAAGCTATGCAGTCTAAACAACAGTAATGGCCCAACCAACAAATTAAAAATTTTGTTATGAGCCCTACTGGACCTAGTGCTCATTGTAGCAGTTGCGTGTCCATGCTGTTTCTGGAAGATGACAATCAACATCATCCCATTGATGACTTTATAGTGTGCAGTGTACAGGCTTGTCACATATGTAATAGGTATACTGAAGATGGTGGCCATTGGTAGCTGAGCCATTGGTGACAGGGGTTCTCTTCCAACAAAAACCGATACCATAGGGGTATGCTATTGTACATCTGGATAAGGTAAAAACAAAATTTTAATAGATCAATTTGGATTACACTGACAGAGAAATTTAGGATTGGTAAAAATGTTGGTTCATATGTCCTGTGCGGTGTAAATGTGACATCATTTTTTATTTAGGTTCTTAATCCAGTACAGAGCCTTTAGACCAAGGTTTACCATTGTTAGGAACAGTAGTAGCAGCAGTTCATTGCCACCACTATAACTAGTGCCAACAGTGGAGGCGCTACAACTAGAACCGTTTCTAGCTGCAAGGGAGATGCTGCTGGTACAACCATTGGCAACAACGACAGTGGGTCGGCAACACCAAATTTACCTCAATTAAAATAGCTAATTCCTTTGAGTTCACAATAGCAATGTACATTTTAACAATAGCAATACCAGCTTGGGAAGACGACCGCATCACGACGGTAACCACAGTCCAAGAAGCTGCCTTCATCGCAACAGCCAACACTTTCCAAGAAGGTAGTTTTATCAAAGCAACATGGGTCACCCGAGAATTCAAGCTAGTGTTACAAAAGAAAAGGAAAAATGAAAGGATGATGCAGCGAGAAGATGAATGACAACAATAACAATATAACAACTAATAGCAACAAAATAAATGTCAAGAGTATTTATTGAGGATGCTAAGATTCTAGTGAAATCTTTTATAGTGACATCATTGCAATGCCAACTGAATTAGAGAAGTGAAAGTTTGACAAACCCATCTTTTCTGAATTTCAGTGTAATTCAAGTCCAACATTTAAAAAATTCAACAAGTTGTACATAAATCGATTTATAGCTGCCAAACATATGTTGTGTCCTCGATTCAGCCACGACTCTTCCATTGTACTAGCAATGAGATTATGCTTGTTTGGGAAGAATTTATTTCTACTAAAACTACATGCAATTAGTAACCCGATGATTCATTTGTGAGAACTGTATGTCTTATATTGTCTGATTAATAATATATTGTTGTCTTAATAGATTGAGTGTCTAACCTTATTTTATATTCATATGTACAATGCAAAAGGCATATGTGCCGACAATGTAATCAAGGGCATGGGCTACATCGACCCACATATTGTATACAAAACCATGGCACTCGATCAACCACAAATAGTAGAGCATTGCTTTATTTGATTTTTTCCAATGTTCCAGAGCAGGAGATGTATCTTCTTACCTTAGTGCTACCGGTATGTGTGTTTACCTATAAGAACGATTGTTCTATATTTGTGTAGCATGTTCTTTATATCTTCTGAGTAACTTCCTGCAATGAAATTTATGTAGATATCACTGGATCTTATTTATCATTGGTTTAGAGGCTAACACTATGTATGTTGTAGGCTCCAAAAGAAGGGAAAGGGAAACCTGGAATGAGCTCGAAGTCTATGTAAAGAAGTAAGTTATTGTTTCATTATTACTTTTTTGTTACACATTAAGATAATTGAGGCTAATTCAAGTTATAATTATAACTACACATGTGCATAGCGTATGTGAGCTATAGAAGGTGGGGTGTGCTTTGCCGACAATTCATAAAATAATTATTCAGCAGAACCACTAACAACATCAATTAATTTTCGTATGCCATCACTCGAAAATAACACACTGTACATGCGTTCAATACAAAAAGCCTCTGGGAAGCTTCTGGCATTATATATGTTTGCTTAAATTAAATAACATGTGGCTCGGGATGGCGCATATCTCAGCATTGAGGTAAGACTAGTCTCTTTGTTTATGTATTTTGCATTTCAGTTCCTACATACGTTTAAATGATTTGATATCTTTGATTATTGAAATCGTAGATGTATGATCTCAGCGGTTATCTTCTCATAGATGCTGAGATCGTCAGACTACAACAAGTTGTTATATATAGATTTTGTCTTTGAGCAGGTTATTTTTAATTCAGGTAAGAATCATTTTCTAGACTTTCTAGATGTCCCAGGTGATTAAGTTCCTTCGCAAAGACCTAGGACAGAACCTTCAAATAAACCTATATCTGAATCTTCTACACGACAAACAAGATTGTCTATAAAGAGAACAAGAGCTTTTTTTTTTTGTCGTGGGAGTCTATGTCCTGGAGTTAGGGACTTCCTGACTAATTGTTTGGTTTTGTATATAAACATTAGTAGTTTATGTGTTTGTTGTTTATATGTTCCGAGCTTATTTCTCTTACTGATGTTTATATTTTTATTTCATTTTTGTGACTGTTGTTTATATATTTTACGTTCCATGTGCTGTTTATATTAAATTGAATTTACTAAATTACATTTAATTTATTAAATTGTTTTTTCTAGATTATATCTAATAATTGAATTTATTTTTTGTTGCTACCAACATTTATTAGCACTGGTTTGTAAAAGAAAATGCTTTTGAAATTTGAAAAATTAGAATAGGTTGGTAAATAGAACTGTTGTCAAAGGTCTAGATTTACGTACTGGTTCTGTAAAAGAACCAAATCTAATGAGCCTAATTATCAGCACTGGTTTCAAAAACTAAGTTGTTTGGATAACCAACATATCAACATCATTTGTAATAAGAATCATTTTGATGTATCAAAGCCGGTTCGCAAACAATCTGGTTCGGATAAGTATAAGTATCATAATCATTCCTTAACGGTAACTGGTTCAGATAATTGAACTATCAGTAACGGTTCAATATAAGAACCGATTCTTATTGTTCCATTATCAACATCAGTTTATAGATTGAACTGGTTTTGAGAATCTACCTATCAGTATCAATTCTTTAAATGAACTGGTTCTTATTGCTTGATTATCATGATCGGTTTTTGACAAGAACTTGTTCTCATAATCTACTTATCAGCACTGGTTCGTCACATAAGAGATTCTGAAATCTGTTATATGTACTGGTTATGCATGGAACCAGTACTGATAACCATGATTATCTGCATCGCCCATTTAGCGTTGGTTCAAGAACCGGAACATATATGTAGTTATGATACGACACAGATAACATTTTTTATACCAGTATTTTAATCGAACTAAGAAATATGGAAGTTTATTCTAATATACGATCTGAATTTGTTGGAAGGAAATGATGATCACGACACATTCCACACAAACTATAATAAATGCAAAAACTAGAAAATGCCTGCATGGACAAGTCTCTTGTGTAGTTATTTATAATAATCTAAAGTATATATCAGAGCTATATAAACTTGTTCAGTTGTATCATGCAGGTCCCCAAAACTTTATTTTGCAATTCTAGGTTTGTGAATTTGTTCGTCTATGTCATTTGGGTTCATGAACTATTTCTTGTTGTCATAGTTGTATGAACTTTTTAAGTGATGCACTACATGTTCACATCTCTTTACTGATGTGGTCTAAACAGTTGTTGTGGTAACATATGCAACTCACATTTCATACCTCTGATTTCTTGTGGCTGAGCAACAATACCGAGAGAAAATCACTGTGTTGCTGCTCACAAGGCTATCATCCCTGCAGGAAATATCATGGGCTCCTTCACTTCTTCACAGGGTATACTCCCCTCCATTAGTCAAGATTGCAAATAGTGCAGTAGACAAGGTATCCTTAGGGTGAGGGCTCACGTCTGTATATTGTTAATGTTGGGAGTGGTAACTGCAGCAGATTCTGCATGAATCAAAGCATATCAGAGAAGCGGTTGCAGCTCTCCGCTCCTCTCCAACAAGAACAGATGAAACATGACTTCAGATTTAAATGTTTCATGCAAGGATATTTACATGTAGTGCACTAATTAAAAGTTTCTACACCTATATCTATATAAAAAAATATGTATTTAATTGGCATATGTAGACAAGTTCAAGAACTAGAAATGTAAAATAAAAGTTTGTAAACTTAAATGATACAACTGGATAAGTTCATGTATATCTCATGTAGTTTGCTCAATATTCTATCATCTCTGACCTGTAGAAATAAATTATAACTGGCTATAAATATGCAAAATAAAAGATTGTGGACCTGGATGACACAACTGGACAGGTTGGTCTACATTTGTTGTATTTTACACATCAATATCCTATCATTTATGACATAGAAAATGAAATGTTAGCTGGCTATAAACATGCAAAATAAGTTCATAGACCTGGATGACACAGCTGTGGACAAATTTATATACCCTTTAGTGTATTTTACTCAATATTTTATATCTTCTATCATATATAGACTACAGAAACATGGCAACTGACTATAATATGCAAAATAAAAGTTTTTCGGCCCATATGGTATAGCTGGACAAGTTCATGTATCTGAGGTATATTTTACTAAATATTCTATCATCTCTGACCTGAACAAAAAAATAGTATTTGACTATAAATACATCGACATGTCTGTGTGCACCTTGAGTCACAATTACAATTTTATCTCATGCCGAAAAACCTGAATGCAGAACTCTCCACTCTCTGCTTCTTTCTTTTAGCGATCATGCTGCATACAGATCATACCACCGGTTTGTACTCCTTTCCATGTAATTTTTTTCTATGAATTCAACAATAATCTAATCTAGGATATTTAGATTTCAATTAGTTTTGTTTATAATTTCTTATTGCATACAGCTCATTAGGCTTATGATTTTCTAGTTATATTTCATTGCTCCTGCATGCAAACGTTCTATGACCACATGATTTTTGTATGCATGGAATTGGATCATTAGTCATGTTAACGACAGTCCTTAACATCAGGAGAGAATCTTGGACAATGTAAACAGCACTAGTAACCTAGCAAAAAACAGAATCTCATCTCCAACCCCTTTTTTCTCTAACGATAATCAAAATCAAATGCTGGTTCACTACTACAAAAGGCTTCATCGCAGGCGGCTCTAAACATATTATCACATACGGTTTTAAAAACCGCCTGTAATGAAGAGCTTGTGAAAATGATCGATTAGCACACGCGTGGGCCAAATCCGCTTGTAAAAATGCATTTTCACATACGGTTTTTTATTGATGACCGCCTGTGAAAATGCATTTTCACAAGCGGTTTTTTATTGCTGACCGACTGTGAAAATGTATTTTCACAGGCGGTTTTTATTGCAAACCACCTGCGAAAATGTATTATCACATACTGTTCTTTTACTGCCAACCACCTGTGATAATACGTTATCATAGACAGTTTTTAGAATGTTCCGTATGCATTGTGTTCATGACTAGTCGTAATTAGAAGGAAAGAAATGATTTAGACAAAATTTGCGCTAACACAATTCCATCTACAAATGACTAAAAGATTTAGACAAAATTACATTGCAGAGATGCAATAAAAAAACACAACAGAAATTACAACGCAATACATCGCAGAAATTACAATCCATCACAACCATCATGTGCAACACCACGTGCAGAGCACCACATGCAGCAGCTCAACGCCATGAAGATAGGGATGCTGCCGTTGCAGCCGCTCTTCAACGCCTCCCCACAGAGCTCGGTAGTGCTACCTTCATTCTAGCTCGACTTCCGGGCTACAACAAAAATAAAGATCGCGGCCAGATATGCGACTGAAGGTTGGATCTGCGATCCTCGACATCGAGCAAGACACTCGCGACGGACGAGGAGCGTGGCTGCCGCGATGGCAAGGAGTGTGGTTGCCACGACGGCGATGAGCATGAGCGGCACGGCTGCCACGACGGTCGAGGAGCGCGGCTGCCGCGTCGGCAAGGAGCGCGGCCTCCGCGACGGGAGGATGGCGAGGAGGCGGAAGCGGGCTGCCGACGCTTCAGCGATGAGGTGGAGCTGCGGTAGAGCGAGGTTGGGGAGGAAGGAAAGAGAGGTGAGATTGGGGAGATGAACAGTGAGAGGCAGAGATTGGGGATAAGGATGTGAGGTGTCGGTATTGTTGTTGTTATAAACACATATATTAGAGATGACCCCCTATGAGTCGTTGGATCGATAAGTAGCAAAAGGCGGAGATATGAAGTCCAAGAGCGATCCGTGGGATGAAGCAGCGGACCAATCAGGAGCCATCATTATCACAGGCGGTTTTTTTGTTACAGACCGCCTGTGAAAATCATTATATTTTCACAGGCGGTTGTTTGTTACGGACCGCTGACTATTATCACTGGCAGTTTTTGTTACGAACCGCTTGTGAAAATCAATACATTTTCACAGGCGGTTGTTTGTTACGGACCGCCTGTGATATTCTATTATCACAGGCGGTTATTAACTCATTTGACATCACAGGCGTAACTTTTAATGAACCGTCTGTAAAGAAATAAGGAGACGCCAGTGAAAATGCATTTTCTAGTAGTGGTTATAAGTACGTCGTTATTATATGCGTGCATCCATACCAACACTAAGATGAGCGCGAAACATGGTGCACTATTGTCTTCTTCTAGTGCATGTTCTACATGTAGATGATACTTCTCACTTCACTTGTCTTCTATTGTGTACATACTATTTCTTTTTATTTAACTTGGGTTGTGTTCATCAATATACACTACTACAGTAAGCCATATCTCAGGCGGCTCCAAACGTATTATCACACGCGATTTCTAATACCGCCTAAAATGAAGTGCCTGTGATAATCTGCAATATCACAGGTGGAAAGTGAAACCGCCTATGATAATGGTGTTATCACAGGCGGTTCATTACTCATGACTAGCTGCTTGTGAAGAAACATTATCACAGGTGGTTCATTACTTAGACTAGCTGCTTGTGAAGAAACATTATCACAGGCGTGTTGTACAGTATAGGTAACCGCCTATGATAATCATTTTATCACTGGCAGATTTTTACCTATGACAAGCCGCCTGTAGAGACAATTTATCACAGCTGGTTTGTACCGTAATAGAAACCGCTTGTGATAACTGAGTTATCACTGGTTGTTCTGTACCTATTTCTAGCCGCTTGTGATAATATAATTTCACAGGCAGGTCTATCTGTAGGTAAAGAACCGCCTGTGATAAAGTATACCCTATGTAGTACTACATGCTGTTATTTCTAATTTCTAGGTCAATTCAATATAAGCACAAAAGTCAACAATATAATCACAGAAGTAAACAATATAATCATAGAAGTCATCTCACTAAAGTCAATTTCACTGAAACAATATACATATGTACAAGTTACACATACATGTCATCTCATAGTTTACAAGTTTCAATAAAAACTGCTCCTATTGTCATAGTCACAAAGTTCTGGCATATCAGCTATTACACCATCCTCATCAAAGAACACCCCTCTTTTGTGCAAAATTTCGCGATGCATGAATTGACCCAGTTCACCGGCAATCTTGTCAGGTCCTCCAACAGGCATACTTCTACAAACCGGCCATTCTTGGTTCACATTCTTCTTGTGCTGCAATGAAACACATAACAAGGTTTAGGATGTGTTGGTTTGAACAATCTCAAAGTATAGATCAAAGTGAGTATACAGGAATTTATTTGGTATTTTTGGAGCAGTTGTACTATGAGCAATTGAATTCTGAAGTTGGAATCAAAATCTAAAAATAATGTTTCTGGTAATATTGAACAGCAGAGAATATGAGTATTAAAATACGCTAGTTACAATGTAAATGAAACTCAAAAGTAAGAAAATAAGATATCGACATTAAGGATAATTTACATCATCACGATTCACTCTATATCCGCTAGTAGTCCGAAGATGCTCGCATACATAATACCCGCATAGGACACTCCCAACGGGCTACATCGGACAAGGACAATATTTTTTAATGTCCAATGCATTCATATTTGGAGGTCTCTGACCGCCAAGCCGTTCTGCATAAAATCTCCAAGCGCTGTAATACAAGAAATGTCATATAAAACTTGTCAACACATTCTAAATGTGCGTAAATTAAAAGTATTGAATAAACGTACAGTTGCAAAATGGAAAGGAAATCTTTGTAATGATCTGGTTGGTAATCGGCTGAGTCAAAGATTGTTGCCAAACCCTACGTTGGCTTGATGAAGATCATTATGTAGTGTTTACTGCACACATACAAACACACGTGTTAAGTTAGCAATTAGCAATAATTGCTATTTCAATGTCAAGTGTCGAACTTACAAGAAGTGGTACGGAGCCTTTACGAGGTCATTGCCATCTCTGACAATGTTAAACATGACATGTCCTATGTAAGCTGCAACCTCGGTACTTTTATTCTTCTTTTGATTTGCGATTGATTTATCAAATTCTTTTTTTCATGTGCTTGTACTGTTCTGAGTCTCGATGCACCTTAATGTCGAATATCGTCTTTGCAATCCATGTAGGGTCAAGGATACCTGTCTTGCATTTCATCTTTTTATTATCCATGTATGGCATCCTATTGAAGAAGTCCAGAATTGTTATAATCTCATGAAATGTGTATGCGTTTAGTAAGAAAAGAAAATGCAAAATATTAGAGACACTTACAAGCACCAGTGAAGTAGCAGGTTGATTTCGAGCGTGCCCAGATGGAAAAGGACATGTAGATCTTCAAAGAAAAAGGGCTCGTTTCTCTGCTCCAGTGCTTCAGAATGCTTCTTTTGGCACAAGAAATGTGACGTAAGAAAGTTCTTATTTAGTGCTGGCAGTAATGTACCATTTGTGCATTCTTTTGAGCGGGACAAGTTGTTTGCTAAGTTGTACCGATGTCATGAACGACTTCCCATTCTCATATTTAGGAGGAACATCCTCAAGCTTGTATATTGGAACTCCTGGTTTAACTAAAGCCGTCCGCTGGTTATACATGACACCGTCTTCTTCCCACTGTTCAATATCTTCTAATGCTGGCTCTTGTGAAGAACGAGATGCAATCGATTTTCTAATATTTTCCTTCATATTTTCCAAATATTTTGACACTTCTTTAGAAGGTTTCTTATTTTCGTATGACCTAACTTTCATAGGCACTGATGACCGAGGAGTAGTCCTCGGAATTTGGACATTGGCTTGTTGTTGAACCTGTTGTTCAACTGATTGCTCTTTCCTACTAGTAGCTTGCTATAGTACTACATCAGGTTGTTGCTCAACTGGTTGCTCTTTAATAACAATAGCTTGCTCTGGTACTGCTTCAAGCTGTTGTTCAAATGGTTGCTCTTGGTTATCTTTACTAGCAAGGTTACTATCATCCTTGCTCAGACATAGCGGGAGTGGATCTTCCTGGACTTTCGCCTTAGAAGACGGGGTTGCCGTATTTTGAGATGTGACGGTGCTAGAAATCCGCTCATCATCCAACAAGATATTGTGTCGGTGCCAAAGGATTAATTGGTTGACAGCCTGCCCCAATGTGGTGATCCCCTCATGTGTGATGTGGTCTATTTCATAATCTTCACAATCATTATCAATGATCTGAAGAACTTGCACCATAGCATAATACAACAGAAGTGAATTGCCGTTGAAGTCACAATCATGCTTTGCCATAGCAGTGGTAACCTATTTGGTTTTGTTCCCTGCTCTACAGATCGGGATGAGAAGACGACGAGATCTATCCTTAACAATATCATCGACATCGAACTTATGGGTTGATCATGAGCCTGGCAAAGAACCTACGCTGCTAGGGTAGGCAGTTGGAGATACCAAATGTTCCTTTGGCACGGGAACCATTTTTGTACTCGGTGCCACTAATTATCCCGATTGTCTAAGTTCTTCCATTATTGTTTGCACATTTTCCTTGACGTTTTGAGCAATCATTTCATCAAGTGTTTCCTTGAGGTTCTCACGTCTTCTATATGTCTCCTTATCTTTCGGGAAACCGTCTAGTCAAGACATCTGAGAAGAGATTGCTCGAATCCGTCCATTGTGTTCAGGGTTTCCTAGGATAGCAGTAAGTTGGTCATTCTCCCTCTTTGGCTTGAAGAGACCCTTCTGTTGATTTTCGATTACTTCTTTCATTTTTTGCTCCACTTCCTTCACAGAGTCGGGCTTTTCAAGTTTGCCCTCGCTGGTCAAACCTGACCAAGCAAAGACCCATTGTTGAGTTCTCTCTTCACAACCTTCAAACGGGTAAGGATTGCCCTTAGTGGTAATTTCCTCTAATATCTTATTCCATTTCTAAACTTTGGGGGCATATCCGTCAGACCCCAAGCGATGATGGTATTTGTTCTTTTTTCCAAGCTCTGACCTAGTTGCACTTAGGGCTTTAGCATCAGGTGTGTTCTTTTGACAAACAAATTCTTGCCACTGAGCTTTTGTGATTTTTCCCATCTTCCTCGGGCTAGGGACCTTATCAGCCTTAACATAAGCATTCATTTCACTCTTCCAACCACGAAACTTCTTGCCGCAAGGGACAAATGTTGCTTTCTTTATAGCTTCTTCTGTGCCTTTCGGGAATTTGGATTGTTTCTTTATCCTCTCACACAACTCATTCCTATTCTCCTCAGGTAATTTTCTCCAATTCTCGATTGTGATCAGCATGAGCTCTCTAACAAGACAAACACATGCATTTCGGTACTTTGTAACTGAATCCAGTGGTTCTTGGGGAAGCCCACCTAGACCGATCCTTGTTATATACATGATGTGGTACAATGGACCCTTATTGCAACCTCGTTGCCCTCGTTTTCGCTTGAGTGAACCTGAGGATTCATCAATTGGAGAACCTTCTACGGTTTTAGGAGCCAAAGTCACCTCGTTGTCTTCGCGATTAATCTAGGTAGAAGAGAATTATGAGACTTTGTATGATTGACAACCAACATTAACTTGAACTACTGAAGTTAAGATTCCTGATCCATACCTCATCAGCGGGATCATATTCCGAGTTGAGATCCTCTGAAGTATTTTTAATTTTTATATTCGGAAATGGATCCGATGGACTGTGAAAGGAGCCTGAACTGACGGAGTCACTGAACTCCATATTGCTTGCTTCATTGTTACTACCATCAACAGTCTTCTTAGGGCTTTCCATGCTAGAACTAATAAGACAAAATATATCTCACTTCAATGAAAGGTGGAAGAGATATGGTCTGAGCCAACCAGAGATAGAGAGGCTTTGAGTAGATTCATGTTCAGATTAAGAAAAATTAAAAAATAAATTATTAAACAGTTGGGGTTATAATCAGGCAGGTCATAATTTTTATGAAGGAAAGTTGGATATCAAAAGGTTGAAATATATACAGGCCAATATGCCTACTAAACTATATTTTTAAATAGTTTACAAAGATATTAACACTGAGAATGGAGAAAGTGGCAGATAAAATAATTAACAAGGTTCAATCTGCATTCTACGTTTGCATGAATGGCATATTCACAAGGTTCAATCTGCAGATACCCAATAGAAATATAATGAATGACATATTAACTCTACAAGATGTGTTGCATGAAAGAAAAAGATGGAAGCATTCTAGGGTTTGATAAGGCATTCTAGGGTCCATATTACATTTTCTTGATTATATCAGTATGCTTTTATATTGGCATATATCATATGGAGCATAATAACACTGGAATTGAACTTTATATATATAGTTTTTAGTTTTGTGAAGTATACATTTTCATATAATTACAATACTTTAATTTAACCGAGAGAACTAATAACTGCAGACATATAAATTAAAATAGATGCACTATCGTACTAATAATTGAATAGTTGGGACTTTACTTATAATTGGACCTCCCTTTGTATTTCCGTATATAATCACATAACATACCTTGACATGCATCTAACATGTAATGTCGCGGATATATGAGTAACAACATAACACTTTGTAAATCATGATATATGCTCAACGTTATTATTAGCAATATTTATAAATTGCAATCATCTTCGCAAAAACTATACTCCATCAGTCTTTAAATTATCGTCCTTAGCAAAAAATTATGCTCAATGTTATGTACAAAAAATCACAATGCACAATTCAATCAAAAATTAAACAACATTGCATAGCATAATCGGGTCGTAGATGAGGAGGGGAATGTTGGTGGGGGAGGAGAACGAGCGTCGACGTGTTGGTGGCCGCCACGGCCGCCGGTGGGGAAGGAGGGGTTGCTGAGGAGGCCGGGTGGGTGGGTGGCTCGGTGGGGGGGGGGGGTGGAGGTGGTGCTCGATTGGAGGCTGACATGGAGGGGAGCTCGTCCGACGTCCATGGAGGGGGCTCGGGTGAGGCCGGGTAAAAGGGGTGGGGCGCTCGAGTGAGGTCGGGTGGAGGCCGCTTTGGAGGAGGGTTAGAGGGAGATGAGCTTACATGGCATGGAGGAGGGAGAGGGCAACGGCGAGTGGGAGTGGCGGCGGGTGAGGGGCAAAGCTCGACATACCTTGACGGAAAGCGACGAGGGCGAAGCTCAGTGCAAGATCGAAGCTCGGCGGCAAGGGCAGCGAAGATGAGTCACAACGGTGGTGATGCTCGGCGGCGAGGGTGTCGAAGCTCAACGGTGATGGCGGCGAAGACTTAGAGGCAAATGAAATTTTGGCAGCCTGACAACGTCTAAGTGATTTCGTCCGGGTTAGGTTTTTCGAATGAAGTCGAGCGCTATATATAGGCTCGTATCTTCGCAAGCAGTTTTTAAGGAACAACCGCCTGAGAAGAGCACTTCTCTCAGGCGGTTATTAATTACTAACCACCTGTGAACATGTAATATTATCTCAGGCAGTTGGTAAGTAAGACCCGCTTGAGATAAAGACTTTTCTCAGGCGGTTTTTTAGAATCAACCGACTAAAAGATCTTTATGTAGGCCTAATTAATATTTTTGATTAAAATGAGGGGCCTTCTAAAAGCCCAAATTCCACTTTCTTGTAATATGCTTGAGTATTAAAGGTTACCATTAAATTTCACTTGGGAAAACCTTTGAAATTGGTCAGAACATAAAAAACAAATAACACTGGTTATTTGTCATTTTTCTATCTTAATGAATATAATGATTTTTTCATTTAGTTTTTTCAATGGAAGTTTGTAGTCATCATACCAACCTCTATGAATTTTTACAGATTTTTCTAAATTTTTTTGAATCAATGTGTGTTCAAAATTTGATGAATGCCTCATATGTATATGAGCATTTGATTAGAATGATGTATAATTTGAATTTTGACATGTTGGAGTGCTTTAAAAAATTAACAAATTTCATACATGTATAAATAAGACAAATATGTTCATACAAAATAATTTCAGTGAAGGATCCTTATTTTTAGGAGATAAAGAAATGTGAATAATATGTGAGTATAAGTTAATTTGATATTCACCAAAACATTACTAGCTATACAAGTTTTAAAATATTTGGTCCAGGCGGTAGATATTAATTTTGAAAAATATAGAAGAAAGAATCATCAAATTTGGACTCAATTTGAAGAATTTATACATGTTTGAGTATTTATACTGGAATCTAAATAAAAAAGAAGCAATAGAAAAGAAGACTGAAGAACAGGCTTGGCCCATTATCGCAAGCGGTTGTTTATGAACATCCGACTGTGCAGTAGTTAAAAACCGGCTGAAAAAAGCATTTACTGAGTCTAGGCTTAATTAATATTCTTGTATAAAATGAGGGGCCTTTTAAAAGCCCAAATTCCACTTTCTTGTAATATGATTTAGTATTATAGGTTTCCATTATATTTCACTTCAGAAAGCATTTGAAATTGGTCAGAACGTGAAAAACAAATAACAATGGCTATTTGTCATTTTTCTATCTTGA
This sequence comes from Tuctoria greenei, assembly GCA_036927565.1. Taxonomy (NCBI): domain Eukaryota; kingdom Viridiplantae; phylum Streptophyta; class Magnoliopsida; order Poales; family Poaceae; genus Tuctoria; species Tuctoria greenei. The sequence goes on along the minus strand of JAYESD010000012.1, from coordinate 63,177,033 downwards.
TGAATATAATGATTTTTTAATTTAGTTTTTCAATGGAACTTTTTAGTCATCATACCAACCTCTATGAACTTTTTCAGATTTTTTTTTAAATTTTTTTTGAAACAATGTGTTTTAAAATTTGATAAATGCCTCATATGTATATGAGCATTTGATTAGAATGATGGATAATTTAAGTTTTGACATGTTGGAATGCTTTAATAAAATTAAAAAAATTCATACATGTATAAATAAGACAAATATGTTCATACAAACCAATTTCGATGAAGGATCCCTTTTTTTAGGAGATAAAGAAATATGAATAATATGTGAGTATAAATTCATTTGATATTTACCAAAATATTACGATATTATCGATACAAGTTTAAAAATATTTGGTCCAGGTGGTAGATATTAGTTTTTGAAAAATATAGAAGAGAGAATCATCAAATTTGGACTCAATTTGCAGAGTCTATACATATTTGAGTATTTATATTGGAATCTAAATAAAAAAAGCAAGGGAAAAGAAAACTGAAGAGCAGGCTCGGGTCATAATTATCGCAGGCAGTTGTTTAGGAACTACCGCTTGAACTTAATTAAATTTTTTCACAGGCTGTTTTTTCGTTAAAACCCACCTGTGAAAACGGACGCCTATAAAATGGGCCCCTCGGGCACCACAGAAAACCTATCTCGGGAGATTTTTCATCGACGCTGCCAGGCTACCAAAATTTTCCACCGTGCGTGGCCCGGTCTGGTATTCATTAGTTGATCAAGCTTTAAACGGAGAGAAGGTTAGAAGAGACTTCTTCACTATCATGTTTTCAATTTGTTGTCTTGTTTTCAGTTTTGTTTTGTTGAGTTTGCATGCCTCCAGCCCCCCCCCCCCCCCCCCCTTCACTTGAGATTTGTAGTAGATTTGAAGGATTAAAGGTTGAAAGAAGTAGTGGAGTATCCCCTTGAGCTCAACCATGAATTTTGTAGAAAAGGAAGTAAATTTGAAGGATTAAAGGTTGAAGATGAATATAAGCACATCACGTGTTCGATGAAATATTTCAATGAATAAGCCTAACTTCAAAAATCCATTATACTGGGAAGCTGAGAAAATTATGGAACAAACTTCCATGAAACCTTTATGAATAGACCTACACGATACCAATATTAACTCATATGATATAGGCTGGTTTTGTCTCTGTAAATTCATTTTAAAGAAGAACTTTAGGGAATATTTATGGTCAAATTTTGTAAATCTTACAAGAATTTTGTGTTGAAGCATGGACCGTCGAGCGTGGATGTATAACATGCTAAGACCCAATCCTATGTACATTCATAACGTTGCAAATTTTATTGAAGCGTCCAAGAGACATGCGAAGTTGCAAAAGATAGATGACATATTATGTCCATGTATCGACTGTGAAAACAAGATTGCCTGGATAGATACTATAGTAATCCAATCCCTTTTGGTGAAAAGAGGTTTCAAAAAAAAAAACCACACAATATGGACAGAGCATGGTGAGTTAGATACACATGAAGTAGATAAAGATGATGAGAGAGGTTCAGATGACGATAATGTTCATACCAATGATGGTAGTGACAATCAAGATGGTGATGATGATGATGAGTTCGATTGTGAGGAGATGTTGCGTCACATTGAATAATATGTATTGAATTCTATGGGAGCAAGTAAAGGTTATAGTAAAAAGGAGACATTGCAGAATGCGGCGACGAAGCTTTTATATGATTAATCAAATGGTTGTGATAAAGAGTTTACTACATTGCGTGCAATCCTAGAACTCCTAAAGTTGAAAGCCACACACGGATGGTCCAATTGTAGTTTCTCTGATCTTTTGAATCTTATGGTAGAAATTCTTCCAAATCAAAATAAACTACCCAGAAGCACTTATAAAGCTAAGGAACTTCTTTTCCCGATGGCACTAGGTGTGACAAAAATACACGCTTGTGTGAACCATTGTATTCTGTATCGCAAAGACCATGAGCTCGCAACTAGATGCCCCATCTGTGGTGTCAGTAGATATAAGAAGGACTATAATCACCAATATGTTACCAACATGAAAAAGTCTCAGAAGAATAAAATGTTTATTATTGGCCCTGAAGGTGACGATGAGGATACTTATGACGATGCAGACGGGAAGCATAAGTGAAAAATTCCTGCCTTGGTGATGTGATACCTTCCAGTAATTGATCGCTTGAAGTGTTTGTTCTCAAACCCTGGGGAGGCTAAACTTTTGAGTTGGCATTCTGAACAGCGCAAGAAGAATGAAAAACATATTCGACACCCTGTGGATGCAACACAGTGGAAAAATTTTAATATTCAGTATCCAGAATTTTCAAAGGAAATCAGAAATGTAAGGTTTGCCTTGGGTAAAGACATAATGAATTCGTTTGGTGAAAAAAGGAGCATACACAGCACATGGCCAGTGGTCTTAACGATGTACAACCTACCAATGTGGTCGTGTCACAAAAGAAAATATATCTTGTTATTTGTTCTTATCCAAGGTCCGAAACAACCCGACATCAAAATTGATGTGTTCTTGGAACCTTTAATGGAAGATATGGCAAAATTGAGGAATGAAGGGGTAAGTACATGGGATGAGTACAATCGGGAGTATTTCACGCTAAGAGCAATGATATTTGTTGCCGTGCAAGATTATCCTATACTGTTTACATTATCGGGACAAATGAAAGGGAAGAAAGGTTGTGTAAGGTGCGTGGATAGAACTGTATTTCTATGCCTCACTTCATCTAGAAAGATGGTGTACATGAGACACCTGCGGTTCTTCGTAGATACACACAAGTATAGGAAGATGAAAGAACAATTTGATAACAGAATCAAAAAAATACTGCACCAAAACCTTAGATGTAGAAATCTCGTGTTAGAAATGGTCAAGAACATTCATATTGCTTTCGGTAAGGGCAAAATATGCAAAGGAACAAAGAGAAAGAAAAGTACATCTTCGTGTGATACAACTGACATGGCCTTCAAGAGACAATCATTTTTTTTTCAAGTATCTTCCGTATTGGAAGAATATCGAATTTTGTCATAGTATTGATTTGATGCACGTTACAAAGAATATATTTGATAGTATTATTGAAACCTTGCTGGACATGTTGAGGAAAACAAAGGATGGATTAAATTCACGTATGGACCTAGTAAATCTTGATATGAGACCAGAGCTTCACCTAGTAGAAAAGGCGAACGGGAAGAATTACCTTCTCCCAGCCAGCTACAACTTGACACTACAAGAGAAAAAGGCAATTTGTTAATTCTTGCATGGGATCAAAGTACCCACGAATTTTTCATCCAATATCCGCAAACTAGTCTCGATGAAAGACTTGTCTTTATTCAGCTATAATTCTCATGACTATCACATGATGATGACAATGTTCCTTGCCATCGCAATAAGGGTCATCAAATCTGAGCATATAAAAGTTGTCATCACACGTTTGTGTTACTTCTTCAATGCAGTATCGCAAAAGGTGATAGCACGTGAAGATTTAGACTATTTGAAGACGTACATCGTCGAGACTATGTGCAAGCTTGAGATGTGTTTCCCACCATCATTTTTTTGATATACATGTACACCTAATCATACATCTTGTTGATCAGATAAAAGTATTGAGGCTACTATATTTACATCATATGTTTCCGTTGGAGAGATATTTAGGAGTATTAAAAGGTTAAGTGAGGAATAGTGCTCACCCAGAGGGTTCCAATATGGAAGGATACACAACTGAAAAAGTGATCTGAGGGTTGCACTAATTACATAAAAGATGGAAAAAAATAGGTGTGCGTATACTAGTACATGAGGGTAGACTACGTGTGAGAGGCAAAGTGGGTAAGAAAACTTTTATCGTTCAAGATTACAAGAATATACACCGTGCACATTTTGGTGTACTACAACAGCTCGTAATAGCTGAGTCATACATCGAGTAACACCAAATTGAACTTCGCGAAAAAACCAAGATCGCACAGAGGACTGGATCATGAATGAACATAGAAGATGTTTCACTGAATGGTTAATGGAAAAAAATATATCAGATGGAAACTCTATAGAAGAGGCAACAATGCAGAAGTTAGCTTATGGCCCATATTCTTTGGTGACATCATGGAAACATATGACATCAATGGTTATACATTTTACACTAAGGAAAAATACGGTAAGAGTGCTTCACAAAATAGTGGTGTTTGTATAGAGGCATATGATCCACAAGGGCAGAAGACCACATACTTCAGGTTCATAGAGAAAATATGGGAACTCAAATATGGCGAAAGAATGGTAATGCTCGTATTTAAGTGCCAATGGGTCAAACATCCTGATGGTGTGAAAGTGGACAACTACAGGCTGACACTGGTAGACTTGAACAAAGTGGGTTATAAAGATGACCCGTAGGTTCTCGCCGATCGTCTTGCACAAGTTTTTTATGTACAAGATCCAGAAACTGAGAAGATGCACGTAGTTATTTCTGGAAAGAAAAATATGGTTGGGGTTGAGAATGTGAAAGATAATGAAGAGGAATATAATCAGTATGAAGAGATGTACCATTTCATCAGAACAAAAAACATCAAGCGCGTAGAGAGAAGCATTAAAAAGGATTTAAACCCCTCTATGCGAGAAAATGTAAATGCTGGAAAAATGTATGATATATATTGTATATATTTGTATCCTCTAAAATAATCTTTGAACTATGCTACTTTTAAGCTTTAGATAGCATGTTTCGAACATTATTAAATTCATCATCTGTAGAGAAGAGTAATTTGGACAAGTGATCCTTTTCGGCTTGTTGACTATCATATTTATCAACTTCACCTGTTCCGTAAGTTATCAAATTGTATGTGTATATAAATTTCTTCAGACCTATGATGATTAGGCTTGCCATCCAATAGTTTGGTTCCAAAGAACATCTAGAAGCATAACTCTTGAAGCTCCTGTCAAGCTAATCCCTTCACAGCAAGCTCTTGTGGATGCAAGTAACACTCGGGTTTCATCATTTGGATTGTTAAAGCTTCAATTGAAGTCTGACGATACTTCCCATCCATTTGAGGGCTTGTTTGGATAGGAGGATCCAATTTAATATAAGTGGATTGAGTTGGATTGAGGAGAAAATTAGTTCATTTTCCACTCCAATCCACTTCAACCCAACTAGATTGAGTACACCCAAACAAGCTCTGAAGGATTTATTTCTCTTCTCTCCATTATAAAAACTTACGAAGATGCTACTTTATCAGTTCTAATGGCTGACTATATTGACTAAAAATTAGTACCGTCTCTATTAGTGCTTCACACAAGCGACGAAGCGAACAACTTCAATCACAAATCTTATTTTTACCCTTTTCATAGGAATTTGACCTTAATCTTTCAAGCATAGATTTATCAATAAGTGAAGCTTCCTCATCAGACAAGCTAATGGCAGTTACAAGCGAAGGGTGTGTCGAAGCTAACAAAATCTCAACGGGACTGAAGACAAAGAGATGTTGCATATGAGTGGCAATGTCAAGGTTAGACAGCATGAAGCTATGATGGCTGCCTTCAACAACATGAAAAGTGATGCCAAGGTTATTCTTGCATCAACCAAGGCATGTTGTGAGGGCACAACACTTGTTGGGGCATCACGGTTATGCTTGCCCCAACAAGTGTTATGCCTTTCACAACATGCCTTGGTTTATGCAAGCATAACCTTAGCATCACTTTTCATGTTGTTAAAGGTTGCCATCATGGCTTCAATCTATCTAACCTGGACATTGCCACTCATATGCATGATCTCTTTATCTTCAGTCCAATTCAGATTTCGTTAGCACACCCTTCGCTTATAACTGCCCTTAATATGTGTGATAAGGAAGCTTCACTTACTGATAAATCTATGCTTGAAAGATTAAGGTCAATTCCTGTGAAAGGGTAAAAACAAGATTTTTTTATTGAAGTTGTTCGCTTCCTCGCTTGTGTGAAGCACTAAGAGAGAAGGTACTAATTTCTAGTCAATATATCCAGCCATTAAAACTGATAAAGGAGCATCTTCCTACGTTTTCAAATGAACAGGAGGGAAAGAAATCCTTCAAATGGATGGGAAAATCCTTCCAAGAGATCGTCAGGCTTCAATAGAGGCTTTCCCAAATGATGAGTCATGGGTATTACTTGCATCTACAAGAGCTTGATGTGCAGGGATTAGCTTGATAGAACCTATCAGCATCACCGACGGTTCTTAATTAACAAGTATCCTGTGAAAACAATGACTATTCCCAAGCGGTTCTTAAATAAAAACCGCTTGTGATGTTTGAATCAGTACATACGGTTCTTAAACAATAACCGCCCATGAAAATCATGTATTTACCCAGGCGGTGGTTAATTAAAAACCGCCTGTGAAGTTTGTTAGAATACAGGCAGTTCTTAATTAATAGCCACCTAAGAAAATCATTTATTTACCCAGGTGGTTGTTTTTCAAATCCGCCTGTGCTGTTCATTTATCACAGTCGGTTATTGTATCATTCGTCATCGCAGTCGCATTTTTTTACACACCGCCTGTGTTTGAAAAATCGAAGAGTCTGTCGTTTGTTTATATATATATATATATATATATATATATATATATATATATATATATATAAACAACACTCATATTATCACATTAAACCAAGATAGATTTCAGCAATTAGCAGTGAAGTTCCTTCAACACAAGAGGTCTCAGCGATGATATTAACGAGAACACGGTATTCAGCTTTAGCACTAGAGCGAGATAATGTATGTTGATGCTTTGAAGACCAGATGACCATAATATCGCCCAAGAACATGTCGTATCTTGAGGTATAATGGTTTGTGTCAGGACAATCGACCCCATCAAGATCAAACTAAGATATGAGTTCAATAACGAAGGAGCGGTGTAGCTAAAGATGATGGTTCAACGTGCCTCAGACATACCAGAGAACGTGTTTGACCAAAACAAGATGAGGCTCTCGAGGGTCATGAATGTAGAGACAGACCTGTTGCACGACATATGCAGTATCTGGGCGAGTAAAAGTGAGATACTGCAGGTCTCCCACGAGACCGCGGTAATGAGTAGCATCTTAAATAGACACACCATTGGTTGATAATTTGGTGCTTGTGCCAATTGTAGTGGAACATGGCCTGCAATTAGCCATACCTGCTTTCTAAGGTATATCAACCATGCATTGCCGCCGTGAGAGGAAGAAGCCAGCAGTGCTCCGTGTATAACTGAAATGCTCAGAAAGTGAGGTTGCCCAAATCCTTCATTGGAAACTCTTAGGAAAGGGCATCAATAATACGATGAAGCAACATTACTGAGGAGGCTGTCAAAATAATGTTATCCACATATAGCCCTAAGAATTGCGAGAATGAGGCGACAATAGTATTTGGAGTTGGAGAGGTCCACATGAACGAATGTGCGGAACTAATCATGGATGATCCTCACATTTATTTGTTAGTTTCCGAGGAACTTCTTGCCAAGATCGAGCCATAGGGAGCAAGCAGCGGGATGAAGCATCAAGGCGACCTCCATGTGCTTGTGTGAGCTAGTTAAAGATAGCCAGGAACGGATAGTGCAGTTTGTATAGTGCTAGTAAGAATCAGTAGCAACATCAGGATGCACATTGCCAAGGACGTAATCAGAGAGATCGTACTTGTTGAGGGTTTTGTGGAAGAAGAGCTTCCACCGACTATAGTCTGGTGAAATATTGTTGAGGATGACTGGGTTGTCATGCTCATGTAGTGAATGGTGCCAGCACAAAGAGTAGCAACGTCAGCAAGCGCCTTAGCCCGTGCCAGGGAATTACCGTCCGAGGAAAGAGGAGGAGGTTCGACACCAACTTAGGCAAGTCAGTCATAGTTAACCGCTGCACATGCTTGTGCCGCCATGGCGGCTAATAGATCAGCATCCATACCCAATCTATTTGTTTTATATACCAAGGCGACATCTTGTGCGGCCACATCTGCATGGTAGTTATCATCAACTTGTGGAGATATGATGATGGGTTGTGGTTGGACCGTTAGAGGCGAGCTTGGACCGCGGTCTGGTGGCGATCGGGCAAGTGCCAGGGCGATCGAAATGCTGGCGGAAGTCATGGAAGACATCAGATCCCAATAGAAGATGTGATGTGAGGTGGACCGCCAAAGGAGGGGTGGCAGCAGCTAGGGTTAGGGTTACTGGTGCTCAGACTACGGGTGGGGTCGATCGGACCGTAGGGTGGTGGCGGCTACAGTGACGACAAGGGCGGTGCGGGAGGTCTGACATTAATATAGTTGGTGGTAAACCACGGGGTGACTAAGCAGTTGGACACTACTACAAAAAGCTTTATCGCAAGCGGTCCTAAACATATTATCACAAGCGGTTTTCTAAAACTGCCTGTAAGTAAGCACCTGTGAAAATAGCACATTTTCATAAGCGGACAATGCAACCGCCTATGAAAATTTAATTTTCACAGGCGGGTGGTATCGGATCCGATTGTGAAAGTGCCGTTTTCACAGGCGGTTGTTATCGGATCCGACTATGAACACAAATTGCTGTTATCACATTCGGCTCGCACTTAAAACCGCATGTGAACATTATAACCTATATAGAACACAAATTCAAAACCAAACTCAAATTCTAATACACATTCACACAGCACAAATTCATATACATTCTTCACACAACACAATTTCCATGTGCACAGGCTTTATGAACAGCAGAAACACAAATTCAAATACATTATTCACAAGTACACATGATTTACAAACAGCACAAAAACAAATTCATGTATGATGCTTGTATATCTCAAACACTAATAGAAACAACACTAACAGTTTCTCTAAAAACTACTGGCATTCTCAAAATTGCATAGTTGAGGACTATCAGCATGTGAACTTGTACATAAATTACAGGCGGTCCCTATACAGGCCACCTGTGATGATGCATTTTCACTTGTACATAAATTAAGTTAAACTAAATTTTGGAACCAGAGAATCCAATGCATAGCAACTAGTCACAAGTATTTATATATTTATATTTCTACACAAATTAAAAGGAATGTAATGCAACTCTAATTCTAGGGCTTTTTATACCAAATAAATTGCACTAGTTACAAGAAATGCATAGAAACTCTAATGTATTTCATACAATTTTTCCTGCACTGTCAAAGTCTTCTCGCATGTAGGGTATCAAACCCTTTTGAATATTCCTTTCTACACGCTTGATTATTTCTGGATTGGTAAAGAGGGACATCTCTTCATTTTGATTATTTTCGTCTCCATTATCTCTCACATTGTAAACTCCAATAATATTTTGCTTTCCAGAAACAACTATGTGCATCTTCTTCTAATTTCCTGAATCTTGTACATAAAAAACTCGTGCAACACGTTTGGCGAGAATCCACAGGTCTTTATAGCCCACTTTCTTTAAGTCTACCAGTGTGAGCCCGTAGTTGTCAAATTTCATACCTTTGCGGTTTTTGACTTATTGACACTTAAACACGGGTATTTGCATTCTTTCTTCATATTCGAGTTCCCATATTTTCTCTATGAACCCGATGTGGTCCTCTGTCCTAGTGGATTGTAATCCTCTATACGAATGACACTATTTTGTTCAACACTCTTACGGTCTTTTGCCTTAGCGTAAAATGTGTACCCATTGATGTCATATGCTTGCCATGATGTTACCAAAGCTGGTGGACTAGAAGCTAACCTCTTCATGGTTGCTTCTTTATAGAGTATCCGTATGGTATATTTTTGTCCATTAACTATTTAGTGAAACGCTTCTGTGCTCTTTCATGATCCAGTCCTCTCCGTGACCTTGGTTTTCTATGCGAAGCTCATTGTGGTGTTCCTCGATGTTGTTGTAGTACACCAAAATGTGCGCAATGTACTTCTTTGTAATCTTGAACCATGAATGTTTTCTACCCGCTTTCTCTCCCACGTAGTCTACCCTCATGTACTGGTGTAGGCACACCTATTGGTTTTCCATATTTGATGTAATCAGTGCATCCCTCAAACACTTCTTCTGTAGTGTAGCCTTCCGTAATTGAACCCTCTGGGTGAGCATAGTTCTGCACATAACCCTTTAATACTGATAAATATCGCTCCAATGGAAACATATGATGTAAATACTGTGGCTCCAATGCTTTGATCTTATCTACGAGATGTATGATTAGGTGTACTTGCATATCAGAAAATGATAGTTGGAAACACATCTCAAGCTTGCACACAGTCCCAATGATGTATGTTTTCAGATACTCTAAGTCTTCACAAGCTGTTACATTTTGTGATACTGCATTGAAGAATTAACACAAACGTGTGATGATAACTTTTACATGCTCTGGTTTGATAGACCTTATTGAAATTCTGAGAAACATTGTAATCATCATATGACGGTCGTGAGAATTATAGCTGAATATAGATAAGTCTTCCATCGAGACTAGTTTGCTGATGTTGGATGAGAAACATGTGGGCACTTTGACCACACGCAAGCATTCGCAAATTGTTTCTTTCTTGTCAAGTGTCAAGTTGTAGCTAGCTGGAGGAAGGTAATGCTTCCTATTGTTTTTTATACTGGGTGAGGCTCTTGTATGATGTCAAGATTACTAGGTCCATACATGATTTTAATCTGTCCTTGGTCTTCCTCAGCATGTCCAGCAAGGTTCCAATAATGCTATCAAATAGATTCTTCGTAACGTGCATCAAATCAATATTGTGACAAATTTCAAGGTCCTTCCAGTATGTAAGATACTTGAAAAAAATCGATTTCATAAAGCATTGGCAGTCATGTCAGCTGAAGATGTAGTTTTCTTTCTCTTTGCTCCTTTAATTTTTTGCCCTTACCGAAAACAACCTGAATGTTCTTTACCATTTCGAACATGAGTTTTGCACTACAAGGCTTTGGTGCAGTACCTTCTTTGGTTTTGTTATTGAATTGTTTTTCATCTTATGGTACATGTGCGTTTCTGTCAAGAACCGCCTGTGTCTCATGTACATCAACTTTCTAGATGAAGTGAGGTAGAGATAACCAGTTTCATCCACACACATCACACAAACTTTCTTTCTTTTCATTTGTCCGGACTATATAAATAGTTCGGGGTAATCATGGGCAGTAACGAATATCATTGCTCTTAGCGTGAAATACTCCTGCTTGTACTTGTCCCATGTATGTACCCTTCATTTGACAACATGTCCATATCATCCATCAGAGGTTCCAGGAATACATCAATTTCGACACCAGCTTGTTTTGGACCCTGGATAAGAATAGATAACAAAATATACTTTCTTTTATGACACAACCATATTGGTAGGATGTACATCGTTAGGATCACGTTCCATGTGTTGTGTATGCTCTTTTTTTACCAAACGAATTCATTTCATCTGTACCCAAAGGAAACCTTACATTTCTAATTTCCTTTGCAAACTCTGGATACTGAATATAAAAAAAGTACATTGTGTTGCATCAGCAGGGTGTCAAATCTGCTTGTCATTCTTTGTGTGCAGCTCAGAATGCCAAAGCATAAGTTCAGCCTCCCTAGGATTTGATAACAAACGCTTCAAACCATCAACTACTAGAAGGTACTGCATCACCAAGGCGGGGATCTTTCTCTTATTCTTCCCATCACATCATCAGAAGTATCATCATCAAGCTCGGGGCCAATAGAACTCTTCTTATTTTTTTGACTCTTATTCATGTTCATATCATATTGCTGACTATAGGCTTTCTTGTATCTACTAACACCAAAGGTTGGGCATCTTGTTCGAGCTCATGCTCTTTATGATATGGAATCCAATGGTTCGGACAATAGTGTATTATTGTGACACCAAGTGACATCGGACATAAAAGCTTCTTCGCTTTGTAGGCGCTTGTAGCGAGTTTGTTGGGTGTTGGAAGAATTTTTGTCAGAAGATTCAAAAGATCAGTGAGACTACAATCGAACCATCCATGGTCGGCCTTCAGCTATAGTAGTTCTAGGACTGTACGCAACGTAGTAAACTCTTTATGACGCTCCTTTGATTCATCGTATAAAAGCTCCTTTGACGCACTGTGTAGTTTCTCAATTTTACTTGAAGCTCTACTTTGTCCCATCGAAATAAATCTTGTGGTTCCATGTGATGCAACATAATCTCATAATCGAACTCTTCATCATCGTCATCATCTTGATTGTCAGTATTATAACCGATATCAGCATTATCGCCATCATAATTACTGACACCTCTCTCATCATCATTATTCACATCATGTGTATCTAGCTCACCATGCTCAGTCCATATTGTGTAGTTTTTCATAAACCCTCTTTTCACCAACTGTGATTGGATTTCAATAGTATTAATCCAAGCAATCTTATTTTCACAGTCGATACAAGAACATAATCTCCATCAATCTTTAGCATCTTCGCATGTCTCTTGGACACTTCAATAAAACTTGCAACATTTTGAATGTACGTAGGATCAAATTGTACATCCACGCTCTGTCCATCTTCTATGTGACACTGTCAAGATATAAAGGATATATCATTTTGTTCTCATTCATTTGCAATTTGAGAAAAATAAAAATAAATATTGAAAACTTAATTTTATATTTGAACATGTAGGATATATACAAGTAAAGAGAAGTGTGGATTTTGACAGATGTTCAATATGGTACAAGGTTAACTAGATATGAAGCAATGCACAAAACATTGTCACAGACACTGTCTCAAACAGATATTGTTTCAAACAGTACGAAACAACTTCGGGCAAAACCTAAATTAAAAAATTACGACCTCAAATAAAAAAATGAAGGAGAAAACCAAGCAAGATCATATTCTTACCTTATAGAGAGACTAATCTTTAAAACAATCCCAAATTTAACTCATTTCCATGTCCAAATCTTCAAATTCCCGTGACACCTAAATTTCAAATTTGAGGCATTAAAGCACATCAAATGAAGGGGAAAACAAAGAAAAAGAACTGAATAACAATAAGGAAGTGTACCTCTGAAAAATATTTGAAAATAAAACCTCCCCCCCCCATCATTGAAAAATCTCATCCGCCGCAATTGTCGAAACAGCAGCAATTTGGTAAGAACCCATCGGGGGCTATATATACACCTATTTTCACAGGCGGTTAGTTGTGGATTCACCTTTGACAAGTATTATCACAACCAGTCCATGTCAAAACCGCCTGTGTTTATTACACCATTTCCTAATTTGTATAGAACTATTTTCACAAGTGTTTAGTTTTGGATGCGCCTGTGATAAGTATTATCACAGGCGGACCATAACATATCACAGGCGGTTCTTATATAGGCCGCAAATACAGATGCCTGAGGCTTTGTCACTGCAGGTGAAAGTTGTCGTCGTCGACCACCTCTGTCCACTGTCGAGCCACTTCTCCAGGCATCTTCAAGCCTATTTCCTTTAACAAAAAAGGTGTGCTATCACACCTAGTAGGTCCTCATCAAATTTCAGCTCATGTTGTAAGCTATAGCTCTGGTATTCTTCAGTTTGCCAAAGGGTTTTGCATATGAACAGAGCTATTCATCCGCAATCTCCCGTTCCACATCCATTCGAACTAAATAACAAATAGAGAACACAAGAAGAAAAGATAACATGATAGATAACATATATAACAACATATAACACAATATATAACAACATTACAAAAGACAGGAAAAGAAAAACATCCACTAAAAGAAAAGAGAAAAACAAATTCTACTCCTCCTCCTCAGCCTCGGCCTCCTGCTGCTGGGCCTCAGGCTCCGGTGGCGGAAACGACATAACCTGTTTGCTCGCCGCCACCACCCCAGCTTCCATCGTCCGTCAATGCTGAGCTCCTGACTCATCGTCTCGAAAAGAGCGTCGAGACGACCGGACACTACAGTGAACCTGAACAGGTGGTGGCCCATGGTGCCGCCACCATTGGGTTCTGGAAGCGCACCAAGACCCAGGAAGCGCATTGAGCTAGATGTACTGTGAAATGCATCCTGTTCCATTAGGAAGTGCTGTTTTTTCACCGGGGGGGGGGGGGGGGTGTCGCGGTTTCTTCGCTGCAGTAGGGCTTGGCGGCATGGAATTTTGCTCGGCCATTTGGCGTGGATGGCGCGCGCGGCAGAGACAAAGATTACGACGGTTGTGGCCTCGCTCGGAGAAGACGATGGTGTCTTTATATAATTTCTCACTAGGTGGCAGTTCGCCTTTTGACGCGCAGTGATGGTTCTGCCCTGCCGACGACTCGCCTCTCGGCGCACACTGATGGGACGCGTGAAGTAACTAATGGAACCGGTCAGTTTTAAATATCGCCATCACAGGTGGCTCTAAATAAAACCGCCTGTGATAAATTTCTTCATATGCGGTTCTTAAGAAAACCGCTTGTGATAGATACCACCATGGCTGTTCTTGGTTTTCCATTTTTTTATTTTGATTCAAATTTAAATAATCAAACTTGTATAGTTTCGCATATTCGGTCCAAATTTGACGATTGTTTTTTCTATATTCTTGAAAAAATAATTTCTAGCACTTGGAACAATTTCGTTCAAAGATAGAAATATAATGTTTATATGTTTTGGTAAACCTCATAATAATTCCTATGCACATATTCAGTTTTCTATAACTCTTCAAAAAAGGGATCTTCAACTGAAAATTGGTGTTGTCGGTACCCTGCGTACCGTGTCGCAGTTACCAGAAAGGTAGGGCGAGTCCTGCCCATACAGGTTCTGTGGTTGTACGAAATCACTATGTTGAGGTCAAATGAACTGGTCCTTATATTGGTGAGGCAGCTCCATCCGTCCTTGGCAAAAGGACTAGTTCAGAACATACAGTATCGAACTACACTAAAGTACTCAACATAAGGCTAGTCCGGGAAACATGGTCATCGAACTATTACTGAAGCACTCAGCACCGATCGATGGGTTACACCGAATACACAACCGCTGCTGGTATACCTCTTAGGGATCCCGCGACATCCCATCACCATACCCTCCTCAACCACCCTCCCTCTTCACACACACAGTTCATTAACCACCCACCCATATCCTAACTGTAACCCTCATTTTCATGCATCATGCCCTACATACATTCATATACATGTTTAACATTAACCCACATGAAGAGGAATGAGTTTAAAATTGATTTGGAACAAAACCGCAATTAAAATGCTAAAAAGTGCAGACTAGTCCGATTTTGGCGAGGACTAGTCTGATTTCTCCCTCACTTCAAATGGACTTGTCCGATTTTGCTGTGGACTAGTCCGATTTTGCCTTTGGACACTTTCGAACTTCTGATTTTGTGCGGACTAGTCCGATATTCAAAGAATCCTTGAAATTGCTAAGTTCCTGGACTTGTGCGGACTAGTCCGGTGTCCCAGTGGACTTGTCCGTTTCCTCTCTAACTAAAGTTGGACTTGTCCGATTTTTTGCCAGACTTGTCCGTTCCTTCTGACTAACTTCGGACTAGTCCGGTCCTTTTCGGTCTTGTCCGATATTTTGCGGCTCCGAATTGATCTTTTGTTTTACGACTTTTTTCTTGGGTTTCACTTAAGTGGGCCTAGGGACGTCGTTCCTAACTCTTTTAGAGCCAGTGTGAGACTCTAAACCGGCCTCTACTCCTCTCAAACTTGAAATCCATCTAACCCTATCCTCCACCTCTATATAAACTACCCCACCCCTTGGCTTGACATCTATTTGCCACTTTTCCACCCTACCCAAACCCTAGTTCGTGGAGAGCCAACATCAAGGACGAAGGAGGAGATCCCAAGCAAGAAAAAGAAGAGGAGGAAACAAAAGAGGATCAAGATCTCCATCAAGTTTCGTTCTTCATCACCAATTCATCTCCATGTTCATCACCAACCCTAGATCATCAAGACCCAAGTGCTACCTCCAAGTTTCTCGATTCATTGGAGTCCTAAACACCTGGTATACCTTCTATTTTCTTTTCCTTACTTGAATTTGACCCCTAATCTCCAAATTCACATCGATCTAGAAAACCCTAGTTCGCTAGTTCTGCAATGTGCGGACTAGTCCGGCCTTCTGCAGACTACTCCAATTTTGCTGACTAAATTGTGTTGAATTGATTCTAAAAGTAGATCTAATCAAATCCAAACCTGTATAAACTTGTTAAAATCTATTAGAACTAGTTAGTGATCATTGAAAGCAATCTATTAACAAGTTCTACCTTGTATTTGCATCAATCATGCATGTCATGTCATATTGAGTAATATTTGTGCACTCTTTGATTGTGTCTCTTGTCTTGTATGTTTATTGTGCAGATTAGACGGATTTGCGCTAGAGAGTGCCACGGAGGATCTTTAGCACCAATAGTTTGAAGAAGTTGACCCGAATCATCCGCAAAAGAAAGGCAAGTGTCCTAAAAGCATATTGATCCTGTTTTGAAATAAATATTTTGTTTGCAAAATTGCATGCGTGTGTCAATTTGATGGGAAATCCTATGGTAGGAAGTTTAGTAGTTTTGTTGACCACCCTTGTCACCTGGAATATATGGTAGAGAGTCGGGAAGGGCTTTTTACCTTTTTGCTTCGCTTAATCAACTGGGATGGGAAAACAACTATACCACTCAACTTAACTATGCATGGATGAGATTATGGTTAACATAAACTGGTTAATATGATATGGTAATGGTGATCTAAGCAAGCCTGGTATGTGGATGGGTTGGATGTTATGGTGGATTTGCTTGCTTTAGATCTAAGGTCCAGTTCGTGGAGCGAACATACACGATTTACAGTGCCACTACGAGGCCAAGTATGGGTGCGTAGTAGCTGATTAATTAGGGCATTGCCAGTGCTATTTGGACCATTAAGGATGTTCGGGGAAGGGGTAGTCGGATTGGGTTTCTTGATGATTGGTGGGACTACCCTGGGATCCGAATGGCTCAGGAAGGGGCCCCTGGTTGAAGATGTGCTCAGTTGGAGGCATCGCCACCGGTGAAACCTCAGTGGGGTCTAAATAGGCTAGTAATCCCTTTGTAAAGGCTATTTTGTGATCTCTTGGCCACACACCTACAGAAGTATGAGACGGCATAATTGAGATTCTACAGTCTTCGAAAGGTGATGAAATCACAAACACGTGGGTAAAGCGGTACAACCTCTGCTGAATGTGTCTAAACTATCATGATAGCCGTGCTCCCGGTTATGAGCAACCTGGACCCTCACATGATTAGAGGAACTCGGCATTGGGATGGTTATTGTTGGTATTATGGTTCTGAATTGAATTCTGGTATTGAATATGGATATTGGTATATGATGACAGATATAGAATATGGACTGGTATTATGATAACTACGTGGCTTATGATGGGTTTATTTCATATACATGTAATATAAGCTTTTTCAAGTGTTTTAATGTACTTTTCAGCACTCAACCATTATTATATTCGTCATTTGAATCAGCCACATGTCATACTTTCCACACTTGCAGAGTACAACATGTACTCACTCTTGCAATCCCCCCAATAGTTGCAGGTCAGGATTGGGAGTTTAAGGGCGATAATGCGGAGTTCTAGGCCATGTCTACCGTCAGCTTTGCCTGTGGTGTTGCATGGAGTGCACTATACCCTATCGCTTATGTTGCCTAGCTGTTTAGTTTGCTTATTTAGTTTACTTCCGTTCCATTAGTTGAACTTGTCATTAATATTCATTAGAGCTTGTATTTGAGGATAATATGGTTTGGGTAATAAAATTTGGTTAGTTAATCTTGTTCTGTGGTAATTTTCTGTATACTCTTTTGTGAATGCACTCGTGTATGTGTGTTGAACGTCCTGGGCACACATATGCGTTCACTTGGTTCATTTTCAGAACCGGGTGTCACAGATTGGTATCAGAGTCACAGGTTTGACCGTAGGACGCAACCTAGATAGAATGGACACTTTAGAGCACATAGGAGCACTCAAGAATTGATGTGTTTTTCTATGGTGTGTTGTTGCTATATATTGTTGCTTGTGTGCTTAATAGAGGATGTTGGAATGCTTTAGCATTGCCATGTCCACATAGGCTAGTTAGTTGTCTAGTTTCATATCCCTTGATGCATATAGTTGGGGATGTTTTCTAATTCTTACCTATTTCTTTTCTCCAGATGGTGAGGACTCGCAACTAGAGGGATGCTAATGATGAGGAGGAGAACCATGGAGTACCTCAGAACAACAATGGACAAGGACCTGCTCATGGAGCTATCAATATTGAGCAGCTTTTGGCTATGCAAAACTAGCTCATGCACACCATGATACAAACAATGGGACAGCTACAGGCTGGCAACATTAACAATCAGCACCACATGCCTCCGCCGCCACCCCCACCTCCTCATAACCGGTTGGGATAGTTTATGAGGACTATGCCGCCTTCATTTGCTCAAGCCGCTGACCCTATGGATGCGGATGATTGGCTCAAGTCCGTGGAGAAGAAGCTAGCTATTGTCCAATGCAGTGACCGGGAGAAGGTCTTATTTGGTTCTCACCAACTAGTTGGAGCAGCTGCCGATTGGTGGAATTCACTATGCAATGCTCATGAGAACCAAGAGGGAATTACATGGGCCGAATTCAAAGAGAGCTTCCATTCTCATTATGTGCCGGAATGTGTTATTATTTTGAAGAGGCAAGAATTTGAGAACTTGAGGCAAGGAAAATCGAGTGTGGGTGAATACCTCAACAAATTCACTCAACTCTCAAGATATGTGCGAGAGGATGTTAGTCGGGACAGCCGGAAACAATACTTATTCATGAGGGTCTTGAACAATGAGATTCAAGTGCAATTGCTCAATTGTGACTATGCAAATTTCCAGAAGCTTGTGGACAAAGCAATTGTGGTGGACAACAAGGTCCGTGAGATGGAACAAGACAACAAGAGGAAGGCGCCATATCAAGGACAGCAACAAGGAAGTAATGTGCGCCCTCACTTTGGGCCTCCTAATGCACCATATTACAGCTCCTCTACTCCTATGCAGCGCCCTGGTTATGCACCGCGCCAAACTTAGTTTGTGCAGCAGCGCCCTGTTATGCAAGCACCCAGGCCTCCGATGCCATATGCACCTCGTGCTAATTTTCCTGGTGCAAATGTTCGGAACCAAGCCCGCCCCAATAATCCCGGTGGAGTAAAGAAGTGCTATACATGTGGAGAAGCTGGACACTTTGCGCATCAATGTCCTAAGTCAGGCCTTGGTCAAGGAAGCAATGCGCCGAGGCAAAACCCAAGACCCAATAGAGGACAGCCGCAACGAAGCCATGGACAACAGAATTTTGCTCGTGGCAACGTGAACCATGTCTCTACGGAGAATGCTCAACAGGCGGATGACGTGGTCATTGGTATGTTTCTCGCCAACTCCAACCCCGCGACTATGTTGTTTGATTCTGGAGCATCACATTCATTCATTGCATCGAAATATGTGGCCAAGTTTTGTTTGCCTATCTCTCATATGAAGTTTACTCTGTTGGTTAAGTCTCCTGGAGGAGAGATGAGGACAAATATAGTATGTCCAAAAGTAAGACTTAGAATAAGGGGGTAGACTTCTCCACCAACCTCATTGTTTTGGA
Organism: Tuctoria greenei; assembly: GCA_036927565.1. Classification (NCBI taxonomy): domain Eukaryota; kingdom Viridiplantae; phylum Streptophyta; class Magnoliopsida; order Poales; family Poaceae; genus Tuctoria; species Tuctoria greenei. The sequence continues at coordinate 63,157,566 of JAYESD010000012.1, read as the reverse complement.
TTCTCAAGGATTGGACATTATACTTGGTATGGACTGGTTGAGGATGCACAATGGAGTTATTGAGTGTGCCATGAAGACGGTGAAGTTGACCAATGAAGAAGGGATCACCGTAGAATTTGAAGGATATCAAACCACACCGAATGAATTGGAGCTCAATCACATGGATGGTGCTTCAATTGAGGAAATCTCGGTGGTGTGTGAATTTGTGGATGTTTTTCCAGATGAGTTGCCAGGTATGCCACCTGATCGAGACATTGAGTTTGTTATTGATTTAATACCTGGAACTGCACCTATAGCTAAGAGGCCGTATAGGATGCCTCCTTTGGAATTAGCGGAGCTCAAGAAACAAATTCAAGTGCAACTAGATAAAGGTTTTATTCGCCCTAGTTCTTCACCTTGGGGAGCGCCCGTGCTGTTTGTGGACAAGAAGGATGGAACCCAAAGGATGTGTGTGGATTACCGATCTCTCAACGAGGTGACAATCAAGAACAAGTACACCTTGCCACGCATAGAAGACTTGTTTGATCAGATGAAGGGTGCTTGTGTCTTCTCTAAGATTGATTTGAGGTCGGGATACTTTCAAATGAAGATTAGGCCATCGGACATACCCAAGACAGCTTTTAGAACACGATATGGATCTTATGAGTACACCGTGATGTCTTTTGGATTGAAAAATGCGTCTGCCTACTTTATGTACCTCATGATTAAGGTCTTCATGGAGTACTTGGTTGAGTTCATTGTGGTGTTTATTGATGACATTATGATCCACTCAGAGGATGAGAAAGAACATGAGGAACACTCAAGGCTTATGTTGCAGAAATTGAGGAAGCATCAATTGTATGCCAAGTTCAACAAATGTCAGTTTTGGTTAAGGGAAGTGTCTTTTTTGGGTCATATCATCTCAGGAGGAGGAGTATCAGTTGACCCCGAAAAAGTGAGAGACGTGTTGAAATGGGAACCTCCGCAAAATGTAAAGAAAATAATGAGTTTTCTTGGGATGGTTGGATATTACCATAGATTCATCAAGGACTTTTCCAAGATAGCCAAGCCTATGATGGAGTTGCTAATGAAGGGGAAGGCGTTCCAATGGACAGAAGCTTGTCAAAACTGTTTTGAGCAGTTGAAGAAGAGGTTAACTACAGCCCCAGTTTTGATATTGCTGGATGTAAGCAAGAGTTTCGATATTTATTGTGACGCATCGAGACAAGGACTTGGATGTGTATTGATGCAAGAAGGTCAAGTGGTCGCCTATGCATCAAGACAATTGAAGAAACATGAGCAGAATTACCCCACACATGATTTAGAGCATGCAGCCGTGGTACATGCATTGAAGATTTGGAGACACTATATACTTAGACATAGGTGTGAAATTTATACGGATCATAAGAGTTTGAAGTATATTTTCACACAAACGGATCTGAATTTGAGGCAACGGAGATGGTTGGAGCTCATCAAAGATTATGATTTGGGGATCAGCTATCATCCCTGAAAAGCCAATGTAGTGGCTGATGCTTTGAGTAGAAAAGGAGTAAGTAATCAACTCACAGTTCGAGAGTTACCATCCGAGCTATGTAAGGAGTTTGAACGGTTGAACATTGGATTTGTAAATGAGATGGAGGTGATGGAGTTAAAGCCAACATTGGAGCAATAAATTCGGGAAGGTCAAACTAAGGATGAGGAAATTCGAGAAATCAAGGGAAGGAACATTGGAGAGAATTCAGATTCGATGAGGATGAACATGGTACCTTATGGCTGGGGAAAAGGATTGTCATGCCTAATGTGAAGCATATTCGGGCGACGATATTAAAAGAGGCACATGACTCACCATACTAAATTTATCCTGGCTGTACAAAGATATACAAAGACTTAAAGACGTGCTATTGATGGGATAGCATGAAAAAGGACATAGCTGAATATGTAGCATTGTGTGATGTGTGCCGACGAGTCAAGTCGGAACATCAAAGGCCAGCTGGATTATTGCAACCACTGAAGATTCCAGAGTGGAAGTGGGAAGAGATCGGTATGGACTTCATAGTTGGTTTACCACGTACTCAGTCCAGTTACGACTCCATTTGGGTAATTGTGGATCGGTTAACTAAGTCAGCCCACTTTATTCCCGTCAAGACCACCTATAATGGAGAGAAATTGGTGGAACTATACATGGGAAGAATAGTATGTTTGCATGGAGTTCCGAAGAAGATAGTCTCGGATAGAGGTTCACAATTCACTTCAAGGTTTTGGAAAAAATTGCATGAAGCTTATGGAACGAGGTTGAATTTTAGTTCAGCATATCACCCTCAAACGGATGGACAATCCAAGAGAACCAATCAGATTTTAGAGGACATGTTAAGAGCTTGTGTTTTAAAGCATGGGAAAGGTTGGGACAGGAGCTTGCCTTATGCAGAATTTTCATACAACAATAGTTACCAAGCAAGCTTGAAAATGTCACCATATGAAGCGCATTATGGAATTAGGTTGGAGAAACTCAAGTATTTTGTCTGGATGTGTTGCAAAACGCCGAAAAGCAAGTCCAAATAATTCGTGAAAACTTGAGGGCTGCCCAATCAAGACAAAAAGGCTATGCGGACAATAGAAGAAGGAAATTAACCTTTGAAGTGGGAGATTTTTTTTACCTCAAGGTGTCACCGATGAGAGGTCATAAGAGGTTTAACATAAGAGGCAAGCTAGCGCCTTGCTACATCGGACCATTCAAGATTTTGTACAAAAGAGGAGGAGTAGCATATAAGTTGGAGATGCTAACTCATCTTTCAGATGTACATGATTTCTTTCAGGTTTCCCAACTGAAAAAGTGTTTGAGAGTAACAGAAGAACAAATGTCCATGGAAGAATTAGAACTAGAGGAAGATTTGACTTATGTCGAACAACCGGTCAAAATCTTGAAAACCAAGGAGAGGGTCACAAGGAACAAGTTCATTAGATGGTGTAAAGTTCAATGAAACATCACACTGAAAAAGAAGCAACTTGGGAGCTAGAAGATGATATCAAGAAGGAATTTCCCTATCTCTTCTCTTTCGCGTCGAATCTCGACGGCGAGATTCATTTTAAGGTGGGTAGGTTTGTAACACCCTCATTTTCATGCATCATGCCCTACATACATTCATATACATGTTTAACATTGACCCACATTAAGAGGAATGAGTTTAAAATTGTTTTGGAACAAAACTGCACTTAAAATGCTGAAAAGTTCGAACTAGTCCGATTTCTCTCTAACTTCAAACGGACTTGTCCGATTTTGCTGCAGACTAGTCCGATTTTGCCGCTGGACACTTTTGGACTTGTGCAATTTTATGTGGACTAGTCCGATATTCCAAGAATCCTTGAAAATTTGCTGAGTCCCTGGACTTGTTCGGACTAGTCCGGTGTCCCAGCGGACTTGTCCGTTTTCCTCTCTGACTAAAGTCAGACTTGTCCGATTTTTGTCCAGACTTGTCCGTTTTCTTTCTGACTAACTTTGGACTAGTCCGGTCCTTTTCGGACTTGTCCGATATTTCGCGACTCCGAATTAATCTTTTGTTTTATGACTTGTTTCTTGGGTTTCACGTTAAGTGGGCCTACGAACGTCGTGACTAACTCTTTTAGAGCCCATGTGGGACTCTAAACCGGCCTCTACTCCTCTCAAACTCGAAATCCATCTAACTCGAGCCTCCACCTCTATATAAACAACCCCACCCCTTGGCTTTACATCTATTTGCCACTTTTCCACACCACTCAAACCCTAGTTCGCGGAGAGCCAGCATCAAGGACGAAGGAGGAGATCCCAAGCAAGAAGAAGAAGAGGAGGAAACGAAAGAGGATCAAGATCTCCATCAAGTTTCGTTCTTCATCACCAATTCATCTCCAAGTTCATCACCAACCCTAGATCATCAAGACCCAAGTGCTACCTCCAAGATTCTCGATTCATTGGAGTCCTAAACACCTAGTATACATTCTATTTTCTTTTCCTTACATGATTAGTTATTTATAATCAATATAAGACTTACAAACATGATCTTGATTACATTGGATGTGGTCAAAGATGACCACCAAAATAGATAAAATCCTCAAAACAGCAGAGTAGAATGGCGCCATGTCCAACAGGCAGACTTGGGAAGTAGGACTAGACCTAACCGTCATCCTAAAACGCTTCGGCTTCTTTGTCTTCTGATAAACCACATATAAAGCAAGAGTGAGTACATAAGGTACTCCGCAAGCCCTAACACTACTCAAGGGGAGGTGTTTCATGCATTGGGGCTTGTAGCAAGGAGAATCCATACGGCTTAGTTTTGCCGAAAAGCATTTTATGCAAGGTTCTCTTTGAAAAGTGTTTTGCAATAAGAGGGAGAAGTAGTTGAATTAGTATTATTATAGTTGGCAAGCCCTAGGGGAGTTTCATACCATCCCGCCAGTTCCCTCACTTTTACATGAGTCTTCGGACCCATGGCCCTGACGACTACGGCATGCATGCCAACACTTTCCCAAAACACGATGGCCTCGGCCACCCACACACACACACTTCAAGGAGATGCACTAACGCTAATCATAAGGAGCCCATAGCATAGTGTGCCAAGACTGTGACAACAGCTATCCGGATAGATTAAGAGTCTGTAGAGTTTGTACACTTTACCCACAGGCCATGCACACCTAGCAAGGGTATGACATGACGCTCATCCCATCTTCCCCGCGTAACCCCATAATCACACCTCAGCCCGACACAGGGGCTATTCGGGCAATTCCTACCCAGCCAAGCAACAGATGACTCACGTTCTCTATCCATTTCCCGGTCCACCGTGCCCTCCATGGCTCTCCAGGTTTTCTCATGTCGCAGTTACCAGAAAGGTAGGGCGAGTCCTGCCCATACAGGTTCTGTGGTTGTACGAAATCACTATGTTGAGGTCAAATGAACTGGTCCGTATATTGGTGAGGCAGCTCCATCCGTCCTTGGCAAAAGGACTAGTTCAGAACATACAGTATCGAACTACACTAAAGTACTCAACATAAGGCTAGTCCGGGAAACATGGTCATCAGACTATTACTGAAGCACTCAGCACCGATCGATGGGTTACACCGAATACACAACCGCTGCTGGTATACCTCTTAGGGATCCCGCGACATCCCATCACCATACCCTCCTCAACCACCCTCCCTCTTCACACACACAGTTCATTAACCACCCACCCATATCCTAACTGTAACACCCTCATTTTCATGCATCATGCCCTACATACATTCATATACATGTTTAACATTAACCCACATGAAGAGGAATGAGTTTAAAATTGATTTGGAACAAAACCGCAATTAAAATGCTAAAAAGTGCAGACTAGTCCGATTTTGGCGAGGACTAGTCTGATTTCTCCCTCACTTCAAATGGACTTGTCCGATTTTGCAGTGGACTAGTCCGATTTTGCCTTTGGACACTTTCGAACTTGTCCGATTTTGTGCGGACTAGTCCGATATTCAAAGAATCCTTGAAATTGCTAAGTTCCTGGACTTGTGCGGACTAGTCCGGTGTCCCAGCGGACTTGTCCGTTTCCTCTCTAACTAAAGTTGGACTTGTCCGATTTTTTGCCAGACTTGTCCGTTCCTTCTGACTAACTTCGGACTAGTCCGGTCCTTTTCGGTCTTGTCCGATATTTCGCGGCTCCGAATTGATCTTTTGTTTTACGACTTTTTTCTTGGGTTTCACTTAAGTGGGCCTAGGGACGTCGTTCCTAACTCTTTTAGAGCCAGTGTGGGACTCTAAACCGGCCTCTACTCCTCTCAAACTTGAAATCCATCTAACCCTATCCTCCACCTCTATATAAACTACCCCACCCCTTGGCTTGACATCTATTTGCCACTTTTCCACCCTACCCAAACCCTAGTTCGTGGAGAGCCAACATCAAGGACGAAGGAGGAGATCCCAAGCAAGAAAAAGAAGAGGAGGAAACAAAAGAGGATCAAGATCTCCATCAAGTTTCGTTCTTCATCACCAATTCATCTCCAAGTTCATCACCAACCCTAGATCATCAAGACCCAAGTGCTACCTCCAAGATTCTCGATTCATTGGAGTCCTAAACACCTGGTATACATTCTATTTTCTTTTCCTTACATGAATTTGACCCCTAATCACCAAATTCACGTCGATATAGAAAACCCTAGTTTGCTAGTTCTGCGAAGTGCGGTCTAGTCCGGCCTTCTGCAGACTAGTCCGATTTTGCTGACTAAATTGTGTTGAATTGATTCTAAAAGTAGATATAATCAAGTCCAAACCTGTATAAACTTGTTAAAATCTATTAGAACTAGTTAGTGATCATTGAAAGCAATCTATTAACAAGTCCTAACTTGCATTTGCATCAATCATGCATGTCATGTCATATTGAGTAATATTAGTGCACTCTTTGATTGTGTCTCTTGTCTTGTATGTTTATTGTGCGAATTAGAAGGATTTGCGCTAGAGAGTGCCACGGAGGATCGTCGGCACCAAGAGTTTGAAGAAGTTGACCCGAATCAACTGCAAGAGCAAGGCAAGTGTCCTTGAAGCATATTGATCCTGTTTTGAAATAAATGTTTTATTTGCAAAACTGCATGCTTGTGTCAATTTGATGGAAAATCCTATAGTAGGAAGTTTACTAGTTTTGTTGACCACCCTTGTCACCTAGAATATATGGTAGAGAGTCGGGAAGGGCTTTTAACGTTTTTGCTTCACTTAATCAACTGGGATGGGAAAACAACTATACCACTCAACTTAATTATGCATGGATGAGATTATGGTTAACATGAACTGGTTAATATGATATGGTAATGGGTGATCTAAGCAAGCCTGGTATGTGGATGGGTTGAATGTTATCGTGTTTTTGCTTGCTTTAGATCTAAGGATCGGTTCGTGGAGCGACCATCCAGGATTTACAATGCCACCACGAGGCCAAGTATGGGTGCGGCGTAGCTGATTAATTAGGGCTTTGCCAGCGCTATTTGGACCGTTAAGGATGTTCGGGGAAGGGGTAGTCGGATTGGGTTTGTTGATGATTGGTGGGACTACCCTAGGATCTGAATGGCTCAAGAGGGGGCCCTTGGTTGAAGATGTGGTCAGTTGGAGGCATCGCCACTGGTTAAACCTCAGCGGGGTCTAAATAGGCTAGTAATCCCTTTGTAAAGGCTATTTTGTGATATCTTGACCACACACCTACGGAAGTGTGAGACGGCATAATTGAGATTCTATAGTCATCGAAAGGTGATGAAATCACAAACACGTGGGTAAAGCGGTACAACCTATGCAGAGTGTATCTAAACTATCATGATAGTTGTGCTCCCGGTTATGAGCAACCTGGACCCGCACATGATTAGAGGGAACTCGGTATTGGGATGGTTATGGTTGGTATTATAGTTATGGATGGTTATGAATTGAATCCTGGTATTGAATATGGATATTGGTGTACGATGATGGATATGGAATATGGACTGGTATTATGATAACTACATGTCTTATGATGGGTTTATTTCATATACATGTAATATATTGCTATTTCAAGTGTTTTAATGTACTTTTCAGCACTCAACCATTATTATATTCGTCATTTGATTCAGCCACATGTCATACTTTCCACACTTGCTGAGTACAACATGTACTCACTCTTGGAATCCCCCCAACAGTTGCAGGTCAGGATTGGGAGTTTAATGGCGATAATGCGGAGTTCTAGGCCGTGTCTAGCATCAACTTTGCCTGTGGTGTTGCATGGAGCTGCACTATACCCTATCGCTTATGCTGCCTAGCTGTTTAGTTTGCTTATTTAGTTTATTTCCGCTGCATTAGTTGAACTTGTCATTAATATTCATTAGAGCTTGTATTTGAGAATAATATGGTTTGTGTAATGAAATTTGGTTAATTAATCTTGTTCTGTGGTAATTTATGTATACTCTTTTGTGAAAGCACTCGTGTATGTGTGTTGAACGTCCTGGGCACACATATGCGTTCACTTGGTTCATTTTCGGAACCGGGTGTCACACTAACTCACGCCACCAAACACCTTTTAACACATTTCACAATCATGTATATCGTGTGCAGTGGTTTGCGATGCAAACATCGCATAGATTCCTAAGCATAGTACTAACAAGGAGGTGCTCACATCACTGCTATAGTGCAGTGATGAAGCTGTTAGATTGTCAAGGGGTTGTGTTATCAAGGTCAAAGAGGGGGTTGTGATAGTCACTGCTAATATCGTAACCGGTGCAGTGTCTTGTTTCAAGCCAATGATAGCGAGTAACTATCGTGTTACTATTTATAGTTGGCTAGTTGCTAACACCGATACTCAGTTATTGACATAGCTCATGCTACCACATTTCAAGTGGTTCATAGCATAGCAAAATTTTAAAATATACATACAGTGATGCAATGAAAACAGGCAATAGGTGCGATTGCAAAACATAGGTGAAATATGATAAAGGAGTTAGAGCTTGCCTTTATGATGTTTATCAGACCATTTTATCTAGTTCTTTGTGATCCAGATCGTGAGTATCTCTTTTGCAAACTCTCCGATTACTAAGTACATCACTACGCGAAGAAAATACAATTCATCAATAAAGATCCAAGAAATCTAAATAGAACTCCAATAAATACGAACAATCATTCAATAACACAGTTATTAAGATCCTTATAAGGTTTATTGGGGAATACATAATTCTACTGGTGGCTTATTTGAAAACGCTACTATTTCTTTGGTCAACAAATGGTCATTGACAGGTTATAACTATTTTATCGGCCTTCTTAGTTATTTCCATGGTTTATGACAAATTGACGTGAAATCACAAGTTTGTAGTATAAATTACTTATATTCTGGTTAACGAGTTAACCACAACTTCTATGCTCTTTATTTTAATTATTTTATACTCATAATAGAATAATTGATAATTTTCTAATAACGCTATTCCCACTTTAACGACTAAGCTTAGGTTCTAATATTAATGAATCGAGCAATATTTTTATTTAAAGATTACTGTATGTTTTATCTACTTATACCATTTATTAATCTATTGCTTTTTTAGTATGCTCTAAAAGTCTTACTTATATCTTATAACCCCACTGTTACATGTTCAATAGACTTTTTCAGAGGACTACTATTGATGTCATTTTCTTATCTAGGCTTTGCTTGTGATATTTTATCAATTGATGGCTTCTTAGTGGCCTTTCTATAATTAGGGTAATTTACGAACACTTAGTTTGTTTTATCACATTATTACACTATAGATCTTGTACAGCATACGCTTACAAATATTTAGTGTGTCATTTGTGAAGAGGTTATTTTATTAGAGGTTTCTATGTATCTTCTACTAATTATGAATGTTTACATGATTTTTCTCTGAAGATGATAATCGATTTCCTATCCCCCATTCATATTAGATAAATACTACCTACGTTGTATTTTAGAGTTGAAATAATATTCCTAGACATTTGCAAATAATTATTGGTTTTGGAGACTAAACATGCATTTCCCAAATTCCCAATTAATTTAATGATTTATACCAAAATAAGTATTTTCTACTTTCCATAATTTATTTAGATATGTCTATAATTCATATTATTGTGCTCATTAAATAATTTTAGGAATTCCTAGAAAATCTTTTGTAAAAGGTTTATCATTTCAGGCCTAGACAAGAATTCTTAATGGGGTTACTTTCTATTTGGGGAGCCAATAATATCTACCATAATCTCCGCAAATATTTTATACTTTTAATCACTCTAATATGTTCTGCAAGCAGCAAATGGTTTTTAGAGAATTTTCTGAAATTTACTTGTGCCAAGAAATCCATTTTATATTTTTCTGCGTACCTCTACGTGTAGACCTAGCAATTCCCTAGCAAGGTCTGAGGCTGACTGTGGGGTCGGCATGGTCTGTGTGCGTGTGTGTGTGTACTGGCATTTTACTTAGTCCTCATTTGATCGACACGTGGGTCCCGGTGGGCCAGAGATGACAGCGTTAGGTTCCTTTGGTCCACATGGACCAAGCCCACAGATATAGTTTAGCTGGTATGGGTGGACTGGGCTGAGGTGGGTTGCCTAATCAGCGATCACGCAAGCAGGGTGCTGAGATGGTGTGTCATGCGTGCGCCACGCAAGCACCATGTAGGCGTCACGCGCCTGAACAGAGGAGGCAGCAGGGAATGGCGGGTCGTACGGCAGAGGGACGCCGGCGGTTCACCGGAACCCTACCGTCGGCGCCAATCGACTGAAGGGAATGCTACAGCCCACTATTCTGGACTATTCGAGTTCGGTGGCAGCAGTGCCAGGCCGGGCAACGGTCGGAGAGGAGGTGCCGACCGTTGGAGACGAGAGAGGCGACATCGCTTGAGGAAATCTTGTGCGCTCTTGGTTTTCGAATGAGACAAGGCATCGTGAGCGTGTTCATTGTGGGGAAGTTTCGGGCGAGCTCAGTTGGGTCGTAGAGGCGCCAACGACGGTCGGCGACGGTGCACGACGGCTAGCTCGCCGGAGCTCCGCGGAAATAAAATGTGCTCGCGCTCTCTACCGAGTCTTAGTTCCCTATCGCATTGCTGAGAGCCAGGGGCGCGTGTGTGTGCGATCGACCGAGCCGGGGAGCGCTCCTCGCCAGCGTGCGGCTTGCGCTAGCGGTAGGGGATGACGGCGCGAGGGGGTAGTGCCCGTGCAGTGGCTTCTTCTTGAACCCAACTACGTGTACACGTTATACAGATCACGAGGATGGTGGTTGGCAACACAAGGATGCCAGAAAGGTTGCCTAGGTGGACGGCGGTTGTGCCCCACAGCGGTGGGCGGCGGCGCGGCTAGGGTTGACCCCTGATCCGTGCTATGGAGCACTAGCCCATGAAGGAACACGTGTTCTAGCTTGCATGAAAGTTGAGAAAGCTAACACGTGAGTTAATTGGAAGATGGACGCTCACCAGAGTGGAAACAAAGACGGCGGCCGCAGTTCGAGAAAAACAGAGGGCCGGCGATGTCCGTCCAAATTGGAGGCGGGGAAGCTTCGGTGAAGGGCACTCGTATGTCAGAGAGGAATAGGGAGGTGTTGCCCGCAAGAATGAGGGGGGTGCTGTTTTATAGGCTCGGCAAGGCGGTTCGTCGAGCGGGGACAGAGGCATCAGCGCCGGTTCTGTGGCGCGTGGACACTGCGAGGTGCGTGGCTAGCGGGGCATTGGCAGCGTCACAATGCGACATGGACGAGACGCACGGAGGATATGGCATGATGGCAGGATTTGCGGAGGCCCACAGATGCCATCGAGAAATGGAGGAAGGCGGTGGTGGGCGCTGCTTTTGGAGTGAGTTGAGGCGGTGTGCAGGGTGCTTGTTTTGTCGCTGGAGCAATGATGTCGGGATAGAGAGCAGGAGGTGACGCGATGAAGGTGCCAGCTGCAGGCGGCGCGATGGGCAGCGTCTTGTCGTTGGAAACCCGGAGCGATATCGGGCTCAGACGGGAACGAAGGAGGAAGAAGAAAGGTGTTGGCCGCCTGGGTTGGGCCACAAGCGAAACGAAGGAGGGGAGGTGGGAGTGGGCTGCAGTAAGGGAAAGATGGGCCGCTGCTGAGAGAAAAGGGGGGGGGGGGGGGAGAGTAGACGGGCCGCATGAGGAGAAATGGGCTCCATGTCCTTTTCTATTTTTATCTGTTTTCTACCCTTTTCTAATTTAATTTCTGTTTTGATTTTGAATTTGAATCCGGTTTAGGTAATTTAAATTCCATTCTTGTTAGATGTATTGTAACCTGATTTGTTCATTAAAATATTCATTTGGCACACATATATACACACATATATACTTATATGTATTATTTAATTACTGCCTTTAACTTTAAAATATATTATAGTTAGGTTTGCGCTTAACCGGACCATTTTATTTGAATTTGGTTTAACTCAACGTCTCTCCTCATCTTGTGAGTTAGGGTTTCCTAGCTTCAGTTATTTGGTCACTTTTATTTTAATCCCTATACCTTAAGCTTGTAATTTTGAGTTGAGTTCATGTTGTATTGGCTTTCGTTTTATATTTTGGGTTACTGTAAAACTCTATGATACCTTTTCAATAGTATGTTCCTCTTTACCGACCTGGTTGGATTTAGTGGTGAGCACACCTTTACATGTGTATGTGTTCGTATTTGAACACCCATATCTCCTGATTTTCTATTGACGATCAACGTTTGTTCGAGATTTGTTTAAAAATTTTAATTCGGTGTGTTTTTAACTAGTTTGAAATTTCGGGCTGTGACAGATCTACACCACTTAAATAGAATCTCGTCCTCGAGATTCGAAGGTTGTCTTATGTAGAAACGGATTTATTTTCTAAAGTTATCTTTACTGACTTGGGATGGTTGTTTCCTTGATCTTGTCATCACTGTACTGCAGTTGCCCCCGCTTATTGTGCCACAAGTTCGAGTATTCGTACAGTTCTCGATATGCAACATTGGTCTGTTAATCCATTGCATCAAGCAGTACTTGCCCTTTAAGACTTTGTACGCGTCTTGCGTGTGATTGCACACCTTGAGGGGTGTGTGTATCTAACATCCTTGTCTGGTACTCACGATATTAGGTTGTGGCTCCTATTGTCTTAACTGGTCCGACTGGTCATGGAGGCAACATGCCTTAGTTTCAAAAATTCATTTGTACCCCACAACGGTGTCTCCCTAGGGTACACACAATCACTACCATGGTGGTGAATTCTCACAGTGGTTGTTTGATTATTGTTACCGTTGACTGCCTTCAGTTTCGATTTTTGCCTCTTAGGGTCCTTACTACGGGCGGAGCCACATAATGACCTTCTTTAATCTCTGACCATACTAGTGCTGCTCGATATTCTATATCGTACAGGGTCTCAGAAGGTGACATCTTTAGACTTTGTGGGGTCCACTACCATGACTTTTGCTTTTAGGGCTTGTCCATGAAAGGTTTGCTGCTAGCTCCTCTACTGCTATCTTGCCCATACGACTCAAGAAGCAGGCTGATGTGTTGGTTAGTACGAAGGGCGTCGCTACGAAAACTCATATTTTCCACATTGGGTCGCGAGCACCGGCTTCATGATATGAGCATATATGATCTTGAATTGGTATTAACTCAACCGCAAATCACAAGTGTACCTAACACTATTAACTGGTTAAGCAAGTCATCGACTTAGGGTGACATGTATTTCCGCTACATCATCTGATGTTTGGTAGACGATGCACGTTCTGAGCTTATTTTCTTCCTTCTTGACAAAAACATTGGGGTTCCCTAACGTGATGAACTTAGTTAGAAAATCCCTTCTTGTAGCTTACGGTTATGTCTCTTGTGTTTGATCAATCAATATGTGTCCATCTGATGGGAGCTCTTTGCCCTCAGTGTTGCTTTGGGGTTGATGTGGCCAGGAACTTCACGTCTATGTATGGTTCCATTCCTTGTAATCCTTCTAGATCTATATATGAGCATGTATACATTTCTGACACTCATTCCATGATCATAGCTTCCAAACTACGTGTCATGAATTTCATGGAAGCTCTTGCGGCTGACCTCTTATTGTTATCTCAACATGATTCACCGTAGTGATCTTGTGGTTTCCAGAGGTTGTATATCCTTGCCGGTGTGTCAACCAATCAATGAGGATATGATCCACACCGTTTTTCTTATGGGCTTTTAGGTCTGTTAAGATCCTACCCCACTTAAATAGGATTTTAACTACTATATGTTTTTTATTTGTATGGGTTTATTATTATTATTGATGTATTTATATTTTATTATATGTAGTTTTGTTTTGTTTTGTTTGGTTTATTTATGTCTTTAATTCTTTATTTATTGACTTTGAGGGTTAACTGGAGTACTTGGATCGAGACGGTTTCCAGCATGAGCAGTGTGCTCGTGGTGAGCTTGAATTGGAATAGGCTTCTGAATGGGTATTTGTTGATATGATAGGAAGAGAGGAGTGGAAGATTTTGTTTTGGTCGTTATTATTATCCTCGGGTATATACTTACGTTTGAATATATATTAAATTTTATATTGTGTATTCTTATTGGTACATTATATTGGATACATATAGGCATACGTGCATAGGTATATAAATACACGTAACCCATATGTATTTATTTTATTAAACACCCAACTTATCTTCTTTCATTTGATTATTGATATGTGTTGGTATATTAGATCACACAATTTCACTCAATCAAGAACCAAATGAAAACTAGCAAAACACACCCAAACATAAATAGATTACAAACTTATATATTATACTATTAATCGTTTTATTCATGGCTTACTCTAGTTCACTACAGGCTAAGACATTCTACTCATTGACACTATGGTCATTTTAGGATTCTATCGATGTGATCGAAGAATGTAGGGTTGCTCGTGGTTGGTCTTCCTCCAAACATGATGTCGTTCCTGATACATGACAATGACATCTTCTAGTAGTCTTAGAAGAGTAATTGCTTCCTTTATCTTTACATACTCCCTTGAGTTGATTAGAAGGTTGTTTGACTGATCGAATCTTCGAATGGTCCGGTGCAGACATTGCATGATTCCAACCTGTGTACCGCATTGGTGTCCATCTTACTCTTGAATGGTCAAAGTGTATTGAGGGGGTTAGTGAAGATATTTATAGGATAAAGTTGAGTTTTCAACTTAGAAGGAGGTAAGAGCATAAAGAACATAAGGAGGGGGAGGCTTTTTTTTATAAAATAGTTTTGTCCTTTTCAAAATATGGGTTCAGGAACTAGGATGACTCTAAGGTTTCGTCCTACGACCTAGTATGGCTTTGATACCACTCTGTCAAGACCCGCCTTCCGAGGGTCCACTTGTGCATCCCGTACCAATCCCTGGATCAGTAGTTGGTACGCACAACAGAATAGATCGAGATCCATACAATGATTAGTTATTTATAATCAATATAAGACTTACAAACATGATCTCGATTACATTGGATGTGGTCATAGATGACCACAAAAATAGATGAAATCCTCAAAACAGTGGAGCAGAACAGTGCCATGCCCAACAGGCAGACTTGGGAAGTAGGACTAGACCTAATTGTCATCCTCACACACTTCAACTTCTTTGTCTTCTGATAAACCACATATAAAGCAAGAGTGAGTACATAAGGTACTCCGCAAGCCCTAACACTACTCAAGGGGAGGTGTTTCATGCATTGGGGCTTGTAGCAAGGTTCTCTTTGAAAAGAGTTTAGCAATAAGAGGGAGAAGTAGTTGAATCAGTATTATTATAGTTGGCGGGCCCTGGGGGAGTTTCATATCATCCCGCCAGTTCCCTCACTTTTGCATGAGTCTTCGGAACCATGGCCCTGATGACTCTGGCACGCATGCCAACACTTCCCCAAAACACGACGGCCTCGACCACCCACACAACAAACACTTCAAGGAGATGCACTAATGCTAATCGTAAGGAGCCCAGAGCATAGTGTTCCAAGACTGTGACAACAACTATTCGGACAGATTAAGACTCTGCAGAGTTTGTACACTTTACCCACAGGCCATGCACACCTAGCAAGGGTATGACATGACGCTCATCCCATCTTCCCCACATAACACCACAATCACACCTCGACCCGACGCAGAGGCTATTCGGGCAATTCTTACCCAGCCAGACAACAGACGGGCCTCGCTCTCTGTGCCATTTCCTGGTCCACCGTGCCCTCCATGGCTCTACAGGTTTTCTCTTGTGGCAGTTACTAGAAAGGTAGGGCGAGTCTCGCCCATACAGGTTTTGTGGTTGTACGAAATCGCTATGTTGAGGTCAAATGAACCGGTCCTAATATTGGTGAGTCGGCTCCATCCGTCCTTGGCAAAAGGACTAGTTCGAAACACACATCATCGAACTAAACTGAAGTACTCAGCATAAGGCTAGTCTGGAAAACATGGTCATCGGACTATTACTGAAGCACTCAGCACCGATCGTTGGGTTACACCGAATACACAGTCGTTGTTGGTATACCTCTTAGGGAGCCCACGACATCCCATCACCATACCCGCCTCAACCACCCCCTATTCACACACATAGTTCATTAATCACCAACCCATATCCTAACTCAAACCACCAAACACCTTTTAACACATTTGACAATCATGTATATCGTGTGCAGTGGTTCGCAATGCGAACATCGCATATGTTCCTAAGCATAGTGCTAACAAGGAGGTGCTCACATCACTGCTATAGTGCAGTGATGAAGCTGTTAGGTTGTCAAGGGGTTGTGTTATCAAGGTCAAGGAGGGGGTTTTGGTAGTCACTGCTAATATCGTAATTTGTGCAGTGTCTTTTTTCAAGCCATTGATAGCGAGTAACTATCATGTTACTGTTTATCGTTGGCTAGTAGCTAACACCAATACTCAGTCATCGACATAGCTCATGCTACGACATTTCAAGTGGTTCATAGCATAGCAACATTTTAAAATATACATACAGTCATGCAATGAAAACAGGCAATAGGTGCGATTGCAAAACATAGGTGAAATATGATAAACGAGTTAGAGCTTGCCTTTACGATTTTATCAGACCATTTTGTCCAGTTCTTCATGATCCGGATCTTGAGTATGTCCTTCGCAAACTCCCTGATTACTAAGTACATCACTACGTGAAGAAAATACGATTCATCGATAAAGATCCAAGAAATCTAAATAGAACTTCAATAAATACGAACAATCATTCAATAACATGGTTATTAAGATTCTTATAAGGTTTATTGGGGAATACATAATTCTACTGGTGGCTTATTTGAAAAGGCTACCATTTCGTTGGTCAACAAATGGTCTTTGATAGGTTATAACTATTTTATCGGCCTTCTTAGTTATTTACACGGTTTATCACAAATTGATGTGAACTCACTAGTTTGTACTATAAATTACTTATAATGTGGTTAACGAGTTAACCACAACTTCTATGCTCTTTATTTTAAATATTTTATACTCATAATAGAATATTCGCAAAATTTCTAATAATGCAATTCTCATTTTAACGACTAAGCATAGGTTCTAATATTCGTGAATCGAGCAATATTTTTATTTAAAGATTAGTGTATGTTTTATCTAGTTATACAATTTATTAATCTATTGCTTTTTTTTAGTATGCTCTAAAAGTCTTACTTATATCTTATAACTCCACTATTACATGGTCAATAGACTTTTTCAGAGGACTACTATTAATGTCATTTTCTTATCTAGGCTTTGCTTATGATATTTTATCAATTGATGGCTTCTTAGTGGCCTTTCTATAATGAGGGTAATTTACGAACACTTAGTTTGTTCTATCATATTACTACACTAGAAGTCTTGTACAACATACGCTTACAAATATTTACTGTGTCATTTGTGAAGAGGTTATTTTATTAGAGGTTTCTATGTGTCTTCTACTAATTATGAATGTTTACATGATTTTTATCTGGGGATGATAATCGATTTCCTATCCCCCATTGATATTAGACAAATATTTCCTAGGTTGTATTTTAGAGGTGAAATAATATTCCTAGACATTTGTAGATTATTATTGGTTTCGGAGACTAAACATGCATTTCCCCAATTCCCAATTAAATTAATGATTTCTATAGAACATAAGTATTTTTTCTACTTGCCATAATTTATTTGAGATAAATATCTCTAATTCATATTATAGTGCTCATTAAATAATTTTAGAAATTCATGGAAATTTTTTTGTAAAAGGTTTATCATTTTAGGCCTAGACATGAATTCTTAGTGGTGTTACTTTCTATTTGGGGAGCCAATAATATTTACCATAATCTCTGCAAATATTTTATACTTTTAATCACTCTAATATGATATGCAAGCAGCAAATAATTTTTAGAGAATTTTCTGAAATTTACTTGTACCAATAAATCCATTTTATATATTTCTGCATACTTCTACGTGCAGACCTAGCAATTCCCTAGCAAGGCCTGAGGATGAGTGTGGGGTTGGCATGGTCTGTGTGCGTGCGCGTGTGTACTGGCTTTTTAGTTAGTTCTCATTTGACTGACACGTGGGTCTCGGTGGGCCAAAGATGACAGGGTTAGGTTCCTTTAATCCACATGTACCAAGTCCACTGATATAGTTTAGCTGGTATGGGTGGACTGGGCTGAGGTGGGCTGCCTAATCAGCGGCCACGCAAGCAGGGTGCTGAGATGGTGTATCATGCGTGTGCCACGCAGGCACCACGTGGGCGTCACGCGCCTGAACAGAGGATGCAGCTGGGAATGACGGGATGCACGGCGCAGGGACACCGGCGATTCGTCAGAACCCTACCGCGACGCCAATCGACTGAAGGGAATGTCGCGGCGCAATCTTCCGGTGTATTCGAGTTCGGCGGCAGCGGTGGCAGGCCGGGCAACGGTCAGAGAGAAGGTTCTGACGCATTGGAGATGAGGGAGACGACGAGGCTTGGGGAAAACTTGTGCGCGCTTGGTTTTTGGACGAGACAAGGCGTCCTGAGCATGTTCCAGAGTGTGGCGAAGTTTCAGGCGAGCTCAGTTGGGTCGTAGAGGCGCCAACAACGATCGGCGAAGGCGCGCGGTGGCTTGCTCGTCCGAGCTCTACGGAAATTGAATTTGCTCGCGCTCCCTACTGAGTCTTAGTACCCTATTGCATTGCTGGGAGCCAGGGGGCGCATGTGTGTGATTGACCGAGCCGGGGAGCGCTCCTCGCCAGCGGGTGGCGTGCGCTAGCGGCATGGGACGGCACCGCAACATGGGAGTGCCCGTGGAGTGGCTTCTTGTTAAAGCCAACTACGTGTACACGTTATACGGATCACGACGAAGGTGTTTGGCAACACAAGTATGTCGGGAAGGTTTCCTAGGTGGACGGCGGCTGTGCACCACGACGGTGGGCGGCGGTGCGTCTAGGGTTGACCCTACATCTGTGCTAGGGAGCACTAACCCACGAAGATTCAATACATGACAAAAAATAAAAATAGTAACTCAATGTGAGGACGCATTGTCTACCTTAAAAGGTTACCGCTCCAACTGGCGCATAACTTCTTCACTGGGCAATCGGAGCTAGAGCCCGCTGCGGTCGGCGTGGCCAGAGCTCAAGATTGCTGCCCGAAACTTGTCACCGTCTTCGGCGTTGAATCAGCTGGGAACTCCCTCGACTGGGAAGGACCTCTAAACCCGGAGCCCACAGCTGACACAGGAGCCCAAGTTGATCTGCTGAAGCTGGTGCCTGTCGGTACCCTGAGTACCGTATACCCCTTGAGATTGCAAAGATCTCAAGGAAATGTCATCTACATGATTTGAAGATCTTCGGAGGCCCACATGTCAGACATAACCGGAACCGCTTCCCAACATGGTTAGTCCCAGGGTCACCATGTGTACCATCAAACTAGAGCTACCGCCCACAGAGGGGAAGCTCCGGGCTATGTACCATAACGGCACCCACGGACCTAACCCCAGACCGAGGGAAGCTCCGGAACTGACACGTGTCTGGTGGCACCGGACCTATCTGTTCCCCACAGTATGCTCCAGAGCTGCCACGTGTCCAACCGTCGGATCTTCAGCCTCAAACCCCCGGTAGACTTCACAACGGCTCCGGATCTTCAAACGCGAATCAAGGACTTCAAGACCCGATTAAGTGTCATTAATACTATGTTAATGACACACGATCGGACGACCCTTATTACCAGTAACGGCGCCGTCAAAGCCCATAACTCGGTCATTAAGGATAATTAAGCGCATCAAATGTGTATCAATATTAGTAGCCGCCGGGGCCACATGTCGGGCCAGGCCAACTTGTAACGGCATGTCCTTGTACTATAAAAGGACAGGCCGACGATACATAGGGGTCTCTATGATCTGATCTGGGCGGATCTAATCTGGTCTGATCGGCTCACACGCGCTCTCAACTCACGTCACCTGAGTTGAGTTCATACATCCAATACAACACCAACACACCCCGTGGAGTAGGGTATTAAGCTTAGGCGGCCCGAACCACGTAAATCTTTGTGTCTCCTGTGTCATTTTACATTTCACCTTCTTGAATCTCCTGTGTCATTTTACATTTCACCTTCGGGAGTGGTAAAAAGAAGAAAAATACCAACGGCAAGAAGAAGCCGTCATTTTACATTTCACATATTACTATTTTTCTTGGCTTCAGTGTGCTGGAAAAATAAAGAATCCATGTTGATGGGGAAAAGCCAGAGCTAACAAAGCCCCGACTCCTCCTAGGTGGCTTGTGATCGATGTTAAAAATTGAAATCGAGCATTACCGGAGCAACCAAGCTCCGGCAAAGCTAGGGGGGCCAGCCGTCGACGCAGAATAAAAGATGGTGAGAAGACCCCACAAGCGGAGTCTGCTGCCGACAAGCTACGCGTTGGCAAAGGTCACTGCCGGAGCTACTAAGCTCCGACACCCCGGAGGGCTATCTATTGATGCTCTACGCGTTGATAGGGACTATTGCCGGAGCTACTAAGCTCCCACGGTAGTCAATGCCGGAGCTACTATCGAAGACTTCGGACCTACACTCTACAAGTTTAAAGCAAACGAGTCTTCAAAAAAATACAATATCCTCTTGGTACATGTTCACAATCAAATTGTGTACATCTACCAGGGGGCCAAGTGAAGACAGAAGTGTTGAAGAAAAAAAAAGAAATTCATTAACAAATTGTGGATGTCATTCATCTGGAGACAAGGGATTACAAAATTGGGGAAGAAAAAGAGAGAATACAAGTGGGAGCTACAGATATGGTCCTATACCCTATGGAAGAACTGGGCGACCTTTTGAGCAACCTCCGACACGTTGGCTCGGGTGGCTTCACCTTCTCCTTCGACGGGACCTTCAAGCACCGGGTCCAGAGGAAATTGGGAATTCCGGCTGGTGTAGCACGTTAGCACATACTCTGCGACGTTCTTCACCAGGGACTGCCCCTCAGCCTCCAACTGGTCGACGATGGTGTCACCCACCTTGGAGAGTTTGTCACCCGCCGAGCTCAACGCTTGCAACGCCAGGTAGGGCTCCGGCTTCGGATCATCCGGACGCACGGGACTGAAGCCCATTGGTGTCAGCGCATCGTGGCTTTGCTCGGGAACTCCCAAACCTGTTGGGAGTCCGCAGTCCTCAAGCCCTTCAGTTCCTCCAAGGATCTTTTGGCCGCCGCCAGTTCTGAATTCTCACGAGCAAGGCGCTCGACCTCTTTGGCATTTTGCTGAATCTTTTCAGCAACCTGCTTCTCGAGTTTTCCGAGCTCCTCCTCCCAAAGGTGGATCTTGTTCTGGCGGTCGACCAGGTCCTTCTCCTGGCCCCTAACTTTCTTCTCCCTGGCAGCGATGGCACACTCTTGCTTGTAGAGTTCCTGCCCTCGCACCCAGGCCTTCTCCTCCTCCTCAACGCGACGCTCCTCCAACTTCTTGGTGCGTTCCTCGAGGCCCTTGTCAGCAAAAGCCATCTTTTCGGCGACCTCCTCCTCCCTCCTCAAGACATCATCCCGCAGCTCTAGGATTTTTTGCTCTTCGTCTTCGAGCTTCTTCTCCCTCTCCTCAAGTGCCTCCCGGCGCTTGATGAGGCTAGTGTTAATGGCTTCAAGCCATTCTTGGCGATCATCAGCCGCACTATTAGTTGCCTTGGCCTGCTCATAAATGGCCCGGGATTGAGTGTCGAGGGCACGAGTCAAGCTCTCCCTATCATACAATAATTTGCCCCACTACTCCAGGCGGACCTTCTCCTGTTTGATCCACTCCTTGTCGTCTGCCAGCCTCGACTGCGCCAACTTGGTATCGAAGTAGAGCCGATTACGCCACCGCCTAAGGGTTTGGCGCTCCTCTTCAGGAGCCTTGCTGTTGTGGTAGAACGCCAGCTGGACTTGACGCCGACTGGAGCAAGAATTGTCAATGGACAACGATAGGGGAATAGAGTCCGGACCTGCTGGGGTCTCCTCCGCTGGTTCCAGCGGGTTCTCACTTACAAAAATTGGGTGCCACTCCACAAGAGTGGTCCCCTGAGCCTCCACGGCACTAGGGCCATCCTCTGGGATAGCCTCAGTCGCCACCGAGGAGGGTCCCGCAGAAGAAGTTCTAACCTCCGGAAGTGGTTCTGAAGGCCCTGCCGTCAGGTCTTCATTTGCCCCCTCGGGCAGGGGGCCAGCGACTTCATCAGGGCACCCTGGCTAGCAGCAGACACCTCCACCGTCATCACTTCCGGAGTAGGGGCTACTTCCGGCTCTGGCCTGGGCTCTACCTCCGCTGGTGGCTCAGGTGTTGGCTCCTCGACCATCAGGAGTTCGAGTGCTGATGACTCTACAACAACCGGCCCTGAGGCTGGAGCTTCAACCTCAATCGGCTCAGGCGCCGGA
This sequence comes from Tuctoria greenei, assembly GCA_036927565.1. Classification (NCBI taxonomy): domain Eukaryota; kingdom Viridiplantae; phylum Streptophyta; class Magnoliopsida; order Poales; family Poaceae; genus Tuctoria; species Tuctoria greenei. Next base: position 63,135,321 of record JAYESD010000012.1, on the reverse strand, counting down.
AGGTCTTCAACTGCAACCGGCTCTGCAGTCGGAGCTTCAGTGGCAACCAACTCTGAGGTCGGAGCTTCGGAGGTATCCGGCTCAACAGCAGGGACTTCCTCAACATTCGGCTCGCTCGCCGGGAATTCAAAAACCTCCGGCTCAACCACCGGGGCTTCGACAATTTCCAGCTCTGGGGCCGGAATCACTGCTTCCTCCGGCTCAGCGACCGAAGCTTCAAACATCTCAGCATCAAGACCCGGGGCTTCAACTTCCGGGGCAGGTGCCGCTGGCGCATCTTCTCTCTCATGGTCCAGCGCTACCACTTGGGGCGGCACCGGGACAGGAGCAGAAGCCTCCGCCCTCACAGCTTCAGCTGTTGTGGCTGAGGGCGGAGCCTCACTCCTCTTCTTGGGGACGCTGCAGATGATGGATGAAGAAACTTAAAAAACAGTTACTACAACAAAACAAATGTCTGAGGTAAAGACTAAAAATTACCTTGGAAGCCTTCCGCACCAGCTTGCACGAAATCTCTTTCCCGAGCGTTCTGGACTGACCATGGCCACCGCCGGCGTGGTAGCTCCGGAAGGCCCCCCGGAACTTGTTGCAGCAGTGGGCATTTCCTTAGTCGAGGCCCCCCTCGACCAGGAAGGACCTCCGGACCCAGAGACCTCAGCTGGCACTGGTACTGGAGTCACATGCCCGGAGCTAGCACCCCGGGAAGACACTGCTGCAAGTGCAGTCGCCGCAGTTGTAGAAGACCTCCCCCTCCAGGGAGAAGGAGCTGCTGCAGAGGGTGCAGGGCTGACGGACCTTCTGTCAGCATGCTTTAGATTCCTCTTCCGGCTTGAGGGTTCGACTCCCGGCTCCTTGCCCTTGCCGACGACTTCGGTCCTTGACTTCGGGGCAGGGGCGGAGCCACCTTCAGAAGCCCCAGGGATCACCACCCTGGAAGTCGATCGTCTGTCGACGACACCGAGGTTGTCAAGCTCCCTGCTGAACTATACTTCCAAGTTCAGAGGGAGGAAAGCTGGTGGCGGGGTCAAGTCATCACCCGCGATGTCGATGCCGTGCTGGAACTTCTTGAGATGAAACTCCAAGGTCGCCCCCTCCATGTTGGACTTCAGCCCGGTCTCGACCCGGTCGTCGTCCATCACACTGTTGAGGGACCAAGCGAGTTTTTCTCTCCTCTTCAGCGGTGCCCACCTGTTGACCAGGAAATTGCAAAATACCGCCTGAGGAGTTAATCCTCCCTCCACACAATGGCGGATCCTGGTCAGAGCAGGGTTGAAGGCATCCGACAGCATCGGAGCTTCACTCCAGACTGCAGTGTCGATGTTGGGGAGGCCTTCGGGCAGCTCCAGCTTCTCGTGCTCCTCCACCCGGATGACTATCCAATCTTTCTTCCAATCGTTCCACTTTCCAGAGGGAAACGACCGGAGGTACTTGCATGGTCACTTCTTGCGCTTCACAAAGTAGTAGAAGCCAAGGTACTCATCACTCCTTCCGGTGGTATGGACGGTGAAGAAGGTCCGGAAAAGCTCAATGCAGGGGGGGATGCCCACCCACATTTCACAAAAGTGGACAAAGACAGACACTAGAAGAATGGAGTGGGGCCAAGGTGGTACAGCTGTAGACCATAGAAGTCTAGCAGCATCAAGAAAAAGGAGGAAAAAGGTGGGATCAACCCCACCATGGCGTACGCAGAAAAGTACACCATCTCGCCAGCGTGCTCCTTCTCGAATGGGAGCTTTCCCCCGACGCGGACCAGATGGCTGAAGAAGTCCGGGGACCACCCCATGAGGGCCCGGACCTTCTTCTGGTCACTTTTGGTCTTCAAGCGGCTCTGGCGGAGACCCAACTCCATCGCAGCACAGCGAGGCAAGGGAGGAAAAGCAAGCGCATGTTTGGGAGTTCGAGCGCAAGTTCAAATGAGAGGCATAAAGAATCCCATACGGTGCGCGCTTTCCTTCTTAAGTAAGCCCCCGCAACGCTTGGATGGAAACCGCAGGGAAGCCGAAGATACTATTCAACAATTTCACCCTACCGATGACAAGAGGGCCCGAGACCACCCCGACGATCAAGTCGAGGTTCTTACCCAGGCGGACGGTTGTCATCATGAAAGGTGGGAAGCCCGAAGGCGGCGGCCTGACAAGGTGCGCGAAACCGATACGATTTTCATATCTGGAACCGGCGACCTTCAATTGCGTGAGATCCACACGCCAAAGATCTCATTTGCCACACCCGGGATATGCCACACGGCGAGGATGTAACTCCAAAACTATCGCCAATGGCACATCTGAAGACCTTTGAAGACTCGGCTCAAAAGTCGAAGGATGGACCCACCTCCGGCGGAATGACTTCACCCAAGGGATCTTCCCCAGAGGTGGGCCCAGGGGGCCACTGTTGGTACCCTGAGTACCGTATACCCCTTGAGATTGCAAAGATCTCAAGCAAATGTCATCTACTTGATTTGAAGACCTTCAGAGGCCCACATGTCAGACATAACCGGGCTCGCTTCCCCAACATGGTTAGTCCCAGGGTCGCCATGTGTACCATCAAACCGGAGCTACCACCCACAAGGGGGAAGCTCCCGGCTATGTACCATAACGGCACCCCCGGACCTAACCCCAAACCGAGGGAAGCTCTGGAACTAACACGTGTCTGGTGGCACCGGACCTATCTGTTCCCCATAGTATGCTCCGGAGCTGCCACGTGTCCAACCGTCGGATCTTCAGCCTCAAACCTCCGTTAGACTCAACAACGGCTCCGGATCTTCAAAGGGGAATCAAGGACTTCAAGACCCGATTAAGTGTCATTAATACTATGTTAATGACACACGATCAGACAACCCTTATTACTAGTAACGGCGCTGTTAAAGCTCGTAACTCGGTCATTAAGGGTAATTAAGCGCATCAAATGTGTATCAATATTAGTTGCCGTCGGGGCCACATGTCGGGCCAGGACAACTTGTAACGGCCTATCCTTGTACTATAAAAGGATAGGCCGACGATACATAGGGATCTCTCTGATCTGATCTGGGTGGATCTAATCTGGTCTAATCGGCTCACACGCGCTCTTAACTCACATCACCTGAGTTGAGTTCATACATCCAATACAACACCAACACACCCCGTGGAGTAGGGTATTACGCTCAGGCGGCGTGAACCACGTAAATCCTTGTGTCTCCTATGTCATTTTACATTTCACCTTCTTGAATCTACGTGCGCCCACACCGAACTTCAAACTCCGCAAACACTTTTAGTAGTGTCGGGAGATCTGCCGGATCAAAACCACCGACAGTGCCCCTTGAGGACGCTTGCACCGGAGGAGGTGTGGCTACTGAAGATCTACCTCGCCGTGGAGAAGGAGGAGTTGTATTCAGAGCTGACTTGATGTGGCTCCCGTCAGCATGCCCCAACTTTCTTTTCCAGCAAGAGGATTCGACTGGCTCCCCACTTTTACCCTTGCCCTTGCCAATGTCATCGACCTTCTGGCTCACTACAGGGGTAATCACCCTCTCAGAAGCTCTGGGGATCGTAACCCCAGAGATAGGGCGCCTCTCGACCATGCCCAAGTCGTCCAATGCTCGCATTCTCCTACGAATCTCCCTGCTCAATGTGCAAAGGCAGGAAGGAAGCGGGCGTAGTCAGGGCGTCAGGAGAGATACCTCCATTTTGAAAAAGTTTGAGATAGATCTTCAAAGCTTCATCGTCCAAGTTGGTGTTCAAACTGACTTCAATTCGGTTATGATCCATCTCACTATTGAACGCCCATGCGGGCCATTCCCTAGTCTTTAGCAGGGCCCACCTATTCACCAAGAAATTGCAGAAGATGCATTCTTCAATCCTTTCCAGGATGGGCTTGTACGCATTCAACAGCTCTGGAACTATGTTCCAGGCGTAAGTGTCAACATTGGGAAGACCCTTGGGCAGCTCCAGCTTCTCATGCTCCTCCACAGTAATGATCACCCAATACTTCTTCCAATCATCCCACTCGCCGATTGGGAAGGACTTAAGGTACTTGAAGGGGCAATTCTTCCGCTTAGCGAAATAGTAGAAGTCGATGAGCTCCGTCCCCATGCCGGTGGTTTGGACCGCGAAGAAGGTCTGCAACAGCTCGATGCAGGGAGGCACGCCCACCCACATCTCGCAGAAGTGGACGAATGTTGACAGTAGCAAGAGGGAGTGGGTGATATGATAAAGCTAAAGGCCGTAAAAATTCAGCAACATCAAGAGGAAGCTTGAGAAAGGTGGGATCAGACCCACCATGGCGTACACCGAGAAGCACACCATATCTCAAGTGTGCTCCTTCTTGAAGGAGAGCTTGCCGAAGCAGATGTCCTTGTTGCAGTAGTCGCTGGACCAACCCACGTAGGTCCGTACACTCGCCATCTCCTTGTCGGTCTTGACCTTGCTGCGGGGAAGACCCAACTCCATCATGGCAAAGTGGAGCGAAAGTTGGAAGGCTATGCGGGGGTTGGGAGGCTCTGAGTGCGAGTTCGACTGAAAGCGTGAAGAGTCCTCAAACTATGCGGGGTTTGCTTCTTAAGTAAGACTCCGCAACGCTTGGATGGAAACCGCAATGGGACCAAGGTTACGCATTCAAAAATCTACCCCGCCAATGACGAATGGGCCTGGGTCCACTTTGGCAGAAAGGCTGAAGCTATTGCCCCAGGTGAACCGTTGTCATGATGGGAGGTTGGAAGCCCGAGGGCGGCGACCAAACAAGGCGCGCAGAACCGATATGATTTTTGCATCGGGACCCGGCGACCTTCAATTGTGTGAGGTCCGCACGCTAGGATCTCACCTTCCACATTCAAAAGAAGCCACGTGGCGATGGTTTAACCATAGACCGTCGCCCAAATGGCACATAGGAAAACCTTTGAAGCCGCAGCGCAGGAATCGAAGATGGTCCCACCTCCGGTAGAATAACATAACTCAAAGGGTTTCTCCAGAAGGTGGGCACGGGGGCCACTATCGGTACCCTGCGTACCGGGTACCCCATCATACCGCAAGAAAAGCTAAGGAGTTCCTCCCATTCAAGTTGAATACCTTTCAAGGCCACACATGTTGCACACTACTGGACCTGCCTCCCTCGTTTGGGTAGCTCCAACACTGACACGTGTATCACAAGGCCGGACCTAACAGCCGTCATAGGGAAGCTCCGGTATTGCCACGTGTACATTGACCCCGGACCTAACCCCCAGAAGAGGGAGGCTTCGGTGCTACCACGTGTATATTGGCTCCGGACCTGCCTCCCCACGACGGGAAGCTCCGGAGCTGCCACCTGACCAACCTCCAGAGCTAGGATTTCAATGGAAGACAGAAAGATCTCCAACGGCTCGCACCTTCAAGGGACATTTAAAGAGACAGTTACAAGACCTGATTACGTGTGATTAATGCTATATTAATGACACATGACCAATGGACTGTTAAGAGGGTAACACCTTCATTAAGGCGTTGTCGGTGGTTTTGATCCGGCAGATCTCCCGACACTACTAAAGTGTTTGAGGAGTTTGAGGTTCTGTGTGGGCGCGCGGAGATTCAAGAAGGTTAAGTGTAAATGACACAAGAGACACGGAGATTTACGTGGTTCGAGCCGCCTGAGCGTAATACGCTACTCCACGGGGTGTGTTGGTGTTGTATTGGATGTATGAGCCCAAAGTGATTTCAGGGTGTCAAGTGAGCGTGTCTAGTCCGCCTGCTCTATGTATCGTCGGCCTGTCCTTTTATTGTACAAGGGCAGGCCGTTACAAGTCAGCCTGGCCCGACATGTGGCCCCAACGGTTACTAATATTGATACACATTTGATGCACTTAATTACCCTTAATAACTGAATTAGAGGCTTTGATAGCACCGTTACTGGTAATTAAGGTCGTCCGATCGTGTGTCATTAATATAGTATTAATAACACTTAATCAGGTCTTGAAGTCCTTGATTCCCTATGAAGATCTGGAGCCGTTGTGGAGTCTTCCAGAGGTTAGAGGCTGGAGGTCCGATGGTTGGACACGTGGCAGCTCTGGAGCATACCGTGGGGAACAGGTAGGCCCGGTGCTACCTAGCACGTGTCAGTTCTGGAGCTTCTCTCGCTCTGGGGTTAGGTCCGGAGGTGCCGCTATGGTACATAGCCCGGAGCATCCCCCTTGTGGGCGGTAGCTCCGGTTAGATAGTACACGTGGTGACCCTGGGACTAACCAAGTTGGGGAAGCGGGTCCGGTTATGTCTGACATGTGGGCCTCCAAAGGTCTTCAGATCAAGTAGATGATATTCCCTTGAGATCTTTGCAATCCCAAGGGGTATATGGTACGTAGGGTACCGACAGTGGCCCCCTGGGCCCACCTCTGGGGAAGGCCATTTAGGTGAAGTCATTCCGCCAGAGGTGGGTCCATACATCGACTTTTGAACTGAGTCTTCAAAGGTCGTCGGATGTGTCGTAGGCGATGGTTTGGAGTTAAATCCTTGCCGCGTGGCACATCCCGTGTGCGGCAAATGAGATCTTTGGCGTGTGGATCTCACGCAATTGAAGGTCGCCGGTTTCCGATACGAAAATCGTATCGGTTCCGCGCGCCTTGTTAGGTCGCCACCTTCGGGCTTCCCGCCTTCGGGCTTCCCGCCTCATGATGACAACCGTTCGCCTGGGTATGAACCTCGACTTGATCGTCCGGGTGGTCCCGGGCCCTCTTATCATCGGCGGGGTGGAATTTTTGAGTAGTATCTTCGACTTCCTTGTGGTTTCCATCCAAGCATTGTGAGGGCTTACTTAAGAAGGAAAGCGCACACCGTCTGGGGTTCTTTACGCCTCTCATCTGATCTTGCGCTCAAGTTCCCAACTTGTGCTCGCTTTTCCTCTCTTGCCTTGCTGTGCCGCGATGGAGTTGGGACTCCGCGAGAGTCGTTTGAAGACCGCAGGTGACCTGAAGAAGGTCCGGGCCCTCATGGGATGGTCCCCGGACTTCTTCAACCGCCTGGTCCATGCCGGAGGAGAGCTCCCGTTTGAGAAGGAGCACGCCGGCGAAATGGTGTACTTCTCTTCATACGCCATGGTGGGGTTGATCCCACCTTTTTCATTCTTTTTCTTGATGCTCCTAGACTTCTATGGTCTGCAGCTGTACCACCTTGGTCCCCACTCCATTCTTCTTGTGTCCGTCTTCGTCCACTTCTGTGAGATGTGGGGGGGCATCACCCCCTGCATTGAACTCTTCCGGACTTTCTTCACCGTCCATACCACTAGTAGGAGCAATGAGTACCTTGGCTTCTACTACTTCGTGAAGCGCAAGAAGTGCCCATTCAAGTACCTCCGGTCATTTCTCTCTGGGAAGTGGGATGGTTGGAAGAAGGACTGGATAGTCATCCGGGTGGAGGAGCACGAGAAGGTGGAGCTGCCCGAAGGCCTCCCCAACATCGACACTACAGTCTGGAGTGAAGCTCCGGTGCTGGCGGATGCCTTCAACCCTGCTCTGACCAGGATCCGCCAGTGCGTGGAGGGAGGATTAACTCCTCATGAGGTGTTTTGCAACTTCCTGGTCAACAGGTGGGCATTGCTAAAGAGGAGAGAAAAACTCGCTTGGGCCCTCAACAGTGTGATGGACGACGACCGGGTCGAGACCGGGCTGAAGTCCAACATGGCAGGGACAACCTTGGAGTTCCATATCAAGAAGTTCCAGCACGGCATCGACGTCGCGGGTGACGACTTGACTCTGCCATTAGCTTTTCTCCCTCTGAACGTAGAAGTAGAGTTCAGTAGGGAGCTCCAGCGGAAGATGCTTGTGCTTGACGACCTTGGTGTCGTCGAGAGAAGATCGACCTCCAGGGTGGTGATCCCTGGGGCTTTCGAAGGTGGCTCCGAACCTGCCCCGAAGCCAAGGATCGAAATCATCGGCAAGAGCAAGGAGCCGGCAGACGAACCCTTGAGCCGGAAGTGGAAGCTACAGCATGCCGACGGAAGGTCCGTCAGGCCTGCAACCTCCGCATCAGCTCCTTCTCCCCGGAGGGGGAGGTCTTCTACAACTACGGCGACTGTCCCCACAGCGGCGTCCTCCCGGGGTGCTAGCTCTGGGCATGTGACTCCGGCGTCAGGGCCGGTTAAGGCCTCTAGGTCCGGAGGTTCTTCCCGGTCGAGGGGGGCCTCGACTAAGGAAATGCCCGTGGATGCAACGAGTTCCCGGGGGGGACTTCCAGAGCTTCCACGCCGGCGGCGGCTATGGTCAGCCCAGAACGCCTGGGAAAGAGGTTCCGCGCAAGCTGGTGCTGAAGCCTCCCGAGGTAATTTTTAATCATTACCTCAGATAGTTGTTTTGTTGTAGTAACTGTTTTTTAAGTTTCTTCATGCATCATCTGCAGCGTTCCCAAGAAGAGGAGTGAGGCTCCACCCTCAGCCACAGCAGCTGAAGCTGTGAGGGCGGAAGCTTCTGCTCCTGTCCCGGTGCCGCCCCAAGTGGTGGCTGAAGCTGCCACAGCTCTGGTGCCAACTGTCGTTGTGATGGACCTCGACTCATCCATAGAGACTCCCTTGGTAGCGCCGGACCGCGTGAGAGAAAATGCGCCAGCGGCACCTGCCCCGGAGGTTGAAGCTCCGGGTCCTAGTGCAGAGATGATGGAAGCTCCGGCCGTTGAGCCGGAGGAAGCAGTAATTCCGGCCCCAGAGCCGGAAATTTTCGAAGCCCCAGCGGTTGAGCCGGAGGTAATTGAAGTCCCGGCGTGCGCGCTGGATGTTGAGGAAGTCTCGGCGGTTGGGTCGGCTACCTCTAAAGCACCGGCCGCAGAGCCGGTTGTTGTTGGAGCTCCGGCCGCAGGGCCGGTTGATGTTGAAGACCTTCCGGCTCCCGAGGCGGTTGTTGCGGAGACGTTGGCGCTCGAGCCCCCAGTAGAGGAGGTGCCCAGGCCGGAGCCAGAAGCAACCCCTGCTCCGGGAGTGACGACGCCGAAGGTGCCCGTGGCTGAGCCGGTGTGCCCAGATGAAGTTGCTGGCCCCCTGCCTGAGGGGGCAAACGAAGATCTGGCGGCTGGTTTTTCGGAACTACTTCCGGAGGTCGGGACTACATCAGCGGGTCCCTCCTTGATGGTGACTGAGGCCATCTCGAAGGACGGCCCTAGTGTCGTGGAGGCTCAGGGGACCACTCTTGTGGAGTGGGACCCATTTTTTGTAAGCGAGAACCCGCTGGATCCAACGGAGGAGACCCTAGCAGGTCCGGAACCTATCCCATTGTTATTGTCTATTGACAACGCCAGCTCTAGTCTTTGTCAAGTTCAACTGGCCTTCTTCCACGACAGCAAGGCTCTTGAAGAGGAGCGCCAAACCCTTAGGCGGTGGCGTAACCGGCTCTACATCGAGACCAAGATGGCACAGTCGAGGCTAGCAGATGACAAAGAGTGGATCAAGCGGGAGAAGGTCCACCTGGAATACTGGGGCAAATTATTGGATGACAGGGAGAGTATGACTCGCGCCCTCGACGCTCAATCCCGGGCCATTTATGAGCAGACCAAAGCAGCTAATAGTGCGGCCAATGAACGCCAAGAAAGGCTTGAGGCCATTAACACTACTCTCATCAAGCGCCGGGAGGCACTTGAAGAGAGGGAGAAGAGGCTCGAAGATGAAGAGCAGAAACTCCTAGAGCTGCGGGATGACGTCCTGAAGAGGGAGGAGGAGCTCACCGAAAAGGTGGCTCTGGCTGACAAGGGCCTCGAGGAGCGCGCCAAGAAATTGGAAGAGCGTTGCGCTGATGAGGAGAAGGCCTGGGTGCGGGGGCAGGAACTCTACGAGCAAGAGTGTGCCATCGCTTCCAGGGAGAAGAAAGTGAGGGGCAGGGAGAAGGACTACCTCCGGGAAGAGGAGCTCAGAAAACTTGAGAAGCAGGTTGCTGAAAGGATTCAGCAAAATGCCAAAGAGGTTGAGCGCCTTGCTCGCGAGAATTCTAAACTGGCGTCGGCCAAAAGATCCTTGGAAGAACTGAAGGGCTTGAGGGCTGCGGACTCCCTACAGGTTTGGGAGTTCCTGAGCAAAGCCAACGACGATGATCGGGAGCCGGAGCCGGACCTAGTGTTGCAGGCATTGAGCTCGGCAGGTAGCAAACTCTCCAAGGTGGGCGACATAATCGTGGACCAATTGGAGGTTGAGGGGCAATCCCTGGCGAAGAACGTCGCAGAGTATGTGCTGACGTGCTACACCAGCCGGGATCCTCAATTCCCTCTGGACCCGGTGCTTGAAGGTCCCGTCGAAGGAGAAGGTGAAGCCACCCGAGCCAACGTGTCGGAGGTTGCTCAGAAGGTCGCCCAGTTCTTCCATAGGGTCTAGGACCATCTCTGTAGCTCCCACTTGTAATCTCTCTTTTTCTTCCCCAATTTTGTAACCCTTTTTCTCCAGATGAATGAAATCCAAATTTTTGCGAATTTCATTTTTTGTCTTTAGCACTTTTGTCTTTACTTGGCCCCTGGTAGATGTACACAATTTGATTGTGAGCATGTACCAAGAGGATATTGTGTTTTGTTGAAGACTCGTTTGCTTCGAACTTGTAGAGTGTAGGTTCGAAGTCTTCGATAGTGAAGGCCCCCTGAGGTTGTCGGAGCTCAGTAGCTCCGGCAGTAGTTCCTATCAGCGCTTAGAGCATCGATAGTTAGACCTTCGGGGTGTCGGAGCTTAGTAGCTCCGACAGTGACCTTTGCCAACGCGTAGTTTGTCGGCAGCAGACTCCGTTTGTGGAATCTTCTCACCATCTTTTATTCTGCATCGACGGCTGGCCCCCCTAGCTTTACTAGAGCTTGGTTGCTCCGGTGATGCTCGTTTTCAATATTTAACATCGACTATAAGCCACCTAGGGGGAGTCGGAGCTTCGTCAGCCCGGCTTTTCTCCATCAATGTGAATTCTTTATTTTTCATGCACACTGACGCCAAGAAAAATAGTAAAATTCGTTCCTTGCCTATAACTTCGTCGTGGCTTACGATTCTCAAGAAAATTTTAGGTTAAACACGAATCTGAATGCAACCGATGCATTGTCTTCTTTCTTCCGGATCCAATTGCACTTGGACCCGCCTTACTTCGGCCTGCCGAGGTGTAGGTAGAGTGGCGTACTTAGGGTGCTTGACTAGGCTAAGTCGATAGCACACTCCGGCCCTAGATTGGCTTGGCGACATTCAGGCGAGTGGGCCATGAACAATATTTGAATCCAAAAGAATCAACAATACAGCTCGAATCGCATATGAACCAGCCGAACTAAAATTTCTTAAGAATTGCACGTCCTTGTTATAGACAAGAAAGAGAAAAATAAAAAATGTTCAGCATGTACAAAGTAAATGCACGTGGAGTCTGTTTCACATGAAGATGTCTTTCATTATAGGTCCGGGGTACAGGGGAGACAAGTACACTCCTAGGGTACAGAACCAGACTAAGCGTGTTTCATTTCTGTTTGACCCAGGGTAGCTAGCCACACTTCTAGTCTTGAGACCCTGACAAGCGTTGCATGAACTTTGCGGACCTTCCGAGAAAGGTCCGGCTATTCTCCCGTAGGAACTACCCGACTCTGTACAATGACTCTATAACATACACCTCAAGTTACTACAGACTCACCTCCGTGATATTAGGTGTAGAACTTACGGAGGTGCTCAATGTTCCAAGGATTCGGGAGAGGTGTCCCATCCTCGGTTGCCAAGCGAACGCTTCCGGGACAGGATACTTTAATCACTCAAAAGGGCCCTTCCAAGTTGGGGGAGAGTTTGTTTAACCCTTCTCTGGATTGTATTCTTCGTAGCACCAGATCGCCTTCCTCGAGCTGTCGGTTGTGTACATGTTGCTGATGATAGCGCCGAAGGGCTTGGCGGTATCGGGCATTCTGAACAGCTGCTTGGCACCTTCCCTCCTCGAGGAGGTCTAGGTCTTCACGCCGGAGCTGGTCCTGCGTGGCTTTGTCGAAGGTCCGGATCCGGAGTGACCCCAAGGTGATTTCCGGAGGAAGGATTGCTTCAGCTCCGTACACCAGGAAGAAGGGTGTCTCTCCAGTTGACCGGTTTGGAGTTGTCCTGTTGGCCCATAGAGTGGGCGGAAGCTCTTCAATCCTGTTGGCTCCATGTTTTTTCAAGCGCTCATAGGTGCGCGTTTTGAGTCCTTTCAGGATTTCAGCAGTTGCTCTCTCGGCCTGGCCATTGCTTGCCGGGTGAGCTATATTGGCGTAGAAACTTGAATGTCGAGGTCTTCGCAATATCCTTGAAATGCAGAGCTTGTGAATTGGGTCCCGTTATCAGTAATGATTTTGTTTGGGACTCCAAATCTGCATACGATGGACTGCAAAAAGTTGATAGCAGATTGCTTGTTTATTGTCACAACTGGAGTTGCTTCCGGCCACTTGGTGAACTTCTCAATGGCGACATACAGGAACTTGTAACCTCCGACGGCTCTTGGGCAAGGTCCAAGATGTCCATCCCCCACACGGCGAAGGGCCATGTAGGAGGTATCATTTGTAGAGGTTGAGCTGGTGTGTGAATTTGCTTTGCATGAAATTGGCATGTTTCGCATATCTTCACCAGCTCACTTGCATCCTGGAGTGCTGTAGGCTAGTAGAAGCCATGCCGGAAGGCTTTACCGACTAGCGTGCGCGAAGACGCGTGGTTCCCACACTCGCCTCTATGGATTTTTGTGAGGAGCTTGCAGCCTTCTTCCCTTGTGATGCACCGCATTAGGACGCCGTTGGCACCGTGCCTGTAGAGATCCCCTTCTACCAACATGTATCTTTTAGCCAATCTGACTATCCGGTCAGCGGATACATCATTGTTAGGAAGGATGTTTTCTTTCAAGTAGCTCTGGATCTCCGAGATCCATGCATCGGAGCTAACTTGAGTATTTGAGTCTTGCGTGCTGGGTTGCTCGGAGCTTCCGGCAGCACCTACGACCCTTGATGGATGCCATGGTAACAGGGCCATCGGGACCGTCAGCTTCGGGATGCTGATCTCGCCCCCTTCGCTCAGTTCGGCAGGCTGAGCTGTGGGTTTTGACAACCTCCGGACAAAAGTTCTATCAGGAGCCGGAGGTCCGGTTGACGCTTTCGTCGAGAGTTCGTCGGCTTCAGCATTGAGGGCACGCTGGACATGGTGGAGATTTAGGACTTCGAAGTCCTTCTGAAGCCTCTGGACTTCAAGGAGGTAGGCAGCTAGCTGGAAATTGTTGCAGGAGCATTCACCCTTCACTTGCTTAATGATGAGCTGTGAATCTCCCTTGACCAGCAGTTGCTTGACACCGTATGACAGTGCCACCCTTAGTCCGTAGATAAGTGATTCGTATTCTGCCATGCTGTTGGTCGCCTTGAAGTCAAGGTGTATCATGTATTTTACCTTCTCACCGGTTGGTGCAAGGAGAAGGATTCCAGCTCCGGCCCCCTGCTTTTGCATGGAGCCGTCAAAGTAAAGGGTCCATTGAGGCTCAGTGAAGACCGGAGCCTTGGGTTCTGGCTTCTACTCACTGGGGCCCCCAGGGTTTGATGGAGAGGGAGTCCATTCAGCCACGAAATCCGCCAATGCTTGACTCTTGATTGCTTGCCTTGAAATGAATTCGAGATCAAATTCAGCCAATTCCGCTGCCCACTTTGCAATATTCCCAATTGAATTGGGATTATGCAAAATTGCTCGAAGTGGTTAAGAGGTCACCACTGAAATCTTGTGAGCTTGGAAGTAATGGCGAAGCTTCTTGGAGGCAATGAGAACTGCATAGAGCAGCTTATGCACCTCTAGGTACCGAGTCTTGGCGTCATGAAGTACTTCACTGATGAAGTACACTGGGTGTTGGATGGTCCGGACCCTCCCGGAGGGGCCCGGAGCTTCCTCTTCACTGACCCGGATCCTCCTTGAGGGATCCGGACCTTCTTCGGGGACCTCCGGGTCCTAGCTGGAGGGACCCGGAGCTTCTTCAGAAGCGACCTGGACCCTCCCGGAGCGGTCTGAGTCTTCTGAAGTAACTTTTTGTGAACTCAACTCTAGGAGCTGGGACCCAGACTCGCTTTCAGGAACCTCCGGACCCTCCCGGAGAGGTCTGGATTCCTGAGCATGGGATAGTTCTGGTCTCTCCGCAACCACGACCATACTGACGACTTCATCAGTTGCTGAAATGTAAAGCAGTAAAGGCTCACCAGGGTTCGGAGCTACCAGAGTTGGTAGGGTGGTGAGGAACTGTTTTAGCTCCTGGAACGCCTTTTATGCTTCTTCAGACCATTGAAATGGTCCGGACTTCCTCAATAACTTGAAGAAGGGAAGTGCCCGTTCCGCCAGTCTTGAAATGAAACGGCTAAGGGCTGCCAGACATCTAGTCAGCTTTTGGACATCCTTGATGCGGGCTGGTGGCCGCATGTCTTCAATGGATTTGATCTTCACCGGATTAGCTTCTATGCCCCGGTGACTTACCAGGAAACCAAGAAGTTTTCCGGAGCTAACCCCGAAGACACACTTGTCTGGGTTTAGCTTTGTGCGTGTGATCCGCGACTTGTCGAAGACAGCCTATAAGGTGTCAAGGAGTGACTCCTTGTTCCTGACCTTGACCACAATGTCATCGATGTACACTTCCACTATGTCTCTAATGAGTTCTTCAAAAGTTTTGTACATAGCTCGTACAAAGGTTGAAGCTGCATTCTTGAGACCAAATGGCATTGCTGTATAACAGTACAATCCATCTACTGTGATAAAAGAGGTATGCTCTTCATCTTCCCTAGACATTCTGATTTGATGATAACCAGAATATGCGTCTAGGAAACACAGTAATTCACAACCGGAGGTGGAATCCACTATCTGATCTATTCTAGGTAGTGGGAATGGATCTTTTGGGCATGCCTTATTTAGTGTTGTATAGTCGATACACATCCGAAGCTTCCCGCCGGCCTTGGGTACAACGACTGGGTTTGCCAGCCATTTTGGATGGAAGACTTCTCGGATGAATCCAGCTTCGAGAAACTTCTTCACTTTTTGTCGAATGAAGTTTTGTCGCTCCACGGATTGCTTCCGAGGCTTCTGGTGTACAGTCCGGGCATCAGGGTAGATCTTCAGATTGTGCTCAATCACTTCCCTGGGGATCCCAGGCATTTGTGACGGTTGCCAGGCAAACACGTCAACATTAGCCCGGAGGAAAGTGATGAGCGCGAGTTCCTATTTTTCATTCAGTCCTCCCGATATACGGGTGGTCTGAGCGGCATCGGAACCTATTTGGACGACTTTGACGGGAATGTCGGTGTCGCCGCTTGGCTGCACACGAGGT
Organism: Tuctoria greenei; assembly: GCA_036927565.1. Classification (NCBI taxonomy): domain Eukaryota; kingdom Viridiplantae; phylum Streptophyta; class Magnoliopsida; order Poales; family Poaceae; genus Tuctoria; species Tuctoria greenei. The sequence goes on along the minus strand of JAYESD010000012.1, from coordinate 63,120,119 downwards.
GCAGAAGTCGAGCCCCGCTGACGAATGCTCGGGGGTTTTGGATCTTGTTCCTGCCTGGAGTCCTCCTCTTGCGCCGTGGTAAGCGCATGAAGTTCTTCCAGAGCAGTTACCCCGACAGTAAGATCTCCACGGATCCGGAGAACGCCTACTGGTGTTGGCATCTTCAACACCAAGTAGCCATAATGAGCAGCTGCCATGAATTTGTACAAAGCAGGCCTACCCAAGATGGCATTAAAGGGTAAGTTGATCTAAGCAACATCAAAGACCAACTTCTCAGTGCGATACTTCTGCCGGGTCCCGAAGGTAACGGGGAGAGTGATAGCACCGAGTGGGGTAATGGCCCCCGGACCTACTCCGGAGAAAGGTCGGGAGGGGTGAAGATCCGAAGGTCGAAGCTGAAGCTTGGTAAAAGCTTCGAAGCTTATGAGGTTGAGCCCCGAACCTCCGTCTACCATAACATTTTGAAGCTAGATGTTATTGATGGTAGGAGATACCATCAAAGGTAACTGGCCTGCTCCAACCATGCTTTGAGGGCAGTCCGAAGCATCAAAAGTGATGGTTGTGTCCATCCACTTTCGATGAGGGTCCGCCCAGGCTGTAGGAGCTACAGCGGCCATGTCTTGGCGCATTGTATTGAGGACGCGACGGGAGGTGATGTCCCATGATCCACCAAAAATGGTGTTCATGGTCTTCCAATCCTCGTTGTCAGAGAAGTCAGAATCGTCGTCGACGGAGGTGTAGACGGCCTTCAGGACCTTTTTGGGATCCTAAAAACCTAACTCCTCTTCAGCCGGAGCTTCGTCAACTTTTTGCTTTCCTTCCCTCTGTCGGAAAGGAGCTTCTTCCCGGCGCTTGTTGTAGCGCTCGGTAAGGTTTTGGACCTCCCGACAGTATTCCAATCTGTGGCTGTCCGTTTTGTGAATTGGACACCACACCTTGGGTTTGCCACCGTCTTCAGAAGACAGTCGAGGTCCCTTCTCGTGGCGTGCCCCCCGGCCACCCGGAGCTGCAGCAGCTGCAGCATTAGATGCGCCGGCGGACAACTTCTTCTTGCCGTTGGTCTTTTTCTTCTTCTTACCACTCCCGGAGGTAGTGGCTTCACCTTTGGAGGATTTTTTGTGATCCTCCGGATGTGGTTTGGAGTGCATTTCACGGCCCTCCGCAGCTCTGGCACATTTGTCAGCCAAGCTGAAGAGTTACGTGACACTGGTGATCTCCTTGATCGCCAGTTTCTCCAACATCTTCTTATCCCGTACACCTTGTCTGAATGCCACAATGACGGAAGTGCTAGAGATAGAAGGGATAGTGTTTCGTACCTGAGAGAACCTCTGGATGAATGATCGCAGGGATTCTCCACCATTTTGCACGACTACAAAAAGGTCTAGTTCAGTGCCTGGTCGGGTGTATGAACTCCTGAAGTTGGCGCTGAACTGCCGGCACAGCTCCTCCCAATTGTTGATGGAGTTTGGTGGAAGGCTAATAAACCAGGATCGGGCGATCCCAGTTAAAGCCACTGGAAAATAATTGGCCATTACGGCCTCATTTCCTCTAGCTGCTAGGATAGCAGTGGAGTAAATCTGAAGAAATTCCACGGGATTTACGGTCCCGTCAAACTTCTCTGGCAGGTGAGGCCGGAATTTCTGTGGCCACCTGACCATACGCAGATGCATGGCCAGGGCCGAACAGCCTCCTCCTACTCCTTCATGAGCAGGAATGTCCTGAGCTTCTCATCTTTCACGAGCACACTCAATATGGACTCGGCCGTCCTATTGATGGTATCGGCGATCAAGCTCCGCCCGGAGGTTATGATTTGAAAGCCTTGACACCGTGTGAGTGCGCCGTGCCCCGGAGGGCAATGACGTCACTTGCTGAGACGCAGCACGTCTCCTGTTGTTGGAAACATGAGGACCAAGTCTGCCAGACAAGGTCCGTCGCTACGACGGGGCCCGTCCTGAAGGAGGAGGACCCTGGTTGCTGATGCGGTCGGCTGCGGCTGCAACCAAGTGTTCCACATCGGCCCTCCACTGCTCCATTGCTTCCCGTGATGTGTACGGAGGTGGTGGGCGCTGAAGAAGAGCACGTGCTGCATGGAGCGCGTGTTCCGGGTTGTCATGATTTTCTGACGCAGTGATTGACACCGGTGCACCATCGTGCTGCCCAGCTTGATTTGCTGGTGGAGGCGGCGGTGGTGGTAGCGTGACTCCTACTGGAACTGAGGCTCCTGCTGGTTGCTGCATATTGGTGGGATTGCCCACAACAGCTTGAGCAGCAGGATGACTGTTGGATGATCCAGCAGCTGAGTTCACCATTCTTGAAATCTCAGGCCCCCTACCTGGCGCGCCAACTGTCGGTGGTTTTGATCCGGCAGATCTCCCGACACTACTAAAGTGTTAGAGGAGTTTGAGGTTCGGTGTGGGCGCGCGGAGATTCAAGAAGGTGAAGTGTAAATGACACAAGAGAAACAAAGATTTACGTGGTTCGGGCCGCCTAAGCGTAATACCCTACTCCACGGGGTGTGTTGGTGTTTTATTGGATGTATGAGCTCAAAGTGAGTTCAGGGTGTCGAGTGATCGTGTCTAGTACGTCTGCTCTATGTATCGTCGGCCTGTCCTTTTATAGTACAAGGGCAGGCCGTTACAAGTCAGCCTAGCCCGACATGTGGCCCCGGCGGTTACTAATATTGATACACATTTGATGCGCTTAATTACCCTTAGTAACTGAATTACGGGCTTTGATAGCACCGTTACTGGTAATTAAGGTCGTCCGATCGTGTGTCATTAATAAAGTATTAATGACACTTAATCAGGTCTTGAAGTTCTTGATTCCCTTTGTGCCTGGATGAAAGCCTCCATGCGTGCCTTCCAAACCTGAAAATTAATACCAGCGAACACACAAGGTTTGGCAGAATACTTCTCCATGATGATTAGTCAAAAACATGCGCAAATCACAAAGATTAGAGCACCGTAGCTCTGATACCAATTGTAGGATCGAAGAGCACCTGGAAAGCTACCAGAGGGGGGTGAATGGTAGATTTAAAAATCTTACACAGCGGAAACAATTAAAATCCCAAACCCTTTCGGCAGAAAAACGATCCGTTAAAGAAATCGTGTGTGAGACTAATCTAAACGTGTTTCACCGTGACAAAAGTGATAGATATCAGAGAGAATCAAATCACTAAGACAACACAAAAAGAATCACTCAAATCCGTCAAAGAAAACTCAAGTTATGATCAAAAGATCAAACAATGGTCAATCTGCCCTATGCGAGAAAAAAACAGTTCTAGAACGTTGCAAAGAAACTCGTGTAGATCATAGACCACAAATCTAATGACCGTGAAATTTTCACAGATGATAGATAATCAAGTTGTGAAGACAACCCAAAAAGAATCACGTCAATTGGATCTGTAAAACTCGAGTTATGATAAAACCACCAACGAAAGGTAGTGCTGTCCAGAAACTCGACGAGTAAAACTTGTCTGGAACAAGTCGGACGAACAAGGCACAAAAGTTCCTTCAAACTACGAATTTTATTCAATAGAACACAAGAGGAACAGCCCCAAAGTCGTCCACAACGAGCTCTGGGCTCCCTTGCATAAATAACCAACTCGAAAGCCAACTCAACTCAAATCAGGAACCTAATCCTACTCTGTTCACGAATCGTAACTTTCCATAACTGCTTAGGATTCTTCTATACGCAGATAGAAGCAATCTTAAGACTTCCAAATACCTTAGGAACGAATCCAACATTCCTAAACAACTCAAATTCGTGACCCACACGAAATCCTATCATAACCAACTCAAATCATTCCATATTTGAGTCAAACCCGACTCAGCCGCAGCCTGAGTCCATAACCTAGTCGGTTGGACCTTTCCGACCAATTCTTTACGTCCACATCTCTTCATCACATCTCGGAACCATGTAGCCACGTCCATGCACTCCTTTCACATGTGCAAACATCTTCCTTCGACGTCCAGTAACCTTCATATGCACCGCCCTTGATTCAATCATCCAGCGCGACCTCCTGATCAGCTCAACCACAGTTCCTTCCGAACTTGGTTGTTGGAACCTCATCTCCTCCCTGAGACTAGTCCAATGGATCCCGTCACCAGCCATGACTTGAACTCAAGCAACAACTGCACATGAATAAACAACCAATCCATACGAGCCCAAGTCCTCGACTTGACTCAAGTTAGTTCCGAACACAACACCTTACGTGAGAACCTCACATAAGCATGTTGCAAAACCACAGTAACACGATATCATCCATATCAATCAAAACGCACCAAAAACTTAGTAAAAGAATACTAAGCAAACTTTCCAAAAATGTAAAGCAAGTACGAAACATTGCAAATGAAAAGCAGAAGCACTTCGGTCAAGTTCCGGACCTTGCCAGAGCAACCTGGACCTTGAGCCGGAGCTAACAAAACTAGTACAATGAAGCACCTGCTGGAGCTTACCAAAACTAGTAGATCCTAGCACCGGAGCTTACCAAAAACTAGTCCAAACTACTCAACCCAAAACCGGAGCTAGACAAAATACGTCGGAGCTTAGCAAAAGCATTCCGGAGCTATCAAATATATGCCAGAGCTATCAAAGACATGCTGAAGCTAAAGATAAAGCTCACTGGAGCTAACTAAAGCTAGTCGGACCTTACCAAGAAATCGGACCTAGCTTCGAACATAGCTGGAGCTACCCAAGACAAGCCGGACCTACCGTCGGACCTTGCTGTAGCTCAGAGCTAGAGTCGGACCTTGATAAAAAGGTGTTTTGGTGATATTCAAAACTTTTATTGTCAAAACAAGTATATTCACTACAAGCCAATGTATTCAGCACATATAGGTCTTACACACTCGCCTCCATGGACTTCTGCGAGGAGCTCGCAGCCTTCTTCCCTTGTGATGCACCGCATTAGGACGCCGTTGGCACCGCGCCGGTAGAGATCCCCTTCTACCAACGTGTATCTTTTAGCCAATCTGACTATACGATCAGCGGATACATCATCGTCTGGACGGATGTTTTCTTTCAAGTAGCTCCGGATCTCCGAGATCCATGCATTGGAGCTAACTTGAGTATTTGAGTCTTGCGTGTTGGGTTTCTTGGAGCTTCCAGCAGCACCTACGACCCTTGATGGCTGCCAAGGTAACAGGGCCATCAGGACCGTCAGCTTCGGGATGCTGATCTCGCCCCCTTCGCTCAGTTCGGCAGGCTGAGCTGTGGGTTTTTACAACATCCGGACAAAAGTTCCATTAGGAGCCGGAGCTCCGGTTGACGCTTTCGTCGAGAGTTCGTCGGCTTCAGCATTGAGGGCACGCTGAACATGGTGGAGATTTAGGACTTCGAAGTCCTTTTGAAGCCTCTGGACTTCAAGGAGGTAGGCAGCTAGCTGGAGATTGTTGCAGGAGCATTCACCCTTCACTTGCTTAATGATGAGCTGTGAATCTCTCTTGACCAGCAGTTGTTTGACACCGTATGACAGAGCCACCCTTAGTCCGTAGATGAGTGCTTCGCATTCCGCCATGTTGTTGGTCGCCTTGAAGTCAAGGTGTACCATGTATTTTACCTTCTCTCCGGTTGGTGCGAGGAGAAGGATTCCAGCTCCGACCCCCTGCTTTTGCATGGAGCCGTAAAAGTAAAGGGTCCAGTGAGGCTCGGTGAAGACCGGAGCCTTGGGTTCCGGCTTCTGCTCACTGGGGCCCCCAGGGTTTGATGGAGAGGGAGTCCATTCAGCCACGAAATCCGCCAATGCTTGACTCTTGATTGCTTGCCTTGAAATGAATTCGAGATCGAATTCATCCAATTCTGCTGCCCACTTTGCAATATTCCCAGTTGAATTGGGATTATGCGAAATTGCTCGAAGTGGGTAAGAGGTCACCACTGAAATCTTGTGAGCTTGGAAGTAATGGCGAAGCTTCCTGGAGGCAATGAGAACTGCATACAGCAGCTTATGCACCTCTAGGTACCGAGTCTTGGCGTCATGAAGTACTTCATTGATGAAGTACACTTGGCGCTGGATGGTCCGGACCCTCCCGGATGGGCCCGAAGCTTCCTCTTCACTGACCCGGATCCTCCCTGAGGGATCAGGACCTTCTTCGGGGACCTCCAGGTCCTGGCTGGAGGGACCCGGAGCTTCTTCAGAAGCGACATGGACCCTCCCGGAGGGGTCTGAGTCTTCTAAAGTAACTTTTTTTGAATTCAAGTCTGGGAGCTGGGACCCAGACTCGCATTCAGGAACCTCCGGACCCTCCCGGAGGGGTCTGGATTCCTGAGCATGGGATAGTTCTGGTCTCTCCGCAACCAGGACCATACTGATGACTTCGCCAGTTGCTGAAATGTAAAGCAATAAAGGCTCACCAGTGTTCGGAGCTACCAGAGTTGGTAGGGTGGTGAGGAACTGTTTTAGCTCCTGGAATGCCTTTTCTGCTTCTTCAGACCATTGGAATGGTCCGGACTTCCTCAATAACTTGAAGAAGGGAAGTGCCCGTTCCGCCAATCTTGAAATGAACCGGCTAAGGGCTGCCAGACATCTAGTCAGCTTTTGGACATCCTTGATGCGGACTGGTGGCCGCATGTCTTCAATGGATTTGATCTTCACCGGATTAGCTTCTATGCCCCGGTGACTTACCAGGAAACCAAGAAGTTTTCCGGAGCTAACCCCGAAGACACACTTGTCTGGGTTTAGCTTTGTGCGCGTGATCCGCAACTTGTCGAAGACAGCCTGTAAGGTGTCAAGGAGTGACTCCTTGTTCCTGACCTTGACCACGATGTCATCGACGTACACTTCCACTATGTCTCTAATGAGTTCTTCAAAAGTTTTGTACATAGCTCGTACAAAGATTGAAGCTCCATTCTTGAGACCAAATGGCATGGCTGTATAACAGTACAATCCATCTACTGTGATAAAAGAGGTATGCTCTTCATCTTCCCTAGACATTCTGATTTGATGATACCCAGAATATGCGTCTAGGAAACACAGTAATTCACACCCGGAGGTGGAATTCACTATCTGATCTATTCTAGGTAGTGGGAATGGATCTTTTGGGCATGCCTTATTTAGTGTTGTGTAGTCGATACACATCTGAAGCTTCCCGCCGGCCTTGGGTACAACGACTGGGTTCACCAACCATTTTGGATGGAAGACTTCTCGGATGAATCCAGCTTCGAGCAACATCTTCACTTCATGTCGAATGAAGTTTTGTCACTCCACGGATTACTTCCGAGGCTTCTGATGTACAGGCTGGGCATCAGGGTAGATCTTTAGATTATGCTCAATCACTTCCCTGGGGATCCCAGGCATTTGTGATGGTTGCCAGGCAAACACGTCGACATTAGCCCGGAAGAAGCAATGAGCGCGAGTTCCTATTTGTCATTCAGTCCTCCCGATATACGGGTGGTCTGAGCGGCATCGGAACCTATTTGGATGACTTTGACAGGAATGTCGGCATCGCCGCTTGGCTGCATACGAGGTGCAGAAGTCGAGCCTCGCTGACGAATGCTCGGGGGTTTTTTAGCTTGTTCCTGCCTAGAGTCCTCCTCTTGCGCCGTGGTAAGCGCATGAAGTTCTTCCAGAGCAGTTACTCCGGCAGTACGATCTCCACGGATCCGGAGAACGCCTACTAGTGTTGGCATCTTCAACACCAAGTAGCCATAATGAGCAGCTGCCATGAATTTGTACAAAGCAGGCCTACCCAAGATGGCATTAAAGGTTAAGTTGATCTGAGCAATGTCAAAGACCAACTTCTCGTTGCGATACTTCTACCGGGTCCCGAAGGTAACGGGGAGAGTGCTAGCACCGAGTGGGGTAATGGCCCTCGGACCTACTCCGGAGAAAGGTCGGGGTGAAGATCCGAAGGTCGAAGCTGAAGCTTGGTAAAAGCTTCGAAGCTTATGAGGTTGAGCCCCAAACCTCCGTCTACCATAACATGGTGAAGCTGGATGTTATTGATGGTAGGAGATACCATCAAAGGTAACTGGCCTGCTCCAACCATGCTTCAAGGGCAGTCTGAAGCATCAAAAGTGATGGTTGTGTCCATCCACTTCCGATGAGGCTCTGCTCGGGCTGTAGGAGCTACAACGGCCATGTCCCGACGCATTGTCTTAAGGACGCGACGGGAGGTGATGTCCCATGATCCACCAAAAATGGTGTTCATGGTCTTCCGATGCTCGTTGTCAGAGACGTCAGAATAGTCGTCGACGGAGGTGTAGACGACCTTCAGGACCTTTTTGGGATCCTAAAAACCTAACTCCTCTTCAGCTGGAGCTTCGTCAACTTTTTGCATTCCTTCTCTCTATCGGAAAGGATCTTCTTCCCGGCGCTTGTTGTAGCGCTCGGCAAGGTTTTGGACCTCCTGGCAGTCTTCCAAACTGTGGATGTCCGTTTTGTGAATTGGACACCACACCTTGGGTTTGCCACCCTCTTTAGAAGACGGTCGAGGTCGCTTCTCAGGGCGTGGCCCCTGGCCACCCGGAGCTGCAGCAGCTGCAGCATTAGATGCGCCGGCCGACGGCTTCTTCGTGCCGTTGGTCTTTTTCTTCTTCTTACCACTCCCAGAGGTAGTGGCTTCGCCTTTGGAGGATTTTTTGTGATCCTCCGGAGGTGGTTTGGAGTGCATTTCACGGCCCTCCGCAGCTCTGGCACATTTGTCAGCCAAGCTGAAGAGTTCCGTGACACTGGTGATCTCCTTGATCGCTAGTTTCTCCAACATCTTCTTATCCCGTACACCCTGTCTGAATGCCACAATGAAAGAAGCGCTAGAGATAGAAGGGATAGTGTTTCGTACCTGAGAGAACCTCTGGATGAATGATCGCAGGGATTCTCCCCCTTTTTGCACGACTGCAAAAAGGTCTAGTTCAGTGCCTGGTCGGGTGTATGAACTCCCGAAGTTGGCGGTGAACTGCCGGCACAGCTCCTCTAACTGTTGATGGAGTTGGGTGGAAGGCTCATAAACCAGGACCGGGTGGTCCCAGTGAAAGCCACTGGAAAATAATTGGCCATGACGCCCTCATTTCCTCCAGCTGCTAGGATAGCAGTGGAGTAAATCTGAAGAAATTCCACGGGATTTACGGTCCTGTCAAACTTCTTCGACAGGTGAGGCCAGAATTTATGTGGTCACCTGACCATACGCAGATGCATGGCCAGGGCTGAACAGCCTCCTCCTACTCCTTCAGGAGCAGGAATGTCCTGAGCTTCTCGTCTTTCACGAGCACGCTCAATATGGACTCGGCCGTCCTGTTGACGATATCGGCGATCAAGCTCCGCCCGGAGGTCATGAGTTGAAAGCATTGACAGCTGTGAGTGCACCGTTCCCCGAAGGGCAATGACGTCACTTGCTACGACGCAGCACGTCTCCTGTTGTCGGAAACGTGCGGACCAAGTCTGCCAGACAAGGTCCGTCGCTGCGACGGGGCCCGTCCTGAAGGAGGAGGACCCTGGTTGCTGATGCGGTCGGCTGCGGTTGCAACCAAGTGTTCCACATCGGCCCTCCACTGCTCCATTGCATCCCAGGATGCATCCGGAGGTGGTGGGCGCTGAAGAAGAGCACGTGCTGCATGGAGCGCGTGTTTCGGGTTGTCATGATTTGCAGACGCAGTGATTGACGCCGGTGCACCATCGCGCTGTCCAGCTTGATTTGCTGGTGGAGGGGGCGGTGGTGGTAGCGTGACTCCTACTGGAACTGAGGCTCCTGCTGGTGGCTGCATATTGGTGGGATTGCCCCCAATAGCTTGAGCAGCAGGATGACTGTTGGATGATCCAGCAGCTGAGTTCACCATTCTTGAAATCTCGGGCGCCCCTACCTGGCGCGCCAACTGTCGGTGGTTTTGATCTGGCAGATCTCCCGACACTACTAAAGTGTTAGAGGAGTTTGAGGTTCGGTGTGGGCGCACGGAGATTCAAGAAGGTGAAGTGTAAATGACACAAGAGACACGAAGATTTACGTGGTTCGGGCCGCCTAAGCGTAATACCCTACTCCACGGAGTGTGTTGGTGTTGTATTGGATGTATGAGCTCAAAGTGAGTTCAGGGTGTCGAGTGAGCGTGTCTAGTCCGTCTGCTCTATGTATCGTCGACCTGTCCTTTTATAGTACAAGGGCAGGCCGTTACAAGTCATCCTGGCCCGACATGTGGCCCCGGCAGTTACTAATATTGATACACATTTGATGCGCTTAATTACCCTTAATAACTGAATTACAGGTTTTGATAGCACCGTTACGGGTAATTAAGGTCGTCCGATCATGTTTCATTAATATAGTATTAATGACACTTAATCAGGTCTTGAAGTCCTTGATTCCCTTTGAAGATCCGGAACCGTTGTGGAGTCTTCCGGAGGTTAGAGGCTGGAGGTCCGATGGTTGGACACGTGGCAGCTCCGGAGCATTCCGTGGGGAACAGGTAGGCCCGGTGCTACCTAGCACGTGTCAGTTCCGGAGCTTATCTCGGTTTGGGGTTAGGTCCGGAGGTGCCGCTATGGTACATAGCCCGGAGCTTCCCCCTTGTGGGCGGTAGCTCCGGTTTTAGTACACGTGGCGACCCTAGGACTAACAAAGTTGGGGAAGCGGGTCCGGTTATGTCTGACATGTGGGCCTCCGAAGGTCTTCAGATCAAGTTTTGAATATCACCAAAACACCTTTTTATCAAGGTCCGACTCTAGCTCTGAGCTACAGCAAGGTCCGACGGTAGGTCCGGCTTGTCTTGGGTAGCTCCAGCTATGTTCGAAGCTAGGTCCGATTTCTTGGTAAGGTCCGACTAGCTTTGGTTAGCTCCAGTGAGCTTTATCTTTAGCTTTGGCATGTCTTTGATAGCTCCGGCATATATTTGATAGCTCCGGAATGCTTTTGCTAAGCTCCGACGTATTTTGTCTAGCTCCGGTTTTGGGTTGAGTAGTTTGGACTAGTTTTTGGTAAGCTCCGGTGCTAGGATCTACTAGTTTTGGTAAGCTCCGGCAGGTGCTTCATTGTACTAGTTTTGTTAGCTCCGGCTCAAGGTCCAGGTTGCTCTGGCAAGGTCCGGAACTTGACCGAAGTGCTTCTGCTTTTCATTTGCAATGTTTCGTACTTGCTTTACATTTTTGGAAAGTTTGCATAGTATTCTTTTACTATGTTTTTGGTGCGTTTTGATTGATATGGATGATATCGTGTTACTGTGGTTTTGCAACATGCTTATGTGAGGTTCTCACGTAAGGTGTTGTGTTCGAAACTAACTTGAGTCAAGTCGAGGACTTGGGCTCGTATGGATTGGTTGTTTATTCATGTGCAGGTGTTGCTTGAGTTCAAGTCATGGCTGGTGACGGGATCCATTGTACTAGTCTCAGGGAGGAGATGAGGTTCCAACAACCAAGTTCGGAAGGAACTGTGGTTGAGCTGATCAGGAGGTCGCGCAGGATGATTGAATCAAGGGCGGTGCATATGAAGGTTACTGGACGTCGAAGGAAGATGTTTGCACATGTGAAAGGAGTGCATGGACGTGGCTACATGGTTCCGAGACGTGATGAAGAGATGTGGACGTAAAGAATTGGTCGGAAAGGTCCAACCGACTAGGTTATGGACTCAGGCTGCGGCTGAGTCGGGTTTGACTCAAATATGGAATGATTTGAGTTGGTTATGATAGGATTTCGTGTGGGTCACGAATTTGAGTTGTTTAGGAATGTTGGATACGTTCCTAAGGTATTTGGAAGTCTTAAGATTGCTTCTATCTGTGTATAGAAGAATCCTAAGCAGTTATGGAAAGTTACGATTCGTGAACAGAGTAGGATTAGGTTCCTGATTTGAGTTGAGTTGGCTTTCGAGTTGGTTATATATGCAAGGGAGCCCAGAGCTCGTTGTGGACGACTTTGGGGCTGTTCCTCTTGTGTTCTATTGAATAAAATTCGTAGTTTGAAGGATCTTTTGTGCCTTGTTCGTCCGACTTGTTCGAGACAAGTTTTACTCGTCGAGTTTCTGGACAGCACTACCTTTCGTTGGTGGTTTTATCATAACTCGAGTTTTACAGATCCAATTGAAGTCATTCTTTTTGGGTTGTCTTCACAACTTGATTATCTATCATCTGTCAAAAGTTCACGGTCATTGGATTTGTGGTCTATGATCTACACGAGTTTCTTTGCAACATTCCAGAACTGTTTTTTTCTCGGGTAGGGCAGATTGACCATTGTTTGATCTTTTGATCATAACTTGAGTTTTCTTTGACGGATTTGAGTGATTCTTTTTGTGTTGTCTTAGTGATTTGATTCTCTCTGATATCTATCACTTTTGTCACGGTGAAACACATTTAGATTAGTCTCACACACGATTTCTTTTACGGATCGTTTTTCTGCCGAAAGGGTTTGGGATTTTAATTGTTTCCGCTGTGTATGATTTTTAAATCTACCATTCACCCCCCTCTGGTAGCTTTTCAGGTGCTCTTCGATCCTACAATTGGTATCAGAGCTACGGTGCTCTAATCTTTGTGATTTGCGCATGTTTTTGACTAATCACCATGGAGAAGTATTCTGCCAAACCTTCTGTGTTCGCTGGTATTGATTTTCAGGTTTGGAAGGCACGCATGGAGGCTTTCATCCAGGCACAAGGCTTTGCAATATGGGAGAGGGTATACAACCTTACGAAGTGCCATCAAACGATCAAGTTACATCTACAAATCTGAGAGATGTCGACAACAACAACAAGGCTCGGAACTTGATCATACAAGGATTAACACAAAGCGACTTTGACCGTGTTGCACACCTCCGATCTGCATACAATGTGTGGAAAGCACTTTGTGACTACCACGAAGGATCTAACACGATCAAAGAGGTAAGGCAAGACATGTTCAAAAAGAAATACATGCGCTTCGAGATGCAACCCGGTGAGTCTATTGATGACCTTTTTGCTCGCTTTAATAAAATTCTCAGCAACTTGCGTAGTGTTAATGTTAATTTTTCAGATGCTGAAAATGCTAGGCAATTGCTAAGTGCATTAGATATGTCAATTTGGGAGATGAAAGTCACATCTATTCGTGAATCTACTATCATGAGTTCTCTTACTTTAGATGTGCTATATTCCAAGTTAAAAACTCATGAAATTGACATAATCTCACGTAAGAACCCCAATAATTCTATTGCATTTGTTTCACAACGTGATATGTCTAGCTCGGGCCAATCATCATCCTGCAATACTCTTGCTTTGTTGTTCTCACTAACCCTGGAGCAGATCGAAGAATTTCCAGGAGAGGAGTTGGCACTCATCTCTACTAGATCCTCAAAAGCATTGCAAAATGTGAGAACTAGAAGGAGAGGAAGCTCCGGACCTCAACGCTGTTCTGAATGTGGTAAAACAGGACACTTTCGTACAGAATGCCCTAACCTTTCAGGTCCGACCACCCGGGAAGAAAAACAAAGCAAGGTTCGGACATCCTCTAGAAATTCCAACAAGAAGAAGAAAGGTACCATAGGACGCAAGATGATCAACAGTTTCATCACCGCGCTTCAAGAGTTCAGTTCAAGCGACGTGGACATTGGAAGTGATGAAGATGATGATGATTTGGCAAACTTGTGCTTTATGGCGGGCAAGTCAAGATCAAGTATGGAGGAGGCAGAACACAACAGCGACAATGAAGAGGTATGTCCTACTTGCGAAGAAATGTGTGATGATATTTCTCGTGCCACTGTTATTGTTAAGAAAAAGGACAAAAAGCTTAGGGATAGTGCTGCTAAAATGGAATCACTAGAATCTGAAATCAACCGTTTAAAAACTTTGATTCCTAGTGATGATGCATGTTCCTCATGTGATTTATTATATGAACAATTGTCCTCATTAAGAAGTGCGCACACCTCCACACTTGATAAACTTGAGTTAGAAATTGAAAAGAACAAAGAGCTTGCTGCACTTAATGATAAAAACTTGAAAGATGCTAGCTGTTCTACAATTGATTTGCCTTGTTCTACTTGTGATGATCTTGATAAGAAACTACAGGATGCTATGAATGAAATTTCTATATTGAACAATTCTTTACGTTCTCATGAAGGTAAATTTTGTTCCAATTGCAAACTAAAAGGAAAAACTTCATGTGAAAATTGCCTTGATCTGTCCAATAAACTTGATGACATGCATAGGACATTAGATCAGTCTTGTAATGGGAATAAGAACCTAAACTTGCTGCTGAATTCTTCCAAGTCATGCAATGATAAAACTGGTTTAGGTTTTGGTTCTCATGCTCATGCTAAGCACATCCACCTAAAATTGTAAAGTCATTAGGAAGTGGTTTGATTCAAACAGTTCCTAAACAAAAGGAAGTGGTTTTCAAATCTGCAGGAGTATTGTCTCATTCGGTTTCAAATAAATATGTTGTTTGCTCATCTTGACATGAACACAAAGTTAAATTTCATTGTACCTTCTGTGGTAGAGATGGGCATGTAATAGATTTTTGTTATAGACTAGCTAAACAACACAAAAGGGAAAGAATGGTTGCTAGATCTCATAACTTCTATGAAAAATTTGCTGCACGCATTGAACCGAATGTACAACCTGCTGTTTTGAGTCAAAAACATTCAAAGTTTACCTCCGGACCTTCTGTATTTGCCTCCGGAGCTACTGATTTTTGTGCTACAAAAGTAACACCTTATAGGTCAGTAGTTAAGAATAAAAAATCTCGAACTTTGACTCATAAACCTGCTGTTTTGTCTCAGCTTTCGCGTGTTTTTCATACTGCACGTCGCGTGACTCAGTACTGAATTCCCAAATGCCTTTTGACTAACCCCAGTATTGAGTCATCGACGTATTGTGCTTTTATGTAGGTTACACGTTTGAGGAAGGAGAACATTTGGATTGTGGATTCAGGTTTCTCACGCAACATGACCGGTAACAAAGATTGGTTCTCCTCCCTCTATTTTGTGTCACATGTAGAGAATGTTACTTTTGCCGATAATTCTTCAACTCCTATAATTGCTAAGGGTTCGATTAGAGTAAATGATCACTACACTCTGAAGGATGTGGCACTTGTCAAAAATTTGAAATACAACTTGCTTTCTGTTTCACAATTGCTAGATGAAAATCTGGAAATTATTTTCAATAAAAACTGCTCCAAAGTTGTAAGTTCAAAATAGTGAGCTTATTTTTAACATGTCTCGGTTTGGAAGAGTTTTTTAAAGCTGATTTTGATATGTCTTCCTCTAAGCATAGGTGTCTAGTTGCTAATGATTCAAAGGACTTATATTTTTGGCATCGTAGACTTGGTCACGTAGGCTTTGATCACCTAACGCGTGTTAGTGCTCTTGATCGCATACGTGGGCTGCCTAAGCTTAAAGGGGGCAAAGAAATTGTGTGCTCTTCTTGTAGACATGCTAAGATGGTTGCAGGTTCACATACCCCTCTCACAATGATCATGACAACTGAACCATGTCAACTTTTGCATCTTGAAACCGTAGGACCTTCACGTGTTCAATCCTTCGGAGGTAAATGGTATGTTCTTGTTATCATTGATGATTATTCTAGATACTCTTGGGTTTACTTTATGGCGTCTAAGAATGAAGTTTTTAGTCACTTTAGAACTTTATTTCTTAGATTAGCAATTGATCACCCAGGATCATTAAAAGCAATTAGAAGTGATAATGGAACTGAATTTAAAAATCAATCTTTTGATCACTTTTGTGCTGAAAATAGAATAGATCATCAATTCTCTTCACCATATGTACCTCAAAAAAACAGTGTTGTAGAAAGAAAGAACAGAACCTTAGATGAGATGGCTAGGACTATGCTTGATGAATATCAAACTCCTAGGAAATTTTGGCTGATGCGTTAGCAACCGCTTGTTATGTCTCAATTCGTGATTTCTTGCGTGCTAAGCTAGGTAAAACACCATATGAGCTCCGGTTTGGACATAGGCCTAGTGTTACACACTTTCGGGTCTTTGGTTGCAAATGCTTTGTTAAGAAACATGGTAATCTTGATAAATTTGAACCTAGATCCATTGATGGCATGGTTCTTGGTTATCCATCTCATACTAGAGGCTACCGTGTGCTTTTATTTGACACTAACAAAATTGTGGAGACTTGTGAAGTGTCTTTTGATGAAGCTAGCCCAGGTACTAGCTCCGGTGTTGCAGGACCAGATCCGTATCCTCTGGGGGAGGGTATTTTCGAAGAGGAAGAAGAGCCGGTGATACCGCCTGGTAGTTCCGAAGTTGACACGTGTCCAGCTCCGGACATTGAACAAGCTCCGGCTATCACCTATGCTGGTCCTGATCATCCACAAGTCACAAGCTCATTAATCTACGATGAACGTAATGAAGAAGAAGCTTGTGAAACATCTGTTCCCCTACGTTTTTACAAAGATCACCCCCACAATAGATGATTGGAAGCTTGCACAAACGAGTCACACGGTCCAGGTTTTGCGATCCAAACTCTTATGCTCATTCTGCTTTTGTTGCTTCTTTTGAACCCAAAGATATATCACACGCACTCACTAATGAATCTTGGATTATTGCCATGCAAGAAGAGTTAGAAAATTTTGAAAGAAATAATGTTTGGAAACTTGTACCTCCACCTCAAGGTCACACTTTAGTTGGAACTAAATGGGTATATAAAAATAAACAAAGTGAGGATGGGGTTGTGGTTAGGAATAAGGCTAGGTTGGTTGCTCAAGGTTTCACTCAAGTTGAAGGTATAAATTTTGATGAAACTTTTGCTCCTGTTGCTAGATTAGAAGCCATAAGAATTTTGTTAGCTTTTGCAGCATCTAAAGGTTTTAAGCTATATCAAATGGATGTTAAAAGTGCTTTTCTTAATGGCTACATAGATGAGGAGGTTTATGTCAAACAACCACCGAGTTTTGAAAATCCAGATTTTCCTAATCATGTTTACAAACTGTCCAAAACCTTATACGGTCTCAAACAAGCCCCTAGAGCATGGTATGATAGGTTAAAAACATTCTTACATGAAAAGGGGTTTACCATGGGCAAGGTTGATAAAACTCTTTTTGTGCTTAAGCATGGCAATGACTCATTATTCGTTCAAGTGTATGTGGATGATATTATCTTTGGTTGTGCTTCTCATGATCTTGGGTCCAAGTTTTCAGCAATGATGAGTTCTGAATTTGAAATGAGTATGATGGGTGAACTCACTTACGTTTTGGGGCTGCAAATAAAGCAAACCAAGGAGGGTACCTTTGTGCATCAAACGAAGTATACCAAAGACCTCCTAAGGCGCTTCAACATGGACAAAAGCAAGCCTCTTCGGACACCAATGGGAACAGCAACAACACTTGAACTTGATGAAGATGGTGAATCTGTGGATCAAAAAGAATATAGAAGCATGATCAGATCACTTTTGTACCTCACGGCATCAAGACCAGACATAAAATTCAGCGTATGTCTTTGTGCACGGTTTCAAGCTTCCCCACGTGTTTCACATCGTCAAGCCGTCAAAAGGATTCTCAGGTACTTACATGGAACTCAAGAATTTGGCATTTTTCTTCCTTCTTCCTCAACCGTTACTTTGAAAGCTTTTTCGGATGCTGATTTTGGAGGTTGTAGGATTGATAGGAAAAGTACTTCTGGTGCTTGTCATTTTATTGGTAATTCTCTTGTTGCTTGGTCCTCTAGAAAACAAAATTCAGTTGCACAATCCACAGCCGAATCTGAATATGTAGCTGCTGCTAGTGCTTGCTCACAAATTCTTTGGATTGTTCAAACACTTAAGGACTATGGGTTTGATCTAGATAGTGTTCCACTGTTCTGTGATAACACTAGTGCCATTTGCATTGCTAAAAACCCCGTGCAACATTCTAGAACTAAGCACATTGACATTAGGTATCACTTTCTCCGAGATAACGTTGAAAAAGGAAACATTGTGCTTCACCATGTAGATACCGAACAACAATTGGCTGACATTTTTACAAATCCTTTGGATTTCACTCGTTTTTGTTACATTCGTAGTGAAATAGGGGTTATGCATCATCATGGCTTAAATTGAGGGGGAGTTTTTTTTTTGAAACTTGTGAAGTCTATGTGTGAATTTGAAATTAAAATAATATGAGCATAGTATTTCATACATATATGACTCTGTGATTCCTTTTACATGCTGAAAGTTCTTACTACAATACTCGTGTTATGCATTTTGTAGTTTCTGCCATGTCTAGTAATTGGAATAATTACTTACACTAAATCTGGTCATGGTCGAACTTTCTTGCTATTTTGAACTTGTTGCATGCTCACAAATGCTTATAATCATAAAGAATTAATCAAGTAATCAACTCACATGTTGAGTTTTTATGAACAAATATAAATTGAGAAAAGATCAAGAGAATATGCATGCATCACACTTCTTCTTTTGAGATAGCTTATCATTGCACTTAGATTTGAACTTGGAAGAAGTTGTGTATGACTGTAAGACCTATATGTGCTGAATACATTGGCTTGTAGTGAATACACTTGGCTTTGATGATAAAAGTTCTAAATATCACCAAAACACCTTTTTATCAAGGTCCGACTCTAGCTCTGAGCTACAGCAAGGTCCGACGGTAGGTTCGGCTTGGTTTGGGTAGCTCCGGTTACGTTCGATGCTAGGTCCGACTAGCTTTGGTCAGCTCCGGTGAAGTTTTGTCTTTAGCTCCGGCATGTCTTTGATAGCTCCGACATGTCTTTGATAGCTCCGACATGTTTTTGATAGCTCCGACATGTTTTTGCTAAGCTTCGAAGTTGATTTTTCTAGCTCCGGCTTTTGGGTTTACTAGTTCTGACTAGTTCTGGTTAGCTCCGACGCTAGGTCCTGCTAGTTTTGTAAGCTCTGGTGGGAGCTTGGTTGTACTAGTTTTGGTAAGCTCCGGCGCTAGGTTCTACTATCTTTTGTTAGCTCCGGCTCAAGGTTCGGGTTGCTCTGGCAAGGTCCGGAACTTGACCGTAGTGCTTCTGCTTTTCATTTACAATGTTTCATACTTGCTTTACATTGTTGGAAAGATTGCTTAGTATTCATTTGCTAAGTTTTTGGTGCGTTTTGGTTGATATGGATGATACGTGTTACTGTGCTTTTGCAACATGCTTATGTGAGGTTCTCACGTAGGGTGTTGTGTTCGGAACTAACTTGAGTCAAGTCGAGGACTTGGACTCGTATGGATTTGTTGTTTATTCATGTGCAGGTGTTGCTTGAGTTCAAGACACGGCTGGTGACGGGATCCATTGGACTAGTCTCAGGGAGGAGATAAGGTTCCAACAACCAAATTCAGGAGGAATTGTGGTTGAGCTGATAAGGAGGTTGCGCAGCATGATTGAATCAAGAACAATGCATATGAAGGTATTGTGGACGTCATTGGAAGATGTTTGCACGTGTGCAAGGAGTGCATGTACGTGGCTACATGGTTGTGAGACGTGATGAAGAGATATGGACGTAAAGAATTGGTCGGAAAGGTCCAACCGACTAGGTTATGGACTCAGGCTGCGGCTGAGTCGGGTTTGACTCAAATATGGAAAGATTTGAGTTGGTTATGATAGGATTTCATGTGGGTCACGAATTTGAGTTGTTTAGGAATGTGGGATACGTTCCTAAGGTGTTTGGAATCTTAAGATTGCTTCTATCTGCGTATAGACGAATCTTGAGCAGTTATGGAAAGTTACGATTTGTGATCTGAGTAGGATTGGAGTCCTAGTTGATATTGAGAT
The DNA here is from genome assembly GCA_036927565.1 of Tuctoria greenei. Lineage (NCBI taxonomy): Eukaryota > Viridiplantae > Streptophyta > Magnoliopsida > Poales > Poaceae > Tuctoria > Tuctoria greenei. The sequence goes on along the minus strand of JAYESD010000012.1, from coordinate 63,100,505 downwards.
GGCCTAAGGGCTGATTATATAAGCAAGGGAGCCCAGAGCTCGTGGTGTACGACTTTGGGGCTGTTCCTCTTGTGTTCTATTGAATAAAATTCGTAGTTTGAAGGAACTTTTGTGCCTTGTTCGTCATACTTGTTCCAGACAAGTTTTACTCGTCGAGTTTCTGGACAGCACCACCTTTCGTCGGTGGTTTTATCATAACTCGAGTTTTACAGATCCAATTGATGTGATTCTTTTTGGGTTGTCTTCACAACTTGATTATATAGCATATATCAAAATTTCACGGTCATTGGATTTGTGGTTTATGATCTACACGAGTTTCTTTGCAGCGTTCCAGAACTGTTTTTTCTCGGATAGGACAGATTGACCATTGTTTGATCTTTCGATCATAACTTGAGTTTTTCTCAACGGATTTGAGTGATTCTTTTTGTGTTGTCTTCGTGACTTGATTCTCTCTGATATCTATTACTTTTGTCAAGGTGAAACACGATTATATTAGTCTCACACATGATTTCTTTAACAGATCGTTTTTCTGCTGATAGGGTTTGGGGTTTAATTGTTTCCGCTGCGTAAGATTTTTAAATCTACCATTCACCCCCCCTCTGGTAGCTTTTCACATGCTCTTCGATCCTACAATTGGTATCAGAGCCACGATGCTCTAATCTTTGTGATTTGCGCGTGTTTTTTGACTAATCATCATGGAGAAGTACTCCGCCAAACCTTGTGTGTTTGCTGGTATTGATTTTCAGGTTTGGAAGGCACGCATGGAGGCTTTCATTCAGACACAAGGATTCGCAATATGGGAGAAGGTATACAAGCCTTACGAAGTGCCAACAAACGATCAAGTTACAGCTACAAATCTGAGATATGTCGACAACAACAACAAGGCTCGGAACTTGATCATACAAGGATTAACACAAAGCGACTTCGACCGCGTTGCACACCTCCGATCTGCATATGATGTGTGGAAAGCACTTTGTGACTACCACGAAGGATCCAACACGATCAAAGAGGTATGGCAAGACATGTACAAGAAAGAATACATGCGCTTCGAGATGCAGCCCGGTGAGTCTATTGATAACCTTTTTGCTCACTTTAATAAGATTCTCTGCAACTTGCGTAGTGTCAATGTTAATTTTTCAGATGCTGAAAATGCTAGGCAATTGCTAAGTGCATTAGATATTTCAATTTGGGAGATGAAAGTCACATCTATTCGTGAATCTACTGTCATGAGTTCACTTACTTTAGATGTGCTATATTCCAAGTTAAAAACTCATGAAATTGACATAATCTCACGTAAGAACCCCAATAATTCTATTGCATTTGTTTCACAACGTGATATGTCTAGCTCTGGCCAATCATCATCCTGCAATACTCTTGCTTTGTTGTTCTCACTAACCCTGGAGCAGATCGAAGAATTTCTAGGAGAGGAGTTGGCACTAATCTCTACTAGATTCTCAAAAGCATTGCAAAATGTGAGAACAAGAAGGAGAGGAAGCTCCGGACCTCAACGCTGTTCTGAATGTGGTAAAACAGGACACTTTCGTACAGAATGCCCTAACCTTTCAGGTCCGACCACCCAGGAAGAAAAACAAAGCAAGGTTCGGACCTCCTCTAGAAATTCCAACAAGAAGAAGAAAGGTACCAAAGGACGCAAGATGATCAACAGTTTCATCACCGCGCTTCAAGAGTTCAGTTCAAGCGACATGGACATTGGAAGTGATGAAGATGAAGATGAAGATGATTTGGCAAACTTGTGCTTTATGGCGGGCAAGTCAAGATCAAGTATGGAGGAGGCAGAACACAACAGCGACAATGAAGAGGTATGTCCTACTTGCGAAGAAATGTATGATGCTATTTCTCATGCCACTGTTATTGTTAAGAAAAAGGACAAAAAGCTTAGGGATAGTGCTGCTAAAATTGAATCACTAGAATCTGAAATCAACAGTTTAAAAACTTTGATTCCTAGTGATGATGCATGTTCCTCATGTGATTTAATATATGAACAATTGTCCTCATTAAGAAGTGCGCACACCTCCACACTTGATAAACTTGATTTAGAAATTGAAAAGAACAAAGATCTTGCTGCACTTAATGATAAAAACTTGAAAGATGCTAGCTGTTCTACAATTGATTTGCATTGTTCTACTTGTGATGATCTTCATAAGAAACTACATGATGCTATAAATGAAATTTCTATATTGAACAATTCTTTACGTTCTCATGAAGTTAAATTTTGTTCCAATTGCAAACTAAAAGGAAAAACTTCATGTGAAAATTGCCTTGATCTGTCCAATAATCTTGACAACATGCATAGGACATTATATCGGTTTTGTAATGGGAATAAGAACCTAAACTTACTGCTGAATTCTTCCAAGTCTTGCAATGATAAAACTGGTTTAGGTTTTGATTCTCATGCTCATGCTAAGGCACATCCACCTAAAATTGTAAAGACATTAGGAAGTGGTTTGATTCAAACAGTTCCTAAACAAAAAGAAGTGGTTTTCAAATCTGCAGGAGTGTTGCCTCATTCGGTTTCAAATAAAAATATTGCTTGCTTATCTAGACATGAACACAAAGTTAAATTTCATTGTACCTTCTGTGGTAGAGATGGTCATGTCATAGATTTTTGTTATAGACTAGCTAAACAACAGAAAAGGGAAAGAAAGGTTGCTATATCTCATAACTTTCATGCAAAATTTGCTGCACACAGTGAACCGAATGTACAACCTACTGTTTTGAGTAAAAAACATTCAATGTTTACCTCCGGACCTTCTGTTTTTGCCTCCGGAGCTACTGATTTTTGTGCTACACATGTAACACCTTATAGGTCAGTAGTCAAGAATAAAAAATCTCAAACTTTGACTCATAAGCCTGCTGTTTTGTCTCAGCTTTCGCGTGTTTTTCCTGCTGCACGTCGCGTGACTTAGTACTAGATTCCTAAATGCCTTTTGGCTAACCCCAGTATTGAGTCATCGAAGTATTGTGCTTCTATGAAGGTTACACGTGTGACACCCGGTTCCGAATATGAACCAAGCGTAACGCATATGTGTGCCCAGGAAGTTCATCACACATATACGGTTGCATCACAAACGATATACAGAATTTAACCACGTCTTAACTAATAAATAAGTACTTTATTACAATAATCCAATAGTTCAAGAATGATAAAACTCTAAATAATTGCAGCGGAAAATAAACTAAGCAGTACGACACCAATCCACAGGCAATTGACGGCGGTACGCAACCTAGTACTCCACGTGATCCTCAGGGTACTCCCAATTGTCTCCAATAGCTGTTGGGGGGGATTGCAAGGGTGAGTACATGTCGTACTCAGCAAGTGTGGAAAGTATGACATGTGGCTAATTCAAATGACGAATGTAATAATGGCTAAGTGCTGAAAAGTACAGTAAAACATTTGAAAAGCATTATACTATGTCTATGTGAAACAATCCCATCATAACCATCATATTAACAAAATATAAACCATATCCAATTATTGCCAACATCACCATTATCCATGTCCAATTGCCATAACTCAAATTCATATCCATGACCATAATCCATAAACCATAACCATTACCAACCCACAACCATAAACCAACCATAACCATCCCAAATCCCAATTCCAACTCTAATCATGTAGGTCATCCAGGCGCTCATAACCGGGAGCACGGCTATCATGATAGTTTTAAACACTCTGCATAGGTTGTACCACTTTACCCACATGTTTGTGATTTCATCACCTTTCGATGACTAAGAAACCTCCATTATGCCATCTCACACTTCCGTAGGTGTGCGGCCAAGAGATCACAAAATAGCCTTTCAAAAGGGACTACTAGTATGTACGGGCCCACTAAGGTTTCACCGGCAGGCTTGAATCCCTATTCTCCCACCCACGGGCCCCCTCGTGTGCCATGCGGATCCCAGGGCAGTCCTTCTCGACTCCCATTCCCCGCGCCATCCAATGGTCCATACGATACTAGCAGCGCTCCTAATTATTCGGCTACGCCGCACCCATACTTGGCCTTGTGGTGGCACTGTTGACCTGGCATATTCTCGCATGAACCGGTCCTTAGATCTAAGGCAAGCAAACCACCATAACATCCAACCCATCCACATAACCATGCTTGCTTAGATCACCCATCATATTGACCAGTTCACATTAACCATAATATCATTGATGCATAATTAATTGTGTAGTGTTGTTTGCCATCCCAATTAATTAAGCGAAGCAAAAAGGTAAAAACCCTTCCCGACTCTCTACCATAAATTCCAGGTGACAAGCGTGGTCAAACAAAACTAGTAAACTTCCTACCATAGGATTCCCATCAATTTGACACAAGCATGCAAGTTCGCAAACAAAACATTTATTTTAAAATAGGATCAATATGCTTCAAGGACACTTGCCTTGCTCTGGCGGATGGGGTTGCTCAAGCGCTTCGAAGTCTTGGTTTTGGAAATCCTCGTATGCGGCCTCTTGAGCACGTTCCTCTACGCGTGATCATACATACAAGAGAACATATACAATTCAACATGATGCACGCAAAATAATCAACATGCAATGACATGCATGCATGCACAATTCAATAATTAATTAACTACGGTTGTTTATTAATTAGATGCAACTAGTTCATACGTGTTCATATGAGTTTACGGGGGTTTTAGGGTGGATTAATGCTGCTGAAAATAAAATTATGACACAACTACGATCAAGTTACGCCTATTAGGTTCAATATGATCGCTAAAATTCGCATCGGGAACATGGCCTACCGTAGATGCAATGGCTTCGATGATCGCGAGATGGGGACAATGCGTAGACGAAGTAGATGCATCCTCCGGCAGCACGACGACGCTGGCGCGATGTCGACGTCGATCTCCGGCGGACGGTGGGGCCCTCCTCTTTTTCTTCCTCTTCTTCCCCTTCTTTTTCTCCTTTTTCTTCCCTGGGCCCAGCTCTCTGGTCCCTGGTGTTTTTTCCCGGCGGCTAGGGTTTTTCCCTGGGGACTCTGGCGTCGGGATCGTGAGCCCTTCGGGGCCTTTTATAGGCGCGGCGGGAGCGGCTCGGTACCGAATCGGTACGGGAGTCGGGGCGCGTTACGGCGGGCGGGCGGGAGAATCAGGATCGGGCGTGGGGGGGGGGGGGGCACGCGAGAGCGGCGGCCGAGCCGGGACGGGATCCGCGCGCGCGCGGGGGAATCGGCGGGGCCGGTGCGGGGGGGGGGGGTCCGCCAACAGCGGGCGCACGTGGGCGCGCATCGGGGGCAGTGCGGGCGGCTCCGCGCGGGATCGGCCGGGCCGGGGCGCTGCGGCTGGGCCGGCAGTGGCCCTTCTTTTTCTTTTTTTTTCTTTTTTTTACTTTCTTTTATTATATGATTTATTTATTTTTATATATTTCTTATATATATTATTATTCATATTATATATATATTATTTATTATTTATTATTATTATAGTATATACTATTAATATTAATATTTTATTTATTTTTTATATATTGTTATATATATATTATTTATATATATATTTATATATATTTTTATTATTGTTGTTTTTATACTTATTCCATATTACAAGTTTTAGGCTATAACTATTATTTTTTTTTCTTCTTTTGCTACACATATTTGTATATGTATGTTTTATCTTTTACATTTTTATTATCTCTCTTTTACTCTATTAATATTTAATGCATGAACATGTATGCAATGCATGATGCGAAAATTTAGGGTGTTACAAACCTACCCCCCTTAAAGTGAATCTCGCCCTCGAGATTCGATAGCGTGGAGAAAAGATGAGGGAATTCTGCCTTCAGGTCTTCTTCACGTTCCCATGTAGCTTTGGCTTCCGTATGGTGTTTCCATTGCACTTTGCACCAACGGATCCTCCTATTTCTCGTGACCCTTTCCTTTATGTCCAAAATTTTGATAGGTTGCTCGACATAGGACAAATCCTCCTGAAGTTCTAACTCGTCCATCGGCACTTGTTCTTCCGGTACCCTGAGACACTTCTTGAGTTGAGAGACGTGAAATACGTCGTGTACATCAGAGAGATACGTCGGCAGCTCAAATCGATATGCCACTTCTCCTCGTTTGTCCAAAATCTTGAACGGTCCGATGTAACGTGGTGCCAGTTTTCCTTTGACGTTAAACCGTCGCTGACCTTGGATAGGTGACACTTTGAGGTATACAAAATCTCCAACTTCAAAAGTCAGACTCCTTCGCCTATTATCAGCATAACCTTTCTGTCGAGACTGGGCAACCTTTAAGTTTTCCCGTATTATTTGGACTTGCCTTTCAGCTTCTTGTAACACGTCGGGATGAAACAATTGATTCTCTCCGGTTTCATTCCAAAACAAGGGAGTCCTACACTTCCTTCCGTATAGTGCTTCGTAGGGTGACATTTTCAAACTTGCTTGGTAACTATTGTTGTACGAGAATTCAGCATATGGCAAACTTTTATCCCAACTTTTCCCATGCTTTAAAGCACAAGCTCTTTACATGTCTTCCAAAATTTGGTTGGTCCTCTCGGTTTGCCCATCTGTTTGAGGGTGATACGCCGAACTGAAGTTCAGCCTTGTTCCCATTGCTTCATGCAATTTCTGCCAAAATCTGGAGGTAAACTGAGAACCTCTATCCGAGACTATCTTCTTCGGTACTCCGTGTCGACACACAATATGCTCCATATACAACTCTGCTAGCTTCGCTGTGGTATATGTGGTCTTGACGGGGATGAAGTGAGCTGATTTTGTCAATCGATCCACAATAACCCATATTGAATCATAGCCAGACTGAGTTCGCGGTAATCCAACGATAAAGTCCATACCAATTTCTTCCCACTTCCACTCCGGGATTTTCAATGGTTGTAACAATCCGGCTGGCTTTTGATGTTCAGCTTTAACTCGTTGGCACACATCACAAAGTGCAACATATTCAGCTATGTACTTTTTCATGCTGGCTCACCAATAACATGTATTTAAGTCCTTGTACATCTTCATACAGCCAGGATGAATTGAGTAAGGCGAGTCATGTGCCTCCTTCAATATTGTTTCCCGAATATGCCTAACATTAGGTACCACAATCCTCTTTCCAAGCCATAAGGTACCCTGTTCGTCTTCATCAAATCTGAATTCTCTCCCTTCTTCGATTCTTTCCTTGATTTCCTTGATCTTCTCATATGTGGTATGTGCTTCTTGAATTTCTTGCTCCAAGGTCGGATTTAACTCCATCATCTCCATCTCATTTACAAACCCAAGGTTCAACCATTCAAACTCCTTACATAACTCGGATGGCAGCTCTCGAACTGTGAGTTGATGACTTACTCCTTTTCGGCTCAAAGCATCGGCCACTACATTGGCCTTCTCTGGGTGATAGTTGATTCCCACGTCATAATCCTTGATGAGCTCCAACCATCGGTGTTGCCTCAAATTCAGATCCGTTTGCGTAAATATGTACTTAAGACTCTTGTGATCCGTATAAATCTCACATCAGTGACCAAAAACATAGTGTCTCCATATCTTCAAGGCGTGTACCACGGCTGCGAGTTCAAGGTCGTGTGTAGGATAATTCAACTCATGTTTCTTTAGTTGCCTCGATGCATAAGCTACCCCTTAGCCTTCTTGCATGAGCACACATCCTAATCCTTGTCTTGATGCATCACAATATATATCAAAACTCTTGCTCACGTCCGGTAATACTAACACCGGCGCGGTTGTCAACCTTTTCTTTAACTCCTCAAAGCTATCCTGACAAGCTTGAGTCCATCGGAATGCCTTCCCTTTCATGAGTAATTCGGTCATAGGCTTGGCTATCTTGGAAAAATCCTTGATGAATCGGCGGTAATATCCAGCCATTCCAAGGAAACTCCGAATTTCCTTGACATTCTGTGGCGGTTCCCACTTAAGCACATCTCTCACCTTCCCTGGGTCAACTGATACTCCTCCTCCGGAAATAATATGGCCTAAGAAAGAAACTTCCCGTAACCAAAATTGACATTTACTGAACTTGGCATACAATTGATGCTCCCTCAATTTCTGCAGTGTAAGCCTCAAGTGTTCCTCGTGTTCCTTCTCACTCCTCGAGAATATCATAATGTCATCGATGAACACTACAACGAACTTATCCAGATATTCCATGAAGACCTTATTCATGAGATACAGAAAGTACGCATGCGCGTTCGTCAATCCAAATGACATGACGGTGTATTCATAAGATCCATATCGTGTCCGAAATGTTGTCTTGGGTATATCCGATGGTCTAATCTTCATTTGAAAGTATCCTGACCGCAAGTCGATCTTGGAGAAGATACAGGCACCCTTCATTTGGTCGAACAAATCCTTTATACGTGGCAGTGAGTACTTGTTCTTAATTGTCACTTCGTTGAGAGACCTATAGTCCACACACATCCTCTGGGTTACATCCTTCTTATCTACGAAGAGCACTGGGGCTCCCCATGGGGATGAGCTTGGGCGTATAAAACCCTTCTCTAGCTGCTCTTGAATTTGCTTCTTGAGCTCTGCTAATTCCTTAGGAGGCATCCTATACGGCCTCTTAGCTATAGGTGCAGTTCCGGGTATCAACTCAATGGCGAATTCTATGTCACGATCAGGTGGCATACCTGGCAACTCATCTGGAAACACATTCGGGTACTCGCGAACGATTGGAATGCTTTCCAATGTCACTTCTTCCACGTGATTCAGCATCGCTTTCTCTCTTGCAGGTTGGGCTGCCTCAACTTCGATGCGTGTACCATGTTCACTCGTCAACTGCACAATCCTCTCGGCACATTGAATGACTCCATTATACTTGCTCAGCAAGTCCATTCCAAGTATTATGTCTATTCCTTGGGAGTCCAATACTATGAGGTTTGCGAGAAAGTCTACCCCCCTTATTTTAATGCTTACTTTCGGACATACTATATTTGTCCTCATCTCTCCGCCAGGAGAACTTACTAGCATAGTTTGCTTCATATGAGATATAGGAAAATTGTACTTGGCAACATACATTGACGAGATGAATGAATGAGATGCTCCCGAATCAAATAACACAGTCACGGGGTTGGAGTTGGCGAGAAACATACCAATCACGACGTCATCAGCTTGCTGGGCTTCCTCAGTAGAGACATGATTCACATTGCCACGAGCAAAATTCTGCTGTCCACAGTTGCCTTGCGGTGCTCCTCCATTTGGTCGCGGGTTATTTGGCCTTGGTGCATTGCTCATAGGTCCATAGTTCCTTCTGGGACATTGACTTGCAAAGTGTCCGGGTTCTCCACACACATAGCATGTCTTACCACCCGTAGCATTAGGGAGGTTTGGGCGCAACTGGTTTTGAGCATTTGCCGCCATGTTAGGACGCGGCGCAGGTGCCACAGGATTGCGAGGCGCTTGCATGGTGGGGCGTTGCTGCGGTGGCTGATTTGGGCGGGGCGGATAAGCAGCGCGGTATGTAGGAGCAGATGGGTTGTAGTGTGCTGCAGTAGGTGGTGCATAACGGGGGCGAACATTGCTTCCTTGATGCGGTCCATGATGTGGCATCTTCCTCTTATTGTCCCGCTCCATCTCACGAATATTGTTCTCAACCACAATAGCCTTGTCAACCAGCTTTTGGAAGTTTGGATAATCAGTATTGAGCAACTGGACTTGAATTTCATTGTTGAGACCCCTCATAAACAAATACTGCTTCCTACTATCAGTTTTGATGTCTTCTGGAGCATATCTTGATAATTGAGTGAATTTGTTGAGATACTCACTCACGCTCATCCTTCCTTGCCTGAGATATTCAAAGTCTTGTCTTCTCAGTATCATAACTCCTTCAGGTACATAGTGGGAACGGAAACTCTGCTTAAACTCAGCCCAAGTGATTATCTCCTGATTAGCATGAGCGTTGCAAAGAGCTTCCCACCAGTCAGCGGCTGCTCCAACTAGTTGATGTGATGCAAAGAGAACCTTCTCCCTATCAGTGCACTGGACAATAGCAAGTTTCTTTTCAACGGACTTCAGCCAATCATCAGCTTCCATTGGGTCTGTGGCTTGTGCAAAGGTGGGCGGTCAGGTCCTCATGAACTCTCCCAATCGGTTGTGGTGCGGCGGGGGTGGTGGCGGGGGCAGTATATGAGGCTGATTGTTGTTGCCAGCTTGCAGCTGTCCCATGGTCTGTATCATGGTCTCCATGAGCTGGTTCTGCATAGCTAGTAGCTGCTTGATATTGATGGCTCCATGAGCAGGTCCTTGTCCAATATTGTTCTGAGGTACTCCATGGTTCTCCTCCTCATCATTGGCATCCCTCTGGTTACGAGTTCTCACCATCTGTTGGCGAAAGAAGGGTGGGGACAGAAGGATTTAGAATTTGGAAAGAAACATCCCAACTATATGCATCAAGGTATGTGACACTAAATAATCCTTTATTAATATAGACCAATATTATGAGGATGTGGACAAGTGCCGAAGCATTCCACAACTCTCTACTAAGCACACAAGCACTCAAACAAGCACCAAACAAAATTGACAAAATCCTAAAGAAGTAACACAACTCAAGGTCGCACAAGTATGTCTACGTCGCTCTTATTTAACTAATGGGGGTGTGCCTATCCTTGAGTCGTGGCATAGGTCGAGGACTACTCGTCGTCAAGCGGGAATTCATCCGGGTCCTCGTCATCATCGTCGTCGTCGTCGGGGTCCTCGGGGTCCTCGGCGTCCTGTGGTGGTGAGGCAGCAGGCGGCGGTGGTGCGGTAGACGCCACACTGGAAGGCTCCTCGTCAGAGGAATCCTCAGAAGACGACTCACACTGACCGTTGCGACGGTCTGGAGAGTCTGGGGTCCACGTCGAGGTGTCGGACGTGTAGTCATCCGGGTCCTCGTCGGTGATCCAACGATACCTCCTGATTATCGCCTCGTGGCGCTGGGCGAGGTCACGTCCATCCTGAATCTCCTGCTGCGCCCTCTGAAGTCGGGCACTAAGCTGGGCCACATCGTCAACAGTCTAACGAGACTGCGGGAGGTCCAGGGGTCCCTCCACGTGCCTGGAGACGAAGCGCGCAGTGCCACTGGGACGCTGCAGAACGAAGGCGTGCACCGTGTCCTCCAGACGGAAACGGCGGGCGTGGCTCCAAAAGATGGCTGCTTCCCAGCTAGCATCCTGCTCCGCAGATCGGCGGGAGCTCCTCCAAGCAGGACTGCTATGGGTCTTCACCAACTCATCACCATAGTAGATATAGATCTTGCAGCTCCACTCCTTCCTGCCGGGGCGCTGCACTCCAGTGGTGTGGTAGGAGAGCGAGAGGCTGTGGTGACGGTAGCCAGCCTCGCGGAGTAGGACACGGAGACGGTGTCGCAGTTGTCATGAGGCCCTGCCGTCAGAACGGATCACCACGGGGTGACGGGGGTCGATGGCCGGAGAGCGACTGGCCATCCTACGCGGGGGCACAAGTCCACCGGTCGACTTACGGGGGGTTGTCTTGGTGCGTGCCATCTACAGAAAACAAGAATACATTAGAGGAAAAAGGAAATAATGAAAAACAAATCTGAAAATTTCAGCAGTTAAAATGGCAGAAAAAGAGCGGTGCAGCGGTTCCAAAAGAACGAAAAATAGAGAGAAAAAATGCAGCAGCCAACACAATAATTTTACCCACACATAACAGCAGCAAAACACACCTTTTTCGCGAAAATTTAAGCAGCAAAACAGAAGCACTTAATATTGCTCACTTCTGAAAATTTTTATCAAAAACGCAGCAGCGATCAATAGTTTTTGCGGCTGAAAACAAGGGAACAAAACAGCAGCAAAAATTTTAGAAAATAGAAGATTAGAAGAGTGTTCCTAAGTGCTCTAGAGTGTCCATTCTACCTAGGCTTGCGTCCTACGGTTAACCTGGCTCTGGTACCAATTTGTGACACCCGGTTCCGAATATGAACCAAGCGTAACGCATATGTGTGCCCAGGAAGTTCATCACACATATACGGTTGCATCACAAACGATATACAGAATTTAACCACGTCTTAACTAATAAATAAGTACTTTATTACAATAATCCACTAGTTCACGAATGATAAAACTCTAAATAATTGCAGCGGAAAATAAACTAAGCAGTACGACACCAATCCACAGGCAATTGAAGGCGGTACGCAACCTAGTACTCCACGTGATCCTCAGGGTACTCCCAATTGTCTCCAATAGCTGTTTGGGGGGATTGCAAGGGTGAGTACATGTCGTACTCAGCAAGTGTGGAAAGTATGACATGTGGCTAATTCAAATGATGAATGTAATAATGGCTAAGTGCTGAAAAGTACAGTAAAACATTTGAAAAGCATTATACTATGTCTATGTGAAACAATCCCATCATAACCATCATATTAACAAAATATAAACCATATCCAATTATTGCCAACATCACCATTATCCATGTCCAATTGCCATAACTCAAATTCATATCCATGACCATAATCCATTAACCATAACCATTACCATCCCATAACCATAAACCAACCATAACAATCCCAAATCCCAATTCCAACTCTAAACATGTAGGTCATCCAGGCGCTCATAACCGGGAGCACGGCTATCATGATAGTTTTAAACACTTTGTAGAGGTTGTACCACTTTACCCACATGTTTGTGATTTCATCACCTTTCGATGACTAAGAAACCTCCATTATTCCATCTCACACTTCTGTAGGTGTGTGGCCAAGAGATCACAAAATATCCTTTCAAAAGGGACTACTAGTATGTACGTGCCCACTAAGGTTTCACCGGCAGGCTTGAATCCCTATTCTCCCACCCACGGGCCCCGTCGTGTGCCATGCGGATTCCAGGGCAGTCCTTCTCGACTCCCATTCCACGCGCCATTAAATGGTCCATACGATACTAGCAGCGCTCCTAATTATTCAGCTACGCCGCACCCATACTTGGCCTTGTGGTGGCACTGTTGACCTGGCATATTCTCGCATGAACCGGTCCTTAGATCTAAGGCAAGCAAACCACCATAACATCCAACCCATCCACATAACCATGCTTGCTTAGATCACCCATCATATTGACCAGTTCACATTAACCATAATATCATTGATGCATATTTAATTGTTTAGTGTTGTTTGCCATCCCAATTAATTAAGCGAAGCAAAAAGGTAAAAACCCTTCCCGACTCTCTACCATAAATTCCAGGTGACAAGGGTGGTCAAACAAAACTAGTAAACTTCCTACCATAGGATTCCCATCAATTTGACACAAGCATGCAAGTTCGCAAACAAAACATTTATTTTAAAATAGGATCAATATGCTTCAAGGACACTTGCCTTGCTCCGGCAGATGGGGTTGCTCAAGCGCTTCGAAGTCTTGGTTTTGGAAATCCTCGTATGCGGCCTCTTGAGCACGTTCCTCTACGCGTGATCATACATACAAGAGAACATATACAATTCAACACGATGCACGCAAAATAATCAACATGCAATGACATGCATGCATGCACAATTCAATAATTAATTAACTACGATCGTTTATTAATTAAATGCAACTAGTTCATACGTGTTCATATGAGTTTACGGGGGTTTTAGGGTGAATTAATGCTGCTGAAAATAAAATCATGACACAACTACGATCAAGTTACGCCTATTAGGTTCAATATGATCACTAAAATTCACATCGGGAACATGGCCTACCGTAGATGCGATGGCTTCGATGATCGCGGGATGGGGACAATGCGTAGACGAAGTAGATGCGTCCTCCGGCGGCACGATGATGGCGGCGCGATGTCGACGTCGATCTCCGGCGGACGGTGGGGCCCTCCTCTTTTTCTTCCTCTTCTTCCCCTTCTTTTTCTCCTTTTTCTTCCCTGGGCGCAGCTCTCTGGTCCCTGGTGTTTTTTCCTGGCGGCTAGGGTTTTTCCCTGGGGACTCTGGCGTCGGGATCGTGAGCCCTTCGGGGCCTTCTATAGGCGCGGCGGGAGCGGCTCGGTACCGACTCGGTACGGGAGTCGGGGCGCGTTACGGTGGGCGGGCGGGAGAATCGGGATCGGGCGTCGGGGGGGGGGGGGGGGGGGCACGCGGGAGCGGCGGCTGAGCCGGGGCGGGATCCGCGCGCGCGTGGGAATCGTCGGGGCCGGTGCGGGGGGGGGGGGGGGGGGGGGGGGGTGGGGTCCTCCAGTGGCGGGCCCTCGTGGGCGCGTATCGGGGGCAGCGCGGGCGGCTCCGCGCGGGATCGGCCGGGCCGGGGCGCTGCGGCTGGGCCGGTTGGCCTGGCCGATAGTGGCCCTTCTTTTTTTTACTTTCTTTTATTATATGATTTATTTTTTATATATATATTTTTATATATATTATTATTCATATTATATATATATTATTTATTATTTATTATTTATTATTATTATAGTATATACTATTAATATTAATATTTTATTTATTTTTTATATATTGTTATATATATTATTTATATATATATATATATTTATATATATTCTTATTATTATTATTTCTATACTTATTCCCTATTACAAGTTTTAGGCTATAACTATTATTTTATTTTTCTTCTTTTGCTACACGTATTTGTATATGTATGTTTTATCTTTTACATTTTTATTATCTCTCTTTTACTCTATTAATATTTAATGCATGAACATGTATGCAATGCATGATGCGAAAATTTAGGGTGTTACAACACGTTTGAGAAAGGAGAACATTTGGATTGTGGATTCAGGTTGCTCACGCCACATGACCAGTAACAAAGATTGGTTCTCCTCCCTCTCTTTTGTGTCACGTGTAGAGAATGTTACTTTTGCCGATAATTCTTCAACTCCTATAATTGATAAGGGTTCGGTTAGAGTAAATGATCACTACACTTTGAAGGATGTGGCACTTGTCAAAAATTTGAAATACAACTTGCTTTCTGTTTCGCAATTGCTAGATGAAAATCTAGAAATTATTTTCAATAAAAACTGCTGCAAAGTTGTAGGTTCAAATAGTGAGCTTATTTTTAACATGTCTCGTTTTGGAAGAGTTTTTAAAGCTGATTTTGATATGTCTTCCTCTAAGCATAGGTGTCTAGTTGCTAATGATTCAAATGACTTATATTTTTAACATCGTAGACTTGGTCATGTAGGCTTTGATCACCTAACGCGTGTTAGTGCTCTTCATCGCATACGTGGGCTGCCTAAGCTTAAAGGGGAGAAAGAAATTGTGTGCTCTTCTTGTAGACATATGTACCTCAACAAAACGGTGTTGTAGAAAGAAAGAACAGAACCTTAGTTGAGATGGCCAGGACTATGCTTGATGAATATCAAACTCCTAGGAAATTTTGGGCTGATGTGTTAGCAACCGCTTGTTATGTCTCAAATCGTGCTTTCTTGCGTGCTAAGCTAGGTAAAACACCATATGAGCTCCGGTTTGGACATAGGCCTAGTGTTACACACTTTCGGGTCTTTGGTTGCAAATGCTTTGTTAAGAAACATGGTAATCTTGATAAATTTGAACCTAGATCCATTGATGGCATGTTTCTTGGTTATCCATCTCATACTAGAGGCTACCGTGTGCTTTTACTTGACACTAAAAAAATTGTGGAGACTTGTGAAGTGTCTTTTGATGAAGCTAGCCCAGGTACTAGCTCCGGTGTTGCAGGACCAGATCCGTATCCTCAGGGGGAGGATATTTTCGAAGATGAAGAAGAGCCGGTGATACTACCTGGTAGTTCCAAAGTTGACACGTGTCCAGCTCCGGACATTGAACAAGCTCCGGCTATCACCTATGCTGGTACTGATCGTCCACATGTCACAAGCTCATCAATCTACGATGAACCTAATGAAGAAGAAGCTTGTGAGACATTTGTTCCCCTACGGTTTTACAAAGATCATCCCCCACAACAGATGATTGGAAGCTTGCACGAACGAGTCACACGGTCCAGGTTTTGCGATCCAAACTCTCATGCTCATTCTGCTTTTGTTGCTTCTTTTGAATCCAAATATATATTACACGCACTCACTAATGAATCTTGGATTATTTCCATGCAAGAAGAGTTAGAAAATTTTGAAAGAAATAATGTTTGGAAACTTGTACCTCCACCTCAAGGTCACACTTTAATTGGAACTAAATGGGTATTCAAAAATAAACAAAGTGAGGATGGGGTTGTGGTTAGGAATAAGGCTAGGTTGGTTGCTCAAGGTTTCACTCAAGTTGAAGGTCTAGATTTTGATGAAACTTTTGCTCCTGTCGCTAGATTAGAAGCCATAAGAATTTTGTTAGCTTTTGCAGCATCTAAAGGTTTTAAGCTATATCAAATGGATGTTAAAAGTGCTTTTCTTAATGGCTACATAGATGAGGAGGTTTATGTCATACAACCACCAGGTTTGGAAAATCCAGAATTTCCTAATCATGTTTACAAACTGTCCAAAGCCTTATACGGTCTCAAACAAGCCCCTAGAGCATGGTATGATAGGTTAAAAACATTCTTACTTTAAAAGGGGTTTACCATGGGCAAGGTTGATAAAACTCTTTTGTGCTTAAGCATGGCAATGACTCATTATTCGTTCAAGTGTATGTGGATGATATTATCTTTGGTTGTGCTTCTCATGATCTTGTGTCCAAGTTTTCAACAATGATGAGTTCTGAATTTGAAATGAGTATGATGGGTGAACTCACTTACTTTTTGGGGCTGCAAATCAAGAAAACCAAGGAGTGTACCTTTGTGCATCAGACAAAGTATACAAAAGACCTCCTAAGGCGCTTTAACATGGACAAAAGCAAGCCTCTTCGGACACCAATGGGAACAGCAACAAAACTTGAACTTGATGAAGATGGTGAACCCGTGGATCAAAAAGAATATAGAAGCATGGTCGGATCACTTTTGTACCTCACGGCATCAAGACCGGACATACAATTCAGCGTATGTCTTTGTGCACGGTTTGAAGCTTCCCCACGTGCTTCACATCGTCAAGCCGTCAAAAGGATTCTCAGGTACATACATGGAACCCAAGAATTTGGCATTTTTTTTCCTTCTTCCTCAACCGTTACTTTGAAAGCTTTTTCGGATGCTGATTTTGGGGGTTGTAGGATTGATAGGAAAAGTACTTCCGGTGCTTGTCATTTTCTTGGTAATTCTGTTGTTGCTTGGTCCTCTAGAAAACAAAATTCAGTTGCACAATCCACAGCCGAATCTGATTATGTAGCTGCTGCTAGTGCTTGCTCACAAATTCTTTGGATTGTTCAGACACTTAAGGACTATGGGGTTGATCTAGATAGTGTTCCACTGTTTTGTGATAACACTAGTGCCATTTGCATGCTAAAAACCCCGTGCAACATTCTAGAACTAAGCACATTGACATTAGGTATCACTTTTTCCGAGATAATGTTGAAAACGGAAACATTGTGCTTCACCATGTAGATACCGAACAACAATTGGCTGACATTTTTAAAACCTTTGGATTTCACTCGTTTTTGTTACATTCGTAGTGAAATAGGGGTTATGCATCCTCATGGCTTAAATTGAGGGGGAGTTTTGAAACTTGGGAAGTCTATGTGTGAATATGAAATTAAAATAATATGAGCATAGTATTTCATACATATATGACTTTGTGATTCCTTTTACATGCTGAAAGTTCTTACTACATTACTCGTGTTATACACTTTGTAGTTTTTGCCATGTCTAGTAATTGGAATAATTACTTACACTAAAACTGGTCATGGTCGAACTTTCTTGCTATTTTGAACTTGTTACATGTTCACAAGTGCTTTTAATCATAAAGAATTAATCAAGTAATCAACTCACATGTTGAGTATTTATGAACAAATATAAATTGAGAAAAGATCAAGAGAATATGCATGCATCGCACTTCTTCTTTTGAGATGGCTTGTCATTGCACTTAGATATGAACTTGGAAGAAGTTGTGTATGACTAAAACCATGTCCTTAAGCTTCTGATTATCAAATGACATGGGTTTGGCTTGGTTGGTTAGAATAAGGAAGATGCGCATATAATCTCTTGCACATATCATATGATCTAAATTTATGCTTTGAAAAATAATCAAATGCAGAAACTAGTGTCATGCTTTCAGGTTTTGAAATAGTTATGTTTGTGAGATCATGACTTACTTAAATTGAAAATTACATTTGATCTCTAGCATGGTTTACACTACTTTATGTATTTCATTGATGTGATAATGTAAGGTACTTGATAGTATGACTTGGATGAGCTTTGTTTATATGTATATGTTATAATATGCTCATAACAACTAAAGAGGGAGAGATAATTTGTTTATATGCTCATGACTTGCTGAATACATTGTCAAAGGGGGAGAGATAAGCATAAAGAGAAATAGAATATGTGCATAAGGAGAGATAATAAAGGGGAGAGATTTTATTCTCATTACTTTTGATTTACAAAAGAGGAGAAATTGCTTCAAAAATTTTATGTGAATAAGCCAATGTTCGGATTTTAAATGGTAGTGCCAATGCATTCATCAAGGGGGAGATTGTAAGACCTATATGTGCTGAATACATTGGCTTGTAGTGAATACACTTGGCTTTGATGATAAAGTTCTAAATATCACCAAAACATCTTTTTATCAAGGTCCGACTCTAGCTCTGAGCTACAACAAGGTCCGACGGTAGGTCCGGCTTGGTTTGGGTAGCTCCGGTTACATTCGATGCTAGGTCCGACTAGCTTTGGTCAGCTCCGGTGAAGTTGTCTTTAGCTCCGGCATGTCTTTGATAGCTCCGACATGTCTTTGATAGCTCCGACATGTTTTTGATAGCTCCGACATGTTTTTGCTAAGCTCGGAAGTTGATTTTTCTAGCTCCGGCTTTTGGGTTTACTAGTTCCGACTAGTTCTTGTTAGCTCCGATGCTAGGTCCTGCTAGTTTTGTAAGCTCCGGCGGGAGCTTGGTTGTACTAGTTTTGGTAAGCTCCGACGCTAGGTTCTACTAGCTTTTTTTAGCTCCGGCTCAAGGTCCGGGTTGCTCTGGCAAGGTCCCGAACTTGACCGTAGTGCTTCTGCTTTTCATTTGCAATATTTTGTACTTGCTTTACATTGTTGGAAAGATTGCTTAGTATTCACTTGCTAAGTTTTTGGTGCGTTTTGGTTGATATGGATGATATCGTGTTACTGTAGTTTTGCAACATGCTCATGTGAGGTTCTCACGTAGGGTGTTGTGTTCGGAACTAACTTGAGTCAAGTTGAGGACTTGGGCTCGTATGGATTGGTTGTTTATTCATGTGCAGGTGTTGCTTGAGTTCAAGACATGGCTGGTGACGGGATCCATTGGACTAGTCTCAGGGAGGAGATGAGGTTCCAACAACCAAATTCAGGAGGAATTGTGGTTGAGCTGATCAGGAGGTTGCACAGCATGATTGAATCAAGAACAATGCATATGAAGGTATCGTGGACGTCATTGGAAGTTGTTTGCACGTGTGCAAGGAGTGCATGTACGTGGCTACATGGTTCCGAGACGTGATGAAGAGATATGGACGTAAAGAATTGGTCGGAAAGGTCCAACCGACTAGGTTATGGACTCAGGCTGCGGCTGAGTCGGGTTTGACTCAAATATGGAAAGATTTGAGTTGGTTATGATAGGATTTCGTGTGGGTCACGAATTTGAGTTGTTTAGGAATGTGGGATACGATCCTAAGGTGTTTGGAAGTCTTAAGATTGCTTCTATCTGCGTATAGAAGAATATTGAGCAGTTATGGAAAGTTACGATTCGTGATCTGAGTAGGATTGGAGTCCTAGTTGATATTGGGATGGCCTAAGGGCTGGTTATATAAGCAAGGGAGCCCAGATCTCGTGGTTTACGACTTTGGGGCTGTTCCTCTTGTGTTTTATTGAATAAAATTTGTAGTTTGAAGGAACTTTTGTGCCTTGTTCGTCCGACTTGTTCCAGACAAGTTTTACTCGTCGAGTTTCTGGACAGCACTACCTTTCGTCGGTGGTTTTATCATAACTCGAGTTTTACAGATCCAATTAACGTGATTCTTTCTGGGTTGTCTTTACAACTTGATTATCTATCATATATCAAAATTGCACGGTCATTGGATTTGTGGTTTATGATCTACACGAGTTTCTTTGCAGCGTTCCAGAACTGTTTTTTCTCGGGTAGGATAGATTGACCATTGTTTGATCTTTCGATCATAACTTGAGTTTTTCTCAACGGATTTGAGTGATTCTTTTTGTGTTGTCTTCGTGACTTGATTCTCTCTGATATCTATTACTTTTTTCACGGTGAAACACGATTATATTAGTCTCACATATGATTTCTTTAACAGATCGTTTTCCTCCGAAAGGGTTTGGGGTTTAATTGTTTCCGCTGCGTAAGATTTTTAAATCTACCATTCACCCCCCCTCTGGTATCTTTTCACGTGCTCTTCGATCCTACAATGACTAAAACCATGTCCTTAAGCTTTTGATTGTCAAGTGACATAGGCTTGGCTTGGTTGGTTAGAATAAGGCAGATGCGCATATAATCTCTTGCAAATATCATATGATCTAAATTTTTGCTTTTAAAAATAATAAAATGCAGCAACTAGTGTCATGCTTTCAGGTTTTGAAAAAGTTAAGTTTTTGAGATCATGACTTCATTAAATTGAAAATTACATTTGATCTCTAGCATGGCTTACACTACTTTATGTATCTCATTGATGTGATAGTGTAAGTTACTTGATAGTATGACTTGGATGAGCTTTTGTTTATATGTATATGTTATAATATGCTCATAACAATTAAAGAGGGAGAGATAATTTGTTTATATGCTCATGACTTGCTGAATACATTGTCAAAGGGGGAGAGATAAGCATCAAGAGAAAAAGAATATGTGCACAAGGTGAGATAATAAAGGGGGAAAGATAATATGGGATAATTTTTCTTCTCATTTTAGTTTTGATTTACAAAGGGGGAGAAATTGCCTCCAAAACTTTTATGTGAATAAGCCAATGTTCGGATTTTAAATGGTGTTGCCAATGCATTCATCAAGGGGGAGATTGTAAGACCTATATGTGCTGAATACATTGGCTTGTAGTGAATATACTTGTTTTGACGATAAAGGTTTTGAATATCACCAAAACACCTTTTTATCAAGGTCCGACTCTAGCTCTGAGCTAAAGCAAGGTCCGACGGTAGGTCCAGCTTGTTTTGGGTAGCTCCAGCTATGTTCGAAGCTAGGTCCGATTTCTTGGTAAGGTCCGACTAGCTTTGGTTAGCTCCGGTGAGCTTTATCTTTAGCTCCGGCATGTCTTTGATAGCTCCGGCATGTATTTGATAGATCCGAATGCTTTTGCTGAGCTCCGACGTATTTTGTCTAGCTCCGGTTTTGGGTTGACTAGTTTTGACTAGTTTTTGGTAAGCTCCGGTGCTAGGACCTACTAGTTTTGGTAAGCTCCGGCAGGTGCTTCATTGTACTAGTTTTGTTAGCTCCGGCTCAATGTCCGGGCTGCTCTGGCAAGGTCCGGAACTTGACCGAAGTGCTTCTGCTTTTCATTTGCAATGTTTCGTACTTGCTTTACATTTTTGGAAAGTTTGCTTAGTATTCTTTTACTAAGTTTTTGGTGCATTTTGATTGTTATGGATGATATCGTGTTATTGTGGTTTTGCAACATGCTTATGTGAGGTTCTCACGTAAGTTGTTGTGTTGGGAACTAACTTGAGTCAAGTCGAGGACTTAGGCTCGTATGGATTGTTTGTTTATTCATGTGCAGGTGTTGCTTGATTTCAAGTCATGGCTGGTGACGGGATCCATTGGACTAGTCTCAGGGAGGAGATGAGGTTCCAACAACCAAGTTCGGAAGGAACTGTGGTTGAGCTGATCAGGAGGTCGCGCAGGATGATTGAATCAATGGCGGTGCATATGAAGGTTACTGGATGTCGAAGGAAGATGTTTGTACGTGTGCAAGGAGTGCATGGACGTGGCTACATGGTTCCGAGACGTGATGAAGAGATGTGGACGTAAAGAATTGGTCGGAAAGGTCCAACCGACTAGGTTATGGACTCAGGCTGCGGCTCAGTCGGGTTTGACTCAAATATGGAAAGATTTGAGTTGGTTATGATAGGATTTCGTGTGGGTCACGAATTTGAGTGGTTTAAGAATGTGGGATACGTTCCAAAGGTATTTTGAAGTCTTAATATTGCTTCTATCTGCGTATAGAAGAATCCTAAGCAGTTATGGAAAGTTACGATTCGTGAATAGAGTAGGATTAGGTTCCTGATTTGAGTTGAGTTGGCTTTCGAGCTGGTTATATAAGCAAGGGAGCCCAGAGCTCGTTGTGGACGACTTTGGGGCTGTTCCTCTTGTGTTCTATTGAATAAAATTCGTAGTTTTAAGGAACTTTTGTGCCTTGTTCGTCCGACTTGTTCCAGACAAGTTTTACTCGTCGAGTTTCTGGACAGCACTACCTTTCGTCGGTGGTTTTATCATAACTCGAGTTTTACAGATCCAATTGACGTGATTCTTTTTGGGTTGTCTTCAAAACTTGATTATCTATCATCTATCAAAATTTCACGGTCATTGGATTTGTGGTCTATGATCTAAACGAGTTTCTTTGCAACGTTCCAGAACTGTTTTTTTTCTCGGGTAGGGCAGATTGACCATTGTTTGATCTTTCGATCATAACTTGAGTTTTCTTTGACGGATTTGAGTGAATCTTTTTGTGTTGTCTTCGTAATTTGTTTCTCTCTGATATCTATCACTTTTGTCACGGCGAAACACGTTTATATTCGTCTCACACACGATTTCTTTAACAGATCGTTTTTCTGCCGAAAGGGTTTGGAGTTTTAATTGTTTCCGCTGCGTAAGATTTTTAAATTTACCATTCACCCCCCCCCCCCCCCCCCCGTCTGGTAGCTTTTCACGTGCTCTTCGATCCTACAGAGTGTGGGAACCATGCGTCTTCCCGCACGCTGGTCGGTAAAGCCTTCCCGCATGGCTTGTACTGGCCTACAGCACTCCAGGATGCAACTGAGCTGGTGAAGAAATGCGAAGCATGCCAATTTCATGCAAAGAAAATTCACACACCGGCTCAACCTCTACAAATGATACCTCCTACATGGCCCTTCGCCGTGTGGGGGATGGACATCTTGGGACCTTTCCCAAGAGCCGTCGGAGGTTACAAGTTCCTGTATGTCGCCATTGACAAGTTCACCAAGTGGCCGGAAGCAACTCCAGTTGTGACAATAAACAAGCAATCTGCTATCAACTTTTTGCAGTCCATCGTATGCAGATTTGGAGTCCCAAACAAAATCATTACTGATAACGGGACCCAATTCACAAGCTCTGCATTTCAAGGATATTGCGAAGACCTCGGCATTCAAGTTTGCTACGCCTCCGTAGGTCACCCGACAAGCAATGGCGTGGCCGAGAAATCCTTCCTCCGGAAATCACCTTGGGGTCACTCCGGGTCCGGACCTTCGACAAAGCTCTGGCGTGAAGACCTAGACCTCCTCGAGGAGGGAAGGTGCCAAGAAGCTGTTCGGAATGCCCGATACTGTCAAGCCCTTCGGCACTATCATCAGTGACATGTACATATCCGACAGCTCGAGGAAGGCGATCTGGTGCTACGGAGAATACAATCCAGAGAAGGGTTAAACAAACTCTCCCCCAACTGGGAAGGACCCTTCCGAGTGATTAAAGTATCCCGTCCCAGAAGCGTTCGCTTGGCAACCGAGGATGGGACACCTCTCCCGAATCCTTGGAACATTGAGTACCTCCGTAAGTTCTACACCTAATATCACAGAGGTGAGTCTGTAGTAACTTGAGGTGTATGTTATAGAGTCATTGTACATAGTCAGGTAGTTCCTCCGGGAGCACAGCCGGACCTTTCTCGAAAGGTCCGCAAAGTTCATGCAACGCTTGTCACGGTCTCAGGACTAAAAGTGTTGCTAGATACCCTGGGTCAAACAGAAATGAAACACGCTTAGTCTGGTTCCGTACCCTAAGAGTGTACTTGTCTCCCCTGTACCCCGAACCTATAATGAAAGACATCTTCATGTGAAACAGACTCCACGTGCATTTACTTTGTACGGGCTCAACATTTTTTATTTTTCTCTTTCTTATCTATAACAAGGACGTGCAATTCTTAAGAAATTTTAGGTCGACCGGTTCATATGTGATTCGAGCTGTATTGTTGATTCTTTTGGATTCAAATATTGTTCATGGCCCACTCGCCTGAATGTCGCCAAGCCAATCTAGGGCCGGAGTGTGCTATCGACTTAGCCTGGTCAAGCACTATCGGTACCCTGCGTACCATATAGCCCTTGGGATTGCAAAGATCTCAAGGGAATATCAACTACTTGACCTGAAGACCTTCAGAGGCCCACATGTCAGACATAACCGGACCCGCTTCCCAACCTTGGTTAGTCCCAGGGGCACCACGTGTACTATCAAACCGGAGCTACCGCCCACAAGGGGGAAGCTCCGGGCTATGTACCATAGCGGCACCTCCGGACCTAACCCCAGACCGAGAGAAGCTCCAGAACTGACACGTGCTAGGTAGCACCGGGCCTACCTGTTCCCACGGTATGCTCCGGAGCTGCCACGTGTCCAACCGTCGGACCTCCAGCCTCTAACCTCCGGAAGACTCCACAACGGCTCCGGATCTTCAAAGGGAATCAAGAACATCAAGACCTAATTATGTGTCATTAATACTATATTAATGACATGATCGGACGACCTTAATTACCAGTAACGGTGCTATCAAAGCCCGTAATTCAGTTATTAAGTGTAATTAAGTGCAATAAATGTGTATCAATATTAGTAACCACCGGGGCCACATGTTGGGCCAGGCTGACTTGTAGCGGCCTGCCCTTGTACTATAAAAGGACAGGCTGATGATACATAGAGCAGATGGACTAGACACGCTCACTCGACACTCTGAACTCACTTTGAGCTCATACATCCAATAGAACACCAACACACCCCGTGGAGTAGGGTATTACGCTCAGTCGGCCCGAACCACGTAAATCTTTGTGTCTCTTGTGTCATTTACACTTCACCTTCTTGAATCTCCACGCGCCCACACCGAACCTCAAACTCCTCTAACACTTTAGTAGTGTCGGGAGACCTGCCGGATCAAAACCACCGACAGTTGGCGCGCCAGGTAGGGGGGCCTGAGATTTCAAGAATGGTGAACTCAGCTGCTGGATCACCCAACGGTAATCCTGCTGCTCAAGCTGTTGGGGGCAATCCCACCAATATGCAGCCACCAGCAGGAGCCTCAGTTCCAGCAGGAGTCACGCTACCACCACCACCGCCTCCCCCAGCAAATCAAGCTGGGCAGCGCGATGGTGCACCGGCGTCAATCACTGCGTCGGCAAATCATGACAACCCGGAACACACGCTCCATGCAGCACGTGCTCTTCTTCAGCGCCCACCACCTCCGGACGCATCCCGAGATGCAATGGAGTAGTGGAGGGCCGATGTGGAACACTTGGTTGCAGCCGCAGCCGACCGCATCAGCAACCAGGGTCCTCCTCCTTCAGGACGGGCCCTGTTGCAGCGACGGACCTTGTCTGGCAGACTTGGTCCGCACGTTTCCAACAACAGGAGACGTGCTGCATCGCAGCAAGTGACGTCATTGCCCTCCGGGGCACGACGCACTCACACGGTGTCAAGGCTTTCAACTCATGACCTCCGGCCGGAGCTTGATTGCCAATACCGTCAACAGGACGGCCGAGTCCATATTGAGCGTGCTCGTGAAAGACGAGAAGTTCAGGACATTCCTGCTCCTGAAGGAGTAGGAGGAGGCTGTTCGGCCCTGGCCATGCATCTGCGTATGGTCAGCTCGCCACAGAAATTCGGGCCTCACCTGCCGGAGAAGTTTGACGGGACCGTAAATCCCGTGGAATTTCTTCAGATTTACTCCACTGCTATCCTAGCAGCTGGAGGAAATGAGGCCGAAATGGCCAATTATTTTCCAGTGGCTTTAACTGGGACCGCCCGGTCCTGGTTTATGAGCCTTCCACCCAACTCCATCAACAGTTGGGAGGAGCTGTGCCGGCAGTTCACCGCCAACTTTGGGAGTTCATACACCCGACAAGGCACTGAACTAGACCTTTTTGCAGTCATGCAAAAAGGGGGAGAATCCCTGCGATCATTCATCTAGAGGTTCTCTCAGGTACGAAACACTATCCCTTCTATCTCTAGAGCTTCTGTCATTGTGGCATTCAGACAGGGTGTACGGGATAAGAAGATGTTGGAGAAACTGGCGATCAAGGAGATCACCAGTGTCACGGAACTCTTCAGCTTGGCTGACAAATGTGCCAGAGCTACGGAGGGCCGTGAAATGCACTCCAAACCACCTCCGGAGGATCACAAAAAATCCTCCAAATGCGAAGCCACTACCTCCGGGAGTGGTAAGAAGAAGAAAAAGACCAACGGCAAGAAGAAGCCGTCGGCCGGCGCATCTAATGTTGCAGCTGTTGCAGCTCCGGGTGGCCGGGGGCCACGCCTCGAGAAGCGACCTTGACCGTCTTCTGAAGATGGTGGCAAACCCAAGGTGTGGTGTCCAATTCAAAAAACGAACAGCCACAGTTTGGAAGACTCCCGGGAGGTCCAAAACCTTGCCGAGCGCTACAACAAGCGCCTGGAAGAAGCTCCTTTCCGACAGAGGGAAGGAAAGCAAAAAGTTGACGAAGCTCTGGCTGAAGAGGAGTTAGGTTTTCAGGATCCCAAAAAGGTCCTGAAGGCCGTCTACACCTTCGTCGACGACGATTCTGACGTCTCTTACAACGAGCGTCCGAAGACCATGAACACCATTTTTGGTGGATCATGGGACATCACCTCCCGTCGCGTCCTCAAGACAATGCGCTGGGACATGGCCGATGTAGCTCCTACAGCCCGGGCGGAGCCTCATCGGAAGTGGATGGACACAACCATCACTTTTGATGCTTCGGACTGCCCTCGAAGCATGGTTGGAGCAGGCCAGTTACCTTTGATGGTATCTCCTACCATCAATAACATCCAGCTTCACCATGTTATGGTAGACGGAGGTTCGGGGCTCAACCTCATAAGATTTGAAACTTTTACCAAGCTTCAGTTTCGACCTTCGGATCTTCACCCCTCCCGACCTTTCTCCGGAGTAGGTCCGGGGGCCATTACCCCACTCGGTTCTATCACTCTCCCTGTTACCTTCGGGACCCGGGAGAAGTATCGCAGAGAGAAGTTGGTCTTTGACGTTGCTCAGATCAACTTACCCTTCAATGCCATCTTGGGTAGGCCTGCTTTGTACAAATTCATGGCAGCTGCTCATTATGGCTACTTGGTGTTGAAGATGCCAACACCAGTAGGCGTTCTCCGGATCCGTTGAGATCGTACTGCCCGAGTAACTGCTCTGGAAGAACTTCATGCGCTTACAACGGCGCAAGAGGAGGACTCCAGGCAGGAACAAGATCCAAGACCCCCAAGCATTCGTCAGCGGGGCTCGACTTCTGCACCTCGTGTGCAGCCAAGCGGCGACACCGACATTCCCGTCAAAGTCGTCCAAATAGGTTCCGATGCCACTCAGACCACCCGTATATCGGGAGGACTGAATGACAAATAGGAACTCGCGCTCATCGCTTTCCTCCGGGCTAATGTCGACGTGTTTGCCTGGCAACCATCACAAATGCCTGGGATCCCCAGGGAAGTGATTGAGCACAATATGAAGATCTAACCTCATGCCCAGCCTGTACACCAGAAGCCTCGGAAGCAATCTGTGGAGCGACAAAACTTCATTTGACAAGAAGTGAAGAAGTTGCTCGAAGCTGGATTCATCTGAGAAGTCTTCCATCCAAAATGGCTGGCAAACCCAGTCGTTGTACCCAAGGCCGGCGGGAAGCTTCGTATGTGTATCGACTACACAACACTAAATAAGGCATGCCCAAAAGATCCATTCCCACTACCTAGAATAGATCAGATAGTGTATTCCACCTCCAGGTGTGAATTACTGTGTTTCCTAGACGCATATTCTGGGTATCATCAAATCATAATGTCTAGGGAAGATGAAGAGCACACCTCTTTTATCAAGTAGATGGATTGTACTGTTATACAGCCATGCCATTTGGTCTCAAGAATGCAGCTTCAACCTTTGTACGAGCTATGTACAAAACTTTTTAAGAACTCATCAGAGACATAGTGGAAGTGTACGTCGATGACATCGTGGTCAAGGTCAGGAACAAGGAGTCACTCCTTGACACCCTACAGGTTGTCTTCGACAAGTTGCGGATCACGCGCACAAAGCTAAACCCAGACAAGTGTGTCTTCGGGGTTAGCTCCGGAAAACTTCTTGGTTTCCTGGTAAGTCACCGGGGCATAGAAGCTAATCCGGCAAAGATCAAAGCCATTGAAGACATGCGGCCACCAGCCCGCATCAAGGATGTCCAAAAGCTGACTGGATGTCTGACAGCCCTAAGCTGGTTCATTTCAAGACTGGCAGAACGGGCACTTCCCTTCTTCAAGTTATTGAGGAAGTCCGGACCATTCCAATGGTCTAAAGATGCAGAAAAGGCGTTCCTGGAGCTAAAACAGTTCCTCACCACCCTACCAACTCTGGTAGCTCTGAACCCTTGTGGGCTTGTACTGCTTTACATTTCAGCAACTGATGAAGTCGTCAGTATGGTCCTGGATGCGGAGAGACCAGAACTATCCCATGCTCAGGAATCCAGACCCCTCCGGGAGGGTCCGGAGGTTCCTGAAAGCGAGTCTGGGTCCCAGCTCCCAGACATGAGTTCACAAAAAGTTACTTCAGAAGACTCAGACCCCTCCGGGAGGGTCCAGGTTGCTTCTGAAGAAGCTCCGGGTCCCTCCAGCTAGGACCCGGAGGTCCCCGAAGAAGGTCCGGATCCCTCAGGGAGGATCCGGGTCAGTGAAGAGGAAGCTCTGGGCCCCTCCGGGAGGGTCCGGACCATCCAGCGCCCAGTGTACTTCATTAATGAAGTACTTCATGACGCCAAGACTCGGTACCTAGAGGTGCATAAGCTGCTCTATGCAGTTCTCATTGCCTCCAGGAAGCTTCGCCATTACTTCCAAGCTCACAATTTTGCATAATCCCAATTCAACTGGGATTATTGCAAAGTAGGCAGCGGAATTGGCTGAATTCGATCTCGAATTCATTTCAAGGCAAGCAATCAAGAGTCAAGCATTGGCGGATTTCGTGGCTGAATGGACTCCCTCTCCATCAAACCCTGGGGGCCCCAGTGAGCAGAAGCCGGAACCCAAGGCTCCGGTCTTCACTGAGCCTCACTGGACCCTTTACATTGACGGTTCCATGCAAAAGCAGGGGGCCGGAGCTGGAATCCTTCTCCTCGCACCAACCGGAGAGAAGGTAAAATACATGGTACACCTTGACTTCAAGGCGACCAACAACATGACGGAATACAAAGCACTCATCTACGGACTAAGGGTGGCACTGTCATACGGTGTCAAGCAACTGCTGGTCAAGGGAGATTCACAGCTCATCATTAAGCAAGTGAAGGGTGAATGCTCCTGCAACAATCTCCAGCTAGCTGCCTACCTCCTTGAAGTCCACAGGCTTCAGAAGGACTTCGAAGTCCTAAATCTCCACCATGTCCAGCGTGCCCTCAATGCTGAAGCCGACGAACTCTCGACGAAAGCGTCAACCGGAGCTCCGGCTCCTGATGGAACTTTTCTCCAGAGGTTGTCAGAACCCACAGCTCAGCCTGCCGAACGGAGCGAAGGGGGCGAGATCAGCATCCCGAAGCTGACGGTCCCGATGGCCCTGTTACCATGGCAGCCATCAAGGGCCGTAGGTGCTGCCGGAAGCTCCGAGCAACCCAGCACGCAAGACTCAAATACTCAAGTTAGCTACGATGCATGGATCTCGGAGATTCGAAGCTACTTGAAAGAAAACATCCTTCCTGACGATGATGTATCCGCTGACCGGATAGTCAGATTGGCTAAAAGATACACGTTGGTAGAAGGGGATCTCTACCGGCGCGGTGCCAACGACGTCCTAATGCGGTGCATCACAAGGGAAGAAGGCTACGAGCTCCTCGTAGAAATCCATGGAGGCGAGTGTGGGAACCATGCGTCTTCCCGCACGCTGGTCGGTAAAGCCTTCCGGCATGGCTTCTACTGGCCTACAACACTCCAGGATGCAACTGAGCTGGTGAAGAAATGCGAAGCATGCAAATTTCATGCAAAGCAAATTCACACACTGGCTCAGCCTCTACAAATGATACCTCCTACATGGCCCTTCGCCGTGTGGGGGATGGACATCTTAGGACCTTTGCCAAGAGCCGTCGGAGGTTACAAGTTCCTGTATGTCGCCATTGACAAGTTCACCAAGTGGCCGGAAGCAACTCCAGTTGTGACAATAAACAAGCAATCTGCTATCAACTTTTTGCAGTCCATTGTATGCAGATTTGGAGTCCCAAACAAAATCATTACTGATAACGGGACCCAATTCACAAGCTCTGCATTTCAAGGATATTGCGAAGACCTCGGCATTCAAGTTTGCTACGCCTCCGTAGCTCACCCGGCAAGCAATGGCCAGGCCGAGAGAGCAAATGCTGAAATCTTGAAAGGACTCAAAACGCGCACCTATGAGCGCTTGAAAAAACATGGAGCCAACTGGATTGAAGAGCTTCCGCCCACTCTATGGGCCAACAGGACAACTCCAAACCGGTCAACTGGAGAGACACCCTTCTTCCTGGTGTACGGAGCTGAAGCAATCCTTCCTCCGGAAATCACCTTGGGGTCACTTCGGGTCCGGACCTTCGACAAAGCCACGCAGGACCAGCTCCGGCGTGAAGACCTAGACCTCCTCGAGGAGGGAAGGTGCCAAGGCAGCTGTTCGGAATGCCCGATACCGCCAAGCCCTTCGGCGCTATCATCAGCGACATGTACACAACCGACAGCTCGAGGAAGGCGATCTGGTGCTACGGAGAATACAATCTAGAGAAGGGTTAAACAAACTCTCCCCCAACTGGGAAGGACCCTTCTGAGTGATTAAAGTATCCTGTCCCGGAAGCGTTCGCTTGGCAACCGAGGATGGGACACCTCTCCCGAATCCTTGGAACATTGAGCACCTCCGTAAGTTCTACACCTAATATCACAGAGGTGAGTCTGTAGTAACTTGAGGTGTATGTTATAGAGTCATTGTACAGAGTCGGGTAGTTCCTATGGGAGAACAGCCGGACCTTTCTCGGAAGGTCCGCAAAGTTCATGCAACACTTGTCACGGTCTCAGACTAAAAGTGTGGCTAGCTACCCTGGGTCAAACAGAAATGAAACACGCTTAGTCCGGTTCCGTACCCTAAGCGTGTACTTGTCTCCCCTGTACCCCGGACCTATAATGAAAGACATCTTCATGTGAAACAGACTCCACGTGCATTTACTTTGTACAGGCTCAACATTTTTTATTTTTCTCTTTCTTGTCTATAACAAGGAAGTGCAATTCTTAAGAAATTTTAGTTCGACCGGCTCATATGCGATTCGAGCTGTATTGTTGATTCTTTTGGATTCAAATATTGTTCATGGCCCACTCGCCTGAATGTCGCCAAGCCAATCTAGGGCCGGAGTGTGCTATCGACTTAGCCTGGTCAAGCACCCTAAGTACGCCACTCTACCTACACCTCGGCAGGCCGAAGTAAGGCGGGTCCAAGTGCAATTGGATCTGGAAGAAAGAAGACAATGCATTCGGTTGCATTCAGAATCGTGTTTAACCTAAAATTTTCTTGAGAATCGTAAGCCACGACGAAGTTATAGGCAAGGAGCGAATTTTACTATTTTTCTTGGCTTTAGTGTGCAGGAAAAATAAAGAATTCATGTTGATGGAGAAAAGCCAGAGCTGACGAAGCTCCGACTCCCCCTAGGTGGCTTATAATCGATGTTAAATATTGAAAACAAGCATCACCGGAGCAACCAAGCTCCGGTAAAGCTAGGGGGGCCAGCCGTCGACGCAGAATAAAAGATTGTGAGAAGATTCCACAAACAGAGTCTGCTGCCGACAAACTACGCGTTGGCAAAGGTCACTGTCGGAGCTACTAAGCTCCGACACCCCGAAGGTCTAACTATCGATGCTCTACGCGTTGATAGGAACTACTGTCGGAGCTACTGAGCTCCGAGAACCTCAGGGGGCCTTCACTATCGAAGACTTCGGACCTACACTCTACATGTTCAAAGCAAACGAGTCTTCAAAAAAACACAATATCCTCTTGGTACATGCTCACAATCAAATTGTGTACATCTACCAGGGGGCCAAGTGAAGACAAAAGTGTTGAAGACAAAAAATGAAATTCGCAAAAATTTGGATTTCATTCATCTGGAGACAAAGGGTTACAAAATTGGGGAAGAAAAAGAGAGAATACAAGTGGGAGCTACAGAGATGGTCCTAGACCCTATGGAAGAACTGGGTGACCTTCTGAGCAACCTCCGACACGTTGGCTCGGGTGGCTTCACCTTCTCCTTCGACGAGACCTTCAAGCACCGGGTCCAGAGGGAATTGAGGATCCCGACTGGTGTAGCACGTCAGTACATACTCTACGACGTTCTTTGCCAGGGATTGCCCCTCAACCTCCAATTGGTCCGCGATGACGTTGCCCACCTTGGAGAGTTTGCTACCTGCCGAGCTCAACACCTGCAACGCCAGGTCCGGCTCCGGCTCCGGATCATCCGGACGCACGGGACTGAAGCCCATCAGTGTCAGCGGGTCGTTGGCTTTGCTCAGGAACTCCCAAACCTGTAGGGAGTCCGCAGCCCTAAAGCCCTTCAGTTCTTCCAAGGATCTTTTGGCCGCCGCCAGTTAAGAATTCTCGCGAGCAAGGCGCTCAACCTCTTTGGCATTTTGCTGAATCCTTTCAGCAACCTGCTTCTCGAGTTTTCCGAGCTCCTCTTCCCGGAGGTAGATCTTGTTCTGGCGGTCAACCAGGTCCTTCACCCTGCCCCTCACTTTCTTCTCCCTGGCAGCGATGGCACACTCTTGCTTGTAGAGTACCTGCTCCCGCACCCAGGCCTTCTCCCCCTCCTCAGCGCAGCGCTCTTCCAATTTCTTGGCGCGCTCCTCGAGGCCCTTGTCATCCAGAGCCACCTTTTTGGTGAGGTCCTCCTCCCTCTTCAAGACTTCATCCCGCAGCTCTAGGAGTTTTTACTCTTCATCTTCGAGCCTCTTCTCCCTCTCTTCAAGTGCCTCCCAGCGCTTGATGAGAGTAGTGTTAATGGCCTCAAGCCTTTCTTGGCGTTCATCGGCCGCACTATTAGCTGCTTTGGTCTGCTCATAAATGGCCCGGGATTGAGTGTCGAGGGCGCGAGTCATACTCTCCCTGTCATCCAATAATTTGCCCCAG
The DNA here is from genome assembly GCA_036927565.1 of Tuctoria greenei. NCBI lineage: Eukaryota > Viridiplantae > Streptophyta > Magnoliopsida > Poales > Poaceae > Tuctoria > Tuctoria greenei. The sequence goes on along the minus strand of JAYESD010000012.1, from coordinate 63,067,274 downwards.
TATTCCAGGCGGACCTTCTCCCGCTTGATCCACTCTTTGTCATCTGCTAGCCTCGACTGCGCCAGCTTGGTCTCGAAGTAGAGCCGGTTATGCCACTGCCTAAGGGTTTGGCTCTCCTCTTCAAGAGTCTTGCTGTCGTGGAAGAAGGCCAGTTGAACTTGACGCAGACTGGAGCAAGCGTTGTCAATAGACAATGACAACAGGATAGGTTCCGGACCTGTTGGGGTCTCCTCTGCTGGTTCCAGTGGGTTCTCGCTTACAAAAATTGGGTCCCACTCCACAAGAGTGGTCCCCTGAGCCTCCACGGCACTAGGGCCGTCCTCCGAGATGGCCTTAGTCGCCATCAAGGAGGGACCCGTTGATGTAGTCCCGACCTCCGAAAGTAGTTTCGAAGGACTAGCCGCCAGATCTTCGTTTGCCCCCTCAAGCAGGGGGGCAGCAACTTCATCTGGGCACTCCGGCTCAGCCACGGGCACCTCCGGCGTCGTCACTCCCGGAGCAGGGGTTGCTTCTCGCTCCGGCCTGGGCACCTCCTCTACATGGGGCTCAAGCCCCAACGCCTCCGCAACAACCGGCTCGGGAGCCGGAAGGACTTCAACATCAACCGGCCCTTCAGCCGGAGCTCCAACAACAACCGGCTCTGCGGCCGGTGCTTCAGAGGTAGCCGGCCCAACCGCCGGGACTTCCTCAACATTCGGCGCGCACGCCGGAACTTCAATTACCTCCGGCTCAACCGCCGGGGCTTCGACAATTTCTGGCTCTGGGGCCGGAATTACTGCTTCCTTTGGCTCAACGGCCAGAGCTTCCATCATCTCTACACCAGGACCCATAGCTTCAACCTCCGGTGCAGGTGCCGCTGGCGCATCTTCTCTCCCGTGGTCCGGCGCTACCACGGCAGTCTCTGGGGATGAGTCGAGGTCCATTAGCACGACAGCTGGCACCGGAGCTATCGTAGTTTCAGCCACCACTTGGGGCGGCACCGGGACAGGAGCAGAAGTTTCCGCCCTCACAGCATCAGCTGCTGTGGCTGAGGGTGGAGCCTCACTCCTCTTCTTGGGAACGCTGAAGATGATGGATGAAGAAACATAAAAAACAGTTACTACAACAAAACAACTGTCTGAGGTAAAGATTAAAAATTACCTCGGGAGGCTTCCTCACCAGCTTGCGTGGAACCTCTTTCCCGGGCGTTCTGCGCTGACCATAGCCGCCGCCCGCGTGGAAGCTACGGAAGTCCCCCTGTAACTCGTTGTAGCCATGGGCATTTCCTTAGTCGAGCCCCCCCCTCGACTGGGAAGTACCTCCGGACTACGAGGCCTCAACCGGCCCTGACACCGGAGTCGCATGCCCGGAGCTAGCACCCCGGGAGGACGCCGCTGCGGGGACAGTCGCCGCAGTTGTAGAAGACCTCCCCCTCCGGGGAGAAGGAGCTGATGCGGAGGTTGCAGGCCTGACGGACCTTCCGTCGGCATGCTGTAGCTTCCTCTTTCGGCTCTAGGGTTCATCTGCCGGCTCCTTGCCCTTGCCGACGATTTCGATCCTTGGCTTCGGGGCAGGGTCGGAGCCAACTTCGGAAGCCCCAGGGATCACCACCCTTAAGGTCGATCTTCTCTCGACGACACCAAGGTCGTCAAGCACAGGCATCTTCCGCTGGAGCTCCCTGCTGAACTCTACTTCCACGTTCAGAGGGAGAAAAGCTGATGGCGGAGTCAAGTCATCACCCGCGACATCGATGCCGTGCTGGAACTTCTTGAGATGAAACTCCAAGGTTGTCCCCACCATGTTGGACTTCAGCCAGTCTCGACCCGGTTGTCGTCCATCACACTGTTGAGGGCCCAAGCGAGTTTTTCTCTCCTCTTCAGTGGTTCCCACCTGTTGACCAGGAAGTTGCAAAACACCGCCTGAGGAGTTAATCCTCCCTACACGCACTAGCGGATCCTGGTCAGAGCAGGGTTGAAGGCATCCGCCAGCACCGAAGCTTCACTCCAGACTGTAGTGTCGATGTTGGGGAGGCCTTCGGGCAGCTCCAACTTCTCATGCTCCTCCACCTGGATGACTATCCAGTCCTTCTTCCAATCATCCCACTTCCCAGAGGGAAACGACCGGAGGTACTTGAATGTGCACTTCTTGCGCTTCACGAAGTAGTAGAAGCCAAGGTACTCATTGCTCCTACCAGTGGTATGGACGGTGAAGAAGGTCCGGAAGAGTTCAATGCAGGGGGGGATGCCCACCCACATCTCACAGAAGTGGACGAAGACGGACACAAGAAGAATGGAGTGGGGGCCAAGATGGTACAGCTGCAGACCATAGAAGTCTAGCAGCATCAAGAAAAAGGAAGAAAAAGGTGGGATCAACCCCACCATGGCGTACGAAGAGAAGTACACCATTTCGCCGGCGTGCTCCTTCTCGAACGGGAGCTCTCCTCCGGCGCGGACCAGGCGGTTGAAGAAGTTCGGGGACCATCCCATGAGGGCCCGGACCTTCTTCAGGTCACCTTTGGTCTTTAAACGACTCTCGCGGAGACCCAACTCCATCGCGACACAGCAAGGCAAGAGAGGAAAAGCAAGCACAAGTTGGGAAGTTGAGCGCAAGATCAGATGAGAGGCATAAAGAACCCCAGACGGTGCGCGCTTTCCTTCTTAAGTAATCCCTCGCAACGCTTGGATGGAAATCGCAAGGAAGTCGAAGATACTACTAAAAAGTTCCACGCCGCCGATGATAAAAGGGCCCGGGACCACCCGGACGATCAAGTCGAGGTTCTTACCCAGGCGAATGGTTGTCATCATGAGGCGGGAAGCCCAAAGGCGGCGGCCTGACAAGGCGCGCGGAACCGATACGATTTTCGTATCGGGAAACGGCGACCTTCAATTGCATGAGATCCGCACGCCAAAGATCTCATTTGCCGCACACGGGATATGCCACGCGGCGAGGATTTAACTCTAAACCATCGCCAACGGCACATCCGGCGACCTTTGAAGACTCAGTTCAATAGTCAAAGGATGGACCCACCTCTGGCGGAATTACTTCACCTAAAGGGCCTTCCCCAGAGGTGGGCCCAGGGGGCCACTGTCGGTACCCTGGGTACCATATACCCCTTGGGATTGCAAAGATCTCAAGGGAATATCATCTACTTGATCTGAAGACCTTCGGAGGCCCACATGTCAGACATAACCGGACCCGCTTCCCCAACTTGGTTAGTCCCAGGGTCGCCACGTGTACTATCAAATCGGAGCTACCGCCCACAAGGGGGAAGCTCCGGGCTATGTACCATAGCGGCACCTCCGGACCTAACCCCAGACCGAGAGAAGCTCCGGAACTGACACGTGCTAGGTAGCACCGGGCCTACCTGTTCCCCACGGTATGCTCCGGAGCTGCCATGTGTCCAACCGTCGGACCTCCAGCCTCTAACCTCTGGAAGACTCCAAAACGGCTCCGGATCTTCAAAGGGAATCAAGGGCTTCAAGACCTGATTAAGTGTCATTAATACTATATTAATGATACACGATCGGACGACCTTAATTACCAGTAACGGTGCTATCAAAGCCCGTAATTCAGTTATTAAGGGTAATTAAGCGCATCAAATGTGTATCAATATTAGTAACCGCCGGGGCCACATGTCGGGCCAGGCTGACTTGTAACGGCCTGCCCTTGTACTATAAAAGGACAGGCCGACGATACATAGAGCAGACGGACTAGACACGCTCACTCGACACCCTGAACTCACTTTGAGCTCATACATCCAATACAACACCAACACACCCTGTGGAGTAGGGTATTACGCTCAGGCGGCCAGAACCACGTAAATCTTCGTGTCTCTTGTGTCATTTACACTTCACCTTCTTGAATCTCCGCGCGCCCACACCGAACCTCAAACTCCTCTAACACTGTAGTAGTGTCGGGAGATGTGCCGGATCAAAACCACCGACAAAAAGGGTTGTGTCGCACAATACAGAGGGCAAGCTCATATGCATACAACACCACAAACACATTTTTATACATACAACACAACCCGTGGAGTAGGGTGTTACGCTCAGGCGGCCCGAACCACGTAAACTCCTCGTGTCACTGTCTTGTCCAAATCTCACGTGCCCCAACCAATCAAGAACCTCCGCGGGCTTCAATCTAAGTAGTACCGGGGGAAGTGTCGATCGCACACTTCGACAAATGTGTATGTACATATTGTATATGTATACATGTATGAATTGTTATAATTTTTTTAAAGCATTCCAACATTTGAAAATTCAAATTGGCTCTCATTTCTTCCAAATGCTCATATGCATATGAGGCATTCTTTAAATTTTTAACACACACTAATGCAAAAAAAATTTATAATCTCCAAAAAACCATAGAGATTGCTATGACCATAGTACCATAAAAAATTCACTCCCAAAATCATTATATTTTTCAAGATACAAGAATGACAAAGAACCTATTTATTCATTTTCTATGCCGATCAATTTATAATGTTTTCAATGTGAAATTTAATGGGCAAATGTAATACAATTCACTTATGTCGGTACCCTGCGTACCGTGTACCCCATGATACCGCAAAACACGCTAAGGAGTTCACCCGTCGGAGTTGAAGACCTTAGAAGGCTGCACGTCTTAGACAACACTGGACCCACCTGCCTCATTTGGGTAGCTCCGGCACCGCCACGTGTAACACAAGGCCGGACCTAACTCCCTCCATAGGGAAGTTCCGGTCTTACCACGTGTCCAGTGACCCCGGACCTAACCACCAGTAGAGGGAAGCTCCAGTGCTGCCACGTGTATAGTGGCTCCAGACCTGCCTCCCCACGATGGGAAGCTCTGGAGCCACGACGTGTCGAGCCTCCAGACCTAAGACAACAACGGGAAGACTGGCGGATCTCAAACGGCATGCACATTCATGGGGTAGTTAAAGCTACAGTTACAAGACTTGATTATGTGTCATTAATGACATTAATGACACACGATCAGAGGACCTTTAACACCGCTAACGCAACCATTAAGCCGTGTTATCATACTGATAATTACACTTAATATTCACAGATTGTGTATTAGGTAATTAACTATTGCCAGGGCACATGTCGGGCAAGGCTAACAATGTAATGGCCAGTCCTTGGACTATAAAATGGTTGCACCACACGATACAAAGACAATCAAGCTCCTACGCACACAAGTCACAACATACTCATCAACAAACACCCCGTGGAGTCAGGTATTACGCTCAGGCGGCCGGAACCACGTAAAAATCCATGTGTCTCCATCTCGTTCTTAATCTTCGGGCGCCCAAATCGAATACGAACCTCCGCGGACTACATTTTAGTAGTACTGGGGAAAGTGTCGATCACGTACTTCGACATTTTGCACGCGAGGTAGGGGCGCACGAGATTTCGAGATGGTGAACTCTGCAGCAGCATCGTCCAACGGAAATGCCGAACAGCTCAACAGAGGGAATCCCTCCAACATTCAACGGCCAATTGGTGCTGTTGTCCTAGCGGGTGTTGCTGCACCACCACCACCACCACCACCACCACCTGCTTTTGCTGCCAACGCCAAACAACAGGACCGTGTCTTCGCGTCGGTCAATGCGTCGACACACAATAACCCGGAGAACGCGAACAACGCTGCGCATACTCTTCTTGAGTGCCCACCGGCGCCTGGAGCACCTAAGGGTGCGATGGAGTAGTGGCGCGCTGATGTGCAGCATCTGGTTGCAGCCGCAGCCGATGCCATCAACAACCAAGGTCCCCCCCTTTCGGGGCAGGCACCTTCTCAGCATAGTACCTTGTTTGGATGACTTGGTCATCATGTTTCATAGCACAGGAGGCGTGCTATATCCCAGCTGGGGATGTCGCTGCCCTCTCGGGCACGTCGCACCCACACTGCAACGAGAATTTCGACGCACGATCTTCGGTCGGAGCTCGACCGACGTTACAGGCAGCAAGATGACCGCATCCACATCGAGTGTGCTTGCGAGAGGCGAGAGGCTCGTGAAAACCCTTCTCCCTTGGGATTGGGGAGCGACTGCTCAGCCTTGGCCATGCACCTACGCATGGTCCAATGGCCTCAGAAGTTCCAGCCTCATCTCCCAGAGAAATACGATGGGACTGTCAACCCCGTTGAATTCCTGCAAATCTACTCTACGGCTATCCTCGTGGTGGGTGGCAATGAGGTTGTGATGGCCAACTACTTTCCTGTGGCTTTGACTGGGACAGTCAGGTCTTGGTTCATGATTCTTCCGCCTGACTCCATCAACAGTTGGGTGTAGCTATGTAACCAGTTCACCGCCAACTTTAGAAGTTCCTACACCCGACCTGGCATAGAATTGGATCTGTTCACCATACACCAGAAATCAGGAGAGTCGTTGTGATCCTTTATCCAGCGGTTTTCTCAGGTATTGAATACAATGTCGTCCATTTCCAATGCTTCTGTCATCGTGGCATTCGGACAGGGTGTTAGAGACAAGAAGATGTTGGAGAAGCTAGCGATGAAAGAAGTCACCAGCATCACAAAACTCTTCAGCTTGGCAGACAAGTGCACCCAGGCTACAGAGGGCCATGAAATGCACTCCAAGCCAGCTCCGGAGGCTACCAAAAAGTCCTCTAAAGCTGAAACCACTACCTCCAGTAGTGGAAAGAAGAAGAAAAAGTCCAACAACAAGAATAAGCCATAGGCCGGCACGCCTACTGCTGCAGCAGCTGCAGCTCTGGGTGGTCGGGGGCCACACCCCAAAAGGCGATCTCAACCTTCGTCTGAAGATGGCGGCGGTCTAAAGATGTGGTGTCCGATCCACAAGACGGACACCGACAATCTTGAATATTGCCGAGAGCTCCAAAACATTGTCGAGCGCTTCAACAAGTGTCGAGAAGAAGCTCCTTTCCGTCAGCGGGAAGGAAAGCAGAAAGTCGACAAAGCTCCGGGTGATCCAGAGCTAGGCTTCCAGGACCCCAAGAAAGTCCTCAAGGTTGTGTACAACACCATTGACGACAACTCTGAAGTCTTCGACAATGAGCATCGGAAAACCATCAACACCATCTATGGAGGATCCTGGGATATCCCCTCCCGCCGCATCCTCAAGGCCATGCACCGGGAGATGACTTCCACAGCTCCTACCGCCAAGGCTGAACCCCATCGTATGTGGATGGACACTCCCATCACTTTTGATGCCACAGATTGTCCACAAAACATGATTGGAGCTGGGCACCTACCGTTGATGGTGTCTCCTACTATCAACAATGTCCATCTATACCATGTCTTAGTGGACCGAGGGTCAACACTCAACCTCCTCTGTTATGAAGCCTTCGTCATGATCCAGGTCCGACTCTCGGACATTCGCCCCTCATGTCCCTTCTCTATTGTAGGTCCGAGGGACATTAGTCCTCTCGGCTCGATTACTCTCCCGGTGACCTTCGAGACTCGGGAGAACTACAGAACTGAGAAGCTGGTCTTCGATGTTGCTCATATCAGCTTGTCCTTCAACGCCATCCTAGGCAGGCCAGCCTTGTATAGGTTCATGGCCGCTGCCCATTATGGCTACCTGGTGTTGAAGATGCCAACACCTTCAGGCGTTCTCCGGATCTGCGGAGATCATACTGCAGGAGTTACTGCGCTGGAAGAACTCCACACGCTTTTAACAGTGCAGGAGGAAGCATCTGGCAAAGAGCTAGCTGCTCCACCTCCAAGTACTCGTCAATGAGGCTCAACCTCTACACCATGCGTGCAGCCAAGCGGCGACACCGACATTCCCTTCAATGTCATCTAGATTGGTTCTGATGCTGCCCAGACTACCCGTATATCGGGAGGACTCGACAACAAATAGGAACTTGCACTCATCACTTTCCTCCGGGCGAATGTTGACGTGTTTGCTTGGCAACCGCTACAAATTCCTGGGATCCCTACGGAGGTGATTGAGCACAACTTGAAGATTTACCCCAACGCATGGCCAGTACACGAGAAGACCCAGAAGGAATCAGTTGAACGACAGAACCTCATTCGACAAGAAATCAAGAAGTTGCTCGAAGCTGGTTTCATCCAGGAGGTTTATCATCCAGGATGGCTGGCAAACCCAGTCATTGTGCCCAAGGCCGGCGGGAAGCTTCGGATGTGTATCGACTACACCACCTTGAATAAGGCATGTCCAAAAGATCTATTTCCACTATCTAGGATAGACCAGATAGTGGATCTCCACCTCTGGGTGTGAGCTATTGTGTTTCCTAGATGCATATTTTGGTTACCATTAGATCCAAATGTCTAGGGAAGATGAAGAGCATACTGCCTTCATAACAGTAGATGGATTGTATTGTTATACTGCCATGCTATTCGGTCTTAAAATGCTGCTTCAACTTATGTTAGAGATATGCACAAAACATTTGGAGAGCTCATTAGGTACTTGGTGGAGGTCTATGCCGATAACTTCGTCGTGAATGTCAAGAATAAGGAATCACTCCTTGACAACGTGCAAGCCGTTTTCGACAAGTTGTGCATGACGTGCACCAAGCTGAACCCAGACAAATTTGTCTTTGGGGTTAGCTCCGGGAAGCTCCTCGGATTCTTGGTGACTCACCGAGGAATTGAGGAAAACTCGGTGAAGATCAAGACTATTGAAGACATTCGGCCCCCAGCCTGCATCAAGGATGTCCGGAAGTTGACTGGATGTCTAGCCGCACTCAGCCGCTTCATCTCAAGATTGGCAGAGCGGGCACTTCCCTTCTTCAAGTTATTCAGGAAGACCGGGCGATTCCATTGGTCTGAAGGACCAGAAAAGGCATTCCAAGATCTCAAGCAACTCCTCACCACACTACCAATCTTGGTAGCTCCGAATCCTGGTGAGCCTCTATTGCTTTACATTTCGGCAACTACGGAGATTGTTAGTATGGTCCTGGTCGCGAAAAGACCAGAACCACCAACAGTTAAGGATCCCAAACCCCTTCGAGATGGACCGGAGCAACCTAAAGGCGAGTCTGGGTCCCAGCCCCCATGCACGGATCTTTAAAGCAAGCAGCCTGAGGATCAACCTCTCTCATCTAAGGGAGTTCACATGGCTGAAGAAAAAGTTTCGAACCCGTCCGGGAGGGTCCGGGAAGCTCAAGAAGAAGGCTCGGACCCCTCTTGGAGGGTTCGGGTTGATGAAGAAGAAGCTCCAGGGCATTCAGGGAAGGTTCAGACTGTCCAACGTCCAATGTACTTTATCAGTGAAGTACTCCACGATGCCAAGACTTGATACATTTAGGTGTGTAAGCTGCTTTATGCAGTCCTTATTGCCTCAAGGAAGCTATGTCACTACTTCCAAGCCCACAAGATATCAGTGGTAACATCCTATCCACTACGCGCTATACTGCATAACCCGAACACTACTGGGAACATTGCAAAGTCAGCAGTGGAGCTAGAAGAATTCGATCTCGAATTCCTGCCTCGACAAGCTATCAAGAGTCAAGCATTGGCCGACTTCGTGGCAGAGTGGAGACCTTCTCCGTCAAATACTTGGTGCCCAGTGAGCAGAAGCCAGAACCTAAGGTCCCGATCTTCACTAAACCTCATTGGACACTTTACTTCGATGGCTCCATGCAAAAGCATAGGGCCGAAGCTGGAATCCTTCTCCTAGATCCGACCGGGGAGAAGGTCAAGTACATAGTACACCTTGATTTCAAGGCAACCAACAATATGGTGGAGTATGAAGCTCTCATCTACGGTCTCAAGGTGGCGCTATCATATGGCGTTAGGCAATTGCAGGTGAAGGGTGATTCACAGCTCATTATCAAGCAAGTCAAAGGCGAATGCAGCCGCAACAACCCACAACATGCTGCTTGTATCCTTGAAGTCCAGAAGCTCCAGAAGGACTTTGATGTTCTGGATCATTGCCATGTCCAGCGTCTTAACGACTTGACGTTCTTGATCTCTGCCATGTCCAGCGTCTCAACGACGTTGAAGCTGACGAACTATCGATAGAGGTTTCAACCGGAGCTCAAGCTCCCGACGGAGTTTTTGTTAGGAGGTTATCAAGACCAACTGCTCAGTTTGCTGAACTGAGCAAAGGGGGCGACATCACACCTCAAAGCTGGCAGTTTGGGTGGCCCTGTTACCATGGCATCCACCAAGGGTCGTAGGTGCTGCAGGAAGCTCCGAGCAACCCAGCGCGCAAGACTCAGAAGCTCAAGTTAGCTCCAATGCATGGATCTCAGAGATCTAGAGCTACTTGAAAGACAATGTCCTACCTGAAGACGATGCATCCACTGACCGGATCGTCAGATTGGCTAAAAGATATAAGTTGGAAGAAAAGGATCTCCGCCGGTGTAGTGCCAATGGCGTCCTAATGCGGTGCATTGCAAGTGAAGAAGGCTGCAAGCTCCTCGTGGAAATCCATGGAGACGTGTGTGGGAACCACGCGTCTTCCCACACGTTGGTCGGTAAAGCCTTCCAGCATGGCTTCTACTACCCTACAGCACTCCAGAATGCAGTTGAGCTGGTAAAAAGGTGTGAAGTGTGCTAGTTCCATGCAAAACAAATTCACACTCCGGCTCAGTCACTGCAAATGATACCTCCTACATTGCCATTCGCTGTGTGCGGGACGAAGATTTTGGGACCTTTCCCAAAAGCCGTCGATGGTTACAGGTTCCTGTACGTCGCCATCGACAAGTTCACCAAGTGGGCGGAAGCAACTGCAGTTTTGACTATCCACAAACAATCAGCTATCAAGTTCTTGAAGTCCATAGTATGCATAATTGGAGTTTTGAATAGAGTCATCACTGACAACAAAACCCAATTCACAAGTTCAACATTCCAAGAATATTGCAAAGACATTGACATACAAGTTAGCTATGCATCAGTACCTCACCCTGCAAGTAATGGTCAATCCGAGAGAGCAAATTCAGAAATATTGAAATGACTCAAGATGCGCACATACGAGCGCTTGAAGAAACATAGAGCCAACTGGATAGAGGAGTTTCCGTCAGCACTGTGGGCGAGCAGGACAACACCTAGCCGGTCAATTGGAGAAACACCCATCTTCCTGGTGTACGGAGCTGAAGTGGTCCTTCCTTCGGAGATCACCATGGGGTCACTCCGAGTTTGGACCTTCAGCGAAGCCATGTAGGACAAGCTCCGGCGTCAATGCCTTGACCTCGTCGACAAGGGAAGGTGCTAAGCTGCTGTTCAGAATGCACGATATCGCTAGGCGCTCCGGCGTTATCACCAAAGGTATGTGTGCAACAGATAGCTTGAAGAAGGCGATCTGGTGAAGGGATGAACAAACTATCCCCCAGCTGGCAAGGACCCTGTCGAGGTATCAAAGTATCCCGTCCCGAATGCGGTCGCTTGGCTACAGAGGATGGGACACCACTTTCCAATCCTTGGAACATCGAGCACCCCCGTAAGTTTTTTGCTTAGTTTCACGGAGGTGACTCTGTAATTACAGACAATGTAAGTTATAGAGTCTATACACAGAGTCAGGTAGGTCCTCCGGGAGAACATCCGGACCCCTCCGGGAGGGTCCAGGCAGTTAAAACAACATTTAACTCAGTCCCTATACTGAAAGTGTGGCTTACCTACCTTGGGTTAGAACAAGATGAATAGCACACTTGGCCTGGTTCTGTACTCTAAGTGTGTCCTTGTCTCAACTATAATTCAGACCTATAATGAAAGACATTGTTGTGCGAAAAAACACTCCACGTGCATTACTTTTGTACAGGCTCGTCTTCTTTTATTATTCTTTACCTTCTTGTCTATAATGAAGTTGTGCAATTCATTTTGAGTTTTAGTCCAAAATTATTCATATGTTGTACAAGTTATATTGTTAATTTTTTTGGATCTTAGCATTTCTAAATGATCTACTTGCCCGAACGCCAAAGCTATTGTCAGGTCTGGAGTGCGCTATCCACTTTACCTGGTCAAGTACCCTAAGTACGCCACTCTACCTACATTCCTCCAGGCCTCAGTAGGCCGAGTCCAGAAGGCATTCGGATCTGGAGAGATTACATCAATATACTTGTTATCATGTTGAGTTCCTTTGAATCTAAAATTCAAATATGAACAGCAAGGCACAAAAGTGTTATAGACGAGAGGATGAATTTTACTGGTTCTTGTCTTTAATGAGCAGGAAAAACGTAAAAATCATGACGATGGTGTAAGATGCCAAGGCTACTAAGCTCTGACATCCCCCAAGGGGGCCCGCTATCGACATTTTGTACGTTGAAAGTCGGCGCAGTCAGAGCTGAAAAGTTCCGACAACTCCCATGGGGGCCCACTGTTGACATGAAATAAAGATGATCCAAGTGAAGATGGCGAAGAAATCACCTAGAGGGGATTCGCCGTCAACGTATTCTACGTTGATGGTGGATATCATCGAAGCCGAGAAGCTCTTACAACCCCAGGGGGACCCGCCGTTGACGTTTTACGCGTTCACTGTGGGTGTCGTCGGACGTACCAAGCTTCGACAAACCCAGGGGGCCTACCATCGACATTTCTACGACTTGATAGTGGGCGTCGTCGGACCTACCAAACTCCGACAACTCCCAGGGGGCCCGCCGTCGATGCAATAAAGGGTCCCTGGAGGTGTCGGAAGTAAACTTCAGACCTAAATGCTAAATGTGCTGGCTACAAGTTCGAAGCTTTCAAGTGATCAAGACATTGTCAAAATCTTTTGGTACATGTTCGCAATCAAATTGTGTACATCTACCAGGGGGCCAATAAGATAAAGGACAATGCATTGAAGGAAAACACAAAATGAAATTCATTCATTCGAGAAGAGTGGATTTTATTCATCGGAAGGACTGGATTACAAAATGAGGACTACAGTAAAAGGCAAAAGGAAAAGGTCCCAGCTACTGGAGGTTCTAAGTCCTATGAAAAAAATGAGGCAACCTTCTCGACAGCTTCTTGGATGCTGGCCCTGGTGGCATCCTCCTCTTGGACAATGGGTCCTTCGAATACCGGATCTAGAGAAAGTTGGGGGGTCTCGACTCTTGTAACACGCGAAACATATTCGGTGATGTTCTTGGCCAGAAACTTCCTGTCCATCTATAGTTGGTCGACGATGATGTCACCCATCGTGTCGAGTTGGCTGCCACTAGAGCTATGCGCCACCAGCGCCTGGTCCAGCTCTGGTGTTGGGTTCTCCGAACGTACCGGACTGAAGCCAAGTGGTGCTAGGGCTTCATTGGCTCACCCCAAAAAATCCGACGCTCACCTGGACTTAGATGCCCTCGAGCTCCGCAGCTCCTCTAATGACCTACTGGCCGCCGCAAGCTCCGAACCATCCCGGGCGAGGCGCTTGACCATTTTGGCATGCTACTGAATGCTTTCAGCCACTTGCCTTTAGCGGTCAGCGAGCTCCGTCTCCCGGAGGTGGATGCGGTTCCGCTGTTCGTCCAGGTCGTTCTCCCTGCCTCTCACCTTCTCCTCTCTAGTGGCAACATTAGCTTCTCTTTCGGAGAGCTCTTACCCAGCTTCCAGTGCTTCTCCTCCTCCTACTTGCACCACTGATCAAGTTTCTTGGTGCGGTCTGCCAAGTTTTGCTCTCCTAGAGACAGTCTCCGGGCAAGCTCCTCCTCTCTTTTCAAAATATCCTCCTGCATCTCCATGAGCTTCTCTTCCCTCTCATCGAGGTCTTCTCGACGATTCAGGAGAATTTCATTTAGCGTGTTGAGGCTGTCTTGATGATCGTTAGCAACCTCGTTGCTTTTCCTGGCAGCTTGAGAATCTATTGACTCTTAGAATCGAGGGCCCTCATGGACGCCTCCCTCTCCTCCATCAAATGGCCACAATATTCCATCTGAGCCTTTTCCTTTACGACCCACTCCCGTTGGTCAGCAAGCCTTATCTGCGCCAGCTTGGTTTCGAAATGAAGTCTGTTGCGCCAATGCCTTAAGGTGTGGCGCTCTTCTTTGAGGACCTTGCTTTCATGGTCGAAGGCGAGCTGGACTTGACAGAGACTGGAGCTGGCATCATCAATAGACAACACCAAAGGAATAGGCTCCTGACCTGTCGGGGTCTTCTCCACAGGCTCCAAGGGGTCTTCAAGTATAAAAATTGGGTCTCACAACACAAGCGTGGTTCCCTGCGGTCTTGCTGCACTAGGGCCGCCTCCCGGGAGCTCTTCTGCTTCTACCGATGCTGACGAGGGTCCCACAGAGGGAACTTCAACCTCTGGTGCTAATGCGAAGGTCCTCCACCGGATCTTCAACCGTCGTCTCTATAAGTGGGGGGCCGCCGCCGACTCCACTGGGTGCTCCAGCTCGGTCATGGGCGCCTCCGGAGTAATCGCTTCCGGGACGGACGTTGGAGCTATGTCCGGAGCCCCCACCATCGCCGACGCAGGCACCGACACTTCCCCTGCATCCGGCTCAGGTGTCGGAGCTTCAACAATCTCTAGCGCAGAGACCGGAACTACGGGCACCTCCAGCTCAACCGCCTGATCTTCAACAACATCCAGTAGAGGCGCCGGAGCTTCGGTTACCTCCAGGACAAATGATGGAGCTTCCACCATCTTTGTCTCTTGCACCAAAGCTTCAGCCGTCGGCACAACAGCTGTTGTATCATCATCACAAACATCTCCCCCGTGGTCCTGTGCTACCATGGGAGTTTCTAGCGTCTCATCTAGATCCAAGTCCACGACAGCTAGCGCCAGAGCTGCCGTGACCTCAGCTGCCACTTGGGGAGGCTTAAGGGTCAGAGCTGGAGCCTCCGCCTACAAAGCCTTAGTCGCGGTAGCAAGTGCCAGAGCTTCAGTTCCCTTCTTTGACACCCTGAAAACGAAGAATCAAAAGATTCAAGACATGATAAAAACAAAAATAGCAACCCAAGGTGAGGGCACCAGGCTTACCTAGGGATGCTACTGCTCCAGCTGGCACGGAATTTCTTCATCGGGTGATCGGAGCCAGGACCCACTGTAGTTGGTGTGGCAGAAGCTCCGGATTGCTGCCCGCGACCTGCGTCGTCGTTGGTGTCGCATCAGCCGAAAACTCCCTCGGCTGGGACGGACCTTCGGACCTGGAACTTATGGACGAAGCTGGGACCAGAGTCGATCTACCGGAGCTAGTGTCCCTCGAGGATGTCGGCACCGAAGGAGGCCTTGCCGTGCTTCGTCGGGGAGAAGGAGCTGTTAAAGTCGGTACCAACCTGCAGCATGCCTCAACTTCCTCTTCCGGCTGGAAGATTTGGATGGCTCCTTGCCCTTGCCCTTACCCTTGCCAGCGTCATCAACCTTTTGGCTCAGAGCAGTGGGGGCCACCCTCTCTAAAGCTCCGGGGATTGCAACCCTGGAGGTATGGCGTCTCTCAACCATGTTGAGGTCATCCAGTACCGACATTCTCCTTTGGATCTCCCTGCTAACCTCTGGAACCATGTTTAAAGCTAGGAAGGCAGCCGGCGGAGCCAGTGCATCGCAGGAGATAACACCATTTTGAAATTTCTTCATCCAAGTTGCTATTCAAACCGACTTCAATTTGGTTATGATCCATCTCACTATTAAAAGCCCATGCGGGCCACTCCCTAGTCTTCAGCGAAGCCCACTTGTTCACCAGGAAATTGTCGAAGACCATCTGAGGGGTCACTCCATCCTCCACGCATTCCTCGATCCTTGTTAGGATGGGCTTGTATGCTTCTGACAGCTCAGGAACTACGTTCCAGGCGTCGATGTCGACATTGGAGAGGCCCTTGGGCAGCTCCAACCTCTCGTGCTCCTCCACTGTGATGATCACCCAGTCTTTATTCCAGTCATCCCACTTGCCGGATAGGAAGGCCTTCAAGTACTTGAAGGGGCAATTCTTGCGCTTCAGGAAGTAGTAGAAGCCAATCAACTCCGTCCCCTTTTTGGTGGTGTGGATCGTGAAGAAGGTCCGGAACAGCTCAATGTACAGAGGCACACACACCCACATCTCATAAAAGTGGATGAAGGTCTCCACCGGGAATAGGGAGTGGGGGCCGAGATAATGAAGCTGCAGGCCGTAGAAATCCAGCAGCATCAAGGGAAAGCTTGAGAAAGGTGGGATTAGACCCACCATGGCATACGCTAAGAACTACAATCTCTCCGCTGCACTCCTTCTTGAAGGGGAGTTTGCCGAAGCGGATGTCGTTGTTGCAGGAGTCGTTGGACCACCCCATGTAGGTCCAGACCCTCGACAGATCTTCATTGGTCTTGATTCTGCTGCGAAGAAGACCTAACTCCATTGCAGCAAAGTGGAGCGAAATGTTGGAAGGGCTAAGCAAAGGTTGGGAGGCTCTGGGCACAAGTTCAAATGAAAGTGTAAAGAGTCCTTAAATTGTGCGGGCTTTCCTTCTTAAGTAAGCATTCGCAACACTTGGATAGAAACCACAGTAGGATCAAGATCACTCTTTAAAAAGGCTACCCCGTCAACAACAAATGGGCCGAGGATCACGTCAGCGGAAAAGTCGAAGTTAATACCACAGGTGAACCGTTGTCATGATGGGAAGTTGGAAGCCCGAGGTCGGCGACCAGACAGAGCGCTCGGAACTATTACGGTTTTCATATTGGGAACTGGCGACCTTCAATTGCTTGAGATCCGCACGCAAGGATCTCACCTGCCGCATTCAAAAGAAGCCACGCGGCAATGTTTTAACTATGAACCATCACCCCAACGGCACATCAGAAGACCTTTGAAGCCGCAACGCGAGAATCGAAGATGGCCCCACCTTTGGTAGAATAACTTAACCCAAAGGGTTACTACCAGAGGTGGCCCCGGGGGCCACTGTCGTTACCCTGCATACCGGGTACCCCATGAAGACCTCCGAAGGTTGTACGTGTTACACAGCACAGGATCGGCCTCCCTCGTTTAGGTAGCTCCGGCACTTCCACGTGTAACACAAGGCCGTACCTAACTCCCTTCATAGGGAAGTTCCGATCTTACCACGGGTCCAGTGACCCCAAACCTAACCCCCAGTAGAGGGAAGCTTCAGTGCTACCACGTGTATAGTAGCTCTTGACCTGCCTCACCACGATGGGAAGCTCCAAAGCCGCCACGTGTCGAGCCTCCGGACCTAAGATAGCAACGGGAAGACTGGCGGATCTCCAACAGCATGGACATTCACTGAGCAGTTAAAGCTACAGTTACACGACCTGATTACGTGTAATTAATGTCATATTAATGACATATGATCAGAGAACCTTTAAAACCGGTAATGCTGCCATTAAGGCGTGTTATCATACTAATAATTATGCTTAATAACACAAATCATGTATTAGGAAATTAAATACCGCTAGGGCCACATGTCGGGCAAAGCTAAGAATGTAACAGTTAGTCCTTGGACTATAAAAGGGCTGCGCCGCACGGTACAGAGACAACCAAGCTCATACGCACACAAGTCACCACATACTCATCAACAAACACAACATGGAGTAGGGTATTACGCTCAGGTGGCCCGAACAACGTAAAGATCCCCGTGTCTCCATCTCGTTCTTAATCTCTGTGCGCCCAAACCGAATATGAACCTCCGCGGACTATATTTTGGTAGTACCGGGGGAAGTGTTGATCACACACTTCGACAACTTACACTTCAATATTTTTTTCATATTTTATGAAGTTTTTTTTTCCATGTATCACTATAATCGCAAAAAAAAAATTAAGGGTCATTGACATGTGGGGTCAAATGTATCTTCACAAGCGGTTCTTAATAAAATCGCTTGTGAAAACCGCTAGTGCAAGTGGTTAACAATACGCAATATATTTACAATAATTGCACGCTCTCCATGCCTCCTTGGTAATCGTAACCGCGGGACGACGATTCATCTTCAAAGGCAGATTCCTCGGTGGGTGCACGAAAGTAAATGCAATATTCATTTTAGAGCAAAAGATATGATATTCTTGATTAATTTTGCTGTAAAAAGTTCCTCTTTCTTAGTAATCCGCTGTACAACGATAGGTGTGATCACCTCCTTTGCACACTGATGTTTTCCTTAAGAAATCAGAACTTGAAGGCAGCTGTGCGCCACGCCTTTTATGCCCGTTGCCACGCTCTCAACCTTTCAGTGGTGGGACAAAAGAATTCTAAGTCACTCCATAGGCAGCCCTAACAAAAACCACTTGTGAAATAAAGAGAATGCAAAAAAGATCTTCACTGTGCACCATGCTTGAGAAAACCGCTTAATTGACTCCACGCACAAGTTTTTTCTCAAATTCTGTAAGAACGGTTTTGTATGCCAGATTAAATTTCTTTAAACTGACATCAAGACCGTCCTCGCCGAATTTGATGTCAACGGTGCAATGCCACGCCTTATATGCCCGTTGCAATGCGCTCAACTTTCCGTGGTGGGACAAAATAATTCTTAGTCTCTTCATAGACGGGTTTCAATACAACCGCTTGTGAAATTATCTTGAAGGCGACTGTGTGCCACATATTATATGCTCATTGCAACACGCTCATGTTTCCGTGGTGGGCCAAAAAGCGCGTCACGAAGATTTGAATTCACAGTTTCTTCACTGGCGGATTTATTGGGAACCGCCTGTGGTGACTTATTTATCACAGACGGTTTTTTATAAGTCCGTCAGTGATAAATAAGTCATCTCTGCACATACAGTTTGTTTTTTAAGCCGCCTTTGAAAAGTTATTTTCACAGGCGGTTCTTGATCCACTTCTTTTCTCAGACGTTTTTTTAGACCGCTTGTAACCAAATTTGAGAGCAACTGCGAAAATGCTCAGTAGTGGGAGAGAAGATAGAGACGTGGCAGCATGGCCAGAGACGGACACTGAAGCCTTGGCTGCAGAAGGAGGCTTAGGATTAGAATCTCTGACATGCAATTAGATATATGTGGAGAGAATAATTAGAATGTTGATAGCCCGGGGCAGTACATATTTAGAGGAAAGACAGGAGGCAACCCTAGGTACACGTGCTGTGAGAAGTCAAAAGCCCAATACAATATCTCTATTTATCTAACATATATCTTTTTTTCATTGTAGTTTGGTTCCATTGTCGTGTTATTTACCATTTTCAATCCACACTACTATCATAGTATGAGCGTCCATAGGAACAATGCCTTTTTCTCATTGATTGATCTCATCTCTTCTTCCATTGCCTTTTTCGGCTTGGATTGTTAAGAGCCTCAGCAAGGGAAGATGGATCATCAGCACTGGTTGAATGCAGTTTGGCGTGTTCCACCTCACTTTCTTCCTGCCTCGGCGTGACCCTCATAAGATCATCGATGGCTCTGAATCTGAACATGCCCTTCTCAACAGGGTCGATGTCAAGATCAGAGTCTGGTGTTCTTGGCGTCACAAATTCAACTAGTTGCTGGATTGCTTGTGGTGCTTGTGGAGTCTCTGGGGCTGCTGTGGAGGCTCTTGGTGTCACTCTAGAGGGTGCAGCGAGACTTGGCGCGGCTGATGGAGCGGGGGAATTCCGCGCTCCTCCTTTACCCAACTCGGTGATGAAGTACTCCACCACGAAGGCCTCTGTGTCCTGCTGCACCATTTTGTCCTCGTCCTGCATCCAGAATGAGTTGTCGTCGAACAAGTCATCAGGGGGCACATGAACCTTCCCGTCGACTGGGTCGAACCGCTGATACTCCTTGCCACCAGGTTCATAGCCGATGAACACGGTCTTCTTTCCTGTGGAATCAAGCTTGGCGAGGTGTGTGATAGATTGTATGGCGTTGAATGACCACTATGGGTCATGGACGCTTATATTTATAGAGAAATATATACATGGTATGTTACATGAGTTCCAAGAATAGATGATGTCCTTCTATCTATAAATATAGACTATTATACATAACATATTCTCTACCAAATATACTACTAATGCATATGGTAGTCTATCTAACATACCAAATATACTCCCGACATATATGTTAGTCAATATATCATGCCAAGTATACTTTCCACATATATGGCAGTCAATATAGCATATCAAATGTTGATATATGCTTCCATGTTTAACACCCCCCCCCTCAATTTTGACGGTGTGATACTAAGTTCAGATTGCGTCGAAAATTATTGACGGAGGAGACCGGTAATGGCTTGGTCATAATGTCGGCGAGCTGATATTTAGATGATATAAATCTCACATCGAGTTGACGAGATGATACTCGTTCACGAACGAAGTGATAATCAACCTCAACATGTTTCGTCCGTCGATGAAAAATTGGATTGGCAGATAAATAGGTGGCACCAATATTATCACACCATAGACTGGGTGCTCGTGACTGCGAAATCCCAAGCTCACGCTAAAGCACCTGAATCCAAATCAATTCTGCAGTAGCATCAGCAACTGCCTTATATTCAGCCTCTGTACTTGAACGAGACACTGTTGGCTGTTTGCGTGAACTCCAAGAAATAAGGTTACCACCAAAAAATATGGCATATCCGCAATTGCTCTGACGATCATCAGGATTCCCAGCCCAATCAGCATCTAAAAACCCACTAAACAGTGAAGAGCCAGACTTGGTGAAGCATAATCCCATATCAATAGTTCATAAAGATATCTTAGAATCCTTTTGACCGCCGCCCAATGTACAGTAGTTGTAGTTGATAGAAATTGGCAGACTCTATTGACACAGAAAGAAATATCAGGCCTTGTCAATGATAGGTATTGGAGGGCCCCAACAACACTTCGATATCTTGTAGTATCTTCAGACGAGAGATTTTCACCCATATCTATTCCCAACTTCTCAGTAGGAACCATAGGAGTGAACACACCTTTGGAGGTGAGCATATTAGTTCGGGATAATAAATCTTGTATGTATTTGTGATGTGTCAGAATGAGCCCATGAGAGGAATGACATACTTCAATCTCAAGAAAAAAACTGAGTCCACCAAGATCTTTTACTGCAAATCAGCCTTAAGTTGTGTAAGGAGTCTCTCAGTAGCCACTGAAGACGAGCTGATTATAATAATATCATCAACATAGATAAGAATATATATATATGTGAATATCAGCCTTGTTAAAAATAAAAAGAGAGATGTCTGCCTTTGAGGCTGTAAATCCTAAATCCAAGAGTTTGGAGCTAAGGCGAGAAACCAGGCACGTGGTGCTTGTTTGAGACCATAAAGAGATTTATCCAACTTGCAAAGATAATTGGGATGTTGAGAATCCACAAATCTAGGAGGTTGTTTCATATAAACATCTTCATGAAGAAGACCATGTAGAAAAGCATTCTGGATATCTATTTGTCGAATAGCCCAACCTCGAGAAACAGCAAGAGACTATAAAAGTCGAATAGCAGTTGGTTTAACAACTGGACTGAAAGTATCATCATAATCAATTTCATATTGTTGTTTGAAACCTTTAGCAACCAGACGTGCTTTGTAGCGGTCAATGGACCCATCTGGCTTT
Source organism: Tuctoria greenei (assembly GCA_036927565.1). NCBI lineage: Eukaryota > Viridiplantae > Streptophyta > Magnoliopsida > Poales > Poaceae > Tuctoria > Tuctoria greenei. Next base: position 63,046,012 of record JAYESD010000012.1, on the reverse strand, counting down.
TGCTTCAGCTTGAAGACCCATTTGCAGTCAATGACATTAATACCAGTACGAGGAGGTACTAAATGTCATGTTTTATTTTTAAGGAGTGCCTGAAATTCATCATTCATGGCCTGACGCCACATGGGATGCTCCATAGCAGCAACATAAGAAGTAGGCTCAGAAGTACAAGACCGTACCACAGAATATGTAACTGTACCATCTGTACGTACCTTTGGACGCCTAATATTATTTTGTAGGCGCGGACGGTACAGATAGATGGAGGGTGCGTCAGCCTCGACACCTGATTGGGCCTCAATATTAGCAAGCGCATCCTAATTTACACCATTAATTGGCAGGCAATCAGCAGGTATGGTAGGTGCTCCCAAATCTGATTCATGCTGCATGGGTGCTGTAGGTAACGACAACATATCTGGAGCAGATCTTTGAGATAAGGATTCCTGATTATCTGCTTCCAAAGAGTTAGCAGGCACAGATGCATGTATATGATCATTTTCCAAATTAGTATTGTTGTTTCCCAAATGCAACATGCGCAAATCAATATTACTATGTGTCGATTCCAAAGTTTGGGAAGGATGGGGTGGAGTTCTTGTGAAAGGAAAAATATTCTCGTCAAAAATAACATCTTTGGAAATATAGACACGACCAGAATCAGTATCAAGACATTTATACCCTTTATGTAATGAGTTGTAGCCTAGAAAAACACATTCCTTGGATCGAAAAGAGAGCTTATGTTTGTTATATGGACGAAGATGAGGCCAACAAGCGCACCCAAAAACTTTTAATAGTGAGAATCAGGTGGTGTATTAAATAGACGCTCTAAAGGGCATTTGATATCAATAACTCGAGTAGGAAGATGATTGATGAGGTATGTGGCTGTAAGGAAAGATTCATCCAAAATTTTAAGGGGCATGCCTGCATGAGCTAAGAGAGCAAGACCAGTTTCAACAATATGACGGTGTTTGCGTTCAGCGGAACCGTTTTGTTGATGTGTGTGAGGACATGAAACATGATGAGATATGCCAAGAGAACGAAAAAATGTGTTGTGAATTTTCTGGTATTCCCTACGCCAATCAGATTGAACACACTTAATTTTAGCATCAAGGAGACGCTCAACATGCGCTTGAAACTGTAAAAATATACGAGGAGCGTTAGAACGATCATGAATTAAATAGATCCCAGAAAATTTACTAAAATCATCACTAAAGCTGATGTAATACTTAAAACCACCAACAGATTGGGGTGCAGGTCCCCAGACATCAGAGAAAATGAGTTCCAAGGGTGATGTAGACCGATGAATAGAACTTGTGTATGGTAATTGATGACTCTCGGCTAGTAGACATGCATTACAAACCGACAAAGATGACTCTCTATGACATGAAATATTATTAAGATGCAAAATTGGCCGAACTACTTGGGATGAAGGATGACCGAGTCGGGCATGCCATTGGGCTTGACTAGTAGAATTGCTCGCTAAGGCATGCTTGAGGGCAGCGACATCGAATGACTTGATAGGATAGAGGCCAGACTCACATCGCCCTTCCAGAAGACTTTTCCTCGATGTTTGATCCTTAATAGAAAAATGCCATGGATGGAATTCAAAAAAGACATTATTATCACGTGAAAATTTATGAACGGAAAGAAGATGTTTGCAAATATCAGGCGCATGCAAAACATTGTGCAATGCAAGAGGGCGAGCAGCAGTATAAATTGAAGAATGACCAACATGCATAATTTGCAAACCTGCTCCATTGTCGACTTGCACTTGTTCGCCTCCATGATAGCGTTCATGGACAGCAAGGCGATCGAGATCACTTGTAATATGATCGGTGGCGCCCGTGTCACTGTACCAGTTGGGGTCGATCACGTACGAGTTTGTGGACGCCAAGGCTACCGAGAGGGCTTCATCCTGGCATGTGTTGTCCATCCTATACCAGCACTTGATGGCGGTGTGGCCGAGCTTGCCGCAGATCTGATATTGAGGACGAGGGCCGTTATTGCGATGATAACCGCGCGACGGGGTGCCATCACGAGACCGACCGCCACGGCCACGGTCACCACGACTGCGACCACGGGATGTACCGCCACGCCCCACGTAATTCGCGGAGGCACCATGGTTTAGCTGTAGTTCCGTCAGGTGCTGGAGTTTTCGGGCTTCGAATGCGACCAAGTGAGCGAAAACGTCATCGAGGGAGAACGCCTCCATCTTTGTCGTCATCGAGGTGACGAATGTGTCGTATTTGGCCGGGAGACCTGCAAGAAGATAAGCGAGAACCTCCTCATTGCGGAGGGGAGCATCAGCGGCAGCGAGCTCGGTGGTGAGCCCCGTGATTTTGCGGAAGAAGTCAGTGGCGGACAAATCGCGTTTCTTTGATGTAGCGAGTTCCACACAGATTTGCACCGTGCGGGCCTTCGTAGACGAGGCGAACTTCTAATGGAGGGAGTCCCATACCTCCTTTGAAGACGCGACATTGACGACATCCCGAAGAACTTCTTCAGTCATCGACGATAGAAGAGCACTCAATAGTTGTTGATCTTGATCATACCAGCGTTGGTACACTGGGTTGGAGACTTGTTCAGCACCTGGGGCGTCGATGCGGCAACCTTCTTCTCAGGTGCAGCGTGGGTGCCATCTAGGTACCCAATTGGCTTTGAGCTTCGGAGATACGGCAGGAGCTGAGCGCGCCATAGGAGGAAGTTGGATTTCGTCAAACGAATGGTGACAGCTTGGTGAATAGGGATCGAGGCCATGGTGGTGTTGTGGGCGACAGACATGATAGAGGAGGAGGAAGTGGTGGAGGAGGAAGAAAAATTTGTGGTATGATTCAGAATCTTGGCTCTGTTGCCATGATAGATTGTATGGCGCTGAATGACCACTATGGGTCATGTACTCTTATATTTATAGAGAAATATATACATAGTATGTTACATGAGTTTCAAAAATAGATGACGTCCTTCTATCTATAAATACAGACTACTATACATAACATATTATCTACCAAATATACTACTGATGCATATGGTAGTCAATATATCATGCCAAGTATACTTTCCATATATATGGCAATCAATATAACTTATCAAATATTGATATATGCTTCCATGTTTAACAGTGTGAACACGTGATCTTCATGTATGAGATGCATCCGAACACCCGCAGATGATGCACCGAGGGTGTTTGACCATACCAGGCTTCATATTGTGTTCTTCCCTCCAAGCTTCTGAGTTGGCGACCTGTTGAGAATGGACACGACAGTGAAAAGGCCTCTCCAAACAAACTTCCCGGCATACCTGCAGTCTTCAGCATTGATCTTGCAGTGGTGACGTAGGTTTCATAAATGCGGCACTCCACAACCCCATTCTGTTGTGGGGAATAGGGTACCGAAATGTATCGCCATATGCCAATCTCGTTGCAGCAGTCTATGAAGTTTGTTGAGCAAAATTCCCTCCTCTGTCAGTGCGAAGCACCTTCAGTTTCTTCCCACTATAGACTTCAGCTCGAGCTTGCACTTGCTTGATCATTTTTGCTGTGTCGCCATTTGTGCTCAGGAGAACAACTCACGAGTTCAAGAGCCTCGTCGGCACGGAACCTTACCTTGACTGAGAATGGGCTCCATCGCTGCTAGCTGATGAGACACACATCACATAGCTTGTTCACCTGCTGAATCGTCAGCAAGCCGCACACCATATTCCCTTTGGATAATTTCTGCAAAGCAAGGAAATTGAGGTGACCATACCTGGCGTTCCACCTCCACGATGTGTCACCCGCCTTTGGTTGCGAGGAAGACGGGTTGATCGATCCTAAGCTCCAGGATTTAGAGGCAATTTGTAGACCTGTGCACTTTGGTAATCACAGGATGATTCTCGTCACAAATCCTCGACGCAGATAATGCATCCGTCTTCATCAAGCTGCCCGAGGCTAATGATGTTAGCCCTGAGCTGCAGTATATTGTAGACTCCAGTGAGGCACCGGTGTTCACTGGCTTTACCAAGGTAGAGAACAGTGCCTCTTACCTTGATAACAACCTCAGACCTGTCTCCAAACTTGACAGAGCCATGCATTCCAGGGTCTAGCTCCAAGAATGTGGCACACTCAGCGGTCATATGGTTCATGGCTCCCGTGTCCAGAACACGTCACAGGTGATCTGCGTGATCTCCTTTGTTGCCGATGTGGGCGAATAGTCACTCCTCCGTCAGCTTCGTGAGACCCTCATCAGGGATCTCTGCACCTCCATCCTTGAGACCCTCCTCGAAGTCTTCCGGCAAGATGCATGATGCCAGAGTGACCTCACCACCGATTTTCCCTGATCCATAGGAATTGGTGAGAATACTTTCAGCTGAAGGTTTCGCGCATACCACAAACAGCAAGAACTCAAGCTCTTCGTCTGTCTGGGTGCAAATGCCTTCGCCTTCTCTAGGTTTTCTCCAGCAGTCTTTGGCCCAGTGGACCTTTTTTCTGGAGTTCAAGCATTTTCCTGGCAGTGGCCCATCGCTTGGGTCTTTCTTCTTCTCGCTCTATTTCTTCCAGCCTTTTCCGCCTGAGGAACCGCCACTCTTGCCAGTGCTGTTACGGCTACGCACGCGCGCTCGCCATTCCTCCTCGGTGAGGAGGAGTTTTTCCTTGCTGGTCAATGATGGTGCTCTTCTTCATCTGATCAATGTTGCGTAGATGTACAGCGAGTTCCTCTACCGTGAGGCTCTCCAGATCATGCAGAGTCACGATCAAAATCGCGAACTGCTGAGTGGTTCTGCAACCACAAGGAGCATCTTCTGCACAACCTCGGCCTCATCAATTCTATCACCAAGTCATGATGTTATTGGCGAGCCCTGTGATGCGCATCGAGAAATCATCGACGGATTCTCCGTCCTTGAACTGGGTTTCGTCAAAATTCCTCCATAGTTGCTCGGCATTCGCCTCCCTCACCCGCTGCATTGCAATTCGGCGCGACTTGATCGCCTTTCATGCTGATTGTGTTGTGCGCATGGTGGATAGAAGCACCAACATCTCTGGTCGCACCGCAGCAGTATCGCGGCGAATGCCAGATGATCGTCGCGATACTCGATCAAATGTCTTCCTCCTCTGGCTCGACGGCATGCCACAGTCCTTGCGCCTGCAGATTCACCCTCGTCAGCACAAGGACCACTCCTTGTAGTTGGTCCTCGTCAGTACCGTGTACTGTACGGTCGCAGACATATCCTTGATGAGCCGCTCGACGACGCGCTGCTCGCGTGGATGAAGACCTCTTGGTGGTGGCGACAGAGATGTCGCTGTTGTTATTAATCTCGGTCCAACCTGATGAGAAGCAGCAAGTTAATGATAAAGAAAAAAATAAAGAAAAAGTAAAGCGAGACCAGTAACCAATGTTACTGAGTCATCCCGTGTGTAACCATCCCAATCGAAGACGGTCAAACCAACTTGGCCCAGTCCCCCTGCCGCACGCTCTATAAAAACGGGATTAGAGACTAATCATTCCTTAATCCCGAATGCGAGAAACCAATCAAAATGAACACTGCCCTTAATTAGAGACTAACAATAAAGTGTAGATACTAATCATTCCTTAAAGGACCGGAGACCTCAGATCCGCGTCTACAAGAAGAGATGTTGAAGGGAAAGCGAATATCAAGTAAGTATCACTATCCGCCCTTAATTATGTTGATTAGGTGCATAATAAGGTGATTGGGATTAAGATTATGTGTTAACCTGAAAGGATAAAGATCTAACAATAGACTCAGAACCAACCCTGATCATCTTCATGCCTTAAAAATCTCAGATTAGTGATTAAGATAAGAAATGTTTGAATTATGATGCATAAATCCCCAAATTTCCCCGAAGCCTAACCCTAGCCGTTTTCCCCAAATGAGATCTCACTGATTTGAATCGAAAGCAATCAAGAGAAAGAATTGATTCGGATCTAATAAGTTAATGCAAATAAGAGGCGGGCAACTTATAGCTCATACAGTCTCCGTCGTCTCCTCTGCGGAGACAACACCGCCGCAACCCGCCGGCTCTCATGAGTCGGACCGGAGAAGAACCCACACGAACTGGCGCCAGGCTCTGCATCCCGCGAGCTATGCTCGCGCATGAATGGAAAGCCACACGCTTGCCACGAACGGCGCGCCTTGCGCGCCGCTGCCCGCCGAGCGTGGTACGCCGGCTACGAGCACGCCGTGCGGTGGCTGCGCAAAAAAAAACTGGCGAACGTCGACCGGACCAGGCCAGAACCCCCGCCTCGCAATCTTCCTGCATCGCGCGCGCGCTTGAGCCGCACAATGTGCTCGCCGTAGGAACCGCGTCGTGCTGTCCTCTACGCCACCGGATCTCGCCGCACACACAAAGCGCCGAGCCGTGCCGCCGCTGGAACAGGAAGGGCGCGCAGCCGACGCGGAGGCACTTGTTCCGGGAGTTCCGTCTCCGCCTCATGCCGATACGGAAATTTTGGGGGTGGGAGAAGAAAATGGACTAGGATTTTTACCAGCCACCGATTTTTGTTCCAACATGGATGCTTTTGGGCATCGATCTGGATCTACAGTTCATATTAGGCGGCATTTTCTTATGGGCTAAGGGGCTGTGTCAGGGGCCGGAAGGACGGGACAAATTGGCCGTTTACTGTAACGGGCCTCGGCCCAAGTTTTGATGACCCAGCAGGAATTTTTTTCCTTTTGTGTTATTTTTTCTGGTGTGCTGACCTTACGGGAGAATGGGCCAATTTCGGGCATGGGCCACAGCCCAAGTTGTTTTATGCTGTTATAATTTAATTTTAATTATACTCATGGGCTGGACTCTAATTTTTTCTTTTGCCGTGGATTTGGACCCACGAACGTTAGAAGAAAATTCTATGTTTCCTTTATCAGTACATATTATTTATGCATTACTTTAAATATGATTTATCTTTTGTACTGATTTAAATAGAAAAATTTGATTATATGAATTTGTTTTTTAGCATATTACTTATTTGAATAGAATTTGAACCAACGGGATAATTCCATTTGGATAATTTGATATGTTTATGATATCCTATCATTTTAAGCATTAATAAATGACGTGATTTAGTTCATGTTTATAGTGGATGCTTAATTTGAGAATGTTGGCTCTGAAATTATTTCTGACCAACGTTGATTTAATTTCATGAGTCATATTATGTTTAATGCTCATATTATATTACGTTCTTATAATTTTAGGCTATTTTCTATGCGATGGTGATTTAGCGTGAAATTAAAAGTTTTTGAGCATTTACAGACTCTGAGTTTAAATCTGATTGATTTAATTGAGTCATCTTATATATAATAATATTTGTGATTCATGATTGTTTCTGTCCAAGGTGATATGTCATAGAATTACACGTTTATTGCATGATGATTTATTTACCGACGTAAATTTATTTTCATGCAATCCACTAATGTTTTTCTAATGGCGTCCACTATAATGACGTTTTTGATATATAAATATAGAACAACTTATGAGCAGTTACTACAAGAATGGAGCAAAGAAATGTCGGCTATGTAGCCATCGGTAAGCAGCTGAAGCTGACGTCCATAATTTATGCACGTCGGTTAACCAACGGTCTTAGCCGACGAGCCACAAAGACGTTCTTAAGTTATATGACCGTCGGGACAGACATTCATAAAAGGTTAAAACTGTCGGTGGTAGCAGACCGATGTCTTTACTGGTTAAATAAAGTATACCAGTCGGTTGTGTTAGACTGACACCTTAATTCTACTTACAGTTGTCAGCTGCAACAACCAACATCTACACTGCTGGAACCGCACAAAAAAAAAATAACCGCGAGCCAACGCTGGAGCAGGTCGTCACCCACTTTCTGCCGCATCTCGTCGCAGATTGCTGGCCGCCGCAGAACATCTTTGTCACTCAAGAGCAAGTTACTAGAATACACAACTAAGGACTCCAAGTTTAGTCGTTTTGGTACAAAATGAAGCAAGAGAAATACAGTTGCCGGAATTATGTGTTGATGGAGAGAGAGAGCAACCAACGACTGGTTATACTACGTATATCCCAGCCACCGCCAGAACTAACCACGCCGGTAAAGACTACAAAAGACCATAAACAATACCAGCACACACATCAAGCACCGTTTGTGGTGACTGTAGGGGTAGCACTACCTGTGTCATAATTGTATATGGTTCTGTAGAAGTCGAGTGGACGTCTTCTACTCGATTCTTTATAGCAATGGGGAAAACATAGGTAGGTTTAGTGAGTATTTCACTGGAAAAGAATATGATACCAGGCATAAATCTAGGTTACAATGATTGTGGTGACTGTAGAGATAGCACTACCTGTGTCGGTCAGACCATGCCGTGTGCGGCCCCGCTGGACATGTTTGAGCTGTACCGGTTGCATACTGGATATATGGGACCCAGGAAACTGATGTAATTCGATGACTTTGGTGTGGAAAATTGTTTGTTGTCCTTGAATGGAGATGCCAAGGCATAAACGTGTAAATCTTCTAGCGGGCAACTTTGATGTGTCCGTGTAGAGGACCTCTTCACTACAGGAATTCGTCAATAGGGCGTCGGCCATATGAGCGTCGGTTGCCTACAAAAACTGACACCCATAAACTAAAGGCGTCGATCAACCGATCCACTTAGCCGATGAAATAGATTTGACACCATTAACATGCAAGTGCATCGGGGCCGACACATTTATGAGATATGGGCTTCGGTTTCGGGTAGCCTACACACTTAGATTTGAATGCGTCGGCCGCAGGAACCGACGCACTTACGTCACTTAAAAGTGTTTGTCCTACCAAACTGACGCACCTAATGCGACACATGGCGAGCGCATCGGGCGCGTGTTTGAGCGTTGGTTCTGCAGAAACCGACGCATTTATTATATTTAAGTGGGTCGGTTACAGGAGACAGACGCATATATTGAGCCACGTGGGCAGCCTACAGAGTGCGACTATGGGCGTCGATTTAGGCAAAACCGACGCACATAACATATTTTTTTTAAAAAACTGCTTAATTCCTCTCCCTCCCCTGCTGGGGAGCCTCCATTTTACAGATAGAACAGCAATATATACAGCACAACAGATATAATTCAACAACATTTCAAACATAGCACCATACACAAGTTTTCAAACGTTTGAAACACAAGCACAACAGTTCGAAAATGAGTAAATGAAATTCAAAGGTCGTCGTGGGAGCCTCCACTCACACGTCCTGCGCTCTCATCTCCTCCACTCGCACCTCCATCGTTGATGTTAAGGAAAGCATCGCCACCTTCGGGTGTTCCATGACGAGATCTCTGAGATAAGCAAATAAAAGAGAAACTTAATAACTTAACATGTTAACTTCGACTAAAACTTATCAAAGCTCTCTCATTTCCTCTCAGTCTCCCTATGTCCCTCACCCTCACTAACTCTCCCACTCTCTCTATCTCTTCCCCCCTCCCTCTATCTCTTTCTCTCTAGCTCCCTCTCTATCCATCTCTTCTTTTCTCTCCCTCGCTCCCTCTCTACCCATCACTTCTTTTCTCTTTCTATCTACCCCTCTCTCTCTCTATGTCTTCCTCTCCCTCTCTATCTATCCCTTCCTCTCTTGCTCTCTCATTTGTTCCCTCTTTCACTTCATCTCTTCGCTAAGACTTTCCCTTTTCTTCTTAATATTGTGCTAATTAATATGTGATGTTATAATGAAAATATTGTAACAAGTATATAAGTCAAGCATACCGTTGTATCTCCATGTTGTGATGGGTGACTCTGCACCGGAGAAAAAGGTATCGGCGGGAGAACTTCTTCAAATTATGAGATTATAATTATCATCATTTTGAAATCGAATAAAGTGGTCAAATGCAAAAATTTAGGATTATTTTGCTGCAATTCAAAAGCCAACAGTGGCATTAATCTGTAAGGTTGTAGAACACATGGTTGACCACTCTCAGAACTCTGTAACACAAATGGTTACGATATTGCATTATATAACCCAAGTCAATAAGATAAGCAGTTCTACCTGTGAGGAGGAGCCAATCTGTAATGCTGGCTGCATTGGTCGAGGTATCATGTCGAGGTATGGGTTGCTGCAACGGACCAAACTGAGAACTGGAACTACCTTGACCCATGAACTGCATAGGGTAAATTAGTTGTGATATCTTGAGTAGAAACATTTGAAATCGATATGGGTCAAATAAGAAAATTATATATTACCTAAGACATATACAAATAATGAATCTGTTGCTACAACATCTGTGTCTGTTGCTGTTGTTGTTGCACCAGCAACTGTGTTTGTTGTTTTTGTTGTCGCATATCCTTGTTGGTGCTTCTCAATTCTCCTCGTGATTCAGCCTCTGTAGAAGATTGAAATCGACTACCACCAACATTAGACGTCCGTCGTCTAGCATAAGCCCCATGCTCTACATACTCGTCACCTAACCCAAGTCTACAAAGAATACAAGTGCGAAAAATCGACATTCATTAACATACAAATCATCATTATCTTTACACATACCTCCTATGTAGTGGACCTCCGCCAACATCGTACGCCGCAGCAACATCCAACGGCTCTCTCAAATAGTGTGAATCAGGTCCATGGTTCTTCTTAAAACACTCAACATACTTTTGTTATGATACATTTAGTTAATGGATTAATGTAATACAAGATAAATTGAGTTAATGAATAAAATCAACAAAGAATCAACATACGTACCGATTTCTACGTTGATGCCTCATCACACAACACCTCCGGGCGATTTGGGTCTGGACCTTTGTGCCCCTTAAGATAAACCTCAAAAAACGTAGGAGGCATACCAGTTTCAGCTATCTGCAATATCAAAATACAACAATTTAATCAATATAATTAATTGAATCAATCTAAGTATGAATGTAAGAATTCATACCATCCTTTGTTCCATCCGAACATAACCATCAGACCCGAAGAAGTGCTTTCCTGGCTTGTTGTTCCTCTTTTTCTGTGCCTATCAAAAATATTTTTGAACTCAGCTGAAGCCCAATACCCACATAACCACTTTCAAGCCTCCATATCCGCACAAATCTAGTCCACGTGACTCTGCAAGTACTCCTCCCTAGTGGGGTGAATTTTGGCTGCTTCTTTGTTTGTCATGGGCTGGAACATCACCATCTTATAGTAGACAGTCACAACTTTGATCCATGCCATAGAGAAGGAGTCTTTGACATGTCTTTTTGCTGCATTATAAAAAACCGAACAAGCATATGCTTGACTCACACCCTCCTCCAAACGAAACCTACCATGCCTACAAGTAACAATTAATGTCAAACAAAATAAGATGCATTGTAATGGAAACAATCAAAACAAACGTACCCAGAAGATCTCCCAAACTCTATGCTGACATGTACCCGAATCGCCATACTCTTGAAGCGCATAGTGATCCCAATGATGCGCTGCAATCCTTTGACCATCCACTAAAACCATCCCGGGATAGCAAAACCGGACGGTGTTTCCCAACTCGGTGTTAACAACTCGTCGATGCCCCTTTCCACTTCAACTAAGCTCGACGCAGCACCTAGTACCCTTTGGCCTTATAATTGTCCGCTTGTCCAGGCTTTTACTTACACCACATAAAAGGTGCCTCCGTAGCCTGTACATAAAATTAGTTAATTGAAAAGATATAATGAACTTATTAATTAATCAGATATATTACCTAAAGGGGCATCGATTGGGGTGCCCTTACTCTTCTAGCTCTGCCCTTCTTGCAATCCTGGCATCTTGCTCGGGATCCTCAGGATCTTCACCATCTTTCTCATAATCCCCCTCATTACCACCATCAGAAGAGATCCACCGCCCAGCAGTATCCGAGCCTCCTCTTGATTCTCGTCCTGAGCCTCCTCCTGAGACACCTTCCTGCTCCAACGTCTGCCTGACAGTCTCTGGTTCCTCCCCATACAGCTCCTCGTACATCGGGCGACGATTTGCCACCTGTGTCGGACTCGAACCTCGTGCAGGCTGAAAGCATCTAGGCCCCCATGAGGTATGGTTTTGCTGATTAATGACAACCATTGGATGTTACTAATGAATTTGTGGATGCAAGGTCTCCCATATCACTCATCACACTCAAATGAAATCTATATGAATATCATCTACTGCTCATTGGATATGATTGGAGACCCCTAAACAATCATTCTATGAGATCAATCAATGTTTATGAAGATTAGAAGTAAAAGCTCACATGTCAAAATTATTCAACCAAAATCGACAGCGCTCAATGCTTGATAATCATCAGAAGAATATTTCCAACCAATGCCTAAGAGGTCAATCGAGCAAAATTCCAAAAGAATCACTTAGAACAACTCGAAGCAAACAAAATCAACTCACCGGATCAACCGATGTTTCCAGAAAACAACACATCGGTCGAGTTGGTTCAGCAGAAGAAGAAGACTTCAAAACTAAGTACTCACCGGATCATCCGATGATGAAAGGCATGTTACATTGGTCCATCAATACAGTAAGCAATCTCCCTGGACCAAGTGTAACACCGGACCATCCGATGTACAACTATGAACACATCGGTCGATCACTCCAATAAGCTTCAATTCTGAACTAATTCTGGATGAAGTGCCACCGGATCATACGATGAGAAGGCAAGGGTAACATCGGTCTAACAACGGTCATATCTGACACAGTGACATCAGCTAATTTGGATTTGACTGATGATAACTGATGGGGGAGCATCGGATCATCCGATGTTCACAGAACAGTGATGTCAGCCTACTTTTCCAACGGCTATTTCGTGGAGGCTGGCTATTTATACCCCTTCAACCATTCTATTCGACAAGTCTTGACTACCAGACCTACTCTACATATTCTCGAGCATTCAAGACGTTGAGCTAACACTTCTAGATCATCTACACCACTTACACACCAAGAGATAGGCTAGAACTTGCTAGAGATAATGCTTGTGTGCTTACATTCTTGGTGATTGGAATCTCTAGTGTAGTGAGAGCTGTAAGGGAGTGTCCCTTGGTGATTGTATTTGAGAGAGCCTTCCGGATCTTGCCAAGACGGTTGTGGAAGCCCGGAGGATCCAAGTTGTACAAGGCTTGAGCTCCACCTTGCCGAGGTTGGCAAACGGAGAAGTATAGTGAAGATCCCTAGTCTCGGTGACATGGGAGTGGCTATACCCTTTGGTGGGTGCCACAACGTGGATGTAGGAAGATCATGACGATCTTTCCGAACCACGGGATAAATCTTCGTGTCTTCGTGTCTCCTCGGGAGTTTGCGCTTTCTTCCTCTCCCCTTACACTTATGCATTTCTTATACCGCAAAGTTACTATTTACTTGAATGCATAGGTTGTTTGCATTGGGAATTGGGCTTTTAGTAATTAATTTTTATTGCTTTAATTTTTGAAAGAAAGCCCAATTCACCCCCCCTCTTGGGCATTTGATCCTTACGATTGGTATCAGAGCAAGGTTGCTCATTGGATCATTCTAGCTTCACCGCTAGAGAGCTAAAATGGCCAAGATTGGGGGTTCGGTTCCTATCTTTGAGGGCAAGAACTTTGCCTATTGGAAAGCACGCATGCGTTCTTATCTAGAGGCTATTGCTCCCGAGGTATGGGAAGCAACCCAATGCGGGGTTTGGTGAGCACAATTCTGTTGGTGATCAAATCAAGTGGGATGCTAAAGCTAGAAATGCAATCTATGAATGTATTAGTCAAGATGTATTTGCTAGGATTGCTAGCAAAGAGAAAGCTTGTGAAATTTGGGCTTGCTTGATAGAAATTCATGAGGGTTCTTCTCGTGTCAAAGAACTAAAATATCATATGCTTAAAGCCAAATATGATGAGTTCAAAAAGTTACCTCATGAAAATGGCAATGAAATGTTTTCTCGCTTAAATGTTCTTATTGAAGAAATTAATGCTCTTGATATTGCCTCTCTTGGCAAGGGACTAATCAACCGCAAGATTCTTATGCTCCTCCCTAAGCCAAAGTACAACATCATCAACTCCATGCTTCAAAAAGAATCTCTTGATCAGATTGAAGTTTCGGAACTTATTGGAGAGATTCACGCTCATGAGATGAGTGTACTTGGGATGATGGAGCAATCATCTTCAAAGAAAATTGCTCTATAGGCCTCCACAAAGAAAACAAGTCTCATGAAAAAGAAAGTGGTTTACCATCAAGTGAAAAAGAGCAAGCATCAAGTGAAGATGATGATGATCAGCTTGCATTGATGATGAGAAAGTTCTCTCGCTTGAACTCCAAGATTGCCAAGAAGGGATACACCTTTGATCCCAAGAAGAAAGCGTTTCTACCAAGGAGAGATGACCACAAGACTTGCTACAATTGTGGTGATCAAGGCCACATCTCCTATGATTTTCCAAAACCGGACAAAAGAAGAGAGAACCACAAGAGCAAGCATCGCAAGCTTGAAGATAGTGAAGATGATGAAGAAGAGGTCAAACCCAAACCAAGATCATTTGGGAAGAAGAAACATGACAAGGGCAAGAAAGCAAAACTCTTTCCAAAGAAGAGAAAAGGACCACAAAAGGTGTTCATGTGTGAGGCAAATGAATGGATCACCGACGAAGAATCAAGTGATGAAGAGAGTGAAGCGGAAGAAGAAAGTTTGGCAGGCCTTGCCATTGCCAACAATGATGACTCATCTCTTCATCCACCTCCCATGTGCCTCATGGCTAAAGGTAACGCCAAGGTATGTGATGACTCTAGCGATGATGAGCTTTCCCCCGATGATTTAACTTCATTAATAAATGAATACCACACTATCATTATGAGGGAAAAGAGTAAGGTCAAGGCCCTTGAAGAAACTCGTGCTAAGCTTGAGAGTGCTAACCTTGATTTGCTTGATAAGTATGAAAGCAAACTTAAGGAGCATGACACGCTCAAATCTCATGTCAAGCAAATTGATGAGAATAAGGCTCAAATCAAGCTAGATCATCATGAGCTTGACTTAGCCCACCAAGCACTCTTGGGAAAGCACAATGAATTAATCCAAGAGCATCAAATACTTAACCTTGCTTATGAAGTGCTTGATCAAGAATTGAAAAATATAAAGAAACAAACTCTTAATGATAAGGCATCCATTACTTCTCATGCCACTAATGTCTTGCACAAGTCTTTGCGTTTGAAAGAGAATGCCAGGGAGAAGGACTTGTTGGAAGAAATTGAAAGTCTCCGCACTAGTGTGGCAAGACTATCAAAAGGAGAAGTCAAGCACAAGGAAATCCTCTTCCAACAAGCAAAGGCTGAATGTAGGCCTAGAGGGGGGTGAATAGGCCTTTTTGAATTTTTCTCGGTTCCTGTAACACTCAACAACACAGTCAATATCAGAGATATCGGACTAGTCCGGTAAAGTGCGGACTAGTCCGGTTTTCACGGGCTAAGTTGATCAAGTTCAGTCAATTTGATTGATTCGTTAATGTAGGCAGCGGAAATATAGACTTAAATGATAGTTTAATAGTTGTATGTCAACTTCTATAACAATTAAGGCTCTTGTTTAACAAATTAACTCAAATTGAACAAAATGAATCAAACCCTAGATTAAGTTGATCAATTAAGATGAAGAACACAAAAGGACAAGACACAAGATTTATCCCGTGGTTCGGCTACCACGAAGGCAACCTACATCCACGTTGAGGAGCCCACAAAAGGACCGGGTCTTCTCCAACCCTTCCCTCGTCGGATCGCCACGAAGGCCAATCCTCTTCCACTAATCACAAAGGGGTAAATAACCAAGTTGAAGGGGCGTTCTCACACGTTGAGAGCTCCCTTGATTACAACTTACAAAGCCACCAATAACACACTCGAAAATTACAAATTGAAACGCAAGAGTGTGTTAGAGAATCAAACCAAGAGCTCAAAGATGTGTGCCAAGTGTCTCTCCAATGATCTAGAAGTGATCTTCAATAGATTGATCGATTTTGCACTTAATTTCGTGGAGAGAGGTGGTTTTTGAGTCTCTTGGGAGGTGTGACGGTGCTAAGGTTCGAGAGAGTGTGAAAGTGGGCCGTGCACCTCTATTTATATGGGGTTTCTAAAGTGACCTTTAGGGTTTAGAAAGATCGGACTAGTCCGTGGTGGTCACCGGACTAGTCCGGTGTGCTGTGAGTAGCAAACCCTAAGTGTCCAGGAATATCGGACTAGTCCGTTTGAAAACGGACTTGTCCGATTTCGCTACTGGAAATCTTCGGACTAGTCCGATTGCCATCGGACTTGTCCGGACACATGAAACCCTAAGTGTTTAGAATGAAAAGTCCGCACTTGGAGGACTTGTCCGATTTAGATCAGTGTGTATATCGGACTAGTCCGTGTAGACACCGGACTTGTCCGAAGTGGATCAGAATGAATATCGGACTAGTCCAGACTACAACGGACTTGTCCGATTTTGTGTGACTTGTGCATTGTGTTGAGGACTAGTCCGCATTGGGGAGGACTAGTCCGAAGTGAATCAGAAAGATATCGGACTAGTTCGGTGGGGACCGGACTTGTCCGATCTAGTGCAGACTGTGATATCGGACTAGTCCCGCTATTTTCGGACTAGTCCGGTCCTGTATAACTTTGTGGATTGTGTGTGTGTGCTTGAAAGTGATTGAGCTCTTGGATGTGTTTCCTTAACACACTCCATACATAATAAACTACTATTTTCTTCTCCTTGAGCTCAAATTTACTTTGCTTCTCATTTCCCTTCTTTTTGGCACTTTGCTCATTTTTCATCATTTGCCTGCATTCATCTCAACAAAAGTATTAGGATCCCAATTGCTTGTCATAAATCATCCAAAACCCACAAGGGCCTAGATGCACTTTCAATCTCCCCCTTTTTGGTGATTGATGACAACCAATTGAGATTTCAAAAAATAAGGCAAAAATTTGAGATTTTCATAAAGTATGCACATATGACTCAAAAATACATCAAGCAACAAGAGAATTATTCATATGTGCATTCTTTATGGTGGGATGCATACTAAGTGCATGAATACATTGAGAATGACATAATTTACATTAATCAACCGATACAAAGTGCATATGACATTCCAGGAGCAAAAATGCAGTTTTCATCACATACTCGCAAATAAATTGAGCAATTCATCACAGGACCAAATTTAATAGGAAAACAGAGTTAAACTATTACAATCACAAATAAAAGATAAAGAGAACTCTCTCCTCGCACCCTACCAAAGCTAAAGCTAAGACTCCCCCTCAATCTCTCCCCCTTTGGCATCAAGACACCAAAAAGAAGGAGAGGAGGGTCCTAGGGTCTTCACTCTTCACTGTCGGTCCTCTCGTCATCGTCTTCATCTTCTTCGCTTTCCGCTTGACGAGGAGGAGAGGGAGGATGAGGAGCAGAGCTGCTCGAGCCCCCAATGCCAAAGTAGGCAAGCTCGAAGGGGTTCAGAGGCCCGAGCTCGGTGATGTCAAGATCAAAATCTTCAGAAATTACTGGAGATCCAATGGGGTTGATCTCCAGCTTTTCACTCAGTTGCTTCACGTTGGCTTTAATGTATCTCATATCCTCCTTCCTCTTCTAATTGAGTTTATGAAGCTTTACTTCAGTCTTCTTGCAAGAGGAGAATATGGCGGTCAGGTACTTGAGGATCCCACTAGCTGATCCTCTCTGAGGGGCTTCCCAGGAGGTAGGGACAGCCCTGGCAGCATCTCCTTCTCTTGCCGGTGCCTCAGGACTTGAGGCCGGCGAGGGAGCAGCCTGGACATTCACAGGCTAAGGCTTCTGAAGCCTCAGAGGAGTGTGCTCCACATCCTTCATGAACTCAATACCTGTGACTTTCTCAATCATAAACATCAGGTAGGGAGCATAGCCACAGGACCTATTTGGAGTGCTTGAGATGTTGACCATGTCATTCCATATGTAATCTGCAACATCAAACTGCCTCTTCTTGCTTATGACCCTCATTAGAGTCCGGAGGTAGCCCTGTACACTCCCTGCATCCCCATCCTTGGGGGCAATGGTCTTCCGAAGAACTCTGTTCAGGACCACAAAGAAGGGCTTCATGTTCTTTGCGGAGGGAGGAACATACTTAGAGTTGGGCTCATACATGAACTTCGTTCCGTCCCTCTCAATGACCCCTATGTTGTGGATGATCAGCCTGTCATTGTCAGAGGTGTCCAGATGAAGCATATTATTGAAGTCCTCTTGAGTGATACTATACTTGGATCCGTGGGTCATCCAAGTCACACTCTCCTCATCTTCACTCGAGAAGTGGCACGTTGCATAGAACTGTGCAATCACCTCATCATTCTAGTTATGCCTGAAGGCAAAGAGATCCTTCAGGCCATGCCTCTCAGCTGCTGCAATAACTTCATCAAACGCTGAGCACTTCTTCTCTAGATAGGCCCAGTCAATCCACTGACTGCGCACCACTGGAGTCTTCATTGGCAGGTAAACCAGCCTGTAGATATCTGCATGGAAGTTTGTCCAAAACCTTCCATCAGTTGCCTGCTTTGGCCTTGCATAGCAATCAGTGCTTCTGAGCTTGGCTGCCACATCACTGCCTTTCCCATTGAATTTCTCTTCATTGGGGTCCCGGACCCCTTCCCTGGGAGCATGGAGCTTCAAGGGCCCAACTGGCCCTGTTGCTACTCCTTTGCCCTTTCCTTTTGCTTGACAAAGGCCGCTTGTAGACGGAGCAGCCTTCGAGGCGGCCTTCTTGACACAAACCTTCCTCCTAACTTGGGGAGGGGAAGTAGCAGGCTCGGAAGGTCTTTCTTGGCGTTTCTTGCCAAGTCCCGCCGAGGACCGAGGTGCCACCTCGTGGTCCAACTCGGCCTCAAAGTCGGAGATCTCGTTGTCGGAGCTCGACATGATCTAAGAATGATTGAGCAAGAATAATCACAAGTTATACAAGGCATTGGTAAGGCAAGATAGCAATGGATGACATTAAGGAATTAAGGAATTAGGTTTCAGGTTCAGAAACATCGGACTTGTCCGGTGCTCAGGCACGGACTAGTCCGGGGTACCGGACTTGTCCGTGTATGGACCGGACTAGTCCGGTGTTCATCCTCAAAAACCTAACAGATTTGTCAAGGGATGATTCCTAATGCAAATCTAGTCTAGCATACACGTAGTACATCAAGTAAGCATGTATCTAGTGAAGGATGCTAGGCTATACGATAAACAATGGAGAAAAACAAGATTTCTAGGGTTTTGAAGAAATTTACCGAAGAAATCGATGGAGGCTCGAAGTGTTGGGGGTTGGAGGTCGGACTAGTCCGATAGCTTCAATCCCCAAGAAGTCAAGCTCGATCTCCGCCCAAATGTGGACTTTTTCGACGGAGGGGGGAGAAAATCGCCTTGGGAGCTCGAGCGCAAGAGAGAGGAGGCGTGAGCAAAAGTGGGGATGAGGAGATTAGGGTTTGGTGGCGGCTTGGGTTATGGACACGAAAAATCGGACAAGTCCGGACATGACCGGACTAGTCCGAAGTCATCCAGAGACCTATATCGGACTAGTCCGTGGTATATCGGACTAGTCCGGCCTAACCGGCACTCTGCGGACTAGTCTGCATGGGCGGACTAGTCTGGGTAACCACGGACTAGTCCGTGGTCACCAGGAAAGAATTGCATAGCCCATTCATATATATTTGAAGGTTCAATAATAGAGAATAGAGAGGCAAAACAAATCAAGTAATCTTGATGAATTTGACCAGTAAGCATACAACAATCATACAATGACCAAAATTCATCAAGATCTAATAATTGACATAGTTTTTCGAGTGAAAAATGGAGAGGGATGATTTTCACAATTCAATCAACATTTTGAAGCAATCATACAGGTATGCAACTTTTCAAGCCACACTCTGAGAATCAAGAATATTTAGCTCATTTTGGAGTTCGCAAAAATGCTTTTCATCAAGTGGCTTGGTGAGTATGTCGGCCAATTGTTTTTGGGTGTTGACATGTGAGATGGTTATGTCTCCTTTCATGGAATGGTCTCTCAAGAAATGATGTCTTATGTCTATGTGTTTAGTCCTAGAGTGCTCAACTGGATTGTGGGCTATTTTAATGGCACTCTCATTATCACAAAGAAGAGGAATACGGTTCATATTGTAACCGTAATCCCTTAGAGTTTGTCGCATCCAAAGGAGTTGTGCACAACAACTCCCGGCTGCAACATACTCCGCTTCGGCTGTGGATAATGCAATGGAATTTTGTTTCTTAGATGACCAAGAAACTAAAGATCTTCCTAGGAATTGGCATGTGCCAGCGGTGCTTTTTCTATCAACTTTGCACCCGGCATAATCTGCATCGGAGTAACCAATGAGATTGAATTTGGAGCCTTTTGGGTACCAAAGACCAAGGTTGGGTGTATGAACTAAATATCTCAAGATTCTTTTTACGGCTGTCAAATGACATTCCTTGGGGTTGGCTTGAAATCTTGCACACAAACATACACTTAACATAATGTCTGGCCTAGATGCTCATAAGTAGAGTAAATATACAATCATGGAGCGATATACCTTTTGGTCGACGCTTGGTCCATCTTCATTGAGATCCAAGTGGCCATTCGTAGCCATGGGAGTCTTTATGGGCTTTGCCTTGTCCATGCCAAACTTCATGAGTATGTCCTGCGTGTACTTGGTTTGGCTTATGAATGTTCCTTCCCTTTGTTGCCGCACTTGGAATCCCAAGAAGTACTTCAATTCTCCCATCATTGACATTTCAAACTTGTCTGTCATAATTCTACTAAATTCTTCACAGAAGGATTGGTTAGTTGACCCAAAAATTATATCATCAACATAGATTTGGCAAATAAAAAGATCATTATCTAGATTCTTAGTGAATAATGTATAATCTACTTTGCCAATTTGAAAACCATTATCAATTAATAAATCTCTAAGACACTCATACCAAGCTCTAGGAGCTTGTTTGAGGCCATAGAGAGCCTTACGTAGTTTATATACGTGGTCGGGGAACTCTTCGTCTTCAAACCCGGGTGGTTGCTCCACGTACACATCTTCCTTGATCGGTCCGTTGAGGAAGGCACTTTTTACGTCCATTTGATACAGCTTGAAATCATGGTGAGTAGCATATGCAAGTAGTATTCTAATTGATTCAAGCCTAGCTATTGAAGCAAAAGTCTCATCGAAATCCAAACCTTCGACTTGTGAGTAACCTTTGGCCACAAGTCGTGCCTTGTTTCTTATCACCACTCCGTGTTCGTCTTGCTTGTTGCGGAAGACCCACTTGGTGCCCACTATATTTGCATTGGGTCTTGCCACAAGTTCCCAAACCTCGTTTCTCTTGAAGTTGTTCAACTCTTCTTGCATTGCCACCACCCAGTCCGGATCCTTCAATGCATCCTTAGTCCTGCGTGGTTCCAAAAAGGAGACAAACGAGTAATGCTCACAAAAATTAGCTATACGAGATCTAGTGGTTACTCCCTTTTGGATGTCACTGATGATGTTGTCGATTGGGTGATCCCTTTGAATGCATTGGTGTACTCTTGGGTGTGGCACTTGGAGAGTTGTGTGTTGGTGATCATTTTCTTCTCCCCCTGAGTGGTTGCCCTCGTTGATTTGTTGATCATCTTCATATTCTTGTGATTGATCTTGTATAGAAGCTCCCCCTTGATTGTTGATCTCCTCTCGTGGTTCACTTTCCTCTTGTATTTGTGACGATGACTCTTGTGGTCGAACTTCGCCTAGAGCCATTCTCTTCAATGCTTGATAAGGAGCTTCTTCTTTACCTAATTCACATTGATCAACTTGCTCATTTTGGGAGCCATTAGTTTCATCGAACACTACGTCACGTGCCACTTCAACAAGTCCGGAGGCCTTGTTGAAAACACGATAGGCGTATGTGTTCGAATCATAACCAAGCAAGAAACCTTCATCGGACTTCGAAGCGAACTTTGATGTCCTGGGCTTCTTGTTCAAAATATAACATGGAGAACCGAAAACTCTAAAATATGAAATGTTTGGTTTGTTACCGGTGAGTAGCTGATAAGGAGTCTTCTTGAGTAGTCGATGAAGGTAGAGTCGATTTGCGGCGTGGCAAGCGGTGTTAATTGCTTCCGCCCAAAATCGATCCGAAATCTTGTATTCATCGAGCATTGTTCTTGCCATCTCTATGAGCGTTCGGTTCTTCCTTTCGGTAACTCCGTTTTGTTGTGGAGAGTATGGTGCTGAAAATTCATGCTTGATTCCCTCCTCATCAAGGTACTCCTCCACTTGTATGTTCTTGAATTCCGTGCCGTTGTCGCTCCGAATACTCTTGATCGATAGTGAGAACTCGTTTTGCGCTCTCTTGAAGAATTTCTTGAGTGTCCCTTGTGTTTCTGACTTGTCATGCAAAAAGAACACCCAAGTGAAGCGGGAAAAATCATCAATAATGACTAAACCGTATTTATTACCGCCGATGCTTATGTAAGCAATTGGACCAAACAAGTCCATATGAAGTAGTTCGAGCGGTCTTGTCATAGTCATGATGTTCTTTCCGGGATGATGTGCTCCAACTTGCTTCCCGGCTTGGCACGCGCTACAAGGCCTGTCTTTCTCAAAAACAACATCTTTCAAACCTCGGATGTGATCGCCCTTGAGGAGTTTTTGAAGATTCCTCATACCAACATGTGCTAGCCGTCTATGCCACAGCCAACCCATGTTGGTTTTTGCAATCAAGCATGTGTCGAGTTCGGCTTTATCCTTGTTGAAGTCAACAAGGTAAAGCTTTCCCTTCAACATACCCTTGAATGCAACGGAACCATCACTCCTCCTTGAGACGGTCACACCCTCGTTAGTGAACAGGCAATTATAACCTTTGTCACATAATTGAGATATGTACAGCAGGTTATAATCTAAAGATTCAACATGTAAAACATGAGAAAGAGTGTGTTCAGAGGATATTGCTATTTTACCGGTACCGAGGACCCTTCCTTGACTATTATCTCCGAAGTAGATGCCTTCGTTTGGGTCCTCGTTTTCTTCATATTCCACGAACATCCTCCTTTCTCCGGTCATGTGGTTGGTGCATCCACTGTCTAGCACCCATTTGGATCCACCGGAGGAGTAGGCCTGCAGAAACAAATTATGTCTTGCTTTTAGGTACCCAAGCTTGCTTTGGTTCTTGGAGGTTAGTTACAATACATTTGGGCACCCACACATGGGATTTTGTGTTCCCATGGCGTGGCCCAGCATTATAAGCATAAACTTTACCAAGATTGTTTCTCATTAATACATAAGAGGCATCAAAGGTTTTGAACAAAAGTTGTTGTTGTTTGTTGATCGGACTAGTCTGGGTGATCGGACTTGTCCGTATGACCGGACTTGTCCGGACCGCAACCGGACTAGTCCGGTGTTCATGAGAGTTCAGGTTTTTAACTTTCGAGTTACCAGATTGTGAGGGTCCTCCCTTCACAAAGGTAATCTTTCCCTTGTTATTCTTATGACTTCCAGCATTTTGCTTTCCATCATAAGAGTAACCAATGCCATACTTGACATTTGGAGGTCTTTGTTCCAAGTATGCACTACGTGCATAGTTGATCCTCTCCTTGTCAAATATTCCACATTGGGTAGGATTTTTATCCTTTGTGGAGGTAGACTTTTCCTTCAAACTGGTGTTGATTTTACTACATTTGCACATATGAACAAGATTACTTGAAGTGGGTTGAGAAGGTAGACTTGAAGAGGAGGAAGATTCACTTAGCTTGAGTGACTCAACTTGCACTTCAAGGATCTTGTTAACCTTGATCAGGTCATCAAGTTGATCCTTGATTGCAACGTTTGAGTTGGTTAACTCCAAGCAAGTTTTCTTGCTTGAAGCTAGCTCAAGCTCTAGTGAGCTGTTTTTCTCCTTTTCAAGAACTAGAAGATTGTCAAGTTTGACATACTTCTCCTTTTGGGAGATAATCATGTCCTCTTGACGATCAATTAGCTGTTCCTTCTCAACAAGTTGGTCAAGTAAAAATTTCATTTTAGCAGCAGTTTTTCTGTCTAATCCCATTAACATATCTTCATCATCACTATCTAGTTCATCATTACTTGAGAGGAATGCATGGAAGGAGTTTTGATGTTTACCTTGCGTTTACCTTCCTTTGCCATGAGGCAAGTGCCATGTCCCTTCTTTGTACCGGGCGTGGGGAAGAGTGTGGGTTTCTTGGACGTGCTTTCAATGGCTATGCTAGCCATCTCTTCTTCATCGGATGATGAAGACTCATCGTTTTAGTCCCACTCCTTTCCAACGTGT
This sequence comes from Tuctoria greenei, assembly GCA_036927565.1. Taxonomy (NCBI): domain Eukaryota; kingdom Viridiplantae; phylum Streptophyta; class Magnoliopsida; order Poales; family Poaceae; genus Tuctoria; species Tuctoria greenei. The sequence continues at coordinate 63,021,873 of JAYESD010000012.1, read as the reverse complement.
GCTTGTTCAGCTTGTTTCTTCTTCTTGAAGAATTTCTTCGGTTGAGGCTTGACTTCTTTATTCTTCTTCTTGTTGTCCTCATACGGGCAATCGACTATAAAGTGGTTATACTCACCACAGTTATAGCACGCCTGCCTCATCTTCGGCTTTGTCCTCTCTTTGTACTTGCCTTCACTTGATTTTGTTCCCTGTCTTTTCTTCAATATTCTTTTGAACTTTTTCATGAACAAAATCATATCCTCTTCATCCAGCTCACTACTTTCATCATCGCTGTCCTCCTCAAGTTGTGCTTCTCTTGCTTCCTTGGATAGTGGCTTGAGTGTGGACTTTAAGGCAACTCCCTTCTTATTGGCCGATGTGAGGTCGGCTATTTCTTTGACGTGCTTGGCTTGTTTCTCCATCATTTCAAAGTTGATGATTTTGCCAAGCAGCTCATCTGGAGTCATCTTCTTGTACCCGGGACTCTCTCTGATCATAGAGCATAGTGTTACATTGCGAGGCATAAAGGCTCTAAGGATGAGCTTTACAACCTCGTGGTCATTCCACTTCTTGCTCCCATATGATCGAACCTTGTTTACAAGTGTCTTCAATCGGTTGTACATGTCCTGGGGAGACTCGTCTTCCTCAATTGCGAACCTTCCAAGTTCGCCTTCGATCATTTCAATTTTCGCCTCCCGCACATGCCGGTCACCTTCATGGGCTGTTTGTAGCGTGTCCCATATTTCCTTGGCAATCTCCAGTCCGTCCACCTTTGTGAATTCATCTCGACTTAGAGAGGAGGTGATTACGGCTGCGGCTTGAGCGTTTCTGTGGATGGCTTGCTCTTGACTTGGGGTGAGCTCTTCGTCGTCATCTCGGATGTCTATTCCTGTGCACACAATATGCCATAAACTTGGGTTAAGGGAAATCAAGTGCATCTTCATATTTTGCCTCCACATGGAGTAATCACTCCCATCGAAGTGTGGGGCTTTTCCAAGAGGAATAGATAGATAATGGCTGTTATTTGAATTTAAACGATCATAGTTAAAAGGATATAAGGAGTAGTCGGTGTGACTACTCCCCTTCTTCTTTTCTTCAACTTTGGCTTTCCCTTTGGAAAGTGCTTTCTTCCTGAGGAGTGCTTTCAGCTCCAGCGTCTCCTCGTCATCATCATCGAAGTCTTGAATTGCTTCGAGATACTTTTTCATCTTTTGATTCTTGTCGTTGTTCACTTCTTCCTGGTTGTTGATTTTCTAAACTTCCTTCATGTCCGACATGATCTCTTCGAGTGGTTGCACTCTTTCTTGAAGAACCTGCTCTGATACCAATTGAATGTAGGCCTAGAGGGGGAGTGAATAGGCCTTTTTGAATTTTTCTCGGTTCTTGTAACACTCAACAACACAGTCAATACCAGAGATATCGGACTAGTCCGGTAAAGTGCGGACTAGTCCGGTTTTCACGGGCTAAGTTGATCAAGTTCAGTCAATTTGATTGATTCGTTAATGTAAGCAGCGGAAATATAGACTTAAATGACAGTTTAATAGTTGTATGTCAACTTCTATAACAATTAAGGCTCTTGTTTAACAAATTAACTCAAATTGAACAAAATGAATCAAACCCTAGATTAAGTTGATCAATTAAGATGAAGAACACAAAAGGACAAGACACAAGATTTATCTTGTGGTTCGGCTACCACGAAGGCAACCTACATTCACGTTGAGGAGCCCACAAAAGGACCGGGTCTTCTCCAACCCTTCCCTCGTCGGATCGCCACGAAGGCCAATCCTCTTCCACTAATCACAAATTGGTAAATAACCAAGTTGAAGGGGCGTTCTCACATGTTGAGAGCTCCCTTGATTACAACTTACAAAGCCACCAATAACACACTCGAAAATTACAAATTGAAACGCAAGAGTGTGTTAGAGAATCAAACCAAGAGCTCAAAGATGTGTGCCAAGTGTCTCTCCAATGATCTAGATGTGATCTTCAATAGATTGATCGATTTTGCACTTAATTTCGTGGAGAGAGGTGGTTTTTGAGTCTCTTGGGAGGTGTGACAGCGCTAGGGTTCGAGAGAGTGTGAAAGTGGGCCGTGCACCTCTATTTATATGGGGTTTCTAAAAGTGACCGTTAGGGTTTAGAAAGATCGGACTAGTCTGTGGGACTAGTCTGGTGTGCTGTGAGTAGCAAACCCTAAGTGTCCAGGAATATCGGACTAGTCCGTTTGAAAACGGACTTGTCCGATTTCGCTACTGGAAATCTTCGGACTAGTCCCATGGCCATCGGACTTGTCCGGACACATGAAACCCTAAGTGTTTAGAATGACAAGTCCGCACTTGGAGGACTTGTCCAATTTAGATCAGTGTGTATATCGGACTAGTCCGTGTAGACACCGGACTTGTCCGAAGTGGATCAGAATGAATATCGGACTAGTCCGGACTACAACGGACTTGTCCGATTTTGTGTGACTTGTGCATTGTGTTGAGGACTAGTCCGCATTGGGGAGGACTAGTCCGAAGTGAATCAGAAAGATATCGGACTAGTCCGGTGGGGACCGGACTTGTCCGATCTAGTGCAGAATGTGATATCGGACTAGTCCCGCTATTTTCGGACTAGTTCGGTCCTGTATAACTTTGTGCATTGTGTGTGTGTGCTTGAAAGTGATTGAGCTCTTGGATGTGTTTCCTTAACACACTCCATACATAATAAACTACTATTTTCTTCTCCTTGAGCTCAAATTTACTTTGCTTCTCATTTCCCTTCTTTTTGGTACTTTGCTCATTTTTCATCATTTGCCTGCATTCATCTCAACAAAAGGATTAGGATCCCAATTGCTTGTCATAAATCATCCAAAACCCACAAGGGAGTCTTAGATGCACTTTCAAAGGCCTTCAACAAGAGAGGACTTGGATCCTTCTCGGTGCCTAACAAAGGAAAGGTGCCCTCACCGGAGCTTAGAACAAGCTTCATCAAGGAAGTTGGTTCCTATTGCCAACATTGTGAGGTCACTGGTCACCATAAAAGGGAGTGTCCTCTTCCCGATTGACCTTCTCCAAAATGGCCTACTAACTACAATTCTACTTTCAATGATCATTATTATCTCTTGAGTAAAGTAGACGACAAAGTGAAGGCAAGGTTCATTGGCAAGGACATAAAGGGCATGAAGGGGAAGCTCCCCAAGAAACTTTGGGTCCCAAAAACACTTGTATCACACATACAAGGACCTAAGTTGGCTTGGGTGCCTAAAGTCAAAAATTGAATTCATGTGTGTAGGTGAACTACAAAGCCGGAGGAAAGCATTGGGTACTTAATAGCGGGTGCACTCAACATATGACCGGCAATGATGGTATGTTCACCACCATAGAAAACCCCGGCAATCATGAACAAGTCACCTTTGGTGATAACTCTAAGGGGAAGGTAATTGGGTTAGGTAAGATTGCTATTTCAAATGATTTATCTATTTCCAATGTATTGTACATTAAGTAACCTAGTTTTAATTTACTCTCTATTGCACAATTTTGTGATCTTGGACTAACGTGCACCTTTAGCAAAAATGATGTTGTTGTGACTAGTGAAACAAGCCAAGAACTAATCTTCAAAGGATTCCGGCATGGACATCTCTACCTAGTAGACTTCACCAACAAGGATACTAGCTTGACCACTTGTCATTTCACTAAGACGAATTTGGGTTGGCTATGGCATCGACGTATAGCGCACATTGGAATGAGCAAGCTCGAGAAGTCATTCAAGCTTGGGATGGTGACCGGCGTGAAGGATGTCACATTTGAGAAGAACAAGCTTTGTAGCGCTTGTCAAGCCAGGAAGCAAGTTGCTTCACACCACCCGATGAAGACAATGGTGTCAACCTCCAAGCCACTTGAGCTACTCCACATGGACCTCTTCGGACCGTCCACATATCAAAGTCTTGGCGGTAACCTCTATTGTCTCGTTATAGTTGATGACTACTCTCGCTATGCTTGGACTTTGTTTCTAGGTGACAAGAGTGAAACTCCGGAAGTGTTCAAGACCTTCGCTAATCATGCTCAAAGGGAATTTAAACTTCCCATCACCAAGGTCCGGAGTGACAACAGCACCGAATTCAAGAACTACAACATTGGGCAGTGGTGTGACCGTGAAGGCGTGAAGCATGAGTTTTCGGCCACATACACTCCTCAACAAAATGGTGTTGTTGGAAGGAAGAACAAGACTCTCACCACTCTTGCGCGAGCAATGCTTGATGACTATGGCACGTCCGAGAAGTTTTGGGCCGAAGCAATCAACACGGCGTGCCATGCCGCAAATCGGGTCTACCTACATCGACTACTTCAAAAGACCCCATACGAACTTCTCATTGGGAGAAAGCCCAACATCTCCTATTTCCGAGTCTTCGGGTGCAAGTGCTACATCTACCGGAAGAAAAGGCTCGGTAAGTTTGAAAGAAGATGTGATGTTGGTATATTTCTTGGTTATGCATCAAACTCAAAAGCATATCTAGTATTCAACCAAACCTCCGGTTTAGTTGAGGAAAGTTGTGATGTTGAGTTTGATGAAACTAATGGCTCCCAAGAGGAGAGTTTTGGTCATGATGAAATAGATGATGAGCCTCTACGAGAAGCTATGAAGAACATGACCATTGGAGACATCAAGCCTAAAGTTGAGGAGAGCCATGATCAAGGGGGAGCTTCAAGTTCCAACATCAACACATCTATGGCGCCTCAAGTTGACGAAGGAGAGAAGGATGATCCATTGCCGACTCAAGATTCACAAGCCACACAACATCAAGAAGAAGAAGAAGAAGAAGTCCATGATCAAGTCCAACCACAAGAAGAGCAACATGCATCACCACCGCCAAGTGCTTTACAACCACTTATGAGGCATGGACGCATCTCCAAGGCGCATCCGGTGGACCAAATTATCGGAAGTCCGTCAAGGGGAGTAAGTACACGTTCCCGCCATTTTGCTTTGTTTTGTGAGCACTACTCGTTTGTTTCATGTGTAGAACCCACTCACATTGAGGATGCACTCCAAGATCCAAATTGGGTGATGTCCATGTAAGAAGAACTTAACAACTTCATCCGCAATGAAGTTTGGGTGTTGGAGGAGCAACCCAAGGACAAGAACATCATCGAAACAAAGTGGTTCTACCACAACAAACAAGACGAGAACAGCGTTGTGGCCGCAACAAGGCAAGACTCGTGGCCAAGGGGTTCTCGCAAGTTGAAGGACTAGACTTTGGGGAGACATTTGCTCCTATCGCCCGGCTAGAAGCCATCCGTATACTCCTTGCCTTTGCATCACATCATAACATAAAGCTTTATCAAATGGATGTGAAAAGTGCCTTTCTTAATGGTTATATTAACGAGCTTGTCTATGTTGAACAACCTCCCGGGTTTGAAGATCCGAGGAATCCTAATCTTGTGTTTAGGTTGCACAAGGCGCTCTACGGGCTCAAGCAAGCACCTAGGGCGTGGTATGAGCGACTACGAGATTTCTTGATCATGCAAGGATTCAAAATTGGGAGGGTGGACACTACACTCTTCACCAAAGACATTGATGGAGAATTATTCATTTGTCAAATTTATGTCGATGATATTAGTTTTGGTTCAACTAACGAAGCTCTTGGCCATGAGTTTGGCTAAATGATGTCTAGGGAATTCGAGATGTCGATGATTGGAGAGCTCAACTTCTTCCTTGGATTTCCAATCAAGCAACTTCAAGAGGGGACCTTCGTCTATCAAGAGAAGTATACCAAGGACCACTTGAAGAAATTTGAGATGGGAGATTGTAGCTCAAGATGCACTCCAATGGCAACAAATTGTCATCTCGACACAGATAAGGACGGTAAACCTATTGATCAATCTAACTAACGTTCTATGATTGGTTCGTTGCTTTATCTTACCGCATCTAGGCCCGATATCATGTTTAGTGTATGATTGTGTGCTAGCTTTCAAGCGGCACCTAAAGAATCGCATCGGAAGGCGGTCTTTAGGATACTTTGGTATCTTAAGCATACCCCTAGTGGGGGCTTGTGGTACCCTAAAGGTGCAAAATTCCATCTCTTGGGTTACTCGGATTCGGACTTTGCCGGATGCCGTGTGGATCGCAAGAGTACCTCCGGTGGGTGCCACTTGCTTGGGCGTTCCCTAGTATCTTGGTCTAGCAAGAAGCAAAATTCCGTCGCTTTGTCCACAGCGGAATCATAATATATTGCGGTCGGTGCATGTTGTGCCCAAATTCTGTATATGAAGCAAACCCTTTTGGATTTTGGTATTAAACTTGGTTGTGTGCCTCTCCTTTGTGAAAATGAAAGTGCGGTTAAGATAGCTAAAACCCCCATTCAACACTCCCGCACTAAGCACATTGATATTCGCCATCATTTCTTAAGGGACCATGAAGCTAAGGGAGACATCTCCTTGCGAGATGTTAGGTCCGAAGATCAATTGGCGGATATCTTCACTAAACCACTTGATGAGAAAACTTCTTCTAGACCAAGAAGTGAATTAAATGTGCTATATGCATCGAACATCATGTAAGTTGCCATGGTCATGTAAGAATGCATCTCATATAGGTCTTGTCTAACTTTCAAAGGATAGGGGTGACCAAGGGTTAGCTTGGGATGGAGGTTCTTTTGGGTTTCCCCAAGGCTTGGAGAGTGGCTCTCCCTGAAGAAGCCTTTGAAAGGTTCAAATTTGGCAAGATAGATTTACTTTATGTCTTGCATGATGCCTGCCATATAGACTTGCACTCATATTTAAATTTCTTGCATTATAAATTGTTTGGCATTGCATACAGTAGATTGTCACAAAGGGGAACCCACTTCATGAGAAAGAGACTTGTTTGAAATGCAATATCTCAACTCATATGATGTGGAAAGAACAAAATGTTAGGTGCGTTAATGCCTAAAGGAACATGCTTTAAAGAGATAGAAGTCTTCATCCTCTAGCTCACAAAGCATGGGCCTTACATTTTATTTGGATTTATTCCTTATTTTCTTCGGTGTTCTATTTGCTTTAGGGCTTAGCCACGTTATTGGCAATTAGTATTTTTGAGGGGTAAGGGGTTGCCCAAAAAGTCCTAAGACATGTGTTTCTTCGTGTTTGTTTGCTTGAGTCAAAGGACATATATGGGATGTTGATGTTTTGTCGTCATCGGATTATACGATGCATAGGCCACAAGCTCATCGGATCAGTTTGTGTTCAAATGCCAAGGGTCAGTTCAGTTTGTAAGACAAATCAACCGATGAGTTCATTCTGAGAAACATCGGTGCATCCGATGTTCACATTTCTGGAGTTGTGCTCAATTCCACCGATGCAAATCCTTTCCATGTCGGACCATCCGGTGTCAACGGTACCTTTTGGAATACCGTTACTGTACCATTCGACCGATGCTCCTATCATCTAACGTCGGTTCATCTTGTGTTAAAATTTGAGCTAGGGTTCGGGCCCCACCTATTTAGCGCGCCGATCCACCTCCCTTTCTCTCTCCCCGACTCCACCGCTCGACGCTGCTCCGCCGCCGCCGCTCCCTCGCCCTGCCGCCGCCCTCCGGCCGCCGCCGTCCTCCGGCCGCCGCCGCCGCCGCCTCCGGCCGCCGCCGCTGCTCACCCTGCGCCCTACGCAGCACCGCTACACGCTGCGCCTCCGCCTCACGCCCGGTCGCCGCCCTCTCCATAGCGCCGCCGCCACCTCCCACGCACCACCGCCGCCACCCCAAGCACAACCGCCGTTCCAGGCACCGCCATGGTGCTTCCCCCCTTTCGGTCGTCGTCGCTTCACTGCTAGGGTTCCCGGCTGTGACGACCTTTGCGTCGCCGTCCTCGAGCTCGCTTGTCCCGCGTGCTCATCCTCGTCGTCGTCATGGGCCGTGACAAGAAGGGAAAGGGCAAGGCTATCGAGGAGCCAGCCGCCAAAAAGCAGAAGTTGTCGAAGGAGGCAAATAAAGCGCTAATGGCCGCTCGCGCCGCTGAGGAGCGAGGGCGTGGCCGAGGAGGATCGTTGAGGATCCACGAGGCCCGACAGAGGCAGCCTCCCGTGCTAGACGAGTCAGAGGAGGAAGAGGAGCTCGAAGTGCCGCTTGTTCGCTAGCGCTCAGCCAAGACCCGTGGGGGTCATCCAGCTGCAGTACCGAGACCAAGACCATCAGCTGCAGACCTTCGAGAGGACAGGGTGGCCCAGAGAGCCGTCTATGAGATGGACACCAGCGTTCGTGTTGGTGAGGGTGTCCGGCTGACAGACTACAGGAAGATGAAGGCCAAGCAGCTTAGGAAGCTCAGATGGAGCATTTTACTTGAGGAGTGGTTCCCACATCCCAGAGAGTCACTCGTGGACAGCCGCTTTTGGACCTTGACACAGGCGTCACTGTACGAGACTTACAGACGTCGGGTCCATAAGCTCTTCCAGCATAATTTCCTGGATTGGGTTCAGCTTGCACTGGCAGCCGAGACGGAGATACGCCCTTACTATGAGAGGTATAGAGGACTTGTGGAGCTAATGTCCTGCGAGAGGAGTGCCTACGTGGAGGACTAGGTCCGAGTATTCTATGACACATTCTACGTCTGAGAGGGCTGCAGATCTATTGATTTCATGTTCATGGGCCAGCATCATCACTTTACCATGCAGACTTTGGGACAACTGCTAGGAGTGGATCTCCATGACACTTGCCTGCACGAGAGGGTGTATGGACAGGCTGACCCACCGAGGAGGCCGCTCACTGGAGGAGTGGCACCACCACTTGAGGAGATACACTTACTGTTTGCTCAGCCTTTCTCTCCAGACCAGCCGAGGGTACCGGCACTACTCATTCCAGCTGCGCGCCTGTGCACCTTGTCTTGCACCGCACACTTCTGCCACGGTTCGAATACCTTGAGGGGTTCACCAGCCTATAGCAGACTCTCCTGTTCTACATCATGAACGGGATGGAGTTCGACATTGTGGACATCCTCATATCTGAGATGAAGGACGTCATCACTGATGGAGTTGGGATGATGAGGCAGCTCGTATTTGGTCTCTAGATCAGTTACTTGCTCTATATGGTAGCTCCAGAGGGGTCCGCCGTGCGTGACAGTCTCACCGACGAGAGCGTCACACGGTTCAGCCACTACCGTGCTCCAGCTCCTGGAGACCGTGAAAGCATATAGGCCCCATGAGGTATGGTTTCGGTGATTAATGACAACCATTGGATTTTACTAATGAATTTGTGGATGCAATGTCTCCCATATCACTCAATCAAATAAAATTTATATGAACATCAATATCAACTACTAATCATTGTAGACCCATATACAATGACTTTATGAGATCAAATCAATGATATAAAGATAAGAAGTAAAAGCTCTTATGTCAAAGTCATTCAACCACAATTGATGACACTTAATGCTTGACAATCATCAGAAGTACATTTCCAACAAATGTCTAAGAGGTCAATCGAGCAAAGTTCAAAAGAATCACTTAGAAACAACTCGAAGCAAACAAAATCAACTCACCGGATCAACCAATGTTTCCACAGAACAACACGTCGGTCGAGTTGGTTTAGCAGAAGAAGAAGACCTCAAAACAAAGCACTCACCGGATCATCCGATGTTAAGGGCTTAGCTACATCGGTCCATCAGTACAGTATGCAATATCCTTGGACCAAGTGTAGCACCGGATCATCCGATGTACAGCAATATACACATCGGTCAATCACTCCAGTAAGCATCAAGTTTGAGCCAATCCTAGAGGAAGAGCCACCGGATCATCCGATGAGAAGACAAGTGTAACATCGGTCTAACAACGGTCATATCTGACACAATGACATCAGCTAAAGTGAACTTGACCGATGATAACTAAAGGGGAGACATCGGATCATTCAGTGTTCGTAGAAAAGTTCTGTCGGCCTACTTTTTACAACGGCTATTTCATGGAGGCTGGCTATAAATACCCCCTAAACCTATCAAATCGACAAGTCTTGATCACCATACATAATCTACACATCCACAAGCATTCAAGACAAAGAGCCATCACTTCTACATCATTTAGATCACTTACACACCAAGAGATAGGCTAGAACTAGCTAGAGAGAGAGCTTGTGTGCCTCCATTCTTGGTGAGTGGAATCTCTAGGGTAGTGAGAGCCTTAAGGGAGTGTCCCTTGGTGTTTGTAACTAAGAGAGACTTCCGGAGCTTGCCAAGAGGATTGTGAAAGCCCGAAGGATCGAAGTTGTACAAGGCTTGAGCTCCACCTTGCCAAGGTTGGCAAACGGAGAAGAATAGTGAAGATCCCTAGTCTCGGTGACTTGGGTGTGGCTATACCCTTTGGTGGGTGCCACAACGTGGATGTAGGAAGATCTTACGATCTTGCCGAACCACGGGATAAATCCTCGTGTCTCCTCGGGAGTTTGCATCCTCTTCCTCTCCCTTACATTTATGCATTTTATATACCGCGAAGTTGCTATTTACTTCAATGCATAGATCGTTTGCGTAGGGAATTGAGCTTTTAGGAATTAAGTTTTATTGCTTAGATTTTTGAAAAGAAGCCCAATTCACCCCCCCTATTGGGCATTCGATCCTTACAATTGGTATCAGAGCGAGGTTGCTCATAGGATCATTCTAGCTTCACCGCTAGAGAGCTAAAATGGCAAAGGTTGGGGGTTCGGTTCCTATCTTCGAGGGCAAGAACTTTGCCTATTGGAAAGCACGCATGCGCGCTCATCTAGAGGCTATTGCTCCCGAAGTATGGGAAGCAACCCACGCGGGGTTTGGAGAACACTACTATGTTGGTGATCAAATTAAATGGGATGCTAAAGCTAGGAATGCAATCTATGAATGTATTAGTCAAGATGTGTTTGCTAGGATTGCTAGCAAAGAAAAAGCTTGTGAAATTTGGGCTTGCTTAATAGAGATTCATGAGGGTTCTTCTCGAGTCAAGGAACTTAAATATCACATGCTTAAAGCAAAATATGATGAATTTAACATGCTACCTCATGAAAATGTCAATGAGATGTTCTCTCGCTTGAATGTACTTATTGAAGAAATTAATGCTCTTGACATTGCTTCTCTTGGCAAGGGACTCATCAACCGCAAGATCCTCATGCTCCTTCCCAAGCCAAAGTAGAACATCATCAACTCCATGCTTCAAAAGGAGTCTCTTGACCACATTGAAGTTTCAGAGCACATTGGAGAAATTCACGCTCATGAGATGAGTGTACTTGGGATGATGGAGCAATCATCTTCAAAAACAATTGCTCTAAAGGCCTCCACCAAGAAAACAAGCCTCAAGAAGAAGAAGGTGGTTGAGCCTAGCTCATGTGAAGAAGAGCAAGCATCAAGTGAAGAGGATGATGATGAGCTTGCATTAATGATGAGAAAGTTCTCACGCTTGAACTCCAAAATTACTAAGAAGGGATACACATTTGATCCCAAGAAGAAAGCGTTTCTACCAAGGAGAGATGATCACAAGACTTGCTACAATTGTGGTGATCATGGCCACATCTCCTATGATTGTCCAAAACCGGACAAAAGAAGAGAGAACCACAAGAGCAAGCATCGCAAGCTTGAAGAAAGTGAAGATGATGAAGAAGAGGCCAAACCCAAACCAAGATCCTTTGGGAAGAGGAAACATGACAAGGGCAAGAAGGCAAGACTCTTCCCAAAGAAGAGAAATGGCCCACAAAAGGTGTTCATGTGTGAGGCAAATGAATGGGTCACCGACGAAGAAACAAGTGATGAAGAGAGTGAAGCGGATGAAGAAAGTTTGGCCGGCCTCGCTATTGCCAACACTGATGACTCACCTCTTCATCCACCGCCCATGTGCCTCATGGCGAAAGGTAACACCAAGGTATGTGACGACTCTAGCAATGATGAGCTTTCCACCAATGATTTAACTTCTTTAATAAATGAATATCACACTATCATTAAGAGGGTAAAGAGTAAGGTTAAGGCTCTTGAAGGAACTCGTGCTAAGCTTGAGAGTGCTAACCTTGATTTGCTTGACAAGTATGAAAGCATACTCAAAGAGCATGACACGCTCAAATCCCATGTCAAGCAAGTTGAGGAGGATAAGGCTCAAATCAAGCTAGATCATCATGAGCTTGACTTAGCCCACCAAGCACTCTTGGGAAAGCACAATGATTTAATCCAAGAGCATCAAACACTTAACCTTGCTTATGAAGTGCTTGATCAAGAGTTAAAAATTATGAAGAAACAAACTCTTAATGATAAGATATCCATTACTTCTCATGCCACTAATGTCTTGCACAAGTCTTTGCCTTTGAAAGAGAACACTAGGGAGAATGACTTGTTGGAAGAAATTGAGAGTCTCCGCACTATTGTGGCTAGACTATCAAAAGGAGAAGTCAATCACAAGGAAATCTTCTTCCAACAAGCAATGGCCTTCAACAAGAGAGGACTTGGATCCTTCCCGATGCCTAACAAAGGAAAGGTACCCTCACCGGAGCTTAGAACAAGCTTCATCAAGGAAGTTGGTTCTTATTGCCGACATTGTGAGGTCACCGGTCACCACACAAGGGAGTGTCCTCTTCCTAGCCGACCTTCTCCAAAATTGCCTACTAACTACAAATCTACTTTCAATGATCATTATTATCTCTTGAGTAAAGTAGATGGCAACGTGAAGGCAAGGTTCATTGGCAATGACATGAAGGGCATGAAGGGGAAGATCCCCAAACAACTTTGGGTCCCAAAAACACTTGTATCACACATACAAGGACCTAAGTTGGCTTGGGTGCCTAAAGTAAAAAATTGAATTCATGTGTGTAGGTGAACTACAAAGCCGGAGGAAAGCATTGGGTACTCGATAGCGGGTGCACTCAACATTTGACTGGCAATGATGGTATGTTCACCAACATAGAAAACACCGACAATCATGAACAAGTCACCTTTGGTGATAACTCTAAGGGTAAGGTAATTGGGTTAGGTAAGATTGCCATTTCTAATGACTTATCTATTTCCAATGTTTTGTACGTTAAGTCACTTAGTTTTAATTTACTTTCTATTGCACAACTATGTGATCTTGGAATAACATGCACATTTAGCAAAAATGATATTGTTGTGAGTAGTGAAACAAGCCAAGACATAGTGTTCAAAGGATTTTGGCATGGACACCTCTACCTAGTGTACTTCTCCAACAAGAATGCTAGCTTGACCACTTGCCTTTTCACTAAGACAAGCTTGGGTTGGCTATGGCACCGACGCATAGCGCACATAGGGATGAGCAAACTCAAGAAGTCATTCAAGCTTGGGATGGTGACCGGTGTGAAGGATGTCACATTTGAGAAGAACAAGCTTTGTAGCGCTTGTCAAGCTCAGAAGCAAGTTGCTTCACACCACCCAATGAAGACAATGGTGTCAACCTCCAAGCCACTTGAGCTACTTCACATGGACCTCTTCGGACCGTCCACATATCAAAGCCTTGGCGGTAACCTCTATTGTCTTGTTATAGTTGATGACTACTCTCTCTATGCTTGGACTTTGTTTCTAGGTGACAAGAGTGAAACTCCAGAAGTGTTCAAGACCTTCGCTAACCGCGCTCAAAGGGAATTTCAACTTCCCATCATCAAGGTCCGGAGTGACAATGGCACCGAATTCAAGAACTACAACATTGGGGAGTGGTGCGACCGTGAAGGTGTGAAGCATGAGTTTTCGGCCACATACACTCCTCAACAAAACGGTGTCGTTGAAAGGAAGAACAAGACACTCATCACTCTTGCGAGAGCAATGCTTGATGACTATGGCACGTCGGAGAAGTTTTGGGCCGAAGCAATCAACACGGCGTGCCATGCCGCAAATAGGGTCTACCTCCATCGACTACTTCAAAAGACCCCGTACGAGCTTCTCATTGGGAGAAAGTCCAACATCTCCTACTTTCGAGTCTTTTGGTGCAAGTGCTACATCTACCGCAAAAAAAGGCTCGGTAAGTTTGAAAGAAGATGTGATGTTGGTATATTTCTTGGTTATGCATCAAACTCAAAAGCATATCGAGTATTCAACCAAACCTCCGGTTTAGTTGAGGAAAGTTGTGATGTTGAGTTTGATGAAACTAATGGCTCCCAAGAGGAGAGTTTTGGTCATAATGAAATAGACGATGAGCCTCTACGAGAAGCCATGAAGAACATGACCATTGGATACGTCAAGCCTAAAGTTGAGGAGAGCCATGATCAAGGGGGAGCTTCAAGTTCCAACATCAACAACTCCATGGCGCCTCAAGTTGACGAAGAAGAAAAGGATGATCCATTGCCAACTCAAGACTCACAAGCCACACAACATCAAGAAGAAGAAGAAGTCCATGATCAAGTCCAACCACAAGAGGAGCGACACGCATCACCATCGCCAAGTGCTTCACAACCACTTATGAGTCATGGAACCATCTCCAAGGCGCATCCGATGGACCAAATCATTGGAAGTCCGTCAAGGGGTGTAAGTACACGTTCTCGCCATTTCGCTTCATTTTGTGAGCACTACTCGTTTGTTTCATGTGTAGAACCCACTCACATTGAGGAAGCACTCCAAGACCCAAATTGGGTGATGGCCATGCAAGAAGAACTCAACAACATCATCCGCAATGAAGTTTGGGTGTTGGAGGAGCGACCCAAGGACAAAAACGTCATTGGAACAAAGTGGGTGTACCGCAATAAACAAGACGAGAACGGCGTTGTGGTTCGCAACAAGGCAAGACTTTTGGCCAAAGGGTTTTCGAAAGTTGAAGGACTAGACTTTGGGGAGACATTTGCTCCCGTCGCCCGGCTAGAAGCCATCCATATACTTGTTGCCTTTGCATCACATCATAATAATAGACTTTATCAAATGGATGTGAAAAGTGCCTTTCTTAATGGTTACATTAACGAGCTTGTTTATGTTGAACAACCTCACGGGTTTGAAGATCCGAGGAATCCTAATCATGTGTATAGGTTGTACAAGGCGCTCTACGGGCTCAAGCAAGCACCTAGGGCGTGGTATGAACGACTACGGGATTTCCTTATCATGCAAGGATTCAAGATCGGGAGGGTGGACACTACACTCTTCACCAAAGACATCAACAGAGATTTGTTTATTTGTCAAATTTATGTTGATTATATTATTTTTGATTCAACTAACGAGGCTCTAAGCCATGAGTTTGGCAAAATGATGTCTAGGGAATTAGAGATGTCAATGATTGGAGATCTCAACTTCTTCCTTGGATTCCAAATCAAGCAACTTCAAGAGGGGACCTTCGTCTATCACGAGAAGTATACCAAGGACCTCCTGAAGAAATTTGAGATGGGAGATTGTAGCTCAAGAAGCACTCCAATGGCAACAAATTGTCATCTCGACGCGGATAAGGACGGTAAACCTATTGATCAATCTAACTACCATTCTATGATTGGTTCATTGCTTTATCATACCGCATCTAGGCCCGATATCATGTTTAGTGTATGCTTGTGTGCTCGCTTTCAAGCGGCACCTAAAGAATCGCATCAGAAGGCGGTCTTTAGGATACTTCAATATCTTAAGCATACTCCTAGTGTGGGCTTGTGGTACCCTAAAGGTTCAAAATTCCATCTCTTGGGATACTCGGATTCGGACTTTGCCGGATGCCGCGTGGATCGCAAGAGTACCTCCGGTGGGTTCCACTTGCTTGGGCGTTCCCTAGTATCTTGGTCTAGCAAGAAGCAAAATTCCGTCGCCTTGTCCACGGCGGAAGCAGAATATATTGCGGCCAGTGCATGTTGTGCCCAAATTCTTTATATGAAGCAAACCCTTTTGGACTTTGGTATTAAACTTGGTTGTGTGCCTCTCCTTTGTGAAAATGAAAGTGCAGTTAAGATAGCTAAAAACCCTATTCAACACTCCCGCACTAAGCACATTGATATTCGCCATCATTTCTTGAGGGACCATGAAGCTAAGGGAGACATCTCATTGCGAGGTGTTAGGTCCAAAGAACAATTGGCGGATATCTTCACTAAACCACTTGATGAGAAAACTTTTTCTAGGCTAAGAAGTGAGTTAAATGTGCTAGATGCAATGAACTTCATGTAAGAATGCACTTCATATAGGTCTTGCCTAACTCTCAAAGGATAGGGGTGAGCAAGGGTTAGCTTGGGATGGAGGTTCTTTTGGGTTTCCCCAAGGCTTGGAGAGTGGCTCTCCGTGAAGAAGCCTTTGAAAGGTTCAAATTTGGCAAGATAGATTTATTTTATGCCTTGCATGATGCCTGCCATATAGACTTGTAATTTCTTGCATTATAAAATGTTTGGCATTGCATACAGTAGATTGTCACAAAGGGGAACCCACCTCATGAGAAAGAGACTTGTTTGAAATGCAATATCTCAACTCATATAAGGTGGAAAGAACAAAATGTTAGGTGCGTTAATGCCTAGAGGAACATGCTCTAAAGAGATAGAAGTCTTCATACTCTAGCTCACAAAGCATGGGCCTTACATTTTTTTGGATATTTTCCTCCCTATTTTTCTTCAGTGTTCTATTTGCCTTAGGCTTAGCCAAGTTATTGGCATATTAGCTTTTTGAGGGGTAAGGGGTTGCCCAAAAAGTCCTAAGACATGTGTTTGTCATTGTTTGTTTGTTTGGTCATAGGACATATATGGGATGTTGCTGTTTTGTAGTCATCGGATTATCCGATGCTTAGGTCAGACCATCATCGGATCACTTGGTGTTCAAAGCCAAGGGCCAGTTCAGTCAAGTGTGAGAAATCAACCGACGAGTTCATTCTGAAAAACATCAGTCGATCCGATGTTCACACTTCCGGAACTGTGCTGAATTCCACCGATGCCTATCCCTTCCACGTTGGACCATCCGGTGTCAATGGTACCTTTTTGAATATCCTTATTGTGACATTCGACCGATGCTTCTAACGTTTAACGTCGGTCCATCCGGTGTTAAATTTTCGGCTAGGGTTTGGGACCCACGATTTAAACGGCTCTTCACCTCCCGTTTTCTCTCTCTCCGATCCCGACTCACCCGCCGCCGCCGCCCTCCCGCCGCCGCCGCCACCCTCTGGCCGCCGCCGCAACACAGTAGCAACAGCGCCACCGCCATCCTCAGCTGCGCCGCCGCCGCCATCAGCAGCACCATCGCCGCTGCATCTTCCAGCACCACCGCCGCATCCTCCAGCACCGCCGCCGCTCTCCCTCACCACCACAGCACCCAAGCGCCGCCTCCTCCCGTGCACCACCGTCGCCCCAAGCACAGCGCCATCGTCGTGCCTCCCTCAACGGTCGCCGTCTCGTTGCTGTTAGGGTTTTAGGCCGTGTCGATCGTCGTGTCGTGCGCTTGATGTCGTTGCTCCTCATCGCAATGGCTCGTGACAAGAAGAACAAGGGCAAGGCCATTGTGGAGCCGGCCGCAAAGAAGCAGAAGCTCTCGAAGGAGGAGAAGAAGGCGTTGATGGCCGCTCGCGCCACCGAGGAGCGAGAGCGTGGCCGAGGAGGATCACTGAGGATCCGCGAGGCTCGTCCGAGGCAGCCTCCCGTGATCGACGAGTCCGAGGCAGAAGAAGAGCCGGAAGTGCCACTCGTTCGCCGGCAATCAGCCAGGACCCATGGGGGTCATCCCGCGGCAGCACCACGTCCGAGACCGACTGGTGCCGATCGTCGTGAGGACAGGGCGGCCCAGAGAGCCGTCTACGAGATGGACACCACCGTCCGTGTCAGTGAAGGTGTCCGATTGACTGATTACAGAAAGATGAAGGCCAAGCAGCTAAGAAGACTCAGATGGAGTGTTCTGCTTGAGGAGTGGTACCCGCAGCCCAGAGCGGCTCTTGTGGACAGACATTTCTGGACCGTGGCACAGGCGTCACTCTACGAGACCTATAGACGCCGAGGCCACAAGCTATTCCAGCACAACTTCTTGGATTGGGATCAGCTTGCCCTGGCAGCAGAGACAGAGATACGCCCCTACTTTGCGAGGTACAGAGGGCTAGTGGAGTTGGTTTCCTACGAGAGGAGTGCCTATGTGGAGGATTGGGTCCACGTATTCTACGCTACCCTATATGTCTCTGAGGACCGCAGATCAATAGACTTCATGTTCATGGGCCAACACTATCACCTGACGAGGCAGACGCTGGCACAGCTGCTAGGAGTGGACCAGCACGACACTTGCGTGCATGAGAGGGTATATGGACAGGCAGACCCGCCGAGGAGGCCGCTTACTGGAGGAGTGGCACCACCACTGGAGGAGATCTGCTCTCTGTTTGGACCGACCTTCTCTCCAGACCAGCCAAGGGTACCGGCACTACTGACTCCAGCTGCACGCACAGTGCACCTTGCCTTGCGCCGCACACTCTTGCCGAGGTCCGGGTACCTAGAGGGGTTCACCAGCCTGCAGCAGACCCTCCTGTTCTACATCATGAACGGGATGGAGTTTGATATTGTGGACGTCCTCATATGCGATATGGAGGATGTGATCACCGATGGAGTGGGCATGATGAGGCAGCTTGTGTTTGGACATTGGATCAGCTACCTGCTCTCCATGATGGTTCCTGAGGAGTCCGCCATGCATGACCGTCTCACTGACGAGAGTGTCAAACGATTCAGCCACTACCGAGCTCCAGCTCCTGGAGACCGCCGCCTTGGCCGTCCAGTCGAGCGTCAGGTTCGTGCTCGTCTGTCTAAGGAGGACTGGTCGGATCTGGAGAAGGAGGATGAGAAGCTGGCAGAGGCAGAAGCTCAGGGTGAGGACCTGCAGCATATATGGTCCGAGAGCGACACGGATGACAGTGTTAAGGAGTACTTCCCTCCTCCTCCCTCACCCAGGCAGCATGACGCGGAGGCTGGGGGCTCTACAGTGCCACCCCCTACTCCACCTCCCGTCACAGAGGCACATGTCTCTCTACCGTCTCAGCTCACCTCACTCCTGCAGCAGATGGTTGAGCAGCAGCGCTTGGACCGGCTTGCAGCTGAGCAGGCCTGAGTGGAGCAGGCAGCATGTCTTCTGGAGCTCCAGCAGCAGCAGCAGGAGATGCAGCGCCAGATCGCCCGTGAGAGGCGAGAGGACACTGACTGGCTGACTGGGCTGATCGACCAGATTCACCAGCACTCCCTTAACCAACAGCAGCAGACGCAGCAGGCGATGATGGGCATCCTGGGGTTGATCACCAACCTCTACACCCAGACCGGGATTGCCCTACCGTCGCAGCTGTTAGGCGTTGCTCCTCCCCCGCCTCTCCTTGCTCCAGCTGCAGCTCCGGTGCCGACCACGCCGATCCCGTCGATCAGCATGTCTCCACTGCTGGCTCCGAGCGCACCTATCCACTCTCCGCTGCCGGCGACAACACTGTTCCAGCAGACGCCGGCATCCATCATTAGTGCCCCCTTGCCAGTAGCAGCAGGCACCGACGGCAGCTCCTACGGCTCCGACAGCTCCTTCCACCTCTACTCCAGGCAGCAGCTCTGACGACAGCACCCCCGACGGTGACCAGTTCGTCATCGCTCCTAGCACTTAGGGTTCTTAGGCACTTGGATCCCTTTTTGGTGTCTTGATGCCAAAGGGGGAGAAGAGTTAGAGAGTCAGGGGGAGGGTTGCTTAGTGGGTTGCTTAGTCTCAAGGGGAGTCTCTATCTTTTGTAATTTGGTGCTTATCGTTTGTAATTCGATGATTTTGCTACTCATTTGGTGTTTATTGAGTACTCTTATGTTATTAATCGATTGAGCTTATTTGGTGTCTATCTATATCTTATGATCACTTACTCACTTGAGTTATCCCTTGATTGAGCTTTCAAATTCATTACTATCAAGTGTGATAATCTTTTATTCATTGCATATCCTCTTAAGTTTCGTACTATCAAATTCATTAATATTGTGCTTTAATTGTCGTGTTGTCATCAATCACCAAAAAGGGGGAGATTGAAAGCATCTAGGCCCCCATGAGGTATGGTTTTAGTGATTAATGACAACCATTGGATTTTACTAATGAATTTGTGCATGCAAGGTCTCCCATATCACTCAATCAAACGAAATTTATATGAACATCAATATCAAGTACTAATCATTGGAGACCCATATACAATCACTTTATGAGATCAAATCAATGATATGAAGATAAGAAGTAAAAGCTCTTATGTCAAAGTCATTCAACCACAATTGATGACACTTAATGCTTGACAATCATTAGAAGTACATTTCCAACAAATGTCTAAGAGGTCAATTGAGCAAAGTTCAAAAGAATCACTTAGAAACAACTCGAAGCAAACAAAATCAAATCACTGGATCAACCGATGTTTCCAGAGAACAACACGTCGGTCGAGTTGGTTTAGCAGAAGAAGAAGACCTCAGAACAAAGTACTCACCGGATCATCCGATGTTAAGGGCTTAGCTACATCGGTCCATCAGTACAGTATGCAATATCCTTGGACCAAGTGTTGCACCGGATCATCCGATGTACAGCAATATACACATCGATCAATCACTCCAGTAAGCATCAAGTTTGAGCCAATCCTGGAGGAAGAGCCACCGGATCATCCGATGAGAAGACAAGTGTAACATCGGTCTAACAACAGTCATATCTGACACAATGACGTCAGCTAAAGTGAACTTGACCGATGATAACTAAAGGGGTGACATCGGATCATCCGGTGTTCGCAGAAAAGTTCTGTCAGCCTACTTTTTCCAACGGCTATTTCGTGGAGGCTGGCTATAAATACCCCATAAACCTGTCAAATCGACAAGTCTTGATCACCAGACATAATCTACACATCCAAAAGCATTCAATACAAAGAGCCATCACTTCTACATCATTTAGATCACTTACACACCAAGAGATAGGCTAGAACTAGCTAGAGAGAGAGCTTGTGTGCCTCCATTCTTGGTGAGTGGAATCTCTAGGGTAGTGAGAGCCTTAAGGGAGTGTCCCTTGGTGTTTGTAACTGAGAGAGACTTCCGGAGCTTTCCAAAAGGATTGTGGAAGCCCGGAGGATCGAAGTTGTACAAGGCTTGAGCTCCACCTTGCCAAGCTTGGCAAACGGAGAAGAATAGTGAAGATCCCTAGTCTCGGTGACTTGGGTGTGGCTATACCCTTTGGTGGGTGCCACAACGTGGATGTGGGAAGATCTTGACGATCTTGCCGAACCACGGGATAAATCCTCGTGTCTCCTCGGGAGTTTGCATCCTCTTCCTCTCCCTTACATTTATGCATTTTATATACCGCAAAGTTTCTATTTACTTCAATGCATAGATCATTTGCGTAGGGAATTGGGCTTTTAGGAATTAAGTTTTATTGCTTATATTTTTGAAAAGAAGCCCAATTCACCCCCCCTCTTGGGCATTCGATCCTTACAGACCGCCGCCTTGGCCGTCCTGTTGAGCGTAAGGTCCGTGCTCGTCTATCCGAGGAAGACTGATCAGACCTGGAGAAGGAAGACGAGAGACTAGCACAGGTAGAGGCTCAGGGTGAGGACCTTCCGCATATTTGGTCCGAGAGTGACACCAGCGATAGTGTTGAGGAGTACTTCCCGCCTCCTCCCTCACCCAGGCAGCACGACGCGGAGGCTGGAGGCTCGACTGTGCCACCACCTACTCCACCTCCAGTGTTAGAGGCACAGGTCTCCCAACCATCTGAGCTTACCTCCCTACTCAGATGGTTGAGCAGCAGCGCCTGGACCGGCTTGCAGCTGAGTAGGCCCGAGCTGAGCAGGCTGCGTGTCTCTTGGAGCTCCAGCAGCAGCAACAGGAGATGCAGCGACAGATCGCCCGCGAGTGGTGAGAGGATACCGACAGGCTGACTGGGCTGATTGATCAGATGCACCAGCGCTCTCTTGACCAGCAGCAGCAGACGCAGCAGGCGATGATGGGCATCCTGGGGTTGATCACCAACCTATACACGCAGACCGGGATTGCCCTGCCGTCGTAGCTTCTAGGCCTATCTCCCGGTCCACCTGTTCTGGCTCCAGCTTCAGCACCAATGCCGACCATGCCGATCCCGATGATCAGCATGTCCCCACTGCTTGCTCCAGGTGCTCGTATCCACTCTCCTCTGCCAGCTACGATGTTTTTTCAATAGACGACGGTGTCCGTTGTCTGTGCCCCGTTGCCAGCAGTTCAGTCTCAGCAGGCACCGACAGCGGCTCCTACAGCTCCTGTCACCGCTACTCCAGCCTCAGCAGCAGCTCCGACGACAGCACCCCCAACGGTGACCAGTTTGTCATCGCTCCGAGCGCTCAGGATCCTTAGGCACTCGACTTCCTATTTGGTGCCTTGATGCCAAAGGGGGAGAAGAGTCAGGGGGAGTCTAGCTTAGCCTCAGGGGGAGTCCTAGCTGTAGGGGGAGTCTATCTTTTTGGAGTCCTTTGGTAATTTGATGATTTGATACTTCTTTGCTATTCATTGAGTATTCTTGTGACTCTTAATTCTCTCATATGTTATTGATCGTTAAGCTTTCAAGTTATTAATCTCTTTTGAGTCTTCATGTTTAATGTGCCATATCTTGTACTCATTGCATATCTTCTTGAGTATAGTATTGTCAAATTCATTACTATTATGCTTCACTTGTTGTGTTGTCATCAATCACCAAAAAGGGGGAGATTGAAAGCATCTAGGCCCCCATGAGGTATGGTTTCGGTGATTAATGACAACCATTGGATTTTACTAATGAATTTGTGGATGCAAGATCTCCCAAATCACTCATCACACTCAAATGAAATCTATATGAATATCATCTACTGCTCATTGGATATAATTGGAGACCCCTAAACAATCATTCTTGATGAAGATTAGAAGTAAAATCTCACATGTCAAAATTATTCAACCAAAATCGACAGCACTCAATGCTTGATAATCATCAAAAAAATATTTCCAACCAATGCCTAAGAGGTCAATCGAGCAAAATTCCAAAAGAATCACTTAGAACAACTCGAAGCAAACAAAATCAACTCACCAGATCAATTGATGTTTCCAGAAAACAACACATCGGTCGAGTTGGTTCAGCAGAAGAAGAAGACCTCAGAACTAAGTACTCACCGGATCATCCGATGATGAAAGGCATGTTACATCGGTCCATCAATACAATAAGCAATCTCCCTGGACCAAGTGTAACACCGGACCATACGATGTACAACTATGAACACATCGGTCGATCACTCCAGTAAGCATCAATTCTGAACTAATTCTGGATGAAGTGCCACCGGATCATCCGATGAGAAGGCAAGGGTAACATTAGTCTAAAAACGGTCATATCTGACACAGTGACATCAGCTAATTTGGATTTGACCGATGATAACTGACGGGGGAGCATCGAATCATCCGGTGTTCACAGAGCAATGATGTCAGCCTACTTTCCAACGGCTATTTCATGGAGGCTGGCTATTTATACCCCTTCAACCAGTCTATTCGACAAGTCTTGACTAACAGACCTATTCTACATATTCTCAAGCATTCAAGACGTTGAGCTAATACTTCTAGATCATCTACACCACTTACACACCAAGAGATAGGCTAGAACTTGCTAGAGATAGTGCTTGTGTGCTTCCATTCTTGGTGATTGGAATCCCTAGTGTAGTGAGAGCTGTAAGGGAGTGTCCCTTGGTGATTGTATTTGAGAGAGCCTTCCGGAGCTTGCCAAGACGGTTGTGGAAGCCCGGAGGATCCAAGTTGTACAAGGCTTGAGCTCCACCTTGCCGAGTTTGGCAAACGGAGAAGTATAGTGAAGATCCCTAGTCTCGGTGACTTGGGAGTGGCTATACCCTTTGGTGGGTGCCACAACGTGAATGTAGGAAGATCTTGACGATCTTGCCGAACCACGGGACAAATCTTCATGTCTTCGTGTCTCCTCGGGAGTTTGCGCTTTCTTCCTCTCCCCTTACACTTATGCATTTCTTATACCGCAAAGTTACTATTCACTTGAATGCATAGGTTGTTTGCATAGGGAATTGGGCTTTTAGTAATTAAGTGTTGTTTCTTTAATTTTTGAAAAGAAGCCCAATTCACCGCCCCTCTTGGGCATTCGATCCTTACACAGGCTCACTCGACGTCGGCCCTGCCACACAACTCAAAAACTGCCTCTTCCTCTGCCCACTGTAAGTAGTACCCTAAAAATATAAATAAAGAAGAATGTAAAGTAGTAAGAAATGATAGAAAATTAATATTAATATCTAAATTTATGTAAAAAACAATTACCTGAAATGGGTCCGGCTGGCTCGAAGTAGAATTGGGAGTGGAGGACGAAGATCCACTACCCTTCTTGCTCTTCTTCTTCCCCAAACTTGGCAAAAGCTTAAACATCTGCGCACATTTTTATAGAAATGATTAGTATACGACATTAGATAATAAATAAAGAACTTTTTACGATAATAATAAAAATCTAAAAAATTCGTACAATATAAATAAAAAATCACCAGCATTAGAATCTGCTTTTGTCACGCGTGCATTAAGATATTCATGTATCTCTTCTTCCATCTCTTGCTCTTCACTCTCTGCCATCTCTTCTTCATCATATCTCTCCTCTTCTTCCATAATCCTTTTCTTCCTTTCCATAATCTTTTGTGATTGCCGAACACATTTTCTTGATGGGCCAGCTTGTTCTTCAGACATCAACTCTGGCGTATCACTAGCCATTTTTGCGAGTCCTATCCCACAAGATACCATAAAGTCTTCTGCTTCCTCAACATCATCTTGATAGACAATACCATCATCTTCTTGAATCTCTATATACTCATCATAACGATGAGGGTGCACTTCAGGGTTAACTATATACACAACCCACCAATTTTTCAAACTTGGGTGAGGATAACTTAAATAGTACACTTGTACCACTTGATTTGCAAGTACAACATTGTTGTTATGGGCAGTGTATCGTGACTTGTGGTTGACCTCCACCATTACAAAATCATCGACTCATGTGCCCGATGTTGGATCATACCATTCACAGTCGAAAATCACAAGTTGAAGTGTTTTTGGACCGCCAAATGTGTACTCTATTATTTTTTTAAGAACACCGTAGTATTCTGTCACCTTTCCACTACCCTCTGCGGCACTTATCATTACTCCACTGTTTGTAGTGGTAGCAAGTGGACGACTTGATTCTAAACTTGTCATCCGAAAACAATATCCGTTGTTATCATACATGCTAAATTTTGTTGCTCTCAATTGACCATGCGACATATGTTGCAAGTCATCTGAGATGTTGACATCTTTCATACACTACATAAACAAACAAAGTTAGCATCTTATGATAAACATTCGAACTAATATTAAAGAAAAAAATGGATAGAAAATTACATGTTCACAAAACCAGTCCACAAAGCTTTTTCCACTGTTTATGCCACGCTGACGCATCTTATCCAATTGACTTTGTGTAGGTTTTTGTGAAGATTTCCAAAATAACTTGTTAATCATTTCAAAATATGGTAACTCCTCCTCCATGTTGAAAAATATGTAAAACATGGTGTAGTTCCTCTCTTGTGCCGAAATATAATGAGAATTAGCACCCCCAACATCTTTACCCTTCCATTAAAAAAATCTTAAGCTCACTCGTAGATTGCTCTTCTACATTATGATATCGTGTGACAGATGCATTCACGTTGTTGGCATGTGAAAAATATTTACTAGAGAAGTTAGTAATGTCTTTAGTTGCAAATGCTTCTGCAATACAACTCTCAACTCTTGCATTGTTGCACACTGTAGCTCTAAGTTTCTTCAATTCTCTTTCTTGGCTATACATCCACCTAAATTGTGCAGGACCTACTACCAAAGCTTCATAAGGTAAATGAACCAGCAAATGTTGCATAACATTTATAAATCCAGGTGGGAACATTTTTTCCATCTTACATACAAGCACAACAATTTCTTTCTCCCACCGCCGCATCATCTTTTTTGACACCTCCTTAACACAGATATGTCTATAAAAGAAGCTAAGTTTAGCAAATATTTTCCACAAATCAGGTTTGAAATAGCCACGAAACATTACTGGTATAAGTCTCTCCATCATAATGCGGTAATCATGGCTCTTCAACCCATTCAGTATACCAGTGTTGAGATTAACACATCATTTTATGTTAGCTGCATAGCGGTCTGGAAACTTCAGTGTTTTCAACCAACCAAGTATTTGCTTTCTTTCTTCTGGTCTAACATAGTATGGAGCTCGTGGCCTACTTTCATTTCCGCTTGCATTTTTTATAACCTCAAGTCCAGGACGATCGCAAATATCAGCTAAGTCTTTCCTCGCACTCAAATTATCTTTGGTTTGATCGGTAAAATCAAAACACATGCTTATGATGCTTTCAGCGACATTACGCTCCTGGTGCATCAAATCTATGCTGTGCGGTAAAAGCAAATCCTTTGCATATGGTAGCTCCCAAAGAAAAGAAATATGAGTCCAATTGTGTTCTCTACCATGCCCTTCGAAACCACCTTCAGCGGAATCTTTTAACTTTGCATGCCATTCCATTTTTTGTTCGCTTCTCAATCGACGAGGGGGTCCTTCTGTAACACTTTTGCCTTTTCGTAATGATCGTGTATCACTCCTAAAAGGGTGCTTTGAAGGAAGGAATCGTCAATGGCAATCAAAAAAGCTGACTTTTCTTCCATACTTCAACCTGAAGGCATCGGTGTCAGCCATACATATGGGGCAACAAGATTTTCCTTGGACACACCAACCAGCCCAGATGCCATATGCCAACAAATCATCTATAGACAATAGATATGCCACACGTACAGTAAATTTACATTTCAGATGACTGTTGTATGCCTTGACACCTTGCCATAACTCTTTCAACTCCTCAATCAATGGTTGCATAAACACATTGATTTTCGTCCCAGGATGTTTAGGACCAGGAATGATGGCCGCGAGGAATATATATCCTTCTTTCGTGCACATGTTCGGATGGAGATTGTAAGGCATGATAAAAACAGGCCAACAAGAGTATGGACTGTTACTTGTGCTGAAAGGAGTGAAACCATCCGTTGACAACCCAAGACGAACATTTCTTGGATCTTTATGAAACTCCGGATTGAAACGGTCTAGAGATTGTCATGCCACGCCATCCGAAGGATGCACCATAATATCTTTGTCATCGCTCTCACGTAACCCTTCTGAATGCCACCTCATCTGCTTTGCTATTTCTTGAGAAAGAAACAATCGTTTAAGCCTGGATGTGATAGGCATGTACCAAAGCTGTTTAACCGGTACCTTTGTACTTATTTCCACTCCATCACCATTCAAAACCTTCACATGCCTAGATGCTTTGCAATGCATACAATGAGTATTGTTCTGGTGTTCCTTCCAGAGCAACATGGAATTATTCTCGCATGCATCAATTTTCTCATAACTCATGCCCAGACCTTCCAAAATCTTCTTTGAGTGATATATGTCTTCTGGCATCTTATGTTTTGACGGAAGAAGATCATTGATCAACTTCAAGATACCGTTGTAGTAATTGTTTGCAAAATTGAACATAGACTTCAACCCCATAAGTCTTGTGACCACCTGTAGAACAGTCACATTGGTGCCCTCATACACTTTTTCATCTGCGGTGGCAAGAAGCTTGTAAAACTTCTTCACCTCCTCTTGCAGTGACTGCTCTTTGTACTCTCAACCAACATCCGCCATCATCTCATCACTCCAATCTTCATTCTCGTTTCCCTTTGACTCACTGGCATGATCCATCTCTCCATGCTCATGCCACACTAGATAGTCTGGCATAAATCCGTGCTTACAAAGGTGCAGCATCATTTCAGACCTCTCCAAACATCGACGATTCTGGCACCTGCTACACGGACACTTCAGAAAACGAGTACCACTAGGAAATTCTTGGTTCACGAACACATTTGCTATTTGTTCCCATTCTAAAGTGTACACACCATCTGAACTCCATCGATCATACATCACCTTACGGTCGTCACCCATTTTTCAACTTATACCTTCAAAGCTGAAAACTCATTATAATTAGTTTATTTTCATATTATTTGACGGTCTCTACAACTAGGCAGATAGGTCCTAAACCCACCCAAGAGTGGTCGAGTGGGGCGTGCTTATGAAAATGGTGCAGCATAACCCCGTTGTTCTCCACTGCACGCCCGAAAATGATGCAGCGGAGAACATCAGGGTTATATCGTCGAAACTCGTCCAGATCCAGACTCAAGTCTCATCACAAGCCACCCCCACCCCGATCCACTCCCAGGCTGTCCAAAAAGGGACAATTCCGAACCTTCATGTCTCACATGCAAATAGCATGTGATACGTGCCGATTCAAAACGGGTAATCAAATTTTGTAGGTTACGTTGCTCATTTTCATTTTTCAATCATTTACGAGAGAGGAAATAACAAGACAAAGGACGAAAGTTGGTCAGAGTTGAAAGTTCTATGTCCAAGTCCGCTGTGCTCGTGCTTATTGTCGCCATACGCATCTGTGCTCGTCTGGATGCATACTTCAAAACTACAATCATCTTTCACTACAAACCTCTAAAGCTACCAAAATAATAAATACGTTTACTATATTACAAACATATAATTAGTCATCGTATCACAAATTCTAAAAAGGAGCAATGACATGCATAATACAAACTTTTAATTCATTTAGATGAAAAACAATACAAGTCTTTTTAATTCATATCTAAAAGAAGAAATCGCATGATATGCACTTGAACATTCAACTAACATTTATTGTCTTAAAATTAAATTTATATGGCGTAATAGATATGAAACACATGATATGACACAATATGAATCACATTCAGTATATATAACTTAATGGATATGAATCACATTCAACTCCCATCATATGATATGAATTTGCATAATGATAAAGCACTACTTTCATGAGTTAATTAGCAACCACTCACAAATTACACATATTAATTTGCAATATACCTACAAATCAACAAACATTTTACCTTGACTTGAACCGGATGAATGGCGTCAAGAGGGGTGCTCGCCTACGGGGTGCCGGACGGGGGCGCCGACAGGCGGGGCGGACGGGGGCATAGATGGGGGTCGGACGGGGGGCACCGAAGGGGGGACAGACGGGGGCGCCCAGGGGGGGGGGGGGGGGACGGGGGGTGCCGACCGGGGTTGAATGGGGCGCCCAGGGGAGCCGGACGGGGCACCAATTGGGGCGAACGGGGGGCAACGGAGTCGGGCCGCACAGGGGGTGCCGGAGGGGGGCCGAACGGGGAGCACCAGAAGGGGGGGCGGACGTGGGCGCGCAGGGGGGGGATAGGAGGCGCCGAGTGGGGCGGACGGGGCCACAGGAGGGGAGCCGAGTGGAGGCCAGACGACGGCGCGGGCTGGCGGCACGCGGGCGATGTGCTGGCGGGCGAGCGAACTGTCGAAGGGGCGCGCGTGGAGAGATGTGCCGAAGAGTTAGGTTTTCGAGTGGGGCCCACTTAAGAGCGTCAGTTGTGGCTCGACCAACGCTCTTAGAGGCTAGGACAGCTGGGCCCGCATTAGAAGCGTCGGTTGGGGCTCGGCCGACGCTCTTAGAGGCTAGGATGGTTGGGCAAACAATAGAAGCGTCGGTTAAACCGACACATTTAATAAAAGAGTCGGTTTAACATACACATATGATATGCGTTGGTTCCTTAAATTGGGCTGACGCCTTTAATTTATGGGTGTCGGTTTAATAAAACTGATACACTTAGTCCTTTTATATGTGTCGGGGCCGACGCATATAGATAAACCGACACCCTATTCATCGTTTCCTGTAGTGTTTGCTCGGGAGGAGAGTTGATTCTATAATAGAACCTCATGTGAAAAGTGGCTGCATATGATGTAGATTGAAGTGCACCGACGTGGCTTCCTTGTGGGCATATGTGTTGTGCATTCCACATTGTTATTGATTCGAATCACTGTCGCTCGCGGTTATGGATTGAGCATACTTGTTCATTGTGTCGTGATGTAGTAAGAAAAAAGTAGTTGGAATAAATGAAATTATACTCTATGTTAATCATTGTTTTATTACTTATATGTTGTAGCTATATTGTTAAATAAATTTACTTTTCATGAAACTTTAACTTGCTGCTAAAAACTGAAAATGAAGAACATACTTTAGGTGAGTATCTTCAATGCAAATCAGCCGCCTATGTGATTAGAGTTCCGAGCATGTAGAGTTGCATGTTTAGGTGAGACAGTTAAGTCTTGCTGAGCGTTATGCTCACGGTTTGTGGTTAATGTATTTTGCAGGTAAAATGTTGCATCTGACGGGTTCCGTAGTGCGGCATCACCCCCATCGGGTTGTATTGCCGAGCGGAAATCCCTATGAGCCCCTGCTTCGGTTCGTGTTGCTAGTGTGAGGTATTCCGGGCTGAATACTCTCACTCGTGATGTAGCTAGGTTTGAGAGATGTATTATGTACTAACACTGTTGTAAAAATAGTTTTGTTATATAAAGAGAAAAGAATGTAACACACTCACTTATGTTATTTATATTTTGTATATCTTTTCGTGTGTGTTGTTGGGTGCCGCATCGCACGGCACCACCCAATGCGAATCCTGGAATGTCGGGACCCCGGCCCCAAAGCCTGGTATTAGAGCCGCGTTGGGAATAGCACGCATGAAAAGAGCCTATTTTTGGAAAACTTCTAAGCAGTCGAGTGAGGATTAGTCGCTATGCACACATAACGTCTATTATAGTATTAGTTACTTAAGGTGGCAAGCTAACATATGTGTTATTATATTTTGTAATGATGTTCTGACATCAGGTAAGAGGTAAGGTACGCCACTACAAGCGGATCAATTGCGGTAAGCTCACCATGCGAGAGGTAGCATGTGATTATCCCCCGTGGCTTGGCACGGGGGTTAATATGAGCCTCTGAACCGTCTCATGGTTCTGTGAACACATGAAACCCTGCTCTTCGGCGTGCTTCAGGCAAATCGTGGATACCCAATCATGTGGTCAAAAACACAAAGTATGCAACTTTGAACATTCAATGTTCAAAGGGCCATACGCAGCGCTGATCCCTAGCGAAAGAGATAAATGACGTGGCCACCAATCCTGCAGTTGAAAAGCAAGTAGTTTGTTTTTTAATAAACTCATGAAATTGCCTCCTTCTGGTGCAGCATTAGGTACCTCCGTCGGGTGGTAGAAAATCCGATCATGTACCTCGAGATGTCACTTAGCTTGGGGTGGCCCGTATGGAACGTTACAACACGGATGTTCTTACTTTCATATATATTATTGTGACTGCCTGAAATGAACTCCCGTGCGGCCGTGCCATACGGCACCATAATGAGTGTTTTTAAAATGGAGTGTCTTATGCAGGTACATGAACCGCGTTATTGTATCGCGCTTAGAAAATTTTTGCGAGTGACCATTTATAGTGCCACCGATTTAGACGTATATGCCGGTATAACCCGGTTAGGATTTTCACTTCTTTGGGGCACGTAGTACCGACATGTATCCCATCGACGCATTATGAAGTCACCATAAAATGGACTAAAGAAGATGTAATAATACCTTTATTACATATTGATCTCTGGTTTTGAACTAAGTTTCAAAGTTGGAGTAGGTTTAAACTCAAGTCATTAAAAAATATGAGTCAACGTTTTTTGTCAGTAATTTGACCTGACTTGAAAATCCATAACTCCCAGAAGAAAACTCCAATGAAGGTTTATTCTACATGAATGGAAACATTAGGAAGCCTTCTACATCTTTTCTGTTAAAATCGAGAGCATAATTCCCCTCTAACATGTTCAAAATTTCAAAGTTCCAAAATCTGCCAAATCTGGACAGAAACTGGAACCATTTCTGCACCTGTCAATATTTTTATCATATCTCTTAGTAGAAGACTCGAATGAATTCATATGATACAGTTCTGAAATCCTAATTTTGTATACTACAGCTTGAAATTTAAAGTTTTTGCAAATATTGATGTTATCTATTTGTAAACTTTGGCCAAAAACCACCATATACAAAGGAGGTGCTGTCAAAATTTTCCCAAATTCTGGGAACTTTGTCAAACTTTAAAAATCAATATCTCTTTAACAAAAATTGATATAAGGGCAATTAAATACTCGTTGGAAATATATTGAAGTTAACTTCAACTTTTATATTCAAATGAGACATGAAATATCCATTTTCATATTCAAATTCTGGTTTGAGTCCAGACTGCTCAAATCTGGACAGAATGTTGACAGGTACCAAACCATTTTGAACCCGTTATGGCCAGTCTAGTGTCTATGCTTTGCAAACTTCCAGAATGTGCTCGAGAGTCATCTAACCTTACTCTGGTTGTTGAGTGGAAGTATTTGATGAGTTTTATCGAGTTTTGAATCTGGTTCAAAAGTTTCTATTCTTTGTTTACACCTCCATATGCTGCATTGTTTAAGTGATGTGTATTACAGTTCATGTTTTTGAATTCAAGTTGACATTGCCACTTTGTATTTTAACCATATTGCTCACTCTTGCAGCATGGATCACACTCATTCAGAGTGTGATCTAGGTGGTCCCATTCATGGTGGAAATGACTCAACACCACATCCATCGCCGCCATCCTCATCGTCGTTTCCGACTATGGTTGCGGAAGTCATGGCAAGCGTGGTTCAGTCTAATCCCAAGATCAGGGATTTACTCCTACAATTGGTTAAGCAGGGCAGAACCTCGGAATCTCAACTGCATAATTCAACTCAGAGTGCTTATGTGCAGTGGCGGAGCTAGAAGATTTTGTTAATGGGTTCATTCAAGATTTTTCTCAAATTTTTAGTGGGTTCAAGCTAATAGTAATTAGCTAATCATACTTGTTTTGTAAAATTTTATTGGGTTCATTTGAACCCAATAGGTACACTGCAGCTCCGCCACTGCTTATGTGGAGTTTCTTTCATCCCGGCCACCAGTTTTCACGGAGGTGAATGATCCGGTGGAGGTCGACCAATGGCTCCGGGTTGTAGAAGGCAAATTCGGTTTATCTCAGTTCGATGAGTACCAGAAGACGTTGTTGGCTGCTCAACAACTTCATGGGTCTGCTTTAGCCTGGTGGTCAAAATATCTCACCACTCTGAAAGTAGGACATCGTGTCGCGTGTTGTGAATTCCGCGATGCATTTTGTGCTCGTCACATCCCTGCTGGGATTATAAGCGCCAAGTATGAATAATTCTTGGAGATAAAAAAAGGATAAATTAGGGTTATTGATTATTTCAAAGAGTTCAACCGCTTGGTGCAATATGCAGGCATTTTGTAGACAATGAGAATCTAAAATGTGAGTACTTTTTCCGTAGTCTAAATGCTAAACTCAAGGCTGAAGTTGCTTTATTCAATGATTGCAATTACCATGATTTGGTGAATGACGCTATTCGGCGAGAGGATGGCGATCTCCATCTTCAAGCGGAGAAGAAAAGAAACTTACCACCGAACTGTAATAGTGACATTCTTCACAGATATCGGGTGAGGTATTACTTGCCATCCGGTCAGGATGTTTAGTCCATGGTGCAACCCCCACAACCACAGCTGCAGTTAATGACTTGTGCGCCTCCACCTCAGCGTACGATGCAAATAGTTTCTACACGTCAGCAGAAACAACAACCAGCTATTCGTGCCGCCCAACCACAATGTGTGGTGCAAGGGTTATCTCCACCTCAATTCACGGGAAATCAGAGGGTTCATTTGGCACATAATTGTCGTGAAGCTGAGTAGAGCTGCAGCCATATGCCATTTCACAGAAGTTCAAATCAGCACCATGAACATCCGAAGAAAGCCCTATCAAGGTCCTGCAGTGTTAACTATGCTGCAATTGAGGACATTCCAGAGGGCGAACCTGTTTTAGCAGGCATGTTCACTTTACATGAGCAACCAACTCTCATTCTATTTGATTCTGGTGCCACCCATAATTTCATTAGCAAATATTTCGTGCTAAAGCACCATCTATCAATCACCACCATAAAACATCCATTCCATATCAGCTCACCTGGAGGCACTACGTAAGAAACCCAAATAGGAGACAAAGATGGGTGATGTGCTGAAAGGTGGTCGTCTCTCATAAGCTTAAGCGAGACGAGCCCACTTCAGCGAGAAACATATATGGCTCGGTTGAACGTTCAAGGAGACACGTTACATTACAGGCCGTCACAGTTAAGTATGGATCCGAGACGGGCCTACTCTCTCGAAAAACGGGAGACACACTTGTAGCACAGCGCGCCTCCTATAAGCGACTGAAATGAGACGTCTTTACTGAAAGCACATCACCTTTGTCTTCGCTTACAGACATACATGACCACGACTCTAAACGATGACCACATTCATTCACAGTTGAACACACAAAATATCCATCACATAGATGAACACAGATAACACATTCAATCATTCACACAATTGATCACAGATAACAAATATATTACAAAAGCCTGTTGAACAGCCTGTCGAACAGCATCTCGAGCAGATCTTTGTCAAGCCTCTCGGGGGAGCGGCAACACTGTTTCTTGCGGGGTGGCTCTCTCGGCGGACTTGGCGGTGGAATGTTGGCCATGGTGGGTTGTCTGAGCGAAACAAAGCGAAGAGGAGAGACGGATGGCCCCTTATATAAGGTTTGTGTTGTAATGCAAAATGGAGACGAGCTTCGCTGCGAAGCGCATCTCCTATGATCGATGTCCCCCTCTCCACTGCAAAAAGAGAGACGTTCTCTAACGGAAAGCGCATCTCCGATTCCACATGTCACCTTTAGCTTCGTGATTTTCTCGATTTTGCTTTGGTTCACTGTTGATATCACACATGTCACTTGATAACTAAATCATTCTCTTTTCCCAAATATAATCAAATCCTTCCTTGTGATACTCAAGGAACACGATGAACACGCTACACATTCACTCATCCACACAGTTGAAGAACACACAAGATAATATTCAATCACATAGATGAACAAAGATAGATTTCATTCATTAACAATATTTACAAAACAGAAGCAACTAAAAACATCAAAGAAAAACTAAA
Organism: Tuctoria greenei; assembly: GCA_036927565.1. Classification (NCBI taxonomy): domain Eukaryota; kingdom Viridiplantae; phylum Streptophyta; class Magnoliopsida; order Poales; family Poaceae; genus Tuctoria; species Tuctoria greenei. Next base: position 62,987,069 of record JAYESD010000012.1, on the reverse strand, counting down.
TCCTACTCGTACTCCTACTCCTCATCCACCTCCTCCTCCTCCTCTTCCTCTTCCTCTTCGTCCTCCTACTCCTCCTCCGGCGGTGACTCCGACGCCGGTGCAACGGGAGCCTGGGCCGGCTGCACCGGCGGTGCAACCCGTGAATGAGGTTGCTCTCCGCCGCCTCCACTAGGTTTCTGCGGCCCTCGGGGCCAAGCACCTGGGCCATCATCTTGAATAGAATGTCGAGACGATCGGCCACCCCTGTGAGAGCGAAGAGGTATTGGCCGATGATACCCATTTCAGTAAATAGGGGAAGGTACCCAGACCCAAGAAACTCATGGCGCAAGACGTATTGTTGTACGCCTCTTGTGCCATAAGGAGGCGCTGCTCGATGTTGAACCTCTCAGGGGAGCTGCAGCACAGTTTCTTGTCGGGTGGCTCTCTCGGCGGGCTTGGCGGCGGAAGGTCAGCCATGGTGGTGGTGGGTCATCGGGGTGAAGAAGACGAAGAAAAGAAGAGGATTTAATATGAGCGATGCACCTGTGGAGAACTCACTGGTGATGGCATGTCTTAAATAAGGTCCACGCGGAGTCATCGAGGGAGCGGTTGGTTTCCTGCGCATTGATGGAACGATGGGACGCATCAATACCGCCTCGGGGACACGAAAAGTCGCGCACAGACGTCACACGCGTCTCTGCACCATGTCGCCGAAATTAAGTTCTCCGCAGACCTTGTGTCGCGCGTCTCTCTTTCGACTACGGAAGACACGCTTTAGGTTAACGCGCGTCTCTCTTTGTTATAGCGCGTCTCGCATTTATCTCCCTCATCTCTTTGATAATGGAAGACGCTCTTTAACTTAACGCGCATCTTGCATTTATCTCTCTCGTCTCTTCTTCACCTCCGATGCTCCTTTATTACTAATCGACCAATGGTCCTTTCCTAATCGACCAACTCCAGTGCAACCACCTCCTCTATTCGACATCGCCATTGTCGTCGTCGTCACCATCCTCGTCGTCATCGCCGTCCTTGTCGTCATCGTCATTGCCGTTGCTGTCCTACTTGACTTTGTCACTGTTCATGGTTGGTATTGGCTTGGCCCGTAGCCGACTAAAGGAGGGGCATTTGGCGTGGCACAAGAATCAAACCCATGTATGTATATATGGCACACCGGTCGCATAGTTGTATATATGTAGATCTGCAATGGACTGATAAACTTATCTTTAGTTTTGTTTTTCCGTCTGCGTAGGGTTTCTCTGCGAAGCCTGCATCAGGAGATTTATTGAAGTGGTAGTGTGTTGTCCCCGGTAAAGAAGGGGTAAGTCATGAAGAACAAGCACAATATGAGTTTAACCATCGTCCTCCTATTAATGAATTTCCTTCGTAGACTGACTGGGAAGGTGGTTACTACCCCCTGACAATCTCCTTCTCAGAGGACTATCCATTGTTGCCTCCAAGATGCGCCTTTCCAAGTGGTTTCTTCTACCCAAATGTCCATCGCTCAGGAGCACTCTACATTGGGATTCTTGATCAAGAGACTGTAAGATAGACCTATTTTGCTCATGTAATTAGTAATTGTTACTGAACTTATTTGAACTGGTTTCTTATGTTGCTTAAATTGATATTTCATAGGGGTGGTGCACTGGTTTTACAATCAAAACTATACTACTTGAAGTTCAGCGTTTGCTGCATCAGCCAAATGCACCTGATGTTGAAAATTATTGCTATAATCTACTTATCAAGGTTAGACACTTTGTGTTAGTGACCAACGTAGGTTATTCATTACTCCTTCAACATTTGTCAATTTAAAGAATGTCAATATTTTCAGTATCCAAGGCAATATAAGAGACGTGTTCGGTAGCAAGGAGGACGGTACAATTTAGATTGATCGATGGGAGTTTTATGAATAAGTTTAGATTCAAAATTAGTTTAGAGGGCACACAATGTATGAACTATGAAATTCATTGAGTTGCAAATTATCTCTTAAGATCTTTTGTGCCACCTCGTAAATCTGAGCACGTTGCAATGATTGTATAAGGCATTGCGCACAGCTACTAGTTGGAAACATTGGAATGTCCTAGATGTTGTTCTGCCTTCAGCACACCGTGGCGCATCTAGGGCACTCCAGCGTTTCTTGGGCTACAAATAATAGAAGACACGCCTTTCAGTGGCTCGTCTCCAATTTACGCCGAAGATCTTTTGTCCCACCTTAAAAAGCTGAGTGCAATATAATGATCATGTAAGGCATTGCGCACAGTTGCCAGTTGGACACGTCGTAATGTCCAGGATGTTGTTCCTGGCCAGCTTCAGCACACCGTGGCGCATCTAGGACATTGTGGCGTGTCCGGGCCACAAAATAATGAGAGACGCACTTTACACTGGTGTGTTTCCAATTTACGCTGAAAATTTTTGTCCATCGCATGCTCTCTCCCAACATTTGGCAAAAAAATTTAGCTGTCGCGTGCTCTCTTGACCTATAAACCGCAGATCCTGAGCACGCCGCTGCCGTCGACTCCGACCTTCGCGTCATCAGAGATTTGAGCATGCTGGAGCCCACTGCCTCATCCCCAATCCCCAGAGCACGCCGCCGCCGTCCCTATTTCTCAACTCGCTCTTCGTCATTGTCGCGCTGCCGGCATCGAACCCTACCCCACTGTCAACCCCGACCTTCGTCATCAGAGAGTTGAGCACGCTGGAGCACGCCGCCTCGTCCCGTGTCCCTGGAGCATGCCGCCGCCTCGACCTCGACCTCGGTAATCGGTATGTTCTCCCTGTCCCCGCAGCACGCCGGCCTGCTGTCATCAGAGAGTTGAGGAACCGCCACTCTGGTGCCTCCGCCAGCTCGTCCCGGAGCACGCTGCCGCGTCCACTGTCCCCTGAGCACGCCGACGCGTCGACCCCGCCCTCAGAGCGTGCATTCCAGTGATTTTATTGAATTTGAGGATGTCCAATGAAGGCTCATCGTTAATGAAGTCATTGATCCAAAGGGATAATTTTTCATTACGGTATACATTCATCTTCCTCGTTTATGTCCAATGCACAAGTAATGTATTTGTTTGGACTATCAATGTATAATAAATTCTGATTCGCAAACCCTTGAAACTGAAGAACTGTGGTTGACACTAGCATTTGCCATCCAACTGAATTTTATTTCTACCTCTGCAGCCATGCTGGAATCAAGGAACCTATGCGATAATTGATGTTTCTCTCACGAGTTTTTGAAAAGCATCAGTGGAATGTAAATTGTTTGTTTTTTAGGGGACAAGCACACCAACTCAGTACCATGTCCTTTACCACGAGAACAATTTCTCTGTTGATGCCTTGCAGATGCCCACCAACTGCATGTGCTACAAGTAAGCTCTGTTCTCCATTCACTAACATTTCCTTTGTTTATTACAATTGTATACCAATTTGTTCTTTTGTTTATTACAGTTGAATTTTAGGATGTCTCAGTCGGAGCATTAGAGACTATGAAGGGTCATCGCCAATGAAGTCATTGATCGGGAGAATATTCATTACGTTATACAGGATTAGATGATGACAGTTATGATGTGTGTAATTAGATACATTGTAATCAGGATGAACATTTTTTGTTGTGTATTAGTATACTTGATAACCATGATTGACACATTGGTAATATTTGATTGGTCATTATAATTTAACGTGTCATAATTTTGGCTATACATATGTTCATGAACAGTATGTTGCTGACACTGGTAATACGGCTGCCAAATCTTGACTAGCTTCTAATAGTAGTGCCGGTAGACAATCCGCGACGAGCTGTAGCAGAGAGCGTCTCAGATAACCTACATAAAGGAGACAAGCTTCTATAAAGCTCGTCTCACATAAGTTAATGAATCTGTGATGCTCTACATAACAGAGTGTCTCAGATAGTCAATATATATGTGATGTGCTTTGTAAGGCCTGTCACACTTGTATGCTGGTGGGCGACGCGCACCAGCGGCGTATCCAATGATACCATAGAGATCGTCTGTTAACAAAAAGAAAGGTGACACACTTCTTTTGAGGGTGTCTCGCACCTAGTTCGATCGGCAACGCGCCTAGAAGCCCGTCTCTGATGCCAACGTAATGCGAGACATGATGATGGTGATGCACAGTTTGTTCGTCTCCCTTCTTCGTTCGGGACCATCTCATATGAGCCTTTCTTACGTAGTGAGGCAGGATTTCAGCCAATGAAAATGTTTCTCGTGCGCCTCTATGTATGGGTGGAAAAATATATCCGACAAATTTTATTGTGTTGCTAGGTCAAAAGGTTGACCTTATCTTGGGAATCTCTTGGATGACACATTATGGAGCTGTCTTCGACATTGGCTCTCGAAGTGTTCAACTAAATTCTGCATTATACGGTTGCAACACATTGAATCTTGCGGAGTCATCACAAGGAGTTCTAGCTTTGTAGAATGTGGAAGCCACCAAGACTGAAGATATTCCTGTAGTCTTGGAGTATACGTATGTGTTTCCCGATGACTTACCGGGTGTGCCACCGGATAGGGACATAGTTTTCAAGATTGAGCTTGTTCCGGGAACCACACCTATTTCTCAAAGGTCGTACAAAATGGCACCGAATAAATTAGCGGAGTTGAAGGAACATTTGAAGGACCTGCTGGACGAAGGTCTAATTCACCCAAGTTCATCACCTTGGGGCTGTTCTGCACTATTTGTGAAGAAGAAAGACATGATGTTACATCTATGTGTGGATTATCGTCCGCTCAATGCCCTGATGATCAAGAACAAGTATCCACTACCACCCATCAATATCTTATTCGATCAACTAGTGGGTTCTAAGGTATTCTCGAAGATGGATCTTCGGTCAAGATATCAACAAATTAAGATCCGACCGGAAGATACTCTTAAAACGGCATTTTCGACGAGATACGAGCTCTATGAATATCTTTTCATGTCGTTTGGTCTTACCAATGCACCGCCACACTTCATGTATCTCATGAATTCTGTGTTCATGCCGGAGTTGGACAAATTTGTCGTGGTCTTCATTCTCAACATTTTGGTTTATTCTAAATTAGATGAAGAACATGGCAAACACTTGCATATTGTGCTCCAACGATTGTGAGGTCACAAGCTTTATGCAAAATTCAGCAAGTGCGAGTTTTGGATCAATCAAGTGTCATTTCCGGGACATATTATTTTAGCTGAGGGTATCACTGTTGATCCAAGCAAGATTGTACAAGTGATGAAATGGGAGTCTCCAAAGTCCGTTCATGAAGTTCGCAGCTTCCTCGGATTAGCAGGATACCATCGGAGGTTCATTTCGAGCATCTCAAAATTGCTAAGCCTATGACGGAGCTGCTGAAAAAGGGGACTAAATATATTTGGAGCAAATGTGAGGATGCTTTTCAGACGTTGGTGCAACACCTCACAACAGCCCCAGTGCTTGCTCAGCCGGATACGACCAAATCTTTCGAAGTTTATTGTGACGCATGTGGCATTGGTCTCGGCTGCGTATTAATGAAAGAAGGACACGTGATCACATATGGATCACGACAGATCCGAAATCATAAGAAACATTATCCAACTCATGACCTTGAGCTCGCTGCCGTGGTGCTTGCGCTGAAAATGCGGAGGCATTACCTGCTAGGCAATCTTGTACACCTCTACACCAATCACAAAAGTCTGAAATAAGTCTCTACTTAGAAGGAGTTGAATATACGGCAACGGGGATAGTTAGAGCTGATCAAAGATTATGAGACTGAAATTCACTACCATCCGGGCAAGGCAAATGTAGTTGCTGATGCATTAAGCCGCAAGTGACATGTCAACAACTTGTCAATTACTGCGACAGAAGAGAACGAGCCGAGTTTATACTTCGTTCCATATGGAGTGTTATATAATCTTGCTCTCATCCCTATGATACGAGAGGAGATTATGGAAGCTCAGAGGAAGGCAAAGGCACGTGTCACATACGTTAGAGATTGGACAAAGGTGAAATGAAATGTTTCCGAAAGGGGGATCATGGTACGCTATGGTTTAACAGCCGTATAGTGGTACCCCATGATATGACACTTCGGAAGAAAATCATGGATGAAGCTCATTTGTCCAAGTATTCTTATCATCCGGAAAGAAACAAAATGTATCAAGATCTGAAAACAAGATTTCCGTGGACTCGGATAAAACGAGAGATTGCAATGTATGTATCCGAGTGTGATATGAGTCGGCGGGTGAAAGCCGACCACATGAGAAAGGTCGGACAGCTGCAACCATTGAACATTCTGGCGTTGAAATGGGAGTATGTGAGTATAGACTTCATCGTCGGATTATCGATGACCCTCCAAAAGCATGATTCTATATGGGTGATCGTTTACAGGTTGACTAAATCTGCTCACTTCATCCCTGTTCATACCAATTTGCATGCTAAAAAATATGAAGAGTTGTATATTGCTCGAATCATGTGCTTACACGGAGTTCCCCGTACAGTCATATCCGATCGCGGTGCACTGTTTGTTGCTCGATTTTGGGAGCAGATGTATGCTTCACTGGGAACCAAGCTAATTAGAAGTTCAGCATATAACCCACAAACCGATGGTCAAACTGAGAGGGTGAATCAAATACTCGAGGATATGTTACGTGCTTGTGCCATCCAACAGGGGAAGAATTAGGATGATCAACTACTGTTGGCAGAATTTTCATACAACAATGGTTATAATTCTAGCATCAAGATGGCACCATATGAGGCTCTCTATGGACGGAAATGCCGTACACCACTCAATTGGGGTGAATCCAGTGAGAGGGTTGTATATGGAATTGATCTAGTGAAGGAAGCCAAAGAACGGGTGAAGATTATTCAAGCCAACCTTAAAGCCGCTCAGTCACGGCAAAAGAATTATGCAGGCAAAAGACGTCGATCGTTAAATTTTGACATTGGAGATCATGTGCACCTTCGCGTCTCTCCGATGATAGGAATTCATCGCTTCGGAGTGAAGGGAAAGTTAGCTCCTCGATTTATCGGTTCGTTCCCCACCATGGAGAAATGCGGACCCGTGGCTTATTGGCTTGAGTTACCAACGTCCTTAGCGGGTGTTCATGACATTTTCCATGTCTCCCAACTACGAAAATGTCTCAAGTATACAGAAGCAGTACGCACTGAAGACATCGGCAAATTACAACCGGATCTCACTTATTCCGAACATCTGATCCGGATTATCGATGAAAAGACTCGCGCCACAAGAAACCGAACTTTGAGCTTCTACAAAGTCTTGTGGGGCAACCATTCTGCTGATGAAGCAACAAAGGAATGCGAGGAGTATCTCCGATCGAATTATTCGGACTTATTAGCATCTCGTATCCGATAATTCCTCTACCTTTGTACTCTCATTTGTAATCTCGGGATGAGATTGTTTTAAGGGGGGGGGATGTAAAGTCTCGGTTGTTTATGTTGTTAGAAACCTTGTCATGGTTGAGACAAAATAATAATCTCTGCTGTTCAAATTTATCTCTACAGATAATTCAAAGCAAAATGTCAAATGAAAATTCAATATAGTTCAATTCCTAAATGAGGAATTCAAATTTCTAATTGTAGCTCTTGTTCAAACTTGTCAAAATAAGAACCTGAGCCTACAAATAGAATCTAACTATTCGAATTAGACATCAGGCCAACTTTCATAATTTTTGTGAACCACTGGCTATTTAATTCAAAGGGTGCATTGAAACCCATTGAACTCAAATTCAAAGTTGAATTCGATGGAAATTTGAACCAATGCAGAATTGAATTTCAAATTTGAATTCCACATAATTATTTTAGCTTGGCTGAAAGTTTGAAGATTTTTTGAGATCATTTGTGTCGAGAATTAAATTACCAGAGAAGGGGGAGAAGAGTGGGTCCCACATGACAGTGAGTGAAGAAAGCTCTGTTTTCATCTTTGCCTCTGCGTGCGCCACGGTGCCGGAGCAGGCCATGCAGCTTCTTGCATCGGGCAAGCTTGCTCCTTATCACTTGCTTGATCTTTTCCTCACCCCAACATAAGCACAGAGTCCCTGCATCACCGTTGTTTTTTTCCTCTCGCTCACCTCGCACAACCAAGCCACAGCTGAGCGTTGAGCGGCTGTTCGACGGCGTCTGGTGTGGGTCATTGCGCTCCTAGCCGTTGAAGCTTGCAGGCAAGGGTGCACGGTCATTCTCTTCCTGCCTGTGGCGCCAAGGTGCTGCCTTTCGTTCCCGACGTGCCACACGGAGCGGAGGCCTTGTTCCGACTCTGTTTCGGCCGCCCGCCTCAGTTCCCTAGTGTCTAGCCACCTCAAGCCATCTGCCACTCCAACCATGCCCCTCTAAGGTTTGAAACCAACCCATATTCCTGCTCTCCATGTTGCACAGCTCGCGGTTGCACCGTTTAGTCGTATTTTGAGTTTTTGCACCCGCAAGTTTTGAGAACCGTTGCTAGGTTTTGCATTCAATTCCGATTCTTTGTGTGACCATCCTCCAATCCAGATAGAAAATAATTTGGAAACTTCCTTGCACACCCTCTGAAACTAACATCAAAGAAAATCATCCAGAATTAGCGCCGGGCATCAAGTTTCCCTGCCGCCATTAAAAAGTTCTTCTATTCATCATCAAACTTGAGGTTGCAGTCCATTTCATTCAATTTGCACGCCAATTACATATTCCTAATGATCATAGGAACCTCCCAGATCAATTTCCGGGTCGTTTTAGTTCCGGAGAGGCGGAACCGACTTCGTCGGAACCCTAGGAACCGCCCCGCCGTCGCTGGCTGTCTTCGGTCATCGCCTTCCGAATCTGAGGCCACCAGTGAGTTTATTGTGTCAAGTTATGATATACAGACGAGTATCCAAGGGGGGGAGCAAAGAGAGTTAGGGTTCCGGCAGCAGCACCGCCGTTGGCCGCCGCCAGGCGCCGCCGCTCGGCTTTATCCTGAGGAGGAAGAAGGTCCTCCGGGGTCCCACATGTCATAGACGGTTTTCTCTTGTCCCGGATCAGGTGTGGAAGCCCGATCAATTGTGACCGTGCGGTTAACTCTGTAGCCCCCTGTGGCCTCCTTCCTATTGGCTCAGTTTAAAACAGTGGGGCCAAGTCGAATTAATTAAGCTTTCATATTAGGAAACAATTCCATAATTGATGCAAAATTGAAAATTCCATATCTCCTAGTAGATTTGCCTAAAAATTCCAAATAAATTCTGGTAGACTCCATATATTCTACACATTGCCGTAGTGCAATTTGTTGGCCATGAAAGTCCAAGAATTGTCTTAATTAATTCCTTCTAGCAAATTTATAGGGAAATTAATTACTCCTGGTCTGTTAAATGGAAAATTCCGAATTTGGTCAGAATACTATTTCAAATTTACTTGATCTCCAGTAAAATTTTCATGTTTATTGGACTTGATTTACTGGACCAAACAGTGTTCAAATACCCAATGTCCATAGAAATTTTAAAAATGAACAGCAACTTTTTCAGAATTTACTACCAACTTGTATAATCAACATCTCCCTGTAGGAAGCTTAGAAAATTGAGAAACAAATTTATTTAGGACCAGTAAGACGAAACCTAACTAGAACACTCACTGTTATCCATGTTAATGCTCCAGATTTAGGATCAAAATTCAGAGAATTAAAAACACTATTAGAATTTTAGAGACAATAATATTACTTGAACAAGTCCAATTCTTGGCCCTGATCCTCATCACATTACCTACTTGCCACAGTAAAATTCTTAGAGTCATTGGAATCTCTTTGATACAGAATTCTGTAATTTCATTCCAGGTTCATGCATATGTCCAATTGGAGGCATACATCACATTATGCTTATACTTATTCCATTCCACCTCATTTTCCTCTCTGTTGCTGTGACTCCAGAAATAGAGACTTCGGTCTTAGTCAGTCCTTGTTCATTCCTAATTTGTTTACAACATAAATGAATCATTTACTAAATCACTTTTGATTATATGTGCATTTGCATTTCGATTAGTACGAGGAGTCCAACTCAGAGGCTAAACATTCCATATCGCTGCTGCCGTGAATGATTCTCCGGAGGATTATTCACTGACTTGAATCTACTAACTGAACCATTGAGCAACACAAGCCCCGGATTACATTTAAGTGCCGTTTTAAAATTTTGCTTTCTCACTACTATACGATTAGCAATGAAATGTGCATTAGGTCTAAGATGCAATGACACTCCAACTGCATAACCACATAAATCCTGGAGTGTATGGGTAGCATAGGATTCTACCATAAGATTATTGCCATGCTAATGTGATAATTGTAGATGGTTCTGTAGAAGTCGAGTGGACGTCTTCTACTTGCTTGTTTATAGCAATGGGGAAAACAAGGGTAGGTTTAGTGAGTATATCACTGGAATGAATATGAGACCGGGCAGAAATCTAGGGTACAATGATTGTGGGGACTGTAGCGGTAGCACTGCCTGTGTCGGTCAAGAAACATGTCGTGTGCGGTCCCTCTGGGCATGAGTGAGCTGTACCGGATGCATACTGGACACATGGGACCCATGAAACTGATGGAACTGTCGATGACTTCAGTGTGGAAACATCTCTGCTGTCCTTAAATGGAGATGCGAAGGCATAAAGGTGTAAATCTTATAGCGGGCAACTTCGATGTGTCCGTGTAGAGGACCTTTTGCTTGGGATGGAGAGTTGATTCCATATTAGAGCCTCTTGTGAAAAGTGGCTGCATATGACATACAGTGAAGTGCACCGACGTGGCTTCCTTACGGGCGTGTGTGTTGTGCATTCCGGGTTGTTATTGATTCGAATCACCGTCACTTGCGGTTATGGATTGAGCATACTTGTTCACTATGTCTGTCGGTGGTTTTGATCCGGCAGATCTCCCGACACTACTAAAAGTGTTTGCGGAGTTTGAAGTTCGGTGTGGGCGCGCGGAGATTCAAGAAGGTGAATTGTAAAATGACACATGAGACACAAAGATTTACGTGGTTCGGTCCGCCTAAGCATAATACCCTACTCCACGGGGTGTGTTGGTGTTGTATTGGATGTATGAACTCAACTCAGGTGACGTGAGTTAAGAGCGCATGTGAGCCGATCAGACCAGATTAGATCCCCCCAGATCAGAGAGCTCCCCTCTATGTATCGTCGACCTGTCCGTTTATAGTACAAGGACAGGCCGTTACAAGTTGGCCTGGCCCGACATGTGGCCCCGGCGGCTACTAATATTGATACACATTTGATGCACTTAATTACCCTTAATGACCGAGTTATGGGCTTTGACAGCGCCGTTACTGATAATAAGGGTCGTCCGATCGTGTGTCATTAACATAGCATTAATGAAACTTAATCGGGTCTTGAAGTCCTTGATTCCCCTTTGAAGATCCGGAGCCGTTGTGGAGTCTACCGGTGGTTTGAGGCTGAAGATCCGACGGTTGGACACATGGCAGCTCTGGAGCATACTTTGGGGAACAGATAGGTCCGGTGCCACCAGACACGTGTCAGTTTTTCGGAGTTTCCCTCGGTCTGGGGTTAGGTCCGGGGGTGCCGTTATGGTACATAGCCCGGAGCTTCCCCCTTGTGGGCGGTAGCTCCGGTTTGATGGTACACGTGGTGATCCTGGAACTAACCATGTTGGGGAAGTGGGTCTGGTTATGTCTGACATGTGGGCCTCCGAAGGTCTTCAAATCAAGCAGATGACATTTCCTTGAGATCTTTGCAATCTCAAGGGGTATACGGTACTCAGGGTACCGACAGTGGCCCCCTCGGCCCACCTATGGGAAAGACCCCTTGGGTGAAGTCATTCCGCCGGAGGTGGGTCCATCCTTTGACTTTTGAGTTGAGTCTTCAAAGGTCTTCAGATGTGCCGTTGGCGATAGTTTTGGAGTTAAATCCTCGCCGCGTGGCATATCCCGGGTGCAGCAAATGGGATCTTTGGCGTGCGGATCTCACAGAATTGAAGATCGCCGGTTCCCGATACGAAAATTGTATCGGTTCCGCGCGCCTTGTTAGGCTGCCACCTTCGGGCTTCCCGCCTTTCATCATAACAACCGTTCGCCTTTCATGATGACAACCGTTCTCCTAGGTAAGAACCTCGACTTGATCGTCGCGGTGGTCCCAGGCCCTTTTGTCATCAGCAGGGTGAAATTTTTGAATAGTATCTTCGGCTTCCCTGCGGTTTCCATCCAAGCGTTGCGGGGGCTTACTTAAGAAGGAAAGCGTGCACCGTCTGGGATTCTTTACGCCTCTCATCTGAACTTGCGCTCGAACTCCCAAACTTGCGCTTGTTTTCCTCCCTTGCCTCGCTGTGCTGCGATGGAGTTGGGTCTCCGCGAGAGCCGCTTGAAGACCGAAAGTGACCTGAAGAAGGTCTGGGCCCTCATGGGGTGGTCCCCGGACTTCTTCAACCACCTGGTCCGCGCCGGGGGAAAGCTCCCATTCGAGAAGGAGCACACCGGCGAGATGGTGTACTTTTCTATGTACGCCATGGTGGGGTTGATCCCACCTTTTTCCTCCTTTTTCTTGATGCTGCTAGACTTCTATGGTCTGCAGCTGTACCACCTTGGCCCCTACTCCATTCTTCTAGTGTCTGTCTTCGTCCACTTCTGTGAAATGTGAGTGGGCATCCCCCCTGCATTGAGCTTTTCCGGACCTTCTTCACCATTTATACCACCGGAAGGAGTGATGAGTACCTTGGCTTCTACTACTTTGTGAAGCGCAAGAAGTGCCCATTCAAGTACCTCCGGTCGTTTCCCTCTCGAAAGTGGGACGATTGGAAGAAAGACTGGATAGTCATCCGGGTGGAGGAGCAAGAGAAGCTGGAGCTGGCCGAAGGCCTCCCCAACATCGACACTGCAGTTTGGAGTGAAGCTCCAGTGCTGTTGGATGCCTTCAACCCTGCTCTGACCAAGATCCGCCATTGTGTGGAGGGAGGATTAACTCCTCCTGCGGTATTTTGCAATTTCCTGGTCAACAGGTGGGCACCGCTGAAGAGGAGAGAAAAACTCGCTTGGTCCCTCAACAGTGTGATGGACGATGACCGGGCTGAAGTCCAACATGGAGGGTTCGACCTTGGAGTTTCATCTCAAGAAGTTCCAGCACAGCATCGATGTCGCGGGTGATGACTTGACCCCGCCACCAGCTTTCCCCCCTCTGAACGTGGAAGTATAGTTCAGCAGGGAGCTCTGGCGGACGATGCCGGTGCTTGACGACCTCGATGTCATCGAGAGACGATCGACTTCCAGGGTGGTGATCCCTGGGGCTTCTGAAGGTGGCTCCGCCCCTGCCCCGAGGCCAAGGACCGAAGTCGTCGGCAAGGCCAAGGAGCTGGTGGCCGAACCCTTGAGCCGGAAGAGGAAGCTAAAGCATGCCGACGGAAGGTCCGTCAGGCCTGCACCCTCTGCAGCAGCTCCTTCTTCCCGGAGGGGGAGGTCTTCTACAACTGCGGCGACTGTACCTGCAGCAGTGTCTTCTCGGGGTGCTAGACCAGGGCATGTGACTCCAGTACCAGGGCCAGCTGAGGCCTTTGGGCCCGGAGGTCCTTCCCGGTCGAGGGGGGCCTCGACTATGGAAATGCCCACGGCTGCAACAAGTTCCGGGGGGCCTTCCGGAGCTACCACACCGGTGGCGGCCATGGTCAGTCCAGAACACCCAGGAAAGAGATTCCGTGCAAGTTGGTGTGGAAGCCTTCTGAGGTAATTTTTAATCTTTACCTTAGACAGTTATTTTGTTGTAGTAACTGTTTTTTATGTTTCTTCATCCATCATCTGCAGCGTCCCCAAGAAGAGGAGAGAGGCTCCGCCCTGATCCACAGCGGCTGAAGCTGTGAGGGTGGAGGCTTCTGCTCCTGTCCCAGTGCCGCCCCGAGTGGTGGCTGAAGCTGCGGCAGCTCCAGCGCCAGCTGTCGTGGTCATGTACCTCGACTCATCCCCTGAGACTCCCGTGGTAGTGCCGGACCATGGGAGAGAAGATGCGCCAGCGGCACCTGCCCCGGAGATTGAAGTCCCGGGTCTTGATGCTGAGATGTTGGAAGCTTCGACCGCTGAGCTGGAGGAAGCAGTGATTCCTGCCCCAGAGCTGGAAATTGTCGAAGCCTCGGCGGTTGAGCCGGAGGTTATTGAAGTTCCAGCGAGCGAGCCGGATGTTGAGGAAGTCCCGGCTGTTGAGCTGACTACCTCCGAGGCTCTGGCCTCAGAGCCGGTTGCCACTGAAGCTCCGGCCGCAGAGCCGATTACAGTTGAAGACCTTCCGGCGCCTGAGCCGGTTGATGTTGAAGCTCCGACATTAGGGCCGGTTATTGCGGAGGCATCGGCACTCGAATCTATGATGGTCGAGGCGCCAACACCCGAGCCACCAGTGGAGGAGGAGCCCAGGCCGGAGCCGGAAGTAGCCCCTGTCCAGGAAGTGATGACGACGGAGGTGCCTGCTGCTGAGCCAGGGTGCCCTGATGAAGTCACTGGCCCCCTGCCTGAGGTGGCAAATGAAGACCTGGCAGCAGGGCCTTCAAAACCACTTCCGGAGGTTGAAACTTCTTATGCGGGACCCTCCTCGGTGGCGACTGAGGGTATCCCAGAGGACGGCCCTAGTGCCGTGGAGGCTCAGGGGACCACTCTTGTGGTGTGGGAACCAATTTTTGAGAACCCGCTCGAACCAGCGGAGGAGACCCAGCAGGTCCGGACACTATTCCCCTGTCGTTGTCCATTGATAACGCTTGCTCTAGTCTGCGTCAAGTCTAGCTGGCATTCTACCATGACAACAAGACTCTTGAAGAGGAGCGCCAACCCTTAGGCGGTGGCATAATCGGCTCTACTTCGAGACCAAGCTGGTGCAGTCGAGGCAGGCAGACTACAAGGAGTGGATCAAACAGGAGAAGGTCCGCCTGGAATACTGGGGCAAATTATTGGATGATAGGGAGAGCTTGACTCGTGCCCTCGACAATCAATTCCGGGCCATTTATGAGCAGGCCAAGGTAACTAATAGTGCGGCTGATGATCGCCAAGAAAGGCTTGAAGCCATTAACACTATCCTCATCAAGCGTCGGGAGGCACTTGAGGAGAGGGAGAAGAAGCTCGAAGACGAAGAGCAAAAACTACTAAAGCTGCGGGATGATGTCTTGAAGAGGGAGGAGGAGCTCGCCGAATAGGTGGCTCTGGCTGACAAGGGCCTCGAGGAACGCACCAAGAAGTTGGAGGAGTGTCGCGTCGAGGAGGAGGAGAAGGCCTAGGTGCGAGGGCAGGAACTCTACAAGCAAGAGTGTGCCATCGCTGCTAGGTAGAAGAAAGTTCGGGGCCGGGAGAAGGACCTGGTCGACCACCGGAAGATCCACCTCTGAGAGGAGGAGCTCGGAAAACTCGAGAAGCAGGTTGCTGAAAAGATTCAGCAAAATGCCAAAGAGGTTGAGCGCCTTGCTCGTGAGAATTCTGAACTAGCGTCGGCCAAAAGATCCTTGGAGGAATTGAAGGGCTTGAGGACTGCGGACTCCCTACAGGTTTGGGAGTTCCTGAGCAAAGCCAACGACGCTGACACCAATGGGCTTCAGTCCCGTGCATCCGGATGATCCGGAGGCGGAGCCGGACCTGGCGTTGCAAGCGTTGAGCTCGGTGGGTGACAAACTCTCCAAGGTGGGTGACGCCATCGCAGACCAGTTGGAGGTTGAGGGGCAGTCCCTGGAGAAGAACATTGCACAGTATGTGCTGACGTGCTACACAAGCCGGGATCCCCAATTTCCCCTTAACCCGGTGCTTGAAGGTCCCGTCGAAGGAGAAGGTGAAGCCACCCGAGTCAACGTGTCGGAGGTTGCTCAGATGGTCACCCAGTTCTTCCATAGGGTCTAGGACCATCTCTGTAGCTCCCACTTGTATTCTCTCTTTTTCTTCCCCAATTTTGTAATCCCTTGTCTCCAGATGAATGAAATCCACAATTTGTTAATGAATTTCATTTTTTGTCTTCAACACTTCTGTCTTCACTTGGCCCCCTGGTAGATGTACACAATTTGATTGTGAACATGTACCAAGAGGATATTGTATATTGTTGAAGACTCGTTCGCTTCAAACTTGTAGAGTGTAGGTCCGAAGTCTTCGATAGTGAAGGCCCCCTGAGGTTGTCGGAGCTCAGAAGCTCCGGCATTGACTATTGTCGGAGCTTAGTAGCTCCGACAATAGTCCCTATCAATGCGTAGAGCATCGATAGTTAGCCCCCCGGGGTGTCGGAGCTTAGTAGCTCCGTCAGTGACCTTTGCCAACACATAGCTTGTCGGCAGCAGACTTCGCTTGTGGGGTCTTCTCACCATCTTTTATTCTTCGTCGACGGCCAGCCCCCCTAGCTTTGTCGGAGCTTGGTTGCTCCGATAATTCTCGTTTTCGATGTTTAACATCGATCACAAGCCACCTAGGGGGAGTTATATTGATGCTCTATGTGTTGATAGGGACTATTGCCAGAGCTACTAAGCTCCGACGGTAGTCAATGCCGGAGCTTCTGAGCTCCGACAACCTCAGTGAGCCTTCACTATCGAAGACTTCGGACCTAAACTCTATAAGTTCGAAGCAAACAAGTCTTCAAAAAAATACAATATCCTCTTGGTACATGATCACAATCAAATTGTGTACATCTACCAGGGGGCCAAGTGAAGACAGAAGTGTTGAAGACAAAAAATGAAATTCATCAAAAAATTGTGGATGTCATTCATCTGGAGAGAAGGGATTACAAAATTGGGGAAGAAAAAGAGAGAATACAAGTGGGAGCTACAGAGATGGTCCTAGACCCTATGTAAGAACTAGGCGACCTTCCGAGCAACCTCCGACATGTTGGCTCGGGTGGCTTCACCTTCTCCTTCGACGGGACCTTCAAGCACCGGGTCTAGAGAAAATTGGGAATCCTAGCTGGTGTAGCACGTCAGCACATACTCTGCGACGTTCTTCGCCAGGGACTGCCCCTCAGCCTCCAACTGGTCCGCGATGGCGTCACCCACCTTGGAGAGTTTGTCACCCGCCGAGATCAACGCTTGCAACACCAGGTCCGGCTCCAGCTCCGGATCATCCGGACGCATGGGACTGAAGCCCATTGGTGTCAGTGCGTCGTTGGCTTTGCTCAGGAACTCCCAAACCTGTAGGGAGTCCACAGTCCTCAAGCCCTTCAGTTCCTCCAAGGATCTTTTGGCCGCCGCCAGTTCAGAATTCTCACAAGCAAGGCGCTCAACCTCTTTGGCATTTTGCTGAATCTTTTCAGCAACCTGCTTCTCGAGTTTTCCGAGCTCCTCCTACCGGAGGTGGATCTTGTTCCGGCGGTCGACCAGGTCCTTCTCCCGGCCCCTAACTTTCTTCTCCCTAGCAGCGATGACACACTCTTGCTTGTAGAGTTCCTGCCCTCGCACCCAGGCCTTCTCCTCCTCCTCAACGCGATGCTCCTCCAACTTCTTGATGTGTTCCTCGAGGCCCTTGTCAGCCAGAGCCACCTTTTCGGCGAGCTCCCCCTCCCTCTTAAAGACATCATCCCGCAGCTCTAGGAGTTTTTTCTCTTCGTCTTTTAGCTTCTTCTCCCTCTCCTCAAGTGCCTTCCGGCGCTTGATGAGGCTAGTGTTAATGGCTTCAAGCCTTTCTTGGCGATCATCAGCCGCACTATTAGTTGCCTTGGCCTGCTCATAAATGGCCCGAGATTGAGTGTCGAGGGCACGAGTCAAGCTCTCCCTATCATCCAATAATTTGCCCTAGTACTCCAGGCGGGCCTTCTCCTGTTTGATCCACTCCTTGTCGTCTGCCAGCCTCGACTGCGCCAGCTTGGTCTCGAAGTAGAGCCGATTACGGCACCGCCTAAGGGTTTGGCGCTCCTCTTCAAGAGCCTTGCTGTCGTGGTAGAACGCCAGCTGGACTTGACGCAGACTAGAGCAAGCATTGTCAATTGACAACGATAGTGGAATAGGGTCCAGACCTACTGGGGTCTCCTCCGCTGGTTCCAGCTGGTTCTTGCTTACAAAAATTGGGACCCACTCCACAGAGTGGTCCCCTGAGCCTCCACGGCGCTAGGGCCGTCCTCTAGGATAGCCTCAGTCGCCACTGAGGAGGGTCCCGCAGAAGAAGTTCCGATCTCCGGAAGTGGTTCTGAAGGCCCTATCGTCACGTCTCCGTTTGCCCCCTCAGGCAGGGGGCCAGCGACATCATCAGGGCACCCTAGCTCAGCAGCAGACACCTCCGCCGTCATCACTTCCGGAGCAGGGGCTACTTCCGGCTTCGGCCTGGGCTCCTCCTCCGCTGGTGGCTCAGGTGTTGGAACCTCGACCATCATGGGTTCGAGTGCTGATGCCTCTGCAACAACCGGCCCTGAGGCCGGAGCTTCAACCTCAAACTGCTCAGGCGTCAGAAGGTCTTCAACTGCAACTGGCTCTGCAGCTAGAGCTTCAGTGGCAACCGGCTCTGAGGTCGGAGCTTCGGAGGTAGCTTTCCTCCATCTGAACTTGGAAGTACAGTTCAGTAGGGAGCTCCGGCAGACGATGCCGGTGCTTGACGACCTCAGTGTCGTTGAGAGACGATCGACTTCCAGGGTGGTGATCCCTGGGCCTTCTGAAGGTGGCTCCGCCCCTGCCCCGAAGCCAAGGACCAAAATTGTCGGCAAGGGCAAGGAGCCGGCGGCCGAACCCTCGAGCTGGAAGAGGAAGATAAAGCATGCCGATGGAAGGTCCGTCAGGCCTGCACCCTCTGCAGCAGCTCCTTCTCCCCGGAGGGGGAGGTCTTCAACATCTGCAGCGACTGCACTTGCAGCAGTGTCTTCCCGAGGTGCTAGCTCTGGGCATGTGACTCCAGTACCAGGGCCAGCTGAGGTCTCTGGGTCTGGAGGTCCTTCCCAGTCGATGGGGGCCTCAACTAAGGAAATGCCCGCGGCTGCAACAAGTTCCGGGGGGCCTTCCGGAGCTACCACGCCTGCGGTGGCCATGGTCAGTCCAGAACGCTCGGGAAAGAGATTCCGTGCAAGCTGGTGCGGAAGCCTTCCGAGGTAATTTTTAATCTTTACCTCAGACAGTTGTTTTGTTGTAGTAACTGTTTTTTAAGTTTCTTCATCCATCATCTGCAGCGTCCCCAAGAAGAGGAGTGAGGCTCCGCCCTCATCCACAGCAGCTGAAGCTGTGACGGCGGAGTCTTCTGCTCCTGTCCCGGTGCCGCCCCAAGTGGTGGATGAAGCTGCGGCAGCTCTGGCGCCAGCTGTCATGGCCATAGACCTCGACTCATCCCCCGAAAGCTGCTCTATGCAGTTCTTATCGCCTCCAGGAAGCTTCGCCATTACTTCCAAGCTCACAGGATTTAAGTGGTGACTTCTTACCCACTTCGAGCAATCTTGCATACTCCCAATTCAACTAGGAATATTGCAAAGTGGGCAGAGGAATTGGCCGAATTCGATCTCGAATTCTTTCCAAGACAAGCAATCAAGAGTCAAGCATTGGCAGATTTTGTGGCGGAATGGACTCCCTCTCCATCAAAACCTGGGGGCCCCAGTGAGAAGAAGCCGGAACACAAGGCTCCGGTCTTCACCGAGCCTCACTGGACCCTCTACTTCGACGGCTCCATGCAAAAACAGGGGGCCGGAGCTGGAATCCTTCTCCTCGCACCAACCGGGGAGAAGGTAAAATACATGGTACACCTTGACTTCAAGGCGACCAACAACATGGCGGAGTACGAAGCACTCATCTATGGACTAAAGGTGGCACTGTCATACGGTGTCAAGTAGCTGCTGGTCAAGGGAGATTCACAGCTCATCATTAAACAAGTGAAGGGTGAATTCTCCTGCAACAATCTCCAGCTAGCTGCTTACCTCCTTGAAGTCCAGAGACTTCAGAAGGACTTCGAAGTCCTAGACCTCCACCATGTACAGCGTGTTCACAATGCTGAAGCCGACGAACTCTCGACGAAAGCGTCAACTGGAGCTCCAGCTCCCGACAGAACTTTTGTCCGGAGGTTGTCAAAACCCACAGCTCAGCCTGCCGAACTGAGCGAAGGGGGCGAGATCAGCATCCCGAAGCTGATGGTCCCGATGGCCCTGTTACCATGGCAGCCATCAAGGGTCGTAGGTGCTGCCGGAAGCTCCGAGCAACCCAGCACGCAAGAATCAAATGCTCAAGTTAGCTCCGATGCATGGATCTCGGAGATCCGGAGCTACTTGAAAGACAACATCCTTCCTGACGATGATGTATCCGATGACCGGATAGTCAGATTTGCTAAAAGATACACGTTGGTAGAAGGGGATCTCTACCGGCGCGGTGCCAACAGTTTCCTAATGAGGTGCATCACAAGGGAAGAAGGTTGCGAGCTCCTCGCAGGAAATCCATGAAGGCGAGTGTGGGAACCACGCGTCTTCCCGCACGCTGGTCGGTAAAGCCTTCCGGCATGGCTTCTACTAGCCTACAACACTCCAGGATGCAACTGAGCTGGTGAAGAAATGCAAAGCATGCCAATTTCATGCAAAGCAAATTCACACACCAGCTCAGCCTCTACAAATGATACCTCCTACATGGCCCTTCGCTGTGTGGGGGATGGACATATTGAGACCTTTCCCAAGAGCCGTCGGAGGTTACAAGTTCCTGTATGTCGCCATTGACAAGTTCACCAAGTGGCTGGAAGCAACTCCAGTTGTGACAATAAACAAGCAATCTGCTATCAACTTTTTGCAGTCCATTGTATGCAGATTTGGAGTCCCAAACAAAATCATTACTAATAACAGGACCCAATTCACAAGCTCTGCATTTCAAGATATTGTGATGACCTCGGCATTCAAGTTTTCTACGCCTCCGTAGCTCACCCGGCAAGCAATGGCTAGACCGAGAGAGCAAATGCTGAAATCCTGAAAGGACTCAAAACGCGCACCTATGAGCCCTTGAAAAAACATGGAGCCAACTGGATTGAAGAGCTTCCGCCCATTCTATGGGCCAACAGGACAACTCCAAACCGGTCAACTGGAGAGACACCCTTCTTCCTGGTGTACGGAGCTGAAGCAATCCTTCCTCCGGAAATCACCATGGGGTCACTTTGGGTCCGGACCTTCGACGAAGCCAAGCAGGACCAGCTCCAGTGTGAATACCTAGACCTCCTTGAGGAGGGAAGGTGCCAAGCAGCTGTTCGGAATGCCCGATACTGTCAAGCCCTTCGGCGCTATCATCAGCGGCATGTACGCAACCGATAGCTCGAGGAAGGCGATCTGGTGCTACGGACAATACAATCCAGAGAAGGGTTAAACAAACTCTCCCCCAGCTGGGAGGGACCCTTCCGAGTGATTAAAGTATCCCATCCCGGAAGCGTTCACTTGGCTACCGAGGATGGGACACCTCTCCCAAATCCTTGGAATATTGAGCACCTCCGTAAGTTTTACACTTAATATCACGGAGGTGAGTCTGTAGTAACTTGAGGTGTATGTTATAAAGTGATTGTACAGAGTCGGGTAGTTCCTCCGGGAGAACAGCCGGACCTTTCCCGGAATGTCCGCAAAGTTCATGCAACACTTGTCACAGTCTCAGAACTAAAAGTGTGGCTAGCTACCCTGGGTCAAACGAGAAATGAAACACGCTTAGCCTGGTTCCGTACCCTTAGAGTGTACTTGTTTCCCCTGTACCCCAGACCTATAATGAAAGACATCTTCATGTGAAACAGACTCCACGTGCATTTATATTGTACAGGCTCAACATTTTTTATTTTTCTCTTTCTTGTCGATAACAAAGTTGTGCAATTCTTAAGAAATTTTAGTTCAACCAGTTCATGTACAATTCGAGATGTATTGTCAATTCTTTTGGATTCAAATATTGTTCATGGCCCACTCGCCTGAATGCCGCCAAGCCAATCTAGGGCCGGAGTGTGCTATCGACTTAGCCTGGTCAAGCACCCTAAGTACGCCACTCTACCTACACCACGGCAGGCCGAAGTAAGGCGGGTCCAAGTACAATTGGATCTGGAAGAAAGAAGGAAACGCATTCGGTTGTATTTAGAATTGTGTTTGACCTAAAACTTTTTTGGGAATCGTAAGCCGCGATGAAGTTATAGGCAAGGAGCGAATTTTACTATTTTTCTTGGCTTCAGTGTGCAGGAAAAATAAAGAATCCACGTTGATGGAGAAAAGCCGAAGATAACAAAGCTCTGACTCCTCCTAGGTGGCTTGTGATTGATGTTAAACATTGAAAACGAGCATTATCGGAGAAACCAAGCTCCGGCAAAGCTAGGGGGGCCAACTGTCGATGCAGAATAAAAGATGGTGAGAAGACCCCACAAGCAGAGTCTACTGCCGACAAGCTACGCGTTGGCAAAGGTCACTGCCGGGGCTACTAAGCTCCGACACCCCGGAGGGCTAACTATTGATGCTCTACGTGTTGATGGGGACTATTGCCAGAGCTACTAAGCTCCGACGGTAGTCAATGTCGGAGCTTCTGAGCTCCGACAACCACAGGGGGCCTTCACTATCGAAGACTTCGGACCTACACTCTACAAGTTCGAAGCAAACGAGTCTTCAACAAAATACAATATCCTCTTGGTACATGTTCACAATCAAATTGTGTACATCTACCAGGGGGCCAAGTGAAGACAGAAGTGTTGAAGACAAAAAAATGAAATTCGTTAACAAATTGTGGAATTCATTCATCCGGAGACAAGGGATTACAAAATTGGGGAAGAAAAAGAGAGAATACAAGTGGGAGCTACAGAGATGGTCCTAGACCCTATAGAAGGACTAGGCGACCTTCTGAGCAACCTCCGACACGTTGGCTCGGGTGGCTCCACCTTCTCCTTTGACAGGACCTTCAAGCATCGGGTCCAGAGGAAATTGGGGGTCCCGGCTGGTGTAGCACGTCAGCACATACTTTGCGACATTCTTCGCCAGGGACTGCCCCTGAACCTCCAACTGGTCCGCGATGACGTCACCCACCTTGGAGAGTTTGCCACCCGCCGAGCTCAACGCTTGCAACGCCAGGTCCGGCTCCAGCTCTGGATCATCTGGACGCACGGGACTGAAGCCCATTGGTGTCAGCGCGTCGTTGGCTTTGCTCAGGAACTCCCAAACCTGTAGGGAGTCTGCAGTCCTCAAGCCCTTCAGTTCATCCAAGGATCTTTTGGCCGCCGCTACTTCAGAATTCTCACGAACAAGGCGCTCAACCTATTTGGCATTTTGCTGAATCTTTTCAGCAACCTGATTCTTGAGTTTTCCGAGCTCCTCCTCCCGGAGGTGGATCTTGTTCCGGCGGTCAACCAGGTCCTTCTCTCGGCCCCTAACTTTCTTCTCCCTGGCAGCGATGGCACACTCTTGCTTATAGAGTTCCTGCCCTTGCACCCAGGCCTTCTCCTCCTCCTCAACGCGACGCTCCTCCAACTTCTTGGTGCGTTCCTCGAGGCCCTTGTCAGCCAGAGCCACCTTTTTGGCGAGCTCCTCCTCCCTCTTCAAGACATCATCCTGCAGCTCTAGGAGTTTTTGCTCTTCGTCTTCGAGCTTCTTCTCCCTCTCCTCAAGTGCCTCCCTGCACTTGATGAGGATAGTGTTAATGGCTTAAAGCCTTTCTTGGCGATCATCAGCCGCACTATTAGTTTCCTTGGCCTGCTCATAAATGGCCCGGGTTTGAGTGTCAAGGGCACGAGTCAAGCTCTCCCTATAATCCAATAATTTTCCCCAGTATTCCAGGCGGACCTTCTCCTGTTTGATCCACTCCTTATCGTCTGCCAGCCTCGACATCGCCAGCTTGGTCTCGAAGTAGAGCTGATTACGCCACCGCCTAAGGGTTTGGCGCTCCTCTTCAAGAGCCTTGCTGTCATGGTAGAACTCCAGCTGGACTTGACGCAGATTGGAGCAAGCGTTGTCAATGGACAACGACAGGGGAATAGGGTCCGGACCTACTGGGGTCTCCTCCGCTGGTTCTAGCGGGTTCTCGCTTACAAAAATTGGGTCCCACTCTACAAGAGTGGTCCCCTGAGCCTCCACGACACTAGGGCCGTCCTCTGGGATAGCCTCAGTCGCCACCGAGGAGGGTCCCGCAGAAGAAGTTCCGACCTCCGGAAGTGGTTCCGAAGGCCCTGCCGCCAGGTCTTCATTTGCCCCATCAGGCATGGGGCCAGCGACTTCATCAGGGCACCCTGGCTCAGCAGCAGCCACCTCTACCGTCATCACTTTCGGAGCAGGGGCTACATCCGGCTCGGCCTGGGCTCCTCCTCCGCTGGTGGCTCAGGTGTTGGCGCCTCGACCATCATGAGTTTGACTGTTGATGCCTCCGCAACAACTGGCCCTGAGGACGGAGCTTCAACCTCAACTGGCTCAGGTGCCGGAAGGTCTTCAACTGCAACCGGCTCTGCAGCCGGAGCTTCAGTGGCAACCGGCTCTGAGGCTGGAGCTTCGGAGGTAGCCGGCTCAACCACCGGGACTTCCTCAACATCTGGCTCGCTCGCCAGGACTTCAATAACCTCCGGCTCAACCGCCGGGGCTTCGACAATTTCCAGCTCTGGGGCCGGAATCACTGCTTCCTCCGGCTCAGCGGCCAAAGCTTCCAACATCTCAGCATCAAGACCTAGGGCTTCAACCTCCGGGGCAGGTGCCGCTGGCGCATCTTCTCTCCCGTGGTCCGGCGCTACCACGGGAGTCTCGGGGGATGAGTCGAGGTCCATGACCACGACAGCTGGCGCCGGAGCTGCCGCAGCTTCAGCCACCACTTGGGGCGGCACCGGGACAAGAGCAGAAGCCTCCGCCCTCACAGCTTCAGCTGCTGTGGCTGAGGGTGGAGCCTCACTCCTCTTCTTGGGGACGCTGCAGATGATGGATGAAGAAACCTAAAAAACAGTTACTACAACAAAACAACTGTCTGAGGTAAAGATTAAAAATTACCTCGGAAGGCTTCTGCACCAGCTTGCACGAAATCTCTTTCCCAGGTGTTCTGGACTGACCATGGCCGCCGTCGGCGTGGTAGCTCCGGAAGGCCCCCCGGAACTTGTTGCAGCTGCGGGCATTTCCTTAGTCGAGGCCCCTCTTGATCGGGAAGGACCTTCGGACCCAAAGACCTCAGCTGGCCCTAGTACTGGAGTCACATGCCCGGAGCTAGCACCCCGGGAAGACACTGCTGCAAGTGCAGTCGCCGCAGTTGTAGAAGACCTCCCCCTCCGGGGAGAAGGAGCTGCTGCAGAGGGTGCAGGCCTGACGGACCTTCCGTCGGCATGCTTTAGCTTCCTCTTCCGGCTCGAGGGTTCGGCCGTCGGCTCCTTGCCCTTGCCGACGACTTCGGTCCTTGGCTTCAGGGCAGGGGTGGAGCCACCTTCAGAAGCCCCAGGGATCACCACCCTGGAAGTCGATCGTCTCTCGATGACACCGAGGTCGTCAAGCACCAACATCATCCGCCGGAGCTCCCTACTGAATTGTACTTCCAAGTTCAGAGGGAGGAAAGCTGGTGGCGGGGTCAAGTCATCACCCGCGACGTCGATGCCGTGCTGGAAATTCTTGAGATGAAACTCCAAGGTCGCCCCCTCCATGTTGGACTTCAGCCCGGTCTCGACACGGTCGTCGTCCATCACACTATTGAGGGACCAAGCGAGTTTTTCTCTCCCCTTCAGCGGTGCCCACCTGTTGACCAGGAAATTGCAAAATACCGCCTGAGGAATTAATCCTCCCTCCACACAATGGTGGATCCTGGTCAGAGCAGGGTTGAAGGCATCCGACAGCACCGGAGCTTCACTCCAGACTGCAATGTTGATGTTGGGGAGGCCTTCGGGCAGCTCCAGCTTCTCGTGCTCCTCCACCCCGATGACTATCCAATCTTTCTTCCAATCGTCCCACTTTCCAGAGGGAAACGACCGGAGGTACTTGAATGGGCACTTCTTGCGCTTCACAAAGTAGTAGAAGCCAAGGTACTCATCACTCCTTTCGGTGGTATGGACGGTGAAGAAGGTCCGGAAAAGCTCATAAACCAGGACCGGGCGGTCCCAGTTAAAGCCACTGGAAAATAGTTGGCCATTACGACCTCATTTCCTCCAGCTGCCAGGATGGTAGTGGAGTAAATCTAAAGAAATTCGACAGGATTAACGGTCCCGTCAAACTTCTCCGGCAGGTGAGGTCGGAATTTCCGTGGCCACCTGACCATACGCAGATTCATGGCCAGGGCTGGCCAGGGCTGAATGTCCTGAGCTTCTCGTCTTTCACGAGCACGCTCGATATGGACTCGGCCGTCTTGTTGACAGTATCGGCGATCAAGCTCCGCCCGGAGGTCATGAGTTGAAAGCCTTGATACCGTGTGAGTGCGTTGCGCCCCGGAGGGCAACGACATCACTTGCTGTGACGCAGCACGTCTCATGTTGTTGGAAACGTGCGGACCAAGTCTGCCAGACAAGGTCCGTCGCTGCGACGGAGCCCGTCCTGAAGGAGGAGGACCCTGGTTACTGATGCGGTTGGTTGCTGCTGCAACCAAGTGTTCCACATCGGCCCTCCACTGCTCCATTGCATTTCGGGATGCATCCGGAGGTGGTGGGCGCTGAAGGAGAGCACGTGCTGCATGGAGCGCGTGTTCCGGGTTGTCATGATTTGCCGACGCAGTGATTGACGCTGGTGCACCATCGCGCTGCCCAGATTGATTTGCTGGTGGAGGCAGCGGTGGTGGAAGTGTGACTCCTGCTGGAACTGAGGTTCCTGCTGGTCGCTGCATATTGGAGGGATTGCCCCCAACAGCTTGAACAGCGGGATGACCATTGGATGATTTAGCAGTTGAGTTCACCATTCTTGAAATCTCAGGCGCCACCTACCTGGCGCACCAACTGTCGGTGGTTTTGATCTGGCGGATCTCCCGACACTACTAAAAGTGTTTGCGGAGTTTGAAGTTCGGTGTGGGCGCGCGGAGATTCAAGAAGGTGAAATGTAAAATGACACAGGAGACACAAAGATTTATGTGGTTCGGGCCACCTGAGCATAATACCCTACTCCACGGGGTGTGTTGGTGTTGTATTGGATGTATCAACTCAACTCAGGTGACGTGAGTTGAGAGCGTGTGTGAGCCGATCAGACCAGATTAGATCCGCCCAGATCAGAGAGCTCCCCTCTATGTATCGTCGGCCTGTCCTTTTATAGTACAAGGACAGGCCATTACAAGTTGGCCTGGCCCGACATGTGGCCCCGGCGGCTACTAATATTGATACACATTTGATGCGCTTAATTACCCTTAATGACCGAGTTACGGGCTTTGACAGTGCCGTTACTGATAATAAGGGTCGTCCGATCGTGTGTCATTAACATAGTATTAATGACACTTAATCGGGTCTTGAAGTCCTTGATTCCCCTTTGAAGATCCGGAGCCGTTGTGGAGTCTACCGGAGGTTTGAGGTTGAAGATCCGACGGTTGGACACGTGGCAACTCCGGAGCATACTGTGGGGAACAGATAGGTCCGGTGCCACGAGACACGTGTCAGTTTTCCGGAGCATCCCTCGGTCTGGGGTTAGGTCCGGGGGTGCCGTTATGGTACATAGCCCAGAGCTTCCCCCTTGTGGGCGGTAGCTCCGGTTTGATGGTACATGTGGCAATCCTGGGACTAACCATGTTGGGGAAGCGGGTCCGGTTATGTCTGACATGTGGGCCTCCGAAGGTCTTCAAATCAAGTAGATGACATTTCCTTGAGATCTTTGCAATCTCAAGGGGTATACAGTATTCAGGGTACCGACAATGTCGTGACGTAGTAAGAAAGAGTAGTTGGAATCAATGGAATTATGCTCTATGTGAATCAATGTTTTATTACATGTTGTAGCTATATTGATAATTAAATTTACCTTTCATGAAACTTTAACTTGCTGCTAAAAACTGAAAATGAAGGACATACTTCAGGCGAGTATCTTCTATGCAAATCAGCCGCCTATGTGGTTAGAGTTCCTAGCATGTAGAGTTGCATGTTTAGTTGAGACAGTTAAGTCTTGCTGAGCGTTATGCTCACGGTTTGTAGTTAATATATTTTGCAGGTACAATGTTGCATCTGGCGGGTTGCGTAGTGCGGCATCACCCCCCTTGTGTTGTATTGCCGAGCGGAAATCCCTATGAGCCGCTGCTTTGCTTCATGTTGCTAGTGTGAGGTATTCCGGGCTGAATACTCTCACTTGTGCAGTAGCTAGGTTTGAGAGAAGTATTATGTACTTCCGCTGTTGTAAAAATAGTTTTGTTATAAAAAGAGAATAGAATGTGACACGCTCATTTGTGTTATCAATATTTTGTATATCTTTTTGTGTGATGTTGGTAGCCGCATCGCACGGTACCACCCAATGTGAATCCTGGAATGTCGGGACCCCGGTCCCCACAACTTATTCCTAGAAAATGGATCGCAGTGATGACCTAGGATGAAGGGTAACATTGTGCCAAAAGAAAAATGATGAATACTCGCTCGATAGGGGATGAAAGGATTTGCGATTTTCACCGTGAGAAAGGTGGTGTCCCGGCGCTCCTTTTGTCTGTTGGAGTCGAAGCATGAAAGGGCCTAGTTCGCCGGTGCCACGGGGGCAGAGGACGACGTCCACGGCGGCTCAACGGCAACGTCCGGGAAAACTTCAAATATACCAGCAAATAAGCAAGGAATCAAGCAAGTTAATGTATGGGAATGAGGAGCAAAGGGTTGCACCCTCTTTCACTGTTGGGAGCATGGCGAGATCTTGCTTCGTTTGGCCGGCAAGTGGCCAGCAACCCCGGTGGCGATGCTGCGCAGTGGCGGGAGAGAAAACAGAGCGAGGAAGCTTCATGCTTTTCCACTTCGGCCAGAGAAGTAGCGATAGGGATGGAGAGAGCTTGAATTACACGCAAGGGAGGCCATGCAGCTGCTTACTGTCGAGCAGGAGGCGGCACAGAACGTGGAACAGCGGGGAGGCGGAGAAAACAGAGCACTCAGTCGGTTCAAGGCAAATGGGAGGCTCACCAGTGGGTCCCACATTGATTCACCCTCATCCCTTCTCTGGTCACTTAATTCTCCTACCTACATTGCTCCAAAAATATCTGATATTTGTGGGGAGGCAAATTCAAAGATGGAGAATATGGTTCTGTCAATTATCTGAATTGACCAGGTTTCATCTGAAATTCAAATTCGAATTTGAATTTCAATGGAATTCAATGTACACATTGAATTGAATAGAAAATGTGCTCCAAATTTTATGAAATTTGACAGGGATGCTATTTAAATATTTGGAAGTTAATGGTGAGCTCAGATTTTTATTTGGAATTAGTTTGAACAGTAGCTTACTTCAGATTTTTGAATTTCCTCCATTACAGTTTGAATTGATTTGATCTTCAAATTGCCATTTCAACTTCTTTTCTCATTCTTGTTTTTATCCTTTCAGCAGAAACTTTGCACTATGAAATTTATGACTTTTACATCCCTCCCCCCTCAAAAGAATCTCGTCCTGAGATTACAATTGAAAGAGACGAAGTTAAAAGATTACTGGATATGAGATGATAACAAATCAAGATAGTTTGATCGGAGATAGTCCTCGCTTTCCCATGTCGCTTCGTCTGCGTTATGGTTACTCCACAAGACTTTGTAGAAGTACAAAGTACGGTTCTTGGTGACGCGAGTCTTTTCATCGATAATTCGGATCAGATACTCAGAATAAGTGAGATCTGGTTGGAGAGCTTCAATGTTTTCGGTGTGGATTTCAGCCAGGGATTTAAGGCACTTCCTTAGCTGAGAGAGGTGGAATACATTATGAGTTCCAGAGAGCAACACCGGTAACTCCAAACGATAGGCCACGGGTCCGTATTTTTCAATTACGGTGAATGGACCGATGAATCGTGGAGCAAGCTTTCCCTTCACTCTGAAGCGATGAATTCCTTTCATCGGAGAGACACGAAGGTAAACGTGGTCTCCAATGTCAAAGTGGAGAGGTCGATGTCTTTTATCCGCATAACTTTTCTGCCGAGATTAAGCAGCCTTGAGATTTGCTTGGTTCACTCGCACTCGTTGTTCAGCTTGATTCACAAGATCAATACCATATATCACTCGCTCACCGGATTCACACCAGTTGAGTGGTGTGCGACATTTCCGGCCGTAGAGAGCTTCATACGGTGCCATCTTGATGCTAGCTTGATAGCCATTGTTATATGAGAACTCCGCCAACGGTAAGTGATCATTCCAATTTTTAACGTGGTGGACGGCAACAAGCGCGTAGCATATCTTCAAGAACTTGATTCACCAGCTCAGTTTGACCATCCATCTGCGGGTGATATGCAGAGCTTCGGATCAGTTTTGTCCCTAATGACTCATGCAGCTGCTCCCAGAAGTGAGCAACGAACAGCGCACCACGATCTGAAATAATTGTCCGGGGAATCCCATGCAAGCACAGGACTCTTGCAATATACAACTTCGCATACTTCTTAGCAATGTACTTTATATGTCAGAGATGAAATGAGCTGATTTGGTTAGTCGATCGACTATCACCCAAATCGAATCATGCTTTTGGAATGTGAGAGGTAATCCGACAATGAAATTCATACTAATGTCCTCCTATTTACAGGCTGAAATGTTTAATGATTGCAGCTGTCCGGCTTTCCTCGTTTGGTGGCCTTTCACCCGCTGACATGTATCACACTCGGATACGTACTTTGCAATTTCTCTTTTCATTCATATCCACCAAAATCTTGTTTTCGGATCTTGATACATTTTGTTAGTGCCCGGATGAATAGAACACTTGGACAAGTAAGCTTCGTCCAAGATTTTCTTCCGAAGTTCCATATCACGGGGTACCACTATAGGGTCTTTGAACCACAATGTACCATGTTCATCACTGCGGAAGCACTTCAATTCCCCATTCTTCATTCTTCTCCGAATGTGCGACATACCCACATCTTTCTTTTGAGCTTCCATAATCTCCTCTCGTATGGTAGGAATGAGAGCAAGATTATATAATTCTCCCTATGGAAACAAGTTTAAACTCGGCTTGTCTTCGTCCATGGGAGTGATGGACAGATTGTTAACATGATACTTGCGGCTCAGCGCATCAGCGACCACATTCGTCTTGTCGGGATGGTAGTGAATTTCAATCTCATAATCTTTGATCAACTCTAACCATCTTCGCTGTCGAATATTCAACTCCTTGTGAGTGAAAATATATTTTAGGCTCTTGTGATCGGTGTAGAGATGCACTAGATTTTCGAGTAAATAATTCCTCAACATTTTCAAAGCGAGTACAACGGCAGCGAGCTCAAGGTCATGAGTCGTATAATGTTGCTCATGATTCCAGAGCTGTCATGATCCATAAGCAATCACGCGGCCTTCCTGCATTAACACGCAGCCAAGATCAATGCCAGACACATCACAATAAATGTCGAAAGATTTGGTCGTATCCAGCTGAGTTAGCACTGGGGCTGTTGTGAGATTCTTTACTAATGCTTGAAATGCTTCCTCACATGTCTTTCCAATTTTATTTGGTCCCCTTTTTCAGCAGCTCCGTCATTGATTAAACGATTTTTGAGGAGCTCGAAATGAACCTCTGATAATATCCCGCTAACCCGAGGAAGCTGCGAACTTCATGAACGGACTTTGGAGACCCCCATTTCAGCACTTGCACATTTTTGCTTGGATCAACAGCAATGCCCTCCGCTAAAATAATGTGACCCAAAAAGGGTACTTGGCTGATCCAAAACTCGCACTTGCTGAATTTTGCATCAAGCTTGTGATCTCGCAATCGTTGAAGAACGATATGCAAGATTTTGGCGTGTTCTTCCGCTGATTTTGAATAAACCAGAATGTCATCGATGAAGACCACGACAAACTTGTCCAACTCAGGCATGAATAAAGAATTCATGAGGTACATAAAGAGAGCCTGCGCGTTGGTAAGTCCGAACGACATGACAAGAGATTCGTAGAGCCCGTATCTCGTCGAGAATGCCATCTTTGGTATATCCTCCGGTCGGATTTTTTGATGATATCCAGACCGAAGATCCATCTTCGAGAAAACCTTAGCACCCAAAAATTGATCAAATAAAATATCGATGCGCGGTAGTGGATACTTGTTCTTGATCGTCACAGCGTTGAGCAGACGATTGTCCACACATAGACGTAATGTCTTGTCTTTCTTCTTCACAAATAATGAGGAGCAGCCCCAAGGTGATGAACTTGGGTGTATGAGACCTTTGTCCAGCAGGTCCTTCAAATGCTCCTTTAACTCCGACAACTCATTTGGTGCCATCTTATACGGCCTTCGAGAAATAGGTGTGGTTCCCGGAATCAGTTCAATCTTGAACACAATGTCCCTATCCGGTGGCATACCTAAAAGGTCGTCGAGAAACACGTACAGATATTCATGGACCACACGAATGTACTCAAGCTGTGTGGCTTCCGCGTTATATGTGGTTGGAATTTCTTGGATAAGGCGGTCTAGAATGAGAGTGTGTGATTCATGTAGTGGAGAGTTTAAATGGACCACACGTGGAACGATGTCGAGAACAGCACCATGGCGGTGTAGCCATGACATTCCTAAGATGACATCGAGCTTCTGACTTTCTAATATAATTAGAGAAGTCGGATATAGATTCCTACCCAATTGAAGTGGTGCACTATAGACCATCCTATCAGCTGCTACTTTCCCACCCGCAGAGCAAATCAAATATGGACATTTTGTGGGAATGATAGGTAATTGGTATTTGATGACATATGATTGGCTAACTAAATCATGGGTGGCACAGGAGTCAAATAATATGACTACGGGGTGTTGAAGTAGGGAAACCTACTCGCAAGGATGGGTTCGCCATCCGGCACGTCATCGATAGCTAGGTGGTGGACGTTGCTGGGTTTTGCTGCTGGTTTCTCGGGCTGGTTGCGTGGTTGAGCTGCACCCTGACATTGTTCTTGTCCTCTGCCCTAACGCTGCTCGGGGCAGTCCCTCACAAGATGCCCGACACGGCCACACGTATAGCTCGTGTATTGTGTCGGGTTCCCTCCAAGCTGCAGACGGGATCTCGAGGTGGATACGCACGCGGGACCATCCTTTGCTGCTGCTGCTGCTGTGGAAATGGCAGTCGGAAACGCGGCGCGTTGAAAGAACGGCCGCGGAACTGCTGCGGTCGTTGGTGGCTGCCATTGCTGCCCGGATGGTGATCGATACACCAAGCGGTACTACTGTGGACCACCACCGCTGCTGCTTGACGGCGAGCTGCGTTTCCTCCTATAAAAAGTGAGCTCGTGCTGAGCATCCTCTTGTACAATCACGACATTGATGATGTCGTTGAAGGCGCCGTGATTGCATTGTGCAAGTTGGACCTTCATCTTTGGATTAAGGCCCCAGAAGAACGTGTCTCGCTTCTTGTCTCCCGTCCCAACATAATCCAGCGCATACTGCGCTAGATGGTTGAACGAGCGGGAGTATTCATGAGCACTCCTCCCGCTTTGTTTTAGCTCCAGATATTCCTGAAGCTTCCTCTTCATGATACCGGGAGGTATATGGTAGGCGCAGAACAGCTCGATCCATGTGACCGCATGACCAGCCGGTAGTGACGCGATGTAGTACGCCTACCAAGCAACGGCGGATCCCTGAAGCTGTTGCACTGTGGATAAAGTTGTCCGCTCGAGAGGCTCCTCGATCTCTGTAAAGACCAGTGGATGTGTCGCCAAGAAGTCCGAGTACAAACTCTTTTGTGGCTGGCGTTGCCCATTGTCTTGTCGCCCTCCTTGACAGGACGAATTCTGCACCAACATCTGCAGCAACTCAGTTTGCTCATCGCGCAAGCCAAGCACTGCGGCGAGAATCTCCGTGAGAGTCCTTGGAGGTTCAGGTGGTGGTGGTGGAGGATCTTGTTGCTGCGGTGTTGTAGTTTGCTCCCGCGTCGGAGATTCATCACCACGTCCCTTACAAGAGCCTCCCATCTCAGACGTAGAACGTGTATGCACCATTCTGCATGCACATGATTTAAAAATCAGCAACATGTTTGTTTTCTTCATCCAGTCCATACAATAGTAGTGCGAGCATTGACAATGTAATAATTGCATAACATTCACATATATTGATAAAGTACAAACTTTATACAAGATATATTATATCGTGACCAAGTTTACAATAGTGAACTCCAAAATGACAGACTCCCACTATGGAAGTGCATCTCAACTATACTTGGTCTCCATGAGACGTCATACACACATTGTCATCTCATACACACTAGTATTTATAATATGATACAAACATGGCTTCCAAATAAACGTGAGCAACCGTTAACTATACGTTGCCCCGTGATGCCAGTAGTACTGCCCCATCCTACTCTGATTCATCCTCGGCGGCGAACTCGAGTAACTCAGGATCTTCCTCCTCCTCATGACACGGAAGCACCTGCACGCCCATGTTCAGCAACATGTCCTCAGCCGGTGGATACACGACTGGTTGCGCCAAGTGTGGCTGAGCCTCCCACAAGTCCTTCTGAACTTGAACTGCCTCGGCTTCCAACCCTGAGCTTCGTCGATGGCTTCATCTTGTGCCTCGTTGATCACCAACAACTGCTCTTGCTGTTGCTGCACCACCAGCTGGTTCGCCTGAATCTCACCACGAGCTTGCTGCAGTTCCCTGCGAGCCCGCCATAGTTCGGCACGAGCTTTCCGCAGTCTATTGCGAGTGTGTCACAGCTTATTCTTGCGTTGATTCGGCCAGTGACTTGTCGGAGCCAGGAACGAACGTAGGTTCTCATTGATATAATCAAGAGTGTCACCTCGTCCAAACGCTTACCTAAAGGCTTCGACCTGCTACTGAATTATTACCCCTTGCGTAATAACCACCATGTTGGATGCCGCGACATAAGTCCCAAGTGTCGTCGATGTCGTGTCGCCGTTCGGTTGATAGGCCTCAACCATACAACGCTGCCACTCTAGACCAGCCGCACCACGAGCAGGAGAAGAGCAAATTGTGTCCCAGCCATGGCATCTTGATGAAGCTCGCAAATCTTCATAAGCGCTTCGCCCGCGACGACGGCCCACATGTCCTCCAAATGAGCTCCCAAGGTTGTGACCGAAAAAGGAGCCCATCCACGAAGAAGTGGACTAGAAGGGACGTCAACAAGGACGGTGCAGAACATTACGCCTCTGTCGTTCATCTCATGACCCCAATAGCATGGCATTTCAATGAAGACAAACTGCTCAAGCACTTCCCACAGCATGATCAGCAAACCCGGATGGTTAGCGCATGTGGAGAACACCCATACGTCAAGTAACAGTAGCATCACATCCACCATCTATAAAAGAAGTTTTTGAATGGGTCAAATACTCAAATTCAATAAATTTTGTTGATAAACAGATCTGGGATGTGATAATTAAATTATGAAAGTGAATCAAATTCAAATGTCGAATGAAACATCACACTGGAATTTTGATCCAGTTTCTGTTCATTCTGACCAGTCTGGAGAAACTCACAATTTTCATCCAGTTTGAGGCATATTCAGGACTTGAGTTGAACTACAAAGCTGTAGTACACTCTAATAGCATTCCAGAATGTCTTTATTTGCCTCGGATCTTTTCTGTATGAGGATATATGGCTTTTTCAAGTTGACAGTGTTTTTGGAAAAAAAATTACAGCACTTCCTTTGTTTAAGGCTGATTTATCAACATTTTTCCAGATACAAAACATCAATATATGCAAAAATCCTAAATTACAACATTGTTTCATACATCCTCAGAATTCCAGAAATGTGTTACATGAAGTAATTCATCGATTCTACTAGGAGATATGATAAAAACAGTGACGGGGTACAGAAATTGTCCAGTCTCTGTCCAGATTTAACAGAGCTTGGAAATTTGAATTTTCATTAGTTTACAGGGGGATTCTGATCTAGAGTTGAACATAAGAGTTTTATAGGATCTCTAAACTTTCCAACCATGTATGTTAAGACTCTCAGTGGTTATTCCTACAGAGAGTTTTGCTATTCCAAATTCAAGTATTTTGCTGCAAGATTCTCAGTTTGAATCAGGAACCTGGCAGTTTAAGTTCAAATGGAATTTTCCAGTTTTAAATCTTGAAATCTGCCTTGGAGCTGAAAATGAAACTTGTGGATGACTTCCTCAAGTTTCAAATACCATGCGCCTTCTTATCGCAGCGACCACATGATTAATTGTCAATCTGACCAGGACACTCCAAACCAGAGATTACATATTCAAACTTAGTCTTAAGTTAAAAAATCTACTTGTTGTCGAGTCACATCTCCATCACGGATATCGCCGTCGATGTGCCTGATGAAACTAGAATGCAATGCCGGTACTACGCCCTCACCAAATAAAATCCTAAGCCGGTATTCCGCCATACGTCTCAATGGTGGCACTAATGATGTTCACTCACAAACGTTTTTAACTCGACCTACTTAAAACATGGTTAATGTACCTGCAACTACACACAAATTACTGATCAATCATATGGTGCCGTACGGCACAACCCACACGGGCGAGCATTTCAGACAGTCACAATAATATATATGAAAGTAAAAACATTCGTCCTGTATCATTCCATATGGGCCGCCCCGAGCTAAGCCATGTCTCGAGGTACATGACCAGGTTTTCTACCACACGATGGGGGTCCCATGTCTTTGGATAATGCTGCACCAGTAGGAGGCGCATCGGGTTATGTAGCTCCTGATGGGGTCCCACATCTTTGCCTAATGCTACACCAGCAGGAGGCGCTTTTGCGTGTTTATTTAAAAACACATTACGTGCTTTTCAACCGCACAATAGGTGGCCACATAATTTATCTCGTGCGCCAGGGACCAGCACTGTGTATGGCTCTTGGAACATTGAACATTCAAGAATTGCATACTTCATGTTTTTTATCACATGATGGGGTATCCTTGCTTTTGCCTGAAGCACGCTGGGGAGCAGCATTTTCATATGTTCCCAAAACCATGAGACGGTTCAGAGACTCATATTAACTCCCGTGCCAAGCAACAGGGACAATCACATGCTACCTCTCACATGGTGAGCTTACTGCAATTGATCCTTTTGTGGTGGCGTACCTTACCTATTACATGACGTCGGAGCGTCGTTATAGAATATAATAACACATAGGTTAGCTTGCCACCTTAAGTAACTAGTACTATCATAGACCTTATGTGGGCATAATAACTAATACTCACTCAACTACTTCTAAGTTTTCAGAATAGGCTCTTTTCGAGCGTGCTATTCCTAATGTGGCTCTGATACCAGGCTGTGAGTACTAGGTCCACACATTCTAGGAATCGAACTGGGTGGTGTCATGCGATGCGGCACTCAACAGCACACACAGAAAGAATTGCAGCCATCCAGCCCGGGGACACTACATATGTCACACCTGGTAAAAAGAAGGCGACCAGATGCTTTCTACATGTATGCCAGAATCATTTGAATTCATACATGTGCAGACGAAAGTGAAATACCATTAAATATTGCCATGTTCGAGTATATCAGATTATTACATAAATGACCATCCAGGTCTTAAAGAAAAGTACATAAGCAGCAGAAATCAAATAATAGGGCTCCAAGCACAGGCGTTGCACGTGGGATACGCTAGCCTAGAACATCTCATCGGGATTTGCGTAGAAGTCCTGATTCTCCTCTTCTTCGTCCTCAAAGACTGGTGGAAAAATAT
The DNA here is from genome assembly GCA_036927565.1 of Tuctoria greenei. Taxonomy (NCBI): domain Eukaryota; kingdom Viridiplantae; phylum Streptophyta; class Magnoliopsida; order Poales; family Poaceae; genus Tuctoria; species Tuctoria greenei. The sequence continues at coordinate 62,949,619 of JAYESD010000012.1, read as the reverse complement.
GCAACTAACAAGTTTGAGTACCAACGATACTCGCAAGTGGGGAAGTTTATGACATGTGGTTCACACAAGGAAGACAAATAATAGGTAAAGCACTATAGCAATTACAAACTACTCTAAATGTTGCTAAGCACCTACATCTAGGTGAAATCCATCCATAATCCCATAGTGACCAAATAATGCCCCAATCCGAACCATCAACAATTTAACCACGTGTGCTAATTATGAACTTGGTCCCAAGCCGCTAGTGTCTGTGAGCACGACTGTCTAGACAGTTTGACAAAAATTTGTAGAGTGTGTATCCTTTACCCACAGTTCGTGATTTCATCCCCTGTTGTCAGGTGGACTAAATAAACCTCCCTGTCTCCTTGGTAGCCAAGCACATTACACACTTCCTTTGGTATGTGGCCAGGAGATCACTACGAGGTGTTTTCGATGGTCCTCCCAACTTGCAATTGATACTCTAAGGTTTCATCGCACTGGCACCTGGAGTCTATTTTCCCTCCGTCAGTAGAAGTCCGCTCTTGAGCCATGCGGATCCCAAGGCAGTAATCTGAAGCAATTCCCCGCTCATTCCATTACCAACGCTATATCGGGAGAGACCAAATTACTAAACCAAGTTGTCCCATATACAACCCTGTGGCGATATTGTATGGCTTAGCAATTTCCTCCATAAACCGATCCTTATAATCCAATATGTGTCAAGCCCCAAACCAAGGTCTTGTGCACGCATGTACCAATCCATTCAACACCCCCTATCAGATTCCTATACACTACTTTCATTATTTCCAACAATTTATGAATCATAATTAATCAAATATAACATGTAGATAAGTTGTTCACATTCAATTAAGCATGGCTAAGCGTGAACTAGTTAATAGTTAACCACCCAAACCATGTTGACAAGGAATATTGTGGAAAATCTAGGGAAAAAACATAGGATTCAACTTTTAATTTATCATGCATCTAACAAAACTTAACCAAAAGGGTGCAAGGTGTTCAAGGAACTTGCCTCTAGAGTAGGGTTGGTGATCGACAAAAAGTTTGTGCTCTTGCAGGTTAAAAGTCTGTTCTGGCCCCGACTCTAGATACGATGATGCACATAAAATGATAACATACAATAAGAAAAATCACAAAATTCATACGACACAATTAAATAAACATAAAATCCTACACATTTATGATTTTATGGTTAACTTAAATCATAGGCATAAATCATGTATTTTTGAGAATTATGTTTATATGAGATAATTGGAATAAAAAAATATTTTTTAGCAACTTTATACAGATTTTATATTTATTTGAATCCTATTATTGTTTTCCAGAAAGGTTTCTATTCAAAAATATGCTCAAACTAAATTACCGACATAAAATATGCATTTTACAATTTTTACACCATTTTAAATATTTATTTCTATGTGTAAATTAATTTCTATGGATTAAATATACATATAAAGCTTTTTATGCATAAATCAGAAATTTAAATAAATTATTGAAAATATTACATAACTGAATTTAAATTAAAAATATTTAAAAAGTTGTTTTTATAATATGTTATAGAAACTAGAGACTTTCATTTAATTTCTGGTATTTTTAGGGGCTTTTCTAAATTAGAATTAAATCAGAGGCTTAAAACAATTTTTATAAAGTCTAGTGGTTGTTTTATAATTTTCGAGTATTTAATGTGCTATTTTCAAAAATTCCAGTAGCTTTTTGACTATTTTTACTTTATTTCACAGTTATTTCCTAATTTCCCAAAAGATTAAGGTTTATTTTGTAAAAAATCTGGACCAATCTGTAAGTAGTTTATAAAAATTCAGGAGTTATCTGAAAATTAACCAACGGTTATGGGGCTTTGAATTTGGGTTGTTGATTTTAAGAGGATGGCTCAGATTTAATGTACCGAAGGGGTATCCCTTAATCTAATCTCGGCCGCTCATACAAAATGGATGGCGGCCGAGAGGCCACGTTACCCCGACGGCACTGGGCGGCGGCACGCGGCGGTGCAGAGCGCCCTCGGCGGCGACCGAAACACGCACTAAACAAGCTAAAAGACACATCTCTAGGGCGGAAAAGAAAGAGGAGGGCGAGGGGATCTCACCGGAAGGTGTCGCGAGGCTGGAAGCAGGACGAAGGATGGCCAGCGACGGTGAAGGGCGGCGGGACTTGGCTTCGCCCGACGAAGTCGGCGACACAACGGCGTTCTCCCCCGACGACGATGTCCGGCGAGCTCCTGAGCACACGGCGAACATGTTAGGCAAGCTTTCGAGGTGAGACATTGGTTGAATCAACGGGAACGGGATGGCCATTACCGAGCTCGTCGGCGGCTAGGGTTTGAGACATCGGGGGAATGGATTTGGGGGGGGGGGATCAGTCGAATTTTATAGGGTACTAAAGGAGTAACGCGCGAAATCATGGGCCATGATGCGACACTTGATTGAGGTGAAACGGACGACAATGAAGATGGGGTGAGTGGGCGGCGGGCGTGGCGCGAGCGTTACGACGTGGCTCGGTTGGGAAGACACCCCTGATGGGCGGGGCCCGGCTGCCAGAGATAGAGGGTAAGGGGAGGCGCGGGCGGGCTGGCGTAGAGAAGGAGGGGGAGTTTTGGCCGGGGAAGGGATGGGCGGCCCAGATGGAGTTTTCTTTTTTCTTTTATTTTTATTTTCTGTTTTGTTTTTATTCTCTTTTATGATTTGAGTTTAAAACAAAAATCTAATGAATTTAAATTTGAAAATTTTCACACATTCAATTAAACATGATGCAATTGCCTTATATGACTTTTATTTCAAAATAAATTGTTTTATAGCTCTTGAAAAATTCATTTTACATTTTTTTTCTTTCTAAAAATTGGGCGTTACAACACACTAGCAGCACACAACATATCACTGCAGCGTGCAGGGCTGCCACTCGGCGCACTACAGGAATCCGTCGATAGGGCGTCGGCCATATAAGCGTCGGTTGCCTACATAAACCGACACTCATAAGGTAAAGGCATCGGTGAACCGACGCACTTAGCCGACGATGTATACTGGACGCCTTTGACGTCTAAGTGCGTCGGGGCCGACGCATTTATTATTTATGTGCGTCGGTTTCTAACAGCCGACGAACTTAATGTTAAATGCGTCGGCCATGGTGACTGACGCACTTAAGTCACTTATATGGGTCGGTTTCGACCGAACCGACGCAAATAAGTCGACACGTGGCGGATTCACCGAGCGCGTGTTTATGTGTCGGTCCAATAGAAACCGACGCATATAATCAACTTAAGTGCATCGGTTTGTAGGGACCGACGCATATAATGTGCCGCGTGGGCGTCCTCCAGTAGCCAGCTATGGGCGTCGGTTTAGACAAAACCGACACACATAACGTGTTTTTTTAAAAAAATGTTTATTTTCTCTCCCTCCCCGGATGGGGAGCCTCCATTTTACACACAACAGCAACATATATACATCATAATAGTTTTCAAACATATGACCATACACAAGTTCTCAAACATAGCACTGTACACAAGTTTTGAAACGTTTCAAACACAAGCACGACAAAACACAAGAACAACAGTTCGAAAATGAGTAAACGAAATTCAAATGTCATCGTGGGAGCCTCCACTCACATGTACCTCGCTCCCATCTCCTCCACTCGCCCCTCTGTCGTTGATGTTAAAGAAAGCATCGACACCTTCAGGTGTTCCATGACGAGATCCCTGCAATAGATCACAAATGAAATAGAAACTTAATAACGTAACATGTTAACTCCTACTTACTTAATAACATAACTTTAAAAAGGAGAAGCATATTGGTTTGAACTAAATCTTATCAACACACTCTTGTATTTCCTCTCACTCTCTCTAACTCTCTCGCCCTCACTCGCTCTCCTACTCTCTCTATCTCTTCTCCTCTTCCTCTATCTCTTTCTCTCTAGCTCCCTCTCTATCTATCTCTCTCCTCTCTCTATCTATCCCTCTCTCCCTCTATGTATTTCTTTCCCTATCTATCAATGACTTCTTTTCACTCTATCTCCCCCTCTCTCTCTATGTCTTCCTCTCCCTCTCTATCTATCTCTTCCTCTCTCGCTCTCTCACTTGTTCCCTCATTCACTTCATTTCTCCGCTATGTCTTTCCCTTTTCTTTTTAATATTGTGCTAATTAATATGTTTTGTTATAATGAAAATATTGTAACAAGTGTACAAGTCATGCATACCGCTACATCTAAAACTTGTGATGGGTCCGTCAGTGTAAAGGCCCGCTTTTCAGAAGAACAAAAACACAAAAATGCGAACTGAAAATTTTTGAAAATGGACTTGGAAATCCAAACTCACATGAACCATATGAGTTAACCAATGTTCACCAAAAATAGGGACTTGTTAAAAATTTCACATATAGAACATGTTTGCTAATGTATTGGAACTTAAGGTGTAAAATCTTTAAGTTCCAAGTATTCACATTTTCATTGAAAAATTAAAGGAGAAGGGAAAACAAAATAGAGAGAAAGAAAAAGGAATTATTCGAACCCTAAAATGGGACATTCACAAAAATTCAAATCTAAGGTCGTAAATTTTTCCATGACCTTTTAATATTCCAAATAGACTCTCGGTAAAGTTTCAAAATTTTTGAAGCACGTTTTCCATTTATTGGACACGCACTGAGAGTTTAATCAGAGTCGACTTCAAATTTAAACTTTGTACTTAACTTTGTCCAAATCTAATCCAAATTTTTCTTGAGGTCCCTTATGGTTCAAAAAGGGTAACTTCAAAGTTTCAGGATTTTGAACCTAATCTACCATTTATTTCATTGAATCAAGTATCACCGCTTGAATTCAAATTCAAACCTGAGTTCAAAATTCAACTTGCTCAGTTCTGATATCTGATTGCACCATAAAATTATTCACATTTTATTTAGTCATTGAGCCAGAGTTGAATATTTTTTTAAGCATGTTTGCTAGCTCTATTTGAAAGTGGAAAGGAAAATGAGGGAGGAGAGTGTTGTGGGCCCCAAAGGTCAGCCATTGATACAAGGAACCGCCTCTCTTCTTCTCTTGCCGTGGTGCCATGCACCTGCATGCAAACTACACGCAGCTGTTTGCCCAACCGACTACAATTCATCCTCATCCTCTCTGCTTATCTCTTCACCCCGAAGGCAGAAACGGAGGCCTCGCTTCAGTTTTGGCGATACTCTTGCACAACGCAGCTCACGGTTCTGAGCACTGCATCCTCGTCTTCCACCGCGCCAGCTCACCTCCGTGCCGCTCTCCTGGCCGCCGGGCCGAGCTGCTCCGTCGTCGTGCTCTCCACCAAAGCCGCCCGCCGCAGGCCCGCCTCCCTGCTGGCCACGCTTTGCCAGCGCCCTGCACCTGCTCGCCAGTCGTGCTACCAGCCGTGCTGCTCCACTCCGCTTCCCTCCGGCGCCCCACACGGCCGTTGGCCACGCGCTCCATCTTTCCAGCCGCAGCGCATCCTGGTCCACGCGCCAGCTTCTCCCTGCCGCCCGCCTTCCCCGCCGTCCGCGTGCCTCCCTCGCCGTCCGCCTGCCTCCTGTGGCATGGCGCTTCACCGCCCCCACGTGCACCGCACCCTAGCGGCGCTCTACTCTGGTGCATGGTCTCCTGGTCGCCCCGATCATCTCCTGCCGTGCGCCCCCTTAACCGTCGGCCGCTGCCATAGGTTCTGCTCGGCTCCCAACCGTCGCCTCCAGCAGCGTGTCCCACCGCCCATGCGTCCGTGGGAAGTTCGCACATAAGCTGTGATGTGTTGCCTTGTGTCATTTACTTGGCGTCATCATTTACATGGCGTCAACACGACGTTCTAATCACGTGCAGAGTCCAAACGGTGTTGCGAGTGATGTGTGGGAGGGAGGATATGCAGGAACACGTCGTTGACACACCAGCATCGACAACTGGTCCAAGGTTAGCTCTGATTTTGCAAGATTGATTGGATCAGTGCTGCAGCCAAGGTGTTCGATGAAATGTTCACGAGGAAAGAACCAACTTTCTTGATGTTCAGAACTGGTCTGTGATGCAGGGTTAGAATGATGTGGCAATCAACAAGGACATGTGCCAAGATACCCTTCGAATAGTGATGAAGTGACGAAATCAAGAACACATCCAAGACATTCGGCGAAATGCCTACAAGGTGAGCCTTGCCCTGAAATGTCTTGCTTGACGTTATCAAAGTCTGTTCGTGGTGACCGCTATGGTACACATATGTCGTCAAGTCGTACGTCCAGTTTCCGCGTTGATATCATTCCTATTGGAGTCCCCAAGTTGACCTTCTTTGTCTTTTGAATTGCGTTAACGTGTCCGTGCGTGCTCGTGATGCTCCACCATGAGTCGCGTCGACATCGTTGACCACATGACATCTTCGTGATGCTCTGAGCCGTCATCGTGCCCTGGCATCGAGATGAAGGATTCTTGTGATGTGTGTGGTGCTGGAACACAAGCACGACTCGTCGGACAATAGTTGTCAAGCCAAATTAGGTTTTAGTCGATGTGACAGTGATCGAGTCCTAGGTGTAATCTAGATGCTCGATGAAATGCCTTCTAGGTCAAACTAGGTGGGTTGGTGGTCACCGATGACCTGGGGTAAAGGTATGCAAAAACGTTGCGACCAACAAGGAGAACTAGACCAAGGGGAACCTTGGATAAGAGTTCCTTGGTTGTGTCGAGGATGTTCCCTAACCTATCACAGGATTGGTTAACTTGGTGTACCACTTCATCGACGGCAGGTTCGTCGAGTCACTTATCAACAACCGAGTCGACACTAGCCTTAAGACTCACAAGGTGGTGTTCGGGATTCTGCTCACCCCATTGACGAGTCCGGGTTGATGTGGACGTTGCTAAGACGATCTTCTCGAGATGACAAAGCATGCCTTCATAGCAAGGTCTCGCATCATGTTTAAGTCCCGAGAGATTACCGAGCTCACCTGGACAGGCTTGCGGGAGACACTACATTAGTGTCGTCGTTTAAGCACTTGAACGATGCTCGAGAACCTTGCCGTAGAAACTATTTTACCTAAAAGTAATTTGAACGTTGTCTTGGTACTCATGCTAGGTTAACAGTGCTTGTAATGACTTCTTAAGTCCAAACCATGTTGATCTCACTTCACTCCCAAGTGTCGCTAGGGTTTCACTTTGATTCATCCTAAGTCAAGACCCTATGACAACACTGCTCACTTAACTAGGTTTACTCCTTTATGAGTTAAGTCAAGTTCATTGGTCGACTGCTAAATCGTGACCTTCGTCTTGTACACTCCACTCATACTCAAGCTTTCAATGTCTTCCTTTGATTCCTTAGTCATTCTTACACTATTCAGTCCAACACTGCCACAGCAGTCAGTCTCAGTTTTCTTGAGTGGCATAACTCCAAGTGTTAAGTGAATAATGGCAATCACATGCTTTCATTGCACCTGTCAATTCACAACTCGACAATACTATGACCACTTGACTTATCCATAGTTCTCCACCCATCCGAGACATGTCTTATCTTTCTAGTCAAGCTTCCTCTTCTTAAGGTTTTTACAACTCGTCGAGTTCGTTATTAGATTACCTTAATTACTTATATGCATATCATGTCGATAGGAACGTGATATAGGTGACCAACGAGAAGCTTATCTTGGAGGAGAATGTTGAGGAGTTCCAACTTCATAATTCCATGGCAGATTCTCCGGAGGAAGACCTAGCCATAACAACTAACATTGCTATAGAGTCGCAAACAAGGCAAGCTCTGGTTTGCATTTAAAAGCCTTACAGAGTTTTGCAGTATTTCTCACATTACGTCTTCAGTTGATATTGTGCATTACGTATAAGGTGTTTGATACTCCACTTGCATATCCAATCCTATGGGAAGGTTGGGAAGGTGTACAGCTTGACGTGTAGAACTGCGTTGCTAATGTATAGGAAATCCGGTAGAAGTCGAGTAGTTGGAATCTACTCACGAGAGGATCACAATTTATTGATCACAAGTCAAGTAGTTGAATTCTACTTGCGAGAGAAGTCGAGTGAGGGAAACCTACTCGCGAGATGTTACCAAAATGTTCACTCTTAATAATTGGAGATGTGGATGGGATGTTCCTGTAGGACAGGACGCGCAAGGTTGTCTGATCCCGGATGAGGGGCACAATGCTTGCGACCACATTTGGGCCTGGGCCGGTAAGGGTAAGGCAAATGTGGAGGTTGGTTGTAGCCCCGTCTGTGTCTGTTAAGGACCGTCTCGTGTGCGGCCCTATTGAGCAAGTTTGAATAGTACCGGTTACATAATGGATTAATGGGGTCCATTAAACTGATGTAGCTCGGCACCCTCGTGTCGAAACTTATACCGCCGCCCTTTGGGGGAAGATGATCGTAAGGTGGGAACCTCTAAGGAGCAACTTCGACGTGCTTGGTTAGGGACCTTACTTTTGGGACGGTAGAACTAGTTCGACATCGGGATGACAGGTCAAAGGTGGCCACATACAACGTGGGAGTGGAGTACAGTGAAAGGTACTTCCGAGCGGGCATATGTGTCATGTATTCCGGGTGTGTCCTGATTGCAATCACCGTCCCTCGCGGTAATAGAGTACCATTTGTTCACTGAGTTGTGACGTAGTAAACAAGAGCAATGGAATGATGATAAATATTACTGATCTGCTTAATTATTGTATTGCAACCTTGTTTGGCCAGGATATAGTATAATTAAAAGTTTACAGTTTCCCCATACTTTAGCTGTAATAGCATTATGTGCTTTTGGCATGTCATATCATCGGCAAAGCGTTTCTTGTTTTATTGTGGAGTCTATGATGTGCCGTGCCTGAAGAATGTCATTTGCTACTTAAAATATGAATATAAGGATCTACTTGTAGGCGAGTCTATTTATTCTATTCCTTACCTATGCTTAGTACTTACCCCTGCATATGTCTAGTGAGACGGTTAAGTCTTGCTGAGCCTTATGCTCACGTTTGCGCTTTAACGATTTTTGCAAGTATTAGTTTTATTTCTGATGTTTAGGTTGTACATGAGACTCGAGTTATCGAGATAAATCTCATGTGAACCACACCGCTGCTATATGATCGTCATGTTGCTAGTGAGAAGCGTCCTAGGGCATGGACGTTTTCTCTTATGCTTAGATAGGTGAGAATATGAGTATGTAATTCCGCCGCGTGTGTACTTCTGATGTACACTGTTTTGTAAACTATGAATATAATTATGAAATGAAAACTTTGTATATTTTGGTATTCTTTTTGTGTGTGTTGTTAGGTGCCGTATCGCACGACACCACCCAATGAGATCCTCGGAGGTGCGTACCCCGGTCCCCACAGACATGGTATAAGAGCTTCATTGGGAATAGCACGCTCGAAAAGAGCCTATTTTCGAAAACTCCGAAGTAGACGAGTGAGGTTTAGCTATATGCCCATTAAGGACTATTACTAGTATAAGTTATAAAGGTGGTGAAGTAACTTGTTATATTATTCCTGTAACGACGCTCCATCTTCAAGGTAATACGTAAGGTATGCCACCGAGAGCGGATCAATATCGATAAACTCTGCATACGAGATATGGTATGTGAAATTTCCGTGGCTTAGCACGGAAAGTCAATATGAGTCTCTGAAACTTTCAATGTTTCTGGGAACATATGACACGCGGTACCCCAGCGTGACATAAAATTAGTGGGAGCCCCCGTCGGGTGGTGTATAACCCGATAGTGTGCCTCTCTAGAATCATTCGTATTCTATGGGAGCATGCGAAACACGTATGCCCGAGCGTGTATAAGCTGATTCGTACGGGAGTCTTTGCTGTACAGACGTATTTACAGCCATGTTCCTCGAGACGTGACCTCGCTCGAGGGTGACTCACACCAGAGTCGTATACATTTACTTTTGATTATATCCTATTGTGACTGTCTGTCGTGTTTCCCCGTGCCGCCCTTGAGGTGTGAAGGTGTGAAAGGGGATTGTTTGTCTTCTGCAGGTACACTAACTCCGTAGCGACCCGTGTAGCAAACGTTTGCGAGTGATCGATATTAGAACCACCTATAGACGTATCCGGATATACCGGGTTCGACTTTTCTTTTGGTGAGGCACGTAGTACCGTCAGCATCACAATTGATACTTTGACCATCCCCCACGAAAGAATGGCTTCATTATCATTTTGTAAGTTTCCAACTCCCAGTTGCTGGAAAGTTTTGGATCAAAGTTTTGACATGGAACGTACAATGTGAAGAAGGATGAAGATTAAGGCTTTTGTATACTCTTGACGGAATCTAGCTTGATTATGTCAAGATGTGCTTCTAGTTAAACTTCATAGGACATCGTAGTATGCTATAGGGATGGGGGAGATCTTCAGGTCCTCGACGATTTCTCTATGGACGAGTTGGACAGAACAACACTGGGGAAACTCGTCCAAATCATTAGAAACCAGCATTTCTTCACCTCTTTGATATAATGAACTAGCATCGGCATTTCAACCATAACTCTTTGTAGAATCATTGAATACTTTCGTGTAATACATTTCTGGAAACCTTGCGACTTGTACGACAAGTTTGTAATGGAACTTGTTGTCAAATTTGAGGTTATCCATCTGAAAACCAGTGATGAAATCAGCAATAAACCAACCAAGTTCTGACAAATTAATTTCTGAAACCGGAACACCTTGTTCCACTTCAAAAATCCATATCTCATCCACCTGGAGGGCTATGAAGGCAAGTGAATACTTTTTAGAAAGCTTTTGAAGTCTTCTATAAGTTTTCTATTGACCTCCAAGCCAAAAGACGCTTTTAAGGTGATGAAAATGCACCGTTATCACAGCAGCTGCTGTTCTGAAACTACATGGACCAGCATCTGAATTTTTGCCATATTTCGTTGTAGAAAGCTCTTCTATTACATTATTATACATTTATGGAAAGGGGAAGAGCTATTCTAAAACTTTGTTATTCAGTGATACCTCAATTTATAACTAATTAGAAAACTGGAGTTGAAGATAGTACATGTATATAAGTGCTATCTGAAACAGTCAGAAAAATTCTGAACTTTGAACAGCTATAACTTTTAAACTAGAACAGCAACATAGGCATATATATACATTCCTGGAAAGCTTAAGGAATTCTCTAACGAGTTTCTATTCGACTCTGAGTATAAAACTCACATTAACATGGTCAAAATTGAAGTGTCGTTTAAGAGGTTCTGGCAGCCCGGAGAAGGGGACAGAATCTGAACTCTTCACCAATTAAATCATAACTTTTAGCAGACTTCACCTCTGCAGGCATACTTTATGTGGTTGGAAAGTGTAGAGAGTCCTCTACAACGTTTCTATAGAACTCCAGAGCATAATCCATCTCTAACATACTCAAAATTTTAAATTTCTAAACTTGATCAAATCTGGACAGCGAGTGGACAGTCCTGTATACAGTTACTGTTTCTCGCATAACTCGCTGTAGAATTGTCGAAAGACTTCATAAGTTTCATTTCTGGAATCTTGAGAATGTATGCAACAAGTTTTCTATGTATTATATTTGCAAATGTTGATGTTTGTATATCTGAAAATTCTGGACAAAATCAACCTTAAACAAAGGAGGTGCTGTCCAAATTTTCAGAAAAACTGTCAACTTGCAAATGCCATATCTTCTCAAACATAAGTGATATGAGGGCAAGTAAATACTCCTTAGAAATATTTGGAAGTACTTTACGAGTTCTCTATTCAGCTCGAGACCAAAATCCTTTTCTAAGTGGGCGAAATTTGGATAATCGCAGAGACTGTCCAGGCACACCCAAACTGGAAAGCAATCTGTACACCTCGGAATTTAATTCATAACTCGCAGACCCTTGATCCAATGGTGTCGCGCGAGTAACCGTTGGAAAGGATAGAGAGTCAGCTACAATTTTTGCAATTGGCTCCATACCTGAATCGGTCATCTACCTATTCCAAATCAAGTTTGAATGCAGAGTGGTCAATCTGAACTGAATTCAAATTCTGAATGCTGAAATTTTTCCCAACTTCAAAAATTCATATCTTTTGAACCAGGACTGATGTGAAGACAAGTAAGTACATTCTGGAAAGATTATTACATTTACTACAACTTTGTATATAAGAATATTTCCAGGTTTACATCAGCACAGCCTGAAAACTTTAGATCAAAACTGCTACTTTTTAAGCAGGCTCTGCTGAAAGTGCTGAAAAATCTGCTGACTTTAAAATCGCATAACTTGCAAACCAGGGATGATATAGAGGCAAACCAATACTTTTTGGGAAGGTCCTGAAGTGTACTTTAACTGTGTTATTCACCTTGAGATCTGATTTTGCTATTAACTGGATCAAAATCGAGTTTGCATTCAGACTGGTCGTTTGTCACCATAGCCTGGCCAGTTGAACCTTTTGGTTTTTGTTAGGCATGTGGTTTCGAGTTCAACTCGAGGAGTTTCATAACATCCCAGGTGTTGTGATTCAACAATAATTACCGTTAGATTTGAGTATTAAACTCAATCAAATCTCTTTATCTCGGTTGCTCATGATTAGTGTTTTAATTAGGTAACCGTGCACCTCACACTTTAAAAGTGTATTGAGCATGTGCTACACTTCCATTAGTCGACGACCCTCCCCGTAAGGATCGTTTGGGGTAAGTTTCTCCCTTACCTAGCTTGAACCTTAAGGGGGAAGGAGTGCCCCTAGTAATCGAAGTGATACGTTCACCTAGGTGTCATACCAGGGTACATCGACACCGAACCAACGTGCTGGAAGTAATGCTCAAGTAAGTAGGACCGAGTACAACATTGACTCAATGGGTCAATGAGAAGCTTAATTAATGGATCTTCTCGAACCCCATTTCTTGGGGAACTCGATCGTCGAGTAGAGAAGTCAGTTGATTCTTCACGCTAAACCACTCCCTTGCTTCAGTCGCTGAGACGAGAAGCCATAGGTGAGTAGTATGAGCTGGAAATTCTTTAGCAAGAACGTGGATCATTAACCAAGGTCGTGCCTAGCACAATACCTTGTCAAACACTTAGTGTAACCTACCGAAGTGATGAGAACCATACTCTTCAAAGGTTACTCTCTTTGCAACTTCTGAAGGCAACCCTACCGCACCTTTTAAAGGTTAGACATACTACCTTAGGAATCCTACGTGATGAAAAACCTGACCCTTTGTTAAGCTGTGATTAGCAAGCTTTAGGGAACTTCACATCAACAAAAGTTCAATCGTTTTGTTCCATTATGTACACTCTGTTGCCTTGAGATGAACCTCATCACCCCTTGCTAATGTTCTTACCTTGAAATTCTTGAATTTGGTCAAGACGTGAAAGTGACATTCGTTGTTTGACACTTTTAATGACCAAGTCACTTAATCCTTCTGTATCTAGGGTACTTCTGTTTGTGTCTGAGTTGTCTTACCTATTTTTGCTCAAAGCATAATACTGAATGCACCATACCTTGCATCGTTATCCGCGGAGTTGCACTGTGTCTGCATAACACCATCCAGTTTGTGATGCATCATGAAACGTAATTACTAATGAGTTTTGAGCAAGAATATGTGACCCCATTCAGATAATTAAGTAGTGCCTAACATTTTTAAGTTGTGACCAATTTTATCGTTCGCAACGCCTTCGATCGGTTTCATTATCCTGAGTAGCACAAGGGACACATTGTGACTAAAATACAGTTGAGTCATTGTCCTTGACTTGTTGAAACTCAAATCGCCTTGAGTACTGGCAATTGAATGTTTCTAGCTGTGAGGAGTTTCTTATGGACTTCTCGACCTCGCTAGAACCTTAAAATCATTCTATTCGCGAGATTATTATTGATTACCAAACTTTGGAACTCTTTGACTTGTAATGTCTGATGGCATTGCTTCGGCTACAAGACCAAAGCAGATAAGTATTCATAAGGGAAACATCCAGAGTTAAAGACGCTTAACTATCTTAGAACTCTAAGTACCTCTTCAATGAAAAAGGTTACTTCATTTTGACGGAAATAAGAAGATCTCAACACCTCAACATAACTTTTTAAGACCCAAGTTTTATGAAGTGATATTGTCATGTCGAGCCTCCTGTCAAGGTTATAGACCTAAAGACTGGAATCACTTGAAGCAAACCTTGGAATTTCTTAAGATGCCGGAAGATAATCACTATTTCGTAGAACCCAAGTCTTTAAGGGCATTGTCATTTTCCTTAGTCAATGACCCTCTTTTACAGATTGTCCCCTCATCGTTTCTGTTATTCTACTTGTTAGAATCTCGGGACGAGATTCCTTTAAGGGTGAAGGATTGTAAAGGCCCGCTTTTCGGAAGAACAAAAACGCAAAAATGCGAACTTAAAAATTTTGAAAATGAACTTGGAAATCCAAACTCACATGAACCATATGAGTTAACCAATGTTCACTAAAAATAGGGACTTGTTAAAAATTTCACATATAGAACATGTTTGCTAATGTATTGGAACTTAAGGTGTAAAATCTTTAAGTTCCAAGTATTCACATTTTCATTGAAAAATTAAAGGAGAAGGGAAAACAAAATAGAGAGAAAGAAAAAGGAATTATTCAAACCCTAAAATGGGACATTCACAAATATTCAAATCTAAGGTCGTAAATTTTTCCATGACCTTTTAATATTCCAAATAGACTCTTGGTAAAGTTTCAAAATTTTTGAAGCACGTTTTCCATTTATTGGACACGCACTGAGAGTTTAATCAGAGTCGACTTCAAATTTAAACTTTGTACTTAACTTTGTCCAAATCCATTCCAAATTTTTCCTGAGGTCCCTTATGGTTCAAAAAGGGTAACTTCAAAGTTTCAGGATTTTTGAACCTAATCTACCATTTATTTCATTGAATCAAGTAACACCGCTTGAATTCAAATTCAAACCTGAGTTCAAAATTCAACTTGCTCGGTTCTGAAATCTGATTGCACTATAAAATTATTCACATTTTATTTAGTCATTGAGCCAGAGTTGAATATTTTTTTTGAAGCATGTTTGCTAGCTCTATTTGAAAGTGGAAAGGAAAATGAGGGAGGAGAGTGTTGTGGGCCCCATAGGTCAGCCATTGATACAAGGAACCGCCTCTCTTCTTCTCTTGCCGTGGTGCCACGCACCTGCATGCAAACTACACGCAGCTGTTTGCCAGCCGACTACAATTCATCCTTATCCTCTCTACTTATCTCTTCACCCCGAAGGCAGAAACGGAGGCCTCGCTTCAGTTTTGGCAATCCTCTTGCACAACGCAGCTCAGGGTTCTGAGCACTGCATCCTCGTCTTCCACCGCGCCGGCTCACCTCCGTGCCGCTCTCCTGGCCGCCGGGCTGAGCTGCTCCGTTGTCGTGCTCTCCACCGAAGCCGCCCGCCGCAGGCCTGCCTCCCTGCTGGCCACGCTTCGCCGGCGCCCCGCACCTGCTCGCTGGTCGTGCTCCCAGCGGTGCTGCTCCGCTCCGCTTCCCTTCGGCGCCCCACACGGCCTTCGGCTGCGCGCTCCATCTTTCCGGCCGCAGCGCACACTGGTCCGCGCGCCAGCTCCTCCCTGCCGCCCGCCTTCCCCCCGCCGTTCGTGCGCCTCCCTCGCCGTCCGCCTGCCTCCTGTGGCACGGCGCTTCACCGCCCCCACGCGCACCGCACCCTAGTGGTTCTCTACTCTAGTGCATGGTCTCCTGGTCGCCCCGGTCATCTCCTGCCGTGCGCCTCCTTAACCGTCGGCCGCTGCCATAGGTTCTGCTCGGCTCCAAACCGTCGCCTCCAGCAGCGTGTCCCACCACCCATGCGTCCTTGGGAAGTTCGCACATAAGCTGTGATGTGTTGCCTTGTGTCATTTACTTGGCGTCATCATTTACATGGCATCGACACGACGTTCTGATCACGTGCAGAGTCCAAACGGTGTTGCGAGTGATGTGTTGGAGGGAGGATATGCAGGAACACGTCGTTGACACACCAGCATCGACAACTGGTCCAAGGTTAGCTCTGATTTTGCAAGATTGATTGGGTCAGTGCTGCAGCCAAGGTGTTTGATGAAATGTTCACGAGGAAAGAACCAACTTTCTTGATGTTCAGAACTGGTCTGTGATGCAGGGTTAGAATGATGTAGCAATCAACAAGGACATGTGCCAAGATACCCTTCGAATAGTGATGAAGTGACGAAATCAAGAACACACCCGAGACATTTGGCGAAATGCCTACAAGGTGAGCCATGCCCTGAAATGTCTTGCTTGACGTCATCAAAGTCTGTTCGTGGTGACCAATATGGTACTCATGTGTCGTCAAGTCGTACGTCCAGTTTCCGCGTTGATATCATTCCTATAGGAGTCCCCAAGTTGACCTTCTTTGTCTTTTGAATTGCGTTAACTTGTCCGTGCGTGCTCATGATGCTCCACCATGAGCCGCGTTGATGTCGTTGACCACATGACATCATCGTGATGCTCTGAGCCATCATCGTGCCCTGGTATCGAGATGAAGGATGCTTGTGATGTGTGTGGTGCTAGAACACAAGCACGACTCGTCGGAAAATAGTTGTCAAGACAAATTAGGTTTTACTCGATGTGAGAGTGATCGAGTCCTATGTGTAATCTAGATGCTTGATGAAATGCCTTCTAGGTCAAACCAGGTGGGTCGGTGATAACCGATGACCTGGGGTAAAGGTATGCAAAAATGTTGCGACCAACAAGGAGAACTAGACCAAGGTGAACCTTGGATAAGAGTTCCTTGGTTGTGTCGAGGATGTTCCCTAACCGATCACAGGATTGGTTAACTTGGTGTACCACTTCATCGACGGCAGGTTCGTCAAGTCGCTTATCAACAACCGAGTCGACATCACTAGCCTTAAGACTCACAAGGTGGTGTTCGGGATTCCGCTCACCCCATTGACGAGTCCGGGTTGATGTGGACGTCGCTAAGATGATCTTCTCGAGATGACAAAGCATGCCTTCACAGCAAGGTCTCGCATCATGTTTAAGTCGTCGTGTAAGCACTTGAACGATGCTCGAGAACCTTGCCGTAGAAACTATTTTACCTAAAAGTCATTTGAACGTTATCTTGGTACTCATGCTTGGTTAACAGTGCTTGTAATGACTTCTTAAGTCCAAACCATGTTGATCTCACTTCACTCCCATGTGCCGCTAGGATTTCACTTTGATTCATCCTAAGTCAGGACCCTACGACAGCACTCCTCACTTAACTAGGTTTACTCCTTTATGAGTTAAGTCAAGTTCATTGGTCGACTGCTAAATTGCGACCTTCGTCTTGTACACTCCACTCATACTCAAGCTTTCGATGTCTTCATTTGATTCGTTAGTCATTCTTACACTATTCAGTCCAACACTGCCACACCAGTCAGTCTCAGTTTTCTCGAGTGGCATAGCTCCAAGTGTTAAGTGAATAATGGCAAACACATGCTTTCATTGCACCTATCAATTCACAACTCGACAGTACTATGACCACTTGACTTATCCATAGTTCTCCACCCATCCGAGACATGTCTATTCTTTCTAGTCAAGCTTCTTCTTCTTAAGGTTTTTACAACTCGTCGAGTCCGTTATTAGATAACCTTAGTTACTTATATGCATATCATGTCGATAGGAACGTGATGATAGGTGACCAATGAGAAGCTTATCTTGGAGGAGAATGTCGAGGAGTTCCAACTTCATAATTCCATGGCAGATTCTCCGGAGGAAGACCTAGCCATAACAACTAACATTGCTATAGAGTCGCAAACAATGCAAGCTCCGGTTTGCATTTAAAAGCCTTACAGAGTTTTGCAGTATTTCTCACATTACGTCTTCAGTTGATATTATGCATTACATATAAGGTGTTTGATACTCCACTTGCATATCCAATCCTATGGGAAGGTTGGGAAGGTGTACAGCTTGACGTGTAGAACTGCCTTGCTAATGTATAGGAAATCCGGTAGAAGTCGAGTAGTTGGAATCTACTCACGAGAGGATCACAATTTATTGATCACAAGTCAAGTAGTTGAATTCTACTTGCGAGAGAAGTCGAGTGAGGGAAACCTACTCGTGAGATGTTACCAAAATGTTCACTCTTAATAATTGGAGATGTGGATGGGATGTTCCTGTAGGACGGGACGCGCAAGGTTGTCTGATCTCGGATTAGGGGGACAATGCTTGCGACCACATTTGGGCATGGGCCGGTAAGGGTAAGGCAAATGTGGAGGTTGGTTGTAGCCCTGTCTGTGTCGGTTAAGGAACGTCTCGTGTGCGGCCCTGTTGAGCAAGTTTGAACTGTACCGGTTACATAATGGATTAATGGGGTCTATTAAACTGATGTAGCTCGGCACCCTCGTGTCGAAACTTATACCGCCGCCCTTCGGGGGAAGATGATCATAAGGTGGGAACCTCTAAGGAGCAACTTCGACGTGCTCGTTTAGGGACCTTACTTTTGGGACGGTAGAACTGGTTCGACATCGGGATGACGGATGAAAGGTGGCCACATACAACGTGGGAGTGGAGTATAGTGAAAGGTACTTCCGAGCGGGCATATGTGTCGTGTATTCCGGGTGTGTCCTGATTGCAATCACCGCCCCTCGCGGTAATAGAGTACCACTTGTTCACAGAGTTGTGACGTAGTAAACAAGAGCAATGGAATGATGATAAGTATTACTGATCTTCTTAATTATTGTATTGCAACCTTGTTTGGCCTGGAGATAGTATAATTAAATGTTTACAGTTTCCCCATACTTTAGTTGTAATAGCATTATGTGCTTTGGGCATGTCATATCATCGGCAAAGCGTTTCTTGTTTGATTGTGGAGTCTATGATGTGCCGTGCCTGAAGAATGTCATTTGCTACTTAAAATATGAATATAAGGATCTACTTGTAGGCGAGTCTATTTATGCTATTCCTTACCTATGCTTAGTACTTACCCCTGCATATGTCTAGTGAGACGGTTAAGTCTTGCTGAGCCTTATGCTCACGTTTGCGCTTTAACGATTTTTGCAGGTATTAGTTTTATTTCTGCTGTTTAGGTTGTACATGAGACTCGAGTTATCGAGATAAATCTCATGTGAACCACGCCGCTGCTATATGATCGTCATGTTGCTAGTGAGAAGCGTCCTAGGGCATGGACGTTTTCTCTTATGCTTAGATAGGTGAGAATATGAGTATGTAATTCCGCTGCGTGTGTACTTCTGATGTACACTGTTTTGTAAACTCTGAATATAATTATGAAATGAAAACTTTGTATATTTTGGTATTCTTTTTGTGTGTGTTGCTAGGTGCCGCATCGCACGGCACCACCCAATGAGATCCTCGGAGGTGCGGACCCTGGTCCCCACAGTCTGCACAGGAGGGAAAGGCATCGGTGGGAAAACTGCTTCAAGCTGTGAGATTATAATTAGAATCATTTTGAAATCGAATAAATTGGTCACATGCAAAAGTTACAGTTTACCTGGATTATTTTGCTGCAATCCAAAAGCCAACAGTGACATGAATCCGTAAGGTTGTGGAACACACGGTTGACCACTGTCGGAAGCGTGCAACACAAATGGTTACGATATTGCAATATATAACCTGAGTCAATAAGATAAGCAAATTTACCTGTGAGAAGGAGCCAATCTGTAGTGTTGGCTGCATTGGTCTCTATAGATGATTGAAATCGACTACCACTAACATTGGACAGCCGTCGTATAGCAAAAGCCTCACGCTCTACATATCCATCGCCTAACCCAAGTCTACAAAAAAATACAAGTGTGAAGAATAGACATTCATTAACGTACAAATCATCATTATGTTGTAGACCTCTGCCGACATCGTATGCTGCAGCGACATCCAACGGCTATCTCAAATAGTCTGAATCAGGTCCATGATTCTTCTTGAAACACTCAACATACTTTTGCTGTGATACATTTAGTTAACAGATTAATGTAATACAAGATAAATTGAGTTGATGGATAAAAGCAACAAGGAATCAACATACGTACCAATTTCAGCGTTGATGCCTCGTCACACAACACCTCCTGGCTATTCGGGTCTGGACCTTTGTGCCCCTTAAGATAAACCTTAAAAAATGTAGCAGGCGTACTAGTTTCAGCTGTCTGCAATATCAAAATCAATAATTTAATCAATGCAATTAATTGAAGCAATCTAAGTATGAATATAAGAATTCATACCATCCTTTGTTCCATCCGAACATAACCATCCGGCCCAAAGATATGTTTTCCTTGCTTGCTCTTCCTCTTCGGTGTCTATCAGAAATATTTTTGAACTCGGCTGAACCTCAATACCCACAAAACCATTCCCAAGCCTCCATATTCGCACAAATGCAATCCACATGACTTTGCAAGTACTCCTCCCTAGTGAGGTGAATTTTGGCTGCTTCTTTGTTTGTCATAGGCTGAAACAACAACGTCTTGTAGTAGACAGTCACAACCTTTATTCGTGCCTTAAAGAAGGAGTCCTTGACACGTCTCTTTGCCGCATTATGAAAAACTGAACAAGCATATGCTTGACTCACACCCTCCTCCAAACGAAACCTACCCTGCATACAAGTAACAATTAATGTCAAATAACAATAAGATGTAATGTAATGTAATGGAAACAATCAAAACAAACTTACCTAGAAGATCTCCCAAACTTTATCCTGACATGTACCCGAATCGCCATACTCTTGAGGCGCATAGTGATCCCAACTATGCACTGCAATCCTTTGATCATCTACTAATACCATCCCGGGATAGCAAAACCGGATGGCGTTTCCCAACTCGGTGTTAACAACTCGTCGATGCCCCTTTCCTTTCCATTCAAGCTCCACCCAGCACCTAGTACTCTTTGGCCTTATAATTGTTCGCTCATCCATACTTTTTCTTACACCACATAAAAGGTGCCTCCGCAGCCTGTACATAAAAAATACATAAAATTACTTAATTGAAAAGATATAATGAACTTGTTAGTTAATTAAAAATATTACCTAAAGGGGCATCGAACGGGGTGTCCTAATTCTTCTAGCTCTGCCCTTCTTGCAATCCTGGCATCTCGCTTGGGATCCTCAGGCTCTTCATCTTCTTCGTCATCATCTCCTTCATTCCCACCATCATAAGAGGTCCACCGCCCAACAGTATCTGAGCCTCCTCCTGAGACTCATTCTGAGCCTCCTACTGAGCCTCCTCCTGAGCCTCGCCCTGAGCCTCCTCCTGAGCCTCGCCCTGAGCCTCCAGCTGAGCCTCGTCCCGAGCCACCTTCCTGCTCCAACATCTACCTAACAGTCTCTGGTTCCTCCCCGTACAACTCCTCATACGTCGGGCAACGATCTGTCACCTGTGTTGGACCTCGTGCAGGATCGCTCGACGTCAGCTCTGCTGCACAACTCAAAAATTGCCTCTTCCTCTGCCCACTATAAGAAGTACCTTGAAAATATAAATAAAGAAGTATGAAAAGAAGCAAGAAACAATAGACAATTAATATTAATATTTAAATGTATGTAAAAAACAAGTACCTGAAACAGGTCCGGCTTGTTCTTCAGACATCAACTCTAACGCATCTCTAGCAATTTCTACGACTTCTATCCTAGAAGGTATCATAAAATCATCTGCTTCCTTGACTTCATCCTGATAGATAATACCGTCATCTTCTTGAATCTCTATATACTCATCATAACGATGATGGTGCACTTCAGGGTTAACTGTATACAAAACCCACCAATTTTTCAAACTAGGGTGAGTATAACTTAAATAGTACACTTGTACCACTTGATTCGCAAGTACAACATTGTTGCCATGGGCTGTGTATCATGACTTGTGGTTGACCTCCACCATTCCAAAAATATCAACTCGTGTGCCCGATGTTGGATCAAACCATTCACAATCGAAAATCACAAGTTGAAGTCTTTTTGGACAGCCAAATGTGCACTCTATTATTTTTTAAGAACACAGTAATATTATGTCACTTTTCGACTACCCCCTGTGGCAGTTATCATTACTCCACTGTTTGTAGTGGCAGCAAGTGGATGACTTGCTTCTAAACTTGCCATCCTAAAATGATATCCGTTGATATCGTACCTGCTAAATTCTGTTGCTCTCAATTGACCATGCGACATCTGTCGCCAATCATCAGAGATGTTGACATCTTTCATACACTACATAAATAAACAAAGTTAGCATCTTATGATAAACATGCGAACTAATATTGAAAGAAAAAATGAATAGAAAATTACATGTTCACGGAACCAGTCCACAAAGCTTTTTCCATCGTTTATGCCATGCTAACGCTTCTTATCCAATTGACTTTGTGTAGGTTTTCGTAAAGATTTCCAATACAACATGTCAAACATTTCAAAACATGGTAACACCTCCTCCATGTTGAAAAATATGTAAAGCATGGTGTGGTTCCTCTCTCGTGCTGAAATATAATGAGAATTAGCAGCCCCAACACCTTTATCCTTCCATTGAAAAATCTTAAGCTCACTCGTAGATTGCTCCTCTACATTATGATATCGTGTGACACTTGCATTCACGTTGTTGGCACGTGAAAAATATTTGTTAGAGAAGTTATTAATCTCTTTAGCTGCAAATGCTTCTGCAATACAACCCTCAACTCTTGCTTTGTTGCGCACTGTAGCTCTAAGTTTCTTCAATTCTTTTTCTTGGCTATACATCCACCTAAATTGTGCAGAACCTGCTACCAATGCTTCATCAGGTAAATGCACTAGCAAATGGTTCATAACATTCATAAATCCAGGCGGGAACACTTTTTCCATCTTACATACAAGCACAACAATTTCTTTCTCCCACCATCGCATCATCTTTTTTGACACTTCCTTAGCACAAATATGTCTATAAAAGTAGGTAAGTTCAGCAAACATCTTCCACAAATCAGGTTTGAAGTAGCCACAAAACATTACCGGTATAAGTCTCTCCATCATAACATGATAATCATGGCTCTTCAACCCATTCAGTTTACCAGTGTTGAGATTAACACATCATTTTATGTTTGCTGCATAGCAGTATGGAAACTTCAGTGTTTTCAACCAACTAAGTATTTGCTTTCTTTCTTCTGGTCTAACACAGTATGGAGCTCGTGGCCTACTTTCATTTTTTCTTGCATTTGTTATAACCTCAAGCCCAGGATGATCGCAAATATCAGCTATGTCTTTCCTCGCACTCAAATTATTTTTAGTTTGACCGGTAAAATCAAAACACATGCTTATGATGCTTTCAGCGACATTACGCTCCTGGTGCATCAAATCTATCTTGTGCGATAAAAGCAACACTTTTGCATATGGTAGCTCCCAAAGAAAAGAAATATGAGTCCAGTTGTGTTCTGTACCATACCCTTTGAAACCACCTTCAGCGGACTCTTTTAACTTTGCATGCCATGCCATTTTTTGTTCGCTTGTCAATCGATGAGGGGGTCCTTCTGTAACACTTTTGCCGTTTCGAAATGATCGTGTATCACTCCTCTAAGGGTGATTTGAAGGAAGGAATCGTCGATGGCAATCAAAGAAGTTGAATTTTCTTCCATACTTCAACCTGAAGGCATCAGTGTCAGCCATACATATGGGGCAACACAATTTTCCATGGACACACCAATCAGCCCAAATGCCGTATGCCAAAAAATTATGTATAGACCATAGATATGCGACACGTAAAGTAAATTAACATTTCATATGACTGTCGTATGCCTTTACACCTTGCCATAACTCTTTCAACTCCTCAATCAACGATTGCATAAACACATTAATTTTTGTCCCAAGATGTTTAGGACCAGGAATGATGGCCGCGAGGAATATGTATCCTTCTTTCATGCACATGTTGGGGGGAGATTGTAAGGCATGATGAAAACAGGCCAACAAGAGTATGGATTGTTACTTGTGCTGAAAGGAGTAAAACCATCTATTGACAATCCAAGATGCACATTTCTTGGATCTTTACCATACTCCGAATCGAAATGGTATAGAGCTTGCCATGCCGCGCCTTCCGAAGGATGTACCATAATATCTTTGTCATCGCTCTCACGTAACCCTTCTGAATGCCACCTCATCTGCTTCGATGTTTCTTCAGAAAGGAACAACCGTTTTAGCCTGGACGTGATAGGCATGTAGTGAAGCTGTTTAACCAGTACCTTTGTACTTATTTCCTCCCCATCATCATTCAAAACCTTCACATGTATAGATGAATTTCAATGCATACATTGAGTATCGTTCTGGTGTTCCTTCCAAAACAACATGAAATTATTCTCGCATGCATCAATTTTCTCATCACTCATGCCCAGGCCTTCCAAAATCATCTTTGAATGATACATGTCTTCTGGCATCTTATGTTTTACCGGAAGGAGATCATTGATCAACTTCAGGATACCATTGTAGCAATTGTTTGCAAAATTGAACTTAGACTTCAGCCCCATAAGTCATGTGACTGCCTCCAGAACGGTCACACTAGTGCCCTCATATACTTTTTCATCTGCGGGGGAAAGAAGTCTATAAAACTTCTTCACTTCCTCTAGCAGTGACTACTCTTCGTACTCTCGACCAACATCCGCCATCATCTCATCCATCTAATCTTCATTCTCTTTTCCGTCTGACTCACTAGCATGATCCATCACTCCATGCTCACGCCACACTAGATAGTCTTGCATAAATCCGTGCTTATAAAGGTGCAAAATCATTTTAGACCCCTCCAAACGTCGACGATTCTGGCACCTGCTACACGGACATTTCACAAAACGAGCACCACTGGGAAATGCTTGGTTCACGAACACATTTGCGATTTGTGCCCATTCCAAAGTGTACACACCATCTGACTCCATCCATCATACATCACATTACGATCGTCACCCATTTTTCAACTTATACTTTCAAAGCAGAAAAATCATTATAATTACTTTATTTTCATATTATATGACGGTCACTACAACTAGGCAGATAGGTCCGAAACCCACCCAAGAGTGGTCGAGTGGGGCGTGCTTATGACGACACGCGTGGTCTGGATCCAAACAAAATTTCGGCACCATAACCCCGCTGTTCTCCACTGCACGCCCAAAAATGGTGCAGCAGAGAACATCAGGGTCATACCGTCGAAATCTCATCCAGATCCAGACTCGTGTCTCGTCACAAGCCCCCCCCCCCCCCCCCCCCGATCCACTCCCAGGCTGTCCAAAAAGGGACAATTCCGAGCCTTCACGTCTCACATGCCAATACCATGTGATACGTGCCGATTCGAAATGGGTAATCAAATTCTATAGGTTACATTCCTCATTTTCATTTTCAATATTTTACGAGAGAGGAAAGAACAAGATAGAGGAGGAATGTTGGCCAGAGTTGAAAGTTCTAAGTTTGGAACCACTATTCAGGCGTGGTTAATTAGTCGTCCTCATTGTCGCCGTACGCATCTGTGCTCGTCTTAACGCATACTTCACAACTAGAATCATCATTCACTACAATACTCTAATGCTACCATAATTATAAAAATATTTACTATATTACAAACACATAATTAGTCATCATATCGCAAATGCTAAATAGAAGCAATCACATGCATGGTACAAACTTTTAATCACATTCAAATCATATAGCATAATGAATATGAATCACATTCACGAGTTAGCAACTATATAATATGAATCACATTAACGAGTTAACACTAATCACATATCATGATAAAGCATTACTTTCACAAGTTAGCAACTATATGATATAACATTCAACTCTAATCACATACAACTCTAATCACGTACTTGCAATGCACCTAATATGTTACCTTCGCACTTAGGTTTGAACAACGGGCGAGGTGGACAGGGGCACCGGCGGCCTAGGCGAACGAGGTGCAGGACTGGAGCCGTAGTAGGGCGCCGGACGGGGGAGGCAGAGGGGACGCCGGTGAGGCGGCGGCCGAGGCGGGACGGGGGCGGCGCCGGTGGCCGAACCGGACAGAGGGGTGGACAGGGGGCCGGACTGGGAGCCACACGGGGATACGGAGGGGACGCCGGGCGGCGGGCCGAGGGCAGGGGCGCCGGTGTGGCGGTGGTGTGGCGGCGGCAGTGGCAGGCTCACGGCGGCAGCGGCGGGCCAGTTGGATGCTCTCGGGCGTGCGCCAGAGAATGGAGTACGTGCGAGAAGAGAGGAGGCAAGAAGGGATTAGGTTTCCAGTGGGGCCCGCTTAAGAGCCTTGGTTTCTATCTGGCCGACGCTCTTAGATCCGGAGCCAGCCTGGCCCACCGTATGAGCGTCGGTTTAACCGACACATATATTATAAGCATCGGTCCGGCCGACGCATTTAATATGTGCATCGGTTCGATCCAGAAAACCGACGCCTCTAACTTATGGGTGTCGGTTTCCAAAAACTGACACCCCTAGACCTGTTAAATGCGTTAGGGCCGACGCATATAGATAAACCGACACCCTATTTATCTTTTCCTGTAGTGGAGGTATACCCCGACGGGGACATTGCCTCATCATCGGGCCCTTCCTCATACGTCTCACCTGCAAACAACTTAATATAGCAATCATGAGCACGAAGGCTCAACAAGACTTAACCTTCTCACCTAAGCATGGAACTCTACATGCAGGGATACATATAAACATAGGCAGTGTTATTGCATAAACGACTCACCTACTAGTAGATCCATACTTCCAAGTTATTAGCAGCAAATTAAATGTTCAGAATGTATCTTTAGTGAGCAATATACTACAGCAATCATCATTGCAAAGCAATTATAATTCAATACATCATATTCTTCTGGCTTCATTAGTATGTACAACGTCACAACACAGTAAACAAGCGGTGCTCAAATAACCGTGAAGGACGGTGATTGCAATCAGTAGACACCCGGATAACACATCACATACAACCATTTCGGAAGTAGAGCGAATCACATTTCAATACTCTGTTGTATGAAGCAACCTTTCAAAGGAAACCCAAATGCCGAGTTGGTCCTTCCGTAACGGGCAGGAGGTCCCGGCGCGGAGCGTGTCTGTGCCCGCCGGCAGATTTGCACCATGCTGCCCTCAACCCACTCCTATAAAATGGTAGAGTAAGCCTCGACACCTAGGTTAACCAATTACATCGGTTTCCTGGTTTCCATATAGTCAGTATGCATCTGGTACAGTTCAAACTTGTCCAGCAGGGCCATAAATGGATCGGTCCTCAATCGACACAAGCAGGGCTACACACATGAGACCACGTCTCACCGTATCCTATCCCACTGCCCGGTCTCAGATTCATATTCGTAAACCAATTTCTGGTCCAAACCAATCCCATGTGATAAAATCCTATCTTGTGAGTAGATTCCAACTACTCTGCTTCTACCGGATTCCTCAAAACATTAGCATGGCATTTTCTACTCGTCAAGCTGTAGACCTACCCAATAGTCCATGGGATTTGTGGGTCATGCAAGTGGAGTAACAAGCACCTTAGCCCTAATGCACAAAATTCATCCTAGATATAAGTGATACAAATCAAAACATTGCAAAAGCACTTAAATGCAAACTGGGGCTTGCCTGGCTGCGAGTCAGATTCAAAGTTAGCCTCTGGTTATATACTCTCCAAAGGCTCCGGCTCCTTCTCGATCTCGGTTACTATATGATATGCAATATATAAAGTACATGAGTGATATTCAAACTATATAAAAACTTTCTAAAGACAGATCAGGTATGTAAATGTTTTTAATTGGCTTTGGGATTTTTACAGTGGATACTAGATACTATGAGGAAAATCTGGACAAAGAATTGGAGATGTTCCAGGAAGCTTGTTGTCTCTAAAATTCCAACAATAAAAGTCTTCTCTGGAATTTGGTATTAAATGTGGAGCTTTGTCATGGCTAATAGTGGATGATCATGGTAGAGGAGGTTTCGCTGGATCTAGGAAATTTTGTGAGCTTCCTACAGGTAGAAAATGATTTTACAATTTGGGATAAAATCTGGAAATGTTTCCGTACATTTCTAAATTTTCTATGAACATTGGGGATTTGCACACTGTTCGGTCCAGTAAATTAAGTCAAATGAACTTGAAATTTTTTCTGGAGATGAAGTATATTAGAATGTATGTTCTGACCAAAATTGAAAATTTTCCAATTAGGAGAACAGGAGTAATTTATTTCCCAAGAAGTTAAATCAAATGAATTAATTATGAAGTGTCACGCCCGGTCATCGTAAAGATGAACAGACGCTAATCACATGTACGCCAGGATCAGTTGAATCGTACATGCGTCGACGAAAGTGAAATATCATTACATTGCCATGTTCGAATACATAAATAGTCTTACAGTACAACCCGAAGGTCTACAAATACACACCACAACTATTTACATCAACAACAATGTTAACAAAGTTCAAACTATAGTAGAGGACTAATAGGTAAGAGAAGCTCCATCTCCACAGGCAGCAGTTGCGCGTATGGTCGCCAGCCTAGTCCAAGTCCTCCGGATTGACGAAGAAGTCCTCCGGTGCCGCTTCTTCTTCTTCATATTCTAAGGGAAAATTAAAAGCTTGAGTGCATAGAGTACTCAGCAAGTGCGGGAAGTGATGACATGATTGGCTAAAGCAAGGGAAGGCCAAATATGGCGTAGCACTATGCTTAAAGCCTAACCTTAGCTTTCAATTATCAATATCAATATTCAAGCAGTAATTAACACATGAGTAATGATAATGAATGTAACTTGAATCATAATTAACCACCATTTCCCAACCATAGACTAATTATAAACTGGCCCCCAAGCCGCTCTTGTCCGTGAGCACGGCTGTCATGATAGTTTTACCAAATCTCTGCAGAGAATGTACCCTTTACCCACAAGCAGTGATTTCATCCCCTGTTGCCAGGTGGACTAAGTGAACCTCCCTGATTGCCCGTGGTAGCTAACCACATTGCACACTTCCTTTGATGTGAGGCCAGGAGATCACTACATGGTCTTTACAAAGGTACTCCCGACTAGTGCTAGCCCTCTAAGGTTTCCACCACTGAGGATTCTCGGAGTAACCCTCCGCCTCAGAGCCCCCTCTTGAGCCTTGCAGATCCTAAAGCAGTTCCCCTGCATCATTCCCCGCACCATCCAACTACTAGCATTTCATCGGGAGAAACCTAATTAATTGACCAAGCTGCCCCATCTCAGTCTCGTGGTGGTACTATAAAGCTTAGTGGCTTCCTCCATAAACCGGTCCTTAGAATCTGGTGGTACCAAACCCAATCCCGGGTCTCGTGCAAACTGCACCATGCCAAAACTAACCAACCACCAGATTCCTATCCACTACAATTGTGTAATCCCCACAAGTTCAAGTAACCATAAAGTTTAACGTAGCACAATTGTATGAAATCCCAATCCCAATGTGTAAGCATGGCTAAGCATAGATAAGACCTATCTACTTCCCAACCCAATTCAGGTAACAAGGAATTATGTGGAACAGGGCATGTAAACATGAAATAGGACATCAATTTAATTAGCATGCATCTATCTAAATCACTAGAATTGGTACAAGATGGTCAAGGGCACTTGCCTTCGTTGAAGACTTGAGTGTTGGTGAAGTCTTGGTCTTGGAGGTTAAGATTAGGGTCGTAGAACGACTCTAAATATATTGCCCAAGCATGGCAAGAATAAAATAAAGCTAAATAAGTAAAGAGCATTCAATACGATACATCACAACACACACATAAGCATCAAATCCTATACTAATGCGTCCCTACGAGGTATTTATTATTTTACATAGCCAAAATATGCATTTTATATTTATCCTACATTTTTGGGATTTAATTACAGCCTAAAACCATTTTTATTGAATTTTATATGGCCAAAATGTATTTTTAAACGTTTATAATAAATTTTCATGGACAAAATATATTTTATATGAACTCTACAATTTATTCACAGCATAAAATAGTTTATACAGATTTTTCCTAACATTTCTACACTTAATTACCATTTTTATCTATTTTCTACACCTCAAATACACCTAAAAACCATATTCAGTAAATAAATAAAAGTCCAGGGACTAATTAGATAGTTTTCTACAATGCACAGGGGCTAAATCCATGATTCTACAAATTTACAGGGGTTAGATTGCTTATTTAAATGATTAAATCCAATTTTTAGGGGTCCAGGGGCTAGTCTGCAATTTCCAGGGGCTAGACTTGAATTTTTGTGAAGTCCAGGGGGTAGCAAGCAAGGTTCCAGGGGCCATGGTGCAAATGCGCAGGAGGGAAAAGGGGTTTGAATGTGGGCCGTTGGATCCGCAGTGGAGGGCTCGGATTTTATTATGCGAAGGGGTACGCTGATCTAATCTCGGCCGTTGGCCCAAAACCAACGACTGAGATGCGGCCACGTCGTTCTGGCGGCGCTGATCCGCGCGCGCGGCGGCGCAAGGCACCCGCGGCGGCGGACCTCGCCGGCGTCGGCCGGAATGGCTAAAACTACGCCTATTTCGCACGCCAAATACACAGAACGAAAGAGGAGGCTAGGGAACTCACCTCGGGGGTTTTCGGGGTGCGAAATCGGGTGGAAGACGGTCGGCGTCGAGAGGGGGCGGCGGTTGGCGTCGGTGCACGTCGACTCCGGTGAAACCTCGGCGATCTCCCCGCGCAGACTTGCCCGGCGTGCTCCTGGCGACACGGCAACGAGGTTAAAGGGGGAGGTGAGGCGAGGTAACCGCCGGCTGGCCGGGAACGCGCGAGACTAACCTTGGATCGGTGAAGCTATGGTTTGAGCGCGGAGAGGTTGTAACAGAGGGGAAGGGCGGGGTTTTATAGGAGCAGGGGGTGCGGTGGTTGTCAGCGCGTGCGATGAGGGGGTTCCCCGGGTTGATTATGTCGTGGGCGAGGTAGTTGGAGGGGGAGGCGCGGAGTGGCGCGGGAAAAGAGAGAGAGAGGGCGACGGTTGCACGGGGAAGAAGAGGGAAGATGGGGGAAAGAACATGCCGACAGGTGGGGTCCCGGGCGCAGAGAGAGGGAAGGAGGGACGGGTTCGGCTGGGCCGCGAGAGATGGGGAGGGAATTGGGCCAGGGGGAAAAATCGGCCCAAGAGGGGTTTATTTCTTTTTCCTTTTTCATTTTCATTTTCTCTTCTTTGATTTGAATTCAAATTCAAATTTAAATGGATGCTACTCGTTTGAACTTCAAAAATTCACATAAAAATGCACCTTAGAATGCAGTATAGTTTGATCAAATTTTGTTAAATAAAATGATGACGTTACATGAAGGCTGTGGGACTGTTCAACCAGTTGCACCACTGCAATATTGGAATCAAGATTAGTCTACCAGAATTTATTTGGAATTATTTGAGAAAGTATACTAGGAGTAATTGAATTTAGAAGTTTTCTCAAAATCTATAATTATTTGAAAAGGAAAAGGTTTGAATTAATTTGCCCGGGTCCCACCCATTTAAAATGGGCCAAACATAACTGGGCCACACGTGGGATCACTGAGTTAAGAAGCATGGACACACTGGATCAAATAGCCACAGCTAATCTAAAGAGAGTAAAACAGAGGCTGCCAATGGGATCTGTCCCATCTTCTTCGACCTCTGGCTCAGGGCGGCGCTTCTCGCCGGAGCAGCGGCAGTGCCCCGCCGGACTTGCTGTGCTGAACTCTTCCCGGCACTGCTTTGACTGCCTGGCCCTAAGATCGGCCGCACAATGTGATGGTGATGTCCCACTGAGGCGGCGACGGCCGAAGGCGAGCGCACAACGGCAGCGGCGGAACTAGGGTTCCGACGATGGTCGGTAATCCTTGAATCAGGCTCAAATGACCTGGTAAACAGTCTAAAAGATTCCTTGGATCATGGTGAGTACAAAAATGGGGTACAATAGGAGTGAAATAGCTGGAAACCTCAAGTCTTACGGTGAGCCGATGAGTTTTCCCACGGCGGCAACGAAAACTGGCATATCTCGGCCGATCTAAATTATTCTCAGTGGTTGTTCTTCTAGGGGGTGCGCTAGGAAGTTTTTAGGCTATCGTCCAACTGGATTAGAGAATACTTGCTCCTAGAAAACAAATTGCAGTGATGACCTAGCATGAAGGTTAACATTGTGCCGAAAGAAAAATGAGGAATACTCGCTCGATAGGGGATGAAAAGTTTTGTGGTTTTCACCGCGAGAAAGGTGGTGTCCCGATGCTCCTTTTTCTGTTGGAGTTGAAGCTTGAAAGGGCCTAGTTCGCCGGCACCACGGGGACAGAGGACGACGTCCACGGCGGCTCAACGGCGATGTCCGCGAAAACTTCAAAAATACTAGCAAATAAGCAAGGAATCATGCAAGTTAATGGATGGGAATGAAGAGCATAGGGTTGCACCCACTTTCACTGTTGGGAGCATGGTGAGACCTTGCTTCCTTTGGTCGGCAAGTGGCGAGCAACCCCGGCGGCGATGCTGTTCAGTGGCGGGAGAGAAAACAGAGCGAGGAAGCTTCATGATTTTCCACTTCGGCCAGAGAAGTAGCAATAGGGATGGAGAGGGCTTGAAGTACACGCAAGGGAGGCCACACAGCTGCTACCGTTGAGCTAGAGGCGGCACAGAACGTGGAATGGCGGGGAGGCAGAGAAAACAGAGCACTCAGTCTGTTCAAGGCAAATGGTAGGCTGACCAGTGGGTCCCACATTGATTCGCACAGAAGACATCGGCGAATTACAACCAGATCTCACTTATTCCGAACATCCGATCCGGATTATCAATGAAAAGACTCCGCCACAAGAAACCGAACTTTGTGCTTCTACAAAGTCTTGTGGGGCAACCATACTGCTGATGAAGCAACATGGGAAAGCGAAGAGTATCTCCGATTGAATTATTCGGACTTATTAGCATCTCGTATCTGATAATTCCTATACCTTTGTACTCTCATTTGTAATCTCGTGACGCGATTGTTTTAGGGGGGGGGGGGGATGTAAAGTCCCTGTTGTTTAGTTGTTAGAAACCTTGTCATGGTTGAGACAAAATAATAATCTCTGCTGTTCAAATTTATCTCTACAGAAAAAAAAACAAAGCAAAATGTTAAATGGAAATTTCAATATAGTTCAATTCCTAAATGAGGATTCAAGCATAATCTAACTATTCCAAATATACATCAGGCCAAATTTCATAATTTTAGTGAACCACTGGCTATTTAATTCAAAGAGTGCATTGAAACCCATTGAACTCAAATTCAAAGTTGAATTCGATGGAAAATTGAACCAATGCAGAATCGAATTCCAAATTTGAATTCCACATAATTTTTTTAGCTTGGCTGCGAAGTATGAAGATTTTTTGAGATGATTTGTGTGGAGAATTAAATTACCAGAGAAGGGGGAGATGAGTGGGTCCCACATGACAGTGAGTGAAGAAAGCTCTGTTTTCATCTTTGCCTCTGCGTGCGCCACGGTGCCGGAGCAGGCCACGCAGCTGCTTGCATCGGGCAAGCTTGCTCCTTATCACTTGCTTGATCTTTTCCTCACCCCAACATAAGCACATAGTCCCTGCATCACCGTTGTTTTTTCCCTCTCGCTCACCTCGCAAAACCAGGCCGCAGCTGAGTGTTGAGCGGCTGTTCGACAGCGTTTGGTGTGGTTCATCGCGCTCCTAGCTGTTGAAGCATGCAGGCAAGGGTACACGGTCATTCTCTTCCTGCCAGTGGCGCCAATGCGCTGCCTTTCGTTCCCGACGTGCCACACCGAGCGGAGGCCTTGTTCCGACTCTGTTTCAGCCGCCCGCCTCGGTTCCCTGGTGTCTAGCCACCTCAAGCCATCCGCCACTCCAACCGTGCCCCTCTAAGGTTCGAAACCAACTCATATTCCTGCTCTCCAAGTTGCACAGCTCGCGGTTGCACCGTTTAGTCGTATTTTGAGTTTTTGCGCCGTCAAGTTTTGAGAACCGTTGCTAGGTTTTGCGTTCAATTCCGATTCTATGTGTGACCATCCTCCAATCCATATAGAAAATAATTTGGAAACTTCCTTGTGCACCCTCTGAAACTAACATCAAAGAAAATCATCCAGTATTAGCGCCGGGCATCAAGTTTCCCTGCCGCCATTAAAAAGTTCTTCAGTTCATCATCGAACTTGAGGTTGCAGTCCATTACATTCAATTTGCATGCATATTACATATTCCTGATGATCATAGGAACCTCCCAGATCAATTTCCTTGTCATTTTAGTTACGGATAGGCGGAACCGACTTCGTCGGAACCCTAGGAACCGTCCCGTTGTCGCTGGCTGTCTTCCGGTCATCGCCCTCCGAATCCGAGGCCACCAGTGAGTTTATCATGTCAAGTTATAATCTAGAGACGAGTATCCAATGGGGGAAGCATAGAGAGTTAAGGTTCCGTTGGCAGCGCCGCCGTTGGCTGCCGCCAGGCGCCGCCGCTCGGCTTTATCCCGAGGAGAAAGAAGGTCCTCCCGGGTCCCACATGTCATAGACTGTTTTCTCTTGTCCCGGATTAGGTGTGGAAGCCCGATCAATTGTGACCGTGCGGTTAACTCTGTAGCCCCCCCTCCCCCCCCGTGGCCTCCTTCCCATTGGCTCAGTTTAAAACAGTGGGGCCAAGTCGAATCAATTTAGCTTTCCTATTAGGAAACAATTCCATAATTGATGAAAAATTGAAAATTCCATATCTCGTAGTAGATTTTCCTAAAAATTCCAAATAAATGCTGTTAGACTCCATATATTCTACACTTTGCGGTAGTACAATTTGTTGGCCATGAAAGTCCCAGAATTGTCTTAATAAATTCTTTCTAGCAAATTTATAGGGAAATTAATTGCTCCTGATCTGTTAAATGGAAAATTCCCAATTTGGTCAGAATACTATTTCAAATTTCTTGATCTCCAGTAAAAGTTTCATGATCATTGGACTTGATTTACTGGACCAAACAGTGTTCAAATACCCAATGTCCATAGAAAATTCAAAAATGAGCAGAAACTTTTTCAGAATTTACTACAAACTTGTAAAATCAATATGTCCCAGTAGGAAGCTTAGAAAATTGAGAAACAAATTTTTTAGGACCAGTAAGACGAACCCTAACTAGAACACTCACTGTTGTCCATGTTAATGCTCCAGATTTAGGATCAAAATTCAGTGAATTAAAAACATTATTAGAATTTTAGAGACAACAATATTACTCGAACAATTCCAATTCTTGGCCCAGATCCTCAATCCATGACCTACTTGCCACTGTGAAATTCTTAGAGTCATTGGAATCCCTTTGCTACAGAATTATGTAATTTCATTCCAGGTTCATGCATATGTCCAATTGGAGGCATACATCACATTATGCTTATACTTATTCCATTCCACCTCATTTTTCCTCTCTGTTGCTGTGACTCCAGAAACAGAGATTTTGGTCTTAGTCAGTCCTTGTTCATTCCCAATTTGATTACAACATAAATGAATCATTGAGTAAATCACTTTTGATTATATGTGCATTTGCATTTCGATTAGAACGAGGAGTCCAACTCAGAGGCTAAGCATTCCATATCGCTGCTGCCGTGGTGGATTCTCCGGAGGATTATTCACTGACTTGAATCTACTAACTGAACCATTGAGCAAGGCAAGCCCCGATTTGCATTTAAGTGCCGTTTTAAAATTTTGCTTTCTCACTACTATACGATTAGCAATGAAATGTGCATTAGGTCTAAGATGGAATGACACTCCAACTGCATAATCCCATAAATCCTGGAGTCTATGGGTAGCATAGGATTGTACCATAAGATTATTGCCATGCTAATGTGATAATTGTAGATGGTTCTGTAGAAGTCGAGTGGACGTCTTCTACTCGCTTGTTTATATTAATAGGGAAAACATGGGGAGGTTTAGTGAGTATTTCACTGGAAATGAATATGAGACCAGGCAGCAGTCTAGGTTACAATGATTGTGGTGACTGTAGGGGTAGCACTGCCTGTGTCGGCCAAGAAACTTGTCGTGTGGGGTCCCGCTGGCAAAGTTTGAGCTGTACCGGGTGCATACTGGACATATGGGATCCAAGAAACTGAGGTTACTCTCGATGACTTTGGTGTGAAAACTTCTCTGCTTTCCTTGAATGGAGATGCGAAGGCATAAAGGTGTAAATCTTATAGCGGGCAACTTTGATGTGTCCGTGTAGAGGACCATTTGCTTGGGATGGAGAGTTGATTCCATATTAGAGCCTCTTGTGAAGAGTGGCTGCATATGACGTACAGTGAAGTGCACCGACATCGCTTCTTTGTGGGCGTATGTGTTGTGCGTTTCGGGTTGTTATTGATTTGAATCACCGTCGGTCGCAGTTATGGTTTGAGCATACTTGTTCACTATGTCGTAACGTAGTAAGAAAGAGTAGTTGGAATCAATGGAATTATGCTCTATGTTAATCATTGTTTTATTACTTTATGTTGTAGCTATATTGCTAATTAAATTTACCTTTCTCGAAACTTTAACTTGCCGCTAAAAACTGAAAATGAAGGACATATTTTAGGCGAGTATCTTCTATGCAAATCAGCCGCCTATGTGGTTAGAGTTCCTAGCATGTAGAGTTGCATGTTTAGGTGAGACGGTTAAGTCTTGCTGAGTGTTATGCTCATGGTTTGTAGTTAATATATTTTGCAGGTACAATGTTGCATCTGACGGGTTGTGCAGTGCGGCATAACCCCCCTTTGGTTGTTTGCAGAGCAGAAATCCCTATGAGCCGCTGCTTTGCTTCGTGTTGCTAGTGTGAGGTATTCCGGGCTGAATACTCTCACTTATGCAATAGCTAGGTTTGAGAGATGTATTATGTACTTCCGCTGTTGTAAAAATAGTTTTGTTATACAAAGAGAAAATAATGTGACACGCTCATTTGTGTTATCTATATTTTGTATATCTTTTCGTGTGCTGTTGGTAGCCGCATCGCACGGTACCACCAAACGTGAATCCTGAAATGTCGTGTGGGGACCGGGTCCACACATTCCAGGAATCGCAAAGGGTGGTGCCGTGCGATGCGACACCCAATAGCACACACAAAAAGAATATGACAAAATACAAAGTTTTATTTATATAAACAACAGCAGTCTTTTACAATACTTAATATACAAAGGAAGATAATATTCATAGCTAAACCCTCAGCCTAGCTATGCATAAGTGCAGTCGTCCAGCCCGCGGACGCTACACACTAGCCACACACAAAATTACTGTGGTGTGCAGGGCTCCCATTCAGCGGTATACCCCGACGGGGGCATCGCCTCATCCTCGGGCTCTTCCTCATAAGTCTCACCTGCAAACAACTTAATATAGCAACCATGAGCACGAAGGCTCAGCAAGACTTAACCGTCTCACCTAAACATGGAACTCTATATGCAGGAATACTTAACATAGAAATAGATATAGCAGTAAATGACTCGTGTATATGTTAATCGTCATTTTTACAAGTTAATAGCAGCAGCTTAAATGTTTAATAACAGAAACTTTAATGATCCTAATCCACAGCAAACATAGAAGCAAAAAAATTATATTTCAATACATCGTATTCTCTTGACTTCTTTAGTATTTACTACGTCACAACACAGTGAACAAGCAGTACTCGAATAACCGCGAGAGACGGTGATTGTAAAATGGCACACCCGAATAACACGCAACGTACACCCGTGCCTAAGGAGCGTGCCCAGCTCCTCACCATGTCATACGCAACAACCTTTCACAAGAGAACTCAAATGCCGAACTGGTCCCAC
Source organism: Tuctoria greenei (assembly GCA_036927565.1). Classification (NCBI taxonomy): domain Eukaryota; kingdom Viridiplantae; phylum Streptophyta; class Magnoliopsida; order Poales; family Poaceae; genus Tuctoria; species Tuctoria greenei. The sequence continues at coordinate 62,912,126 of JAYESD010000012.1, read as the reverse complement.
CATCGCAGGCATAAGGTTCCCGCACGGAGCGTGTCTGTGCCCGCCGGTGAATTTACACCTTACTACCCTCAGCCCACCCCTATCGACAATGGGCTATGCCTCGACATCCAAGTTATCAAGTTACATTGGTTTCCTGGGTTCTATATGCCCAATATGCATCCGGTACTGTTCAAACTTGTCCAGCAGGGCTGCACACGAATCGGTCCTCAATCGACACAAGTAGGGCTACACATGTGAGACCACGTCACACTGCCTCCTACCTGATGCTCGGGCTCAATTTCACATTTCTAAACCATTCTTTGATTAAATTCACCCCGTATGATAAAATCCTATCTTGCGAGTGGATTCCATCTACTCGACTTCTACCAGATTCCTATAAACATTAGCATGGCATTGTCTACTCGTTAAGCTCTAGACCTACCCAATACTCCATGGAATTTGTGGGTCATGCAATTGGAGTAGCAAGCACCTTAGTCCTAATGCATAAAATTCATCCTAGACATAAGTGATACAAATAGAAAATTTGAAATAGCACTTAAATGCAAACCCGGGCTTGCCTGGCTGCGAGTCAAAGGGAAAGTTAGCTTCTATAAGTAGAGTCTCCAAGGGCTCTTGGTCCTCCTCGATCTCGGTCACTATATGATGAGTAGATTTAGGCCCGATCTTCCGAAAGGTAAGTCGGTTGAGGTGGAGAACTCGACGTTGATGATCTGCGGCACTTAAGCAGTTCGAATACCCCTGCAATCACTACACCGCTGCTCCATTGGTTATGAACCATGCAGCACACGCTTGAAATCGCCAAGGAGGCTAATCCCTGCAGGTGAACTGAGAACACGAGCAAGAACATAGAAGACACGATCTGAAACTGAGAAGTTGGGGTCTCACAGACCGTAGAACGGCGAAATTATGATTATAAACAAAACCCACCTAATATGACCGGTGGATGCAGTATTTAAAGGCTAGGGTTTGGCAAAAACACGATTAGACGTGTCCCTAATGGACTCATATGGGATACAAGGCCCAAAGTCCCGATTCGGTGGCGCAGCACCGGACAGAAATCTGGACTCGATTTGTTTTGATGATTCCCAATGACTCCAGAGGTAGTTTGAGGTGGGACCAGAACCATTGGAAAGTTTATATTCTCCTCTTTCCGTGCATATGTAGAATGTCGAAAACGGTGTCTGTATGCCTCCTGGGCGTCTGTTTTAAGCTGGACTGCTCCTGGACTCCGAGTTGAACTCGAGTCCGAGTTGTAAACTGTTTCCATCAACTTGTGGACGTCCCAGCTGGTTCTCCACGCTCCCAAGTCCTCTTTCCTTCACTTGTTGATCTTCTCCATTATTCCTAATAACAATTAAATCATCACATAGCAATCTATTCTCAAACTCACATGCAAAAGAAGTTAGGGGCGAGTTCACCTGCTGAGTTATTAACCGTGTTCGTGCTCTTGTGATTGGTCCTTGCATTTCAATGTGTGTCTCCACTGTTGTGGTCTCCTCATCACTATATTATATGCAATATATAAAGTACATTAGTGATATAGAAACTATAGAAGAGAGTTATAAATATTGATCATGTATGTAAATGATTTTAATTGGTATTGGGATTTTTACAGTGGACACTAGGATCTATGAGGAATATCTGGACCAAAAAAGGGAGATGTTCAAGGAAGCTTGTTGTCTCTAAATTCCAACAAGTAAAAGGCTTCTCTGAATGTTGGTTGTAGTTCTGGAGCTTTGTCATGGCTAAAAGTGTGAGGTGAGTTGTGAGGATGAAAGAGATTAGGTTTTGGCGGCGTCTAGGGTTATGGAGTCGAAAAATCGGACTAGTCCGTGGTCGGCCGGACTAGTCCAGACTACAAGACCCCTACAGACTAGTCTGCAGTGTGCGGACTAGTACGAGTAACCATGGACTAGTCCGTGGTCACCAGAACAGAATCACTTTGCCCATTCGTATATATTTGAAGGTGCTTAGAGAAAAATAGGGGCCAAAATAATCAAATAATCTTGATGAATATGATCAGTAAACATAAAACAATCAAGCAAGGACCATAATTCACCAAGATCAAGCAATTGAAATAGTTTTTGGAGAAAATTGAGAGAGATGATTTTCGCAACACAATCAACATATTCTAAAGAAGCCATACAATATGCAAGTTTTCAAGCCACATTACGAGCATCAAGGATATTTAGTTCATTTTAGAGTTCGCAAAAACGTTTTTCATCAAGTGGCTTGGTGAATATATCGTCTAGTTGTTTTTCGGTGTTTACATGGGAAATGGCTATGTCTCCTCTCATTGAGTGGTATCTCAAAAAGTGATGATGGATGTCTATGTGTTTGGTCCTAGAGTGCTCAACGGGATTATAGAAAATTTTAATGGCACTCTTATTATCACAAAGGAGTGGAATACGGCTCATATTATAACCATAATTCCTTAGAGTTTGTCGCATCCAAAGGAGTTGTGCACAACAACTGCTGGCTGCAACATACTCTGCTTTGGCCGTGGATAAGGCAATGGAGTTTTGTCTTGGAGGACCAAGAAACTAGGGATCTACCCAGAAATTGGCATGTACCGGAGGTACTCTTTACATCTACTTTGCATCTAACATAATCTGCATCAGAGTATCCAATGAGATTGAATTTGGAACCTTTAGGATACCAAAGGCCTAGGTTGGGTGTATGAACTAAATATCGCAAGATTCTCTTGACGGCTCTCAAATGACACTTCTTAGGATTGGCTTGAAATCTTGCACACAGGCACACACACACAACATAATATCAGACCTAGATGCACAAAAGTAAAGTAGGGATCCAACCATGGAGCGATATACCTTTTGATCCACACTTGGTCCGTCTTCATTGAGATCAGCGTGTCCATTTGTTGCCATGGGAGTCTTTATAGGCTTCGCTTTGTCCATTCCAAACTTCTTGAGTATGTCTTGATTATACTTGTTTCGTCTTATGAACGTCCCTTCCTTTTGTTGCCTCACTTGGAATCCCAAGAAGTATTTCAGCTCCCCCATCATGGACATCTTGAACCTATCTGTCATAATCTTACTAAATTCGTCACAAATGGATTTGTTAGTTGAACCAATGATAATGTCATCAACATAAATTTGACAAATAAAAAGATCATTGTAAAATAGCTTTGTAAACAATGTATAATCCGCTTTACCAATTTTAAAACCATTCTCAACTAAAAAATCTCTAAGGCATTCATACCAAGCTCTAGGAGCTTGTTTGAGGCCGTAGAGAGCCTTATGCAGTATGAACACGTGGTTAGGGAACTCTTGATCTTCAAAACCGGGGGGTTTCTCCACGTACACCTCCTCCTTGATTGGTCCGTTGAGGAAGGCACTTTTCACATCCATTTGATAGAGCTTGAAATCATGGTGAGTAGCATATGCAAGTAATATACTAATAGATTCAATCCTAGCTACGGGAGCAAAGGTATCATCGAAATCCAAACCTTTGACTTGTGGTCACAAGTCGTGCATTGTTCCTTGTCACCACCCCGTGTTTGTCTTGCTTGTTGCGGAAGACCCATTTGGTGCCGACGACATTGAACTTGGGTCTTTCGACTAGTTCCCACACCTCGTTCCGTTTGAAGTTGTTCAACTCATCTTGCATTTCCACCACCCAATCCGGATCCTTCAATGCATCCTCAATCCTGCGCCGTTCCAAAAAGGATACAAAAGAGTAATGTTCAAAAAAATTAGCAATTCGAGATCTAGTAGTTACTCCCTTTTGGATGTCCCCGATTATGTTGTCGAAAGGGTGATCTCTTTTTACGCATTGGTGTACTCTTGGGTGTGGCACTTGTGGTCTTGAGTCTTCATGTTCATATTCTACTCCCCCTAGATGGTTGCCCTCATTTGTGTGTTGTTCATCTTCGTCTTCTTGAGGTTGATCTAGTGTAGAAGCTCCCCCCTGATCCATTACCTCCACTTGTGGTTCATCTTCTTCATTTTCATTTGGAGGTGGCACTTGTGTTCGAACATCGCCCAACACCATTCTTCTTAACGCCTGACATAGAGCTTCTTATCTATCTAGTACACATTGATCAACTTGCTCTTCTTGAGAGCCGTTAGTTTCATCGAATACTACATCATGTGCAACTTCAACAAGTCCAGAGACCTTGTTGAAGTCACGATAGGCGTAAGAGTCCGAATCGTAGCCAAGCAAGAAACCTTCATAGGACTTCGAAGCGAACTTTGAAGTCCTAGGCTTCTTGTTCAAGATATAGCATTTAGAACTGAAAACACGAAAATAGGAAATATCAGGTTTGTTACCCGTGAGTATCTCATATGATGTCTTCTTGAGTAGGCGATGAAGATAGAGTCGGTTTATGGCGTGACAAGCGGTGTTGACCGCTTCAGCCCAAAACCGATCGGAAGTCTTGTACTCATCAAGCGTTGTTCTCGCCATCTCTATGAGGGTTCGGTTCTTCCTTTCGGTCACTCCATTTTTTTGAGGTGAGTACGGCGCTGAAAATTCATGTTTGATGCCCTCTTCGTCTAGGTACTCCTCAACTTGAGTGTGCTTGAACTTCGTGTTGTTGTCGCTTCATACGTTCTTGATCTTCAATGAGAACTCATTTTGAGCACGCTTGAGAAACCACTTGAGGGTTCCTTGAGTTTTTGTCTTATCATGCAAAAAGAAAACCCACGTGAAGCGCGAAACGTCATCAACAATTACTATGCCATATTTGTTACCGCCGATGCTTATGTAAGCGATTGGACCGAATATGACCATGTGAAGTAGCTCGAGCGGTCTTTTCATTGTCATGACGCTCTTTATGGGATGGGGTGCTCCTACTTGCTCCCTGGCTTGGCACGCGCTACAATGCCTGTCTTTCTCAAAATGACATCCTTCAAACCTCAGATGTGATTGCCCTAAAGGACTTTTTGAAGATTCCCCATACCAACATGTGCTAGCCGTCTATGCCACAGCCAACCAATGTTGGTCTTTTCAATCAAGCATGTGTCAAGTTCAGCTTTATCTTTGTTGAAGTCAACAAGATAAACTTTTCCCTTTAACACACCCTTGAATGCAACAGAGTCATCACTCCTTCTAGAAACGATCACACCCTCATTAGTGAACAAGAAATTATAACCCTTGTCACATAATTGAGATATGGACAGAAGGTTATAATCTAAGGAGTCAACATGCAAAACATGAGAAAGCGTGTTGAGATGATATTGCAATTTTACCGGTACCAAGCACCCTTCCCTGACTATTGTCTCCAAAATAGATGCACTCGCTTGGATCCTCATTTTCTTCATATTCTACAAACATTCTTCGTTCTTCGGTCATATGGTTGGTGCATCCGCTATCTAGCACCCATTTTGCTCTACCGGAGGAGTAGGCCTGCAAAAACAAATTATGTCTTGGTTATAGGTACCCAAGCTTGCTTGGGTCCTTTGAGGTTAGTCACAAGAGATTTCGGCGCCCACACATTGGACTTGGTGTTCCCATGGCGTGACTGCGCACCCGGTTCTGAAAAATGAACCAAGTGCAGTATATGTGTGTCCAGGATGTTCATCACACATACACAAATGCATCCCAAACGGAAATCAGAATTTAACCATGTCACGAATGAGTAAATATACCTTGATTCTAGTGCAGCGGAAAATAATCTAGCATAGGCGACTCTAACTCCACAGGCAATCAACGGTAGTACGCATGCCTAGTACTCCATATTATCCTTAGGATACTCCCAAACATCTCCTGAAACTGTTGGTGGGGGGATTGCAAGGGTGAATACATGTCGTACTCAGCATGTGTGGGAAAATATGACATGTAGCTGATACAAATGACGAATATAATAATGGGTATTTGAATAAAAGTACATTCAAAACATGTCAAAAGCATCCTCCAATGTCTATGTGAAACAATCCCATCATAACCATCATATTAACATAATGTAAACCATATCCAATTATTGCCAACATCATCATTATCCATGTCTAGTTATCATAACTCAAATTCACATCCATATCCATAAGCCATAAACCATCCTTAACCATTACCAAACCATAACCATAATCCAACCATCCCAATACCAATTTCCTCTAATCATGTAGGTCATCCAGGTGCTCTTAACCAGGAGCATGGCTATCATGATAGTTTTACACTCTGTAGAGGTTGTACCACTTTACCCACATGTTCGTGAATTCATCACCTTTCGGTGACTAAGAGCCTCTATTATGCCGTCTCACACTTCCGTAGGTGTGTGGCAATGAGATCACAAAATAGCCTTTCAAAAGGGACTACTAGTATTTATGGGCCCACTAAGGTTTCACCAGCAGGCTTGAATATACATTCACCCACCCACGGGCCCCCTCGTGTGCCATGCGGATCCCAGGGTAGCCCTCCTCGACTCCCATTCCCCGCGCCATCCAATGGTCCATACAATACTAGCAGCTCTCCTAATTATTCAGCTACGCTGCACCCATACTTGGCCTTATTGTGGCACTGTTGTCCTGGCATATTCTCGCATGAACCGGTCCTTAGATCTAAAGCAAGCGAACCACCATAACATCCAACCCATCCACATACCATGCTTGCTTAGATCACCCATTACCATATCATTTTAACCAGTTCATATTAACCATAGTCTCATCAATGTATAATTAATTGTGTAGTTGTTTCCCATCCCAATTTATTAAGCGAAGCAAAAAGGTAAAAAAAACCATCCCAACTCTCTACCATAAATCCAGGTGACAAGGGTGGTTAAACAAATCTAGTAAACTTACTACCATAGGATTTCCCATCAAGTTGACACAAGCATGCAATTTTACAAACAAAACATTTACTTTAAAACAGGATCAATATGCTTCAAGGACACTTACCTTAATATTCCGCAATCCGATGGTCAAGCAAATCAAAGTCTTGTATACGAAGATCCATGCATACTCACTTCTCGATCATAACCTCTTGAGCACTTCCCTCTACTCGTGATCACACATACAAGAAAATACATACAAATCAACATGATGCACACACACTAATCAACATGCGATGACATTCATGCATGCAAAGTTCATTAATTAATTAACTATGGTCGTTTATTAATTAGATGCAACTAGTTCATACGTGTTGATATGAGTTTACGGTGGGTTTAACAAGAATTAATGCTGTTGAGAATAAAATTATGGTGCAACTACGATTAAATTACGTCTACTAGATCCAATACGTCGCTAAAAGTCGCATCGGAAAAACAAACCCTACCGTAGATGCGGCGGCTTCGACGATCGCGGAATGAAGGCGACGCGTAGACGAAGTGGATGGTGCAACAGTCCTCCGGCGGCACGACGACAGCAGCGCGATGATCTCCTGCGGTCGATGGTTTCTTCCTCCTTTTCTTCTTCTTCTTCCCCTCTTTTTTTTTCTTTCTTTTCTTCCCCTGGCGGCGGCCGCCTCTGGTCCCTTTTTTTTCTCTACCGGCGGCTAGGGCATCCTGGTAGTGCGGCTTTGTTTCTTTAGGAAAAATACAGAGGCGTCAGGGGGTTTTATAGGCGCAAGATGCGCTGCCTGGGACAGGGTCCCGATCCACCTCGGGCACGGGGCGCTGGGTTAATGCGGCGGGCGAGCGGGGCCAGGCGCGTGGCGCGGGGCTGGGGCGTGGCGCGCGGGCGCAGTCGCGGACGGGGTCACATTGGTTGGCAGGTGGGGCCGGGGCGTGCGGGAGCGGGGTCGCGCGGCGGGGCGCGGGGGCGCGATGCGGGCGCGCTCGGGCGGTGGGGCAGGTGCGCTGGCTCGTGGGAAGGTGCGGGGGCGCGCTGGCGGGCCGGCTCGGGCGGCCTTGTCGGCCGGTGCTGTTTCCCCCTTTTTTTCTTCTTTTGTTTTTTTGTTTATTATTTATATATTTTTTACTTATTTATTTTATTATACTTTTTGTCTTGTATTTATATTTCTTTTTTATATTGTTAATTATTATTTATTGCTCTTTTTATGTATATACATATATATTTTTATCTTCTATTTTCCTATTATTTGTTATTCTTTTATTTTATTTATTTAGTTATTTACTTAGTTAAAGTTATATATTTTTTCTTTCTTTATGTTTGTTATTTATTTTAATATTCTTAACAACTATTGTTTCTTCTTCCATATTATCTTTTCCGTTTTCTTTTATTTCTTTCCTTCCATATTCGTTATGCTAATTTAATTTCTTTTAATGTACTTACTCTGGTAAATAAATTTCTTTTAGCTTATTTATTTTGGTAATAAATTTTCAATATATGAGGATCAATGAAAAAATGCAAAATGCAATATGAGATGCATATATTTTATATTTTTCCTTATAAAAATAATTTCTTCCTATTATTAACTCTAAATTCCCAATTAAAATTTTGATTTGCCGAAACTCAAAAATCAGGGTGTTATAGTGGTCCAACATATTTGGCATGCACTTTACCAAAAAGCGTTTTTCATAAGAACATAAGATGCATCAAAAGTTCTAAATAATAATTATTGCTCATATGTGTTAACGTTTTTGAACTTATCAACATTGTTAGGTTTTCTAACTAGAGGGGAGTTTCCCTTAACAAAGACAACGCACTCCTTGTTATTCTTATGGTTTCTAGCATTTTGCTTTTCACCATAGGAATACCCAATGCCATATTTGACATTAGGAGGTCTGGTGGCCAAGTATGCATTGTGTGCGTACTTGACCTTCTCCTTGTCAAATATGCCACTATGGGAAGGATGCTTGTCCTTGGTCGAGGTTGACTTGTCCTTCAATCTAGTATCAATTTTAGCACATGCACAAGTAGTAGTATGTTCAGTCTTAAGGGGCTGAGAAGGAGAGCTTGAAGAGGATGAAGGTTCACTTTTCTTGAATGACTCAACTTGCACCTCAAGGATCTTGTAACTTTGGTTAAGTTAGCAAGTTCATCCTTGATGATAGCATTTGAGTCGCTTAACTTCAAGCAAGCTTCCTTGCCTGAAGCTGGCTCAAGTTCAAGTGACTTGCTTCACTCCTTTCAATTCAATGAGCTTTTTGCTCTTAATATACTCATCCTTTTGAAGGATGATCATATCTTCTATCGATCAACAAGCTCCTCCTTATCATTAAGTTTATCCATTAAGAATTTCATTCTTGCGACAGTTTTCTTATCATGTCCAACAAGCATACTTCATCACCACTATTGGCATCACTATCGCTAAAGTAAGAATCTGAGGAGGAAGACTTAGATGTTACCTTTCTTTTACCTTCCCTCACCATGAGACAGATGTCGTTGTTCTTCTTTGCGCCAATAGTTGGGAAGATGGTTGATTTCTTTGTTGTCTTCTTGATGGCTATGCTAGCCATCTCCTCTTCCTCTTCGGACGAGGACTCATCATTTGAGTCCCACTCCTTTCCTAGGTGCGCCTGTCCAGCTTGCTTTTTCTTCTTGAAGAACTTCTTAGGTTGAGTCTTTGTTTCCTTGGTCTTCTTCTTGTTTTCTTCATATGGGCAATCAACTATAAAGTGGTCATATTCACCACAGTTATAGCCAGCCCACCTCAACTTCGGTCTTGACTTTTCTTTGTGTTTTCCTGCACCTGATTTACCCCCTTGTTTTCTCTTCATCATACTCTTGAATTTCTTCATGAAGAGGATCATGTCTTCCTCACCTATGTCGCTGCTCTCATTATCGCTGTCATCTTCATCTTGAGCCTCTCGATCTTCTTATGACAAGGGCTTGCAAGTGGATTTTAAGGCGACCCCTATCTTCTTTGCCGAGGTGAGGTCGGCAATCTCCTTGACATGTTTTGCTTGCTTCTCCATCATTTCAAAGTTGATGATCTTTCCAAGCAATTCATCTGGGGTCATTTTTTTGTACCCGAGACTTTGTCTAATCATCGAGCACAGGGTAACATTGTGAGGCATGAAAGCTCTAAGGATGAGCTTCACCACCTCGTGATTGTTCCACTTTTTACTTCCATATGCTCGAACCTTGTTGATGAGAGTCTTCATCCGGTTGTATATGTCTTGCGGCGACTCATCTTCTTCTATGGCCAATCTTCCCGATTCGCCTTCAATCATTTCGATCTCGCCTCTCGCACATGACGATCGCCTTCATGTGCAATTTGCAATGTGTCCAATATTTCCTTTGCAATCCCGAGTCCATCCACCTTGGTGAACTTGTTCTGACTTAGTGATGATGTGATGACCGCTGCAGCTTGAGCATTCCAATGAATTGCTTGCTCTTGGATTGGTGTGAGCTCTTCATCGTCGTCTGGGATATCTATACCTGTGCACACTATATGCCACAAGCTGGGGTTAAGAGAGATTAAATGCATTTCCATGTTTTGCCTCCACATTGAGTAATCATTGCCATCAAAGTGTGGCCTTTTCCAAGAGGAATAGACAAATAATGGCTATTGTTAGAATTTAGACGGTCGTAGTTGAAAGGATATCGGGTGTAGTCGGTGTGACTACTCTCCTTCTTCTTATTCTTGTCCTCGATCTTCATTTTCCCTTTGGAGAGGGCTTTCTTCCATAGGAGCGCCTTGAGTTCAAGCGTCTCCTCATCGTCATCCTCGAAGTCCCTGAATGGCGTCGAGGAGCTTCTCCAATTTTTGAGCCTTATCATCTTTAGGCCTTGTTTGGTACAGCTTCTGCTACAGCTTCTTCATAAAAATAAGCTGAAGTTGTGCCAAACAGGAAACTTCTGTAACAACTTATTAGTTCAGCTGCTTCTCAGAATGAATTAAAAGCAGGACATAAGCAGAAGCTGCTTTCCACCAGCTTTTCATACAGGCTGCTTTTGTAACAAGTTCCAGCTATGCCAAACAGGGCCTCAACCTTCTCATGGTTTTGGCTCTTGTGTACATCCTTCATGTCTGACATTTTCTCTACGAGCGGTTAGTCTCCTATTGAAGATCCTGGCTCTGATACCACTTGAATGTGGCCTAGAGGGGGGGTGAATAGGCCTTTTTGATTTTTAGTCGGAACCTGCAACACTCAGCAACTTATTCAATACCAAGAAATCGGACTAGTACGGTAGAGTGCGGACTAGTACGGTACGTGCGGACTAGATCGATCATGTTTGATCGATGATCTCGATCCAAGACTCTATGCAACGGAAATTAAGATGTAACTAGAGCATGTCGCTTCAATTAAACTAAAGATAGCACAAGGTGACCTTACTTTCAATTTTTAACATAATTAGACTAAGATTAATTTAGACCCTAGATGCAATGAACAATGAGCACAAAGTGAAGACACAAGACTTTTATCCCGTGGTTCGGTTCCCACAAAGGAAACCTACATCCACGTTGAGGAGCCCACGAAAGGATCGGGTCTTCACCAACTGTAACCTCGTCGAATCGCCACAAAGGCCAATTCTCTTCCACTATCACAAAGGGGCAAGATAACCGTGTTCATGAGGCCTTCTCACAAGTTGAGGGCTCCCCAAGATTACAAATCGAAACACCACCAAGACACACTCGTAAGATCTGGAATGAAACAACAAGAGTGTGCGAGAGAATCAAACCCAAGAGCTCAAACGTGAAGAATCGCGTCTCTCCTTTGATCTAGATTTGATCCTCAAGGATTTGATCTTTCTTGCGTTGGATTGTGTGAAGAGACGTGTTTTTTAGGCTCTTGGAGGGTGTGACGACGTTGGGAGTCAAGAGTATTCATAGCTGGGTCGTGCACCTCTATTTATACTAGGGTTTCCAATGGTTATCGCTAGGGTTTTCAAAGTCCGGACTAGTCCCTGGTGGACTTCGGACTTGTCTGGTGTGTGGCGTGTGGGAAACCCTAAGTTCCCCAAATTATCGGACTTGTCCGGCCAGGGTCAGACTAGTCCATTTTTGTCTCTGGAAATGTTCGGACTAGTCCGACACATATCAGACTAGTCTGGTGTGGTGAGACCTTTAGTTAATTGGGTACAAGTCCGCATTTGGAGGACTTGTACGATTTTAGTCAGAGGGTTTTTTGGACTAGTCCGGGCAGATATCGGACTTGTCCGATTCGAAACAGAAGGATATCAGACTAGTCCGTGGTGATATCGGACTTGTCCAATTTCGTGCAAAACTGTGAAGTGCTGAGGACTAGTACGCACTGGGCAGGACTAGTCCGATCTTAGTCAGAAAGATATTGGACTAGTCCGTGGTGATATCGGACTAGTCCAATCTGTTTAAACCTGGACCGTGCAGACAAGTCTGCACTGGGAGGACTTGTCCGATTCTAAACAGAGGGATTATCCGACTAGTCCGGGGTATATCAGACTAGTCCGGTCCTGTGTAAATATGTGTAGTGAATAAATTTTCTTGTGCTTGAGCTCTTGGGGTGTGTTTCTCCAACACACTCCATACACAATGATCTAATCTATTCAGCTCTTGAGATCTTTTCCATATATATCCTCATTCTCCTTTCTTTTTGCACTTTCTTCATAATTTCATTAAAACCTGTGCTCATCTCAACAAGATGGTTAGGATCTTATTTGTTTGTCATAAATCAACCAAAACCCACAAGGGATGCCTAGATGCACTTTCAGTCGGGAAACATGTCCGGATACTCACGGACCACACGAATGTCTTCAAGCTTTGTGGCTTCCATTTTGTAGGTGGCTGAAATTTCTTGTATAAGGCGGTCTAGAATAAGAGTGTGTGGTTCATATAGTGGAGAGTTCAAATGGACCACACGTTGAACAATGTCGAGAACAGCAGCATGACGGTGCAGCCATGACATCCCTAAGATGAGATCAAGCTTTTGACCCTCTAATTTAATTAGAGAAGTCGGATAGATATTCCAACCCATCTAAAGTTGTGCTTTATGGACTTTCATGTTCGCTGCTATTTTCCCGCCTGGATAGCAAAACAAATATGGAGTTTCTATAGGAGTGATAGGTAATTAATGATTGACAACATAAGATTGGCTAATGAAACTAGGGGTGGTATAGGAGTCAAAAAGTAAGACTATGAGATTTTAGAGTAGAGAAAATGGACCCGCGAGAATGGGTTCGCCTTCTGACACTTCTTCGAGATCTAAGTGGTGGACGTTGCCGAGTTTTGGTGCTGGTTCATGGGCTGGTTGCAGGGTTGAACGACACCCCGATATGGTGCTTGCCCACTGCTTTGACGCTGCTCGGGGCAGTCCCTTGCATAATGCCCGGCACGGCCACACGTATAGCACGTGTACTGTGTCAGGTTCCCTCCGATCTGCGGACGGAATCCCGGTGCACGTGGTGGAGGTGTATATGCACACGGGACCATCCTTTGCTGCTGCTGCAGTTGTGGAGATGGCACTTGAAAACATGGCGCGTTAAAAGATCGACCGCGGAATTGCTGCGGTCGCGCCAGTGGCTGCCATCGTTGACCGGATGGTGAGCGATACACAACGCGGTACTTCTTTGAACCACCCCCACTGCTTCTCGATGGTGCACTCCATTTCATCTTATCAAAAACGAGCTCGCGCTGAGCATCCTCTTGTACAATCGTGACATTGACGATGTCGTTGAAGGTGCCGCGGTTGCATTGTGCAAGTTGGACCATCATCTTCGGATTGAGGCCCCGGAATAATATGTCTCTCTTCTTATTGTCACGCTCAATCATCAAAAGGATGAACAGACGCTAATCACATGTACGCCAAGATCAGTTGAATCGTACACACGTTAACGAAAGTAAAATATCATTACATAGCCATGTTCGAGTACATACTAAGTCTTACAATATGACCCAAAGGTCTACAAATACACACCACTAACCTATTTACATCATCTAAACTATTTACATAGTTCATACTACAGCGGAAAATTAGGTAGATAGCTAGGGCTCCATCTTCACAGGCAGTCGCGCGAAGGATCGCCAACCTAGACCATGTCCTCCGGGTTGATGAAGAAATCTTCCGGTGCCACATTTTCTTCATACTCTAAAGGTAAAGTAAACGCTTGAGGACATAGAGTACTCAGCAAGTGTGGGAAGAGGATGACATGAATGGCTACAACAAGGATAGGACAATTGTGGCTTAAGCACTATGCTTAGAACCTAACCTAAGCATTCAGTTATCAATATCATAATAGATAAACATCCCAACAAATTAATGATGATAACTTAACTTCAATCATAAATAACCTCCATTTCCCATCTATAGACTAAATATGAATTGGCCCCAAGCCGCTCTTATCTGTGAGCACGGTTGTCATGACAATTTTACCAAATCTCTGCAGAGAGTATAACCTTTACCCACAAGCAGTGATTTCATACCCTGTTGCCAGGTGGACTGAGCAAACCTCCCTGAATGTGCGTGGTAGCTAACCACATTGCACACTTCCTTTGGTGTGAGGCCAGGAGATCACTACATGGTATTTACAAAGGTACTCCCAACTAATGCTAACCCACTGAGGTTTCACCGCTGAGGTATTCCTGAAGTAACCCTCCACCTTCGAAGCCCCCTCTTGAGCCTTGGGGTTCCCATAGCAGTACCCCTGCATCATTCACCGCACCTTCCAACTACTAGCATTTCATCGGGAGAAACCTAATTAATTGTCCAAGCCGCCCCATCTCAGTCTCGTGGTGGTACTATAATGCTTAGTGGCTTCCTCCATAAACCGGTCATTAGAATCCGGTGGTGCCAAACCCAATCCCGGGTCTCGTGCATATTGCACCATACCAAGTCTATCCAACCACCAGATTCCTATCAACTACTATTCTGTGTCCATCATGATTAAAGTACTCATAAAGTATAATATGTCACATGTGTATAAAATCCCATTCCCAAAGTTTAATCATGGCTAAGCATAATTATAACCTATATACTTCCCAACCCAAATCAGGTGACAAGGAATTATGTGGAACAGGGTATGTAACATAAAATAGGACATCATTTTATGTAGCATGCCACTAACTAACATCCTAAAATTGGTACAAGATGGTCAAGGGCACTTGCCTTCTTCAAAGACCTGGTTGTTGTTGAAGTCTTGGTCTTGAAGGTTAAATTTTGGGTCGTAGTACAACTCTAAATATATTGCCAAAGCATGGCAAAAAGAAATAAAAGCTAAATAAGTATCGAGCACATAACACATGGCATCACAACATTCATATAAGTATAAAATTCTATACTAATGTGTCCCTACGAAGCATTTATTATTTTACATAGCCAAAATATGCACCTAACATTTATTTTACATTTTTAGTATTTGTTTATGGGCTAA
The DNA here is from genome assembly GCA_036927565.1 of Tuctoria greenei. Taxonomy (NCBI): domain Eukaryota; kingdom Viridiplantae; phylum Streptophyta; class Magnoliopsida; order Poales; family Poaceae; genus Tuctoria; species Tuctoria greenei. The sequence continues at coordinate 62,896,974 of JAYESD010000012.1, read as the reverse complement.
AATCATTTTTATTGAATTTTCTATGGCCAAAATATATTTTAAACATTTTTAATAAATTTTCTATGGTCAAAATATATTTTATGTGCACTCTACAATTTTATTGCAGCATAAAAACATTTTATACTAATTTTCCTCCTGTTTTTATAATTATTTAACATTTTATCTATTTTCCATAAATTAAATTCATCTCTAAACAATTTCAGCAATTAAATAAAACATCAAGGGCTAGCTGGTAATTTTTCCTATACTGTACATGGGCTAAAAACATAATTCAACATGTTTCCAGTGGCTAGATTGCTTATTTAATTGATTTAATCTAAACGAAAGAGGGAGAGAAGGGGAGCATATATCGGGGGGTTTCGGGGTCCCAAATCCGCCGGAGAGGGGTCGGCGATGAGGGGCGGCGGCGATCGGTGTCGGCACCTGTCAAATCCAGCGAAACCCCAGCGATTTCTCCGCGAAAACATGCCCAACGTGCTCCTGGCAACAAGGCTAAGAGTTTAGAGGGGAGTGGGGAGGGAGACAACCGTCGGTTAGTCGGGAACATGCGCGTCTAACCTCGGCGATGGTGAGGTTAGGGTTTGGCGTCGAGGGAGAAGAAAGAGAGGGGGGCTGAATTTTATAGAAGGAATAGGGGCGGCGGTTGACGACACGTGCAATGGGCAGTTCCCTGGCTTGATTCCGCGCGGGGAAGAGCAATTAGAGGGGGGTGGGGCACGGCGTGGGCGCGGGAGAGAGGGAGAGTGGCATTTTCTAGGGGAAGAAGATAATGGGTGGGGCTGGCGGTTCTGAGAGTGGGAGAGAGGGAGGGGGTTCGCAGGGCTGCGGGCAGGAAGAGGGGAGTTGGGCCGCGGGTGGGGTTTTGGCCTAGTAGGTGTTTTATTCATTTTCCTTTTTCTTTTTACTTTTTTTTTATTTTGTTTTGATTTCAAATTCAAATTTCAACGAATTCTACTTGTTTGAACTCAAAAATTCACATAAAATGCACACACTTTTATACTATATTTTATTCATTCTATTTACATGAAATTATGGGTGTTACAACTCTACCCCCCCCCCCCCCCTTAAAAGGAATCTCGCCCTCGAGATTCGAACGTCCTAAGAGAAAAGATGAGGGAATTCAGCCTTGAGATCTTCGTCTCTTTCCCATGTTGCTTCTGCCTCTGAGTGACGTTTCCATTGCACTTTATACATACGAATGACATTGTTTCTGGTAACCCTTTCTGATGTCTCAAGTATCTTGACAGGTTGCTACACATAGGACAAATCTTCTTGTATATCTATTGCTTCCATAGGTAACTGTTCCTCAGGCACTCTTAAACACTTCTCAAGCTGTGATACATGGAACACATTATGCGCATCTGATAAATGCGGTGGAAGCTCAAGCTGATAAGCCACTTCACCTCGTCGTTCTAATATCTTGAACGGACCAATGTCGCGGGATGATAACTTGCCTTTTACTTCAAATCTTCTCAACCCTCTCATAGGTGACACTTTCAGGTACACATAATCACCAACCTTAAATGTTAGATCACGTTTTTGAGTATCCACGTAACTCTTCTATCTTGTTTGCGTTGTCTTTAGATTCTTCCTAATTTCTTGTACTTGTCTTTCAGCCTCTTACAATACATCAGGCCCAAAAACTTGACTTTCTCCAGTCTGATTCCAAAACAACGGTGTCCTACATTTCCGCCCATACAATGATTCAAAAGGAGACATCTTCAAAATGGCTTGATAACTGTTGTCATAAGAGAATTCGGCATATGGCAGATTCTTATCCCAACTTTGGCTATTCTTTAAAGCACACGCTCTCAACATGTCCTCTAATATCTGATTGGTGCGTTCTGTCTGACCATCAGTCTGAGGATGATACGCCGAACTAAAATTTAAATGGGTATCCATTGATTCATGCAACTTCTGCCAAAATCTTGAGGTAAATTGAGTGCCTCGATCTGAGATGATCTTCTTTGGAACTCCATGCAAACATACAATTCTGGAGATATACAATTCCGCCAACTTGGTACCATTGTAGGTTTTCTTCACAGGAATAAAGTGGGTAACTTTAGTCAAATGACCCACTATACCCATATAGAATCATATCCAGACTGTGTCCTTGGGAGTCCACAATAAAATCCATGCTGATTTCCTCCCACTTCCATTCTGGCACTTTGATTGGTTGCAATAACCCTGCTGGTCTTTGATGTTCCTCCTTAATCAATTGACATGTATCACATATGGCAACATATTCTACTACATCCCGTTTCATTCCATGCCACCAATATTGATCTTTAAGATCTTGATACATCTTCGTGCTTCCGGGATAAATGGAGTATGATGAGTCATGAACTTCTCTTAGTATCAACTCTCTAATCTCCTTTATATCCGGAACACAAATCCTCTTTCCAAGCCATAGGGGTCCTTGCTCATCCTCTCTAAAGTTCGGAGCTGTTCCTTTCTTCATTAATTGCTTGATCTCCTTGACCTTCTCATCATTATTTTGTCCTTCTCGTATATCACGTTCAAGGGTTGAATCCACTTTCATAACAACCGCTTCATTGCTAGACACTATGCATAAGTTTAACCTTGCAAACTCTTCACATAACCGGGGCTGAAGAGCTTGTACTGATAAATTATTACATTGTCCCTTTCTACTTAGAGCATCAGCGACCACAATAGCTTTCCCTGGATGGTAGTTGATTCCCACATCAAAATCATTTATTAACTCCAATCAACGACGTTGTCTAAGGTTGAGATCTGGCTGTGTGAATATGTACTTCTAGCTCTTGTGATCTGTGTATATCTCGGTTCTTTTTGCCATTAGGTAGTGTCTCCATATCTTCAGTGCATGGACAACAGCTGCCAATTCTAATCATGGGTTGGATAATTCCTCTCATGCATCCGAAGTTGTCTTGAAGCATAGGCTACAACATGTCCTCCTTGCATTAAGACACATCCTAAACCATGACCGGATGCACCACAATAAACCACAAACTCCTTCTGCATATCAGGCATTACCAATACTGGCGCACTGGTTAACCTCTTCTTTAGTTCAGCGAAGCTCACTTCACATTTGGGGGTCCACTTGAAAGCAACTCCTTTCTCAAGCAACTTGGTTAGTGGCCGATAGATCTTTGAAAATCCCTCGATGAATCGACGATAATAACCAGCCATGCCCAATAATCTGCGTATATCATGTACACTCTCAGGTGTTTCCCATTTAAGGACATCTGCCACTATGCCCGGATCCACTGCTATACCTCCTTCTGATATGACATGACCCAAAAATGATACCTCCTTTAGCCAAAACTCACACTTACTATGTTTGGCATATAGCTGATGTTGGCGAAGCTTCTGTAGAGCCATCCTGATGTGCTCCTCATGTTCTTCCTCAGTCTTGGAATAGATAAGTATATCATCGATGAACACCACTACAAACTTGTCCAAGTACTCAATGAATACTTTGTTCATCAAATACATGAAATAGGCAAGAGCATTGGTCAACCCAAATGACATAACTGTATACTCATATAGTCCATATCGAGAGACAAATGCAGTCTTGGGGATGTCCGGGGGTCGAATCTTCAGTTGGTGGTAACCTGAGCGAAGGTAAATCTTAGAGAACACACATGCTCCTTGCAACTGATCAAACAAATCTTCATTTCTTGGGAGTGGCTACTTTTTCTTGATTGTTACCGCATTCAAGGCACGGTAATCCACACACAACCTTTGAGTATCATCCTTCTTAGGTACAAATATAACTGGGCTCCCCAAGGCGTTGAGCTAGGACGAATATATCCTTTCCCCAGTAACTCCTCAATATGGTCTTTGAGTTCAGCTATTTGTTTAGCATCCATTCTATACGACCTCTTATATATTGGGACCGTCCCAGGTACTAACTCAATGATAAACTAAATCTCTCAATCAAGGGGCATACCTGGTAAGTCATCTGGAAATACATCTAGAAACACACTCACAACCCTGATGCCTTCTGTGCTCTCAAGTGGGTTGAGTTGTACAACTGCCTTTTATGTCTGATCTGGCCTGAACTCCACTGTAGTGCCATCTGGATGCATTAAACAAATTGTCCTAGTTGCACAGTGAATTACTCCTTGATTCTTTGTCAGCCAGTCCATTCCCAGAATGATGTCTAGTCCTTGTGAGTCCAGTACTATTAGGTTGGCTTTAAAGACTAACCCGCTTATATTTAGACCCACATTAGGGCATACATTCGTTGCTACCATCTCTCCTCAAGGAGAGTTTATTACCATTGCCCGATTCAAGAATGTAACTATTATGCCATGTTTCTTTACGAAATCTTTGGATATGAAAGAATGGGTAGCACCCGAATCAAACAACATTGTGGCGAGGTGTGAATTAGTAGGAAACATACCGATCACCACGTCAGGTGCTTCTTGAGCTTGCTCCAATGTCACATGATTGACATGTCCTGGTGGAATCTGCTGCTGCTTTGGACAATTGTTAGAGTAGTGTCCCATTTCTCCACACTTTTAGCACTGAACTGCTGCCGCATTGTTCTGACCCTTGTTACCTCCTGGTTGGTTCCTTTGTGGCTGCCCATTGGGACAGTTAGATGGTGCTGAAGGGCGGAGTGGTTGCATTTGCTGGCGAGGGTGTTGCAATGGGTTGCGTGGAGGCTACTGTTGCATGCACATCTGCTGGTTGTATGGTGTGGGTGGTCTGTAGGTGGGGTTTGGGAATCTCTGTCTCGAGTAGGAGTTCATAGGGCGAGTCATGGGTATAGCAGTCTGAGGGGCAAAATGAGGGCGTACATTACTACCAGAATCATGTCCTTGAGCCAACTTCCTCTTTCTGTCATCATCATCCAAATATTTCTTGGTCCTCTCTACTTCAAAAGCCTTGTCAACCAACTTTTGAAAGCTATTTTAGTCAGTGGAAGACATGGTGAACTTCAACTCCTTGTCAAGTCCAATCTTGAAACGGAAATGCTTCTTAGAATCGGTATCCACATCTGTTGGTGCGTAGCGAGATAACTGTGTGAATGCATTCAAGTAAGCTCACACAGTCATACGACCCTGCTTTGACATTAGAAACTCCTCACGTCTTGCTTGGACTTCAACTTCAGGCACAAAGTGATTGCGGAAGTTAGTCCTGAATTATTGCCAAGTGATATTCTCCGGATTCTAATGGGCTTCAGTGAAAGCAGTCCACCAGTCAGTTGTAGGTCCCAGGAGTTGGTGAGAAGCTAGCAGTACCTTCTCCCTTCCTTCACATTGAATCAGCCTCAACTTGCTCTCAACTGCTCTAAGCCAATCGCCAGCATCCATTGGCTCACTAATTATGGCAAAGGTGGGCGGATGTGTGTTAAGAAAGTCCCTTAGGAAAGACTTGGGTGGAAAGGGTGGTGGTGGTGGAGGGTTGGGTGGTCGTGGTGGTGGTTCCTGTTGCATATTGGTTACTATCTGGGTGAGATTTTTGAGCAGTTGGGTCTGAATGGCCATCATTGTTGCATCTGTTGTGCCGCTGGGGCTCCCCTAGCACCCCTATGCATCATCCTGGTATTCCTCCAAATCCATCATCTTGGAGTATGGCACCCCGTCCACGACCTCTGCCTCTACCAACCATCTGTATAGGGAATAACTGAAACTTTTAGGATAATAGACGAGATATAGAAGAGTACACTATGGTAAGCGGTCCCAACTACATCCATGAAGGGAAACACACACACACACAGATATATATATATATATATATATGTATATATATATATATATATATCTGTGTGTGTTTGTGTTTCCCTTGATGGATGTAGTTGGGACCGCTTACCATAGTGTACTCTTCTATATATATATATATATATATATATATATATATATATATATATATATATATATATATATATATATATATAGTAAGCAAATTCATTAATAAACTAGTGGGAATGTGGACAGGATGCTAATGCATTCCACAACTCGCACAACACACTAACAAGCCTATATACAAATGACGTGGATGTGGACAGGATGCTTAGGCATTCCACAACTCACTTCACATACACACACACCATGAAGCAAACCACTAATACAATATCATAGATAACACGAATCAAGACTAGAGAGGACGTAGCTACATGCTCCTACATACTACGGGTAGGTGTCCTGAGCCTTCCAAGAGGGCAGTAAGTCTACTCCTACTCGTCTAGGTCCTCGTCGAAGTCCTCCTCGGTATCCTCCTCTAGGTCCTCCTCTGGGTCCTCCCCCGAGTCCGCTGGTGAGAGCTTGCGGCGGTCAGGCGAGTCTGGGTCCCAGCGCTCACCGTCTGACGCGTACTGAGGGGAGTCCGGGATAGTCGCAATAATCCTCCGGTAGTGCCGGCGAAGCTACTCGTAGCGGTCAACGAGCTCTCTGCAGTCCTGATGCTCCTGCTGACAACGCAGGAGTCAAGAGGACAACTCCACAACGTCGTCAACAAGCCTCTCGCTTTGAGCGAGGTATAGAGGCCCCTCAACATCGCATCCAGTGAAGTCTACTGTGCCACTAGGGCTCTGAGGGGTGTACGCGTGCTCTGTGCGCTCGAGACGGAACATGTGGGCGTGACTCCAATATGTAGTCGCCTCCCACGTAGCATCCTCCTCAGCAGCACGCTGGGAGCTCCTCCAAACCGGAGAGTAGTGTGAGTGCAGCAGCTCTGAGTCGTAGTAGATCGACAGGTAGCTAGTCCACTCCAGTCCACCAGTAGAAGGTACAGAGACCCTAGTAGTGTGGTAGACGAAGCAAAAACGGTACTCACGGTACCCCGCAACACGAAGGAGGGAAAGAAGGCGGCTACACATCCTCGTCGCATCACGTCTAGAAGAGATCAGCATTGTCTCCCTACGGGTTGCGTGAGGTGCGAAGCGGCTGGCTAGTGCGTGTTGAGGAGCACGACCCTCAGTCAACTTAAGTGCCGTCTGCTTAATGCGCGCCATCTACAAACATTTGAAAAGGAGAGAGTGAGATCAATAATCAATAAATTAAGTTAGAAAAAAAGCAATAAGTACAACAAGGTAAGAAGCACAAGGATTGAGGTGGGAAATACAAAGTTTTGGAAATACTATTTTATAAGAAAATAGCATAGTCCTTATTTTTGACCATTTCTAATTAGGCTTGCGTCTTACGGGCAACACGGCTCTAATACCACTTTGTCAAGCCCAGTCATCGAAAGGATGAACATACACTAATCACATGTACGCCAGGATCAGTTGAATCGTATATGCGTTGATGAAAGTGAAATATCATTACATAGCCTTGTTCGAGTACATAATAAGTCTTACAATATGACCCGAATGTCTACAAATACACAGCACTAACCTATTTACATCATCTAAACTACTTACATAGTTAATACTACAGCGGAAGATTAGGTAGATAGCTAGGGCTCCATCTTCACAGGCAGTCGCGCGAAGGATTGCCAGCCTAGACCATGTCCTCTGGGTTGATGAAGAAATCTTCCGGTGCCGCTTCTTCTTCATACTATAAAGGGAAAGTAAACGCTTGAGTACATAGAGTACTCAGCAAGTGTGGGATGAGGATGACATGAATGGCTAGAACAAGGATAGGCCAATTGTGGCTTAAGCATTATGCTTAGAACCTAACCTTAGCTTTCAGTTATCAATATCATAACAGATAAACATTCCAACAAAGTAATGATGATAACTTAATTTGAATCATAAATAACCACCATTTCCCAACCATAGACTAATTATGAACTGGCCTCAAGCCGCTCTTATCCAAGAGCACGGTTGTCATGACAGTTTTACCAAATCCCTGCAGAGAGTGTACCCTTTACCCACAAGCAGTGATTTCATCCCCTGTTGACAGGTGGACTGAGCAAACCTCCCTGAATGCCCGTGGTAGCTAACCACATTGCACACTTCCTTTGGTGTGAGGCCAGGAGATCACTACATGGTCTTTACAAAGGTACTCCCAACTAATGCTAGTCCACTGAGGTTTCACCACTTAGGTATTCCTGGAGTAACCCTCCACCTCAGAAGCCCCCTCTTGAGCCTTGCGGTTCCCAGAGCAGTACACCTGCATCATTCTCCACACCTTCCAACTACTAGCATTTCATCGGGGGAAACCTAATTAATTTACCAAGTCGCCCCATCTCAGTCCTGTGGTGGTACTATAATGCTTAGTGGCTTCCTCCATAAACCGGTCCTTAGAATCTGGTGGTGCCAAACCCAATCCCGGGTCCCGTGCATACTGCACCGTACCAAATCTATCCAACCACCAGATTCCTATCAACTACTATTGTGTGTCCATCATGATTAATGTACTCATAAAGTATAATATGTCACATGTGTATAAAATCCCATTCCCAAAGTTTAATCATGGCTAAGCATAATTATAACCTATCTACTTCCCAACCCAAATCAGGTGACAAGGAATGATGTGGAACAAGGCATGTAACATAAAATAGGACATCATTTTATGTAGCATGCTACTAACTAACATCCTAAAATTGGTACAAGATGGTCAAGGACACTTGCCTTCTTCAAAGACCTGGTTGTTGTTGAAGTCTTGGTCTTGAAGGTTAAAGTTGGGGTCGTAGTACGACTCTAAGTATATTGCCAAAGCATGGCAAAAAGAAATAAAAGCTAAATAAGTATCGAGCACATAATGCATGGCATCACAACATTCATATAAGCATAAAATTCTATACTAATGCGTCCCTACGAAGCATTTATTATTTTACATAGCCAAAATATGCACCTAACATTTATTTTACATTTTTAGTATTTGTTTATGGGCTAAAATCATTTTTATTGAATTTTTCATGGCCAAAATATATTTTAAACATTTTTAATAAATTTTCTACGGTCAAAATATATTTTATGTGCACTCTACAATTTTATTACAGCATAAAAACATTTTATACTAATTTTCCTACTGTTTTTATAATTATTTACCATTTTTATCTATTTTCCATACATTAAATTCATCTCTAAACAATTTTCAGCAATTAAAAAAACATCAAGGGCTAGCTGGTAATTTTCCTATACTGTACAGGGGCTAAAAACATAATTCAACATGTTTCCAGGGGCTAGATTGCTTATTTAATTGATTTAATCTAATTCCAGAGAGTCCAGGGGCTAGATTGATAAATCTAGGGGTTAGATTAGTATTCCCGTAAAGTCTTGGGGGTAGCTCGCAAGTTTTTGAGGGCCTCGGTGTAAATGCGGCGGCAGGAAAATGGGAATTGAATGCGGACCATTGATATCAAAATGAACGCGCGAGATTTAAAATAACCAAACCGGTATTTGTGATCTAATCTCGGCCGTCTGGTTAAAACCGACGGCTGAGAGATGGCCAATTCAGCCAAAACGCCGCCTATTCTATGCGCCTCCTATGCTAAACGAAAGAGGGGGAGAAGGGGAGCATACCTCGGGGGGTTTCAGGGTCCGAAATCGGTCATAGAGGGGTCGGCGACGAGGGGCGGCGGCGATCAACGTCGGCACCCGTCGAATCCAGCGAGACCCCGGTGATTTCTCCGCGAAAACTTGCCCGGCGTGCTCCTGCTGACAAGGCAAAGAGATTAGAGTGGAGAGGGGAGGGAGACATCCATCGGTTAGTCGGGAACTTGCGCATCTAACCTCGGCAACGGTGAGGTTAGGGTTTGGTGCGGGGGGAGAAGAAAGAGAGGGGGGGCTGAATTTTATAGAAGAAATAGGGGTGGCGGTTGACGGTGCATGCGATGGGCAATTCCCTGGCTTGATTCCGCGTGGGGAAGAGCAGTTAGAGGGGGGTGGGCCGCGGCGTGGGCGCGGGAGAGAGGGAGAGTGGCGGTTGTTGGGGGAAGAAGATGACGGGTGGGGCCGGCAGTTCAGAGAGAGGGAGAGAGGGAGGGGGTTCGCTGGAATGCGGGCGGCAAGAGGGGAGTTGGGCCGCGGGTGGGGTTTTGGCCTAGTAGGCATTTTATTCTTTTTCCTTTTTCTTTTTCTTTTCTTTTCTTTTGCTTTGATTTCAAATTCTAATTTCAACGAATTCTACTCGTTTGAACTAAAAAATTCACATAAAATGCACACACTTTTATACTATATTTTATTCATTTTATTTACATGAAATTATGGGTGTTACAACTATCTTCTGTACCCACATAATCGGGGGCGTACTGCGTCAGGTGGTTGAATGCGCGGGAGTATTCATGGGCACTCCTTCCGCCTTGCTTCAGTTTCAAAAATTCTTGAAGCTTCCTCTTCATTATTCCGGGAGGGATATGGTAGGCGTGGAACACCTCCTGGAATTCGGTCCAGGTGACCGCATGACCGGCCGGCAGTGAGGCGATGAAGTTCGCCCACCAAGCACCGGCGGATCCATGAAGCTGTTGCGCTGCAAACAGCACCTTTTGCTGTTTGGTGCATCGCAGCAAACCGAACTTCGCCTCAAGAGTGCGGATAAAGTTGTCCGCTTCTGGAGTCTCCTCGGCCTCCATGAAGACCAGTGGATGCATCGCCAAGAAATCCGAATACGAGCTTTGTTGGGGCTGGCGTGGCCCATTGTCTTGTCGTCCCCCTTGACGGGACGAATTTTGAACCAACATCTGTAGTAACTCGGTTTGCTCGTCGCGCGGGCCGAGTACTGCGGCCAGAATTTCCGCGAGCATCCTTGGAGGTTCAGGTGGTGTTGGTCAAGGTACTTGTTGTTGTGGTGTCGCGGTTTGCTCCCGGGTCGGAGATTCATCCTCATGACCCCAACTAGATCCTCCCATCTCGGGCGTAGAGCGTGTACGCTCCATTATGCATCCACATGATTTAAATCAGCAACATGTTTGTTTTCTTCATCCATTTTATATCATGTTAGTGCGAGTAATGACAATGTCATAATTGCATAATGTTCATATATATTGATAAAGTAAAAACTTTATACAAGATATATTGTCTCATGACCAAGTGTACAATAGTGATTTCCAAAATGACGGACTCCATCTATGGAAGTGCATCTCAACTATACTTGGTCTTCATGAGTCGTCATCCACAGCTTGTTATCTTCTACACACCCACTACTATTTATAATATGACACAAACATGGCCAGAAAATAAACACGAGCAACCACTAACTATACGTTGCCCCGTGATGGCAGTAGTGCTGCCCCATCCTACTCCGATGCATCGTCATCGGCGTACTCAACTATCTCTGGATCTACCTTCTCCTCTGGGTCTGAAGGCACTTGCTCACCCATATTCAGCGGTATGTCATGAGCCGGTGGATACACAACTGGTTGCAATTGTGCTTTGGCCTCAATCAAATTATCCTGAAGTTGCTCTGCCTCGTACTCCCAATTCTGAGCTTCCTAGATGGCTTCGTCTCGTGCTTTGGTGACTACCAACAGCTGCTCTTGCTGCTGTTGCACCTCCAACTGACTCGCCTGCAGTCCATCACGAGTTTGCTGCAACTCCTTGCGAGCTTGCCACAGTTCGGCACGAGCCATCCACAATCTAGTGCAAGTGTGATGCAACTGATTCTTGCATTGATTTAGCCGGTGATTCGTCGGAGCCAGGAATGAACGTAGGTTCTCATTGATATAATCAAGAGTGTATCCCTATTCAGTAGCTTGCCTCAAAGCTTCGATTTGCTCCTGCAGGATTGCACCTTGTGCAAGAACCACCATGCTGGATGCAGCGGCAAATGTCCCAAGTGTTGTCGAGGTTGTGTGCCATAAGGTTAATAGGCCACAACCATACGACGTTCCCACTCAAAACTAGCATCACCACGGACCGGAAGAAGAGCAAATTGTGTCCCAGCCATGGCATCTTGATGAAGCTCGCAATGCTTCATAAGCGCTTCGCCCGCTGCAAAGGCCCACGTGTCCTCCAAATGAGCTCCCTGGATCATAACCGAAAAAGGAGCCCATCAATGAGCCGGAATGTCAACCAGGACGGTACACGACAGTACGCCTCTGTCATCCGTCTCTTGACCCCAATAGCATGGCATCTCGATGAAGCCAAACTGTTGGAGCACCTCCCGCAGCATACTCGGGAAGCCCGGACGGCTGGCGCACGTGGAGAAAACCCATCCGTCGAGCAATAGCATCACATCCGTCATCTATAAAATTAGCACTTGAATGAGTCAAGTACTCAAATTCAACAAACTAGGTTGACAAACAGATCAGGTATGCGAATATTGAATTATGAAAGTGAATTCAAATTCAAATGTCAAATGAAACATAACACTGGAATTCTGTCACAGTTCTGTTCCATCTGACCCGTCTGGAGAAACTTGAAATTTTCGTCCAGTTAGAGGCACATTCAGGACTTGAGTTAAACTACAAAGTTGTTGAACACTAAATTAGCTTGCCATAATGTATTTAGTTTTCCCCAGATCATTCCTGTATGAGGAGATATGATTTTTCCAAGCTGACAGTGTTTCTGGAAAAATTTTCACAGCACGTCCTCTGTTTAAGGCTAATTTTGCCCACATTTTTCCAGATACAAAACATCAATATATGCGAAAAAACATCAATTACAACATTGTTTTACACACCCTCAGGATTACAGAAATGCATTATATGAAGTCATTAGTTGATTCTACAAAGAGATATGATGGAAACAATAACAGGGTACAGAAACTGTCCAGTCTCTGTCAAGATTTAACAGAGTTTGGAAATTTGAATTTTTCTATAGTTTACAGGGGGATTCTGATTTGGAGTTGAAAAAAAGAGTTTTATAGGACTCGCTAAAATTTCCAACTATGTGTGGTAGACCTTCAGGGGTAAAATATACAGGAAGTTATGCTGTTCTAAACATATTCAATTTTCTGTCCATTTCACTGTTTGAACCAGGAACTTGTTACTTTAAGTTCAAATGAAGTTTTCAAGTTTTAAATCTTGAAATCTGCCTTGGAGCTGAAAATGAAACTTGTGGATGACTTCCTCAAGTTCCCATACCATATGTCCTATTATCCAAGCGACCACACGATCAATTGTAAATCGTACCAAAACAGAGATTACAAATTCAAACTTAGTCCTAAGTGGGAAATTTTTACTTGTTGTCGAGTCACAACACCAGCATGGAGATCGTCGTCGACGTGCCTGATGAAACTCAAATGCAATGCCTGTACTACGCCCTCACCAAAGAAAAATCCTAGGCCGGTATTCCGGCATACGTCTCAACGGTGGCAGTAATAACATTCACTCGCAAACGTTTTCTACTCAAGCGACTTAAACATGGTTAGTGTACTGCATCTACACACAAACGATAGATCAAACATATGGTGCCGTACGGCACAGCCCGCACGGGCAAACAGTTCACAATAATATACTTGGAAGTAGAAAGATTTGTCCCGTATCATTCCATACGGGCCGCCTCGAGCTAATCCATGTCTCGAGGTACATGACCGTGTTTTCTACCACCCGACAGGGTCCCACGTCTTTGCATAGTGCTGCACCAGTAGGGGTCGCATCGGGTTATGTCCCACCCGACGGGGGCTCTCACTAATTTTGAAGCACGCTGGAGTACCACGTGTCATATGTTCTTAGAAACATGGAAAGTTTCAGAGACTCATATTAACATTTCCGTGCCAAGCCACGGAAACAATCACATGCTACCTCTCGCATGGTTAGCTTACCATAATTGATCCGCTTGCGGTGGCATACCTTACCTGTTACCTGACGTCAAAACGTCGTTACAGAATTTAATAACACATAAGTTAGCTTGCCACCTTAAGTAACTAATACTATCATCGACCTTATGTGGGCATAGTAATAATCCTCACTCGACTACTCTTAAGTTTTCAAAATAGGCTCTTTTCGAGTGTGCTATTCCCAATGCGGCTCTGATACCAGGCTGTGGGGACCGTGTCCACAAATTCCGGGAACCGCAGAGGGTGGTGTCGTGCGATGCGACACCCAACATCACACATGAAAAGAATACGACAAAATACAAAGTTTTATTTATATAAACAGCGGAAGTCTTTTACAATACTTATCATACAGCGGAAGATAATATTCCTAGCTAAACCCTCAGCCTAGCTATGCAAAAGTGCAGTGGTCCAGCCCGCAGACACTACACACTAGCCACACACAAATTACGGTGGCGTGCAGGGCTCCCATTCAGCGGTATACCCCGACGGGTGCATCGCCTCATCCTCGGCCCTTCCTCATAAGTCTCACTTGCAAACAACTTAATATAGCAACCGTGAGCACGAAGGCTCAACAAGACTTAACTGTCTCACCTAAACATGGAACTCTATATGCAGGGATACTTAACGTAGAAATAGATATAGCAGTAAATGACTCGCATATATGTTAATCATCATTTTTACAAGTTAATAGAAGGATCTTAAATGTTCAATAACAGTAACTTTAATGAGCCTAATATATAGAAAACATAGGGGCAAAACAATTATATTTCGATACATCGTATTCTCCTGACTTCTTCAGTATTTACTACGTCATAACACAGTGAACAAGCGGTACTCAAATAACCATGAGGGACGGTGATTGTAATCGGGGCACACAGTGAACACTTGCATATCATAACACAGTGAACAAGCTGAAATTTGTTTTGTACTTTTCCTAATTTTTAACTACATAGAGATTTGGAACACTGGTCAACCCAGTAAATGAAGTTCAATGAAATCGAAATTTTTACTGTAGATCAAGTGAATTTTTGTAAGTGTCCTGACCAAAATTGGAAATTTTCCAACTAGCAGAACAGGAGTAATTAATTTCCCAAGCATTTAGTTCAAAGGAATTAATTATGACAATTCTGGGAGCTTCGTGTCCAATAAATTGCATTACTGCAAAATTGAGATTGAGATGAGTCTACCAGAATTTATTTGGAATTATTTGAGCAAATCTACTAGGAGAAGTCTAATTTAGAAGTTGGCTCAACTTCTGGAATTAATTTCCAATGGAAAAGTTCAAATAATCCAGGCTGGGCCCACTGGTTTAAAATCAACCAATAGCAGCTGGGCCACACAAGGGCCATAGGGTTTACCCACGCAGCTGTATATGATCGGGAGCCACAGCCGATCCGCGCGGTCGAACACGTCGCGGACATGCGGGGCCTGCTGGCCTTCGTCTACCTCGCGATGCGCCGCTCGGCCGCGGCGGCGCAGCGCCGGCGAGCTCGCCACGATGGCTGCGTCGACCTCCTCCTCGCCCAGTCTTGACCGCCCAACCTTAAAATCGACCACGCAAGACATTGGTGGGGTCCAATCGTGGCGGCGACGGCCGTAGATGGCGGTGTGATGACGACGGCGGAGCTAGGGTTTCCGCGATGGCTGGAATCACTCAGGAATGGCGCAAGAAGCTCGGGAAAAGGTTGGGAATGTTACTGCAAGCATGAGGAAGATGACTAGGGGGAGAAAAAGGTATGAAATCGCAGGCAAAGTCGACTTCGACAGTGGATCGACGGATTTTCATTGGCGGCGGGGAAAACTTGAATTGCTCGGCCTTCACTCGATTATATCCCTTGAGTCTTGGCAGAGGGGTACCCCAGGAGGTAAAGATTAATATCCATGAACTGATTAAAGAATGGTTGCACGTGGAAAGCGAATTGAACAGAAAAGCAACCTAGCTCATGGGCAAAGGCTGAAAGAAAAACTTGAATACTTTGTTCGATACTTAAGGAAGTGAAGCACGGGTTTTACCATGAGAAAGAGCTTACTCATAGAAAATGAATCACAGTGATGACCTAGCATGAAGGGTAACATTGTGCCGAAAGAAAAATAAGGAATACTCACTCGATAGGGTATTAAAAGGTTTGTGGTTTTCACCATGAGAAATGTGGTGTCCCGGTGCTCCTTTTGTATGTTGGAGTCGAACTTGAAATGGCCTAGTTCGCCGGTGCCACGGGGACAGAGGACGACGTCCACTGCGGCTCAACGGCAACATCCACAAAAACATCAAAAATACCAGCAAATAAGCAAGGAATCAAGCAAGTTAATGTATGGGAATGAGGAGCACAGGGTTGCACCCTCTTTCACTGTTGGGAGCATGGCGAGATCTTGCTTCGTTTGGCCGGCAAGTGGCCAGCGACCTTGGCGGTGATGCTGTGCAGTGATGGGAGAGAAAACAGAGCTAGGAAGCTTCGTGCTTTTCCACTTCGGCCAGAGAAGTAGCGATAGGGATGGAGAGAGCTTGAAGTACACGCAAGGGAGGCCACACAGCTGCTTACAGTCAAGCTGGAGGCGGCACAGAACGTGGAACAGCGGGGAGGCAGAGAAAACAGAGCACTCAGTCGGTTCAAGGCAAATGGGAGGCTGACCAGTGGGTCCCACATTGATTCACCCTCATCCCTTCTCTGGTCACTTAATTCTCCTACCTACATTGCTCCAAAAATATCAGATATTTGTGGGGAGGCAAATTCAAAGATGGAGAATATGGTTCTGTCAATTCACTGAATTGACCAAGTTTCATCTGAAATTCAAATTCGAATTTTAATTTGAATGGATTCAATGTACACATTGAATTGAATAGAAAATGTGCTCCAAATTTTATGAAATTTGACAGGGATGCCATTTGGAATAATTGGAAGTTAATGGTGAACTAAGATTTTTATTTTGAATTTGTTTGAACAGTAGCTTACTTCAGATTTTTAAATTTCCTCTATTACAGTTTGAATTGATTAGATTTTCAAATTGCCATTTCAACTTCTTTTCTCATTCTTGTTTTTATCCTTTCAGCTGAAACTTTGCACTAGGAAATTTAGGTCTTTTACCCCCCCCCCCCCCTTAAAAGAATCTCGTCCTGAGATTACAATTGAGAGAGACAAAGGTAAAATATTACCAGATATGAGATGATAAGAAATCCGGATAGTTCGGAGATAGTCCTCGCTTTCCCAAATCGCTTCCTCTGCGGTATGGTTACTCCACAAGACTTTGTAGAAGTACAAAGTCCGGTTCTTGGTGGTGCAACTTTTTTCATCGATAATCCGGATCGGATACTCAAAATAAGTGAGATCCGGTTGGAGAGCTTCAATTTTTCGGTGTGAATTTCAGCCGGAGATTTAAGGCACTTCCTCAGCTGAGAGATGTAGAATACATTATGAATTCCGGAGAGAAACACCGGTAACTCCAAATGATAGGCAACGGGTCCGCATTTTTCAATGACGGCGAATGGACCAATGAATCGTGGAGCATGCTTTCCCTTCACTTCGAAGCGATGAATTCCTTTCATCGGAGAGACATAAAGGTAGACGTGTTCTCCGATGTCGAAGTGGACAGGTCGACGTCTTTTATCCGCATAACTTTTCAGCCGAGCTTGAGCAGCCTTGAGATTGGCTTGGATCACTCGCACTCGTTGTTCGGCTTCATTCACGAGATCAATGCAATATATCACTCGCTCACCGGATTCACACCAGTTGAGTGGTGTGCAACATTTCCGGCCGTAGAGAGCTTCATACGGTGCCATCTTGATGCTACCTTGATAGCCATTGTTATATGAGAACTCCACCAAAGGTAAGTGATCATTCCAGTGTTTACCGTGTTGGACGGCACAAGCGCGTAGCATATCTTCAAGAACCTGATTCACCCGATCAGTTGACCATCCATCTGCGGATGATATGTGAAGCTTCGGATCATTTTCGTCCCTAATGACGCGTGCAGCTGCTCCCAGAATCGAGCAACGAACAGCGCACCGCGATCTGAAATAATTGTCCGGGGAATCCCGTGCAAGCACAGGACTCTTGCAATATACAACTTCGCATACTTCTTAGCAATGTACTTTGTATGTCAGGGATGAAATGAGCTGATTTGGTTTGTCGATCGACTATCACCCAAATTGAATCATGCTTTTGGAACGTGAGAGGTAATCCGACAATGAAATCCATACTAATGTCCTCCCATTTACAGGCCGGAATGTTTAATGGTTGCAGCTGTCCTGCTTTCCTCAATTGGTCAGTTTTCACCCGCTGACACATATCACACTCGGATACGTAATTTGCAATTTCTCTTTTGATCCGTATCCACCAAAATCTGGTTTTCGGATCTTGATACATTTTGTTGCTGCCCGGATGAATAGAACACTTGGACAAGTGAGCTTCGTCCAAGATTTTCTTCCAAAGTTCCATATCACGGGGTACACTTATACAGTCTTTGAATCACAATTTACCATGTTCATCACTGCGGAAGCACTTCAATTCCCTATTCTTCATTCTTCTCCTAATGTGCGACATACCCACATCTTTCTTTTGAGCTTCCATAATCTCCTCTCATATGTCAGGAATGAGAGCAAGATTATATAATGCTCCCCATGTAAACAAGTATAAACTCGGCTCGTCTTCGTCCATTGGAGTGATGGACAGATTATTGACGTGAGACTTGTGGCTTAGCGCATCGGCAGCCACATTCGCCTTGCTGGGATGGTAGTGAATTTCAATCTCATAATATTTGATCAGCTCTAACCATCTTCGCTATCGAATATTCAACTCCTTCTGAGTGAAGATATATTTTAGGCTCTTGTGATTGGTGTAGAGATGCACTAGATTTCCGAGTAAATAATTCCTCAACATTTTCAAAGGGAGTACCACGGCAGGGAGCTCAAGGTCATGAGTTGTATAATTTTGCTCATTATTACAGAGCTGACGTGATCCATAAGCAATCACGCGGCCTTCCTGCATTAACACGCAGCCGAGACCAAGGCCAGACGCATCATAATAAATGTCGAAAGATATG
This sequence comes from Tuctoria greenei, assembly GCA_036927565.1. Lineage (NCBI taxonomy): Eukaryota > Viridiplantae > Streptophyta > Magnoliopsida > Poales > Poaceae > Tuctoria > Tuctoria greenei. Next base: position 62,878,339 of record JAYESD010000012.1, on the reverse strand, counting down.
GTCGTATCTAGCTGAGCTAGTACTGGGGCTGTTGTGTGATGCTTTACTAATGCTTGAAATGCATCCTCACATGCCTTGCTCCAAATATATTTGGTCCTCTTTTTTCAGCAGCTCCATCATTGATTTAGTTATTTTTGAGAAGCTCAGAAGGAACCTCCAATAATATCCCGCTAACCCGAGGAAGCTGTGAACTTCATGAACGGACTTTGGAGACTCCCATTTCAGCACTTGCACAATTTTGCTTGGATCAACAGCGATGCCCTCCGCTGAAATAATGTGACCAAGAAAGGGTACTTGGCTGATCCAAAACTCGCACTTACTGAATTTTGCATAAAGCTCGTGATCTCGCAATCGTTGGAGAACGATATGCAAGTGTTCGGCGTGTTCTTCTGCTGATTTTGAATAAACCAGAATGTCATCAATGAAGACGACGATAAAATTGTCCAACTCAGGCATGAATACAGAATTCATGAGGTCCATAAAGTGAGTCGGCGCGTTGGTAAGTCCGAACGACATGACAAGAGATTCATAGAGTCCGTATCTCGTCGATAATGCCATCTTTGGTATATCCTCCGGTCGGATTTTTTGATGATATCCAGACCGAAGATCCTTCTTCGAGAAAACCTTAGCACCCACTAATTGATCGAATAAAATATTGATGCGTGGTAGTGGATACTCTTTCTTGATCGTCACAGCGTTGAGCGGACGATAGTCCACACATAGACGTCACATCTTGTCTTTCTTCTTCACAAATAATGCGGAGCAGCCCCAAGGTGATGAACTTGGGTTATGAGACCTTTGTCCATCAGGTCCTTCAAATGCTCCTTTAATTCCGCCAACTCATTTGGTGCCATCTTATAGGGCCTTCGAGAAATAGGCGTGGTTCCCGGAATCAGTTCAATCTTTTTAACACAATCTCCCTATCCTGTGGCATACCCGAAAGGTCGTCGGGAAACACGTACAGATATTCATGGACCACACGAATGTCATCAAGCTTTATGGCTTCCGCATTTTATGTGGTTGGAATTTCTTGGATAAGGCAGTCTAGAATGAGAGTGTATGGTTCATGTAGTGGAGAGTTTAAATGGACCACACGTGGAACGATGTCGAGAACAGCACCATGGTGGTGTAGCCATGACATTACTAAGATGACATCGAGCTTATGACTCTCTAATATAATTAGAGAAGTCGGATATAGATTCCTACCCAATTGAGGTGGTACTCTATAGACCATCCTATCAGCTGCTACTTTTCCACCTGCAGGGCTAATCAAATATGGACAGTTTGTGGGAATGATAGGTAATTGGTATTTGATGACATATTATTGGCTAATTAAATTATGGGTGGAACCGGAGTCAAATAATATGACTACGGGGTGTTGAAGTAGAGAAACCTACCCGCAAGGACGGGTTCGCCTTCCGGCACGTCTTCGATAGCTAGGTAGTGGACGTTGCCGGAGTTTTGCTGCTGGTTTCTCGGGCTTGTTGCGGGGTTGAGCTGCACCCTGATATGGTGATTGTCCGCTGCCCTATCGCTGCTCGGTGAAGTCCCTCACAAAATGCCCAACACGGCCACATGTATAGCACGTGTATTGTGTCGGGTTCCCTCCAAGCTGCAAACGGAATCCCGGTGCACGTGGTGGAGGTGGATACGCATGCGGGACCATCCTTTGCTGCTGCTGCTGCTGTGGAAATGGAGGTCAGAAATGCGGCGCATTGAAAGAACGACCGTGGAACTGCTGCGGTTGCCGGTGGCTGCCATCGCTGCCCGAATGGTGATCGATACACCAAGCGGTACTTCTGTGGACCACCACTGCTGCTGCTCGACGGCGAGCTGTGTTTCCTCTTATTAAAAATGAGCTCATGCTGAGCATCCTCCTATACAATCATGGCATTGACGATGTTGTTGAAGGCGCCGTGATTGCATTGTGCAAGTTGGACCTTCATCTTGGGATTAAGGCCCCAGAAGAACGTGTCTCGCTTCTTGTCTTCTGTCCCAACATAATCCTGCGCATACTGCGCTAGATGGTTGAACGAGCGGGAGTATTCATGAGCAATCCCCCCGCTTTGTTTTAGCTCCAGAAATTCCTGAAGCTTCCTCTTCATGATACTGGGAGGTATATGGTAGGCGGAGAACGCCTCCTGGACCTCGGTCCATGTGACCGCATGACCAGCCGGTAGTGACTCGATGTAGTTCATCCACCAAGCACTGGCAGATCCTGAAGCTGTTGCACTGCAGATAAAGTTGTTCGCTCCAGAGTGGTTGTAATGTGCCCACGAGGCAATCATAACAATTCGGGTTGAGGCCTATTGGATATCTGATCCATAAGCAATTAGGGTACTAATGGGCCTGCGACCTAAAACCCCATTAGTACACCTATAAATATGATGGGTAGGGTTAGGGGCTAATCATCCCACCACGTGACAGCCCTAGCCACCACCCCTCGAAGGCCTCACGCCGAGACCCTTGACGCGCGCGCGGTGCTAGCACGCCGGCGCACGGCGTTCCTCTCCGTACGTGTGGACTCCGTGGAGGCGCTGCTGCTACTGCTGCACTGATCGGCTACGATGAACGTGTTCGTCTACTGCTGCTTAGAAGAGGGCGAGGAGGAGACAAACGAGATCGTCTACTTCCCCTACACCGACGTGCGTCTATGTTCCGCTGCGCTGCGCGTCTAGTGGTAATGATCCATGACCTCTGTACTCGCATGTTTCCTGGGTGATGCAGTAGAGTTGCTAGAGTAGCGTACTGCCGATTATCAACCAACGGCATCAGAGCCGACTTGTGTAGTTTTTGTTCTGGATCTTGTTAGTAGATGTGATCTACTGCAGACATATTCATACGATGAATTTTATCGCACGGTTTTTGGGATTTGGAATTGGTTAGAGTAGATTGTAATCGTATATGACTAAAGGTTCAGTTCGTGCTCCTTCTCTGCTGTGTGCGCAACCTGTCCCTACCGGCTGGAATCACCATCGGAACTAATCGCGTACATAGCTAATAGATTGAGCCAACAAACCACGGTCATGAGTCGCGATCTACTCATGAATAACCGATCACATTGAAAATTGAGGCATTCTGAATGGCTCGGTTTCGGGTTGATTTGATCAATCTGATGAGATTTTCATAGTGATGTCATAGATGCGATCTATGTAATTCCGTTTGGTGTTCAGGGTGCTGCCTTGAAACATGCGGGACCGCCATTTTGCTGTCTGCTATAGCGATTACATGACATAGTTTCACGCTAGAAATCGTTCTACGCTTAACTCGTTTTTGCAGGGAATAATGTGAATGTTATGGTCTTAATTTGATGTGATGATCTGTGTGTAAATTCGTGCAGCCTGCGTGTTGCAAATTTAACACAACCGGGTTGAGGTTGTCACATAATTGTATAACGACCTACGTGTCAACCTATGATTCTTGATCTCTCATGTAATTTATTTGGTAGCTATTAGTTGTATTAGCTTCTTTTATTATCATGGAGATGTCTTCAAGCATGCTGGAGATGGAGATCACCACAAGAAGGGAGGCATGTCAGCTTTGATCTTGTTGGAACCATGGCGATGGATACCATTATGATTCTAAAGGCCATACTAATCACAATGTGATATGATCATATACCTGTGATGTTTACGTATTACTATTCTTTTCATGCTTTTCATATTGTGGATGTTTTGTCATGATAGAATAGCTTCCCTCGGAAAAGTTGAGTATTTGATGCCTGTCGGTGGTTTGGATCCGGCAGATCTCCCGACACTACTAAAGTGTTAGGGGAGTTTGATGTTCGGTGTGGGCGCGCGGAGATTCAAGAAGGTGAATTAGCACAGGAGACACAAAGATTTACGTGGTTCGGGCCGCCTGAGCGTAATACCCTACTCCACGGGTGTGTTGGTGTTGTATTAGCTGTATGAGCTTGTGACGAGCGTCTATGGAACGTGTGTAGTGTATCTCTAAATGTGTATCGTCGGCCTGTCCTTTTATAGTACAAGGGCAGGTCGTTACAAGTTAGCCTAGCCCGACATGTGGCCCCGGCGGTTACTAGTATTGATACTCATTCAACACGTATAACTGCCCTTAATGATCGGGTAATGGGCTTTGATAGCACCGTTACTGGTAATTAAGGTCGTCCGATCATGTGTCATTAATTTGGTATTAATGACACTTAATCGGGTCTTGTAGTCCGTTTGTGGAGTCTTCCGGAGGTTAGAGGCTGAAGATCCGATGGTTAGACACGTGGCAGCTCCAGAGCATACTGTGGGAAACAGGTAGCTCCGGAGCTACCTGACAGATGTCAGCTCCGGAGCTTCCCTCAGTCTGGGGTTAGGTCCGAGGGTGCCATTTCGGTACATAGCCCGGAGCTTCCCCCTTGTGGGCGGTAGCTCCGGTTTGATAGTACACGTGGCAACCCTTGGATTAACCATGTTGGAGAAGCGGGTCCGGTTATATCTGACATGTGGGCCTCCGAAGGTCTTCAAATCAAGTAGATCACTTTCCTTTGAGATCTTTGTAGCCTCAAGGGGTGTACGGTTTCCAGGGTACCGACAGTGGCCCCCTAGGCCCACCTCTAGGGAAGACCCCTGGGGTGAAGTCATTCCGCCGGAGGTGGGTTCATCCTCGCGACTTTTGAACTGAGTCTTCAAAGGTCTTCGGATGTGCCGTTGGTGATGGTTTGGAGTTAAATCCTCGCCGTGTGGCGTATTCCGCGTGCGGCAGATGAGATCTTTGGCGTGCGGATCTCACGCAATTGAAGGGCGCCGGTTCCCGATACGAAAACCGTATCGGTTCCGCGCGCCTTGTCAGGCCGCCGCCTTCGGGTTTCCCGCCTCATGATGACAACCGTTCGCCTGGGTAAGAACCTCGACTTGATCGTCGGGGTGGTCCCGGGCCCCCTTGTCATCGGCTTGGTGGAATTTTTGAGCGGTATCTTCGACTCCCTTGTGGTTTCCATCCAAGCGTTGCGAGGGCTTACATAAGAAAGAAAGCGCGCATCGTCTGGAGTTCTTTACGCCTCTCATCTGATCCTGCGCTCAAACTCCAAACTTGTGCTTCGCTTCTCTCTTGCCTTACTGTGCTGCGATGGAGTTGGGTCTCCGTGAGAGTCGTTTGAAGACCGACGGCGACCTGAAGAAGGTCCGGACCCTCATGGGATGGTCCTCGGACTTCTTCAACCACTCGATCCGCACCGTGGGAGAGCTCCCGTTTGAGAAGGATCACACCGGCGAAATGGTGTACTTCTCCTCGTACGCCATGGTGGGGTTGATCCCACCTTTTTCCTCCTTTTTCTTGATGCTGCTAGACTTTTATGGTCTGCAGCTATACCACCTTGGCCCTCACTCCATTCTCCTTGTGTCTATCTTCGTCCACTCCTGTGAGATGTGGGTGGGCATCCCCCCCGTATTGAACTCTTCCGGACCTTCTTCACTGTCCATACCACCAATAGGAGCAATGTGTACCTTTGCTTCTACTACTTCATGAAGCGTAAGAAGTGCCCATTCAAGTACCTCCGGTCGTTTCCCTCTGGGAAGTGGGATGACTGGAAGAAGGACTGGATAGTCATCCGGGTGGAGGAGCACGAGAGGCTAGAGCTGCCCGAAGGCCTCCCCAACATTGACACGACGATCTGGAGTGAAGCTCCGGTGCTGGCGGACGCCTTCAACCCTGTTCTGACCAGGATCCGCAGTGCGTGGAGGGGGGATTAACCCCTCAAGCGGTGTTTTGTAACTTCCTGGTCAACAGGTGGGCACCGCTGAAGAAGAGAGAGAAACTCGCTTGGGCCCTCAACAGCGTGGTGTATGACGACCGGGTCGAGACCGGGCTGAAGTCCAACATGGTGGGGACAACCTTGGAGTTCCACCTCAAGAAGTTCCAGCACGGCATCGACGTCGATGGTGACGACTTCACTCCACCATAGGCTTTTCTTCCTCTCAACGTGGAAGTAGAGTTCAGTAGGGAGCTCCCGCATAAGATGCCCGTGCTTGACGACCTTGGTGTCGTCGAGAGAAGATCAACCACCCGGGTGGCGATCACGGGAGTGTCTGAAGGTGGCTCCGACCCTGCCCCGAAGCCAAGGGTCGAGGTCGTCAGCAAGGGCAAGGAGCCGGCGGACGAACCCTTGAGCCAGAGAGGAAGCTGCAGCATGCCGACGGAACGTCCGTCAGGCTTGCCACCTCTGCATCGGCTCCTTCTCCCCGGAGGGGGAGGCCTTCTACAACCGCGGCGACTGTACTCGCAGTGGGGTCCTCCCGGGGTGCTAGCTCCGGGCATGCGACTCCAGCACCAGGGCCGGTTGAGGCCTCTAGGTCTGGAGGTTCTTCCCGATCGAGGGGGGCCTCGACTAGGGAAACGCCCGTGGCTGCAGCGAGTTCCGGGGGGCCTTCCGGAGCTTCCACGCCAGCTATGACCAGCCCAGAACGCCCGAGAAAGAGGTTCCGCTCGAGCTGGTGCGGAAGCCTCCCAAGGTAATTTTTAATCTTTACCTTGGACAGTTGTTTAGTTGTAGTAACTATTTTTTAAGTTTCTTCATCCATAATCTGCAGCGTTCCCAAGAAGAGGAGTGAGGCTCCACCCTCAGCCACAGCAGCTGAAGCTGTGAGGGCGGAAGCTTCTGCTCCTGTCCCGGTGCCGCCCCGAGTGGTGGCTGAAGCTGCGATAGCTCCGGCGCCAGCTGTCGTGGTCATGGACCTCGACTCATCCCCTGAGACTCCCGTGGTAGCGCCAGACCGCGGGAGAGAAGATACGCCAGCGGCACCTGTCCCGGGGCTTCAACCTCCGGGTCCTGGTGCTGAGATGATGGAAGCTCCGGCTGTTGAGCCAGAGGAAGCAGTAATTCCGGCCCCAGAGCCAGAAATTGTCGAAGCTCCGGCGGTTGAGCCGGAGGTGATTGAAGTCCTGGCGTGCGCGCCGGAAGCTGAGGAAGTTCCGGCAGTTGGGCCGGCTACCTCTAAAGCACCGGTCATGGAGTCGGTCATTGTTGAAGCTCCGGCCGCAGAGCCGGTTGATGTTGAAGATCTTCCGGCTCCCGAGCCGGTTGTTGCAGAGGCGTCAGAGCTCGAGCCCCCATCGGAGGAGGTGCTCAGGCCGGAGCCAGAAGCGGCCCCTGCTCCAGAAGTGACAACGTCGGAGGTACCCGCGGCTGAGCCGGAGTGCCTTGGTGAAGTCGCTGGCACCCTGCCTGAGGGGGTGAATGAAGACTTGGCGGCGGGGCCTTCCTCGATGGCGACTGAGGCCATCCTGGAGGACGGCCCTAGTGCCATGGAGACCCAGGGGACCACTCTTGTGTAGTGGGACCCAATTTTTGTATCTGAAAACCCGCTGGAACCAGCGGAGGAGACCCCAGCAGGTCCGGAACCTATCCCGTTGTCACTGTCTATTGACAACGCATGTTCCAGTCCGCGTCAAGTCCAACTGGCCTTCTTCCACGATAGCAAGGCTCTTGAAGAGGAGCGCCAAACCCTTAGGTGGTGGCGTAACCGGCTCTACTTCGAGACCAAGCTGGCGCAGTCAAGGCTAGCGGATGACAAAGAGTGGATCAAGCGGGAGAAGATCCGCCTGGAATACTGGGGCAAGTTACTGGATGACAGGGAGAGTATGACTCGTGCCCTCGACGCTCAATCCCGAGAGATTTATGAGCAGACCAAAGCAGCTAACAGCGCGGCCGATGAACGCCAAGAGAGGCTTGAGGCCATTAACACTACACTCATCAAGCGCCGGGAGGCACTTGAGGAGAGGGAGAAACGGCTCGAAGATGAAGAACAGAAACTCGTAGAGCTGCGGGATGACGTCCTGAGGAGGGAAGAGGAGCTCACCGAAAAGGTGGCTCTGGCTGACAAGGGCCTAGAGGAGCGCGCCAAGAAATTGGAAGAGCACCGCCATGAGGAAGAGGAGAAGGCCTGGGTGCGAGGGCAGGAACTCTATGAGCAAGAGTGTGCCCTTGCTGCTAGAGAGAAGAAAGTGAGGGGCAGGGAGAAGGACCTGGTCGACTGCCGGAACAAGATCCACCTCTAGGAGGAGGAGCTCAGAAAACTCGAAAAGCGGGTTGCTGAAAAGATTCAGCAAAACGCCAAAGACGTTGAGCGCCTCGCTCGCGAGAATTCAGAACTGGTGGCGGCCAGGAGATCCTTGGAAGAAATAAAGTGCTTGAGGACTGTGGACTCCCTACAGATCTGGGAGTTCCTGGGCAAGGCTAATGACGCACTGACACCGATGGGCTTCAGCCTCGTGCGCCCGGATGATCCGGAGCCGGAGCCGGACCTGGTTGCAGGCGTTGAGCTCGACAGGCAGCAAACTCTCTAAGGTGGGCAATGTCATCGCGGACTAATTGGAGGTTGAGGGGCAATCCTTGGCGAAGAACGTCGCAGAATATATGCTAACGTGCTACACCAGTCGGAACTCCCAATTTCCTCTGGACCCGGTGCTTGAAGGTCCCGTTGAAGGAGAAGGCGAAGTCGCCCGAGCCAACGTGTCAGAAGTTGCCCAGAAGGTCACCCAATTCTTCCATAGGGTCTAGGACCATCTCTGTAGTTCTCACTTGTATTTTCTCTTCTTCTTCCCCCCATTTTGTAATCCCTTGTCTCTAGATGAATGAAATCCCCAAATTTTTGTGAATTTCACTTTTTGTCTTCAACACTTTTGTCTTCACTTGGCCCCCTAGTAGATGTACACAATTTGATTGTGAACATGTACCAAGAGGATATTGTGTTTTGTTGAAGACTCATTTGCTCCAAACTTGTAGAATGTAGGTCCGAAGTCTTCGATAGTGAAGGCCCCCTGAGGTTGTCGGAGCTAGAAGCACCGGCATTGTCTATCGTCGGAGCTTAGTAGCTCCGGCAATAGTCCCTATCAACGCGTAGAGCATCGATAGTTAGTCCTCCGGGGTGTCGGAGCTAGTAGCTCTGGCAGTGACCTTTGCCAATGCGTAGTTTGTTGGCAGCAGACTCCGTTTGCGCACCATCTTATATTTTACGTCAACGGCTAGTCCCCCTAGCTCTACTGGAGCTCGGTTGCTCTGGTGATGCTCATTTTAAATGCGTAACATCGATTACAAGCCACCTAGGGGAGTTGGAGCTTTGGTAGCTCCGGCTTTTCTCCATCAACGTAGATTTTATTTTTCCTGCACACTGAAGCCAAGAAAAAATAGTAAAATTCGTTTCTTGCCTATAACTTCGTCGCGGCTTACGATTCTCAAGAAAATTTTAAGTCTGACGCGATTCTAAATATGATCGAATGCGTTGTCTTTGCTTTCAGATCCAATTGTACTTGGACCCGCCTTACTTCGGCCTGCCGGGGTGTAGGTAGAGTGGCGTACTTAGGGTGCTTGACCAGGCTAAGTCGATACCAAACTCCGGCCCTAGATTGGCTTGGCGGCATTCAGGCGAGTGGGCCATGAACAATATTTGAATCCAAAAGAATCAACAATACAACTCGAATCGCATATGAATCGGTCGAACTGAAATTTCTTAGGAATTGCACGTCTTTGTTATAGACAAGAAAGAGAAAAATAAAAAATGTTGAGCTTGTACAAAAGAAATGCACGTGGAGTCTATTTCACATGAAGATGTCTTTCATTATAGGTCCGGGGTACAGGGGAAACAAGTTCACTCTTAGGGTACAGAACCAGGCTAAGTGTGTTTTATTTCTCATTTGACCCAAGTAGCTAGCCACACTTTTAGTCCTGAGACTATGACAAGTGTTGCATGAACTTTGTGGACCTTCCGGGGAAGGTCCGGCTGTTCTTCCGGAGGAACTACCCGACTTTGTACATTGACTCTATAACATACACCTCAAGTTACTACAGACTCACCTCCGTGATATTAAGTGTAGAAATTACGGAGGTTCTCAATGTTCCAAGGATTTGGGAGAGGTGTCCCATCCTCGGTAGCCAAGCGAACGCTCCCGGGACGGGATAGTTTAATCACTCGGAAGGGTCCCTCCCAGCTGGGGGAGAGTTTGTTTAACCCTTCTCTGAATTGTATTCTCCGTAGCACCTGGTCGCCTTCCTCGAGCTGTCGGTTGTGTACATGCCGTTGATGATAGCGCCGAAGGGCTTGGCGGTATCGAGCATTCCGAACAGCTGCTTGGCACCTTCCCTCCTCAAGGAGGTCTAGGTCTTCACGCCGGGGCTGGTCCTGCGTGGCTTCATCGAAGGTCCGGACCCGGAGTGACCCCAAGGTGATTTCTGGAGGAAGGATTGCTTCAGCTCCATACACCAGGAAGAAGGGTGTCTCTCCAGTTGACCAGTTTGGAGATGTCCTGTTGGCCCATAGAGTGGGCGGAAGCTCTTCAATCCAGTTGGCTCCATGTTTTTTCAAACGCTCATAGGTGCGTGTTTTGAGTCCTTTAAGGATTTCAGCATTTGCTCTCTCGGCTTGGCCATTGCTTGCTGGGTGAGCTACGGAGGCGTAGCAAACTTGAATGCCGAGGTCTTCGCAATATCCTTGAAATGCAGAGCTTGTGAACTGGGTCCCATTATCAGTGATGAGTTTGTTTGGGACTCCAAATCTGCATACAATGGACTGCAAAAAGTTGATAGCAGATTGCTTGTTGATTGTCACAACTGGAGTTGCTTCCGGCCACTTGGTGAACTTGTCAATGGCAACGTACAGGCACTTGTGACCTCCGACGGCTCTTGGGAAAGGTCCCAAGATGTCCATCCCCCACACAGCGAAAGGCCATGTAGGAGGTATAATTTGTAGGGGCTGAGCCGGTGTGTCAATTTGCTTTGCATGAAATTGACATGCTTCGCATTTCTTCACCAGCTCAGTTGCATCATGGAGTGTTGTTGGCCAGTAGAAGCCATGTCGAAAGGCTTTACCATCCAGCGTGCGGGAAGACGCGTGGTTCCCACACTCGCCTCCATGGATTTCTGCGAGGAGCTCGCAGCCTTCTTCCCTTGTGATGCACCGCATTAGGATGCTGTTGGCACCGCGCCGGTAGAGATCCCCTTCTACCAACGTGTATCTTTTAGCCAATCTGACTACCCGGTCAGCGGATACATCATCGTCAGGAAGGATGTTGTCTTTCAAGTAGTTCCGGATCTCCGAGATCCATGCATCGGAACTAACTTGAGCATTTGAGTCTTGCGTGCTGGGTTGCTCGGAGCTTCCGGTAGCACCTACGACCCTTGATGGCTGCCATGGTAACAGGGCCATCGGGACCGTCAGCTTCGGGATGCTGATCTCGCCCCCTTCGCTCAGTTCGGCAGGCTGAGCTGTGGGTTTTGACAACCTCCGGACAAAAGTTCCGTCAGGAGCCGGAGCTCCGGTTGACGCTTTCGTCGAGAGTTCGTCGGCTTCAGCGTTGTGGGTACGCTGGACATGGTGGAGATATAGGACTTCGAAGTCCTTCTGAAGCCTCTGGACTTCAAGGAGGTAAGCAGCTAGCTGGAGATTGTTGCAGGAGCATTCACCCTTCACTTGCTTAATGATGAGCCGTGAATCTCCCTTGACCAGCAATTTCTTGAGACTGTATGATAGTGCCACCTTTAGTCCGTAGATGAGTGCTTCGTACTCTGCCATGTTGTTGGTCGCCTTGAAGTCAAGGTGTACCATGTATTTCACCTTCTCCCCGGTTGGTGCAAGGAGAAGGATTTCAGCTCCGGCCCCTTGCTTTTGCATGGAGCCATCGAAGTAGAGGGTCCAATGAGGCTCGGTGAAGACCGGAGCTTCGTGTTCCGGCTTCTGCTCACTGGGGCCCCCAGGGTTTGATGGAGAGGGAGTCCATTCCGCCACGAAATCTGCCAATGCTTGACTCTTGACTGTTTGCCTTGAAATGAATTCGAGATCGATTTCGGCCAATTCCGCTGCCCACTTTGCAATATTCCCAATTGAGTTGGGATTATGCAAGATTGCTCGAAGTGGGTAAGAGGTCACCACTGAGATCTTGTGAGCTTGGAAATAATGGCGAAGCTTCCTAGAGGCAATAAGATTTGCATAGAGCAGCTTATGCACCTCTAGGTATTGAGTCTTGGCATCATGTATTACTTCACTGATGAAGTACACCGGGCGCTGAATGGTTCGGACCCTCCCGGAGGGGCCCGGAGCTTCCTCTTCACTGACCCGGATCCTCCCGCAGGGATCCGGATTTTTTTCGGGGACCTCCGGGTCCTAACTAGAGGAACCCGGAGCTTCTTCAGAAATGACCTGGATCCTCCCGGAGGAGTCTGAGTCTTCTGGAGTGGTTTCCTGTGGATTCGAATCTAGGAGCTGGGACCCAGACTCGCTTTCAGGAACCTCCGGACCCTCCCGAAGGGGTCTGGATCCCTGAGTATAGGGTAGTCCTGGTCTCTCCGCAACCAGGACCATACTGACGACTTCGTCAGTGGCTGAAATGTAAAGCAGCAAGGGCTCACCAGGGTCCGGAGCTACCAGAGTTGGTAGGGTGGTGAGGAACTGTTTTAGCTCCTGGAACGCCTTTTCTGCTTCTTCAGACCATTGGAATGGTCCGGACTTCCTCAATAACTTGAAGAAGGGGAGTGCCCGTTCCGCCAGTCTTGAAATGAACCGGCTGAGGGCTGCTAGACATCCAGTTAGCTTTTGGACGTCTTTGATGCGGGCTGGTGGCCGCATGTCTTCAATGGCCTTGATCTTCGCCGGATTAGCTTCTATGCCCCGGTGACTTACCAGGAAACCAAGATGTTTTCCGGAGCTAACCCCGAAGACACACTTGTCTGGGTTTAGCTTTGTGCGGGTGGCTCGCAGCTTATCGAAGACAGCCTGTAAGGTGTCAAGAAGTGACTCCTTGTTCTTAACCTTGACCACAATGTCATCAACATACACTTCCACTATGTCTCTAATGAGGTCTTCAAAGGTTTTGTACATAGCTCGTACAAAAGTTGAAGCTGCATTCTTGAGACTAAACGGCATGACTGTATAACAGTACAATCCATCTACTGTGATGAAAGAGGTATGCTCTTCATCTTCCCTAGACATTCTGATTTGATGATACCCAGAATATGCGTCTAGGAAACACAATAATTCGCACCCGGATGTGGAATCCACTATCTAATCTATTCTAGGTAGTGGGAATGGATCTTTTCGACATGCCTTATTTAGTGTTGTGTAGTCGATACACATCCAAAGCTTCCCGCCGGCCTTGGGCACAACGACTGGGTTTGCCAGCCATTTTGGATGGAAGACTTCTCGGATGAATCCGACTTCGAGCAACTTCTTCACTTCTTGTCGAATGAAGTTCTGTCGCTCTACAGACTGCTTCCGAGGCTTCTAGTGCACAGGCCGGGCGTCAGGGTAGATCTTCAGATTGTGATCAATCACTTCCCTGGGGATCCCAGGCATTTATGACGGTTGCCAGGCAAACACGTCGACATTAGCCCGGAGGAAAACGATGAGCGCGAGGTCCTATTTGTCGTTCAATCCTCCCGATATACGGGTGGTCTGAGCGGCATTAGAACCGATTTGGACGACTTTGACGGGGATGTCGGTGTCGCCGCTTGGCTGCACACGAGGTGCAGATGTCGAGCCTCTTTGACGAATGCTCGGGGGTTTTGGAGCTTGCTCCTGCCTGGAGTCCTCCTCTTGCGCCGTGGTAAGTGCATGGAGTTCTTCCAAAGCAGTTACTCCGGCAGTACGATCTCCGCGGATCCTGAGAACGCCTACTGGTGTTGGCATCTTTAACACCAAGTAGCCATAATGAGCAGCTGCCATGAATTTGTACAGGGCAGGCCTACCCAAGATGGCGTTGAAGGGTAAGTTGGTCTGAGCAACGTCAAAGACCAACTTCTCGGTGCGATACTTCTCCCGTGTCCCGAAGGTAACAGGGAGAGTAATAGCTCCTAGTGGGGTAATGGCCCCCGGACCTACTCCGGAGAAAGGTCGGGAAGGGTGGAGATTAGAAGGTCAGAGCTGAAGCTTGATAAAAGCTTCGAAGCTTATGAGGTTAAGCCCCGAACCTCCGTCTACCATGACGTGGTGGAGCTGGATGTTATTGATAGTAGGAGATACCATCAAAGGTAGCTGACCTGCTCAAACCATGCTTCGAGGGCAGTCCGAAGCATCAAAAGTGATGGTTGTGTCCATCCACTTCCGATGAGGTTCCGCCCTGGCTGTAGGAGCTACAGCAGCCATGTCCCGTCGCATAGTCTTGATGACGCGGCGGGAGGTGATGTCCCATGATCCACCAAAGATGGTATTCATGGTCTTCCGACGCTCGTTGTCAGAGATGTCGGATTCGTCATCGATGGAGGTGTAGACGACCTTCAGGACCTTTTTGGGATCCTGAAAACCTAACTCCTCTTCAGCCGGAGCTTCGTCGACTTTTTGTTTTCCTTCCCTCTGTCGGAAAGGAGCTTCTTCCCGGCGCTTGTTGTAGCGCTCAACAAGGTTTTGGACCTCCCGGCAGTATTCCAAACTGTGGCTGCCCATTTTGTGAATTGGACACCACACCTTGGGTTTGCCACCGTCCTCAGAAGACGGTCGAGGTCGCTTCTCGGGTCGTGGCCCCCGGCCACCCGGAGCTGCAGCAGCTGCAACATTGGATGCACCGACCGACGACTTCTTTTTGCCGTTGGTCTTCTTCTTCTTCTTGCCACTCCTGGAGGTAGCGGCTTCTCCTTTGGAGAATTTCTTGTGATCCTCTGGAGTTAATTTGGAGTGCATCTCAAGGCCCTCCGCAACTCTGGCACATTTGTTGGCCAAACTGAAGAGTTTCGTGACACTGGTGATCTCCTTGATCGCCAGTTTCTCCAGCATCTTCTTGTCCCGTACACCCTGTCTGAATGCCACAATGACAGAGGCGCTAGAGATAGAAGGGATAGTGTTTCGTACCTAAGAGAACCTCTAGATGAATGATCGTAGGGATTCTCCCCCTTTTTGCACGACTGCAAAAAGGTCTAGTTCAGTGTCTGCTCAGGTGTATGAACTCCCAAAGTTGGCAGTGAACTGCCGGCACAGCTCCTCCCAACTGTTGATGAAGTTGGGTGGAAGGCTCATAAACCAGGACCTGGCGGTCCCAGTTAAAGCCACTGGGAAATAATTGTCCAATACGGCCTCATTTCCTCCAGCTGCCAAGATAGCAGTGGAGTAGATCTGAAGAAATTCGATAGGATTGACAGTCCCATCGAACTTCTCCGGCAAGTGAGGCCGGAACTTCTGTGGCCACCTAACCATACGCAGATGCATGGCCAGGGCTGAACAACCTCCTCCCACTCCTTCAGGAGCAAGAGCGTCTTGAGCTTCTCGTCTTTCATGAGCACGCTCAATATGGACTCGGCCGTCCTGTTGGCGGTATCGGCGATCAAGCTCCGCCCGGAGGTCATGAGTTGAAAGCCTGGATACCGTGTGCATGCATCGTGCCCCGAAAGGCAATGACGTCACTTGCTGTGATGCAGCACGTCTCCTGTTGTTGGAAACGTGCGGACCAAGTCTGCCTGACAAGGTCCGTCGCTACGATGGGGCCCGTCCTGAAGGAGGAGGACCCTGGTTGCTGATGCGGTCGACTGCTGCTGCAACCAAATGTTCCACATCATCTCTCCACTGCTCCAGTGCATCTCGGAATGCATCCAGATGTGGTGGGCATTGGAGAAGAGCACGTGCTGCATGGAGCACGTGTTCCGGGTTGTCATGATTTCCCGACGCAGTGACTGATGCCGGTGCACCATCACCTTGTCCAGCTTGATTTGCTGGTGGAAGTGGCATTGGTGGGAGTGTGACTCCTGCTGGCGCTGAGGCCCCTGCTGGTGGCTGCATATTGGAGGGATTGCCCCCAACAGCTTGAACAGCGGGATGACCATTGGATGATCCAGCAGCTGAGTTCACCATTCTCGAAATCTCAGGTGCCCCCCTACATGGCGCGCCAACTGTCGGTGGTTTGGATCCGGCAGATCTCCCGACACTACTAAAGTGTTAGAGGAGTTTGATGTTCGATGTGGGCGCGCCGAGATTCAAGAAGGTGAATTGTAAATGGCACAGGAGACACAGAGATTTACGTGGTTCGGGCCGCCTGAGCGTAATACCCTACTCCACGGGTGTGTTGGTGTTGTATTAGCTGTATGAGCTTGTGACGAGCGTCTATGGAACGTGTGTAGTGTATCTCTAAATGTGTATCGTCGGCCTGTCCTTTTATAGTACAAGGGCAGGCCGTTACAAGTTAGCCTGGCCCGACATGTGGCCCCAGCGGTTACTAGTATTGATACTCATTCAACACATTTAACTGCCCTTAATGACCGGATAATGGGCTTTGACAGCACCGTTACTGGTAATTAAGGTCGTCCAATCGTGTGTCATTAATTTGGTATTAATGACACTTAATCGGGTCTTGAAGTCCTTGATTCCCCTTTGAAGATCCGGAGCTATTGTGGAGTCTTCCGAAGGTTAGAGGCTGAAGATCCGACGGTTGGACACGTGGCAGCTCTGGAGCATATTGTGGGAAACAGGTAGCTCCGGAGCTACCTGACACATGTCAGATCCGGAGCTTCCCTCGGTCTGGGGTTAGGTCCGGGGATGCCATTTCGGTACATAGCCTGGTGCTTCCCCCTTGTGGGCGGTAGCTCCGGTTTGATAGTACACGTGGCGACCCTAGGATTAACCATGTTGGAGAAGCGGGTCCGGTTATATCTGACATGTGGGCCTTCGAAGGTCTTCAAATCAAGTAGATGACTTTCCTTTGAGATCTTTGTAACCTCAAGGGGTGTACGGTTTCCAGGGTACGAACAATGCCATTTACCAATAACTGCACCTATGTTATTTTCATCGTTGTGTAGTAGGTTTGCCAAAGCAAAGTACCATCATCTATCATAATGCATAGGGTGAATGTTGGACATTCACATGCATAGTGTTGGTTCACTCAACAAAGCTATCAAAACGGTTTTGGGCTTTATGGCATAGAGTTGGGAGCCGGGGCATTGGATGTCACCCAACAAACAAGAGTCATATAGGGATATGATTAACAATGGTTGTTTACCTATGTCACTAATTTCCTAGCAGTGAAGCCAAAGCTCACTAGGAATTAGTGAATATGGATCTTGAACCACTATATGTCGTTAGAGGGAAGACGATGATCATATAGTGGTGATATCTTTTATTAAACTGTTAATAGAAGATTGGTACATAACATAGTCCTACCTTGCATATTTTTTTTCTATTGCAGATAATGTCTGCTAGTAACAATTTCGGTTTCAATTTGAGATCTGTGCTTGAGAAGGAAAAGCTCAATGGAGCTAACTTTATCGATTGGTACCGCAACCTGAGAATGGTTCTCAGGCAAGAGAAAATCGAGTACATTCTTCTGCAGCCTTACCTTGATGACCTCCCAGCTGGTGCAACTAATGTAGCACGTAGAGCTTATACGAAGCACTGGGATGATGCTCTTAATGTAAGCTGCCTCATGGTCACCACTATGTCCCCTGATATGCAGAAACAGTATGAGCATACAAATGCTTATTCTATGATTGAGGGACTGCGTGGAATGTTTGAGAATCAAGCAAGGGCTGAGAGATACAACATCTCAAAGTCCTTGTTATCATGCAAGCTGGCAAAGGGTAGCCCGTTCAGCCCTCATGTAATCAAGATGATTGGTTACATTGAAACTTTGGGCAAACTTGGTTCTGAACTCAAGGATGATCTGGCGATTGACGTTGTTCTCCAGTCGCTCCAACCAAGATACGAGCCATTCATATTGAATTTTCAAATGAATGGCATGGAGAAAACTTTGGCTGAATTGCATAGGATGCTTAAAACAGCCGAAGAAAGCATTAAGAAAAATGCCACTCATGTGACGATGGTGCAAAAGGAGAATAAAAAGAGGAAGCGTGTGGCGCATCCTAAAGGCAAAGGGAAGGGAAAGGTTCCAGATGAGCCCTCGAGCTCAAAGTATAAGCCAAAGGGCAAATCTGGCCCTTCTCCTGATGATGTATGCTTTCACTGTCATGGTAAGGGGCACTGGTCTAGGAACTGCAAAAAGTACTTGGAGGATATGAAGAAGAAGAAGGGAAGTGAGACTTCCGCTTCAAGTATAAATGTTATAGAAATTAACATTGCATTATCTTCTAGTGAATCATGTGTATTGGATACTGGATCGATGATTCACACTTGCAAATCGTTGCAGGGTCTAAGTGAGACTAGAAGATTTGCAAAAGGCAAGTTGGATGTTTGTGTCGGCAATGTAGCAAAGGTTGCGACCATAGCTGTCGGAACTTACCACTTGTCATTACCCTAAGGATTAGTTTTGGAATTGAATAATTGATATTTCATTCCTACTTTGAGCAAGAACATTATCTCTTCTTCATGTTTAGAAGAAGTTGATGGTTATGAGATTGTAATAAAGAACAAATGTTGTTCTATTTATTACAATAATATTTTCTATGCTCAATGTCCATTGGTGAATGAAGTATATGTCCTTGATCTTGAGGATAAAACTGTCTGTACCATTAATACCGAAATGGCTTGACGAAATGATCTAAATCACACTTTTATTTGGCATTGTCGCTTAGGTCATATAAATGAGAAACGCATTGAAAAACTCCATAAAGATGGTTTACTAAGCTCATTTGATTTCGAATCACTTGACACATGCGAATCTTGTTTGCTTGGGAAGTTGACCAAAGCACCCTTCACTGGTCAAAGTGAGAGGGCGACTGACTTGTTTGGACTTATACATACAGATGTATGTGGACCAATGAGTTCAATTGCCAGATGTGGTTTTCAGTACTTCATCACATTTACCGATGACTTTAGTAGATATGGTTATGTCTACCTAATGAGGCACAAGTCTGAATCCTTTGAAAAGTTCAAAGAATTTCAGAATGAAGTACAAAATCAATTGGCCAAGGCAATTAAACTTCTACGATCTGATCATGGGGGTGAATATTTGAGCCATGAATTTTATGATCATTTAAAACAATATGGAATTGTTCCACAGTTGACTCCACCTGTAATGCCTCAATGGAATGGGGTGTCTGAGCGGAGGAATCGAACCTTGTTGGACATGGTTAGGTCGATGATGAGCCAAGCAGAGCTTCCACTATCCTTTTGGGGTTATGCTCTTGAAACTGCTGCGTTTACACTGAACAGAGTCCCAACTAAGTCTGTTGAGAAGACACCATATGAGATGTGGACCAGGAAACATCCCGGATTGTCTTTCCTCAAAGTTTGGGGATGTGATGTTTATGTCAAACGTTTGACGTTAGACAAACTCACTCCAAAATCAGAAAAATGCTTCTTTGTGGGATATCCTAGGGAAACCAAATGGTATTATTTTTATAATAAAATAGAGGGTAAAGTGTTTACCGCTTGCAATGGTGTCTTCTTGGAGAAAGAGTTTCTCTCAAAAGGAGTTAGTGGGAGCAAGGTGCATCTTGAAGAAATTCAAGAAATACCTGAAAATGTTTTAGCACCCACTAATCCTATACATGATGTATAAGATGTTGTGCAACCAGTTGATGAAACACCAGCCCCACGAAGGTCTACGAGGGCACGTCGTGCGACTGAAAAGTTAACTCTTCTAACCACGGAGCACCATGACATGGTATTATTGGATAATAATGAGCCTACGACCTACGTAGAAGCAATGGAGGGACCCGACTCTGAAAAATGGCTTGGAGCCATGGAATCGGAAATTGAATCTATGCATGAGAATCAAGTTTGGAACTTGGTTGATCCAATCGAAGGTGTGAGACCTATCGATTGTAAATGGATTTTCAAGAAAAAGATTGATATGGATGGAAATGTTCACATCTATAAAGCGCGATTGGTGGCGAAAGGTTTCAAACAAATTCAAGGTGTTGATTATGATGAAACTATCTCTCCCGTTGCAATGCTTAAATCTGTTCGGATTCTACTAGCAATTGCTGCATATTTTGATTATGATATATGGCAGATGGATGTCAAAACAGCCTTTCTTAATGGAAGTCTGACTGAGGATGTGTACATGACACAACCTGAGGGTTTTGTCGATCCTAAAAATGCTAGTAAAATTTGCAAGCTTCAAAAGTCCATCTATGGACTAAAGCAAGCATCTCGGAGTTGGAATCTGCGTTTTGATGAAGTAATCAAAGGGTTTGGTTTCATCAAGAACGTAGAAGAACCTTGTATTTACAAGAATTTTAGTGGGAGCACACATGTATTTTTGGTCCTATATGTAGATGACATATTATTGATCGGAAATGACATTCTAATGCTTGATGATGTTAAATCCTCATTAAGAAAAAGTTTCTCAATGAAGGATTTAGGAGAGGCAACGTATATTTTGGGCATAAAGATCTATAGAGATAGATCTAAAAGGATAATTGGATTAAGCCAAGATACATATATTGACAAGATATTGAATCGGTTCAATATGCAAGATTCCAAGAATGGTTTCTTGCCAATGTCACATGGCATTACTCTAAGCAAGAGTCAGTGTCCTTTGACACCTGATGAGCAAAAGAGGATGAGGGCGATTCCTTATGCTTCGGCTATTGGATCCATCATGTATGCCATGCTATGTACACGCCCAGATGTATCTTATGCTCTAAGTATCACAAGAAGGTATCAAGCATATTATGGTGAGGCTCATTGGACCGTTGTCAAAAACATCCTTAAGTACTTGAGAAGAACTAAGGATGCGTTCTTAGTGTTTGGAGGTGAAGAAGAGCTCGCTGTAAAAGGTTACACCGATGCAGCTTCCAAACTGATAAGGATGATTCTAGATCGCAATCTAGTTTTGTATTCTGCCTCAATAGAGGGGCAGTGAGCTCGAAAAGTTCCAAGCAAGATACATAGAAGATTCAACCACAGAGGCGGAGTATATTGCAGCTTCTGAAGCTGCAAAGGAAGCTATTTGGATCAGAAAATTTGTTTCTGAGTTTGGTGTTGTTCCTAGCGCGTCCAGTCCTGTGGATCTCTACTGTGACAATAGTGGAGCCATCGCACAGGCAAAGGAGCCTAGATCACACAAACGATCCAAACAGATACTACGACGCTATCACCTCATTCGAGAGATCATCGACCGAGGTGATGTGAAGATATGCAAGGTGCACACTGATTTGAATGTTGCAGATCTGTTGACAAAGCCTCTTCCACAATCAAAGCATGAGGCACACACGAGATCTATGGGTATTAGATACATACATCAGTGATCATAGTGTGTAGTGGGAGACTTGTGTCACAGCTATGTTTATGCACTATTAAATAAATTGTTATATGAGTAATCATTATTTACATTGATCATCAAGTATGTGACTTGTTCGTGAAACTCTTTGTTAAAAGTAGTGTTACTCTAGAACATCCCTAGTCTATATCATTATATGAGATAATGATTGCATACAGACAAGCACATGTATTAATTGATGATCACGTTTCACGGATCATAGATATGGAGATATCGAATTAATAATGTGAAGACATGTTAGTGAACATGGTGTTGGATTGACCCACTTCGAGACACTGCTGGATTGTTATTTTCATATGTGCCATCAGTTGGTCTTGAGTGATACACCTGCCGGATCCTTAGACCTGAGATCGCCATTGTTTCTCACTATGCGTAGTTGTGTACTTTGAGACTACCAAACGCTACTGCGTAACTGGGTAGTCATAAAAGTAGTCTTCGCGTATATAATGAAACATAGAATGGGATGTGCGCAGATCAAGATGGGATTTGCCCCTCCTTAATAACCGAGAGATATCTCTTGGCCCCTCGAGATAGTTGGATTTGAAAGTGCATGGCCATGATAAGGTTATTAAATGTTAATCACAGTGACTAAAAGTTAGTCACGGAATGAATCCACTATTTGATCGAGTGAATGGTCGAGCTATCACAAGGATGGCACACATCTCGCCTTGAGTTTGACTGGTATCGTGAGGCAAAGGGATTAGCATGTTGAATGTATATAGGTTCGGCCAATATGATCTTTATGTACATTCGGTAGTCAGTATGTCCTACTAGGTACCTCTACTGACTTGTGGTTGGAAACGGTTTCCATTCACAACTGACTGCACATGAACCTAACGGGTCACACACTTAAGGAGTTGGAATATCGAAAATCTTGGCTAGACGATTGTCTCTAGTGCAAGTGGGAGATTGTTGGTGATGTGCCCAAGAGGCAATCATAACAATTCGTGTTGAGGTCTATTGGATATTTGATCCATAAGCAATTAGGGTAGGGTTAGAGGCTAATCATCCCACCACGTGACAGCCCTAGCCGCCACCCCTCGAAGGCCTCACGCCGAGACCCTTGCCGCGTGCGCGGTGCTAGCACACCGGCGCACGGCGTTCCTCTCCGTATGTGTGGACTCCGTGGAGGCGCCGCTGCTACTGCTACGCTGATCAGCTACGACGAACATGTTGGTCTACTGCTGCTTAGAAGAGGGCGAGGAGGAGATGAACGTGTTCCCCTACACCGACGCACATCTACGTTCTGCTGTGCTGCGCGTCAAGTGGTAATGATCCATGACCTCTGTACTCCCATGTTTCCTGGGTGATGCGGTAGAGTTGCTAGAGTAGCGTACCGCCGATTATCTAACACAGAGGCTCCTCGGTCTCCGTGAAGACAGGTGGATGCGTCGCCAAGAAGTCTGAGTACAAACTCTGTTGGGGGCTAGCGTTGCCCATTTTCTTGTCGCCCCACTTGATGGGACGAATTTTGCACCAACATCTACAACAACTCAGTTTGCTTGTCGCGCGAGCCGAGCACTGCGGCGAGAACCTCCGTGCGAGTCCTTGGAGGTTCAGGTGGTGGTGGTGGAGGATCTTGTTGCTGTGGTGTTGTGGTTTGCTCCCGTGTCGGAGATTCATCACCACGTCCCTTACAAGAGCCTCCCATCTCGGACGTAGAACGTGTATGCACCATTCTGCATCCACATGATTTAAAAATCAGCATCATGTTTGTTTCCTTCATCAGTTCCATACAATAGTAGTGCGAGTATTGACAATGTAATAATTGTATAACATTCACATATATTGATAAAGTACAAACTTTATACAAGATATATTATCTCATGACCAAGATTACAATAGTGAAGTCCAAAATGACAGACTCCCACTATGGAAGTGCATCTCAACTATACTTGGTCTCCATGAGATGACATACACACATTGTCATCTCATACACACCCACTACTATTTATAATATGATACAAACATGGCTACAAAATAAACGCGAGCAACCATTAACTATACGTTGCCCCGTGATGCCAGTAGTGCTGCCCCATCCTACTGCGATTCATCCTCGTCGGCGAACTCGAGTAACTCAGGATCTTCCTCCTCCACAGGACATGGAAGCACCTGCGCGCCCATGTTCAGCGACATGTCCTCAGCCGGTGGATACACGACTGGTTGCGGCAAGTGTGTCTGAGCCTCCCACAAGTCCTCCTCAACTTGGACTGCCTCGGCTTCCCAACCCTGAGCTTCGTTGATGGCTTCATCTCGTGCCTCGGTGATCACCAACAGCAGCTCCTTCTGTTGCTGCACCACCAGTTGGTTTTCCTGCAGCTCACCACGAGCTTGCTGAAGTTCCTTGTGAGCCCGCCGTAGTTTGGCACGAGCTTTCCGCAGTTTATTGTGAGTGTGTCGCAGCTTATTCTTGCGTGGATCCAACCAGTGATTTGTCGGAGCCAGGAACGAACGTAGGATCTCATTGATGTAATCACGAGTGTCACCCCATTCAATTGCTTGCCTCAAAGCTTTGACCTGCTACTGAATTATTACCCCTTGCGTAATAACCACAATGTTGGATGCCGCGGCATAAGTCCCAAGTGCCGTCGATGTCGTGTCGCCGTTCGGTTGATAGACCTTAACCATACGACGCTGCAACTCCGGACCAGCCGCACCACAGGCTAGGAGAAGAGCAAATTGTGTCCCGGCCATGGCATCTTGATGAAGCTCGCAAACCTTCATAAGCGCTTCGCCCTCTGCGACGGCCCACATGTCCTCCAAACGAGCTCCCAAGGTAGTGACCGAAAAAGGAGCCCATCCACGAAGAAGTGGACTAGCATGGACGTCAACAAGGACGGTGCACAACAGTACGCCTCTGTCATTCGTCTCTTGACCCCAATAGAATGGCATTTAAATGAAGCCAAACTGCTCAAGCACTTCCCGCAGCATGATCGGGAAACCCGGATGGTTAGCGCATGTGGAGACACCCATCCGTCTGGCAACAGTAGCATCACATCCGCCATCTACAAAAGATGTATTTGAATGGGTCAAATACTCAAATTCAATAAATTTTGTTGATAAACAGATTAGGGATGTGATAATGGAATTATGAAAGTGAATCAAATTCAAATTTCAAATGAAACATCACACTGAAATTTTGCCGCAGTTTCTGTTCATTCTGACCAGTCTAGAGAAACTCACAATTTTCATCCAGTTTGAGGCTTATTCAGGACTTGAGTTCAACTACAAAGTTGTAGTACATTCTAATAGCTTTCCAGAATGTCTTGATTTGCCTCCAGATCTTTTCTGTATGAGGATATATGACTTTTGCAAGTTGACAATGTTTTTGGAAAAAAATTTACAGCACTTCCTTTGTTTAAGGCTGATTTTGTCAACATTTTGTCACGCCCGGTCATCGTAAAGATGAACAGACGCTAACCACATGTACGCCAGGATCAGTTGAATCGTACATGCATTGACGAAAGTGAAATACCATTACATAGCCATGTTCGAATACATAAATAGTCTTACAATACGACCCGAAGGTCTACAAATACACACCACAACCTATTTACAACATCTAAACAGTTCACAAAGATTTAACTACAGCGGAAGGCTAAATAGATAAGAATAGCTCCATCTCCACATGCAGTCACGCGAAGGATCGCCAGCCCAGCCCAAGTCTTCAGGGTTGACGAAGAAGTCTTCTGGTGCCGCTTCTTCTTCATATTCTAATGGAAAAGTAAACGCTTGAGTACATAGAGTACTCAGCAAGTGCGGGAAGAGGATGACATGATTGGCTAAAGCAAGGGAAGGCCAATTATGGCTTAAGCACTATGCTTAGAACCTAACCTTAGCTTTCAATTATCAATATCATAATTCAAGAAGTAATTCAACACATAATTAAAGATGATGATTGTAACTTGAATCATAAATAACCACCATTTCCCAACCATAAGCTAATTATGAACTGGCCCCAAACCGCTCTTGTCCGTGAGCACGGCTATCATGACAGTTTTACCAGATCTCTGCAGAGAGTGTACCCTTCCCCACAAGCAGTGATTTCATCCCCTGTTGCCAGGTGGACTAAGTGAACCTCCCTGAATGCCCGTGGTAGCTAACCACATTACACACTTCATTTGGTGTGAGGCCAGGAGATCACAACATGGTCTTTACAAAGGTACTCCCGACTAGTGCTAGCCCTCTATGGTTTCCACCACTGAGGCATTCCCGGAGTAACCCTCCGCCTCAGAGCCCCCTCTTGAGCCTTGCGGTTCCCAGAGCAGTACCTCTGCATCATTCCCCGTACCATCCAACTACTAGCATTTCATCGGGAGAAACCTAATTAATTGACCAAGCTACCCCATCTCAGTCTCGTGGTGGTACTATAAAGCTTAGTGGCTTCCTCCATAAACCGGTCCTTAGAAACCGGTGGTACCAAACCCAATCGCGGGTCTCGTGCAAACTGCACCATACCAAATCTATTCAACCACCGGATTCCTATCCACTACTATTGTGTATCCCCCATAATTAAAGTAATCATAAAGTTTAACATGTCACAATTGTATGAAATCCCATCCCCAATGTCTAAGCATGGCTAAGCATAATTAATACCTATCTACTTCCCAACCCACATCAGGTGACAAGGAATTATATGGAACAAGGCATGAAACATGAAATATGACATCAATTTAATTAGCATGCATCTAACTAAAATCCTAAAATTGGTACAAGATGGTCAAGGGCACTTGCCTTCTTCGAAGACTTGATTGTTGGTGAAGTCTTAGTCTTGGAGATTGAAGTTGGGGTCGTAGTACGACTCTAAATATATTACCCAAGCATGGCAAAGAGAAAATAGAAGCTAAAATAAGTAAAGAGCACACAATACATGGCATCACAATATACACATAGGCATAAAACTCTATACTAATGCGTCCCTACGAGGTATTTATTGTTTTACATAGCCAAAATATGCATTTTATATTTATCTTACGTTTTTAGGATTTATTTATGGCCTGAAATCATTTTTATTGAATTTTCTATGGCCAAAAAGTATTTTAAATATTTTTAATAAATTTTCCATGGTCAAAATATATTTTATTTGAACTCTACAAATTAATTACAGCATAAAAACATTTTATACAAATTTTCCTACTGTTTCTACATTTATTTATCATTTTTATCTATTTTCTACACATTAAATACCCCTAAAAACAATATTCAACAATTAAATAAAAGACCAGGGGCTGGTTAATAAGTTTCCTACACTGTACACGGACTAAATCCATAATTCTACAAATTTCCAGGGGCTAGATTGATTATTTAACTGATTAAATCCAATTCCAGAGAGTCTAGGGGTTAGATTGCTAAATCTAGGGGCTAGATCTGAATTCCAGAGGATTCCAGGGGGTAGCTGGTGAATTTCCAGGGGCCACAGTGTAAATCCGGCGGCGGGAAAGGGAATTTGAATGTGGGCCGTCGGATCCGAAGTGAACGCACAGGATTTAATATAACCGAACCTGTACGCACGATATAATCTCGGCCGTTCGGTTTGAACCGAGGGCCGAGATGCGGCCACGTCGCCCCGACGGCGCTGACCTCGCGCGCGCGCGGCTGCGCTCGGCGGCCGCGGCGGCGACCTCGCTGGAGTTGGCCAAACCGGCGAATCCTAAGCCAATTTAACGCGCTACTTGCATGAAACGAGAGAGGGGGAGAAGGGGGACGCACCTAGGAGAGTTATAGAGTCCAAAATCGGCCGGAGGATGGTCAACGATGAGGAATGGCGGCGGTTGGCGATGATCCCCAACGATCTTTGCGAATCCCCGGCTAATTCTCCGCACCAACTTGCCCGCCGTGTTCCTGGGTTCACGGCGAAGAGATCAGAGGGGGTGGATGGGTGAGACGATCGCCGGCAAGTCGGGAACGCACACGACTTACCGAGGTCGACGGTGGGCAAGGGTTTGAGTGCGGGGAAGAAGAATCAGAGGGGGAGGGGGGTGTTTTGTAGAGGGGGAGAGCGGCGGTGGTTGATGGCGCATGCGTGGGGCAATTCCCCGAGGGAATGTGGCGTGGGGTGAGGCGGTTGGGGGGGGGGGGGGGTTTGCGCGCGGCGCGGGAAAGAAAAAGGGGCGACGGTTGCCCAGAGAAGGTGATGACAGGTGGGCCCTAGGCGACAAAGAGAGGGAGAGAGGGAGGTGCTGGCTGGGCCGCGAGTGAGGGGAGGGAGAATTGGGCCAGGGGGAGGTTTTGTCCCAAAAGGAGTTTTATTTGTTTTTCTTTTTCCTTTTTCATTTCCTTTTCTTTTGATTTGATTTCAAATTCAAATTTCAATCGTTTGCTACACGTTTGAACTTCAAAATTCACACAAAAATGCAACACGCAAATGCACCTTGGTTTGATCAAATTTTATTACATAAAATATGGGTGTTACAACTCTACCCCCCCCCCCCCCAAATGGAATCTCGCCCTCGAGATTCGGATGTCCTAAGAGAAAAGATGAAGGAAATCGGCCTTGAGATCTTCTTCTCATTCCCATGTTGCTTCTCCCTCTGAGTGATGTTTCCACTGCACCTTACACATGCGAATGACTTTGTTTCTGGTGACCTTTTCTAATGTCTCAAGTATCTTGACAGGTTGTTCCATATAAGACAAATCTTCTTGTACATCAACTGCTTCCATAGGTAACTGTTCCTCAGGCACTCTCAGACACTTCTTAAGTTGTGACACATGAAATACATTATGTACATCTGACAAGTGCGGTGGAAGCTCAAGCTGATAAGCCACTTCACCTCGTCATTCGAGTATCTTGAACGGACCAATCTAGCAGGGTGACAACTTGCCTCTTACTTTAAATCTTCTCAACCCTCTCATAGGTGACACCTTCAAGTACACATAATCACCGATCTCAAAGGTTAGATCACGTCTTCGAGTATCTGCATAACTCTTATGTCTTGTTTGGGCTACCTTTAGGTTCTTCCGTATTTCTTGCACTTGTCTTTCAACCTCTTTGAATACATCAGGACCTCCGAAAATGATACGCCGAACTAAAATTTAAACGAGTATCCATTGACTCATGTAACTTCTGCCAGAATCTTGAGTTAAATTGAGTGCCTCGGTCTGAGATGATCTTCTTAGGAACTCTATGTAAGCATACAATCCTGGAGATATACAGTTCCGCCAACTTGGGACCATTGTATGTTTCTTTCACAGGAATAAAGTGAGCAACTTTAGTCAAACGATCCACTATGACCCATATTGAATCATATCCAGACTGTGTTCTTGGTAGTCCCACAATGAAATCCATACTAATTTCTTCCCATTTCCATTCTGGCACTTTGATTGGTTGCAACAACCCTGCTGGTCTTTGGTGTTCCGCCTTAATCAACTGACATGTATCACATATGGCCACATATTCTGAACCTCCCGTTTCATTCCATGCCACCAATATCGATCTTTAAGGTCTTGATACATCTTTGTGCTTCCGGGATGAATGGGGTATGATGAGTTATGAGCTTCCCTTAGTATCAACTCTCTAATCTCCTTGATATCTGGAACACAAATCCTTCTTCCAAGCCATATGATTCCATGTTCATCCTCCCTAAAGTTTGGAGCTTTTCCTTTCTTCATTAATTGCTTGATCTCCTTGATCTTCTCATCATTCTTTTGTCCTTCTCGTATATCACGTTCAAGGGTTGAGTCCACTTCCATAGCAACTGATTCAGTGCTAGACACTAGAAATAAGTTTAACCTTGCAAATTCTTCACATAGCTGGGGTTGAAGAGCTGGTACTGACAAATTATTACATTGTCCTTTCCTGCTGAGAGCATCAGTGACCACATTAGCATTTCCTAGATGGTAGTTGATTCCCACATCCAAGTCATTTATTAACTCCAACCAACGACGTTATCTGAGATTAAGATCTGGTTGTGTGAATATGTACTTCAAGCTCTTGTGATCCATGTATATCTCGGTTCTTTTTCCCATCAAATAGTGTCTCCATATCTTCAATGCATGAACAACAGTTGCCAATTCTAAATCATGGGTTGGATAATTCCTCTCATGTTTCCGAAGCTGTCTTGAAGCATAAGCTACAACATGTCCTCCTTGCATTAAGACACATCCTAAACCATGACCAGATGCATCACAATAAACTACAAACTCCTTCTGCATATCAGGAATTACCAATACTGGTGCACTGGTTAACCTCTTCTTCAACTCCGCAAAGCTCACTTCACATTCGGGGGTCCACTTGAAAGCAACTCCTTTCTCAAGCAACTTGGTTAGTGGTCGAGAGATCTTTGAAAATCCCTCGATGAATCGACGGAAATAACCAGCCATGCCTAAGAATATTCGTATATCATGTACACTCTCAGGTGTTTCCCATTTAAGGACATCGGTCGCTTTGCCTGGATCCACTGCTATACCTCCTTCAGATATGACATGACCCAAAAATGACACTTCCTTTAGCCAAAACTCACACTTACTAAGTTTGGCATATAATTGGTGTTGGCGAAGCTTCTGTAGAGCCATCCTGATGTGCTCCTCATGCTCTTCTTCAGTCTTGGAGTAGATAAGTATGTCGTTGATGAACACCACTACAAACTTGTCCAAGTATTCCATGAATACTTTGTTCATTAGATATATAAAATATGTCGGAGCATTGGTCAATCCAAACGACATAACTGTATACTCATATAGTCCATATCGAGAGACAAATGTAGTCTTGGGAATATCTGAGGGCCTAATATTCAATTGGTGATAACCCGAGCGGAGATCAATTTTAGAGAACACACATGCTCCTCTCAACTGATCAAATAAATCTTCAATTCTTGGTAATGGGTACTTATTCTTGATTGTTACCGCATTTAAGGCACGGTAATCCACACACAACTTTTGAGTACCATCCTTCTTGGGTACAAATATGACTGGTGCTCCCCAAGGCGATGAGCTAGGACGAATATATCCTTTCCCCAGTAACTCCTCAATATGATCCTTTAGTTCAGCTAGTTGTTTAGCATCCATTCTATACAACCTCTTATATATTGGGGCAGTTCTAGGTACTAAATCAATGATAAAATCAATCTCTCGATCAGGGGGCATACCTGGTAAGTCATCTGGGAATACATCCGGAAAGTCACTCACAACCCGGATGCCTTCTGTACTCTCAAGATGGTTGAGTTGTACAAATGCCTCTTGTGTCTGATCTGGCTTGAACTCCACCGTAGTGCCATCTGGGTGTGTTAAGCAAACTGTCCTAGTTGCACAATGATTTATTCCTTGATTCTTTGTCAGCCAGTCCATTCCCAGAATGATGTCTAATCCTTATGAGTCCAACACTATTAGGTTGGCCGAAAAGACTACCCCCCTTATGTTTATACTCACTTTACGGCATAGATGCCTTGGCACCATCTCTCCTCCCGGAGAGTTTATCAACAATGGCCGATTCAAGAATGCAACTACCATGTCATGCTTCTTTATGAAATATTTGGATATAAATTAATGTGTAGCACCCGAATCAAACAATACTGTGGCGGGGTGGGAATTAGCAGAAAACATACCAATCACCACATCAGGTGCTTCCTGCGCTTGCTCCAAAGTCACATGATTGACACGTCCAGGTGGGTTTTGCTGCTTCTTTGGACAATTGTTGGAGTAGTGTCCCCATTCTCCACACTTGTAGCATTGAACTCCCGCAGCATTGTTCTGGCCCTTGTTACCTCCTGATTGATTTCTTGGGGGTTGACCATTGGGACGGTTAGCTGGAGCTGAAGGGCGAGGTGGTTGCATCTGCTGGCGAGGGGGTTGCATTGGCTGGCGTGGAGGCTGTTGTTGCTGGCGCATCTGCTGATTGTAGGGAGTGGGTGGCCTCTAGTTGGAGTTTGGAAATCTCTGTCCCGAGTAGTTCATAGGACGAGTCATCTGGTTTGCAGGCTGAGGGTTGAGACGAGGGCGTACATTGCTACTAGAGGCATGGCTCAGAGCCAACTTCCTCTTCCTTTCATCATCATCCAGTTCTTTCTTAGTACTCTCCACCTCAAAAGCTTTGTCAACCAACTTCTGAAAGTCGCTGCAGTCGCTGGAAGACATGGCAAACTTCAACTCCTTGTCCAGTCCATTCTTGAAATGGAATTGTTTCTTGGAACCAGTATCCACATCGTTTGGGGCATAGCGGGATAACTTGGTGAATGCATTCAAGTAGGCTCTCACAGTCATACGGCCCTGCTTTAACATAAGGAACTCCTCACGTCTTGCTTGTATTTCTCCCTCAGGCACAAAGTGATTGCGGAAATTGGTCCTGAATTCTTCCCAAGTGATGTTCTCCGGATCCTGGTGGGCTTCAGTGAAGGCAGTCCACCAGTCAGCTGCCGGTCCTTGGAGTTGATGGGAGGCTAATAGTACCTTCTCTCTTCCTTCACAGTGTATGAGCCTCAACTTGCTTTCAACCGTTCGAAGCCAATCATCGGCATCCATTGGTTCAGTGACTGTGGCAAAGGCAGGTGGATGTGTGTTAAGGAAGTCCCTTAGAAAGGATCTGGGCGGAAAAGGTGGTGGTGGTGGAAGGTTGTATTGTGGTGGTGGTGGGGGTGGGGCTTGCTGCATACTGGTAACAATTTGGGTGAGGTTGTTGAGCAGTTGGGTTTGAATGGCCATCATCTGCTGCACTGCTGGGGCTCCTCGAGCACCCCTACCATTCCATCCTGGCACACCTCCAAGTCCTTCCTCTTGGGGCACAACACCCCTTCCACGACCTCTACCTCTATCTCTTCCAGCCATCTGTATAGGGAATAATTGAAACTTTAGGATAATAGATAAGATATAGAAGGGTACGCTATGGCAAACGGTCCCAACTACATGCATCAAGGAAAACATATATATAAAGCAAGCAAATTCATTATTCAACTAGTGCGGATGTGGACAGGATGCTAATGCATTCCACAACTCGCACGACACACTAACAAGCCTATATACAAATGACGTGGATGTGGACAGGATGCCGAAGCATTCCACAACTCACGTCGCACACACACACACAACATGAAGCAAACTAATACAATACCATAGATAATACAACTCAAGACTAGAGCGGGCGCAGCTACACGCTCCTACACACTAAGGGTAGGTGTCTTGAGTCATCTAACAGGGTAACAAGTCTACCCCTACTCGTCGGAGTCCTCCTCGGTCTCCTCCTCGGGGTCCTCCTCCTCCGTGTCCTCCCCCGATCTCACGGGTGAGTTCTCAAGACGATCCAGAGAGTTTGGGTCCCACGGCTCAACGTCCGAAGCGTACTGAGGAGAGTTCGGGTCAGCTGCAGTGATCCTCGTGTAGCGTCGGCAAAGTCGCTCATAGCTGTCAATAAGGTCCCTGCTGTCCTGAAGCTCCTGCTGACAACGCTGGAGTCGTGAAGACAACTCCACAACGTCGTCCACAAGCCTCTCACTCTGAGCGAGGTGTAGAGGCCCCTCGACATCACGTCCAGTGAAGTCGGCTGTGCCACTAGGGCGCTGAGGGGTGTAGGCGTGCTCTGTGCACCCGAGGCAGAACCTGTGGGCGTGACTCCAGTAGGTAGTCGCCTCCCACGTAGCATCCTCCTCAGCCGCACGCTGGGAGCTCCTCCAAGCCGGAGAGAAGTGTGAGTGCAGCAGCTCCGAGTCGTAGTAGATAGACAGATGGGAAAACCACTCCAGTCCACCAGTAGAGGGTACAGAGACCCTAGGGGTGTGGTAGACGAAGCGAACACGGTACTCACGGTACCCCGCAACACGGAGAAGAGAGCGAAGACGGGCATGCATCCTCGGGACAACAAGTCCAGAAGAGATCAGCACTATCTCCCTCCTGGGTGTGTGAGGTGCGGAGCGGCTGGCTAGGGCGTGGTGAGGAACATGACCCCCAGTCGACTTACGCGCCATCTGCTTGGTGCACGCCATCTACAAACATTTGAAAAGAAGAGAGTGAGATCAACCATCAATAAATTAAGTTAAAATAAAAACAATAAGTACAGCAAGATAAGAAGCATAAGGATTCAGATGGAAAGCACAAGGTTTTGGAAATACTATTTTATAAGAAAATAGTGTAGTCCTTATTTTCGACCATTTCTAACTAGGCTTGCGTCCTACGGGCAACACGGATCTGATACCACTTTGTCACGCCCGGTCATCGTAAAGATGAACAGACGCTAACCACATGTACGCCAGGATCAATTGAATCGTAAATGCGTTGACGAAAGTGAAATACCATTACATAGCCATGTTTGAATACATAAATAGTCTTACAATACGACCCGAAGGTCTACAAATACACACCACAACCCATTTACAACATCTAAACAATTCAGAAAGATTTAACTACAGCGGAAGGCTAAATAGATAAGAACAGCTCCATCTCCACAAGCAGTCGCACGAAGGATCGCCAGCCTAACCCAAGTCTTTCGGGTTTACGAAGAAGTCTTATGGTGCCACTTCTTCTTCATATTTTAATGGAAAAGTAAACGCTTGAGTACATAGAGTACTCAGCAAGTGCGGGAAGAGGATGACATGATTGGCTAAAGCAAGGGAAGGCCAATTATGGCTTAAGCACTATGCTTAGAACCTAACCTTAGCTTTCAATTATCAATATCATAATTCAAGAAGTAATTCAACACATAATTAAAGATGATGATTGTAACTTGAATCATAAATAACCACCATTTCCCAACCATGAGCTAATTATGAACTGGCCCCAAGCCGCTCTTGTCCGTGAGCACGGCTATCATGACAGTTTTACCAAATCTCTGCAGAGAGTGTACCCTTTACCCACAAGCAGTGATTTCATCCCCTGTTGCCAGGTGGACTAAGTGAACCTCCCTGAATGCCCGTGGTAGCTAACCACATTACACACTTCCTTTGGTATGAGGCCAGGAGATCACGACATGGTCTTTACAAATGTACTCCCGACTAGTGCTAGCCCTCTAAGGTTTCCACCACTGAGGCATTCCCGGAGTAACCCTCCGCCTCATAGCCCTCTCTTGAGCCTTGCGGTTCCCAGAGCAGTACCCCTGCATCATTCCCCGCACCATCCAACTACTAGAATTTCATCGGGAGAAACCTAATTAATTGACCAAGCTGCCCCATCTCAGTCTTGTGGTGGTACTATAAAGCTTAGTGGCTTCCTCCATAAACCGGTCCTTAGAATCTGGTGGTACCAAACCCAATCCCGGGTCTCGTGCAAACTGCACCATACCAAATCTATCCAACCACCAGATTCCTATCCACTACTATTGTGTATCCACCACAATTAAAGTAATCATAAAGTTTAACATGTCACAATTGTATGAAATCCCATCCCCAATGTCTAAGCATGGCTAAGCATAATTAATACCTATCTACTTCCCAACCCACATCAGGTGACAAGGAATTATATGGAACAAGGCATGAAACATGAAATAGGACAACAATTTAATTAGCATGCATCTAACTAAAATCCTAAAATTGGACAAGATGGTCAAGGGCACTTGCCTTCTTTGAAGACTTGATTGTTGGTGAAGTCTTGGTCTTGGAGATTGAAGTTGGGGTCGTAGTACGACTCTAAATATATTACCCAAGCATGGCAAAGAGAAAATAGAAGCTAAAATAAGTAAAGAGCACACAATACATGGCATCACAATATACACATAGGCATAAAACTCTATACTAATGCGTCCCTATGAGGTATTTATTGTTATACATAGCCAAAATATGCATTTTATATTTATATTACATTTTTAGGATTTATTTATGGCCTAAAATCATTTTTTATTGAATTTTCTATGGCCAAAATGTATTTTAAACATTTTTAATAAATTTTCTAAGGTCAAAATATATTTTATTTGAACTCTACAAATTAATGACAGCATAAAAACATTTTATACAAATTTTCCTACTGTTTCTACATTTATTTATCATTTTTATCTATTTTCTACACATTAAATACCCCTAAAAACAATATTCAGCAATTAAATAAAAGTCCAGGGGCCGGTTAATAAGTTTCCTACACTGTACAGGGACTAAATCCATAATTCTACAAATTTGCAGGGGCTAGATTGATTATTTAACTGGTTAAATCTAATTCCAGAGAGTCCAGGGGTTAGATTGCTAAATCTAGGGGCTAGATCTGAATTCCAGAGGATTCCAGGGGGTAGCTGGTGAATTTCCAGTGGCCACGGTGTAAATCCGGCGGCGTGAAAGGCAATTTAAATGTGGGCCGTCGGATCCGAAGTGAACGCGCGAGATTTAATATAACTGAACCGGTACGCACGATATAATCTCGGCTGTTCGGTTTGAACCGAGGGCCGAGATGCGGCCACGTCGCCCCAGCGGCGCTGAACTCGCGCGCGCGCGGCTGTGCTCGGCGCCCGCTGCGGCGACCTCGCCGGAGGTGGCCAAACCGGCGAATCCTAAGCCAATTTAACGCGCTACTTGCATGAAACGAGAGATTGGAGAAGGGGAACGCACCTAGGGGAGTTATAGAGTCCGAAATCGGCCGGAGGATGGTCGGCGACGAGGAATGGCGGCGGTTGGCAACGGTGACCGACGATCTTGGTGAATCCCCGACTATTTCTCTGCACCAACTTGCCCGGTGTGTTGCTGGGTTCACGGCGAAGAGATCAGATGGGGTGGAGGGGTGAGACGATCGCCAGCAAGTCGGGAACGCGCACGACTTACCGAGGTCGACGGTGGGCTAGGGTCTGAGTGCGGGGAAGAAGAATCAGAGGGGGAGGGGGGTGTTTTGTAGAGGGGGAGTGGGGGTGTTGGTTGATGGCGCGTGCGTGGTGCAGTTCCCCGGGGGAATGTGGCGTGGGGTGAGGCGATTGGGGGGGGGGGGGGTGCGCGCGGCGCGAGAAAGAAAAAAGGGCGACAGTTGCCAAGAGAAGGTGATGACAGGTGGGCCCTAGGCGGTAGAGAGAGGGAGAGAGGGAGGTGCTGGCTGGGCTGCGGGTGAGGGGAGGGAGAATTGGGCCAGGGGGGAGGTTTTGGCCCAAAAGGGGTTTTATTTGTTTTTTTCTTTTTCATTTCCTTTTCTTTTGATTTGATTTCAAATTAAAATTTCAATCGTTTGCTACACGTTTGAACTTCAAAATTCACACAAAAATACAACACACAAATGCACCTTGGTTTGATCAAATTTTATTACATAAATTATGGGTGTTACACATTTTTCCAGATACAAAACATCAACATATGCAAAAATCCTAAATTACAACATTGTTTCACACATCCTCAGAATTCCAGAAATGTGTTAAATGAAGTCATTCATCGATTCTACTAGAAGATATGATAAAAACAGTGATGGGGTATAGAAACTGTCCAGTCTCTGTCCAGATTTGACAGAGCTTGGAAATTTGAATTTTCATTAGTTTACATGGGTATTCTGATCTAGAGTTGAACATAAGAGTTTTATAGGACTCCCTAAACTTTCCAACCATGTATGTTAAGACTTTTAGTGGTCATTCCTACAGAGAGTTATGCTATTCCAAATTCATGTATTTTGCTGCCAGATTCACAGTTTGAATTAGGAACCTGGCAAATTAAGTTCTAATGGAATTTTCCAGTTTTAAATCTTGAAATCTACCTTGGAGCTGAAAATGAAACTTGTGGATGACTTCCTCAAGTTTCAAAAACCATGTGCCTGCTTATCACAGCGACCAAACGATTAATTGTCAATCTGACCAACGCGCTCCAAAACAGAGATTACATATTCAAACTTAGTTCTAAGTGAATAATTTCTACTTGTTGTCGAGTCACATCTCCAAAACGGATATCATCGTTGATGTGCCTGATGAAACTCAAATGCAATGCCGGTACTACGCCCTCACCAAATAAAATCCTAAGTCGGTATTCTGGCATACGTCTCAACGGTGGCACTAATGACGTTCACTCATAAACGTTTTCAACTCGACCTACTTAAAACGTGGTTAGTGTAACTGCAACTACACACAAATTACTGATCAATCATATGGTGTCGTACGGCACAACCCACACGAGCGATCATTTCAGTCAGTCACAATAATATATATGAAAGTAAAAACATTTGTCTCATATCATTCCATACGGGCCGCCCTGAGCTAAGCCACGTCTAGAGGTACATGAAATGCTGCACCAGTAGGAGGCGCATTGGGTTATGTAGCACCCGATGGGGTCCCATGTCTTTGCCTAATGCTACACCAGCAGGAGGCGCTTTTGCGTTTTTATTAAAAACACATTACGTGCTTTTGAACCGCAGAATAGGTGGCCACATAATTTATCTCGTGCGCTAGGGACCAGCACTGTGTATGGCCCTTTGAACATTGAACGTTCAAGAGTTGCATACTTCGTGTTTTTGACCACATGATGGGCTATCCTCGTTTTTGCCTGAAGCGCGCTGGGGAGCAGCGTTTTCATATGTTCCCAGAACCATGAGACGGTTCATAGACTCATATTAACTCCTGTGCCAAGCAACAGGGACAATCACATGCTACCTCTCACATGGTGAGCTTACCACAATTGATCCGCTTGCGGTGGCGTACCTTACCTATTACCTACTGTCGGAGCGTTGTTACAGTTTATAATAACACATAGGTTAGCCTGCCACCTTAAGTAACTAGTACTATCATAGACCTTATGTGGGCATAATAACTAATCCTCACTCGACTACCTATAAATTCTCAAAATAGGCTCTTTTCGAGCGTGCTATTCCCAATGTGGCTCTGATACCAGGCTATGAGGACTGGGTCCACACATTCCAGGATACGCTAGCCTAGAACATCTAATCGGGATATCCATAGAAGTCCTGGTTCTCCGCTTCTTCGTCCTCATAAACTGGTGGAAAAACATGCAACTAACAAGTTTGAGTACCAACGGTACTCGCAAGTGGGGAAGTTTACGACATGTGGTTCAAACAAGGAAAGCAAATCATAGGTAAAGCACTATCGCAATTACAAACTACTCTTAATGTTGTTAAGCACCTACATCTATGTGAAATCCATCCATAACCCCATAGTGACCAGATAATGCCCCAATTCAAACCATCAACCATTAATGATGTGTGCTAATTATGAACATGGTCCCAAGCCACTCATGTCCGTGAGCATGGCTCTCTAGAAAGTTTGACAAAACTCGGCACCGTGTGTTGCCATGTGGACTAAATAAACCTCCCTGTCGCCTTGGTAGCTAACCGCATTACACACTTCCTTAGGTTTGTGGCCAGGAGATCACTACGAGGTCTTTCTGATGGTCCTCCCAATTTGCAATTGATAATCTAAGGTTTCACTGCTCCGCCACTTGGAGTCTAATTTCCCTCTGCCAAGAGCAGCCCCCTCTAAAGCCATGCGGACCCCAAGGCAGTAATCTGAACAAATTCCCGGCTCGTTTGATTACCAACGCTACATTGGGAGAGACCAAATTATTAAAACAAGATGTCCCATATACAATCCTGTGGCGATACTATATGGCTTAGGAATTTCCTCCATAAACCGATACGTAGAATTTGATAGGTGTCAAGCCCCAAACCAATGTCTTGTGCACGCATGCACCAATCCATTCAACACTCCTTATCAAATTCCTATCCACTATTTTCATTATTGACAACAATTCATGAATCATAATTAATAAAAAATAACATGTATATAAGTTGCTCACATTCAA
Source organism: Tuctoria greenei (assembly GCA_036927565.1). NCBI lineage: Eukaryota > Viridiplantae > Streptophyta > Magnoliopsida > Poales > Poaceae > Tuctoria > Tuctoria greenei. The sequence goes on along the minus strand of JAYESD010000012.1, from coordinate 62,839,628 downwards.
TTAAGCATGGCTAAGCATGAACTAGTTAATAGTAAACCATCCAAACCATGTCAACAAGGAATATTGTGGAAAATCTAGGGAAAACATAACATAGAATTCAACTTTTAATTTAGCATGCATCTAACTAAAACATAACAAAAAGGGTGCAAGAAACTTGCCTCTAGAGTAGGGTTGGCGATCGACAAAAAACTGGTGCTCTTGCAGGTTGAAAGTCAATTCTGGCCCCGACTCTAGATACGATGATGCACATAAAATGATAACATACAATAAGAACAATCACAAAATGCATACAACACAATTAAATAAACATAATTTCCTACGCATTTATGATTTTATGGTTAACTTAAATCATAGGCATAAATCATGTATTATTGACAATTTTGTTTAAATGAGATAATTGGAATAAAACATACTTTTTTAGCAATTTAAACAATTTATATTTACTTGGATCCTATTATTATTTTCAAGAAAGTTTTCTTCTTCAAAAATATGCTTAAACTAAATTCTCAACATAAAATATGCATTTTACAATTTTTACACCATTTTTAATATTTATTTCTATGTGTAAATTAATTTCTATGGATTAAATACACTTATAAAGCCTTTTATGCATAAATCAGCAATTTAAATAAATTATTGAAAATATTACAGAACTGAATTTAAATTAAAAATATTTATAAAGTTGTTTTTATAATATTTTATAGAAACTAGGGACTTTCATTTAATTTCTGGTATTTTTATGGGCTTTTCTATAAATCAGAATTAAATGAGAGGCTTAAACCATTTTTATAAGGTCCAGCGGTTGTTTTATAATTTTCCAGTATTTAATTTGCTATTTTCCAAAATTCCAAATGCTTTCTAACAATTTTTACTCTATTTCACAATTATTTCCTAATTTCCCAAAAGGTTAAGGTTTATTTTGTAAAAAATTTGGACCAATCTGTATGTAGTTTAAAAATATCCAGGGGTTATCTGAAAATTCACCAACAGTTATGAGGCTTTGAATATGGGCCGTTGGATTTAAAGAGGATGGCTCGGATTTAATGTACCGAAGGGGTATCCCTTAATCTAATCTCGGCCGCTCATACAAAATGGATGGCGGTCGAGCGGCCACGTCACCCTGACAACACTGGGTGGTGGCATGCGGCGGTTTAGAGCGCCCGCGGCGATCTCGCCGGCGGCGTCAGAAACACGCACTAAACAAGCTAAAGGACGCATCTCTAGGGCGGAAAAGAAAGAGGAGGGCGAGAAGATCTCACCGGAAGGTGTCGCGAGGCCGGAAGCAGGACAAAGGATGGCCGGCGACGGTGAAGGGCGGCGGGACTTGGCGGCGTCGATGAAGTCGGCGATGCAACGATGTTCTCCCTTGACGACGATGTCCGACAAGCTCATGACAACACGACGAACATGTTAGGCAAGCTTTTGAGGTGAGACATTGGTTGAATCGAGGGAACAGGATGGCCATTACCAAGCTCGCTGGCGGCTAGGGTTTGAGACGTCAGGGCGATGGATTGAAGGGCGGGGGGAATCTGCCGGATTTTATAGGGGACAAAGGAGTAATGCGCGGCAAAAGAATGGGGCATCATGCGATGCTTGATTGAGGTTAAACGGACGACAATGAAGATGGGGTGAGTGGGCGGCAGGCGTGGCGCGAGCGTTACAGCGCGGCTCGGTGGGGAAGACGCCCCTGATGGGTGGGGCCCGGCTGCCAGAGATAGAGAGAGGGTAAGGGGAGGCACGGGCGGGCCGGCGCAGAGAGGGAGGTGGAGTTTTGGCCGGGGAAGGGATGAGCAGCCCGAATGGGGTTTTCTTTTCTTCTTTTTCTTTTCTTTTTATTTTCTATTTTTTTCTCGTCTTTTATGATTTGAGTTTTAAAACAAAAAATCTAATGAATTTAAATTTGAAAAGTTTCGCACATTCAATTAATCATGATGCAATTGCCTTATATGACTTTTATTTCAAAAGAAATTGTTTTATAGCTCTTGAAAAAATCATTTTACATTTTCTCTTTCCAAAAATTGGGTGTTACAACACACTAGCAGCACACAACATATCACGGCGTGCAGTGCTGCCACTCGGCGGTATACCCTGACGGGGACATCGCCTCATCGTCGGGCCCTTCCTCATACGTCTCACCTGCAAACAACATAATATAGCAATCGTGAGCACGAAGGCTCAACAAGACTTAACCTTCTCACCTAAGCTTGGAACTCTACATGCAGGGATACATATAAACATAGGCAATGTTATTGCATAAACGACTCGCCTACTAGTGGATCCATACTTCCAAGTTATTAGCAGCAAATTAAATGTTCAGAATGTAGCTTTAGTGAGCAATATACTACAGCAATCGTCATTGCAAAGCAATTATAATTCAATACATCATATTCTTCTGGCTTCTTCAGTATTTACAACGTTACAGCACAGTGAACAAGCGGTGCTCAAGTAACCGCGAAGTACAGTGATTGCAATCAGTAGACACCTGGATAACACATCACATACACCCATTTCGGAAGTGGAGCGAATCACACTTCAGTACTCTATTGTATGAAGCAACCTTTCAATGGAAACCCAAATGCCGAACCGGTCCTTCCGTACTGGGTGGGACTTCCTAGCGCAAAGCGTGTCTGTGCCCGCCGGCAGATTTACCCCATGCTGCCCTCAACCCACTCCTATAAAACGGTAGGTAAGCCTCAACACCCAGGTTAACCAATTACATCAGTTTCCTTGTTTCCATATAGCCATTATGCATCTGGTACAGTTCAAACTTGTCCAGCAGGGCCGCACACGGATCGGTCCTCAATCGACACAAGCAGGGCTACACACGTGAGACCGCGTCTCACTGCATCCTATCCAACTGCTTGGTCTCAAATTTATATTCGTAAACCATTCTTTGATCAAATCCATCCCCGTGATAAAATCCTATCTTGTGAGTAGATTCCAACCACTCGACTTCTACCGGATTCCTCAAAACATTAGCATGGCATTTTCTACTCGTCAAGCTGTAGACCTACCCAATACTCCATGGGATTTGTGGGTCATGCAAGTGGAGTAACAAGCACCTTAGCCCTAATGCACGAAATTCACCCTAGACATAAGTGACACAAATCAAAACTCTGCAAGAGCACTTAAATGCAAAGCGGGGCTTGCCCGGCTGCGAGTCAGATTCAAAGTTAGCCTCTGGTTATATACTCTCACTACAAGGATTCTGCCCTGTTGCAACGATTGTACTGCAACGAATACTAATTCGTTGTAGTAAGCTTGGTCTTTTGCCACGATTCACTAGTTCGTGACATTAGCATCTATCGCCATAGAACACAATCGTTGCATTAGGATCTGTTGCCACAATTCACTAGTTCGTGGCATTAGGATCTATCGCCATGAATCTGTTGCCACGATTCACTAGTTTGTGGCATTAGCATCTAACGCCACAGAACACGATCGTTGCATTAGGATATGTAGCCACGATTCACTAGCTCGTGGCATTAGGATCTATCGCCACGAATCTGTTTCCGCGATTCACTAGTTCTCAGCATTAGCATCTATCGCCACGGAACCCGATCGTTGCATTAGGATCTGTTGCCACGATTCACTAGTTCGTGGCATTAGCATAAATTGCCACGGAACCCGACCATTGCATTAGAATCTGTTGCCACGATTCACTAGTTTGTTGCATTAGCATCTATCACCACGGAACTCGATCGTTGCATTGAGATCTGTTGCTATGATTCAATAGTTCGTGGCGTTAGCATCTATCGCCATGAAACACGATCGTTGCATTAGGATCTGCCGCCACGATTCACTAGTTCGTGGCGTTAGCATCTATCATTGTGGAACACAATCGTTGCATTAGGAAATTTTGCCATGCATCACCAGCTCCTGACGATAGGATCTATCGCCACGAAACACAATCGTTGCATTAGGATCTGTTACCATGATATACCGGTTCGTGGCATTAGGATCTATGGCCACGAAACACAATCGTTGCATTAGGATATATTGCCATGAAATACCGGTTCGTGGTGTTAGGATCTATCGCCACGAAGCACAATCGTTGCATTAGAAACTTTTGCTACGATTCACCAGTTCGTGGCATTACGATCTATCACCACGAAACACAAATGTCTCGTTAGGAACTTATGCCATAATTCACAAGTTCATGGCGATAGGATTTGTCGCCACGCAACATTATCGTTGTATTAGGATCTGTTGCCACGAAATACCGGTTGGTGGCGTTAAGATCTATCGCCACGAAACATAATCGTTGCATTAGGAACTTTTACTACGATTTACCGGTTCGTGGCGTTAGGATCTATCGCGACAAAACACAAACGTTGCATTAGGAACTTATGCCACGATTCACAAGTTCATGGTGATAGGATCTATCGCCACAAAACACAATCGTTGTATTACGATCCGTTGCCACGAAATACCGGTTGGTGGCGTTAGGATCTATCGCCACAGAACACAAACGTTGCATTACATAGTTTTGTACAGCTAGCTCACACAGTACCTATATAAAAAATCATCATCTTCGCTGTCCTCCCCCAATATTGGAGGTACAATACCATCATTTATATATGTATCATCATCGTCGTCGTCGTCGTCATCTTCATTTGAAAGAGCGGAAGCATCACCGGTTGCTCCCTCAATGTCATTCCTATCCCATGCGGTCATATCCTCATTTATATCAGTATGTCGACGATCGTCAAATGTCTCAACCTCCATCGTCTCAGTGACATTATTTTCACTGTCTCCAGGGGGCATGGCAAAAAGGTTTCGTGGCTTCGTTTTCACAATTGTAGCCCATTTAGGTTGCTTCACACTTCTAGCATAAAAAACTTGTTCTACTTGGGTGGCTAGAATGTAAGGCTCATACTTAAATTGAGAAATAGTAGTGTCAACATCTATCATTCCGTATCGATCCATTTTGTAGCCTCTGCTGTGGCTCTGACAGGAACGAGGCCGATCAAACCATTCACATTCAAATAACAGAACCTCTTGATTTTTTTTCAAAATCAACAGAAATCATTTTCTTGATTACTCCATACCACTCATGATCACCATCCCGAACAACAACATCACTATTTTGCGTCCGTAAATCTTTTTCCACCTTTGTTGTTCGAAAGAAGAAGCCATTTATGAATGATCGACTAAAAAATTGTGCCCGACGATCAGGTCCTCTAGATAATGCATACAAATAATCGGTTACTTTGCCTTCTTTGTGTAATGTCGTAATATGTACACATTAATTAGTATAAAGTGGTCATCGATAAACCAACTTCAGAACAAATATTTCTTCAATATTTCATCAAATTAAAAACATGCATGTACTTACTTGTTTCTGAAACTAATAAACAAACTCATCTCTATGGCATTTTTCAACATCACGAGAATGAATCTTTTTCAGCTCCTCAAAATGCTCACTGAAAAGGGCACAAAATTAAATTAGCCATCGACAATAAGCATGATCCAATATAGTATAGAACATCTGAGTTATATGTACTTGATCCATGGAGGGGCTTCTTCAACATTAGAAATAATATAATGCCTGATGTTATGTAGTTCCACCATAGTAAGTTGGCCCCATTTAAACCCTTTTTTAGAGTTATCAACTTCTGTAAATATATTAGACTCGAGAGAAGGTTCATTCCTAGCCGCAGCTTCATGACGTTCTGGCCTATTAAGCTTGGTGCTGATGTTATCCAAAAACTAGCTACAAAACGTCATACACTCTTCCATAATATATCCCTCAGCTATAGAACCCTTCGGGTGAGCTCTGTTATGTACATACCTCTTCAATGTACCATGGTACCTCTCCAATGGATACATCCATCTGTAAGAAATAGGTCCACCCAAGCGAGCTTCTTCGCCAAGATGGATTGGAAGATGTACCATGATATCAAAGAAAGCGGAAGGAAGCAACATCTCTTGCTTACAAATTGTTTCAGGAAATTGTTCAATCATCTTATCCAAATCTAGTTCTGCCAATTCTTTATAACAAATTCCAGAAAAGAATCTGCTAAACTCAGCTAAAGGTTCAACAACCTTTTCAGGCAATATGTCACGTATTGCAATAGGAAGGAGCTTCTGAAATATAATATGGCAGTCATGAGTTTTTAGACCTGATACCTTACGTGCTGTTATGTCCACACTTCTCTTGATGTTTGAGGCATAACCATCGGGCATCTTCACATCCACCAAAAACTTGCACAAGGTGGTCTTCTGATCTTTTTGCAAAGTATATGATGTTGATGGACAATCATACTTCCCTTTCATACCCACCGGGTGTTGCTTTGGCCGTATACCCATTTCCTGCATATCAAAACGAGCTTGTAGACTATCTTTTGTTTTACCATCCATATTAAGCAATGTCCCCAATATGGTATCACAAATGTTTTCCTCAATATGCATGACATCCAAGTTAAGCCTTATTAGCAATGTCTTCCAATACAGGAGCTGAAAAAATATACTTTTCTTCTTCCAACTATGTCACCTATCTTCCTCAGTGCGCTTTCTCTTATTATTCGTCTGTCCAAAACTCAATTGATCAAAATTCTCGTATTGTTGGAGTACTTTGTGACCAGAGAGTGATGTTGGAGCCTCTCTATTCTCTATTTTGTTGTTGAAAGAAGCTTTGTCCTGACGCCATCGGTGATCCTGAGGTAGGAAACGACGATGACCCATGTAGCAATACTTTCATCCATGTTTCAACCACAAGGTGTCAGTGTTTACATGGCAGTATGAACATGCTAGCCTACCTTTTGTGCTCCATCCACATAGCATTGCATGAGCTGGAAAATCATTTATTGTCCACAATATAGAAGCTCGCATGAGAAATGTCTCTTTCTTTGAACTGTCGTATGTTTCAACACCATCATACCATAATTTTAGTAGCTCATCAATCGAAGGCTATAGATACACATCAATGTTGTTTTCAGGTGACATTGGCCCAGGAATTATCATTCCCAATAAGGCTGCTTCATACATAACCAAGGTGGTAAATTATAAGGGATTAGAATCACTGGCCATGTACTGTAAGAAACATTCATTACTCCAAAAAACTTGAAACAATTAGATGCTAGCCCAAGTCTTATGTTGTGAGGATCAGATGAGAAATTTGGGTGAATGCTATCAAAATGCTTCGATGCTTTTGAATCTGCAGGATGGCGTAATATTCCATCATCAATACGTTCTTCTTTGTGCCAGTGCATGTTTGATGCCGTTGATTCTGCCATATAAAACCTTTGAAGACGGGTAATAATAGGGAAGTATCGTAGAATCTTGTGTGCTACAAGCTTCTTGGCATTTCCACAAGGTAAAGCCTCTCTTGCATCCCCACCAGTACTATTTTTCCATCTTAATTCACCACATTTTGGGCATCGATCCAGCAGAGAATAGTCCTTCCGGAATAACACACAATCATTGACACATGCATCGATCTTTTCGTAGCTTAGCCCGAGGTCACGAACAACCTTCTAAACTTTATCAAGTGTATTAGGAATGCAATGGCCCTCTGGAAGCACATATGAGAATAGTTCAAGGATCAACTCACACGCTTTTTTGCTCAAACTAGTTAAACACTTTATCTGGTACAACCTGACAATGAAGGATAATTGGGTCACCTTCTCACAATCTGGATACAACTCCTTTTTGGCATCATTTAATAAGTCATAGAATGCCATTGCACACCCAGTTCGCTCCTGCTGGTTTATAGCATTTTCTGGATCATCAACATCCGCTGAAGGACCACCATGCACCAGTGCCTCTATAAAGACTGGACATCATAGTTTCCATAGCAGCATCATCAAAAATTATCTCCTCATTATTTGCTGATTGCTCAGCAATATTTTTCTCAACTCGTTTTTCTCCATGGTGTACCCAACAAGTACAATCAAATGACATCCCATTATGAAGCAAGTGAAGATGAACTTCCTTCCGTGTCATGTGGCAAATATTACGACATTTCGTGAAAGGACAAGGCTTAGTTTCTTCTTTACGAGTGCCCTGGAATGCTATATTTAAAAATGACTTCATTCCATTCTGCCACTCCTTCGTACGACTATCTTTTCCCATCCATGTTTTATCTTCTGACATCGCTTCCTACAATTCAACCAGCGTATCCGTAAGAGGATTGAACTATAATAACATTATGTGAGAAATTGTACCTAGCGCTGTTGCTCCTCCACATGCGGCGGCCGGCGGATGCTCCTCCACGCCGGTGGACGGCGGATGCTCTTCCAAGAGCGTGGCGGCCGGCGGATGCTCCTCCAAGAGCATGGCGGCCGGCGGATGCTCCTCCGGGCACGTTTCGTGCAATCGGGAGAGGGGCCGTTGTGAATTGAAGAGTCCGACAGGGAGGCAGCCAGGACAAAGCGTACGTGGAGCTATCAGAGTAGGCCCAACACTGCGCTGGGCCGCTTGTTATTCGTGGGCGGAAACCGTGCTGAGTCACTTTGTATTCCTGGGCCAAAACTGCACTGGAACGCTTGGTGTTCATCCCCATGACGCGTGAGCCCATGTACAGGTGCACGTCTCTGGCTTTGGCAATTTGTAATCTAAATAAGTTAATGTAGCAATGGGGGTGGTATTCCGATCAAAGGGAAAAATTTGGCGTCGTTAAAGGATATGTTTTTCGATAAAAGGAGAAATTTTTAATTTGACATGGAAAGGGACCAGCGCATGCGTGGAAAAATTATGCTTATAAAAAACCACGGTTTGCATCCTTCTTGGTTATCGCGATGGCTCGACGTGTCCCATCGGCTTCACTGGCAGTTTTTTAATTTGACACGGAAAGGGCCCAGAGCTTATATAAAAAAAACATCAGTCCAGTACATGCCTCATACACGTTCCACTTGACTTCGACCAAGCGAGCGGACAATGTCGAAAGGAACGTGGCTGAGTCTTGTATGTCATATTTTTTCAATCGGATGTATGACTACAACAGTGCGTGTTGCCTTATATTCTCGTTGCAACCATCTCAACTTTCTGAGGTGGGACATATCGTTCACAGCTTGTCAAAATCGCTCGCACGAATTCGTTACGGACACCGGGTATAGGAGTAGTGGTAATGATTACACCGCGCATAGGGGCATTGGGCCAGTGTTATGTTGGGTCCAGTGGTATATAGATGGTGCCACGATCAGAGAACGGTGATTGAAGACACGAGAAGGAAGTACGTGTGGCACCATTTGAGAACGGTATGCACTTGCTCTCTGGTGCATCATTAAAGGAGATGTTTTTCGATAAAAGGAGAAATTTTTAATTTGACACGCAGAGGGACCAGCGTATGTGGGCAAAAATTATGTTTATAAAAAACCGCAGTTTGCATCGCTCTCAGTTGTTGTAATGGCTCGACGTGCCCCATCGGCTTCATTGACAGTTTTTTAATTTGACACGGAAAGGGCCCAGAGATTTATCTAAAAAACATCCACCCCGTACAAGCCTCCTACACTTTCCAGTGGACTTCAACCGGGCGAGTGGGCGATGTCGAATGGAGCGTGCAGAAGTCTTGTATGACATATTTTTTCAATCAGATGTCTGACTGCAATAGGGCGCGTTGCCTTATATTCTCGTTGCAACGAGCTCAACTTTTCGAGGTGGGACAAATCATTCACAACTTGTCAAAATCGCTCGCACGAATTCGTTATGGACACCGGGTATAGGAGTAGTGGTAATGATTACACCGCGCATAGGGGCATTGGGCTAGTGGTATATAGATGGTGCCACGATCAGGGAACGGCGATTGAAGACACGAGAAGGAAGTATGTGTGGCACCATCTGAGAATGGTATGCACTTGCTCTTCGGTGCGTCGTTAAAGGAGATGTTTTTGATAAAAGGGGAAATTTTTAATTTGACATGCAGAGGGCCCAGCGTATGCGAGGAAAAATTATGCTTATAAAAAATTGTGGTTTGCATCCGTCTCGGTTGTCGCAACGGCTCGACAAGTCCCATCGGGTTCACTGGCAGTTTCTTAATTTTACACGAAAAGGGGCCAGGGCTTTATCTAAAAATCATCTGCACCGTACAAGCCTCCTATACGTCCCGTTTTATTTCAACCGGCGAGCTCGGTTGAAATCAAACGTGGCGTGCAGAGTCTTGTACGGCATCTTTTTTCAATCGAATGTCTGACTACAATAGCGCGTGTTGCCTTATATTCTCGTTGCAACGAGCTCAACTTTCTGAGGTGGGACAAATCGCTCACAGCTTGTCAAAGTCACTCGCATGAATACATTACGGACACCGCGCGCGGGCCGCGGGGGCAGATGTAGGGAATATGCCAGGTGACCAGTGCACAACCTTGGCCCATGTGGTGCATAGATTGCAAGTGACGAGGATACGATTCCTCGAATTAATTTTGGCGTTATCCCTGTCATGTCCGGCGATCATACGAGACCTCGTTCGTTCATGTGCACACATGTCACAGTCATGCAAGTGCTTCATCCGTCTGTTCATGTGGACACATGTCACAAATGTGGAACGGTATGCACAGCCTTGGATATGCATAATGTATCCATAAATTTTTTTTCCTCGTTTGGGTAGGAGTGGATCCACTTCAATCTAAGTGGATTCGAGAGTGTCCGTCCATCATACGACCTAGCATAATGAAGATTTTTGAATCTGATATACTCCTATTTTTAATTCTTATCGTTATGACCACAACCTGCATTGTCTCAACCAAAAACCACGTACAACAACAATGACTCAGCTGAATCGTGAACTGGCGAATTAAAATGGAAGTCAGCAGTCTCACGGTTCATAAATCAAAAAGTGTGCCATCCTTTTTCTTCCTTTTTTCTATCCATAACCGTGAGACTGCTGAGTTCCATCTTCACCGGCACATATGTACGTTCTGGGTGTGCCGATGTGTACCTTAACCCCCGTCATGCGTTCCCAGTGGTGGTTGGAAGACCCCTGTAGGTATGTTCTGATTCCTGTCTTCCAACTCCATCTAGGTTTCCGATGACGCATGCAGTTAACCACCACACAAACCAGCAAAGCCTCGGTGATGAGCGACATGCAAATTTCTTGATGACAAACTGACTGCGGGGGCCTCCCGTTCGGATGCAACTTCGGTGCTCCCGTTTGTGCTTCCATGCCTACTCCCGCTTATGTGTCATCAACTAATTGGTTGAAGTTAAATCAGATATTATGTTAGGTAAATGAAAGGGCCAATAAAATCATGACACTTAAGTAGGAGCACACATGGAAGCACTGAATGGGAGTATACAAGCTGTGTCCCTCCCGTTCTGTCCTCCCATGCATCATCCCACTGATGTGTCAAAATGTTATTGGTCCCTTTATTAATGTTTAGTTTAACTACCATACCTTCACAACATATAAGATGATGACATGTCAGCGGGAGTACGCATGGGACTACAAATGGGAGGAGGCAAGTGGGCGGCATGCAAGTTTTTTGATGAAAATTTGACAGTGGGGGCCGTAGTCATTTTTTCATAAAAAAAATTGCACTTCGCTCAACACCGAGGCTTTTTTGGTTTGTCTGATGGTGGACTGCCTGCGTCATCGGAAACCTAGAGATGGAGTAAGAGGCATCCGTGTACTAGTAGTTTCCTTCGAACCTCCGGCAGAAGAAAGCGGCATGAAAGTTTCATTCTGTATGGAGAATGTTTGTTGTGTATTCATCAGGGAACATAGATACTCTTTATATGGGCTATCTAGTGTAGTGTGAAACCAAAACTAAACCCTTTCGTACTACACAGATTCAAAAGCTAGCGTTAATGACTAAACGTAGGCCGCCAGTTGTACTTCCTAGCTACCCAAATAAGGGGTCCATTCAAATCGTTTCTTAAACACTTGCCTGCTTGCTTCAACATGAGAAAGAGTTTACATGCATATAATGATGCATACTTCAAACATTTAAATAAAACAAACTTCTATAACAAATTAACAGGATTAAAAACACATTAACTATCTTATGTGGCATGGCAATGTGGATGTCCAACTCAGAGTAACGATGAAAGTGAAACAGTTTTCGAAATTGATGGACTAAATAATTGACCCATTTGAAAGTTCAAGGACCAAACTTAGTTTTGATTGAAAGTTTGAGGATGAAGTTGAGTATTGCCAGCTTGATGAGCTCATGCTCGAAAAGTTCGAGTAAGCTCATTTGTTGTTGTCATTATGATATGTACGTATGATTAACTAAACTATATAACTATATTAAAAATGTTCTATGGGACAAAATTTTATATATGGTAGAAACAAACTCGCTCGAGTCCGACTCTTTGACAGCCCTACACGCAATTAAAGTTTTGGTGCAATCGTGTAATCAAAGATTTTCATCTGTTGGATCTATACATCCTACGGTTATTACATCTTTTCATTTAACTCCTTCCACCCCCACCACCACCCCTCCACCTGGTGGAGGGGGTTAAATAAAAAGATTCAACGACCTTAATGTAGATCGATCCAAAGGTCAAAGATGGTTGATTACACGATTGCACCAAACATCGTTTGATTACATTCTAGTTCAACCCAACTTTAAAACAGAAAATCTTTTGGCGCTGATTAATCCAGTTGTGATGTTTTTCTCTTCTTGTTTTTGTGATGTTTTATTTTTTCTTGTTTTGTGATGCTGATTTTCATGTTTTGTACTTTCTCCTTCCCATATTAGTACTTGTCATTAATAATTAGGACAAGTTTTGTAGTTCAAATATGAACTAAAAACCTTGTTCTAATGACAAGTAATATAGGTAGGAGGCTGTAATGTTTTATGATAATGAACTCAATGTTGTTCACCTGTTCCATCTGTTATTTTGTTTTCTATCTGCTGTTCTGTGAACTATCTATTCTATCTGTATTCTTTGTTAATGAACGACCCTCTATACCGCCGGTGGCTTGTAAAGTTGCTTGTACGATACTTTAGCCGCTAGAGGTGCCAGGAGATCGCCCGCAGTGGGGTCTACAAAGCGGTTTGTAAAGTGGAGACAATCAACAGAGAGAAAAGAAAAAAAAGGACAACAAAAATGTTAGAAAAAGATGGGTAGAACTCCAACGTACCACTGACCCTATGCGCCTATACGCGGTGTAATCATTACCACTACTCCTATACGGGGCTAGAAGCTATTACCACGGCTTTAAGGGATGTGCTGCGGACTAGATGTGTCGATTAGTTTATTTTGTGTTTATTGGGGATTATGTAACAGCTAGTTCTGTCGATTAGCGATGACTGGAATGAAAAGTGGAGACAATGAATAGAGAGAAGGGAACACTAATTTCCTTCGTTCCAAACTACTATATGATTGAATGTATTCATTTTTGGAAGAATCCATTTCTTTAAACTGTCCCGTGAGTTTCGTTTGATGCAAACGGGCTAAACAAAAGACGAGCGCGCATAGGGGAAACACAACAAGTGCAACATTCATCAGAGACGAGCGGGCATGGGGAAACAAATATACTACAAGTCTATTTTATATACTCCCATTGTTCTCTTTTAATTGGCGTTGGGAGAACTAGGGGTGCATCGAAACGGGAATGGAGGGAATATAACCCATAGAGTACAACGCCTGACGGCAGAACAGGTCATACTCGTGCTTAATCCTAAGTTATTTGTACAGAAGCCTGTCCACTCATCCCACGTAGGCCTACCACAGCGGGCAGTTCCCTGGTTCGCCCCTATTGAGCAGCACGAAGCGTCATCATCAATGTTGGGCACCGCCACCGGCGGCGCTTCCGGACGAGGCCTGCCCAGGAACCTCCAGACGACACCATCGATACTATTCATGGATTCATGCCGACACCGGCAGCACTCCTTGTTGGTCCACTTCATGCGACGGACCCGGCCACGTTGTAGCCGATGTGGGCCTCACCTTCAACCTGTCGGATATACTCGAAGGCGTCGCGGGCTCCGCAGTCGGCGTCGTAGCGGTGCATGGCGAGTATGTAGGCCGCCACCATGTGGCCGTTCGCGGCCGCCCGGGCAAGGAACTGGGTGCCCAGCTGCGTGCGACCGCGCAGGAAGATGAGGTCAAACCCGGTGACGTAGCACACATGAGGGTTGCCGACAGTTGCCAGGCGCTCGACGAGCCGGTCGTAGCTCCAGTTAAACTTCCAGATGCTCTCCCGGTCCACCTCCACGCGCCTACCCACAGTGCGATCCCGGCACGCCGCGTGCATGGCCTTGCAGGTGGTGAGCAGACTGGAGAGGTCGTCCATGGGCTGCGGGGAGGTTGCGGCGACCCACCCCGCGATCAGGACCGAAATATCGTGCGGCAAGGGGAACTCCATGGGCTTCAAAGGGAACAAATGAGGTCGCGCACGACGGAGACGAAGAGGAAGAGTACGCATGAATAAGAGGATGGCTTGTGTGTGTTGCGGAGAAGAGGATGGTGTGTCTTTATTAGTACGCGCAGAGAAGATGATTAGACGTGCTCAGTGATGGTTATGGCTTCTAAAGTGCACCATTTGGAATGCTACTTGTGAAACTCGTGTGAATGTCTTTCCCTTCTCGAGGATTCCATTCATTTAAACTGTCCCGTGAGTTTCCTTTGATGCAAACTGGGGTTACAGCTTCTAAAGTGTAGCTGTACGCTACTTTAGCCGCCGGAGTTGTCAGCAGGCAAGAGATCGCCTGCAGCAGGGCCTGCAAAGCGGTCTATAAAAAAGTACTCCTCCCTCCGTCCCAACTCAACTCTATTTTTAGCTTTGCTCAAACTTATCCTTGACCAATGATTTCTTGCCTGGTCTTATCCTGATCATCAAGGTCCTCCGCCTGCTGCCCCAGATGACTTGGGGCAGAATGATCCTGGCGACCAGAATGAAGTGTCAGATATGTTGTCCACGGCGCAGGGTTATTCAACACAAGCAATAGGTAGCATATCCTAATCTTTCTCCTCATATATAGCGTGTTAACTAATTTTTCGGCCCCAAATGATCTAGAAAAATTACTCCAGATTTGATGATGCCATAAATTAATCGCTGCTCAAAACAATGACGGTGCTCATCAAGCTCGCAAGATCAACTTCATTCATCCTCAAACTAGCTAATTATTTCGGATGGATTTACGTTAGGGGTGTGCATTCGGTCTACCCGATATTTTGGTTCGGGTATTTCGGGTTTTTTCAGAATTCGGTTTCTTGAAATCAGTACCCGAATTGTTGTAATAATATTAGGTACCCGAACATTTTGGGTACCAAAATTCTGGTTCGGTCTTTGGTCCTACCTGATATATCCGAATTATACATCAATCCATGTCATGTTTGCTCAAATTTAACATGATTGATAAATTTAATCCCATGAGGTAATTTATTATAAGTTGACAAATGAAAAATAAAAAATAAATGTTTAAATCCAACAACTTCACACATCAAAACTTGAACATAAAATATCTAAATTTGAATTGTTCATAGTTTACCACACATAATTTAACTTATTATTTGATAGACCGACAATTCGGTTATTTCAGTTACCCGAGAGTGGTACCCGAATCCGACATTTATTTTTTAGTTATTTATATTTGCTACCCGAAAAGTACCCGATACCCGATATTTCGGTCTTTTCGGTTCCGGTCTCAGTTTTTTCGGTTTCGGTTTTACGGTCTCGGTTTATTTGCCCACCCCTAATTTACGTAGTAGTAGCATATGGGATATACATATTTATCCTCCATGTTTTTTTTGCAAAACTATCAAGTGATATATCCTATGTGCATATTACATATGTAAAACTAATGTAAAATATAAAACTTCTTCAAAGGGAAGTCTTAGGTTTCGTAAAATCTATCTTTGAGATTTACAAAATTTTGATATGTTTTAACGATACAAGAATTGTACTTTTAGATTCACCATGAAAATATTTCCATAATATACAACCTAGTACTACAAGTTATTGAAGTTAATAAATTCCATATAAATCATTGGTCAAAGGTAATTAGTTCGACCAAAACAGAAATAGAGTTGAGTTGGGGTGGAGGAAGTACTATACGTTGTTGTTTACCGCATAAGGTTTGGTCCTTCAAGCCGTAGCCATTTGTACAGGCGGCTGATGCGACCGGGCGCACCGAGCTTACGTGCGTGCCACTCACCGAGGCGCCCAAAACTCGCGCAGCGCATGCGCATGTTTGAATTCAATTGGAACCTCCGCGTCTCATCACCACTACTGCGCGCGTCGAGAGACGAACAACCAGGCGGGTTCAAATCCCCTGCAGTACTGCAGGTGCAGTAGAGATGACTGACATGAGGGCCCTACAGGGTGTGGGACCCACATGTCAGCCACCTCTACTACACCTGCAGTACTGCAGAGGATGAGCACCCCAGCCAGGCTGCTACTACGCTAAGAGATCAGTTGGGCACGCCATCGTCTTCTCCGCACATCCACTCTTCCTCTCTTTCCAAAACCACGCCAAGAACACCATGGCTGACAAGAAAATGCCGCCGCCAAGCCCGCCGAAGGACGCCAAGGGGAAGCGTCCCCCCCCCCCCCCCCGGACTCCCCCCAGACAAGGAGTTGACTCTCCAGAAGTATTTTAGAATACATCGCGCTCCATGCGTCGCCTTGGGCTTGGCCCCCTTCCAGAGTATGCTGCAAAGGGGACCACGGGCCACTACGTCTTCGGCATGACGCACTTGGCCAGTCGCCTCGACGTCCTCTCGGAGATGCTGGCGGACCAGCTCGGCGTCGCCGGCCACGATAGCCTGGTGGCGGCGACGTCCAGGAAACTGGGCTTCCCATCTCCACCGCGGGAGGCGCCCCCGCCCAGCCAGGAGCCCAAGGAGGAGGAGGAGGAGGAGAAGGAGAAGGAGAAGTAGGTGGAGCGAGGTGGAGGACATGTAGTTTTTTTCTTGGTCTTAGTTGTGTTGTTTTTCTTTTCTTGTTTGTAGTTTGTGTTTTTCTTTTTTCTTGTTTGTAATGTATCATCTTAAGGTAATGAACTTTATTTTTCTGTTCATTGGTGCGCAAAAATAGTTCTAATGTTGTTGTTCTAACGATAAACTAGTGGACTATTTATCTCTTTTATCTTTTAGAATGGAGTATATTTCCACTTCCAACTCTACTGAGCAGGAGATCCAGAAAGTGACTACCACCTAGTTTATCTGACAGGACCAGCAGGGAGAAGCCCACTCTCTATGTTCAAACCCAACACGGGTCCAACATAATGAGCAATCAAACAGCAAAGCACGTAGTAAATCACAAAAAATGCAACAACAGTGTCTGGAGTACGTATCAACTTTAGCCCAGATTAAATTCTCATGGGCGTCATTACAAAATGGTGAAGACAAAAAAGACTTGATTCTATGGCTTGCAAAAACAAACTAGAAGTCAGGATCATCAAAATTTTTGCCCGATTTGGATTGAGTCTTAGTTATAGACTTCTATACTAATAAAATGTATCGGGTATTTTACTTTCACAAGTGTGTCATAAAATGTATCGGAAAAGTTTCACACAAGAAATCAAATTGGATGATTCATTAAGGGATCAGAAAACGAATGAGATCAGGAAGGCCATCATTGAGGCAAACGATGCAATAGCTTCGCGCTTGGTCATTGAGTAGTGAGCTGAGGTGCGATGAGCGGTTGAGTCACGCACTACAAGATGGCTGAAGGTATATGCCTGCCCCTATCTTGTCTGCTTCTACTTTGCGGAGACTTGCTTTGACGAGTAAACAATATAGCCCTGTACCAGTGGTATTGCTTTTCGTTTTGAGTTATTCCTGGTGTTTTACTTTCACTAGTGTGTCGGGTTGAGTCTTTTGTTGTTGATATTTACAACTTGGTGTATCAGTGTGGACGTACTGTACAATATAATCACATGCCTTGCACAGTACAATACAATATAATTTCCAACCATGTTGTACTCCTCCTTTCGAAGAAACGATAAACTAGTGGACTATTTATCTCTTTTATCTTTTAGAATGGAATATATTTCCACTTCCAACTATACTGAGCTCAAGATCCAGAAAGTGACTACCACCTAGTTTATCTGACAGGACCAGTAGGGAGAAGCCCACTCTCTATGTTCAAACCCAACACGGATCCAAGTAATGAGCACTCAAACAGCAAAGCACGTAGTAAATCACAAAAAATGCAACAACAGTTTCTGGAGTACATATCAACCTTAGCCCAGATTAAATGCTCGTGGGCGTCATTGCAAAAGGGTGAAGACAAAAATGACTTGATTCGGATCGCTTGCAAAAACAAACTAGAAGTCAGGGTCATCAAAAATTTTGCCCGATTTGGATTGAGTCTTAGTTATAGACTTTCATAATAATAAAATGTATTGGGTATTTTACATTCACATGTGTGTCATAAAATGTATCGGGTTTTTTACTTTCACTAGTGTGTACGGTTGAGTCTTTTGTTGTTGATATTTACAACTTGGTGTATCAGTGTGGCCGTACTATACAATATAATTGCATGCCTTGCACAGTACAGCACAATATATATTCCAACCATGTTGTACTCCTCCTTTCGAAGAAACGACAGCCGTAGGCGCTAGCCGCTTTTAGGAACAAATGAACACACTTGTGAAAACACGTACGCCACATCCGATCCTCAACATCATCAAATTCAACAAGGGGAGCAACGTCTCTCGACGATGTTCCACCTGGTGTTGCAAACACGGCTCTCACCTCACGCCGGCCACGTATCCTGATCCAACCGTACAACTTCAAATAAAGGAGGGTTAGAAGATTGGTGGAAAATAATATGAACTTATAAGGAAAAAAGAGATGACAAAAAAGGATGGTGCGCATTTCGATACATGAACCATGACACTGCTGACATCCATCTTCATTGGCCAGTTCCTGATTCCGCTGATCTCTCCAGCATGTATTCACACTAGTTACTCTCTGGTGACTGGACCCAGGGTATCCCATGGCCCACCCGGCATACCTAGTGGGTGGGCTCCTGAGAAATGTTGTTGTTGTACGTGGTGTTAGGTTGAGACAATGCAACTTGTGGTCATAATGATAAGAATTAAAAATTAGAAAGAGTATATCAGATTCAAAAATCTTCATTACTCTCTTTACTCCGGGCTCGGGCCCGTCAAATTCGGAAACTCCTCCGCTCATATCGTAACTGCATCAGTTATATATCCAGGCCCATTTCCAATTAAAATCCAAACTAAAGGTGTAGATGAAGGTTTTGCACAAGAGAGAAGTTGCACCACGCCGCCGCAGACGGCAACCGTAGGGATGACAAGGAGAGAGACCCAATGGCGGGGACTCAGTTGTTCAACGTGACGTTCGAGGAAGACGTGATCACCACCACCGTGACGTCCTCTGGCGAGGCCGTGGAGGACTGGCTCGACGAGGTCCTCTACGTCCACCGTCGGCACCTTCACAAGTTCGTCGTCGGGCTCGACGTCGAGTGGCGCCCCAGCTACTCCGCCGACCAGAACCCCGTCGCCGTTCAACAGCTCTGCATCAGCCGCCGCTGCCTCATTTTCCAGGTCATCCACACTGACTACTTCCCCGACGAGCTGGAAGATTTCCTCGGCGATTCTGACTACCGCTTCATCAGCGTCAGCGTGGAGGGTGACGCCGACAGACATTGGAAGGACTGGCAGCTGAAGGTGGCCAAAACGGTGGACCTGGCCGAGCTCACGGCCGAGGATATGGATCGCCTGAGCCTCCACCGTGCGGGGCTGAAGGACATCGCAAGCGTCGTGATGGGCGCCGACATGGAGAAGCCTTACGGGGCGAGGACGAGCAATTGGGATGCATACAATCTCTCTGGCGAGCAGATCAGCTATGTGTGCATCGACGCCTTCGTCTCCTTCGAGGTCGGCCACAAGCTGCTCTCTGGTGACTACTGATCTTACCACTGAGTTTGCGGATTGGCTGCCGTCGATCATCCCGGCATATGGAATTCGTAGGTGCATCGCTCAAGTTCTAGCTTTTGTACTTGTGCGCCCAATCTCTCATAAAATTACTTTTTCTTGAGGAAACACTATATCTTGCTTTTAAAAACATGCATGTTATTTCACATGCATAGAGGTATTTCACATGCATGTTAGTTGTCCATGGATGCTACGCCCCAAACATGATCAACGAGCCTCAAACATGATGATCTCTCAACAAAAAAGAGAACACGTAAAGTCAACAAACATGATCGAGGTCTTTCACATGGATGTTAGATGTACATATGCATGCTACGTCCCAAACATGTATTCCAAGAATAGAATAATATTTTCTACCATGTATATATATATATATATATATATATATATATATATATATATATATATATATATATATTTCTATATTTATCATATTCTCTACTATGCATGTGTGTATGCTCTCAACCTATATGGCAGTTTAACTACCACACTAATGAATAATATTATCCTGTCATCAATATAGATAACAAATTTGACATAAGGATGTTCCCTCGACGGTACGAGGATAGAATGTGGACTACCATCGTCTAATAAGCACACAGCTCTCACTACGTGCGTACGTGGTTCATCAAATTAATCGATTGCATGCTGCCATTATGTATCGTTGTACTCGTCTTTTGAAGAAACGACAGGCGTAGGCGCTAGCCGCTATGTGTTCTGACTTTAGGAACAAATAAACGCACTTGTGAAAACACGTACGACACATCCGATCCTCAACGTCATCCAATTAACATGTTCCTCAACAAGGGGGCACAATAATTCTCAACACGTGACCAAACATTCTTGATCGCGAGTCTCTTTCACATGCAATACATTCATGTCCACCATCATCTATGATCACGACAATTATCAATTCGATATGGACTCTCGGTCGGCAATGGTCGCATCCTTAAAAAAAATATATGGACTCTCGATCGATTGCCACGCGCGTTCACGTCAATCTCCGCACCTTTGTATGTCAAATTAAAAAAACTGGCCGATGAGACATGTTGAGCCGTTACGATAACCGAGAGGAGGTGAACCGCGGTTTGGAGTAACTCTGACCGTCGACTCGAAAGCACAACTTTTGAAGCGTCCGATCATCTCCACTCACACGCTTAGACGACGACCCGCTATAAAGGCACACCGTCCTCTTCTTCTGTCGCACCTCTCAATCGATTTTAGCCTCCAAACTTCTCCTCTTGCTTCTCCACCGCACCACCGTCGACCACCTCTCTATCTTTGTTCGCACTTCCGTCGCCGCATAAATGGGTAGCCCAGCACCGAATCGCTCTAGGTCATCGATGTCCTTCGAACCTCCTTCTCTGTTTCCATAGCCGCCAAGGCCGGTGGAACTGAAGGCGGCGCTCGCACCTCCTCCACTCCCGTCTCCGCCCGCGGTGCCCGCACCTCTTCCGTCCGACTACGATGAAACTGTCCGCCTAATCGAGGAAAGCATTAACAAACTTGACAACAAGCTTAAGGAGGTCACCAGCAGCCTGTTCGCCGCCGACGTGCAAGCAAAAGCGCTCGGCAGAATGGCGCAGGTTGTCTTTCACAATACATCTCACTCCTGTCGCTGACTGGGACTTGGTATCCTTCCCCACCACACCAGCACGGACTCCGCCAGCTACTACATCTTCGGGTTAGGCTTTGTTGCCGCTCGTCTCGACTGCCTCTACGAGACGACCGGTGAGGGGGCCGGGATGGAGTTTCGCGAGCAACTAGGGAACGCCGTCAGCCGGAAGAAGTTCGATCTGGTGTTGGAGGATGCTCCGCCTGCGGTTGCGGCGGAGGCGGAGGTGCCGCCGGTGGAGGCACTGGCGGCGGATGCAGAGGCGGCAGCGGAGGAGGTGGACATGTCCTCCTCCAAGTAGAGTAGGATTAGTAGTAGTTTTCTATGTGTTTTTTTCTTGTTTGTAATATATGTGTTGTTTTTATGTTAATGAAAAATGTATTTTATTTCATGTTCATGAACAATGTGTCCTACAGTACATGCACTAACAAAAAACTCCTCCTTTTATCGAAAAACATCGCATATGGAAAATTAACACATTAGTAATATTCTATTGTATCAAATACTCCCTTCTTATTCTTTTATTTGACGTTTTGGACAAAGCATTGAACTATATATGAACTAGAACTTGTTGTCTGAACGATAATTAAAAAGATAAGGAGGGAGTTTTAAACACATTCGTAGGACGTACATAGTAGAATTATATTTCAAAAATACGAAAATAAAAAGCTACACACTAATTAATTTTATTTCTTTTCTCTTTACCAGCTGTCATCGTGCCCGCCCCACCACCCCCACCCACCGGCCTGGCCCTAGGCAGTAGCCCACAAATTTTTTGCGACCCTGCCGCACAACATCGCTCGTGCGCCCCCGCCTTGCACGCTGTCCGATCAAAATCGCATAGTTGTGGGAGCTGGACACGCGGGATTTCCATCCTTCGGTGTCCAGACAACAAACCCAGCACGAAGTGAAGGACCTCAGCGGGATTTCCATCGGACGGCGTGCGGGGCGGGGGCGCACGCGCAACATTGTGGGGCAGGGCCGCAGAAAATATATTTCTGCCCGCTTAGGCATAGAGCCGGGCCTGCCTTTAAGACCATCCGCAGTGGTTCACGGTAAAGCATTAGGCTGGGTTTGGGAGCACAGTTTTTCAATACTAATGTTCTGGAAACCACAGTTTTTAAAATGACATGGCAATACCAAAATATTTCAATAACACAGTTTTGTAATACCACGATTTTGCAATACATAGGACTGTTTGGTTGACAAACACATTCTGTAAAAAATACCATAGTAATCTGAAATACCACAGTATTGCTGATTGCTCTAAAACTCCAAAAATGTCGTGTTCCCAAACACCATTACTGGCCTGCGAATCAGATGGTCTTATCTCTTAACCCCTTGGTGCAGAAAACGAATTCTCTACGAGACCCTGCCCAGATGGTTTCCACGTACGTTCGCGCTCCAAATCTTACAGCCAAGGGCACACTGCACGGTTCTCGCAACTGTACCACTCTGCCCTGATGATTGCCACGTACGCGAACGCACCGAATCTTGCAGCGCGCACGGGCACACGAACTCCACGTCCGAACTTTGCTCAGCGATTCGAATAACTCGGCGCTCGGCGTGCATGATCCATCATCATGCGCACGAGCACGTACGACGCGGCCAAAAAGATCTGTGTTTGGTTGCTTGTCTTGGATTGAATTGACTTGGATTAATTGGATGGTCCAGTCATGTGTTATTTGTTTCGCGGTCAGACGGGTGATCCAAGTTTGAGGAATATAAAATATTCCTCGCAGATGCTGGATGAGATGGTCTAGGATATTTGGTTGGATGTGAGTCCATCCACCTTATCTATTATGCTTCTTAGCAATGTAATTAGTGATAATTACCTTGTTTCTTATTGATTAATAATTACAGTTATGATATTAACAATAATATTTGCTAGTAATATGATAATTAGTATATAAACAATTAATCTTATGAAATTATAAACTTAGATGATTCAATAATCTAATCAAGTTTCATCCAACCTACCAACAAAAAATTGGTCATCCAGTCCATCCAACCAAACGTTAATTTGGATGATCCAAGACATAAAGAAGTGGATGATCTATCTCCAATCCAACTTCGACGTCAAACCAAACGCAGTTGATGACTGAGCACTTTGTCATATGTCACTAGAGTGTACGCACAAATGACAAATACACGGCCTCAACACCGGGTTTAGGGTGCATCGTTGACTAACCACATGACCCGAACAAACACTCACGTAATTAGCATACACCTGCAAGAGCAACTACCTGGCCGCATCCTTCGCGTACGAACGGTAATGCCGACCAACTTATACTTTTTGTACTACGTAAAAAGAATTTTCCTTGTCCATGAGACAATAAACAAGCTCTTCTGATGCAGCTTTGTAGTTAAAAAATGAACTACGACAAAGCGACAAGTTCATGGAGACGGGGGAGTACATATGATCATCGGCGTCTCTCTCACATGCATGTTATAGTTGTCCATGCATGCTAAGCTACGCACCAAACATATGATCAACGAGCCAAACTATACACACACACACACACACACACACACACACACACACACACACACACACACACACACACACACACACACACACACACACACACACACACATATATATATATATATATATATATATATATATATATATATATATATATATATATATATATATAACATGTTAGTTGTCACGCCCCAAACATGATCAACGAGCCTCAAACTATATATTACGATGTTTCAACAAAAAACAGAGAAAACACGTAATAATGTTGTCATCAAACATGATCGTCGTGAGGTCTTCAAGTGCATATGTTACTTGTCCATGCATGCTTGCTACACCCCAAACATGATCAACGAGTCTCAAATATGACGATCTTTAAACAAAATTAGAAACCACCTAACGTCATAAAACATGCATGATCGATGTCTTTTGCATGTCAAACTGAGAAAACATGAACAAGGGTTTTTGATATATATATATATATATATATATATATATATATATATATATATATATATATATATATATATATATATATATATCTGTGTGTGTGTGTGTGTGTGTGTGTGTGTTAATGAATGCATGAATGTGTGGTGTGTTCATCGTCTTGTACTTTTTTCTTGTGTTTTCTGACGATCTTTTCATCCATATATATATATAAGAGAAAACACGTAATGTCATGAAACATGATCGAGGTCTTTTGCGTGACAATTTCAAAAAAAAACTGGAAATTGCATATACCTTGGGCCGGTGGGCCCTTTGCGTGTCAAAATTAAATACTGGAACTGAAAAACTGAAACACCACCGAACGGACCTACAAAGTATGCCAGGTGGGCCACTGCATACCCTGGACCCTTTGCATGTCAAATTTAAAAACTGCCTGTGAAGCGGAGATGGGATGCGTCGAGCCGTTGCAACAACTTAGAGGAAGCCAACCGCGGTTTGGATTAATTCAAAAGCGCAGTTTTGGAAGCGTCCGATCATCTCCACTCGCTCACTTAGACCATCCGCAGTGGCGTACTATAAAGCATACTGGATACACTGTTTTGCAGTGTAATTTAGAGTACGTACTGTAAAAGCTGAAGGAGAATAGTGTATAGAGTATGCTTTAGAGTACGCTGGTGCGGATGGTCTAAGATGAGGACCCGATATAAAGGCACACCCGTTCTCTTGCGTCTCCGCCGCACCACTCCATCTCCATCGATCGTAGCCTCCAAACATCTCTTCCTTCACCTTCGCACCATCGTCGACCACCTCTCGCTCATTCTCCGCACCTCCGTCACTGCACAAATGGGTAGCCCCGCACCAAAGAGCTCTAGGCCGTTGACGTCCTCGGAACCTCCTTCTTCTCCGTTTCCGTCGCAGCCAATGCCGGTGGAACTGGAGGCAGCGCTCACACCTCCTCCGTCCCCTTCTCCACCTGCAGCGCCCGCACCTCCTCATCCCATTTGGGTTCAGGAGACTGTCCGCCTCGTAAAACATCGCTTCGATGAACTCGATCGGCGCCTGAAGGAGGCCACCGAGCACCTTTTCGCCACCGCTGGGTGTGCAAAAAAGCTCAACAAATTGGCGCAGGATGCATTTTCCAATACATCTCACTCGTGTGACCGTCTGGGTCATGGGAAACTTCCCGTCTGCACCAGCATGGACACCTCTGGCCACTACTGCTTCGGGTTAGGGTTTGTGGCCGGTCGTCTCACCGTCCTCTACGAGACGATCAGGGAGGTGGCTCGGGTGGAGGGCCGCAAACATCTTCTGCGGACCATCGCCCGTAAGGTTCGGACTCAATTGCCGGAGGAGGCGGCAGCAGCAGCGACATCGGAGGAGGTGGCGGCGACAGCGGCGGAGGAGGCGGCGGCGGCGGCATCGGCGGAGGAGGAGGCAGCGGCGGCGTAGAAGGAAGTGGAGGAGATCTCCTCTGACTCCGAGTAGAGTAGTATTTGTAGTTTTTCTTTTTCTTGTTTTCTATGTGCTTTCGTAGTTCTTGTTTGTATTATATATGTTGTTTCTATTTTAATGATAAATGTCTTTTCTGTTCATGAACAATGTGTCCTATGCAGTATCAAAAACAACTCCTTTCTGAATAAGGGGTGAGATAACTATTGTTCAATGTCTAGCCAAGAATTCGTTGTGTTGCGACAATCAGCGCCTCATGGTTGAAACTCCATTGAGATCGTGGTTGAGGCTGCGTTTCTCCTCTTTTGTGTTCTTTCACTCAATTTTTTTATTTGTAGTCGGCGCATGGGAAAAATGTATTTTTAGTATGTAGTAGTATATACTACATGTTATCATTTCATTGTGATTAATGTTACAAAATTTTTATTGTTTACCATCGTCATTACGTGGACTTGGCTGTATTTGCATATCGTTTTCGTATTTTTTTGGAATGTCCCACTAGCTAGCAGATGACTGCTTTTAGATTTTGATCTCCATGCATGGCAAGTTGTCCTAAGATGAAGTATACCCCTCTAGCTACACGCACCATGTGCAGGAATCAACGCGACATGAGATATAATTAATCACGATTGCATGCGTGCACAAGGGCACGGCTTGCGTCAAATTATCCACTCCAGCGAAAATTTTATTGTTCTACTTGGCGCACCACATTTGAGATTTTGACAAATCAATTTTCACTACATGTGCCTCCAATTTCAGTCCCGCTTATTATTGTAACCCTATTTCAGCCACGATGAGTATAAATGGAAACACTGGCCTCCGTTCCCGACACACCGCTGCCCCGCCCTTCTGGTGATCTCGCAGTACTCCAAATGTGTTTTCATTTCCCACAGTTTTTACAATTTCCCCCCCATGGATCTCGCAGTGACGCATCGAAGCTCTTGGTGGTGTTGACTCCTGGGTACAACGCTGGGCGACCAAGTTTGACGGGCTCTACCGAACCTCTTCGTCGCCGACACCTCCATGCGACATCGCATCCCGGACTCCAGTTTTGTGCTAGGTAAACTACATGATCCATGGTGTCTTTTTATAGAGCTATATTGGCTTGGTTCTACACGATCCATGCAGTTTTGGCATAGTTAAGTTATACACGATCCATCCTAATATACGAAGATTAAATAAATTAACAAAAAAGAAATGTGGTCTTGTGTTTCACGAATTTAGTTATATGTATACTACATCTGTCCCTGAATAAATGTTGCTCCTACAACTTATTACGGTAGTGTATTTCTAGTTCAATTCCTGGCCGGGAACGACAAATACTAAAAACCAGAGGTAGTAGTATGTAGTTTCTGGATTTAGAAGTAAATGACGCACGGGTTATCTGATCAACCACTCCAAATGTTGTACTCTCATTCCTGTTTTACAAATTTTTTATTCCTAAGACTTTTAGTTCTCATGTTTTTACACTTTTTTCTTTCTTGTAGCTTTCTCAGATCGTACATTTTTTTCTATTCTTTCTTAATTCCTCCGTTAGTAACAAACACTGCACTTTATAGAAAGCACACTGTCCGATCCAAAATGTACGTCGGTCATGTAATCTGACATTATCACTGTTATTTGGAATGACTACTTACAATGCTCCTTACATTAGGAACAAGACATCAAACCGTGATGTCGTCTACAAGCATTCATGGTGGCCAACAAGCACCTGGTATAACTATAAATGTGTTTACTATCAAAATTAAACAAATTTAGACAACATTAAATCGTTTGCATGGTACGCAGAGAATATTGCAGCACATGATGTTCAGGAACCCCGAGGTTCTTCACTCCCTGGTACTACGATGCATGAACCAACAACAGGTATAGATATACAAACCACAAATACTCCCTCCGCCCCAGCATAACATTACTTTTGGAGCTTAAAAAATGTCCCACTCCAACTCTATCCTCGGTAGTAGCTTCCAACTACCCATATCACATCACATTACTACTTGCCTCTCTACCATGCCATTTGTTTTGGCAGAGCGTGTTAGTTTTTTGCTCCTTTGACATTGAATTTGGAGCATTTTGAGAGACTATGTTCTGTCCTTTAGATGTATTGATGATGGGTGTATCATGGTCATTTGCATTCTTTCCTAGGCTCTATTAATTGTTTTAGCATGCCTTGCGATTCTACTTTCTTAGTACTTAGTCTTTATAGTTAATAGTTCATCAGCCTGTGTGATGGCGTGATTTTTTTTATGCCTCCACGGCTTGCTGGTCACTTCAGTGTCCTCCTCGACGCATCTCCCTCGCCCATCGCCACGTCCCATCCTTCGCGTGCCATAATTACCCCGCCGCCCGCAAATCCCTGGCCATTACTCGCCCTGCCACCAATCCTACTCGAGAGTTTCGGCAAGACCGAACCCTCGCTATGTTGAGCGTCGCAAGCTGGCACTAGTACTATGCAGTACTGCACCTGCAGTAGACGCCACTGACAAGTAGACCCGATG
Organism: Tuctoria greenei; assembly: GCA_036927565.1. Taxonomy (NCBI): domain Eukaryota; kingdom Viridiplantae; phylum Streptophyta; class Magnoliopsida; order Poales; family Poaceae; genus Tuctoria; species Tuctoria greenei. Next base: position 62,811,335 of record JAYESD010000012.1, on the reverse strand, counting down.
TCTCCTGGGCCCACATGTCAGTGGCAGCTAATGTAGGTGCAGTACTGCGGAGGATTTCAATCCCGCAAGCTGCCTGCCTTATCTGTCTTGCATTCGCCACCTGCTACCGCTGGCGTTCATTACTTGCCATGCAACTAATAATTCTCTTCAAGACGCGCTCCGGCTGATGTCAGTCAGACCGAACCGGCGAACCCTATCTTTGTCTAGTCTAGCATTGCCAGCTGCATGCCCCCTCACAGTCTTGCCTGCTTTGCTCATGGACTGAAAATCCTCTGCAGTACTACGAGTGCGTACTTCCACTGACATGTGTACGTGATGGCTCATTTTAGGGTATGAACAGCAACAAAGAAGTCAATAATGTAACCCCCCCCCACATCAAAATAGTTGTCGTTCAGACAGTCCTAACTAGTAGTTCATTTTAAATTCATTTGTTGGTCTGATACGACAATTAATATAAACCAGGAGGGAGTACTACAGAACAAAATGGTGCTAGGACGACGCGGTCGTCCCACGATCGTATTTGCTGCACTGGTCCTAAAGATGGTATGAACATCAGACCTTTCTTCTTTTCACACTATTTGTACATGATACTAAACTTGTTCAGGCGGTAATTTGCTTTAATCATTTACTGTTTGAATCAGTGTAAAAGAAGGAAGGAAGCTAGGAAGAAGTGTGGCTAAAAGACTTAAGGTTGCCAGAATACGCTATGCATCCCAAGTTAGTAGAACAGAGCATGTGAAGCTACCAATTCAGTTCTCCGCTAGGTTGGTGTTGACGGCTCCTAAGATATACTAACAAATCATCCCCGGCAACAGCGCCAGAAATGCTTGTTGGTATTTCTTATGCACCAGTAACTAAACATTTCCAACTGATGTGTTAGAAATGCTTGTTAATGGTTCTATTGTATCACAGAGTGAATTTCGCAAGTGCATGGAGAAATCATTGTAGCATTTCCCCTTAAGAGTATTCCCAAGGGTGTCATTTATTTGATCCCAAAGGAAGGCAGAGAAGAGATATAACAATCGTCAAGTGGAAAGGGTAGAAAGGTATAGGTAAGAATCTAGTAAGGATGGATAAAATAATAGTGGAGGTAGTATGACACACACAAAAGCTGTCAAGTCTAAGGGGGGTAAGAGGATCCTAGAGGTTAGTTAAGGTTGAGAGTTATGGTGGTACTCCTACTATGCTCTATTGTACATATACATAGTCTAAACTAATTATCCATAAGCTATGTCAATAGTAAATCCTTATGCTATGTGGTTTAACGCATCGGGCCCAGGCTTACCCCTAGCAAAACTAGGGTGACTCCCGCCAAGAGCCTGTGGCATAGCCGAACGTGGAGGATTACAAAGGACCAATAGGGCTGTCACCACCTACCGCCTACCTCTTCAATCCGTGGGTCAACAAGACATCCAACGCTACTTAACTATCCTAGCACCATGCTAGCATATTAAGTAATTACCTTAAGAGCCTAGGCATAATCCATCCTAAGGCAATGAATTGAATCATCATTGAACCAATGTTGATACACAACATAATTATCCATACATACCTAGTTATGTTATAATTAACTAGACTATAGTGGGGGTCTATAGGTTCTATGATAATGAGATATGTTCATGATGAAACAGTCATAGAAGCTATACCTTCCACATACATGGACTCCACAATCAAACAAGAAACGCTTTGCCCAAGTATGTGTATAAGTAGAGACCAAAGATACTATCTTTATTATGCATAAAGTCACAAATACAAGAAAGAATACATGAGCCATACCTTTCCCAATGTAGGATTGGGAAGAGAGAGACTCCATACTCCTTTCCCAATTTGGACTTGGGACTAGAGATTCTCCTCTCTACAACCTAACTCCTCTAGAACTATGGATGATAGTGTATACAATAGCGATGAAGCTCAAGTGGTGTGTGTTGAAGTGAGAGGTAGGGGGTCCTATTTATACTAGTGTTGAGGTCGGTTCCCGCCACCAAAAGCGCGCGAATTAGTCACCATTGACTGCTTGAAGCCAGGAGGAGCCAACACGCGTCGTTTGACCGCGTTTGGCACCAGGAAGAGGTCGGTCGAACCTCTGGTTCGGCCGACCCGGTCAGCACTTCAAACCTGGAGTGCTTCCTCCAGGTGGCTGCCAGGTGGGCCCCCTTGATGTATATGGGTGATACACCGTTGGATCTCCTCGGATACTTCTGCTTGTGGGCCTTTTGATCCATGGGGTGCCACATGTCGTCGCCTGAATGGCTGGGATGATACAGGATTGGTCCCTCTACATTTCCTCATTTCCTGCATAAAATGCTGCATACACATATTTCTCCAAGTCCAAGTGGAATTGGATTAGATAGAAAGGTGATGTGTGCAAGAAATGACAAATCCTTCACATAATTGAGTTAAATTGACAGATGAAATTGGTATATAACAGCTGTCAACAAACTCCCCCAAGCTTATCCTTTGCTCGTCCCAAGCAAAGCCAAGACTTTAGGTTGATGATCAGGAGTTGCTACAATGTCTTATTTTCAAAAGTATATAATGCACAACAAGATACTCTACCTAGTATTGCAGAAATTGGTCATGATACTCTACCTTTCTTAAGTTATCATGGGGCTTATGCTTTTTCATATTCATGAGTAGTTGAAAGGTAGAATAGCAAATGGAGCAAACATAGCCTAGAAATCAAGTTCCACTTAAATCCCGGAGAATTCAATGTAGATATTAAGTACCTCAATTTGATTCTCTCAATCACTCCTTTGTGGAAAGTGGAAATATTTCCTCACCAAAGCATTGTGCCTCTACTATTCCTACTCATTGAATATGGCTTGTATGTGGAGCTTGGTAAGGAAAGTAAGTAGGCATATTTGCATCACATATATTGCTAAGTCAAAAGAGTAAGCCTTAGGAGAATTCAAATCAAAACTTTTTGATTCAAGACAAGTGCATGTGTGATGGAGTGGGAGTGGATGTGGATTCTTGGGATAACTCCTTTTTGATATAATCTCTCTTTCTTTTGCAGGGATGAAACATGGCTACTTTTCTTTTCTCTTTTTTTTTTCTCATGCTTATGATGTAAGTGTGCCTTTTTTTCTTTTTTTTCATTTTTGTAGCCATGTCTTCTACTCCCTTTCTTTGCAATGAATTTTGAAGAGAGTGCTAAACGTGAATAACATGGAAATTCTCTTTTTGTTATGGTATGGTGGATATGATGGACGTTTTGCTTACTTCTAGTGTAGAAGTATAGCATGTGCAAGTGAAGTCTTGAATCAAAAAGAGTTGAATGATTTCTCACATAGGTCTATACTAGTTTGACTAGGCTCAATGTGAAAGCAAATAGCATATGCATAAGGTTTTGTCTATGTATGAACATCATATGGCTTTGGTAGGTATTTTCAATCAATTGAGGGAAACTTAAATCTTTTTAGAATTTCTCCGGAAATCTAAGTTTTACTTTCAAATTAGGACTAGCAGCCCTATTACTAATTCTAATCTTGCAACAACCTAGAATTAGATTAAGCTTTTGCTACCCACAACTTCCAAATTAAGGTAAAAGTATTTCAAACCAATGAAAGCAATATTCGGAGAGTAGCAAGTTGTAAACTAGAGACTTAGGAAAATAAAACAGAGCAACTATTCATCATTTCATCTATGTGAATTCTAAATCATTCTCACCACACATTTTTATTTCATGAAAGCAAATCTAACCTGTTTTTTTAATGCAACATGGATGATGGATGGATGGAAAATAAATATGCAAGGAATGTGATACATATTACCTCAAGTGGGGGTCCTCCTCCAAGCTTGTTCTTCAACTACCTCCGTGATAAGGTTTGAACCCTTGATGATGGAAGTACGCTTCAAGATCGTCTTGTTGTTCATGTAGCGCCGTGTTGAAGTTGGTGAATTGAGCATCCATGTGGTGTTGCCAATCCTGGGTCCCTTGAACATGCTCCTGGAGTGTGCTGTAGATGTCACCCATTCTTACTTCAAGTTCTCCCATACGTCTAGTGAGTTCCGTCATTCCTTGGCTATAGTCATGATGACTTCTAGCCGAAAAGAAACGACGTCCTCTCATGAACGTTGGGGGGCAAGCTGCTAGAGCTTGAAGTGGATAAGGGTGGATCCCTTTGCCATTCTTGCCAAGATGATCCCCGAGTCTCATACGTCAGAGGTTGAGTCCATACGGGCGCATAACCTGTTTGGTTCTCTTTCTCTTGGTATTCATGGACCGGAGAGATTATCGGTGGCATGCCTGTGGCTGCAACCCTCGAATGATTCCTTATTACCCTGCCAGAGACATTACTTCTCCTTGCTTCCTCAAGGGTAAGAAGATTAATGGTTAGCCTCCAGCATTTGTACAAATGAAAATCCGGGTAAGGTAACCAAATTTCATTGGAAAAGCCGCGATAGAAAAATAGCAGGGAGCCATCATGATCATGCTTAAGGGTATGTCCTTGCACTAAATAGTCTTCATCAATTAATTCCCTTTCAGTTCAATATATTCAAATGAAGAGTATTTAAGTGCTCCTATCATATCAACAATATGAGTAATCAATGAAGTGCATTCAAATGGTCCTGATTCTGAAATGTAATCTAACAGTGGGCACTGGGGTCCCGACGTCCAAGGATCTCATTGGGTAGTGCCGTGCGATGCGGCACCTAACAGCACACACAAAAAGGATACCAAAACATAAAAAGTTTTTATTTCATAATAAGAATAGATTACAAAAGAGTGTACAACAGAGGTACACACGCAGCGGAAAATACATACTCATAATCTCACTTAACTAAGCAGGAGAGAAGACGTCCATGCCCTAGGACGCTTCTCACTAGCAACATGAAGAACATTCAGCAGCGGCGTGCTTCACATGAGATTTATCTCGGCACCTCGAGATCTCATGTACAACCTAAATAGCAGAAATAAAACTAATACCTGCAAAAATCGTTAAAGCGCAAACGTGAGCATAAGGCTCAGCAAGACAAACCTGTCTCACTAGACATATGCAGGGGTGAATACTAAGCATAGGTAAGGAATAGCATAAAGGACTCGCCTACAAGTGCATCTTTATAGTCATGTTTTAAGTAGCAATTGACATTCTTTAGGCATGACACATCATAGACTCCACAATCAAACAAGAAATGCTTTGCCGATGATATGACATGCCAAAAGCACATACTGCTATTACAGGTAAAGTATGGGGAAACTGTAAACTTTTAATTGTACTATCTCTATGTCACACAAGGTAGCAAAGCAATTATAATTCAATGCATCATATTCTTCTGGCTTATTTAGTATTTACTACGTCACAACAGCGACGGACAAGTGGTACTCAAATAACCACGAGGGACGGTGATTGCAATCAGGACACACCCGGACTGCACGACACGCACACCCGTGTGGGAGACACATACGTGTCGTCCTCCCCGCGTTATACGTGGCCACCTTTCACCCAAGACCCCAATGTTGACAAACCTCTTCATCCCGAGCAAAAGGTCCCCTACACAGACATGTCAAAACGTTCCGCTAGGAGAGTTACACCTTTCTGCTTTTGCATCTCCATTCAAGGACAACCGAGGAGTCTCCACACTATAGTCTGGAGTTACATCAGTTTATTGGGCCCATATCCCATTATGCAACCGGTACAGTTCAAGCTTGCCCAACGGTGCCGCATACGGCACGGTCCTCAAGCGACATAGGCAGGGTTATGCGCCTGAGACTCCATCTTGTCGACTCCTATTCCCTCTGCCCGATCTCGTATTCATTTCATAAGCCATTCTTTCATCTTTCACCCTCATATGAAATGTTTTTCCTATCTCGCGAGTAGATTCTAACTACTCGACTTCTACCGGTATATCTACACTATTAGCATTGGCAGTTCTACACGGCAAGATGTAAACCTTTCCAACCCTCCCATAGGATTTGTGGATATGCAAGTGGAGTATCAACCACCTTATACGTAATGCACAATATCAACTGAAGATGTAAATGAATAAAATTGGAAAAATTCAGAAAGGCTCTTAAATGCAAATCGGGGCTTGCCTTGTTTGCGACTCTATAACCATGTTAGTTGTTATGGCTTGGTCTTCCTCCGGAGAATCCACCATGGAATATTGAAGTTGGAACTCCTCGGCATCCTCCTCCAAGAGAAACTTCTCGGTTATCACCTATCATCACGTTCCTATCGACATGATGTGCATATAAGTAATTAATGTACTCTAATAATGGACTCGACGAGTTGTAAAAACCATAAGAAGAAGAGGCTTGACTAGGAGGATTAGATATGTCTCGGATGGGTGGAGAAACTATGGAAAAGTCAAGTGGTAATAGTAGTGTCGAGACATGAATTGGAAGGTGCAATGCAAGCACGCAATGCAATTATTCACTTAACACTTGGAGCTATGCCTCTCGAGAAAGCTGAGACTAACTGGTGTGGAAGTGTTGGATTGATTAGTGTAAAAATGACTAAGGAATCTAGTTGGAGCATTGAAAGCTTATGGCATGAGTGAACTGTACAACAAGAGGTCATGACTCAGAAGTCGACCAATGAAGTTACACAAACTCATTACAGAGTAAACCTAATTACGTGACAAGTAGGTTTGCAGGGTTCTGAATTAGGATGAATCGATATGAAACCTAGCGAAACGTGGAAAAGAAGTGAGATCGGCATTGCTTGGACTCATGGAGTCATCACAAGCACTGCTAACCCAATGTGAGTACCAAGACACGTTCAGAGGACCTTTAGGTAAATACATCGCTACGACTATCTTCGCAAACATCATCCAAGTTCTTACATGACACTATTGAAGTGTCCTTTGTAAGATTGTCCAGATGAGCTCGGTGAACTTCTGGAATTCGAACATAGGGCATTACTATGTCGCGATGACGTGTTTTGCCATCTCGAGAAGATCATCTTATCAACGTTCACATCGACCCGGACTCGTCCATGATGGTGAGCAGAATCCCGAACACCACCTTATGAGTCACAAGGTTAGTGATGTCGACTCGATCATGGGTAAGCGACTCGACGAACCTGTCGTCGAAGAAACAGCACACCTAGTTAAGCAATTCTGCGGACGGTTAGGAAACATCGTCAACACGAACAAGAAACCCTTATTCAAGGTTCCACTTGGTCTAGTTTTGCCTGTTGGTCACAACATTCTCGCATTACTCGACCACAGGTCATCGGTGATCACCAACCACCATGGTTTGACCTGGAAGGCATTTTATCGAGCACCTTGGATACACCTAGGACTCGATCACTCTCACAATGACTAGAACCTAATTTGGCTTGACAACCATTGTCCGACGAGTCGTGCTTGTGTTCCAGCACCACACACATCACAAGCATCCTTCATCTCGATGTCAGGGCACGATGACGGCTCGGAGCGTCACGACGACGTCATGTGGTCAACGACGTCGATGCGGCTCATGGTGGAGCATCACGAGCACGCACGGACAAGCCAACGCGATACCAAAGACAAAGGAGGTCACCGTGGGGATTTCTATAGGAATGATATTAATGCGAAACATGGACCAGAGGGGGAAGGATGACAGTAGTGACTGACCGTGTAAGCATTTTAGCAAACAACTTGGTTGTGCTCTTGATTCGGTTACTTCATCAACATTCCAAGAGCATCTTGACACTTAGGCTTGTCGATTGCCACATCATCCAACCCCTGCATCACAGACCAGCTCTAAACATCAATAAAGTTGGTTCTTCCCTCGTAAACATTGCATCGAACACCTTAGCTGCAGTCACTGATCTAATCAATCTTGCACAATTGGAGCTAACCTTGGACCAGTTGTCAATACCATTGTGTCAAAGGTGTGTTCCCGAATCCTGTGCATCTCATTCATAACTTGTTTTGCTTCCTGGACATAGCCACGGTGCGGAACATTGCATTGAAAGTGACGGGGGGAAGCTGGGGCGCCGTGCTGAATCCAAAGGGAGGAGCATACAGGCGGTGCGTCCATGGTGCGGACAGCGGCAAGGACGGACGACACAGGGAGCTGGGCCAACACCGGGGACGCGAAGCGGAGGAGAGGCCGGTGCACGGCAAACGAGCAGGACCAGCGCTGGTGCGCATGGGCCGCATGCGGCCGGCGCGGTGCTGGCGGCACAGCGAGCACGCAGCGGCAGGGCACCAGTGATGCAGAGGCGGCCAGGAGGTGGTGCAACGCCATGGACGGTTGGAGCGTGCGCGACCGGGGGCGAGCAGCAAGCAGGGGGTGAGCCGGTGCTGCAGGTGGTCGGGCGACAGTGAGCAGGGCCGGGAGCGGCGAGATGCAGAGTGGCGCGGAGGGAGGCGAGTAGCGCTCGTCGGGAGAGGCCAGGGCGAGCGGCGGCCGGCGTGGTGGACGGTGGACGGCGCCGGCGGACTGAGCAGGCGGACGGTGGGGAGGCTTGACGTGGTTGCGACGAGGCACGGCCATGGCGGGCACAAGCGGGTATGGGCGCGCGGAAACACGGGGCACGGCGGTGGCATGGGCACATGAGAAGCGTGGCCAGCGCCATGGCGGCTCGGGTGTGACGCGCGGTACCCGGGGCGCCGGCGAGCGAGGTGGTGGAGAGCAGGACGGCCAAGCCACTCACCTTGAGGACGAAGGGGGACAGAGCATAGCGCCGTGGCATGCACGGCGTCGGTGGCGCAGGCGGTGCAGGGCAGAGGCGGGCGCATCGGAGGGAAGGGCAAGCGGCCAGGCGACGAGATGTGCGCGGCCAAGAGCAGACGAGCTCGAGCAGGGTGGCCGGCGAGCAGGCGCGGGGCGGTGCCGGTGGGGAGGTGGAGCAGCGAGGCATGGAGGGGGCGAGCGCGGGCGTGCGGGCGAGGCACGGTGCGTGGGGTGCTGCGTACTGGGGCTGGGTGTTAGATCGAGAAAGGAGTGGTGTGTTTCACGGGAGTAAAGAAGAAGAAACGAAATCAGTTTTCTACCGCTAGAAACCATCGCTGGGACATGCATGCATCACGGTGACGCTCCGTGAAACAAACTGGAAGACAGCGCACGTGCAGCAAGTCGGCAAGTTTGCTTGTGTCACTTACAGGTGGGGCACACAACACTCCACCCTCATTCTCCTTTCCAATTTCAAATAGAGCTAGCAAACATGCTTCAAAAATATTAAACTTTGGCCCAATGACTAAATAAAATGTGAAGAATTTTATGATACAATCAGATTTCTGAACTGAGCAAGTTGAATTTTTTACTCAGGTTTGAATTTGAATTCAAGCGGTGATACCTGATTCAATGAAATAAATAGTAAATCAGGTTCAAAAATCCTGAAACTTTGAGGTTAACCTTTCTGAACCATAAGGAACCTCGCGAAAAATTTGGAGTTGATTTGGACAAGGTTAAGTACAAAGTTTAAATTTGAAGTCGACTTTGATTAAACTCTCAGTACGTGTCCAATAAATGGAAAACGTGCTTCAAATTTTTTTGAAACATTACCGAGAGTCAATTTGGAACATTAGAAGGTCATGGAAAAATTTAGAGCCTTAGATTTGAATATTTTTGGACAGTGTCAAATGTACTGTAGCATATTCGATTTGTATTAATTTGAGGTACTGCAGATTTATTTGACCTAGCAACCCGCATCTATTGAGTAGCTTAAATCTTCATGTGAACCTAGTTTGAACAGTAGATTGATTTGAGTTTTTGAATGTACCATTTTATGGTTGGAATAATTCCTTTTTCTTTCTCTCTATTTTGTTTTCTTTTCCTCCTTAAATTTTCACATAAAATGTGAATACTTGGAAATTAAGGATTTTACACCTTAAGTTCTAATATACATTAGCAACCATGTTCTATATGTACAATTTTAACAAGTTCCTATTTTTAGTGAACATTGGTTGACTCATATGGTTCATGTGAGTTTGGATTTCCAAGTCCACTTTCAAAATTTTTAAGTTCGCATTTTTGCGTTTTTGTTCTTCCGAAAAGCGGGCTTTTACACTAACCATTGTGTCATCATGGCTTTGACTGGAGCAACTTTTATCTTTTTAGTCATGACAAACAGAATTTTCAATTCATCATCTCGCACAACCCTAACATCTCCCCTAGGGAACATAGTCATACCCACTCATCGATGCATGAAGCGTAAGGTAGGGTTTTGGATGTGGCTATTCCTAGGAGCCCTACATGTGACCTCACTAGTTAGCTCATGCAAAAAACTTTGTTTGTTAAACTTAGGCAAATTGTCTAAATCTAGCAAACACCGTTTATGGAAGCCTAGGATGCTACCTAATTCTTTCCATAGGATGTTGTATTCTTTTTGAAATAATCTAAAAGTAATACCATCAAATCCTATTCTTAGCGTGCAAAGGAATTGAATAGTGAGAAGGCGTGAACCTTTCTCCTCTATGTGAGCAAAGTTATCAAATCCAATTGCATGCCAAATGAAAAGAAATTCGTAGTCATACCTATTTTGGAGATCAAATGTGGATCGTAAGCCTTGGTGTGCCGTAACTCATGATCTTGGAGAAGCTTGCGTGCTTGGTCTTCAACTTCGCTTCGTATGTCGAGGTCGTTGTCATGAAGAAGTTGGTGTGGGTTGCTTCTCTCTTCCATGGGAGTGTCCTCACACACACTTCTCCTCCTTCGTCTTGTACCCATGGAAGAGAGGCGTGCACTAGAACCTTCACCATGGCTTGAGCTTGAAGCCTCCTTCCTCTTTCCAAACCTCTTCATTTCTTTTTGAGTTCAACAAGCAAGAACAAAACAAGGCGAGAGAAATCCGAAAAGAAGCGATGTTTGGAAAATAAAACTCTCAACGAATTTTCTCCTCTTGAAAGCTTGAGTGTAAAATGCAAATGCAAACAAAAGAAAATATTGTTGGGGATGGATTTGAGCACGAGTGTTGCAATGAAGAGCGAGAAAACATGGTGATCTAGAGTGTGACTTGGGGAGGTGTAAAATTATGTGGTGTGTGAAGAGAGGTGCTCCTCACGGCCACAATTTATAGGGTGCACCATCCAAAGGTCACTTGGGGTTCAAAATATAGCCGTTGGAGGAAGCGGAGCCAATTTGGCTCCACTCCCTGTTCGGCCGACCAGGGGGTTCGGCTGACCTGACAGGTGGCCCCCCTGGTTCCCCTTTTGGCAGGTGGCTACCCAACGGCTATAAAGTTAGCACGTTGGTGAAATGCCACATGTGCAGCTCAAAAAAAAATTGTTTTTCAAATAAAAAAGTTTTTTTTCAAATCCAATAAAAAATTTTCTTTTGAAAAGAAAGAAAGAAAAATGATAGTTGAGAATATAAGATTCTCAACTTGCTAGGAAAAATTAAAAATGCAATGGGAAAAATCCAAATGGGGTGGAAAAGAAATAAAGAAAAATAAAGTGGGATAACTACCAATTTAACCTATTGGCGTAGGTATCACCACCGTCCGATGAGACGGACATTCCTCCGTCTTCATTTCACATCTGGGCCTGGAGGGATGGGCTTGGACGGCTTGTCTTGCTTCTTCCGCCATTCCTTATATGGTGGCTTGGTGGACTTGGGCCTTCGGGAAGGTCCAGATGATTCCGTCGCCTTTGGATATCAGTGTGGTCGAAACGACGGATTCTCCTTGTAGATTAATTTTCTCATGAATGCAATGAGTGAGTCCACCTTTGGAGGTGTGACTTCAACCTCTCTGATGTGTTTATCATTAGGCCCATACTTGATTCGAATGATGGAGCATTTCTCTAGTCTTTTCTTAAAGTTAAACTTTTCCTCCTTTCCATTGATATGGGAGTGGATTTCTCAAGCTCCCACATCTATGCAAGCTTTTGCAGTGCTGAGGAATGGGCGCCCAAGAATGAGTGGTGTATCTTTCTTAGTGTCCAAGTCTAGCACCACAAAATCCACTGGTATGAAGCAGTTCCAGATCTTCACCAGGACGTCTTCAGCAATACCCGTTGGATAACAGACTGAAGAGTCAGCCAGTTGTAGCTGCATTGGTGTTGGAGTTAGTTCTGTGAATTTCTGCTGGTCGAACACAACCTTGGGCATCACACTAGCACTTGCTCCCAGATCACAAAGTGCCTTGTCAAAGTGGTGAGCCCCAATTGAGCTTGAAATTGTAGGACATCTGTGGTCCTTTTGCCAGTTGCTCTCTCGTACGGAAATCATGTTGACATTTTCCGTCTAGGGTTCTGGCTGGCCTGGCATCTTGCCATTCTCCATCGGAGGAATAGCAGCTGCCAGCTGAGTCAACTGAATCTCGATCATCTTGTTGAAGCTCAGTTGATTCTTGAAGGCTGAGGATAGTCCTTCCATCTTTGCATTGATATTATCTAGGGTCTTGTCGTTAGCTGACAGCTTCTTGGATAGGGCATCGTTGATCTTGAGCTGGCTAATGGCAAGTTCTCTCAAGTTGGGCTGATTTCTAGGGTTGCCATTGTTGTTGTACCCTCCTTGAAAGAATGGGCGTTGTTGACCCCACCCTTGACCTCTTGGACGATAGCCATTGTTGTTGTTGAAATTTCCATTGTGGGTGAGGTATAGGGAATCCTCACGAGTTTCTGGGCAATCATTGCCCATATGACCCGTGTTGCCACAGACTTCACACGTGATGTGAGAGTCTAGGGCATAGGCATTGCCAGACACTTCACCACCGGCTTTTCCATCTATTTTCTTCATTAGGAGGTCCAGTTTTGTAGCGATCATGTCCAGCTCCTTCAAGGTGTGCATGCCTCGCTGTCGGGTATGGAGACGCTCATCGTTCCATCCCATGTTGGACACCATCTTCTCAATAAGATCTTCAGCTTTTGGCACCGTCAATGAGAAGAAGGCTCCTCCAGCAGCAGCATCCAAATGGTCACGAGCTGATGGGATCAGCCGTTATAGAAATTCTGAATAAGGAGCTGGGACAGGCTAGGATGTACTCCTGAAGCCTTTTGCCATTCCTTGGGAATAGATTCCTTGAGCTCTAGCTGAAAGCTGGAAATCTTTCCACGTAGGGCATTGGTTTTGCCCAACGGGAAGAATTTGGCGAGGAATGCCGTAGAACACTTCCCCAAGTGTCTACAGCACTTTGGTTCGCGTAGAACCACTGTTTCGCTCTCCCAAGGAGAGAGAACGGGAACAATCTCAGACGGACCGCATCCGGAGACACGTCCTTGATCTTAAAAGTGCTACAGATCTCGAGGAATTGTTGCAGGTGAGCACTTGCATCCTCGTTAGCCTTCCCACAGAATGGGTTGGCTTGCACCATAGTGATAAGGCCAGTTTTGATCTTGAAGTTCACATCTCCCGTGTTAATAGTGGGCCCAATAGGCACATTGTTAGCAGAGGGAGCTAAGAACTCACGAAGGGTCTTCTGAGCCATTGGCATTTGGATTATTGGTGCAGAAATGCTTACTTGCTTTGCCGCTCGAATCTTCTGAGGAGTAACGACACGGGGTCAGTCTCTTAGAAGAGATTCGGGATCTTCAACAAAGTTTTGCGGCAAGCGGAAACCAGCCATACACTACCCTGTTTTCACATTTAAAATAAATGTGAAAACAAAGAATGGTTATCCTACTACAGTCCTACCCAGGGTTCTATCCTTCACTTAGTTATGTTATATATCTATTTGCCTTCCTCTGCAATGGCGCCAGAAATGCTTGTTGATGGCTCCTAAGATATACTAACAAATCATCCCCGACAACGGCGCTTTTCGGTGGTTTGGAACCGGCAGATCTCCCTACACTGCTAAAGTGATAGGGGAGTTTGATGTTCGGAATGGGCGTGCGGAGATTCAAGAAGGTGAGTAGGAAATAACACATGAGACACAAGAGTTTACGTGGTTCGGGCCGCCTGAGCGTAATACCCTACTCCACGGGTGTGTTGGTCTTGTATTAGCTGTGTGAATTTGTGTTAAGCGTCAGTGGTGTGTGTCTGGCCCCTGAACGTGTCGTCGGCCTGTCCTTTTATAGTACAAGGGAAGGCCGTTACAGGTTAGCCTGGCCCGACATGTGGCCCCGGCGGTTACTAGTATTGATACACGTTTAATTGCTCTTAATGACCCTATAACGGGCTTTGACAGCACCGTTACTGGTGTTAAGATCGTCCGTTTAAGTGTCATTAATATGGTATTAATGACACTTAATCGGGTCTTGAAGTCCTTGATTCCCCTTTGAAGATCCGGAGCCGTTGCAGGGTCTTCCGGAGGTTAGAGGCTGAAGATCCGACGATTGGACGCGTGGCAGCTCCGGAGCTTGTTGTGGGAAACAGGTAGCTCCGGTCCTACCCGACACGTGTCAGGTCTGGAGCTTCTCTCGGTCTGGGGTTAAGTCCGGAGGTGCCATTTTGGTACATGGCCCGTAGCTTCCCCCTTGTGGGCGGTAGCTCCGGTTTGGTAGTACACGTGGCGACCCTGGGATTAACCATGATGGAGAAGCGGGTCCGGTTATGTCTGACATGTGGGCCTCCGAGGGTCTTAAAATCAAGTATATGACTTTCCTTTGAGATCTTTGTAACCTCAAGGGGTGTACGGTTTCTAGGATACCGACAGCGCCAAAAATGCTTGTTGGTATTTCTTATGCACCATTAACTAAACATTTCCAACTGATGTGTCAGAAATGCTTGTTAATGGTTCTATTGGATCACAGTGTGAATTCCGCAAGCGCACGGAGATATCATTATAACATTTCCCCTTAAGAGTATTCCCAAGGGTGTCATTTATTTGATCCCAAAGGAAGGCAGGGAAGAGATATAACAATCGTCAAGTGGAAAGGGTAGAAAGGTCTAGGTAGGAATCTAGTAAGGATGGATAAAATAATAGTGGAGGTACTGTGAAACACGCAAAAGGTTTCAAGTCTAAGGGGGGTAAGAGGATCCTAGAGGTTAGTTAAGGTTGAGAGTTATGGAGGCACTCTTACTATGCTCTATTGTACATATACATAGTCTAAACTAATTATCCATAAGCTAGATCAATAGTGAATACTTATGCTATGTGGTTCAACACATCGGGCACGGGCTTACCCCTAGCAATACTAGGGCGACTCCCGCCAAGAGCCTGTGGCATAGCCGAACGTGGAGAATTACAAAGGACAGATAGGGCGGTCACCACCTACTGCCTACCTCTTCAATCCGTGGGGCTACGAGACATCCAATGCTACTTATCTATCCTAGCACCATGCTAGCATATTAAGTAATTACCTTAAGAGCCTAGGCACAATCCATCCTAAGGCAATGAATTGAATCATCATTGAACCAATGTTGATACACAACACAATTATCCATACTAACCTAGTTATGTTATAATTAACTAGACTATAGTGGGGGTCTATAGGTTCTATGATAATGAGATATGTTCATGATGAAACTGACATAGAAGCTATACCTTCCACATACATGGACTCCACAATCAAACAAGAAACACTTGGCCCAAGTATATGTATAAGTAGAGACTACAGATACTATCTTTATTATGCATGAAGTCACAAATACAAGAAAGAATACATGAGCCATACCTTTCCCAATGTAGGACTAGGAAGAGAGAGACTCCTTTCCCAATTTGGACTTGGGAATAGAGACTCTCCTCTCTACAACCTAACTCCTCTAGAGCTATGGATGATAGTGTATACAATAGAGATGAAGCTCAAGTGGTGTGTGTTGAAGTGAGGGGTTAGGGGTGGGCAAAAAAACTGGTAATCAAAAACCGAAACCGAATTAACTGAAACTGAAACAGAATTAACCAAAACTGGCCGGACCGGAATGTATTTCTGTTTCCATACTGTGAAAACCGGATTTTTTTGTTCGGTTTCGGTTTTTACAGCCGGTTAACTGAAAAACCAAATTAGTCAACAAAATCTAACATTTCCAGCCCAACCCAACAAGCAAACAACCCTAACCGGCCCATTAGCCCATCCAGCCCCCAAGCTCCCGGCTCTCCGCCACCCCGCCGCCACATGCTAGACTACCGGCTCCTGATTCCCTCCCCATCGCCAATTGATGGTATGACGCGACCCGCGAGCTCTCCTCGCCGCCAATCGACCGCTCGCCCCAAGTTGTCACCGCCAGAAGTCTGTGCCACTGCCACCGTGCGCCCTCGCGTTGAGTGACCGTCGTGCGACCCTGGCCATGGCGCTGAAGCGCTCCCCCACCGCAACACCATCGCGCTCTCTTGTGCGTCGCACCGTTGCGGTCCCTCAGGCCGCCACGCCGGCGTCCGACGAGCCGCGCTTCTCCGCTACCGCCTGGTGAGCCGCGCCTCGCTGTCGTGGCCAGCGAGCCCCGCCGCCAAGGTCACACTCGATGACCTGACGAAGCTTTTGCGTTGAAATCTGGTTTATTTTTGGTTAACCGAAAACTGAACCGAAATTGTTGGTTAACCGGTGGACCGGTTTCTCGTTTTGTACCTTATATTTCGGTTCTCATATTGCAAAAACCGAATTTTGAAAAAACCGGAAAACCAAACTGAATTTTGTCGGTTAACCGGATGCCCACCCCTATGAGGGGTAGGGTGTCCTATTTATACTAGTGTTCAGGTCAGTTCCCGCCACCAAAAGTGCGCGAAACAGTCGCCATTGACTCCTTCAAGCCAGGAGGAGCCAACACGTCTCGTTTGACCGCGTTTGGCACCAGGAAGAGGTCGGCACTCTAAACGTGGAGTGCTTCCTCCAGGTGGCTGCCAGGTGGGCCCCCTTGATGTATATGGGTGATACACCATTGGATCTCCTTGGATATTTCTGTTTGTGGGCCATTTGATCCATGGGATGCCACGTGTCGTTGCCTGATTGGCTGGGATGATATAGGATTGGTCCCTCTACATTTCCTCATTTCCTGCATAAAATGCAGCATACACATATTTCTCCAAGTCCAAGTGGAATTGGGTTAGATAGAAAGGTGATGTGTGCAATAAATGACAAATCCTTCACATAACTGAGTAAAACTGACGGATGAAATTGGTATATAACAGCCGTCAACAGTTGGGTGTTGCGGTTGGTATTAAACAACGGCACTTTGTCGATGATGTGGTTATGTTTACAAAAAGACATGCATCCCTTAGCGGTGCAAGGAAGTGGGCAGAGGTTGGCCATAGTAACAAGAGAGATATAGTACGAGACATTTTGGTTAGTGTTGTCACACCCCCACACAAGTATTTTTTTCTTGCAATCTCCATCCTGTATGTTTATAGCAACTTGTTATACAATGTACACGATTCCTGGGACATGAAGGACACACCGGAGAGCGCAAGAAAAATTTTAAAAATTGCTGGTGAGTGCTACAAGGGGTGGCGCTCGACTTTGCATGCCACCTATAAGAGTTATTCTACAGATGAAGAACGTATACGAAACAAGCGTGCTGACGTAACGGCGCCCGAGTGGTTGCACCTAATAGAATATTTTGGGTCTGAGCGATTCAAGGTCAGCTAACTTTTTAATAGCTTCGCATCATACAAAAAATATTTCATCTACTTTCACTCGTGGAATTAATTCTTAAAATTATTGCAGTCAATAAGCAGGACCAATTCTCAAAATCGAAGAAGACAAAAGGCGAGTCACTTGCTTGGCTCCAAATCCTACGCCCAACTTAGTTATGAGAAGGTATGAAAAATAAATCACGCTTTTGCTTTGCGCTGCAAACAATACGTATACCAACATGTTGAAGTTTAATTTTATTTTATGTAGCGAGACCTAGAGACCGGAGTAGAACCCGATGACATCAACTGTGGGAGGCAAGCCATTTGTTAGAGAACGGTAACTGGGCAAACAAGCTGGCAGAAGTTGTACATGTGAGTAACACTTCAAACAATCCCCAATTAAATAAATATTTGCAAATTACCTATGACTTTTCTTTTCGTATATAGATCCCGGCACGTGCCCAAGTGGACGACATGGAAGCTGAGCAGGAAGGCCCAATTCCAAATGAGGAGAGAAAACACATCTTCTAGCTTTGTTATAGATCCTCAATCGGTTGTGCAGGATCACAGGTTCGGGGGCGTGGTTATATGGCTAACCCAACTGGTCCCAAACGTGAACGTATGCGTATCCAGATGTCTGGACACCTCAATGACCATATTCGAAACTTAGAAGATAGAAATGCAGGCCTCAATCAAATAGTGCAGGAGTTGGAAGGAAGAAATTACAGCTTAAACACCCAGATGGACTGCATAAACCAAAAGAATGAAGAGTCAAACGTTCAAGTCCATAACTTACAAGGTCAGATAGCAACTGATCGTGAACAGACTGCTAAGGAAATATAGGACATGCATGCCTGAATGGCTGAAATGCACAAAATGATGATGGAGACCACTCCACAGAATGTCCACCAAAGAAACCGCCAAAAGCCACCTGCTCCAACAATTTGTCCCGGTCAGCTTAGGAAAACTCTTAGCATGCAAACACGTTGCTTTATTAATCCTTGAGTGTTGTAATATCAATTTATGGATGTTTATTGTTAAACTCGTGATTCTGTTGCCACTAATTTTCAAACTTGGTGCATTCGGGTTCTACTGCCGCTAATTATAAAATGTGGCATTACGAATTTCTTGTCACAAATGATAAATTGTTGCAATAGGAAGCTATTGGCAATACGGATGATAAAACGTGGCAATAGAATGACTAAACATTGCAGTATAAACATTTGGCAACGACTCAAAAAACATTGCATTAAAACACTATTGCCACAGATAAGAAATCGTTGCAATACCAAACTATTCGTCATGGATGCGAAATCGTTGCGGTACCATACTAGTTCTCATGGATCTGAAATCGTTGCAATACAGTACTATTCACCATGTTTGTGGACTCTTTGCAATACAAACTATTTGCCACGAATATGGAGTCGCTGCAGTACTAGACTAGTTCCCACGGATCTGAAATCCTTGCAATACGGTACTATTCGCCATGTTTGTTGACTCGTTGCAATAACCTACTATTTGCCACGGACGTTAAACCATCGCAGTATCATCCTATTTGCCACAGCTGTGACATCGTTGCAGTACCATACTATTTGCCACGAATGTGGAATCATTGCAATACCGTGATATTCGTTGCAATATGGTAAATCGTCGCTACACCATAACTCGTTGCAATATGTTAATATTTGCCACGGCTGTGAAAATCATTGCAATACTGTAGTATTTGCCACGAATGTGAAAATCGTTACAATCACAGACTATTACCACGAATGCGAAATCGTTGCAATACAATGCTATTCATTGAATTATGTAAAATCGTCGCAATACACTAAACCGTTGCAATAACATACTATTTGCCACGAATCTGAAATTGTTAAAATATCGTACTATTGCCACGCCTGTGAAATCGTTGCTTCCTCATACAATTACCACGAATGTGAAATCGTTGCAATATCATTCTATTTGTCGCAATACGTTAAATCGTCGCAATACGCTAAATCGTTGTAACAACATACTATTTTCCACGAATATGAAATCGTTGCAATACCGTACTATTTGGCATGATCGTGAACCCGTTGCAATAATGTACAATTTGTTGTGATACGTTAAATCATCGCAATACATGAAAATGTTGCAATAGTGTCCTATTTGCCACCGATGTAAAATCGTTGCAATACCATACTATTCGCCATGAATATCAAGGTGTCGCAATAACCTATCGCCACGGGAATTATTACGACGATTCGTAAAAACTACCGCCACACTCTTTTTCGTTGCAAAATGACCTATTGCGACGAAAAACAACGTATTGCTACGAATTTTTTCGCTGCGATAAACCGAAATCCTTGCAGTGTCTCCAAAGGCTCCGGCTCCTCCTCGATGTCGGTCACTATATGATATGCAATATATAAAGTACATGAGTGATATTAAA
This sequence comes from Tuctoria greenei, assembly GCA_036927565.1. Taxonomy (NCBI): domain Eukaryota; kingdom Viridiplantae; phylum Streptophyta; class Magnoliopsida; order Poales; family Poaceae; genus Tuctoria; species Tuctoria greenei. Next base: position 62,791,580 of record JAYESD010000012.1, on the reverse strand, counting down.
ACTATATAAAAGACTTTCTGAAACAAATTAGGTATGTAAATGTTTTTAATTGGCCTTTTGGCATTTTTACAGTGGATACTAGATACTATGAGGAAGATCTGGTCCAAGAATTGGAGAAGTTCTAGGAAGCTTGTTGTCTCTAAAATTCCAACAATAAAAGTCTTCTCTGGAATTTTGTATTAAATCTGGAGCTTTGTCATGGCTAAGAGTGGATGATCATGGTAGAGGAGGTTTCACTGGTTCTAGGAAATTTTGTTTCATAATTTCTGAACTTCCTACAGGGAGAAAATGATTTTACAAGTTTGGGATAAAATCTAGAAATGTTTCTATACATTTCTGAATTTTCTATGGACATTGCGGATTTGCACACTGTTTGGTACAGTAAATGTAGTCCCATGAACTTGAAATTTTTACTGGAGGTCAAGTATATTAGAATGTATGTTCTGACCAAAATTGGAAATTTTCCAATAAGCAGAACAGGAGTCATTAATTTCCCAAGTAGTTACATCAAAGGAATTAATTATGAAAATTGTGGGACTATTATGTTCCACCAGTTGCGCCACTGCAGAACTGGAATCAAGATGAGTCTACCAGGATTTATTTGGAATTATTTGAGCAAGTATACTAGGAGTAATTGAATTTAGAAGTTTGTTCAAAATCTAGAATTATTTGAAAATGAAAAAAAGTTTGAATTAATTTGCCCGGGTCCCACCCATTTAAAATGGGCCAATCATAACTGGGCCACACGTGGGATCACTGAGTTAAGGAGCATGGCCACACTGGATCAAATAGCCACAGCTGATCTAAAGAGAGTAAAACAGAGGCTGCCAGTGGGACCCGTCCCATCTTCTTCAACCTCTGGCTCGGGGCAGCGCTTCTCGCCGGAGCAGCAGCAATGCCCCTCCGGACTTGCTGCGCCGAACTCTTCTTGGCACTGCATTGGCCGCTGGCCCTAAAATCGGCCGCACAACATGATGGTGATGTCCAACTGAGGCGGCGACGGCCGGAGGTGAGCGCACGACGGCAGCGGCGGAACTAGGGTTCCGACGATGGTCGATAATCCTTGAATCAGGCTTAAATGACCAGGGAAACAGTCTAAAAGATTCCCTGGATCATGGTGAGTATAAAAATGGGGTACAATAGGAGTGCAATAACCGGAAACCTCAAGTCTGATGGTGAGCCGACGAGTTTTCCTAGGGCGGCTATGAAAACCGGCATATCTCGGCCGTTTCTCAATGACTCTCAGTGGTTGTTCTTTTAGGGGGTGCTCTAGGAAGTTTTTAAGCTATCTTCCAACTGGATTAGAGAATACTTGCTCCTAGAAAACAAATTGCTGTGATGACCTAAGCATGAAGGGTAACATTGTGCCGAAAGAAAAATGAGGAATACTTGCTTGATAGGGGATGAAAAGGTTTGCGGTTTTCACCGTGAGAAAGGTGGTGTCCCGATGCTCCTTTTTCTGTTGGAGTTGAAGCTTGAAAGGGCCTAGTTCTCCGGCGCCACGGTGACAGAGGACGACATCACGGCGGCTCAACGGCGACGCCTGCGAAAACTTCAAAAATACCAGCAAATAAGCAAGGAATCAAGCAAGTTAATGGATGGGAATGAAGAGAACAGGGTTTCACCCTATTTCACTGTTGGGAGCGAGGCGAGACCTTGCTTCATTTGGTCGGCAAGTGGCGAGCAACCCCGGCGGCGATGCTGTTCAGTGGCGGGAGAGAAAACAGAGCGAGGAAGCTTCATGCTTTTCCACTTGGGCCAGAGAAGTAGCAATACGGATGGAGAGGGCTCGAAGTACACGCAAGGGAGGCCACGCAGCTGCTTACAGTTGAGCTGGAGGTGTAAAACCCCACTTTTATGGCATGTTAAGTTCATATGGGTTTTGTGATCCACTATTTTAGATATCCAATATAATGGTGCACATGAACTATGCCATCCAAAACTTTTCTTGCACTCATTGTTAAATTCTTTTAACATGGGTATTGGACTTCACCATGAATCCAAATTATATTCTATTCACCCTTTTTAAGAATAAGAATTTTTGGATAAGATTTAGTAAGCAATGCAAAATGAAGCCCTAATAATCTCTAACCCAAATATTCAAATTAAGGGCTCTAAATTTTTCCATGAGCTCCTAAATTCCTCAATAGCATGCTTACAAAGTTTCAAGATTTTAGAAACTCATCTACTATTTTATTTGAGGTGCTTGGTGAATTTGAATCAAATTCAAATCTGAATTTTTAATTCTTCTCCAACTTCTTTAAACATAATATTTGAGTTCACCATTGTGTTCAGAATAATTCATTTGCCATCTCCACAAAATTTCATGATTTTTGGAGTTGATCTTCTATTTTTAAATGAATTTAGTAACTGAACTGTGGGGAGTATCACTGGACAGTGGGCCCCACATGTCAGCTCCTCTTTGAATGGATCAGCTCGATCCCGCCATCTCTGTACCGACGCACCTCCGCTCGACACCGCGCGCGCATGCAGCTCCAGCGAGCTGCCTGCCTGCTCGCCGCGGCCCTATAAAAGGCCGGCCGAAGCTCCCTTCACTCCTCATCCCCGATCGCAGCTCCACTGCCTCGCGACTCTTCTTCCGCCGCGCGCCATCGCCGCCACTCGCCACTGCTCCGCGGAGTGCCGCCGTTCCACGCCGTTTCAAGCCAAGCTCCAAAGAGCAAAAAGGTGCGCCTGATCAAACTCTAGCTCATGGTACAAACCATTTCCCTTATCGTTGAAGCTTGAGCGAGTTATTGTTCGTTTCCCCTACGGCCGAAAGTAGATAACTAGCTAAGTTTTCATGTTGATTCCTTTTCTGCAAGCAATCATCCTTTGCAATTGCTTAGAGATAGTTTCTATAGACCCTAGCGCTCCTGTCTGAGCAAGAACCATTAAGAATCATCGAGCAACGGCTCTGAATTTCGAGTTTTGCTCGCCGCCGGTGAGAAAACCTCGGTTCACCGTCGAGCTCGTGATTCCCGGCAACTCACTCCCCTTCTACGCCCAGGTCCTTGAACTCCATCGTCCCAGAAAGGTTTTGGAGGAATTCCCAAGTGATTTGAGCTACGCTGGAGCGAGTTCTATGTTGCCCGAGCGCTCATCGCCGCCGCCACCGTCGCACGACCTTTTCCGGCGAGCTTCAGGACCCACTGACCTCACCATCATGCTCAGCGACCCCAAAAACCCCCAGGCGGCAAGTTTCCGCGAGTCTGGTCCGTTGGTTTAGCCGGCGGCGAGCTCGCCGGCGGGCCACCGTCGCGGGTGCTGCTCCGCGCGAGCACCAGCCCGAGGTAGACGATGACCCCATCGGGTCCCACCTGCCATTCACTGTGGGATCACGGTGCGGCTGAGATCTAGTATGGCTGCGCGCTTTAATTTTGTGGACCCCAGTGCTGCCTCAACCAGAATTCGCCACGTGGTCTTTGGGATATATTTAATTCCAGAAATTTGTCCAAACTTCTTAATTGAATATCTATCTGTAGAATACTCCAAATTCATTCAAACAAATTTTGTTTGAAAGCCCTTGAGCTCTAGTTTCGCTCAGTACCAATTAGGCTCTGTGAAAATCAATATTTAATTCTGTAGAAATTAATCTTTCCCAAGTAAAATGCAAATTTTTCCAGATGAAGTACTCCCTGGAAAAATCCCCAAAATTCACATAACAATTATTGTCCTTCTCTTGACTACCAGCAAAAATTTGGGAGCCATTGCACCTGACCTCTGTATAATTCAATTAACTTTTTCAGTTATTGAATTTTCACAGATATGCAGATGCTTTATTATGTCTCAAATTTGGACTGAATCTTCCACTAGTCATACCTTAGCTCCTGTAGAAATCTTGGATTTAATGGACCTCATATTCTAGTCTTAATTCAATTTCAAACTGAATATTGACTAAATGCTTAAAAGTTCAATTACAAGACAATTCCAGAAATTCTTGTCAACTTAGAAACTCAATAAATTCTTCACCAAGGCTTATAAATTTATGAAACCACTTTTGCTAGGACCAGGACAATTTTCTCTATCTTGACTATCAACTGATGGCTATATTCGAGCTACAGTTTCATCTCTAAAAATTGTGGAAGTTATTTGCTTGCCATACTCTTAGAGACCACACTCTACTTTGATCATCTCCTGTTCTTTGCAAGAACTTCTGTAGTATTCCCTAAATACCTAATTCAACATTCCCAAGCCAAATAACTAATTATCCTATAATGGTCACCATAAATTAAAATCCTGGTCTTGATATTACATATTTTCAAAGTCATTCATACCGTATTTTATGCATATCGTATAGTAAACGAAGTCGAGGAGGAGTCAGAGGCCTTGGAAGAGCATCTTCCAATTTCTATCTCAGATCCTGACCTGCAACAAGGCAAGCCCCGGTTTGCATTTAAGTCGTTTATAAACTTTTGCTTTATCACTATGATGAGTAGTATATGAATTGTGCATTATGTTTAGGGTGAATGATACTCCACATGCATGACCAAAAATCCCAGGGTTTATTTGGGACGAGTTACAGTTTGACCTGTAGTAATTGCTTTGCTAATGCATAGGAAATCCGGTAGAAGTCAAGTAGTGGGAATCTACTCGCGAGAGATGTATCTCACAGGATTGGTTGAAAAGAAAATGGCTTAATATAATGAAATTGAGACCGGGCAGGGAATGGATAGGAAGCGGCGAGAATTGAGTCTCGGTCGCATAGCCCTGCCTGTGTCGATTAAGGCCCGTCCGTATGCAGCCCCTTCGGACAAGCTTGAATTGTACCGGCAATATAATGGACATATGGAATCCAATAAACTGATGTAACTTGATAACTGGGATGTTGAGACCCATTAACTCACCATCGATAGGGGTGGGTTGAGGACAGTAAGGTGTAAATCGGTCGGCGGACACATGAGGTGTTCCGTGCGGAGACCTTCTGTTTGCGGAGGTGAGACGGGCTCAACATTCGAGTTTCTTGTGAAAGGTGGCCATATACGCCTAGTACTGAAGTGTTATGTAGGTACAGGTGTGCTCGCTGACACTTCCGAACGACGTATGTGTCGTGTTGCCCGGGTGTGTCCTGATTGCAATCACTATCCCTCGCAGTAATAGAGTACCACTTGTTCACTGAGCGGTGACGTAGTAAATACTAAAGAAGTCAGAAAAGTCATATGGTATTGAATTATAATTTCTTTGCAACCTTGTTTGGTTTAGAGATAGTATAACTAAAGATTTTCAATTTCCCCATACTTTAGCTGTAATAGCACTATGTGCTTTGGGCATGTCATATCGTCGGTAAAGCGTTTCTTGTTTGATTGTGGAGCCCATGATGTGCCGTTCTCAGAGAATGTCATTTGCTACTTAAAACTTGATTATAAGGATCCACTTGTAGGCGAGTCATTTATGCTATTCCTTACCTATGTTTAGTGTCCCCTTGCATATGTCTAGTGAGTCGGTTAAGTCTTGCTGAGCCTTATGCTCACGTTTGCAGTTAACAAGCTTTTGCAGGTTACTCTGTTGAGGATGGGTTTAACGATGAGGCAACACCCCCTCCAGGGTGTACAGCCGAGTGGGAACCCTGCACGCCGCCATAGTTTGCGTGTTGCTAGTGCAAAGTATCCCAGGCATGGATAACTTTGCTTTTGCATAGCTAGTGCCGAGAGCGTAGCTATGATATACATATATATATTTCTTTTCCTATAGTATTGTAAAAACTTCCGCTGTGTATTAAATAAAAGACTTGGTCTTGTACTTTATTCTAATTCTATTCTTGTATACTGTTGGGTGTCGCATCGCACGACACCACCCAATGAGATCCTCGGATGTGTGGATTCCGGTCCCCACAGACATGGTATCAGAGCATCTTTGGGAACAGTGTACCTGAAAGGAACATATTTTCAAAAATTAGGAACTTGAGTGAGGAATTAGTTATATGCCTTTATAAGGAGTATTACTAGTATAAGTTATAAAGGTGGTAAACTAACTATGTGTTATTATATTCTGTAACGACGCTCTGACATCAGGTAAGAGGTAAGGTACACCACCGAGAGCGGATCAATCTCGGTAAGCTCCGCATACGAGAGGTGGTATGTGAAATTTTCGTGGCTTGGCACGGAAAGTCAATATGAGTCTTTGAAACTTTCCATGTTTCTGAGAACATATGACACGCGGTACCCCAGCGTGGCACAAAGTTAGAGGGAAACCCCGTCGGGTGGTATGTAACCCGATAGTGTGTTCTCATATCTATGAGAACATGCGAACACGTATGCCCGAGCGTGTATAAGCCGGATCGTACGGTAGTCTTTGATGTACAGACGTATTTACAGCCATGTACCTCGAGGCATGACCTCGCTCGAGGGCGACTCACTCCAGAGTCGTATGCTTTTACTTTCAAATATAATTGTATATTGTGGTTACCTGTTCTGTTTCCCTGCCGCCGTACGGCGTGCCCGTGCCAGGGGATTGTTTGCTTTCTACAGGGACACTAATTTCAGTAGAGGACCGTGTAGAAACCGTTTGCGAGAGAACGATATAGGAACCACCTATAGACGTAACCGGATGCACCGGATAGAATTTCCTTTCGTGAGGCACGTAGTACCGTCAGTATCAAACATGATACTAGACCCCCCCCACCGACAGAATGGTTGCATTGTGTTTTGAGGAAGTCCGATTATCAGATGCTGGTAATTTCGGGCTCAAAAAAGGAACTCCAACTTGTTAAGGTAGATAGAACCAAGATTCTTGTTTTCTGGTTGAAGTGGCTCAACTTCGCCAGGCTGTAATCTTGGTTAGCAATTAGATAACATAAGAGTATCCTACATAGATGGAAAGCTCGTAAAGACCTCTCCAACTTTCCTGTTGACCGTAAAGACAGAAAAGCTTGTTAATCTGTTAAAAACTGGGGTTTACTGTAATTACTCCATATGAACCCACCTTTGTACCCGTTTCTGTATTCTTGCCATAACTCACTGTAGAAAAGTCCACTGCCTTATTGGAATGTATGTTTGAGAAGGGTAGGCGGAGATTTACGAGTTTGTTATGGGAAGTCTTTCCTGATTTTTATTTGGAGTTTAACCAAATTGGGAAGTCAGCGCAGTGAACTGCATGACTGCTGATGCAAACCAGTCAGTTTTACTGTTAAGTTTGGATAGTTATAACTCCTAATCCAGAACAGTGATATGGTTACACCTATACATTTCTGAAAAGCTTAGGAAGTCATATATCAACTTTATTTATCGCTCCTGACCTGGATCTAGGTATAGCTATGCCTAATTCCATTTGTCGCAAATTTGGTTCCTGCAGTCCAGAACTTGGAACAATTGCACATAATTGTGAATTGATGCATAATACCTACATGACAAGGTTTTCGTGGTGGAACTTCTTTAGTTCTGGATTGTTAACATGATGTTACTCAATGTTTATTTTGACATTACCTCAATATCTTATCATGATAAACCTGTATAGATTGTGGAGATAAGCCCATATACAGGAGAGGTTCTGTCAAAATTTTCAGAACCCTTGAGTCAACTCAAAACCGGTATAGATTGTTCATACTAGTTCAACAGTAGCTGTATGAGTACAATCTGGAAAGGTTTTGAAGTGTACTACAACTTTTGTATTCAACTTAAATTTAGTTCTGACTTCTTCTGTATGAAACTTACGGGTTAATGCAGACAGGTCGGCTGGAACGGAACTGTGATCATTTCCAGTTTGCAGCTTTCTTGGATCATTTGATAATAGATAGTTTCTTGGATCCAAAATTATCAGTGATTAAGTTGAATACTTATACTGTATATTGATATCCTGGTATGCTTGTCCACAGATGGCAGCACCCAGAATTCAGTTACCAAATGGATGGGTGTTCTCAACGTGTACCGGACACGCCGGATTTCCGGACGTGTTTGTGAAATTGCTTCGCCAATTTGGCTACCGGAAGTGGCCTAAGTATTGGGGCAAGAAATTCCAGGAAAGCGGTATGTGGAGTTGCACCATCTATGTTGATGTGCCTGCTGGTCCACCGCATCTCGGATGGGCTCCATTCTCCATCAAGGTTAAAGGGTTAATATTGGAAGAAATGTGGAGCTGCGCCGCAAGTGTTGCCATAGGGAGATTCTGCAAACTCCATGGCAATAGTCTGGTGGGTACTCCATATGAATTCTTTCCAGTTACCGGCAAGGCTTCCGAAGCTTGGGCAACCCGTTTGCTTAGCGAGGTAGAAAATCATGGCGAAACTTCCACGACTGCTTTAGCGGTGTATGCAGCCGCATCCCATCGCGAGAAGGGAAATCAAAGGGCATGCATAAAAGAATTGACGGACAATCTGAAGCAAGCCATGGCTCGAGCAGATCACTTTGAGTGGGCAAATGACGGACTTAGGGATATGATAGCTCCTCTCAACCATCGTTTGAATATCAGGGAGAATCAATGGCATGACGCTGTAAGGGATTTAGCCGCGTCTCGCCAGGAGAACCTAGAAATGGAGACTGAGTTAGGGGCAAGCCTACATTATGGACACCATCGGGACACTCAGTTGAACGCAGTGACTGTGGACCGGGATAAGTCCAGGATGCAGGCTCAGAGCTGGAAGACCAGCTGTGAGCAGGCTCAGCAAGAGAATGAGGCCTGGGGGATGTTTATGATACAGGCAGATTGGCAAGCTATGGCTGCCAAGAAGACGTTGATGTTGAATGATGTATTAACTTCTACTCCAGCACCCGTATCAGTGGTGCCTAGCCCTGAAGAAGAAGAAGAAGAAGACCCAGAGGAACTTGAATACGTCAAGTAGGGCATATTGATGTGAGATGTGGTAGTACTTCCGCCAACACAGGGCAACATATAGTTAAATGGTTGCTAGTGTTTCTCTTTTGTGACCATGTTTGTGTCATATTAAGAGTAATGGTTGTGGTGTCTAGATAATTAGATGAGTATGACATGTCAGGAAGACCAAGTATGGTAGAGATGTATTTCCATAAAGGGAGTCCATCATTTTGGGTTTACTACTGTAAACTTGGTCATGAGATGATATATTTTGTATAAAGTTTATGCTTTATCAATATATGTAAATGTTATGCATCGTCTATTATTATCTACCGCATTTGTAAGGGAGGATGAACTTGAGGCAATGGGACTTACAGTGTTAATCGTTGTATTGCAGTATGGTGCGTACTCGTACAGCCTCAGAGGTGGGAGGATCTAGTGGAGGACAGGGGGATGACACACCAGCCCCGGGGCAGAATACGCCTCAGACGCAACCACCTCCACACCCTCCAACCACACTCCCCAGGAGTCTCGCGGAGGTTCTCGCTGCAGTGCTCGGCTCGCGCGACGAGCAAACCGAGTTGCTGCGGACATTGGTGCAGCACTCGTCCCGTCGAGGGGGACGACAGGATGATGGACCGCGTCATCAATATCAGAGTTCCTACTCTGATTTCGTATCGACGCATCCACCGATCTTCAGGGAGGCCGACGAACCTTTGGAGGCGGACAATTGGCTCCGCTCCATTGAAGGGAAGTTCGGTTTACTCAACATAACCTAACCGCAAAAAGCGCTGTTTGCAGCACAACAACTCCAGGGGTCTGCCGGCGCATGGTGGGCCAATTACCTTGCAGCACGCCCCGCCGGCCATGTCATAAGCTGGGCCGAATTCCGGGAGGCGTTCCGCGCCTACCATGTTCCTCCCGGAATTATGAGGAGGAAGCTTCAAGAGTTCTTGGAGCTAAGACAGGGAGGAAGGAGTGCATACGAGTACTCCAAAGCATTCAATCACTTGGCCCAATACGCTCAGGACCAAGTGAATACCGAGGATCGGAAGCGTGAATGCTTCTACAAGGGTTTGAACTCCAAGTTGAAGGACAAGCTAGTCCTGTTCAACCGCAGCAACTTCAACGACATCGTCAATGCTGCCATAATGCAGGAGGACGCCACGCGCGAGCTATCCTCCCATAAAAAGAAGAGAGGTGCTCCGCAGAGCAGCGGAGGTGGTACTCCTCAGAAGTACCGTATGGTGTATCGATCACCATCCGGCCAGAGGTGGCAGCCGTCATCGCGACCACCAATGTTTCGTGGTCGTCAGTTCAACAACAGCGGGTTCCGGCCACAACAGCAGCAGGGGATGATCCCACGTGCACTCCCACCTACGCCACGTGCACCGGGATTCCGTCCGCCCATTCGTACTGGCCAAACCCCGTACACGTGTTTCACATGCGGGCGTGCGGGACATTTCGCCAAGGACTGCACTCAGGATCGACAAGGCGGAGGGCCATCATCTTACCCGGGGGCCAACCAACCCCGCAACCAGCCCAAGAAGCTAGCCACCAGACCCGGCAACGTCCACCACCTCGCCATCGAGGACGTTCCGAAAGGCGCACCCGTGCTCACGGGTACGTTCTCTATCTTCGATCAACCCGTAGTCATACTCTTTGACTCCGGAGCTTCGCATAATGTTATTAGTAAATCTTTTGTCCTCAACAGTAAATTACCAATAATCCCCACAAAAACTCCATATGCGATTAGCACTCCAGCTGGGAAAACGGTAACAAATAAATTGGTTCCTGGAATCCCACTTAACCTAGATGGGACCATATATCTCACTTCATTTCTGATATTAGAACATCAAAAGGTAGATATCATCTTAGGAATGGCATGGTTGCAGTACCATGGTGCTATTCTCGATATCATTCCTAGAAAGATTTATCTAAACTCTCCACTCCATCAACCCCAAGTTCTCAATCTTGAGAACATCATTCCATTGGAACCATCTATTCTCAATACCGAGGTTATGGAACTAAAGGATATTCCGGTAGTATCTGAATACCCCGACGTGTTTCCTGAAGATCTTCCTGGTATGCCCCTAGAAAGAGATATAGAGTTCAAGATTGAACTTGCACCAGGAACAGTGCCAATTTCAAGGCCACCCTACAAGATGGCACCCAAGGAACTTGCAGAACTGAAGGAACAATTAACTGAACTTGAGAGCAAAGGTTTTATTCGTCCAAGTTCATCACCATGGGGTTGCTCTGCACTATTTGTAGAAAAGAAAGATAAGACCTTGAGGCTGTGTGTAGACTATCGTCCACTTAATGCTGTCACCATCAAAAACAAATATCCACTACCGCGCATTGATATTCTTTTCGATCAATTGGTGGGTGCTAAAGTATTTTCGAAGATGGATCTTCGTTCTGGTTATCATCAAATTAGAATCCGACCAGAAGATATATCCAAGACAGCATTCTCAACAAGGTATGGACTGTATGAGTATATGGTTATGTCTTTCGGATTAACCAACGCCCCGGCTCATTTCATGTATCTCATGAACTCGGTATTCATGCTGGAATTGGACAAGTTTGTCGTGGTCTTCATTGACGACATACTTGTGTATTCAAAATCCGAAGAAGAACATGCTCAACACTTGCATATTGTGCTTCAGCGATTACGGGACCATCAGCTGTATGCTAAGTTCAGCAAGTGTGAATTCTGGATCATCCAGGTGCTATTTTTAGGGCACATCATATCAGCAGAAGGGATTGCAGTTGATCCAAGTAAGATCCACCAAGTCCTTAAATGGGAGTCTCCAAAGTCTGTACATGAAGTCCGAAGTTTCCTGGGTTTAGCTGGATATTACCGGAGGTTCATCCCCAATTTCTCCAGGATAGCTAAACCAATGATAGAACTTCTGAAGAAAGGGCAGAAGTATGTATGCACCGAAGCATGTGAGGCAGGTTTCAAAGCATTGGTGAAACACCTCACCACGGCACCAGTTTTAGCCCAACCAGACACAACCAAAGCATTTGATGTCTTTTGCGACGCATCTAGGATTGGTTTGGGTTGTGTGTTGATGCAAGAGCGAAGAGTGATCGCGTATGGATCACGGCAGCTTCGGAATCATGAGCAGCATTACCCGACTCATGATCTTGAACTCGCTGCCGTGGTACTAGCATTGAAGATGTGGAGGCATTATCTACTGGGTAATTTAGTACACCTCTACACTGATCACAAAAGCTTAAAATACATCTTCACCCAGAAGGATTTGAATATGCGACATAGGCGATGGTTAGAATTGATCAAGGATTATGAGATTGAGATCCACTACCATCCAGGCAAGGCGAATGTAGTCGCAGATGCACTGAGCCGCAAGTCCCATGTCAACAATCTTTCCCTCACCACAATGGAAGGAGAAGAAGGACCGAGTTTTTACTTGGTTCCATATGGAGCACTCTACAACCTAGCTCTCATTCCTACCATCAGGGAGGATATTGTAGCAGCTCAGCAGGAAGACATAGGAATGTCGCATATTCGACAAAGAATGATAAAGGGGGAAATGAAATGTTTCCATAGTGACAAAGAGGGTACCATCTGGTTTAACGACCGTATAGTGGTACCCCGAAACATGGAACTTAGAAAGAAGATATTGGACGAAGCTCATTTGTCCAAATATTCCATTCATCCGGGAAGCAACAAGATGTACCAAGATTTGAAGAAGAAATTCTGGTGGACTCGGATGAAGAGAGAAGTAGCTAAATACGTGTCCGAGTGTGATACGTGTCGACGAGTAAAGGCCGACCATATGAAGGCAGCTGGACAGCTTCAACCTTTAAGCATACCGGCTTGGAAATGGGAGGATATCAGTATGGATTTCATTGTTGGGTTGCCTCCCACTCTCCATAAACACGACTCCATTTGGGTGATCGTTGACCGATTGACCAAATCGGCTCATTTCATACCGGTCAGCGTGGCATACGATGCGAAGTGATATGCGGAAATTTATATCTCCAGAATAATATGTCTACATGGTGTACCCTGTACCATCATCTCGGATCGTGGAGCTGTATTTGTCTCGCGATTCTGGGAGCATCTCCACGATGCACTGGGGACCAAATTGATTCGGAGCTCGGCTTATCATCCTCAGACCGATGGTCAGACCGAACGGGTGAATCAAGTGCTAGAAGACATGCTTCGTGCCTGTGCCATCCACCAGGGTAAGAACTGGGATGATCATCTACCTTTGGCGGAGTTTTCATACAACAACGGTTACCAGGCTAGCATCCAGATGGCACCATATGAAGCTCTCTATGGCCGAAAGTGTCGCACGCCCTTGAACTGGTGCGAATCAGGTGAACGGGCAGTGTACAGCATCGACTTAGTAAATGAAGCCGAGGATCGAGTTCGCACTATTCAGGCGAATCTCAAAGCTGCTCAGTCTCGTTAGAAGAGCTACGCGGACAAACAACGTCGACCTCTTCACTTCGAAGTTGGAGATCAAGTTTATCTCCGAGTATCCCCTATGAAGGGTATCCATCGCTTCGGGCTAAAAGGGAAGCTAGCTCCACGCTTTATTGGGCCGTTCGCAATAATCGAAAGATGCGGACCTGTGGCATATCAATTGGGGTTACCAACGTCACTTTCAGGAGTCCACAATGTTTTCCACATTTCCCAATTGCGGAAATGTCTTAAGGCTCCAGCTGATATCCGTATAGAGGATTTGGAAGCTCTCCAACCAGATCTCACTTATTCCGAGCATCCAACTCAGATCATTGATAAAAAGACTCGCACCACAAGAAGCCGCACCTTGCATTTCTATAAGGTTTTGTGGAGCAACCACAGTGCGGTAGAAGCCATGTGGGAAAGCGAGGAGTATCTTAGCACGAACTATCCGGACTTATTAGCGGCATATGTTGGATAGATCCTTTTTCCTTTACCTTCTTTTGTAATCTCGGGACGAGATTCTTTTAAGGGGGGAGGAATGTAAAACCCCACTTTTATGGCATGTTAAGTTCATATGGGTTTTGTGATCCACTATTTTAGATATCCAATATAATGGTGCACATGAACTATGCCATCCAAAACTTTTCATGCACTCATTGTTAAATTCTTTTAACATGGGTATTGGACTTCACCATGAATCCAAATTATATTCTATTCACCCTTTTTAAGAATAAGAATTTTTGGATAAGATTTAGTAAGCAATGCAAAATGAAGCCCTAATAAGCTCTAACCCAAATATTCAAATTAAGGGCTCTAAATTTTTCCATGAGCTCCTAAATTCCTCAATAGCATGCTTACAATGTTTCAAGATTTTAGAAACTCATCTACTATTTTATTTGAGGTGCTTGGTGAATTTGAATAAAATTCAAATCTGAATTTGTAATTCTTCTCCAACTTCTTTAAACATAAGATTTGAGTTCACCATTGTGTTCAGAATAATTCATTTGCCATCTCCACAAAATTTCATGATTTTCGGAGTTGATCTTCTATTTTTAAATGAATTTAGTAACTGAACTGTGGGGAGTATCACTGGACAGTGGGCCCCACATGTCAGCTCCTCTTTGAATGGATCAGCTCGATCCCGCCATCTCTGTACCGACGCACCTCCGCTCGACACCGCACGCGCATGCAGCTCCAGCGAGCTGCCTGCCTGCTCGCCGCGGCCCTATAAAAGGCCGGCCGAAGCTCCCTTCACTCCTCATCCCCGATCGCAGCTCCACTGCCTCGCGACTCTTCTTCCGCCGCGCGCCATCGCCGCCGCTCGCCACTGCTCCGCGGAGTGCCGCCTTCCGCGCCGTTTCAAGCCAAGCTCCAAAGAGCAAAATGGTGCGCCTGATCAAACTCTAGCTCATGGTACAAACCATTTCCCTTATCGTTGAAGCTTGAGCGAGTTATTGTTCGTTTCCCCTACGGCCGAAAGTAGATAACTAGCTAAGTTTTCATGTCGATTCCTTTTCTACAAGCAATCATCCTTTGCAATTGCTTAGAGATAGTTTCTATAGACCCTAGCGCTCCTGTCTGAGCAAGAACCATTAAGAATCATCGAGCGACGGCTCTGAATTTCGAGTTTTGCTCGCCGCCGGTGAGAAAACCTCGGTTCACCGTCGAGCTCGTGATTCCCGGCAACTCACTCCCCTTCTACGCCCAGGTCCTTGAACTCCATCGTCCCAGAAAGGTTTTGGAGGAAGTCCGAAGTGATTTGAGCTACGCTGGAGCGAGTTCTATGTTGCCCGAGCGCTCATCGCCGCCGCCACCGTCGCATGACCTTTTCCGGCGAGCTTCAGGACCCACTGACCTCACCATCGTGCTCAGCGACCCCAAAAACCCCCAGGCGGCAAGTTTCCGCGAGTCTGGTCCGTTGGTTTAGCCGGCGGCGAGCTCGCCGGCGAGCCACCGTCGCGGGTGCTGCTCCGCGCGAGCACCAGCCCGAGGTAGACGATGACCCCATCGGGTCCCACCTGCCATTCACTGCGGGATCACGGTGCGGCTGAGATCTAGTATGGCTGCGCGCTTTAATTCTGTGGACCCCGGTGCTGCCTCAACCAGAATGCGCCACGTGGTCTTTGGGATATATTTAATTCCAGAAATTTGTCCAAACTTCTAAATTGAATATCTATCTGTAGAATACTCCAAATTCATTCAAACAAATTTTGTTTGAAAGCCCTTGAGCTCTAGTTTCGCTCAGTACCAATTAGGCTCTGTGAAAATCAATATTTAATTCTGTAGAAATTAATCTTTCCCAAGTAAAATGCAATTTTTTCCAGATGAAGTACTCCCTGGAAAAATCCCCAAAATTCAGATAACAATTACTGTCCCTCTCTTGACTACCAGCAAAAATTTGGGAGCCATTGCACCTGTTTTAACCTCTGTATAATTCAATTATCTTTTTCAGTTATTGAATTTTCACAGATATGCAGATGCTTTATTATGCCCCAAATTTGGACTGAATCTTCCACTAGTCATACCTTAGCTCCTGTAAAAATCTTGGATTTAATGGACCTCATATTCTAGTCTTAATTCAATTTCAAACTGAATATTGACTAAATGCTTAAAAGTTCAATTACAAGACAATTCCAGAAATTCTTGTCAACTTAGAAACTCAATAAATTCTTCACCAGGGCTTATAAATTTATGAAACCACTTTTGCTAGGACCAGGACAATTTTCTCTATCTTGACTATCAACTGATGGCTATATTCGAGCTACAGTTTCATCTCTAAAAATTGTGGAAGTTATTTGCTTGCCATACTCTTAGAGACCACACTCTACTTTGATCATCTCCTGTTCTTTGCAAGAACTTCTGTAGTATTCCCTAAATACCTAATTCAACATTCCCAAGCCAAATAACTAATTATCCTATAATGGTCACCATAAATTAAAATCCTGGTCTTGATATTACATATTTTCAAAGTCATTCATACCGTATTTTATGCATATCGTATAGTAACCGAAGTCGAGGAGGAGTCAGAGGCCTTGGAAGAGCATCTTCCAATTTCTATCTCAGAACCTGACCTGCAACAAGGCAAGCCCCGATTTGCATTTAAGTCGTTTATCAACTTTTGCTTTATCACTATGATGAGTAGTATATGAATTGTGCATTACGTTTAGGGTGAATGATACTCCACATGCATGACCAAAAATCCCAGGGTTTATTTGGGACGAGTTAAAGTTTGACCTGTAGTAACTGCTTTGCTAATGCATAGGAAATCCGGTAGAAGTCGAGTAGTGGGAATCTACTCGCGAGAGATGTATCTCACAGGATTGGTTGAAAAGAAAATGGCTTAATATAATGAAATTGAGACCAGGCAGGGAATGGATAGGAAGCGGCGAGAATTGAGTCTCGGTCGCATAGCCCTGCCTGTGTCGATTAAGGCCCGTCCGTATGCAGCCCCTTCGGACAAGCTTGAATTGTACCGGCAATATAATGGACATATGGAATCCAATAAACTGATGTAACTTGATAACTGGGATGTTGAGACCCATTAACTCACCATCGATAGGGGTGGGTTGAGGACAGTAAGGTGTAAATCGGTCGGCGGACACATGAGGTGTTCCGTGCGGAGACCTTATGTTTGCGGAGGTGAGACGGGCTCAGCATTCGAGTTTCTTGTGAAAGGTGGCCATATATGCCTAGTACTGAAGTGTTATGTAGGTACAGGTGTGCTCACTGACACTTCCGAACGGCGTATGTGTCGTGTTGCCCGGGTGTGTCCTGATTGCAATCACTGTCCCTCGCAGTAATAGAGTACACTTGTTCACTGAGCAGTGACGTAGTAAATACTAAAGAAGTCAGAAAAGTCATATGGTATTGAATTATAATTTCTTTGCAACCTTGTTTGGTTTAGAGATAGTATAACTAAAGATTTTCAATTTCCCCATACTTTAGCTGTAATAGCACTATGTGCTTTGGGCATGTCATATCATCGGTAAAGCGTTTCTTGTTTGATTGTGGAGCCCATGATGTGCCGTGCTCAGAGAATGTCATTTGCTACTTAAAACTTGATTATAAGGATCCACTTGTAGGCGAGTCATTTATGCTATTCCTTACCTATGTTTAGTGTCCCCTTGCATATGTCTAGTGAGACGGTTAAGTCTTGCTGAGCCTTATGCTCACGTTTGCAGTTAACAAGTTTTTGCAGGTTACTCTGTTGAGGATGGGTTTAACGATGAGGCAACACCACCTCCAGGGTGTACAGCCGAGTGGGAACCCTGCACGCCGCCATAGTTTGCGTGTTGCTAGTGCAAAGTATCCCAGGCATGGATAACTTTGCTTTTGCATAGCTAGTGCCGAGAGCGTAGCTATGATATACATATATATATATTTCTTTTCCTATAGTATTGTAAAAACTTCCGCTGTGTATTAAATAAAAGACTTGGTCTTGTACTTTATTCTAGTTCTATTCTTGTATACTGTTGGGTGTCGCATCGCACGACACCACCCAATGAGATCCTCGGATGTGTGGATTCCGGTCCCCACAGAGGCGGCACAGAACGTGGAACGGCGGGGAGGCAGAGAAAACAGAGCACTCAGTTCGTTATAGGCAAATGGGAGGCTGACTAGTGGGTCGCACATTGATTCACCCTCATCCCTTCTCTGGTCACTTAATTCTCCTACCTACATTGCTCCAAAAATCTCAGATATTTATGGTGAGGCAAATTCATAGATGGAGAATATGGTTCTGAAATTAATTCACTGATTGACCATGTTTCATCTGAAATTTAATTTCAAATTTGAATTTGAATGGAATTCAATGTACACATTGAATTGAATAGAAAATTAGCTCCAAATTTTATGTAATTTGAAAGGGATGCTATTTCGAATATTTGGAACTTAATGGTAAACTCAGATTTTTTATTTTGAATTAATTTTAAAAGTAGCTTACTTCAGATTTTTTTTAATTTCCTCCATTACAGTTTGAATTGATTTGATTTTCAAATTGCCATTTCAACTTCTTTTTTCATTCTTGTTTTTATCCTTTCAGCTGAAACTTTGCACTATGAAATTTAGATCTTTTACAAATAATTAATGTAATGTTAATGATATTAATGAAAAATATGATATTGAGAAGAAATGGAAAAGTGCGACGACTTCTTTGAAATTGTGGCATTGTCGCCTATGCTATATTTCGAGGGGGAGAATCGAACGTCAAATTAAATATACGCTTTTTCCATTAGCCTTCTCAAAGTGCATTGATTACATTAAAGAGACACACGTGAAAATGATTAATGAAAAATAAGAGCCACATATGCGGACCATTTAACATTAAATCCGTGAACTATTTTTACTCATTCTTAATATTTACGGATAATTTCTTCTGCTATGGCCATATTTATTCTTTACACGATCATTGTGTCGCGTGGGAGCATGTCTGGTGAACTTTAATAAGATGGATATTAAGCATCACAACAACTTTTTATGGTGGTAAATGTGCTTAGTAATGCAAGTTTTATAGAATTAAAGTCAAATGATACATAATAAATCTTGTCCGACATGATGTGTATGGAGTAGTAACGGGGCTGATTTATTTACGTATTTGTTACTATGAGAAAAAGTGTTCAATCCACAAATTCAGATAATACTGTTTCTAAATGTTACACTCGCAAGAGGAAGGAAATAATGATATCACGTATGTGAGGAATATTAATCTTCGCAAGGAGCATGTCTCTATTTTGTTCTTCTATTTGAAAATGTAGTCGTGATACCCAAATAGCGACTCATTATGCTTTAGAGCCATTGCAGATTGTTACAAAATATATTATTGATGAACAATGATGAAAATAAAAAATGTTCAGATGACCAAATCGAAAGATTTTGTCATGGAATGAATAATTAAGAAAGACAAGTGGTGTGTCATTTGAATATGATCATGTCTTGAAGCAAGCTTCAAGATAATTATGACTCAAGTTCGATAAAGTTACTTGAACTGTTGATCTTACAAAAAATGTTGTGAATAACTGAAATGATGTTAATAATCAAGGTAGTAATTCACATTTATAGTCTTATATGTGACTGTCGTCATCTAATTTAAAGTATCTTAACGCAAAACTCACACTACGTAAGAAACCCAAATAGGATAAAAAGATGAGTGACGCGCTCAAAGGCGGTCGTCTCTCATAAGCTTTAGCGAGACGAGCCCACTTTAGCGAGGATCAGATATGTCTCGGTTAAACGTTAAAGGAGACGCGTTACATTTTAGCCTATCTCAGTTAAGTATGGATCCGAGACGGGCCTACTCTCTGGACAAACGGGAGACAAACTTGTAGCACAGCGCGTCTCCTATAAGTGAGTGAAATGAGATGTCCTTACTGAAAGCACGTCTCATTTGTCTACCCTTACAGAACATGACTCTGAACGATGACCACATTCATTCACAGTTGAACAGACAAAATATTCATCACACAGATGAACACAAATAACACATTCAATCATTCACACAATCAATCACATATAACAAATATATTATAAAACACAAGAATGAAGTACAAGATACAAGAAAAGAAAAACATCAACTAAAAAACAACAAAATAAAACCTAAATCCTACTCCTCCTACCCCTCCTCCTCCTTGGGCTGCTCCGTCGGTTGCTGCGGCTGCTCCGTCTGCTCCGCCGGTTGCTCCGGCCGTTTCGCCGCTTGCTCTGGTTGGTCCAGGTATGGCGATGGAACCTTGCAACTGATTTTTTTCGCCATCGCCGCCACTAGGATACTGCGGCCCTCGGCACCGAGCACCTCAACTATCGTCTCGAGCAGCCTCTAGAACCGTTCGAACACCCTGTCGAACAGCATCTTGAGCAGCTCTTTGTTGAGCCTCTCAGTGGAGCGGCAACACTATTTCTTGCAGGGTGCCTCTCTCGGTGGGCTTGGCGGCGGAACGTTGACCATGGTGGGTTGTCTGAGCAGAACAAAGTGAAAGTCGCCTAGAGGGGGGTGAATAGGCAATAAGACCTGAAATGGCTTAATAGAATGAGATTAAACTCCTGAGGCCGAACTTGTCTCGACAGGGCCGGACTAGTCCTCTCAGCACAGGGTGAAAACCTAAAAACTTGGTTTCGAAAAGTTATTTGCAAAATTTAAGTTCAACCAAGATGTAAACAATGTATAGTAACTTAGTAAGATTGGAAGGTTTAAGCACATAGATTACAAGATTTTAACAAAGATCAAATGTGAAAAGCAATATGAACAATACGAACCCTAATAGCAATACTAGTGATCACAAAAAGTAAAAGACATGTGACACAAGATTTATCCCGTGGTTCAGCTCCACGAAGAAGCCTACATCCACGTTGAGAACTCCACACAAGGACCGGGTCTCACTTAACCCTTCTCTCACCAAACCACCATGAAGGCCGGTTTGGATTCCACTATATCAAAGGGTGATCACAAAGTTTGATTGGGGCTGCTACAAGTTGAGGCTCCCACAAAACAATACAATGAGGAGCACACGAAGCTCAACTCACACAAGACACACAATACAACACAACACAATGTGCAAAGAGATCAAACCGAGAGCCAAAGCGCGATGATCTTCCTTCACTCTCCTCCCCAAACCCTAATCTCTTCAAGATTTGGTCTTAGAGGGCTAGTAGGACGAGTTGAGGGCTTTGGATGGCTCTAGGTCACTTGTGGTGGCGCTAGGGTTCAAGACTTGTTCAAATGAGGCCGGGGGTCCCCTTTTAATAGGGGTCGCGAGCCCCTTCTGCTGACCTCAGCAGAAGGGCGGACTAGTCCGGCCACTGGCCCCGAACTAGTCTGGCCCAATGGGACGACTCACCTCTAGTCAGGTCCCGACAACTGTCGCACTGCGCGACGATTGTCACGTTACCCGCTAAATTTCCAAATTCAAAAGGTCACTAGACAACGGACTAGTCCGATCCAAAACGGACTAATCCGAAGTAGGACAGAAAGGTTTAGTTTGTCTTAAAAGGTACTCATCTGGGTAGGCCCGGACTAGTCCGGCCCTATAGGGTTCTCTCGGTTTATCTCACTAAGTCTCAACCGGACTAGTCCGTACCCAAACGGACAACTCCAAAACTTAAAGTGAGCTTTGGTCCGTCCAAAAACGGACAAGTCCGGCCTTCTGAGACTTAGCTCCAAATTTACTAAGAATCACTCCAGAGACGTTTGGTCTGTGTCAAAGCGGACTGGTCTGCCCGGCCGGACTAATCCAGCCTTGAGGCCCGGACTAGTCCGGCCTCCTAGGGTATTTTATTATTTTTGTATTCTCACTTAGGTGTTTCTCTCAACCACCACTTTGAGCCCCCTAGAATGATCTCAATGCAAATGATACATCCACCCTCTCACATGACACGACTCATATAAGCTCAACTCCGTAGAAACCCTAATTTCTACGCTTGAGCCTTTGACGCCCATTTTATCCTTTTGCTTTTTGAGGGATTTCATCTCATTTTATCCATCATTCATGTGCTTAAGATCAACTGAGCTCATTAGCCTCTTAATTTTCATCATCAATCATCCAAAAC
The DNA here is from genome assembly GCA_036927565.1 of Tuctoria greenei. Classification (NCBI taxonomy): domain Eukaryota; kingdom Viridiplantae; phylum Streptophyta; class Magnoliopsida; order Poales; family Poaceae; genus Tuctoria; species Tuctoria greenei. The sequence goes on along the minus strand of JAYESD010000012.1, from coordinate 62,769,853 downwards.
CCACGGGGATGCCTAGATGCACTATCAATCTCCCCCTTTATGGTGATTGATGACAATACATTAAGACTTCAACAAAAAGATAATAATTTGTTTTTTCATAACATGTATTTGTATGAGTGACTTCCCCTCAATGTATGCATCATGAGTAAGAGTAATTGAGAGAGTTCTCATACATATACATGTTATGGTGGCATGCCTAAGTGATGTTCTCATAAATTGTGATAAGGCAACAAATGTGCAAGGTAAACATGTAATTGAGGCAATACATCACCACTTATAGGTAAGACAATCACAATTTAAGTCTTACAGCAACTTGAAATGAAAGTTTTAAAACATAAGTCCAATAGTGGATCATTCTCTCCCTCATAAAAAAATATCAATCTCTCCTCCATTAGGACTAGCAAGGTACTCCTTTCCAACCCCCCCCCCTTTGGCATCAAGACACCAAAAACGAAAAGAAGGAAAGAAGAAACCTAAGACCTATTCTTCATCATCATCATCGTCGTCGTCGTCTCCGCCTTGGTGCCCGCTATCACTCTCCGTGGCCTCCGGATCAATATGAGCATCATCTTCGGACGGGGCCACTGTGGGAGTACCATATTCACCAAATTGAGCGTGCTCCTCATCGGTGAACTTCGGGAATGGAGTGATCTCCCCATCACTCTCCTTGGTGGGAGACATGGGGATGTCCAACTTGTCACACACCGCCTTGAGATACTTCTCTTGGCACCGCTCCGTGCGATGTTGCCGAACTTCCGCCTTCCAGCAAGAGGAGAATATAGCTTTGAAGCACTTGAGAAATCCACTCCCACATTGTGATGATGGCGGAGGTGGAGGAGGTGATGGCACAAAACGAGAAGAAGCAGGAGGATCCACATTCTTCCTCCTAGGGGCAGCGGGCTCCGGAGGAGGGATTTGAGGTCAAAGCCTCCAGTGAGTGATGTCTTTCTTGAAGTTGAGTCCGGAGACCTTCTCGATCATGTACATGATGTACGGAGCATAGCCACATGATCGGTTTGAAGTATGGGAGATGTTAAAGATGTCATCAAAGATATATTCTACAACATTGAAGCGGACATCTCCATCAATAAGCACCATCAAGTGCCTCAGGTTTCCTTGAATAATCCCCGCATCTCCAACCTTGGGGGCAATGGTTTCCCGGAGCACCCTGTCGAGGACAGTGTAGAAGGGCTTGATGTTCCTGATGTTCCCGGCCTCAAAGGGTACATGGCTAGGATACATGTACTCCATGGTGTCGCAATCATCAGGCCTTAAGTTAGAGGTAATGATCTCATTGTCCAGTTGATCCTCCGATTCAAGGAACTGAGCAAACTCGCAGTAGGTGGTAGAGTATTGCTCTCCGTGGGTCATCCAAGTGATCCTCCTATCCCCATCGGTGTGGAAATAGATGGTGGAGTAGAATTGGGCAATCACCCCCACATTCCAATCATACTGAAAAGTCATGAATTTATTCAGACCATGGCGCTCTACGGCCTCAATCACAGCTCTGAAGGCCACATGATCCTTCTGGGCCATGTAGTCCCAATCGATCCATTGAGCATCGTTGACCGGGGTTTGCTTGGACATGTAGACAGTCCGATAATAATCAAAGTGGATGTCACACCAGAAGCGGGGATCCACTGTGCTCCTCTCCCTTTGATAGACGTTGATCTTCCTTAGCTTTCTCGCCTTCTCAGCCCCATTGCCTTTGAAGATGTTGGCATCGAAGGCAGCTGCACAGTTTGGGTTTTGTGCAGGAGATGACATCCTCAAGGGGCCAATGGGTTGAGAGGCACCCTTCTTGGCCTTGCTTGCTGCCTTCTTTGCCACTATAACCCTTTTCTTGGGTGCAGCATCCGCTGGGGCCTTTCCCTTGTCCTTGGAGGTCCTCGCCTCCTGGATTCTAGCTTGCTCCCCCACAGTCACAAGCCTCTTCTTCTTTGGGGCTGCCTCGGCTGCAGCAGAGTTGTGAGCTTCTCATTGTTTCTTCTCTGCTCTTCTTGCTTCATCCTGAGAGTCGAGATACGCCATGACAAGCTGGTCCTCCTCGCGCTTTCGGCGGTAACAAGATTTCCATCCTGCCTCGGCCTCAAAGTCGGAGAGGGGAACATACTCGAAATCTGAGATAGTTGCTGATAAGAGATGCAAAGGAAAGTGTATGTGTCCAAGGAAGTTAAGGGGTAGTGGTAGAATTCACAAAATCAACTTAGGTTAGGGTTTTCACTGTGTAACGCAGACTTGTCCGCCCAAGGGCCGGACTAGTCCGTACCAAGTCAGACTTGTCCGCCCTATGGCCGGACTAGTCCGGTTCACATAGCAAGAACCCTAATCTAGAGAAATTTTGCAAAATCTATGGATCCTACCACCAAAATTGAGGTACATGATACAAATGATGTGGACAACAACTTTGTTGAAGAAGTTTCTATCAATAGACCTAAAAGAATTGAATTTCAAAGGTTTTGGGTTAGGTCAAGAATACCTCTTCAAATCTTCAAACCGATGAAATGTTGATGAAGAATCGGACTCCGATGCTTGGGGAATAGTTCCCTAGCACCTTAGGGATTCAATCCACGGATTAGAGTCAAGATTTAGTGGTGGGAATCAAAAATTGCCGTTTGGGGGTGGTTTTTGTGCAGTTTGGAGAGAGAGAGGGTTTGAGTGGAAGTGGAGAGGTCGAGGGCTCCCTGGGGAGGTTAAGTCCCCAAGGTCCGGACTAGTCCAGTCCAGGACCCGGACTTGTCCGACCAGCGGACTGGGTCTGGACTACTCTGAACCACCGGACTAGTCCGGTCCTAAGGCTGAAAACTCCTATATATTGAGTTTTTAGTGGAGATTTGATCCTTTTGGACTAGATTTCACAAAGGATCTTTGTAAACATGGTCAGTAAGCAGTCAACAATCAAACTATGATCATGGTTCACAAAGATTCAATAAATTCAAAATAATTTGCAGAAAATTGAGGAGGATGAGTTTTTCGCAAGCATGTGTCAATTTTGAATATGACAATCAGATGTGCAAGACTCAAGCCACATTTCGAGAATCTAAGATATTGAGCTCACTCCTAAGTTAACAAAATATTTTCTCATCTATGGGTTTGGTAAATATATCGGACATTGTTTTTCGGTTCTCACATGTGAAATTGCAATGTCTCCTTTGATGGAGTGCTCTCTCAAGAAATGGTGCCGAATATCGATGTGTTTGGTCCTTGACTGTTCAGCTGGATTGTGGGCTATTTTGATGGCACTCATTGTCACATAGGAGGGGGAATATGGCGCAAGTTTATGCCATAGTCCCTAAGAGTTTGCCGCATCCAAATAAGTTGCGCACAACAACTTCCGGCGGTGATATACTCCGCTTCGGCTGTGGGAAAGAGCAATGGAGTTTTGTTTGTTTGAGGACCAAGACACTAGAGACCTACCAAGGAATTGGCAAGTTCCCGATGTACTCTTCCTATCATGTTTGCTCCCCGCATAGTTCGCATCAGAATATCCAGTGAGGTTAAACTTAGAGCCTTTGGGGTACCAAAGTCCTACGCTTGGTGTGTGAACTAAATATCTAATAATTCTTTTAACGGCGGTCAAATGACACACCTTAGGGACAGCTTGAAATCTAGCACACATACACACACTAATCATGATATCGGCCCTAGATGCACATAAGTAAAGTAATGAACCTATCATGTAATGATATACCTTTTGGTCCACACCTAGACCATCTTCATTAAGATCGATATGCCCATTGGTTGCCATTGGAGTCTTGATGGGTTTGGCCTTGTCCATGTCAAACTTTTTGAGGATGTCTTGTGTGTACTTCGTTTGACTTATGAACGTGCCTTCTTTGATTTGCTTGACTTGAAATCCTAGAAAAAACTTCAACTCCTCCATCATGGACATCTCAAAACATTCCGTCATTATCTTTGAAAACTCATCACAGAAAGCTTGATAGTAGAACCAAATATAATGTCATCGACATATATTTGGCAAAAAAAAACAAGTCATCATTAAAGTGCTTAGTAAACAAAGTTTAATCCACCTTCCCAATTTTGAAACCATTTTGAGTTAGAAAATCTCTAAGGCACTCATACCAAGATCTAGGATCTTGTTTGAGTCCATAGAGAGCCTTACGCAATTTGTACACATGGTTTGCGAATTCTTCATCTTCAAACCTTGGGGGTTGCTCCACATACACCTCTTCCTTGATTGGACCATTGAGGAATGCACTCTTGACGTCCATTTGCTATAGCTTAAAATCATGGTGAGTAGCAAAGGCAAGTAATATACGAATTGATTCAAGCCAGCTACGGGAGCAAAGGTTTCTTCGAAATCAAAACCTTTTACTTGTGAATACCCTTTGGACACAAGCCGTCCCTTGTTCCTTATAACCACCCCGTGCTCATCTTGTTCGTTGTGGAACACCCACTTGGTGCCTACTTCGCATTAGGCCTCTTCACAAGCTCCCATACTTGATTTCTTTCGAAGTTGTTGAGCTCTTCTTGCATGGCCATCACCCAATCCGGATCTCGTAGTGCTTCTTCACCCTTGTGGGGCTCCAAGGAAGAAACAAAAGATTAATGTTCACAAAATTTGCAACACGAGATCGAGTAGTTACCCCCTAGGAGATGTCTCCAAGTATGTTGTCAATGGGGTGGTCCCGTTGAACACTTTCGTGCACTCTTGGGTGTGGAGCTTGAGGTCTTGCGTCCTTATCTTTGTCTTCATCATTTTCATTGTCTCCCCCTTGATTGATGCCTCCATTTTCATCTTCTTGGAGTGCATCTTAGGGAACTTGATATTGGTTATTTGAGGAAGAGATTGCTTGATGTGTAGGATGGTCACTTTGAACACTTTCGTGCACTCTTGGGTGTGGAGCTTGAGGTCTTGCGTCCTTATCTTCGTCTTCCTCATTTTCATTGTCTCCCCCTTGATTGGTGCCTCCATTTTATTTTCTCGGGGTGCATCTTGGGGAACTTGATATTGGTTATTTGAGGAAGAGATTGCTTGATGTGTAGGATGGTCACTTGAGTATTGTGGTTGTTCTTGTGGTCGAATATCTCCAAGCGCCATCCTTCCTATCACCACTTGTGGAGCTTCTTCTTGATCTAGCACATGACGATCAACTTGCTCCACTTGGGAGCCATTAGTCTCATCAAACACTATGTCACGTGCCACTTCAACAATTCCGGAGGATTTGTTAAAGACACGATAGGTGTAAGTGTTTGAGTCATAACCAAGCAAGAAACCTCATCAGACGTAGAAGCAAACTTTGAAGTCCTAGGCTTCTTGTTAAGAATGTAGCATTTGCTCCCAAAAACACGAAAGTAAGAAATATTAAGAAATGTTGTGCTTGATACCGGTTAGGAGCTCATAAGATGTCTTCTTAAGTATGCAGTGAAGATACAACCTGTTTATGGCATGGCAAGCGGTGTTGACCGCTTCCGCACAAAACTGGTTCGACATCTTGTACTCAACAAGCATGGTTCTTGACATCTCAATTAAAGTCCTATTCTTCCTCTTGGCCACCCCATTTTGTTGAGGGGAGTAGGGGGCCGAGAACTCATGTTTGATGCCTTCTTCATCCAAAAATTCTTAAACTTGAGTATTCTTGAATTTTTACCGTTGTCACTCCTTATGGTCTTTAAAATTAAGGAGAACTCATTTTGAGCTCTCTTCAAGTATCTCTTGAGTATACCTTGAGTCTCACTCTTATCATGCAAAAAGAATACCCAAGTGCAACGTGAAAAATCATCAACAATAACAAGACCATATTTCTTACCGCCAATACTTATGTAGGCGATTGGACCGAAGAGATCCATGTGTAGATGCTCTAATGGTCTTGATGTTGTCATAATGTTCTTGGATGGATGTGGTGCTCCAACTTGTTTTCCGGCTTGGCATGCACTACATGGCCTATCCTTTTCAAACACAACATTCTTTAAACCACGGATGTGCTCGCCCTTAAGGAGTTTTTGCAAATTCCTCATCCCATAATGGTCTAGGCTTCTATGCCACAGCCATCCAATGTTAGTTTTTGCAATTAAGCATGTATCAAGTTGGGCTTTATTCGCGGAAAAATCCACAAGATAGAGATTTCCCTTGAGTACACCCTTAAAGGCAATTGAGTCATTGCTTCTCCTTGTGACGGTCACACCCTCATTAGTGAATAAATAATTATAACATTTGTCACATAGTTGTGATATGGACAAGAGGTTATAATCAAGTGAATCAATATGTAAAACATTTAAAAGAGTGTGATTAGGGGATATAGCAATTTTACCGGTGCCAAGGATTTTTCCTTGGCTATTGTCCCCAAAATAGATTCCTTCACTTGGATCTTCATTTAGCTCATACTCCACAAACATCTTCCTCTCTCTGGTCATATGATTAGTGCACCCGCTATCAAGAACTCTTTTGGTTCCACCAGATGATTATGCCTACAAGAAAGATTTAAGGCTAGGCTTTAGATACCCAAGCGGTGTTGGGTCCTTTGATGTTAGTCAAGAGGCACTTGGGCACCCACACACAAGGTTTAGGACTCTTGCGGTGTGGCCCAACATACCTAGCATAGGTCTTTCCAAACTTGTTCCTCAATAAAACATATGATGCATCAAAACCATGGAACAATGGATGAGGTTCTTTCTTAGGGATTTTGGGTGAAGTAGCAATGTTTTTCTCTTTATTGTTGTATGACCCTTCTTTGACAAAAACAATCAAGTCTTTGCCATTCTTGGGAGTTTTAGCGTTTTTCCTCATCTCCCTAGAATAACCAAGACCATCCTTGACAAGGGGATGCCTTGTGTTGGTGTATGCACTACGTGCATATGCCATCTTCTCCTTGTCAAAGATGCCACCCTTTGGTGCTTGATTGGTTTGTGCCAACTTATGCTCATCTTTAAGCTTTATGATCAAGTTTGAGCATTTACGAGGTTGAGATGCTTTGGATTTGACATTTGTGGAGGGTGAGCTTGTAGAGGAAGAAGGTGCATTGACCTTGAGAGACTTCACTTGTGTCTCAAGGATCATGTTAGCTTGTGTAAAACTAACATGTTCATCCTTGAGCACAATTGTAGTGTTCTCAAGGTTTGAGCAAGTTTCTTTGCACAAAGCGAGTTCACTCTCAAGTGCCTTGATTCTTTCTCTTTCAAGCTCCAAGAGCTCCTCAACCTCTTGACATCTCTCATTTTGTTGGATGAGCATGTCCTCTTGACGGTTGATGAGCTCTTCCTTCTCAAATATTTCCTCCGTCAACAATCTCAATCTTTTCAAAGTACTTTTACTCATGTCCTTAAGCATATGTTCATTTTCACTACTACTATCAAAATCATCATGAGAAGAAATTGAAGAAGAGGATTTAGATTTAACCTTCTTTCTTCCCTCCTTGGCGATGAGACACGTTGGCCTTGAAGTCTCCAAGTTTGGGAAGGGCTTGTTCTCCGTAGTTGTCTTCTTCATAGCAATGGTTGCTATCTTCCCTTCTTCATCAGAGGAGGATTCCTCATTTCAATCCCACTCCTCTCCAAGGTGGGCATGTCCGGATTGCCTCTTCTTCTTGAAGTACTTCTTCTCCTTAGACTTGTCCTCCTTCTTCTTCTTGTTTTCTTCATGTGGACAATCCACAATGAAGTGTCCATACTCCCCACAATTGTAGCAAGCCCTCTTTCATCTTGTCTTGGGCTTGTCTTTGCTCTTCCTTTCATTTTTGTAGCCCCCCCTCCTCCTTCTAAACATCCTCTTGAAGTTGTTGATGAAGAGTGCCTCTTCATCATCGGTGTCGGAGCTCTCTTCATCACTCTCGGTTGTAGAACATAGCTTCTTGCTCCATCATCTCATGGTTGATGATCCTCCCTAGCACCTCTTCGGGAGTCATCTTGTGAAAGCCCAGGCTCTCACGACTTAGTGAACAAAGAGAGACGTTTTGAGGCATAAATGCTCGAATCATCCTCTTTACCACCTCGTGGTTGGTCCACCAGGTGCTTCCATATGAGCGACTCTTGTTGATGAGGGTCTTGGGGCAGTCGTACATGTCTTGGGGGGACTCACCATCCATGATGGTAAACCTCCCAAGCTCTCCTTCGATCATCTCAATCTTCGCCTCCCTAATGACACGGTTGCCTTCATGCCGTCTTAAGGGTATCCCATATCTCCTTGGCAACATCCAACCCTTCTATGCGTTTAAACTCCTCTCGACTCACAGAAGATTTAATCACTCCAACAGCTTGAGCATTGCGATGGAGAAGTATGGCTTGTTCCAAAGTGATGTCTTCCTCATTCTTCGGAAGCTGAACACCTGTCATAACAATTTGGCACAAGCTAGGGTTTAAGGAAATGAGGTGCATCTTCATATTATGCTTCCACATAGAGTAATCATTTCCATCAAACTGAAGAGGTTTTTCAATGGGAATAGACAAATAATGATTGCTCATGGTAAGTTGCTCATAATTGTAAGGATACCGGGAGTAGTCTTGTGAACTACTCCCATTGTCAACGTTGGTCGAGGCAATTTTGTTGAGCTCCTTCTTAGGCACATTGAGCTTCTCATGAAGCGGTTCCTTGAGCATGCGAACTTCTCCGTCGTCATTTTGGTCGTCTTGAAGAATGTCGACGTTCTTCGTCTTTGTTTCATAGACGACCACCAGAACCTCGTTGTCAGCCCTTCCGGCTATTTCATCTCCGAGTTGTTAGACTCTTGTGGAGAAGTCTGCTCTGATACCGATTGAAAGTCGCCTAGAGGGGGTAAATAGACAATAAGACTTGAAATAGCTTAATCAAACGAGATTAAACTCCTGAGGCCGCACTTGTCCGGACAGGGCCGGACTAGTCCGCTCAAAACTGGGTGAAAACATAAAAACTTGGTTTTGACAAGTTATTTGCGGAATTTACGTTCAACCAAGATGTAAATAATGTATAGTAACTTAGTACAACTAAGATTGGAAGGTTCAAGCACTTAGATTACAAGATTTTAACAAAGATCAAATGTGAAAAGCAATATGAACCCTAATAGCAATACAAGTGATCACGAAAAGTAAAAGACAAGTGAGACAAGATTTATCCCGTTGTTCAGCTCCACGAAGAAGCCTACATCCACCTTGAGAAGTCCACACAAGGACCGGGTCTCACTTGACCCTTCTCTCACCAAACCACCACGAAGGCCGGTTTGGATTCCACTATATCAAAGGGTGATCACAAAGTTTGATTGGGGCTGCTCAGAAGTTGAGGCTCCCACAAATCAATACAATGAGGAGGACAGGAAGCTCAACTCACACAAGCCACACAACACCACAAAACACAATGTGCAAAGAGATGAAACTGAGAGCCATAGCGCGATGATCTTCCTTCAATCTCCTTCCCAAACCCTAATCTCCTCAAGATTTGGTCTTAGAGGGCTAGTAGGACGAGTAGAAGGCTTTGGATGGCTATAGGTCACTTGTGGTGGTGCTATGGTTCAAGACTCATTCAAATGAGACCGAGGGGTACCCTTTTTATTGGGGTCCCGAGCACCTTTTGTTGACCTCAGCAGAAGGGCGGACTAGTCCGGCCACTGGCCTCGGACTAGTCCGGCCCAATGGGACCACTGACCTCTAGTCAGGTCCCGACAACTTTCGCATTGAGCGACGATCGTCATGCTACCCGCTAAATTTCCAAATTCAAACGCTCACTAGACAACGGACTAGTCCGATCCAAAACGAACTAATCCGAAGTAGGATAGAAAGGTTTAGTATGTCCCAAAATGGACTCATCTGGGTAGGCCCAAACTAGTTTGGCAACAGAAGGTGGACTAGTACGTCCCTCTAGGGTTCTCTCGGTTTATCTCACTAAGTCTCAAACGGACTAGTCCGTACCCAAACGGGCAAGTCTGAACCTTTCCAGAGAGCTTTGGTCCATCCAAAAATGGACAATTCCAGTCTTCTGGGACATAGCTCCAAATTCACTAAGAATCACTCCAGAGACATTTGGTCCATCTCAAAATGGATTGGTCTGCCCGGCCGAACTAGTCCGGTCTTGAGGCCCAGACTAGTCCGGCCTCCTAGGGTCTTTTCTTATTTTTTTCTTCTCACTTAGGTGTTTCCCTCAACCACAACTTTGAGCCCCCTAGAATGATCCCAATGCACATGATACATCCACCCTCTCACATGACATGGCTTAAATAAGCACAACTCCATAGAAACCCTAATTTCTACGCTTGATCCTTCGACGCCCGTTTTATCCTTTTCCCTTTTCAGGGATTTCATTCATGTTATCCATCATTCCTGTGCTTAAGATCAACTCAGCTCATTATCCTCTTAATTGTCATCATCAATCATCCAAAACCTACATGGATGCCTAAATGCACTTTCACAAAGCAAAGAAGAGAGACTGATGGCCCCTTATATAAGGTGTTGTAACGCAAAATGGAGACGAGCTTCGCTGCGAAGCACATTTCCTATGATCGACGTCTCCCTCTGCTCTGCAAAAAGAGAGACGTTCTCTAACAGAAAGCGTGTATCTGATTCCATACATCACATTTAGCTTCGTGATTTTCTCCATTTTGCTTTGGTTCACTGTTGATATCAGACATGTCACTTGAAAACTAAATCAGTACTTGTCCCGAATATAATCAAATCCTTCCTTATGATACCTAAGGAGCACGATGAACAAGATACACATTCACTCATTCAAATAGTTGAAGAACGCACAAGATAATATTTAATCACATAGATGAACAAAGATAGATTTCATTCATTAACAATATTTACAAAACAGAAGCAACTAAAAACAACAAAGAAAAACTAATTCCTACTCGTACTCCTACTCCTCCTCCTCCTCCTTCTCTTCATCTTCCTCCTCCTCGTCCTCCGGCGGCGACTCCGGCACCGGTGCAACAGGATACTGGGTCGGGTGCTCTGGTTGCATCGGCTGCTCCGGCTATGCCAGTTGCACCAGCGGTGCAACCCTGTGAATGAGGTTGCTCTCCGTCGCCTCCACCAGGTTTCTGCGGCCCTTGGAGCCAAGCACCTGGGCCATCATCTCGAATAGAATGTCGAGTTGATCGGCCACACCCATGAGGGCAAAGAGGTAGTGGTCGATGGTACCCATTCCTGTAAACTGGGGAATGGTACCCAGACCCAAGGAACTCATGGCGCAAGATGTATTGTTGTACGCCTCCTGCGCCATAAGGTAGCGCTGCTCGATGTTGAACCTCTCGGGGGAGCTGCATCACAGTTTCTTGCAGGGTGGCTCTCTCAGCGGGCTTGGCGGCGGAAGGTAGTCCATGGTGGTGGTGGGTCGTCGGGGCAGAGAAGACGAAGAAAAGAAGAGGATTCAAAGTGAGTGACGCGCTTGTGGAGAACTCACTGGCGATGGCGCATCTTAAATAAGGTCTGCGCGGAGTCGTCGAGGGAGCGGCTGGTTTCTCGCGCATTGATGGAACGATGGGACACGTCGATACCGCCTCGAGGAAACAAAAGGTCGCGCACGGACGTCGCACGCGTCTCTGCACCACGTCGCCGAAATTAAGTCCTCCACAGACCTCGTCTCGCGCGTCTCCCTTTTGACTATGGAAGACGTGCTTTAGGTTAACACGCGTCTCTCTTTGTTATAGCGCGTCTCACATTTATCTCCCTCGTTTCTTCGTCTCTTCGACAATGGAAGACGCTCTTTAACTTAACGCGCGTCTTGCATTTATCTCTCTCATCTCTTCTTCGCCTCCGGTGCTCCTGTATCACTAATTGACCAATGGTCCTTTACTAATCGACCAACTCCAGTGTGACTGCCTCCTCTATTTACCATCACCGTTGTCATCGTCATTTCCGTACTTGTCATCGTCATCATCGCTGTCCTCGTCGTCGTTGCCGTCCTCGACGTCGTTGCCATCCTCGTCGTCGTCGTTGTCGCCGCCCCGTCCTCCTCGTCGTCATCACTGTTCATGGCTGGTATCGGCTTGGCGCGTAGTCGACTGAAGGAGGAGCACTTGGCGTGGCGCAAGAATCATCCCCATGTATGTACATATTGCACACCGGTTGCATAGTTGTATATATGTAGATCTGCAATGGACCGATGAACTTAACTTTAGTTTTGTTTTTCCGTCTGTGTAGCGTTTCTCTGCGATGCCTGAATCGGGAGATTTATTGAAGTGACAATGCATTGTCCCCGGCAAAGAAGGGGTAAGTTATGAAGAACAAGCACAATATTAGTTAAACCATCGTCCTGCTATTAATGAATTTCCTTTGTAGACTGACTGCGAAGGTGGTCACTACCCCTGAAAATCTCCTTCTCAGAGGACTATCCATTGTTGCCTCCATGATGCGCCTTTCCAAGTGGTTTTTCCACCCAAATGTCCAACGCTCAGGAGCACTCTGCATTGGAATTCTTGATCAATAGACTGCAAGATAGACCTATTTGGCTCATGTAATTAGTAATTGTTGCCGAACTTATTTGAACTGGTTTCTTATGTTTCTTAAATTGATATTTCATAGGGGTGGTGCACTGGTTTTACAATCAAAACTATACTACATGAAGTTCAGCGTTTGCTGCATCAGCCAAATGCGCCCGATGTTTAAAATGATTGCTATAATCAACTTATCAAGGTTAGACACTTTGTGTTAGTGACCAATGTAGGTTATTCATTCCTCCTTCGACATTAGTCAATTTAAAGAATGTCAATATTTTTAGTATCTAGGGCAATATAAGAGACATGTTCGGGAGCAAGCTGGACAATACAGTTTAGATTGATGGATGGGAGCTTTGGGAATAAGTTTAGATTCGAAATTAGTTTAGAGGGAACACAGCGTATGAACTATGAAATTAATTGAGTTGCAAATTATCTTTGAATTGCAATGTTGTAAAACCCCACTTTTATGGCATGTTAAGTTCATATGGGTTTTGTGATCAACTATTTTGGATCTCCAATATAATGGTACACATGAACTATGCCATCCAAAACTTATCTTGCACTCTTTGTTAGATTCTTTTATCATAGGTATTAGACTTCACCATGAATCCAAATTATATTCTATTCACCTTTTAAGAATAAGAATTTTTGGATAAGGATTAGTAAGCAATGCACAATGAAACCCTAATAAGCTCTAAACCAAATATTCAAATTAAGGGCTCTAAATTTTTCCATGAGGTCCTAAATTCCTCAATAGCATGCTTACAAAGTTTCAAGATTTTAGAAACTCATCTACTATTTTTATTGAGGTGCTTAGCAAATTTGAATCAAATTCAAATCTGAATTTTTAATTCTTCTCCAACTTCTTTAAACATAAGAATTGAGTTCACCATTGTGTTCAGAATAATTCATTTGCCATCTCCACAAAATTTCATGATTTTTGGAGTTGATCTTCTATTTTTAAATGAATTAGTAACTGAGCTGTGGGGAGAATCACTGGACAGTGGGCCCCACATGTCAGCTCCCCTTTTAAACGGATCAGCTCAACCCCGACACCTCTGCACCGCCGCGCCCCCGCTCGACACCGCGCGCGCGCATGCAGCTCCAGCGAGCTGCCTGCCTGCTCGCCGCGGCCCTATAAAAGGCCGGCCGAAGCCCCCTTTAATCCTCATCCCCGATCACAGCTCCATTGCCTCGCCACAATTCTTCCGCCGCGCGCCATCGCCGCCGCTCGCCACTGCTCCGCGGCGTGCAGCCGTTCCGCGCCGTTTCAAGCCTAGCTCCAAAGAGCAAAAAGGTGCGCCTGATCAAACTCTAGCTCATGGTACAAACCGTTTCCCTTATCGTTGAAGCCTGAGCAAGATATTGTTCGTTTCCTCTACGGCCGAGGGTAGATAGCTAGCTATGATTTCATGTCAAATTCCTTTTCGACAAGCAATCATCCTTTGCAATTACTTAGAGATAGTTTCTATAGGCCCTAGCGATCCTGTCTGAGCAAAAACCTTTAAGGATCATCAAGCAACGGCTCTGAATTTCGAGTTTTGCTCGCCGCCGGTGAGAAAACCTCGGTTCACCGTCGAACTCATGATTCCCGGCAACTCACTCCCCTTCTGCGCCCATATCCTTGAACTCCATCATCCCAGGAAGGTTTTGGAGCAATTCCCAAGTGATTTGAGCTACTCTATAGAGAGTTCTATGATGCCCGAGCGCTCATCGCCGCCACCGCCGTCGCACGACCTTTTCCGGCGAGCTTCAAGACCCACTGACCTCACCATCGTGCTCAGCGACCCCAAAAACCCCCAGGCGGCAAGTTTCCGCGAATCTGGTGCGTTGGATTGGCCGGCGGCGAGGCTCGCCGGAGAGCACCGCCGCGGGAGCCCCGCGCGCCGCCCGCGTCGGGAGGTAGAAGACGACGCGGCGGGTCCCGCGTGTCAGCGGCGGTAAATCCCGTCGGATCAGGTGTGGCCACGGGATTTGCTGTGGCTACGCGGTGGGAATCTGTGGCCCCCGTGTGGCTTAAATACTATTGGTTCATTTTAAAACAGTGGGGCCCACGAGTTAAATCAAATTAGGAAATTATTCCAGATTAGACTCCAACTTAGAAAAATCCATAACTTTCTGTAGGATACTCCAAAAATCTTCAAACAGATTTTGTTCGAAAGCCCTTGAGCTCTAGTTTCTGTCAATACCAATTAGGTTTTGTGGAACTCAGAGTTAAATTCTGTAGAAAATGATCTTTCTTAATGCAAATGCAATTTTTCCAGACAAGATATCCATGGGAAAATTCCCCAAAATTCACATTAAATTTATTGTCCTATTCTTGATTATCAGGCAAAGTTTGGGAGCCATAACACCTGTTTAAATCTCTGGATAATTCAATTTCCTTTTTCAGTTATTGAATTTTCACAGCTATTAGGTTGCTTTATTAGGTCCCAAAATTTTACTGAGTCTTCCATTAGTCATACCCTAGCTCCTGTTAAAGTCTTGGATTTAATTAACCTACTATACTAGTCCTAAATCAGTTACAAACCAAATATTGATTTAATGTCTCGAAACTCAATTATAAAGTAAATCCAGAAATTCTTGCCGAATTAGAAATACAATAACTCCTTCCCCACAGCTTAGAAAATTATGAAACAAATTTTGCTAAGACCAGAACCACTCCCTCCATCTTGATTATCAACTGTTAGCTAGGTTCAAGCTACAGTTTCCTCTTGGAAATTTTTGGAAGTTGGTTTGCTTGCCATACTTTCGGAGACCACAATCTGCTATGATCATCTCCTGTTCTTTGCAAGAGCTTTGATCATATTCCCTAGTATCTACCATCGAAATTCCAAAGCCAATTAAGGTCCCTGTCATATAGTGATCACCATGAATTAATTTATGGTCTTAAAATAAATAAATTTCAAAGTCATTTATATATCCATGTTATCTGCATATCGTATAGTGACCGAAGTCGAGGAGGAGCCAGAAGCCTTGGAAGAGAACCTTCCAATTTTTAACTCAGAACCTGACCTGCAACAAGGCAAGCCCCGGTTTGCATTTAAGCCGTTTATGAGCTTTTGCTTTATCACTATGATGAATAGTATATGAATTGTGCATTACGTTTAGGGTGAATGATACTCCACTTGCATGACCAAAAATCCCAGGGGTTTATTTGGCACGAGTTACAGTTTGACCTATAGTAACTGCTTTGCTAATGCATAGGAAATCCGGTAGAAGTCGAGTAGTTGGAATCTACTCGCGAGAGATGTATCTCACAGGATTGGTTGAATAGAAAATGGCTTAATATAATGAAACTGAGACCGGGTAGGGAATGGATAGGAAGCGGCGAGAATTGAGTCTCGGTCGCATAGCCCTGCCTGTGTTGATTAAGGCCCGTCCGTATGCGGCCCCGCTGGACAAGCTTGAATTGTACCGGCAATATAATGGACATATGGAATCCAATAAACTGACGTAGCTTGGTCACTTGGGTGTCGAGGCATACCGTTCCATTTTATAGGTGTGGGTTGAGGGTAGCAAGGTGTAAATCCGCTGGTGGGCACGTCAGAGTACGCCCCACGCAGGGACCTCCTGCCCGTGACGGATCGACCGGTTCGGCATTTGAGTGTCTTGCGAAAGGTTGCCATATACGCCTAGTACTGAAGTGTTATGTAGGTACGGGTGTGCTCGCTGACACCTCCGAACGACGTATGTGTCGTGTTGTCCGGGTGAGTCCTGATTGCAATCACTGTCCCTCGCAGTAATAGAGTACCACTTGTTCACTGTGTCGTGACGTAGTAAATACTAAAGAAGTCGGGAAAGTCATATGATATTGAATTATAATTACTTTGCAACTTTGTTTGGTTTGGAGATAGTATAACTAAAGATTTACAATTTCCCCATACTTTAGCTGTAATAGCATTATGTGCTTTGGGCATGTCATATCATCGGTAAAGCGTTTCTTGTTTGATTGTGGAGCCCATGATGTGCCGTGCTCAGAGAATGTCATTTGCTACTTAAAACTTGGTTATAAGGATCCACTTGTAGGCGAGTTATTTTTGCTATTCCTTACCTATGTTTAGTGTCCCCGTGCATCTGTCTAGTGAGACGGTTAAGCCTTGCTGAGCCTTAAGCTCACGTTTGCAGTTAACGAGTTTTTGCAGGTTACCCTATTGAGGATGGGTTTGACGATGAGGCAACACCCCCTCCAGGGTGTACAGCCGAGTGGGAACCCTGCACGCCGCCATAGTTTGAGTGTTGCTAGTGCAAAGTATCCCTGGCATGGAAAACTTTGCTTTTTGCATAGCTAGTGCTGAGAGCGTAGCTATGGTATGTATATATTTCTTTACATCCGCTAGTATTGTGAAAACTTCCGCTGTGTAGTAAATAAAAGACTTGGTATTGTACTTTATTCTGGTTCTATTCTTGTAAACTGTTTGGTGTCGCATCGCACGACACCACCCAATGAGATCCTCGGATGTGTGGACTCCGGTCCCCACAGACATGGTATCAGAGCTTCGTTGGGAACAGTGTACCGGAAAAGAACATATTTTCAAAAATTAGGAACTTGAGTGAGGAATTAGTTATATGCCGTTATAAGGAGTATTATTAGTATAAGATATAAAGGTGGTAAACTAACTATGTGTTATTATATTCTGTAACGACGCTCCGACATCAGGTAAGAGGTAAGGTACGCCACCGAGAGCGGATCAATCTCGGTAAGCTCAGCATACGAGAGGTGGTATGTGAAATTTCCGTGGCTTGGCACGGAAAGTCAATATGAGTCTTTGAAACTTTCCATGTTTCTAAGAACATATGACACGCGGTACCCCAGCGTGGCACAAAGTTAGAGGGAAACCCCGTCGGGTGGTATGTAACCCGATAGTATGTTCTCATATCTATGAGAACATGCGAACACGTATGCCCGAGCGTGTATAAACCGGATCGTACGGGAGTCTTTGCTGTACAGACGTATTTACAGCCATGTACCTCGAGACATGGCCTCGCTCGAGGACGACTCACGCCAGAGTCGTATGTATTTACTTTTAGTTATATATTATTGTGACTGCCTGCCGTGTTTCCCCGTGCCGCCCTTGAGGTGCGAAGGTGTGAAAGGGGATTGTTTGTCTTCTGCAGGTAACCTAACTCCGGTAGCAACCCGTGTAGAAGCCGTTTGCGAGGGAACGATATAGGAACCACCTATAGACGTAACCGGATGTACCGGATAGAATTTCCTTTCGTGAGGCACGTAGCACCGTCAGTATCAAACATGATACTAGACCCTCCCCAACGACAGAATGGTTGCATTGTGTTTTGAGAAAGTCCGACTATCAGATACTGATAATTTCGGGCTCGACTTGATAAGGTGGATAGAACCAAGATTCTTGTTTTCTGGTAGAAGTAGCTCAACTTCGCCAGGTTGTAATCTTGGTTAGCAATTAGATATCATGAGAGTATCCTACATGGATGGAAAGCTCGTGAAGGTCTCTCCAACTTTTCCGTTGACCATAAAGACAGAAAAGCTTGTTAATCTGTTGAAAACTGGGGTTTACTGCAATTACTCCATATGAACCCACCTTTGTACCGTTTCTGTATTCTTGCCATAACTCACTGTAGAAAAATCCACTACCTTATTGGGATATATGTTTGAGAAGGGTAGGTGGAGATTCACGAGTTTGTTTTGGGGAGTCCTTCCTGATTTTAATTGGAGTTTAACCAAATTGGGAAGTCAGCACAGTAAACTGCATGGCTGCTGATGCAAACCAGTCAGCTTTACTGTTGAGTTTGGATAATTATAACCCCTAATCCAGAACAGTGATATGGTTACGCATGTACATTTCTGGAAAGCTTAGGAAGTCATCTATCAACTTTATTTATCACTCCTGACCTGAATCTAGGTGTAGCTATGCCTAATTCCATTTGTCGCAAATTTGGTTCCTGCAGTCCAGAACTTGGAACAGTTTGCACCTAATTGTGAATTGATGCATAATACCTTCATGACAAGGTTGTCGTGGTGGAACTTCTTTAGTTCTGGATTGTTAACACGATGTTACTCAATGTTTATTTTGACACTACCTCAATATCTTATCATGATGAACCTGTATAGAATGTGGAGATAAGCCCATATACAGGGGAGGTTCTGTCAAAATTTTCAGAACCCTTGAGTCAACTTAAAACTGGTATAGATTGTTCATACTAGTTCAACAGTGGCTGTATGAGTACAATCTGGAAAGGTTTTGAAGTGTACTACAATTTTTGTATTCAACATAAAGTTTAGTTCTGACTTCTTCTGTATGAAACTTACGGGTTACTGCAGATAGGTCAGATAAACCAGAACTGTACTCATTTTCAGATTGCAGCTTTGACTGAACCAATTGATTATGGATATTTCTTTTTGTCCCACATCACCAGTGATTGGGTCGAATACTTAAACGGTGTATTGACATTCGGGTATATTTGTCCACAGATGGCAGCACCAAGAATTCAGTTGCCTAATGGATGGGTGTTCTCAACATGCACCGGGCACGCCGGTTTTCCGGACGTGTTTGCACGGTTGCTCGGCCAGTTTGGCTATTTGGTGTTACCTAGCTATTGGGGCAAGAAGTTCCAGGAGGGCGGTATGTGGAGTTGCACCATCTACGTCGATGTGCCTGCCGGTCCACCGCACCTCGGATGGGCTCCATACTCCATCAAGATCAAAGGATTGATATTAGAAGAAACATGGAGCTACGCCGCAAGTGTTGCCATAGGGAGGTTTTGCAAACTCCATTACCGTCATCTGGTGGGTACTCCGTATGAGTTCTTTCCAGTCAACGGCAGAGCTTCTGAAGCCTGGGCAACCCGCTTGCTTGCGGAGGTGGGAGAGCATGGCGAAACATCCGCAACAGCCTTAGCGATGTATGCAGCAGCCTCACATCGTGAAAAGGGTAATCAGAGGACATGCATAAAAGAATTGACAAACAATCTGAAGCAAGCCATGAAGCGAGCAAATCACTTTGAGTGGGCAAATGACGGACTTAGGGATATGATGGCTCCTCTTAATCATCGTTTGAACCTTAGGGAGAATCAATGGCATGACGCTGTTATGGATTTGGCCGCGTCTCGCCAGGAGACTCTAGAGAGAGATATTGATCTGGAGGCAAGCCTACTTTATGGGCACCAACGGGACACACAGTTGAACGTGGTGACTGCAGACAGGGATCAGTCCAGAGTAGAAGCTCAGAGCTGGAAGACCAGCTGTGAACAGGCTCAGCAAGAGAATGAGGCCTGGGGGATGTTTATGATACAGGCAGATTGGCAAGCTATGGCTGCCAAGAAGACGTTGATGTTGAACGATGTATCAACTTCTACTCCAGCACCCGTATCAGAGGTGCCTAGCCCTGAAGATGAAGAAGAAGAAGAAGACCCAGAGGAACTTGAATACGTCGAGTAGAGCGTATTGAAGTTAGATGTGGTAGCACTTCCGCCAACACCGGGCGGCATATAGTTACATGGTTGCTAGTGTTTCTCTTTTGTGACCATGTTTGTGTCATATTAAGAGTAATGGTTGTGGTGTCTAGCTAACTAGATGAGTATGACATGTCAGGAAGGCCAAGTATGGTAGAGATGTGTTTCCATAAAGGGAGTCCATCATTTTGGGTTTACTACTGTAAACTTGGTCTTGAGATGATATATTTTGTATAAAGTTTGTGCTTTATCAATATATGTAAATGTCATGCATCGTCTATTATTGTCTACCGCATTTCTAAGGGAGGATAAACTTGAGGCAATGGGACTTACCGTGTTATTCATTATATTGCAGTATGGTGCGTACTCGTACAGCCTCAGAGGTGGGAGGATCTAGTGGAGGACAGGGGGATGACACACCACCCCCGGGGCAGAATACGCCTCAGACGCAACCACCTCCACCACCTCCAACCACACTCCCCAGGAGTCTCGCGGAGGTTCTCGCTGCAGTGCTCGGCTCGCGCGACGAGCAAACCGAGTTACTGCGGACGTTGGTGCAGCACTCGTCCCGTCAAGGGGGACGACAGGATGATGGACCGCGTCAGCAATTTCAGAGTTCCTACTCTGATTTCTCATCGACACACCCACCGGTATTCAGAGAAGCCGATGAACCGTTGGACGCGGATAACTGGCTCCGCACCATTGAAGGAAAGTTCAGTTTACTCGCGGTAACCGAACAGCAGAAGACATTGTTTGCAGCGCAACAACTGCAGGGGTCTGCCGGTGCGTGGTGGGCCAATTACCTTGCCGCACGCCCCGCAGGCCATGTTGTAAGTTGGACCGAATTCCGGGAGGCATTTCGCGCCTACCACATCCCTCCCGGGATTATGAGGAGGAAGCTTCAAGAGTTCTTGGAGCTAAGACAAGGAAGAAGGAGTGCATACGAATACTCCAAATCATTCAACCACTTGGCCCAATATGCTCAGGACCAAGTGAATACCGAAGATCGGAAGCGGGAATGTTTCTACCGGGGTTTGAACCCCAAGTTGAAGGACAAGCTTGTCCTGTTCAACCGCGGCAACTTCAACGACATAGTCAATGCCGCTATCATGCAGGAGGACGCTACGCGCGAGCTGTCCTCCGATAAAAAGAAGAGGGGTGCTCCACAGAGCAGCGGAGGTGGTACTCCTCAGAAGTACCGTATGGTGTATCGATCACCATCCGGCCAGAGGTGGCAGCCGCCATCGCGACCACCAATGTTCCGTGGTCGTCAGTTCAACAACGGCGGATTTCGGCCGCAGCAACAACAGGGGGTGGTTCCACGTGCACTTCCACCTCCACCACGTGCACCGGGATTCCGTCCTCCCCTTCGTATTGGCCAAACCCCGTACACGTGTTTCACGTGTGGACGTACGGGGCACTTCGCCAAGGATTGTCCGCAGAATCGACAAAGCGGAGGGCAATCATCTTACCAGGGGGCCAACCAGCCCCGCAATCAGTTCAAGAAGCCAGCCACCAGACCCGGCAACATCCACCACCTCGCCATCGAGGGCGTTCCGGAAGGCGCACCCGTGCTCACGGGTACGTTCTCTGTCTTAAATCATTCCGTAGTCATACTTTTTGACTCCGGAGCTTCACACAATGTCATTAGTAAATCTTTGGTCGTTAAAAGTCAATTGCCTGTTATCTCCACAAAAACTCCATATATGATTTGCACCCCAGCAGGGAGGGTAGAAACATATGAGGTAGCCCATAAAGTGCCTCTTGACCTAGATGGGAACGTCTATCCTACCTCTTTCATTATCCTAGAAACTCAAAAGCTAGATATCATCTTAGGAATGGCATGGTTGCAATACCATGGTGCTATCCTTGATATCGTTCCTCGAAAAATTTATCTAAACTCTCCACTCCATCAGCCCCAGGTTCTCAATCTTGAGAACATCATTCCATTAGACCCATCCACTCACAACACCGAGGTCATGGAACTTAAGAATATTCCGGTAGTATGTGAATACCCCGACGTGTTTCCTGAAGATCTCCCTGGGATGCCACCAGAAAGGGATATAGAGTTCAAGATTGAACTTGCGCCCGGAACAGTGCCAGTTTCAAGACCACCCTACAAGATGGCACCCAAGGAACTTGCAGAACTGAAGGAACAATTAATTGAACTTGAGAGCAAAGGTTTTATTCGTCCAAGTTCATCACCATGGGGTTGTTCTGCACTGTTTGTAGAAAAGAAAGATAAGACCTTGAGGCTATGTGTAGACTATCGTCCACTTAATGCTGTCACCATCAAGAACAAGTATCCACTACCGCGCATTGATATTCTTTTCGATCAATTAGTGGGTGCTAAAGTGTTTTCGAAGATGGATCTTCGTTCTGGTTATCATCAAATTAGAATCCGACCAGAAGATATATCCAAGACAGCATTCTCAACAAGGTATGGACTGTATGAGTATCTGGTTATGTCCTTCGGATTAACCAACGCCCCGGCTCATTTCATGTATCTCATGAACTCAGTGTTCATGCCGGAATTGGACAAGTTCGTCGTGGTCTTCATTGACGACATACTTGTGTATTCAAAATCCGAAGAAGAACATGCTCAACACTTGCATATTGTGCTTCAGCGATTACGGGACCATCAGTTGTATGCTAAGTTCAGCAAGTGTGAATTCTGGATCAACCAGGTGCCATTTTTAGGGCACATCATTTCAGCAGAAGGTATTGCAGTTGATCCAAGCAAGATCAGGCAAGTCCTCAAATGGGAGTCTCCAAAGTCTGTACATGAAGTCCGAAGTTTCCTGGGTTTAGCAGGATATTACCGGAGGTTTATACCCAGTTTCTCCAAAATAGCTAAACCAATGACAGAACTTCTGAAGAAAGGACAAAAGTATGTATGGACCGAGGCATGTGAGGCAGGTTTCAAAGCATTGGTGAAACACCTTACAACGGCACCAGTTTTAGCCCAACCAGACACTACCAATGCATTTGATGTCTATTGCGATGCATCTGGGATTGGTTTAGGTTGTGTGTTAATGCAAGAGCGAAGAGTGATCGCGTATGGATCACGACAGCTTCGGAACCACGAGCAGCACTACCCGACTCATGATCTTGAACTGGCTGCTGTGGTGCTAGCATTGAAGATGTGGAGGCATTATCTACTGGGTAATTTAGTACACCTCTACACTGATCACAAAAGCTTGAAATACATCTTCACCCAGAAGGATTTGAATATGCGACAAAGGCGATGGTTAGAATTGATCAAGGATTATGAGATTGAGATCCACTACCATCCAGGCAAGGCGAATGTAGTCGCCGATGCACTGAGCCGCAAGTCCCATATCAACAATCTTTCCATTACCTCGATGGAGGGAAAAGAAGAACTGAGTCTTTACTTGGTTCCATATGGGGCGCTCTACAATCTCGCTCTCATTCCTACCATCAGATAGGATATTATGGCAGCTCAGAGGGCGGACAAGGGGATGTCACATATTCAGCAAAGAATAAAGAAGGGGGAGATGAAATGCTTCTGAAGTGACGATGAAGGTACCCTCTGGTTTAACGACCGTATAGTGGTACCCCGAAACATGGAACTTCGGAGGAAGATACTGGATGAAGCTCATTTATCCAAGTATTCCATTCATCCGGGAAGTAACAAAATGTACCAAGATTTAAGAAAGAAGTTCTGGTGGACTCGGATGAAGCGGGAAGTAGCTAAATATGTATCCGAGTGTGATACGTGCCGGCGAGTGAAGGCCGACCATATGAAAGCAGCAGGACAGCTTCAACCTTTAAGCATACCAGCTTGGAAATGGGAGGATATCAGCATGGATTTCATTGTTGGGTTGCCTCCCACTCTCCATAAGCACGACTCAATTTGGGTGATAGTTGACCGACTGACTAAGACGGCGCATTTCATTCCCGTCAATACCAACTATCATTCCTCTAGATACGCGGAGTTATATATTGCCAGAATCGTATGCCTCCACGGAATACCCCGCACCATCATCTCAGATCGTGGGGCTGTATTTGTTTCGCGATTCTGGGAGCATCTCCACGCTGCACTGGGGACCAAGTTAATTAGGAGCTCGGCCTATCATCCTCAGACTGATGGACAAACTGAACGGGTGAATCAAGTGCTTGAGGACATGCTTCGTGCCTGTGCCATCCACCATGGTAAGAATTGGGATGACCATCTACCATTGGCAGAATTCTCGTACAACAACGGTTACCAGGCTAGCATCCAGATGGCGCCATATGAAGCTCTTTATGGCCGCAAGTGTCGCACACCCTTGAACTGGTGCGAATCATGTGAACGGGCAGTGTACGGCATCGACTTAGTAAATGAAGCCGAGGATCGAGTTCGCACTATTCAGGCGAATCTCAAAGCTGCTCAGTCTCGTCAGAAGAGCTACGCAGACAAACGACGTCGACCTCTTCACTTCGAAGTTGGAGATCAAGTTTATCTCCGAGTATCCCCTATGAAGGGTATCCATCGCTTCGGGGTAAAAGGGAAGCTAGCCCCCTGCTTTATTGGGCCTTTCGCAATAATCGAAAGATGCGGACCTGTGGCATATCAATTGGAGTTACCAACGTCACTTTTCGGAGTCCACAATGTGTTCCACATTTCCCAATTGCGGAAATGCCTTAAGACTCCAGCTGATATCCGCATAGAGGATTTGGAAGCTCTCCAACCAGATCTCACCTATTCCGAGCATCCAACTCAGATCATCGATGAAAAGACTCGCACCACAAGAAGCCGCACCTTGCGTTTCTACAAGATCTTGTGGAGCCACCACAGTGCCGAAGAGGCCACGTGGGAAAGCGAGGAGTATCTTAGAACGAACTATCCGGACTTGTTAGCGGCATATGTTCGATAGATCCTTTTTCCTTTGCCTTCTTTTGTAATCTCGGGACGAGATTCTTTTAAGGGGGGAGGAATGTAAAACCCCACTTTTATGGCATGTTAAGTTCATATGGGTTTTGTGATCAACTATTTTGGATCTCCAATATAATGGTACACATGAACTATGCCATCCAAAACTTATCTTGCACTCTTTGTTAGATTCTTTTATCATAGGTATTAGACTTCACCATGAATCCAAATTATATTCTATTCACCTTTTAAGAATAAGAATTTTTGGATAAGGATTAGTAAGCAATGCACAATGAAGCCCTAATAAGCTCTAAACCAAATATTCAAATTAAGGGCTCTAAATTTTTCCATGAGGTCCTAAATTCCTCAATAGCATGCTTACAAAGTTTCAAGATTTTAGAAACTCATCTACTATTTTTATTGAGGTGCTTAGCAAATTTGAATCAAATTCAAATCTGAATTTTTAATTCTTCTCCAACTTCTTTAAACATAAGAATTGAGTTCACCATTGTGTTCAGAATAATTCATTTGCCATCTCCACAAAATTTCATGATTTTTGGAGTTGATCTTCTATTTTTAAATGAATTAGTAACTGAGCTGTGGGGAGAATCACTGGACAGTGGGCCCCACATGTCAGCTCCCCTTTTAAACGGATCAGCTCAACCCCGACACCTCTGCACCGCCGCGCCCCCGCTCGACACCGCGCGCGCGCATGCAGCTCCAGCGAGCTGCCTGCCTGCTCGCCGCGACCCTATAAAAGGCCGGCCGAAGCCCCCTTTAATCCTCATCCCCGATCACAGCTCCATTGCCTCGCCACAATTCTTCCGCCGCGCGCCATCGCCGCCGCTCGCCACTGCTCCGCGGCGTGCCGCCGTTCCGCGCCGTTTCAAGCCTAGCTCCAAAGAGCAAAAAGGTGCACCTGATCAAACTCTAGCTCATGGTACAAACTGTTTCCCTTATCGTTGAAGCCTGAGCAAGATATTGTTCGTTTCCTCTACGGCCGAGGGTAGATAGCTAGCTATGATTTCATGTCAAATTCCTTTTCGACAAGCAATCATCCTTTGCAATTACTTAGAGATAGTTTCTATAGGCCCTAGCGATCCTGTCTGAGCAAAAACCTTTAAGGATCATCAAGCAACGGCTCTGAATTTCGAGTTTTGCTCGCCGCCGGTGAGAAAACCTCGGTTCACCGTCGAACTCATGATTCCCGGCAACTCACTCCCCTTCTGCGCCCATATCCTTGAACTCCATCATCCCAGGAAGGTTTTGGAGCAATTCCCAAGTGATTTGAGCTACTCTATAGAGAGTTCTATGATGCCCGAGCGCTCATCGCCGCCACCGCCGTCACACGACCTTTTCCGGCGAGCTTCAAGACCCACTGACCTCACCATCGTGCTCAGCGACCCCAAAAACCCCCAGGCGGCAAGTTTCCGCGAATCTGGTGCGTTGGATTGGCCGGCGGCGAGGCTCGCCGGAGAGCACCGCCGCGGGAGCCCCGCGCGCCGCCCGCGTCGGGAGGTAGAAGACGACGCGGCGGGTCCCGCGTGTCAGCGGCGGTAAATCCCGTCGGATCAGGTGTGGCCACGGGATTTGCTGTGGCTACGCGGTGGGAATCTGTGGCCCCCGTGTGGCTTAAATACTATTGGTTCATTTTAAAACAGTGGGGCCCACGAGTTAAATCAAATTAGGAAATTATTCCAGATTAGACTCCAACTTAGAAAAATCCATAACTTTCTGTAGGATACTCCAAAAATCTTCAAACAAATTTTGTTCGAAAGCCCTTGAGCTCTAGTTTCTGTCAATACCAATTAGGTTCTGTGGAACTCAGAGTTAAATTCTGTAGAAAATGATCTTTCTTAATGCAAATGCAATTTTTCCAGACAAGATATCCATGGTAAAATTCCCCAAAATTCACATTAAATTTATTGTCCTATTCTTGATTATCAGGCAAAGTTTGGGAGCCATAACACCTGTTTAACTCTCTGGATAATTCAATTTCCTTTTTCAGTTATTGAATTTTCACAGCTATTAGGTTGCTTTATTAGGTCCCAAAATTTTACTGAGTCTTCCATTAGTCATACCCTAGCTCCTGTTAAAGTCTTGGATTTAATTAACCTACTATACTAGTCCTAAATCAGTTACAAACCAAATATTGATTTAATGTCTCGAAACTCAATTATAAAGTAAATCCAGAAATTCTTGCCGAATTAGAAATACAATAACTCCTTCCCCACAGCTTAGAAAATTATGAAACAAATTTTGCTAAGACCAGAACCACTCCCTCCATCTTGATTATCAACTGTTAGCTAGGTTCAAGCTACAGTTTCCTCTCGGAAATTTTTGGAAGTTGGTTTGCTTGCCATACTTTCGGAGACCACAATCTGCTATGATCATCTCCTGTTCTTTGCAAGAGCTTTGATCATATTCCCTAGTATCTACCATCGAAATTCCAAAGCCAATTAAGGTCCCTGTCATATAGTGATCACCATGAATTAATTTATGGTCTTAAAATAAATAAATTTCAAAGTCATTTATATATCCATGTTATCTGCATATCGTATAGTGACCGAAGTCGAGGAGGAGCCAGAAGCCTTGGAAGAGAACCTTCCAATTTTTAACTCAGAACCTGACCTGCAACAAGGCAAGCCCCGGTTTGCATTTAAGCCGTTTATGAGCTTTTGCTTTATCACTATGATGAATAGTATATGAATTGTGCATTACGTTTAGGGTGAATGATACTCCACTTGCATGACCAAAAATCCCAGGGGTTTATTTGGCACGAGTTACAGTTTGACCTATAGTAACTGCTTTGCTAATGCATAGGAAATCCGGTAGAAGTCGAGTAGTTGGAATCTACTCGCGAGAGATGTATCTCACAGGATTGGTTGAATAGAAAATGGCTTAATATAATGAAACTGAGACCGGGTAGGGAATGGATAGGAAGCGGCGAGAATTGAGTCTCGTTCGCATAGCCCTGCCTGTGTTGATTAAGGCCCGTCCGTATGCGGCCCCGCTGGACAAGCTTGAATTGTACCGGCAATATAATGGACATATGGAATCCAATAAACTGACGTAGCTTGGTCACTTGGGTGTCGAGGCATACCGTTCGTTTTATAGGTGTGGGTTGAGGGTAGCAAGGTGTAAATCCGCTGGTGGGCACGTCAGAGTACGCCCCACGCAGGGACCTCCTGCCCGTGACGGATCGACCGGTTCGGCATTTGAGTGTCTTGCGAAAGGTTGCCATATACGCCTAGTACTGAAGTGTTATGTAGGTACGGGTGTGCTCGCTGACACCTCCGAACGACGTATGTGTCGTGTTGTCCGGGTGAGTCCTGATTGCAATCACTGTCCCTCGCAGTAATAGAGTACCACTTGTTCACTGTGTCGTGACGTAGTAAATACTAAAGAAGTCGGGAAAGTCATATGATATTGAATTATAATTACTTTGCAACTTTGTTTGGTTTAGAGATAGTATAACTAAAGATTTACAATTTCCCCATACTTTAGCTGTAATAGCATTATGTGCTTTGGGCATGTCATATCATCGGTAAAGCGTTTCTTGTTTGATTGTGGAGCCCATGATGTGCCGTGCTCAGAGAATGTCATTTGCTACTTAAAACTTGGTTATAAGGATCCACTTGTAGGCGAGTTATTTTTGCTATTCCTTACCTATGTTTAGTGTCCCCGCGCATCTGTCTAGTGAGACGGTTAAGCCTTGCTGAGCCTTAAGCTCACGTTTGCAGTTAACGAGTTTTTGCAGGTTACCCTATTGAGGATGGGTTTAACGATGAGGCAACACCCCCTCCAGGGTGTACAGCCGAGTGGGAACCCTGCACGCCGCCATAGTTTGAGTGTTGCTAGTGTAAAGTATCCCTGGCATGGAAAACTTTGCTTTTTGCATAGCTAGTGCTGAGAGCGTAGCTATGGTATGTATATATTTCTTTACATCCGCTAGTATTGTGAAAACTTCCGCTGTGTAGTAAATAAAAGACTTGGTATTGTACTTTATTCTGGTTCTATTCTTGTAAACTGTTGGGTGTCGCATCGCACGACACCACCCAATGAGATCCTCGGATGTGTGGACTCCGGTCCCCACAAATGTCATTGTGTTTGTTTATCCCTACAACATTTCACGATTTCGTGCGAGTGGTAATGTGGAGAGTGTATGAGAGACAACCTTTAGAAAGGCGCATCTCAGGTACCTGATATTCGGCAAAAGGGAGACGGGCCTTACACGTGCTTGTCTCAGATTTGTTCCGGAGATTTTTGTCCCACCTCATAAAGCTGAGCACATTGCAATGATTGTATAAGGCATTGCGCACAGTTACCAGTTGGAAATGTTGGAATGTCCTGGATGTTGTTTTCTGGCTTCAGCACACCATGGCGCATCTAGGGCACTCCAGCTTTTCCTGGGCCACAAAATAATGTGAGACGCACCTTTCAGTGGCTCGTCTCCGATTTGTGCTGTAGATCTTCTGTTCCACCTCGATAGGCTGAGCGCAATGCAATGATCATATAAGGCATTGCACAAAGTTGCCAGCTGAACACGTCGTAATGTCCTGGATGTTGTTCCTAGCCAGCTTTAGCACACCATGGCGCATATAGGACATTGTGGCGTGTCCGAGGCCACAAAATAATGGGAGACGCGCTTTACACAGCCGAAAATTTTTGTCCATCCCGCACTCTCTCCCAACATTTGGCAAAAAAATTTAGTTGTCGCACGCTCTCTCGACCTATAAACCGCAGATCCTGAGCACGCCATCGACCCCGACCTTTGCGTCATCAGAGAGTTGAGCACGCTGGAGCACGCTGCCTCATCCCCTTTCCTCGGAGCACACCGCCGTCGTCCCTCTTTCTCAACTTGCTCTTCGTCATTGTAGCACTGCCAGCATTCACCCCAACCCCGCCATCATCCCCGACCTTCGTGTCAGAGAGTTGAGCACGCTGGAGCACGCCGCCTCGTTCCGTGTCCCCGGAGCACACCGCCGCCTCAACCCCGACCTTGGTACCAGTATGTTCTCCCTGTTCGCGGAGCACTCTGGCCTGCTATCATCAGAGAGTTGAGGAACCGCCAATCCGGCGCCTCCGCCAGCTCATCCCAGAGCACGCCGCCGCGTCCCCTATCCCTTGAGCACGCCGCCGCCTCGACCCTACCCTCAGAGCGTGCATTCCGGTGATTTTATTGAATTTGAGGATGTCCAATGAAATCTCATCATTAATGAATCATTGATCCAAAGGGAGAATTTTCATTATGGTATACATTCATCTTTCTTGTTTATGTCTAATGCAAACACAATGTATTTGTTTGGACTATCAATGTATAATAAATTCTAGTTCACAAACCTTTGAAACTGCAGGAACTGTGGTTGACACTACCATTTGCCATCACACTGAGTTTGATTTCTACCTCTGCAGCCATGCTGGAATAAAGGTACCTATGTGATAATTGGTATTTCACTCACGAGTTTTTGATATCAGGCTATAAAAGCATAATTGGAATGTAAATTGTTTGTTTTTTTAGGGGACAAGCAAACCAGCTAAGTACCATGTCATTTACCATGAGAACAATTTCTGTGTCGATGCCTTGCAGATGCTCACCAACTGCATGTGCTACAAGTAAGCTCTGTTCTCCATTCACTAACAGTTCCTATGTTTATTACAATTGTATACCAATTTGTTCTTGTGTTTATTACAGTTGAATTTTAGGATGTCTCAGTTGGAGCATTAGAGGCTATGAAGGCCCATCGTTAATGAAGTCATGTAAAACCCCACTTTTATGGCATGTTAAGTTCATATGGGTTTTGTGATCCACTATTTTAGATATCCAATATAATGGTGCACATGAACTATGCCATCCAAAACTTTTCTTGCACTCATTGTTAAATTCTTTTAACATGGGCATTGGACTTCACCATGAATCCAAATTATATTCTATTCACCCTTTTTAAGAATAAGAATTTTTGGATAAGATTTAGTAAGCAATGCAAAATGAAGCCCTAATAAGCTCTAACCCAAATATTCAAATTAAGGGCTCTAAATTTTTCCATGAGCTCCTAAATTCCTCAATAGCATGCTTACAAAGTTTCAAGATTTTAGAAACTCATCTACTATTTTATTTGAGGTGCTTGGTTAATTTGAATCAAATTAAAATCTGAATTTTTAATTCTTCTCCAACTTCTTTAAACATAAGATTTGAGTTCACCATTGTGTTCAGAATATATCATTTGCCATCTCCACAAAATTTCATGATTTTTGGAGTTGATCTTCTATTTTTAAATGAATTTAGTAACTGAACTGTGGGGAGTATCACTGGACAGTGGGCCCCACATGTCAGCTCCTCTTTGAATGGATCAGCTCGATCCCGCCATCTCTGTACCGACGCACCTCCGCTCGACACCGCGCGCGCATGCAGCTCCAGCGAGCTGCCTGCCTGCTCGCCGCGGCCCTATAAAAGGCCGGCCGAAGCTCCCTTCACTCCTCATCCCCGATCGCAGCTCCACTGCCTCGCGACTCTTCTTCCGCCGCGCGCCATCACCGCCGCTCGCCACTGCTCTGCGGAGTGCCGCCGTTCCGCGCCGTTTCAAGCCAAGCTCCAAAGAGCAAAAAGGTGCGCCTGATCAAACTCTAGCTCATGGTACAAACCATTTCCCTTATCGTTGAAGCTTGAGCGAGTTATTGTTCGTTTCCCCTACGGCCGAAAGTAGATAACTAGCTAAGTTTTCATGTCGATTCCTTTTCTGCAAGCAATCATCCTTTGCAATTGCTTAGAGATAGTTTCTATAGACCCTAGCGCTCCTGTCTGAGCAAGAACCATTAAGAATCATCGAGCGACGGCTCTGAATTTCGAGTTTTGCTCGCCGCCGGTGAGAAAACCTCGGTTCACCGTCGAGCTCGTGATTCCCGGCAACTCACTCCCCTTCTACGCCCAGGTCCTTGAACTCCATCGTCCCAGAAAGGTTTTGGAGGAATTCCCAAGTGATTTGAGCTACGCTGGAGCGAGTTCTATGTTGCCCGAGCGCTCATCGCCGCCGCCACCGTCGCACGACCTTTTCCGGCGAGCTTCAGGACCCACTGACCTCACCATCGTGCTCAGCGACCCCAAAAACCCCCAGGCGGCAAGTTTCCGCGAGTCTGGTCCGTTGGTTTAGCCGGCGGCGAGCTCGCCGGCGAGCCACCGTCGCGGGTGCTTCTCCGCGCGAGCACCAGCCCGAGGTAGACGATGACCCCATCGGGTCCCACCTGCCATTCACTGCGGGATCACGGTGCGGCTGAGATCTAGTGTGGCTGCGCGCTTTAATTCTGTGGACCCCGGTGCTGCCTCAACCAGAATGCGCCACGTGGTCTTTGGGATATATTTAATTCCAGAAATTTGTCCAAACTTCTA
Organism: Tuctoria greenei; assembly: GCA_036927565.1. NCBI lineage: Eukaryota > Viridiplantae > Streptophyta > Magnoliopsida > Poales > Poaceae > Tuctoria > Tuctoria greenei. Next base: position 62,737,803 of record JAYESD010000012.1, on the reverse strand, counting down.
AATTGAATATCTATCTGTAGAATACTCCAAATTCATTCAAACAAATTTTGTTTGAAAGCCCTTGAGCTCTAGTTTCGCTCAGTACCAATTAGGCTCTGTGAAAATCAATATTTAATTCTGTAGAAATTAATATTTCCCAAGTAAAATGCAATTTTTTCCAGATGAAGTACTCCCTGGAAAAATCCCCAAAATTCACATAACAATTACTGTCCTTCTCTTGACTACCAGCAAAAATTTGGGAGCCATTGCACCTGTTTTAACCTCTGTATAATTCAATTATCTTTTTCAGTTATTGAATTTTCACAGATATGCAGATGCTTTATTATGCCCCTAATTTGGACTGAATCTTCCACTAGTCATACCTTAGATCCTGTAAAAATCTTGTATTTAATGGACCTCATGTTCTAGTCTTAATTCAATTTCAAACTGAATATTGACTAAATGCTTAAAAGTTCAATTACAAGACAATTCCAGAAATTCTTGTCAACTTAGAAACTCAATAAATTCTTCACCAAGGCTTATAAATTTGTGAAACCACTTTTGCTAGGACCAGGACAATTTTCTCTATCTTGACTATCAACTGATGGCTATATTCGAGCTACAGTTTCATCTCTAAAAATTGTGGAAGTTATTTGCTTGCCATACTCTTAGAGACCACACTCTATTTTGATCATCTCCTGTTCTTTGCAAGAACTTCTGTAGTATTCCCTAAATACCTAATTCAACATTCCCAAGCCAAATAACTAATTATCCTATAATGGTCACCATAAATTAAAATCCTGGTCTTGATATTAAATATTTTCAAAGTCATTCATACCGTATTTCATGCATATCGTATAGTAACCGAAGTCGAGGAGGAGTCAGAGGCCTTGGAAGAGCATCTTCCAATTTTTATCTCAGAACCTGACCTGCAACAAGGCAAGCCCCGGTTTGCATTTAAGTCGTGTATAAACTTTTGCTTTATCACTATGATGAGTAGTATATGAATTGTGCATTACGTTTAGGGTGAATGATACTCCACATGCATGACCAAAAGTCCCAGGGTTTATTTGGCACGAGTATAGTTTGACCTGTAGTAACTGCTTTGCTACTGCATAGGAAATCCGGTAGGAGTCGAGTAGTTGGAATCTACTCGCGAGAGATGTATCTCACAGGATTGGTTGAACAGAAAATGGCTTAATATAATGAAATTGAGACCGAGCAGGGAATGGATAGGAAGCGGCGAGAATTGAGTCTCGGTCGCATAGCCCTGCCTGTGTCGATTAAGGCCCGTCCGTATGCAGCCCCTTCGGACAAGCTTGAATTGTACCGGCAATATAATGGACATATGGAATCCAATAAACTGATGTAACTTGATAACTGGGATGTCGAGACCCACTAACTCACCATCGATAAGGGTGGGTTGAGGACAGTAAGGTGTAAATCGGTCGGCGGACACATGAGGTGTTCCGTGCGGAGACCTTCTGTTTGCGGAGGTGAGATGGGCTCAGCATTCGAGTTTCTTGTGAAAGGTGGCCATATACGCCTAGTACTGAAGTGTTATGTAGGTACAGGTGTGCTCGCTGACACTTCCGAACGACGTATGTGTCGTGTTGTCCGGGTGTGTCCTGATTGCAATCATTGTCCCTCGCAGTAATAGAGTACCACTTGTTCACTGAGCGGTGACGTAGTAAATACTAAAGAAGTCAGAAAAATCATATTGTATTGAATTATAATTACTTTGCAACCTTGTTTGGTTTAGAGATAGTATAACTAAAGATTTTCAATTTCCCCATACTTTAGCTGTAATAGCACTATGTGCTTTGGGCATGTCATATCATCGGTAAAGCGTTTCTTGTTTGATTGTGGAGCCCATGATGTGCCGTGCTCAGAGAATGTCATTTGCTACTTAAAACTTGATTATAAGGATCCACTTGTAGGCGAGTCATTTATGCTATTCCTTACCTATGTTTAGTGTCCCCTTGCATATGTCTAGTGAGACGGTTAAGTCTTGCTGAGCCTTATGCTCACGTTTGCAGTTAACAAGTTTTTGCAGGTTACTCTGTTGAGGATGGGTTTAACGATGAGGCAACACCCCCTCCAGGGTGTACAGCCGAGTGGGAACCCTGCACGCCGCCATAGTTTGCGTGTTGCTAGTGCAAAGTATCCCAGGCATGGATAACTTTGCTTTTGCATAGCTAGTGCCGAGAGCGTAGCTATGATATATATATATATATATATTTCTTCTCCTATAGTATTGTAAAAACTTCCACTGTGTATTAAATAAAAGACTTGGTCTTGTACTTTATTCTAGTTCTATTCTTGTATACTGTTGGGTGTCGCATCGCACGACACCACCCAATGAGATCCTCGGATGTGTGGATTCCGGTCCCCACAGACATGGTATCAGAGCATCTTTGGGAACATTGTACCTGAAAGGAACATATTTTCAAAAATTAGGAACTTGAGTGAGGAATTAGTTATATGCCTTTATAAGGAGTATTACTAGTATAAGTTATAAAGGTGGTAAACTAACTATGTGTTATTATATTCTGTAACGACGCTCCGACATCAGGTAAGAGGTAAGGTACGCCACCGAGAGCGGATCAATCTCGGTAAGCTCCGCATACGAGAGGTGGTATGTGAAATTTCCGTGGCTTGGCACGGAAAGTCAATATGAGTCTTTGAAACTTTCCATGTTTCTGAGAACATATGACACGCGGTACCCCAGCGCGGCACAAAGTTAGAGGGAAACCCCGTCGGGTGGTATGTAACCCGATAGTGTGTTCTCATATCTATGAGAACATGCGAACACGTATGCCCGAGCGTGTATAAGCCGGATCGTACGGGAGTCTTTGCTGTACAGACGTATTTACAGCCATGTACCTCGAGGCATGACCTCGCTCGAGGGCGACTCACTCCAGAGTCGTATGCTTTTACTTTCAAATATAATTGTATATTGTGGTTACCTGTTCTGTTTCCCTGCCGCCGTACGGCGTGCCCGTGCCAGGGGATTGTTTGCTTTCTACAGGGACACTAATTTCGGTAGAGGACCGTGTAGAAACCGTTTGCGAGAGAACGATATAGGAACCACCTATAGACGTAACCGGATGTACCGGATAGAATTTCCTTTCGTGAGGCACGTAGTACCGTCAGTATCAAACATGATACTAGACCCCCCCCCCTCCCACCGACAGAATGGTTGCATTGTGTTTTGAGAAAGTCCGATTATCAGATGCTGGTAATTTCGGGCTCATAAAAGGAACTCCAACTTGTTAAGGTAGATAGAACCAAGATTCTTGTTTTCTGGTTGAAGTGGCTCAACTTCGCCAGGCTGTAATCTTGGTTAGCAATTAGATAACATAAGAGTATCCTACATAGATGGAAAGCTCGTAAAGACCTCTCCAACTTTCCTGTTGACCATAAAGACAGAAAAGCTTGTTAATCTGTTAAAAACTGGGGTTTACTGTAATTACTCCATATGAACCCACCTTTGTACCCGTTTCTGTATTCTTGCCATAACTCACTGTAGAAAAGTCCACTGCCTTATTGGAATATATGTTTGAGAAGGGTAGGCGGAGATTTACGAGTTTATTATGGGAAGTCTTTCCTGATTTTTATTTGGAGTTTAACCAAATTGGGATGTCAGCGCAGTGAACTGCATGACTGCTGATGCAAACCAGTCAGTTTTACTGTTAAGTTTGGATAGTTATAACTCCTAATCCAGAACAGTGATATGGTTACACCTATACATTTCTGGAAAGCTTAGAAAGTCATCTATCAACTTTATTTATCGCTCCTGACCTGGATCTAGGTATAGCTATGCCTAATTCCATTTGTCGCAAATTTGGTTCCTGCAGTCCAGAACTTGGAACAATTTGCACATAATTGTGAATTGATGCATAATACCTACATGACAAGGTTTTCGTGGAGGAACTTCTTTAGTTCTGGATTGTTAACACGATGTTACTCAATGTTTATTTTGACATTACCTCAATATCTTATCATGATAAACCTGTATAGATTGTGGAGATAAGCCCATATACAGGAGAGGTTCTGTCAAAATTTTCAGAACCCTTGAGTCAACTCAAAACCGGTATAGATTGTTCATACTAGTTCAACAGTAGCTGTATGAGTACAATCTGGAAAGGTTTTGAAGTGTACTACAACTTTTGTATTCAACTTAAATTTTAGTTCTGACTTCTTCTGTATGAAACTTACGGGTTAATGCAGACAGGTCGGCTGGAACGGAACTGTGATCATTTCCAGTTTGCAGCTTTCTTGGATCATTTGATAATGGATAGTTTCTTGGATCCAAAATTATCAGTGATTAAGTTGAATACTTATACTGTATATTGATATCCTGGTATGCTTGTCCACAGATGGCAGCACCCAGAATTCAGTTACCAAATGGATGGGTGTTCTCAACGTGTACCGGACACGCCGGATTTCCGGACGTGTTTGTGAAATTGCTTCGCCAATTTGGCTACCGGAAGTGGCCTAAGTATTGGGGCAAGAAATTCCAGGAAAGCGGTATGTGGAGTTGCACCATCTATGTTGATGTGCCTGCTGGTCCACCGCATCTCGGATGGGCTCCATTCTCCATCAAGGTTAAAGGGTTAATATTGGAAGAAACGTGGAGCTACGCCGCAAGTGTTGCCGTAGGGAGATTCTGCAAACTCCATGGCAATAGTCTGGTGGGTACTCCATATGAATTCTTTCCAGTTACCGGCAGGGCTTCCGAAGCTTGGGCAACCCGTTTGCTTAGGGAGGTAGAAAATCATGGCGAAACTTCCACGACTGCTTTAGCGGTGTATGCAGCCGCATCCCATCGCGAGAAGGGAAATCAAAGGGCATGCATAAAAGAATTGACGGACAATCTGAAGCAAGCCATGGCTCGAGCAGATCACTTTGAGTGGGCAAATGACGGACTTAGGGATATGATAGCTCCTCTCAACCATCGTTTGAATATCAGGGAGAATCAATGGCATGACGCTGTAAGGGATTTAGCCGCGTCTCGCCAGGAGAACCTAGAAATGGAGACTGAGTTAGGGGCAAGCCTACATTATGGACACCATCGGGACACTCAATTGAACGCAGTGACTGTGGACCGGGATAAGTCCAGGATGCAGGCTCAGAGCTGAAAGACCAGCTGTGAGCAGGCTCAGCAAGAGAATGAGGCCTGGGGGATGTTTATGATACAGGCAGATTGGCAAGCTATGGCTGCCAAGAAGACGTTGATGTTGAATGATGTATCAACTTCTACTCCAGCACCCGTATCAGTGGTGCCTAGCCCTGAAGAAGAAGAAGAAGAAGACCCAGAGGAACTTGAATACGTCAAGTAGGGCGTATTGAAGTGAGATGTGGTAGCACTTCCGCCAACACAGGGCAACATATAGTTAAATGGTTGCTAGTGTTTCTCTTTTGTGACCATGTTTGTGTCATATTAAGAGTAATGGTTGTGGTGTCTAGATAATTAGATGAGTATGACATGTCAGGAAGACCAAGTATGGTAGAGATGTATTTCCATAAAGGGAGTCCATCATTTTGGGTTTACTACTGTAAACTTGGTCATGAGATGATATATTTTGTATATAGTTTATGCTTTATCAATATATGTAAATGTTATGCATCGTCTATTATTATCTACCGCATTTGTAAGGGAGGATGAACTTGAGGCAATGGGACTTACAGTGTTAATCGTTGTATTGCAGTATGGTGCGTACTCGTACAGCCTCAGTGGTGGGAGGATCTAGTGGAGGACAGGGGGATGACACACCACCCCCGGGGCAGAATACGCCTCAGACGCAACCACCTCCACACCCTCCAACCACACTCCCCAGGAGTCTCGCGGAGGTTCTCGCTGCAGCGCTCGGCTCGCGCGACGAGCAAACCGAGTTGCTGCGGACATTGGTGCAGCACTCGTCCCGTCGAGGGGGACGACAGGATGATGGACCGCGTCATCAATATCAGAGTTCCTACTCTGATTTCGTATCGGCGCATCCACCGATCTTCAAGGAGGCCGACGAACCTTTGGAGGCGGACAATTGGCTCCGCTCCACTGAAGGGAAGTTCGGTTTACTCAACATAACCGAACCGCAAAAAGCGCTGTTTGCAGCACAACAACTCCAGGGGTCTGCCGGCACATGATGGGCCAATTACCTTGCAGCACGCCCCGCCGGCCATGTCATAAGCTGGGCCAAATTCCGGGAGGCGTTCCGCGCCTACCATGTTCCTCCCGGAATTATGAGGAGGAAGCTTCAAGAGTTCTTGGAGCTAAGACAGGGAGGAAGGAGTGCATACGAGTACTCCAAAGCATTCATTCACTTGGCCCAATACGCTCAGGACCAAGTGAATACCGAGGATCGGAAGCGTGAATGCTTCTACAAGGGTTTGAACTCCAAGTTGAAGGACAAGCTAGTCCTGTTCAACCGCGGCAACTTCAACGACATCGTCAATGCTGCCATAATGCAGGAGGACGCCACGCGCGAGCTGTCCTCCGATAAAAAGAAGAGAGGTGTTCCGCAGAGCAGCAGAGGTGGTACTCCTCAGAAGTACCGTATGGTGTATCGATCACCATCCGGCCAGAGGTGGCAGCCGCCATCGTGACCACCAATGTTTCGTGGTTGTCAGTTCAACAACGGCGGGTTCCGGCCACAACAGCAGCAGGGGATGATCCCACGTGCACTCCCACCTACGCCACGTGCACCGGGATTCCGTCCGCCCTTTCGTACTGGCCAAACCCCGTACACGTGTTTCACATGCGGGCGTGCGGGACATTTCGCCAAGGACTGCCCTCAGGATCGACAAGGCGGAGGGCCATCATCTTACCCGGGGGCCAACCAACCCCGCAACCAGCCCAAGAAGCTAGCCACCAGACCCGGCAACGTTCACCACCTCGCCATCGAGGACGTTCCGAAAGGCGCACCCGTGCTCACGGGTACGTTCTCTATCTTCGATCAACCTGTAGTCATACTCTTTGACTCCGGAGCTTCGCATAATGTTATTAGTAAATATTTTGTCCTCAACAGTAAATTACCAATAATCCCCACAAAAACTCCATATGTGATTAGCACTCCAGCCGGGAAAACGGTAACAAATAAATTGGTTCCTGGAATCCCACTTAACCTAGATGGGACCATATATCTCACTTCATTTCTGATATTAGAACATCAAAAGCTAGATATCATCTTAGGAATGGCATGGTTGCAGTACCATGGTGCTATTCTCGATATCATTCCTAGAAAGATTTATCTAAACTCTCCACTCCATCAACCCCAAGTTCTCAATCTTGAGAACATCATTCCATTGGAACCATCTATTCTCAATACCGAGGTTATGGAACTAAAGGATATTCCGGTAGTATCTGAATACCCCGACGTGTTTCCTGAAGATCTTCCTGGTATGCCCCCAGAAAGAGATATAGAGTTCAAGATTGAACTTGCACCAGGAACAGTGCCAATTTCAAGGCCACCCTACAAGATGGCACCCAAGGAACTTGCAGAACTGAAGGAACGATTAACTGAACTTGAGAGCAAAGGTTTTATTCGTCCAAGTTCATCACCATGGGGTTGCTCTGCACTATTTGTAGAAAAGAAAGATAAGACCTTGAGGCTGTGTGTAGACTATCGTCCACTTAATGCTGTCACCATCAAAAACAAATATCCACTACCGCGCATTGATATTCTTTTCGATCAATTGGTGGGTGCTAAAGTATTTTCGAAGATGGATCTTCGTTCTGGTTATCATCAAATTAGAATCCGACCAGAAGATATATCCAAGACAGCATTCTCAACAAGGTATGGACTGTATGAGTATCTGGTTATGTCTTTCGGATTAACCAACGCCCCGGCTCATTTCATGTATCTCATGAACTCGGTATTCATGCCGGAATTGGACAAGTTTGTCGTGGTCTTCATTGACGACATACTTGTGTATTCAAAATCCGAAGAAGAACATGCTCAACACTTGCATATTGTGCTTCAGCGATTACAAGACCATCAGCTGTATGCTAAGTTCAGCAAGTGTGAATTCTGGATCAACCAGGTGCAATTTTTAGGGCACATCATATCAGCAGAAGGGATTGCAGTTGATCCAAGTAAGATCCACCAAGTCCTTAAATGGGAGTCTCCAAAGTCTGTACATGAAGTCTGAAGTTTCCTGGGTTTAGCTGGATATTACCGGAGGTTCATCCCCAATTTCTCCAGGATAGCTAAACCAATGACAGAACTTCTGAAGAAAGGGCAGAAGTATGTATGGACCGAAGCATGTGAGGCAGGTTTCAAAGCATTGGTGAAACACCTCACCACGGCACCAGTTTTAGCCCAACCAGACACAACCAAAGCATTTGAGGTCTTTTGCGACGCATCTGGGATTGGTTTGGGTTGTGTGTTGATGCAAGAGCGAAGAGTGATCGCGTATGGATCACGGCAGCTTCGGAATCATGAGCAGCATTACCCGACTCATGATCTTGAACTCGCTGCTGTGGTACTAGCATTGAAGATGTGGAGGCATTATCTACTGGGCAATTTAGTACACCTCTACACAGATCACAAAAGCTTAAAATACATCTTCACCCAGAAGGATTTGAATATGCGACAAAGGCGATGGTTAGAATTGATCAAGGATTATGAGATTGAGATCCACTACCATCCAGGCAAGGCGAATGTAGTCGCAGATGCACTGAGCCGCAAGTCCCATGTCAACAATCTTTCCCTCACCACAATGGAAGGAGAAGAAGGACCGAGTTTTTACTTGGTTCCATATGGAGCACTCTACAACCTGGCTCTCATTCCTACCATCGGGGAGGATATTGTAGCAGCTCAGCAGGAAGACATAGGAATGTCGCATATTCGACAAAGAATGATAAAGGGGGAAATGAAATGTTTCCATAGTGACAAAGAGGGTACCATCTGGTTTAACGACCGTATAGTGGTACCCCGAAACATGGAACTTAGAAAGAAGATACTGGACGAAGCTCATTTGCCCAAATATTCCATTCATCCGGGAAGCAACAAGATGTACCAAGATTTGAAGAAGAAATTCTGGTGGACTCAGATGAAGAGAGAAGTAGCTAAATACGTGTCCGAGTGTGATACGTGTCGACGAGTAAAGGCCGACCATATGAAGGCAGCTGGACAGCTTCAACCTTTAAGCATACCGGCTTGGAAATGGGAGGATATCAGTATGGATTTCATTGTTGGGTTGCCTCCCACTCTCCATAAACACGACTCCATTTGGGTGATCATTGACCGATTGACCAAATCGGCTCATTTCATACCGGTCAGCGTGGCATACGATGCGAAGCGATATGCGGAAATTTATATCTCCAGAATAATATGTCTACATGGTGTACCCTGTACCATCATCTCGGATCGTGGAGCTGTATTTGTCTTGCGATTCTGGGAGCATCTCCACGATGCACTGGGGACCAAATTGATTCGGAGCTCAGCTTATCATCCTCAGACCGATGGTCAGACCGAACGGGTGAATCAAGTGCTAGAAGACATGCTTCATGCCTGTGCCATCCACCAGGGTAAGAACTGGGATGATCATCTACCTTTGGCGGAGTTTTCATACAACAACGGTTACCAGGCTAGCATCCAGATGGCACCATATGAAGCTCTCTATGGCCGAAAGTGTCGCACGCCCTTGAACTGGTGCGAATCAGGTGAACGGGCAGTGTACGGCATCGACTTAGTAAATGAAGCCGAGGATCGAGTTCGCACTATTCAGGCGAATCTCAAAGCTGCTCAGTCTCGTCAGAAGAGCTACGCGGACAAACGACGTCGACCTCTTCACTTCGAAGTTGGAGATCAAGTTTATCTCCGGGTATCCCCTATGAAGGGTATCCATCGCTTCGGGGTAAAAGGGAAGCTAGCTCCACGCTTTATTGGGCCGTTCGCAATAATCGAAAGATGCGGACCTGTGGCATATCAATTGGGGTTACCAACGTCACTTTCAGGAGTCCACAATGTTTTCCACATTTCCCAATTGCGGAAATGTCTTAAGGCTCCAGCTGATATCCGTATAGAGGATTTGGAAGCTCTCCAACCAGATCTCACTTATTCCGAGCATCCAACTCAGATCATTGATAAAAAGACTCGCACCACAAGAAGCCGCACCTTGCATTTCTATAAGGTTTTGTGGAGCAACCACAGTGCGGTAGAAGCCACGTGGGAAAGCGAGGAGTATCTTAGCACGAACTATCCGGACTTGTTAGCGGCATATGTTGGATAGATCCTTTTTCCTTTACCTTCTTTTGTAATCTCGGGACGAGATTCTTTTAAGGGGGGAGGAATGTAAAACCCCACTTTTATGGCATGTTAAGTTCATATGGGTTTTGTGATCCACTATTTTAGATATCCAATATAATGGTGCACATGAACTATGCCATCCAAAACTTTTCTTGCACTCATTGTTAAATTCTTTTAACATGGGCATTGGACTTCACCATGAATCCAAATTATATTCTATTCACCCTTTTTAAGAATAAGAATTTTTGGATAAGATTTAGTAAGCAATGCAAAATGAATCCCTAATAAGCTCTAACCCAAATATTCAAATTAAGGGCTCTAAATTTTTCCATGAGCTCCTAAATTCCTCAATAGCATGCTTACAAAGCTTCAAGATTTTAGAAACTCATCTACTATTTTATTTGAGGTGCTTGGTGAATTTGAATCAAATTCAAATCTGAATTTTTAATTCTTCTCCAACTTCTTTAAACATAAGATTTGAGTTCACCATTGTGTTCAGAATAATTCATTTGCCATCTCCACAAAATTTCATGATTTTTGGAGTTGATCTTCTATTTTTAAATGAATTTAGTAACTGAACTGTGGGGAGTATCACTGGACAGTGGGCCCCACATGTCAGCTCCTCTTTGAATGGATCAGCTCGATCCCGCCATCTCTGTACCGACGCACCTCCGCTCGACACCGCGCGCGCATGCAGCTCTAGCGAGCTGCCTGCCTGGTCGCCGCGGTCCTATAAAAGGCCGGCCGAAGCTCCCTTCACTCCTCATCCCCGATTGCAGCTCCACTGCCTCGCGACTCTTCTTCCGCCGCGCGCCATCGCCGCCGCTCGCCACTGCTCCGCGGAGTGCCGCCGTTCCGCGCCGTTTCAAGCCAAGCTCCAAAGAGCAAAAAGGTGCGCCTGATCAAACTCTAGCTCATGGTACAAACCATTTCCCTTATCGTTGAAGCTTGAGCGAGTTATTGTTCGTTTCCCCTACGGCCGAAAGTAGATAACTAGCTAAGTTTTCATGTCGATTCCTTTTCTGCAAGCAATCATCCTTTGCAATTGCTTAGAGATAGTTTCTATAGACCCTAGCGCTCCTGTCTGAGCAAGAACCATTAAGAATCATCGAGCGACGGCTCTGAATTTCGAGTTTTGCTCGCCGCCGGTGAGAAAACCTCGGTTCACCGTCGAGCTCGTGATTCCCGGCAACTCACTCCCCTTCTACGCCCAGGTCCTTGAACTCCATCGTCCCAGAAAGGTTTTGGAGGAATTCCCAAGTGATTTGAGCTACGCTGGAGCGAGTTCTATGTTGCCCGAGCGCTCATCGCCGCCGCCACCGTCGCACAACCTTTTCCGGCGAGCTTCAGGACCCACTGACCTCACCATCGTGCTCAGCGACCCCAAAAACCCCCAGGCGGCAAGTTTCCGCGAGTCTGGTCCGTTGGTTTAGCCGGCGGCGAGCTCGCCGGCGAGCCACCGTCGCGGGTGCTGCTCCGCGCGAGCACCAGCCCGAGGTAGACGATGACCCCATCGGGTCCCACCTGCCATTCACTGCGGGATCACGGTGCGGCTGAGATCTAGTGTGGCTGCGCGCTTTAATTCTGTGGACCCCGGTGCTGCCTCAACCAGAATGCGCCACGTGGTCTTTGGGATATATTTAATTCCAGAAATTTGTCCAAACTTCTAAATTGAATATCTATCTGTAGAATACTCCAAATTCATTCAAACAAATTTTGTTTGAAAGCCCTTGAGCTCTAGTTTCGCTCAGTACCAATTAGGCTCTGTGAAAATCAATATTTAATTCTGTAGGAATTAATCTTTCCCAAGTAAAATGCAATTTTTTCCAGATGAAGTACTCCCTGGAAAAATCCCCAAAATTCACATAACAATTATTGTCCTTCTCTTGACTTCCAGCAAAAATTTGGGAGCCATTGCACCTGTTTTAACCTCTGTATAATTCAATTATCTTTTTCAGTTATTGAATTTTCACAGATATGCAGATGCTTTATTATGCCCCAAATTTGGATTGAATCTTCCACTAGTCATACCTTAGCTCCTGTAAAAATCTTGGATTTAATGGACCTCATGTTCTAGTCTTAATTCAATTTCAAACTGAATATTGACTAAATGCTTAAAAGTTCAATTACAAGACAATTCCAGAAATTCTTGTCAACTTAGAAACTCAATAAATTCTTCACCAACGCTTATAAATTTATGAAACCACTTTTGCTAGGACCAGGACAATTTTCTCTATCTTGACTATCAACTGATGGCTATATTCGAGCTACAGTTTCATCTCTAAAAATTGTGGAAGTTATTTGCTTGCCATACTCTTAGAGACCACACTCTACTTTGATCATCTCCTGTTCTTTGCAAGAACTTCTGTAGTATTCCCTAAATACCTAATTCAACATTCCCAAGCCAAATAACTAATTATCCTATAATGGTCACCATAAATTAAAATCCTGGTCTTGATATTAAATATTTTCAAAGTCATTCATATCGTATTTTATGCATATCGTATAGTAACCGAAGTCGAGGAGGAGTCAGAGGCCTTGGAAGAGCATCTTCCAATTTCTATCTCAGAACCTGACCTGCAACAAGGCAAGCCCCGGTTTGCATTTAAGTCGTTTATAAACTTTTGCTTTATCACTATGATGAGTAGTATATGAATTGTGCATTACGTTTAGGGTGAATGATACTCCACATGCATGACCAAAAATCCCAGGGTTTATTTGGCACGAGTACAGTTTGACCTGTAGTAACTGCTTTGCTAATGCATAGGAAATCCGGTAGAAGTCGAGTAGTTGGAATCTACTCACGAGAGGTGTATCTCACAGGATTGGTTGAATAGAAAATGGCTTAATATAATGAAATTGAGACCGGGCAGGGAATGGATAGGAAGCGGCGAGAATTGAGTCTCGGTCGCATCGCCCTGCCTGTGTCGATTAAGGCCCGTCCGTATGCAGCCCCTTCGGACAAGCTTGAATTGTACCGGCAATATAATGGACATATGGAATCCAATAAACTGATGTAACTTGATAAATGGGATGTCGAGACCCATTAACTCACCATCGATAGGGGTGGGTTGAGGACAGTAAGGTGTAAATCGGTCGGCGGACACATGAGGTGTTCCGTGCGGAGACCTTCTGTTTGCGGAGGTGAGACGGGCTCAGCATTCGAGTTTCTTGTGAAAGGTGGCCATATACGCCTAGTACTGAAGTGTTATGTAGGTACAGGTGTGCTCGCTGACACTTCCGAACGACGTATGTGTCGTGTTGTCCGGGTGTGTCCTGATTGCAATCACTGTCCCTCGCAGTAATAGAGTACCACTTGTTCACTGAGCGGTGACGTAGTAAATACTAAAGAAGTCAGAAAAATCATATTGTATTGAATTATAATTACTTTGCAACCTTGTTTGGTTTAGAGATAGTATAACTAAAGATTTTCAATTTCCCCATACTTTAGCTGTAATAGCACTATGTGCTTTGGGCATGTCATATCATCGGTAAAGCGTTTCTTGTTTGATTGTGGAGCCCATGATGTGCCGTGCTCAGAGAATGTCATTTGCTACTTAAAACTTGATTATAAGGATCCACTTGTAGGCGAGTCATTTATGCTATTCCTTACCTATGTTTAGTGTCCCCTTGCATATGTCTAGTGAGACGGTTAAGTCTTGCTGAGCCTTATGCTCACGTTTGCAGTTAACAAGTTTTTGCAGGTTACTCTGTTGAGGATGGGTTTAACGATGAGGCAACACCCCCTCCAGGGTGTACAGCCGAGTGGGAACCCTGCACGCCGCCATAGTTTGCGTGTTGCTAGTGCAAAGTATCCCAGGCATGGATAACTTTGCTTTTGCATAGCTAGTGCCGAGAGCGTAGCTATGATATATATATATATATATATATATATATATATATATATATATATATATATTTCTTTTCCTATAGTATTGTAAAAACTTCCGCTGTGTATTAAATAAAAGACTTGGTCTTGTACTTTATTCTAGTTCTATTCTTGTATACTGTTGGGTGTCCCATCGCACGACACCACCCAATGAGATCCTCGGATGTGTGGATTCCGGTCCCCACAAGTCATGGATCGGGAGAATTTTCATTACGGTATACAGGATTAGATGATGACAGTTATGATGTGTGTAATTAGTTACATTGTAATCAGGATGAATAGTCTTTGTTGTGTAATTAGTACACTTAATAACCACAATTGACACTTTGGTAATATTTTATTGGTCATTATAATTTAACTTGTGATAATTTTGGCTATACATATGTTCATGAATAGTATGTTACTGACACTTGTAATACGGCTACCAAATCCTGACTAGCTTCTAATAATTGTTCCTGTAAACAATCCGCGACAAGTTGTAGCAGAGAGTGTCTCGGATAACCCACATAAAGGAGACAAGCTTCTATAAAGCCCATCTCACATAAGTTAATGAATCTGGGACGCTCTACATAACAGAGCGTCTTGGATAGTCAATATATCTACCTCGTGCTTTGTAAGGCCTGTCACGCTTGTAAGCTGGCGGGCGACGCGCGCCAGCGGCGTCTCCAATGACACCGTAAAGATCGTCTGTTATGACAAAAAGAAAGGAGACACGCTTCTTTTGAGCGTGTCTTGCACCTAGTTCGATTGGCAACGCGCCTTGATGCCCTTCTCTGATGCCAACGTAATGCGAGACGCGACGACGAAGATGCACAGTTTGTTTGTCTCCCTTCTTTGTTCGGGCCCGTCTCGTATGAGCCTTTCTTACGTAGTGTCATATGTCTTTGACATTGAGATTACGGAGATGGGTCTGTTTCACATTAGGACTATTTAAGCAATCATACTTTAGAGAGCACAAAAGAAATTCAATATGCACAAGAGCTCTGCTGCGACTGCTGTTATGGTAAGAGAAAATGATTTTGGACATTAAGATGCATGTGGAACCAAAATGAATCTGATCAGATAAAGTTGGTTCTTTATGCTTCAACTGTCAGAAAGCATTATATACGTCTCTGACATTAATTATGTAATAAAAATGTTAGGAAGTTTTCATATAAATCCAGAACTGGACCAATGGAAGGATGCAAATAAAGTATTATGTTTTATATAAGACATCAAGGATATCATGCTAACGCTATAAATATTGATAACCGTAAAGTAATTTGTTATTGGTATATTTATTTTGCTGGGTATGTGAATAGCAAGTAATCCACGATAATGTTATCTTTTTGCATTCACCCATTAAGTCATATTGTGGAAAAGACTCCAAACGAACGACGAATTGCATACACCATAGATCTTAATTGTGATCGATCATTAATTATAAACACTTATTTTATAGCATGATCTAATGCCAATGAGCAGGCTGTATGGCTAAAGATTCGAGCACAAGCTAGATGAAAGCATTAATAAATAGTTTGTGATATACTATGATAATAAATACGCAGTTTTCTATGGGTGTAACAACAAGTCGAATGCCACCGCCAAGCATGTTGACTAAAGTGTGAACGTTGTGAAAGATAGAATCCATAATCAAACATTAATGATGAGCATATAGTACGAATTATATGCTAGGATCCAACGATAAAGGCTTACCACGCAATGTGAATTATGCTGCCGGCATGGGATTAATGGAAGTCTTGTGATTCTGGAAAGTAGGGACTATCAAAGGTGCCACCCCCATATAGAAAATTTTTTCCATTTCAAGTCGGTTGATGTATCATAAGTGTCGAAGTTCAATGCTTAATTGTAGACCATTGTAACGCTTCACTTTGTGCATTATAGTTATTAAGAATGGATAAATAAGGTTAAACCAGACGATTAAGGCAAAAATTGTTAGTATTAATCTTGATCCAACCTGAGAAAAAGGAAGTTAATGCTAAATAAAGAAAGAAATAAAGAAAAAGTAAAGAGAGACCGGTAACTAACGTTACCGAGTCCTCCCATGTGTAACCGTCCCGTTCGGAGGCGGTCCAACCAACTTGGCCCGATCCCCCTGTCGCACGCTCCAAAAAAATGGGATTAGGGACTAACGATAAAGTGTAGACACTAATCACTCTTTAATCTCGAATGCGAGAAACCGATCAAAATGAAGAGCAGCCAGTGGGAAGGACCGGAGACCTCAGATCCGCGTCCACAAGAAGAAATTATTGAAGGGAAAGCGAATATCAAGTAAGTATCATTGATCCACCCTTAATTACATTTATTAGGTGCATAATAAGGTGATTAAGATTAAGATTATGTGTTACCTTAAAGCAATTAATATCTAACAGTCGCTAGTCGGGTACGGAGCGCGGGAGTGTGCGACTCGGTCCGTGACGGCCCCATGATGTGTGCATCTTCATTCTCCTCTGGATCGTCACTCTGGTACCACACGTTGGACCTCAACCTCAGTAGACCGCCGATGGACAGATCACAGGCGATGAGAACGGACAGTGGAGAGGAGATGTTTTGTGTCGCATGTGCGACTTTTTCTATTTTTCATTGAGCAATTTAAAGGGAAACTCCTACACCTAGGACTGGCCTTAGTAGTCTCCTGAACTTGCACCTGTCCAGATGAAATGGTCAGGTTCTGCGCACGCCATGCGCACACTCGCGCACGACGCACTCACCCGACGATGCACTCCGCACGACATTTGTACGCTGAGCTCTTAAACAAAAGTAAACTGATTGAAAGAAAAATTTCAAAAAAACGGGTATTTAACTAACAGTCTCCTCCTTAATGCGTGTGGTCTCTACTTTATTTCTTTGACTCCAATCATCGAATGAAGATATTCAAAACGCACTCATGCCAGGGACATGGTGAAGATGTCACCGAATTGATCCTCAGTCCAAATGATCCTCAGTCCGTGTTCGATGCACTCTCTGATGTGGTTGCTTCGGTCGTGCAGAACGAGATTCTTGATCAGTGAGATGGCTGCCTTGTTGTCAATCAACAGTTGAGGAACGCTATGGCTTTCCCAAAGAAGCTCCTCCATCAGTCTGGACATCCAGACTCCCTGAGTTGCCGCGAGTGAGGCAGCATTTTATTCAGCTTCTCATGTCAACAAAGCAACAACCTTTTGTTTTGCTGACTGCCAAGACACTGCACCACCCGAGAGAATAAATCATGCCGCTGGTGCTCTTGCAATCATCCTTGTCACCAGCCATGTCACTACCGCTGTATCCCACCAGTTCAAGTTTCTTCTCCCATGTCCCTGCTCGGTAACACACACCCCATCCTCTGGTTCCAGCGACATAACGCAAAATGCGTTTAGCAGCCACCAGATGCTCTTCTCTGGGTGCCTCCATGAATCGGCTTACATACCCCACATAATATGCAAGATCAGTTCTTGTGTTTACCAGGTAACGAAGACTTCCCACAATGCTACGTTTGAGGTCCAACAGAATATTTTCTGTACTTTCATCACCTACTGTCTATGAATCATCGTCTGTTCATAGACGGAGCATTCTATGTTAATCCATATTCCCTATTGATTGTTGCTCATTCCTATACAAACTACAGAAATTTGGATCAACATGTGTATGTCATATGCATTCCAATATTGGTGTTGACACTACCTCAGAGATAGAGCCCGAGACACAAGTGGCTAAACAAGGTTCATTTCAGATCATTCACAACCATATAAGGATTGCACAATATAGCACATACGATCAGAAAAACACAACTATGCCATTTCAAGATAGGAATGAAATATTTGATACAATGCATCATCTATTCATAAGAAGGACCTACATAAGCTTCCCGGGTTCGTAGCTACTCGGCTTCTTGTATTAATTTGTCATTGAATTAACACCTATATATACTCATACTCAACCATTACGTATAGATAGAATGATTGGCAGGGAGAATATATAATGCTAACGGATCTCTAAATGATCAAACACATAATAACGATGTTAAGATGATGGACCCCTAAAATGGAAATATATGGCGTAGTAAAATTTAAATCACAGTTATTTCATCATCAAAATGGTGTAATTCTTGTAAGATTATTTTGATATTCCCCGTCCCACACAAGACCCAATTTATGAACATGCTATATGTTTGGTAGTTGAAGCTTGCTAAAAACATTTTATGGGTCTCACCTCGTCCTTTTCATTACCATGTAGTCTACAAAATTTCGAGCACATTCCATTTGGACATACAAAAATTAATAACCATTGAAAAGAAGAAGAGAGCTTTCATGAACAACAGATTCAAAGCTCATGACATTAGAACACAGAAAACAAAGGCATGCAACGACTATATATATTGGTGCCCCGTCCATATTAAACCTTATCATGTGCTGCCTCTGTAGCATAAACATTCAGCTCCCCTTCTCGTTGTTCCTTAATAGTTTCAGCTTGCAAGCAGCATATGCACTTTCTGGATATAGAAAGTTCAAATCTGATAAACTAAACAAAAACCAGAATGCTTACTGTCAAACCCATATTTAGCACAAAAATATATTAAGAAAACAATGTGAATATATTAGATTTCCAACAAACATTTATGGAAATGATAATTGAGTTATTAGGACCATCTGATAGGATATGGAATAACATACAAGATCTAAGACAATAAGCTATCTGTAGCCAAGAATACACAATGGCGTAAAACCAATACATAGACCACGGGAGCTTGCTGGTAGGATTAACACTTCCAATGCCATCCCACCTCAACCGTGCGCTAATCAACCCGGTGCTTATTGGACTATCCAATATTTTCTTTTCCTTTCCTGAAACAGGAATCCATGATGATGAAGAGCTAATAAGAATCACACATTAACACAGAAAGTAAAGGATAGCAACATGATTAGATTGTGTTGGCAGATTACCGAGTAGTGTTGCTTGTTGATGCGCCTTCTATATTGGTTGTAGATGGCGTCATAGGTTGAGGTGCTTGAGGGCTACCGGTGTCAGGTGACCAAGGGTTAAAGTTAATAAGGAGGCCTCTGCTCCTGTTTACAGGCCTCATATGGTGGGCCGCACCACCTCTAATCATATTGTGAGATATCTTGTTCATATGGTGCGGTAGCATTGGCATCCAGTTGGTAAAGGCACTTCTTTCGGACTGAAATTGTGAAACATCAGTACCATTGACCCATCCATAAGACATATGATTCGGAAACACAGATTGATGATACGAGTTAATGGGAACACCTCTCCAAGACAACCCTGAAGGATATAATCCCCCATCTCTCACCATAAAGGCAACTGTCATATCATATGCCATGTTGCATGAACCATGATGATGAGTACGAGTTATTTTTGAAGGTGAGGCTGGAAAAATAACTTTACCAAACAGCATAAAACATCCAGGCTGACTAGAAGCATCCATGGTGATTTCAGGCATCTTAATATGAGACTGCAGATTTTTCTGGAACTGGATCGATTCATGAGCCAGTTCAACCTTTCCTCCTAAATTGAAATTGGCCAGTCCTCTTTCATCCGCTGCATCATCATCTAGAGAATGATGAGGTATATTTAAATCAAATTGAGTGGTCTGATGACATTCATTGTCGTTCATTGAAGTCCCATCATGAGAAGAAGAAACATCTACTGAATCCACATCAAGAGATATATTCAGATCTACGTCAAATTTAAAATTAGAGATCCTGTGTGCTTCCAAAACAGCAGCACCCGAAGTTGAACACACTTGGCATATTCTGGGTGCTTCATTTGAGATCTGTTGTCGAGGTTCGGTAAATTCATTTCCTTCTGGACATAGGATAGTATGATCTCTTTTTGCCTCCATTGAATCAACTATGGAAGTCAAAACTGTATCGCTTAATTCTCTTGAAGCAACACAATGTTGAGAGTTTCTCTTATCTCTTCTGGCTCTACTACCATTTTTGTTTGTGTCTCTTTCAGCTGCTTCTATATCATTCTGTCGCTGCAGCAATCCAGTACCACATAATTCAGCATCATTATTAACAATGCCACAATTTTTTTGTTCTTAGGATTTTCTTTCTTGGACTGCATCTCGCTATCATTAGATTCCTTTGAGACAGCATAAGGCCCTGGGTTTCCCTTGCCACTTTTGTTACGTTCACCATTACCTATACTTCTTATTGAATCCAGCCCACTTAACCCTCTGATAGGATAATTTTCTCCATCACCACAATCTGCATCAGCAGGAGACTGTGACTCATCTCCATCCAACATAGAGCACGACTGGGTGATGCAATGTGTACAGTCCTTGTTGCCAACGGAAATTTCATTTGTTCCACTTGTCCATTCTTTTTTGCATTTTTTTATTTCATCTATGGAACATATTTTCTGATTACAATCCTCCAAATCTTGCCCCTGTGTCTTGGTTAAAGCCAAGCTAAAATCTGTATTTGATGTATTGACAGGATTATTTGTTTCCTGAAGCTGTTGAGAAATCATTTCACCAACTAGCACACTATTCTTGGGCTGTGCAAAATTACTCCCAATCTTTCTGCTACCTTGTGAGCTTAATTTTTGTGGAACGTCTTGAACCATAGTCGAAGTAGCAGATGTTCCATCTGTTAAAAAAACAATATTTTGAAACAATAAAATATAAAAATAGACTCGGTTGTACATTTGCAACTGCGATGAAATCATATGCATATAGAGTTAACAGTGATATGCAAGGAGAAATTGCAAACAGCTGAAACACCACTGATTTCGTGAGAATTGTATACAAGTGTTCTGATTTCAGTTATTTTATTTTCATCCTTGTAAAAAAATAAGTTCATATGAGTGTGATACATGATATTGTTTTCATTTTAGAAAATAAAGTAATGTACTAAAATATGTGAAATTTAGGTCATCGTGTTTTTAGATCATTTTTTTGTTTCTTCCCTAGATTTATCATTTGAATTTTTGAAATCTGTACCCTCTTTCTTCGGAGAGGTCAATCTAAAATCTATATTGGAGGCAGTGATAGGAAAACTTGTTTCCTTTTGTGGTGGAACAATTATTTCACCTGCTAACTAAATTCCCTTCGTTACAGCACAACTACTCTCAATCATGTTGCAACCTTGTGGAGTTAGGTTTATGAGTGACCTCTTGAACTGTAATTCATGTAGCAAAACTGCCATCTTTTTTTTCAAAAGATAATATTCAGAAAAGTATGAATATGAAGGAGAATATGGTTACGAATTTCCACCTATAACGAAATTATATGCATAGTTTACAGTAGAGTTCCAGGTAAAAAGTACAAATAGCTGAAACAAGGATCATTTCATGAGAGGTTTATATAAATGTTCTGATTTCACTTATTTAATTTCTCCCCATATAAAAAATAAGATCACCACTTATGTGATGATACTGCTGTCCATGTGCAACAACCATTCTTGCATATATGGAATATTTCATTTCATCAGAGATAGATTGACATTCACCTTTGTTTATTTCTTTGTCAGAACATCTGATCTCATTCAAATTCCTCAAATCTTTATAGCTGGTACTGATGCGGGTATTTGTTCTTCGGTCTGCTGTACTAATTATTTCACCAGCTATTCCCTGGGGCAGAGCAGAACAATCCACGGTCTTGTCACTTAGTAGTGAAGTTAGTTTTTGTGGAACATTTTGAGCCATAGTCGACGAGGTAGCAAAACCCCCACCTGCTTCTTTTTCTTATGAAAAAGATATTAAGAAAGAGGACAAATTAGAACGGAAACAGGATGAAAATTTGCATCTATAGTGGCATGCTATAACACTTTTTGTCAGTGGTATGTAACAATTTGTTTCATCGTCCTTTTGTCAAACAACATAAGCTCATGCATATATGATAGATCATATGAGACTGTTGTCCATGTACAATAATATACGGTACAAGCATATACGGAGATTTCATTTGCATCTTCGTTAAAAAGTTACTCTAGTGACACAGTTATACATGGTGACATGTTTGGGTAGTTCAGCACAATGATATCAAATGCAACCTGCAATCATGTCAACAAAATACAAAATTTGATTGCCATGAAAATTATAGAAAGTAGTCATTTTGGTAGAAACAAATTTAAGTACGGTATTGAGGAAACAGGTGTGCTGCATTCACCATTTCATTCTAAAACAGTAACTGAACAGTAACAACCTCCCCCTAAGTCCTGGGAGAAAAGAATATTTCCATTTTTCGGAATATCTCAGTTACTAATTAACATTTAGTAATGCAGACGCACTGAGGTAAAATCTTGTAATTTGAATAGATTAGTCTCTTTCTCATTAAGAACCATAGATATGCTCAGAATGGGCTATGCTCTCTTGCATGCCATAGTTGGAACTTCAAAGACAATCTTAGACCTATATTTATCTAAAAATTATTATTTGACATAACAGGACAAAAGTCCACATAAAAAACAGCATTTTCCTCTGACTTCCCAGCACTTTGGTCAATTTTTGTTGGCGGTGCTGCTTTCATCATGCTTTAGTTTAAGGCCTCGAGAAAAGTACTTGTTTCAACTATATTTTTCTATTTGATACAAAGAATTCCAATAGCTAGTACGATGAAGAGGAACAATGCTGCTGTGCCAGTGTGTAACGAAACCCAGTGTTGACTAAATGACACAAATGCAATACGCATTTTTACTTCATCAAATCGTTTATCTGAAACTTCTTTCATTTTATTGGATATAGAGGACTTCTTTTGTCACTTAGTACCTACATTACCTCTAGCTAGCCTAATATGTCACATCTATTCTATTTGCAGTAACAGATATGTTGAGCGCATAGCTGAGAATAAAAAGCAAAATAAAGTAATAAATTATGGGTCAACAGAGTACCATGAACGCTATGAATGATAATTACGTACCTACATGGTAAGAAATTTATGTAAGTGAATAAGTAGGGCACAAGCAAGCATACGATGATCATAAGTCTCTTTTTCGTTATCAATAAAGAAGACGGCATGTACTATAAGTTTTGTTTCAAATGAGTTTTGGTATGCCAAAGAATAGAGGTTCCTTAGTACTCCATCCATGAAAGGTTGTCGACTGTTAGTTCAAAAATGAACTAACAAGTGATAACCATTTGGAGACGGAGGAAGTACTTTTCTTTGAATTCTTGTAGAGGAAGTGAACAGAAGGAACAGCAATGTCCATTTTGAATATATTACACCTATATTGAATATATCAGACATATCACTGCAAAATTAATATAAGATGGCATATCATCCATCAAAATCAAATAGTAGTTTTCCATTACAAGATTAAAAATCGGTATTAGAAGCTAGTAAGCCATTCCCCAAGTTTGAGTCTATCCATATCTCAGTGTTGTCAGCCAATCTAATTTTGGTGTTGGCAATAAGCCCAGAGTCAAAAATTCATGAAACTTGCAGTGGTTTACAAAAACAATCAGATAATTTTCACCCTCTGTAACGCAATGGACAAATAGTGAAAAACAAACCGCAGAAGCAAGCACAGATCAGAGGTAAACAATATAGGTAGAAAAGCAGTTAGGAGTAGTGCTTAATTTTATGGTGTAGTACACATCCATAACAACGGTCATTCATAAGTGGCCATAAACACTTTATCAATGTGATGGTTTGAGTGCTCGAAGGTATGAAAATTTATGGGCACACATAGGCAACAAATTTTAAGATGGCACAGAAGTATATGGCATGCGAATAATACTGGTAGGTTTGCATTTCTTTACCTGATGGCAGACTACATACTTCAGAAGGAGGAATAGAAGCAGGACATATCGTTGTTTCAATCAAACTCAAGCTTCTATTAGCAAGGACACTCTTGTTTATTTTATATATTATCATGTAAATCAAAAAACCATGTCCAATCAATAATGTCATATGAACTTGAAAGTATACAGGTGTTCATTTTGAAGCGGACTACACCCCTCAGAGAATGAAGGCACGTGACACTAGTGGCTGATTTCGCTGGAAAATGGCAGAGGTTTGATAAGGATGATATAATTGTTCGTATTGGCACAATGTGTTATTATATATAGTTGCAAGTTTGTGTGTACCAACATGTGAGGTATTAACATGGTCATCACTCATCACTGGTACTTACAACTGCAAAATTACAATTACTAGATAACGACATGCATGCATGTCTTAATAAGGCAATATGAGGCAATTTTACATGTGCTCACCTTGTGACGGATTACATCCACTAGCAGCTGTGCAAACCACTGTTTCGGTCATGCTTGGGCTGGTATTGTCAAGATCCTCACTATATGCTCCTAAAGCTGGAATACCACAGAAAATTTGAGAACAACAGAAACATTTGTCCTAGGTGGTAAACTGGGAAGTGAATATGTATTCACCTGAGGGGGCATTTGCTGGGGAAACAATATTTTCAGGCGCGCTTGTGTTACTACTGCCCAGAAAATGATAGCGATATATGATAAGCATATAATTATACCTGCATGCAAACAACATTGTGTTTCTTAAAATGACAACTTTATGTGTAGCACTATTTGAGGGAGTATACGCTGGAGAAAGCAGGGACAATATCCAGGCAAGCCACCATCTTATTTATGCTCGTGCTGCTATTGCTAAGATCACTAATGGCTCCTATAGCTGGTGTGTTTTGTAAATATTTCTGTTTCTTCTCTTTTTCATATTTTGCAAGCCCCTGGCACCAACCCAGGCGAGTCTTCTTTCTAGTGAAATTACCCACTTCCTCAACATCGGTTGAGGGGTTCATACTATGCAATCTTTTTCTAGCCAATTTCCAACCATCAAGGGTATCCAATATATTATGTTGGGCATAGCTCTGCCTGAAGCTCACATCGACATCAGAACCATTGAGGGGTGGTGGAGCTGACGTTGCAATCATCAATCCAATTCTTAACCCAGTATTTTTAAGGGGATCTCGGATCCTCATCTGTTGAAGTTCAGTCTTTTCCTCAGGCTGCCCTGAGTAGTCATGATTTGGTCTCATGCGCACATCTTCATCAGATCCTTTCTCGAGGTAATAATCTAAATCCATGCTCGTTACATGGGATCTTAAACCCGTATTTGACGGAGATGCTTGCACTGAGATTTTCTTTTGATGAAACCAAGGCATTTTCATATGCTCCCTTGAGTTGTTATTCTTCGGTCTCATGCTCACATTGCCATCATCAGAACATTCCAGGGTGGGCTGATCTGATATTGTGTTCACATGGAGTCCTCCTACTCCCTTATTTCGAGGCGATGATAGAGTTGCTGGAGTTGGGCTATTGTTTTGTGGAAGCTGAGTCACTTTCAAAGACTTCCTTGGGCTGTTATGTGGCCTCGTGCTCACATTAACAATTGAACATTCAAATTGGGGCTGACCTGACCTTGCAATCAATGCATGTGATCTTGATACATTTGCAGGAGATGGAGTTGGTGGCGTCGAGTTCCTCTTTGGTTGAATTTCAGGACGGGCACTCTGACAATTCCTGTGCAATTCTGGCAGGCGAGATCTAGGGCGACCTATATGCATGGAATTCCAACAAAATGAGAGCAAAGGAGAACATTCAAGACTTTACAAGAATGAAATTCAGAAGAATGCATAGAGTACACAAACAGTATTTCAGAAATGATGCTATACGTAAACTTAATCTAACGAACAAGCATGGCAACAATTCTCTTTTGAATTGTTAAATCAAAGGGGTGGAATTAGGATGAAGTAGTTTTGTTGTTGTACCTAATGGCCATGAGGGGGTGATTGACGAGAACTCTTCTCTATGGCTTTCTGACGACGAATTTTGTGCTCTTCCCATGTTGGCTACATAGCTTGAACTCATGGAGATCTTTTTCCCTTTGTTTGGCGGATACTTCTTCCCTGGCGATGGATCTAGTGGATCCATTGCTATCTGTCACAGGATAGATTACGTAGGCCAGAAAAAACAGAGATGGCCGCAGAGATGTGTTAGAGATGTGGTGGGAGCTAATGGAGTTATGTCATTTATAATAACTGGAAAATTGTAGAGATCTGAAAAAGGCTGCCTTGATACGACCCATTGATTTGGAGATCTCTACTACTAAGCTTGTTAATATTTATAGAGGAGGATAGCTGTATGCCTTACAAGCAGCCCACGGGAATCACGATATTTATCGCGTTCTTGCCATATCGGCGCCTTTGAGTTTTGAATTTTCTCGATTGTTTTGCGTGTGAGACAAGAGCATTAAAAAGCTACTAAAAGTATTATTGGCAGCTTTGGCTGGGTTCAATTGCCAGCTAAGGTATTGGATTTTATCAGCGGTTATTAGCTTTAACATTTAGAGAGTAGCATGAATCACTACTACAAAAAAGTATTTTCCAGGCGTTACAAAATTTTTTTTACAAGCGGTCCGTAAAAAAATCCGTCTGTACTGTAAAATATTTTAAAATTGCCTGCAATATGTGAATATCACAGGCGGTTCGTAACTAAAAACCGTATGTGAAAAAATATATATTATCACAGGCGATTGATGGTACAAACCGCCTGTGATAATATATATTATTACAGGCGGTTTTTAAAAGCTACCGCTTGGGAAAATACAATCCTCGATCCGCCCTTCCAGTTCTCCACCAATCAGAACTCTTTACTCACATGTGCTCTTCTATTAATAATCTGCCTACCTCCCCACTAGCACTTCATCCATCAGAGCCGTGCCCACTTGACCTGTGCTCTCTTGTCTCTTATCACATCACACCACTTGCAGCTGCAGCCTGCCCACTTGCTCTCACATGGTGACTTGCTCTCTCCTCTCCAAGCCAGCAAAGCCCAAGCAACCATGGAGCTCTCAAATGGCGTCGGTGATTCTTATGCTTCTCATCCACTCCACGTTCTCCTCCCACTACATCCGCGCTTCTCTTCTCAGGTATGTCACTTCACATCGCCGTTTTTCTTCCCAACATGTCGCTCGCTGCTTTTCTGCTCTAGATCTCTCTACTTGTTGATGTAGTCGCTTTGTACATTGTTGCAGGTCTGTTAGCTGCAAGGAGCCGAAGAAGACGACCGCGAAGACGGAAGCCACGACCACGATCGCATCCGCAACCACGACATTGAGGGCCACAGTTTCGGTGGCCAGATCCTTCCAGCGTCCACGCTGGTTGGAGCATTGCGGACGGGGCGTTCAACTCTCCGTAGACTCCCGCGGGATCGGTCTGCACGCGGCGGCGGAGATAGATGACGTCGACTGTGGAGGGTTGGGACTGGTCGATAACTAGGTTTTTTTGCAATGATTCCTGCTATGTAATTTCTGATGTGTATTTGAGCAAGTGATGCACATTTGCATTGTAATTTTGCCTAAATCTTATTGATTTAAGTACTTTTAGACTTTCAGATTTGCAGATCTAACTATTCTAGAAAGGGACTAATTTATTTGATTCATTGCCTCCTAATTTTGGCCACCAAAAAATGCACAAAATCTGTTGGCTGTGATGTCCGCCCTACAATTTTCGAGAGTGTAAAAGCCGTCTGTGGTAATATATTATCATAGACGGTTGGTTGTAAAAAATCGCCTGTGATAATATATTTTCCCAGATGGTTGGTGGTAAAAAACCGTCTGTGATAATATATTTTCACAGGCGGTTGGTGGTAAAAAACCGCCTGTGATAATACATTTTTCACAGGCGGTTTTTGTAAGCGTCTGTGATAATAGGCTATTTTTATAGGCTCTTGCTTACAGGCGGTTTTCAAATCCCCCTGTAATAATATGTTTAGGACCGATTGTAGAAATACTTTTTCTAGTAGTGAATACTGCTAAAGTTTCTGGCAGAGTACGTGAGAAGCATGCATGCTGCAAAGTGATTAAGAAGGAACAAGAAAATACGAACAAGTAAAGAAAATTGGAGCTATATGTTGCTGGCTTTAACACTCGTCCAACCACTAGTCTCATAGTTGTCCACTAAATTAATGCTTGTAGGTTTTGAGAACCATAGTAGATTCACATGAACACAGATCTTGCGTGGTTATTTTGGCTCACTGCTGAGGATTGTTGTGTTTTCCTACCATTTTTTTTCTAAGTTCTGTTTGTTACCAGATATTATGTAACACCCAATTTTTTGAAAAAAATGTGTAAAATGAATTTTTACAAGAGTTTTAAAATAATTTCTTTGGTATAAAATCCATATAAGGCAATTGCATCATATGATTTGATTGAGTGAAAATTTTGAAATTTAAATTTGCTAGAAATTTTTGTTTTAAAATTTAAATCATCAAATGAAAGAAAAAGAAAGAGAAAAGAAAAGGGAAAACGCATTTGAGCCGCCCCACTCCCTCCCTGACCCAACTCCCCTCTCTCTGAGCTGGCCCGCGCCCGCGCCTCCCTCTCCCTTCTTGCTGCCAGCCTGGCCCGCGCGTCAGCTTCGTCCTCTACCATGAACCGTCGCGCGGTAACGCTAGCGCACCCGCACCGCCCCACTCGCCTCTCTTCATTTTCGTCTGTTTTGCCTCAATCAAGCACGGAATAGTGCCCCATGATTTCGCCGCGCGTTACTCCCCCAAACCCCTATAAAACCCGGGTGAATTCCCCTCTCAATCGTTTCCCCCGACGCCTCAAACCCTAGCTGTCGTCGAGCTCGCTATTGTCGACCCCGTTCCTATCGTTTCATCCAAATTCTTGCCTCGAAACCTTGCCTAACGTGTTCGCCGTGTTCCCAGGAGCTCGCTGCACATTGTCGTTGGGAGGAAAAGTTGTTGCGTCGCGGACTTCGTCGGGCGCCGTCGACTTCCGCCGCCGTTCATCGTCGCAGACCAGTCTCTGTACCATTTCTGGCCTCGCGACACCCTCCGGTGAGATCCCCTCGCCCTCCTCTTGCTTTTAAGCTCTAGAGATGTGTCATTTCGATTTCCTAGCTCGAGATTTGGTCGCCGCCGCGCGCCGCCGCTCCCGTCACCCAGGGTGACGTGGCCCCTCGACAGCCGTTCATTTCGAACGAGCGGCCGAGATTAGATCGAAACATACCCCTTCGATCTTTAAAATATGGGCCCTCCATTTTAGATCCAATGGCCCTTATTCAAATAAGTAAAAACCGTTGGCAAATTTGCACTTAAACCCCTAGATAGTTTAAATAACCCCCTGGATAGTTTAAAATAATTACAGTTTGGCCCAAATATTTATCAAGCTAACCCTGAGTGTTCTGTAAATTGTCTAATAACTGTATAATGAAGTAAAAATTATTTTAAAACCTCTGGAATACTAGAAAATAGCAAATAAATATTTGCAAAATTGTAGAATAACCCCTGGACTTTATAAAAATAGTTTTTAGCCTATGGAATAAACTTTTCTTTTGCAGAAAAGCCCTTAAAATACCAAAAATTAAATAAAAGTCCCTAATTCTTATAAAATATTATAAAAACAAATTATAAAAGTTTTTAATTTATATTCAGTTCTGTAATATTTTTAGTAATTAATTTAAATTGCTGATTTATGCATAAAATGCATTATAAATGTATTTAATTCATAAAATTTAATTTACACATAGATATAAATATTAAAAATGGTGTAAAAATTGTAAAATGCACATTTTATGTTATAAATCTATTTTAAGCATATTTGAAGGAGAAAATTTCCTAGGAAATAGTAATAGATTTCAAATAAATATAAAAATTGTATAAAATTTTCTAAAAATATGTTTTACTCAAATTATTTCATTTAACTCGAAATTCTCAATAAATGGTTTATGCCTATTATTTAAATTAACCATAAAATCACTATGCGTAGGAATCTATGTTTATTTAATTGTAATGTTTGCATTTTGTGTTGTTCTTATTGTATGTTATAATTTTATGTGCATCATCACATTTAGAGTCAGGGCCAGAACCGACCTTCAATCTTCAAGAGCATCAGTTTCCCATCGACCACCAAGCTCAATTTGGAGGCAAGTTCCTTGACCGTCTTGCACCCTTTTTTAATAAGTTTTAGTTAGATGCATGCTAATTTAAAAGATAAATCCTATTTTATGTTTTCCCTAGATTTTCCACAATTTCCTTGTCGACATGGTTTGGGTGGTTTACTATTAACTAGTTCACACTTATCCATGCTTAATTGAATGTGTACAACTTATCTACATGTTATATTTGATTTACGGTGATTCATGAATTGTTGGCAAAAATGAAAGTAGTGGATAGGAATTTGATAGGTGGTGTTGAATGAATTAGTGCATGCGTGCACA
This sequence comes from Tuctoria greenei, assembly GCA_036927565.1. Taxonomy (NCBI): domain Eukaryota; kingdom Viridiplantae; phylum Streptophyta; class Magnoliopsida; order Poales; family Poaceae; genus Tuctoria; species Tuctoria greenei. The sequence goes on along the minus strand of JAYESD010000012.1, from coordinate 62,707,534 downwards.
AGACCTTTGTTTGAGGCTTGACACCTACCGGATTATAAGGACCGGTTTATGGAGGAAGTTGCTGAGCCATACAATATCGCCATAGGGTTGTATATGGGACAACTTGGTTTAGTAATTTGGTCTCTCCCGGTGTAGCGTTTGTAATTGAACGAGTGGGGAATTTGTTCTGATTATTGCCTTGGGATCTACATGGATCAAGAGGGGGCTTCCCTTGGCGGAGGTAAAATAGACTCCAGGTGCCAGAGCGGTGAAACCTTAGAGTATCAGGAGAACCATCGGAAAGACCTCGTAGTGATCTCCTGGCCACACACCTTCGGAAGTGTGTAATGTGGTAAGCTACCACGGGCGACAGGGAGGTTTATCTAGACCACCTGGCAACAGAGGATGAAATCACGAACTGTGGGTAAAGGATACACACTCTGCAGAGTTTTGTCAAACTGTCTAGACAACCGTGCTCACGGACACGAGTGGCTTGGGACCAACTTCATAATTAGCACATGGTTAATTGGTTGATGGTTTGGTTTGGGAATTATTTGGTCTCTTTGGGACTTATGGTTGGGATTCACCTGGATGTAGGTGCTTAACAATATTAAGAGTATGTTGTAACAGCTATAGTGATTTTACCTATTATTTGCCTTCCTTGTATGAACCACATTTCATAAACTTCCCCACTTGCGAGTACCATTGGTACTCAAACTTGTTAGTTGCATATTTTCCCACTATGAGGATGAAGAAGTGGAGAACCAAGACTTCTATGGAGATCCCGATGAGATGTTCTAGGCTGACATATCCCCCGTGCAATGTCTGTGCTTGGATCCCTAATTTTTATTTATTTTCCACTGCTTGTGTACTTTTCTTTAGACCTGGATTGTCATTTATGTAATAATTCGATGTACTCGAACATGGCAATATTTAATAGTATTTCACTTTTGTCTACACATGTATGAGTTCAACTGATTCTGGCATACATGTGGAAAGCATCTGGTTGCCTTTTTAATACCAGGTGTGACAAAGTGGTATCAGAGTCGTGTTGCCCGTAGGACGCAAGCCTAGATAGAAAAGGAAGACTTAAGGACTTTACTATTTTCAAGATAATTAATTTTGAAAATTTCTTTGTATTCTCTACCTTGTTACTTGTTATATTTACTCCTTAATTTTTTTTTGTTACTGACACTCTCTTGTTTCGAAATTGTAGATGGCCAATGTCAGGAGGACCGCTCATATGTCCACTGGGGGATATGTTCCTCGCCTTAGAATTGCTGCCCGCTGCTCCCCACTCAACAACCCCTGTCGCGCCATGGTGATTCGCACTGATGGAAGAGCCGTAGGACGACTTCGACTCCGAGCTGTGGTTCGTGTCGCTGGCTACAGGCACGAAGGGTTGTCACTGTCCTAACACTCGATCGGGATGTAGCACGTTTACATTATGGAATGGTCTTGCAAGCTGTTCATATACTATGGAGATGAGCTACTCAAGATACACTGCACACTTGCTTCGAGGAGCTATCGTTGATATGCTAAACAAGATGGTAGTTGGGAAGCAATCACTTTCTAGAGCCGCTCCTATCGGTTCCAATTGGAGAACACTGTGCATGTATTCACACCTCAGCGTCTAAGTTGTACAGGCAACTTCATCACTAGGTTTTGTGGAGGGACCCCTGGACCTTCCATGTAACACCCTCATTTTCATGCATCATGCCTTGCATACATTCATATACATGTTTAACATTAACCCATAACAAGAGGAACAAGTTTAAAATTGATTTGTAGCAAAACCACACTTAAAAAGGTAGGAAAGTGTGGACTAGTCCGGTTTTGCCGAGGACTATTCCGATTTCTCTCTCTGTCTAAAAACAGACTTGTTCATTTTTGCTACGGATTAGTCCGATATTTGCCTCTGGACAACTTCGGACTTGTCCGATCTTGTGCGGACTAGTCCGGTATTTCATGAATCCTTGAAAATTTGTTAAGTCCCTGGACTTGTCCGGACTAGTCCGGTGTTCCAGCGGACTTGTCCATTTTCATTTCTGACTAAGATCGGACTTGTCCGATTTTAGGCCAGACTTGTCCGATTTTCTCTCTGGACAACTTCAGACTAGTCCGGTCCTGTCGGGACTTGTCCGATATTTCGTGACTCCGAGATTGACCTTTTGTTTTACGACTTGTTTCTTGGGTTTCACGTTAAGTGGGCCTAGGGACGTCGTGCCCAACTCTTTTAGAGCCCATGTGGGACTCTAAACCGGCCTCTACTCATCCCAAAACTCGAAATCCATCTAACCCTAGCCTCCACCTCTATATAAACAACCCCACCCCTTGGTTTGACATCTAATTGCCACTTTTCCACCCACCCAAACCCTAGTTCGTGGAGAGCCACCATCAAGGAGGGAGGAGAAGATCCCAAGCAAGAGGAAGAAGGGGAGGAAATGAAGGAGGATCAAGATCTCCACCAAGTTTCGTTCTTCAGCACCAATTCATCTCCAAGTTCATCACCAACCCTAGATCTTCAAGATCCATGTGTTACCTCCAAGTTTCTTGGTTCATTGGAGTTCTAAACACCTGGTATACCTTCTATTCTCTTTTCCTTACGTGAATTCAACCCCTAATCTCCAAATTCGCGTCGATCTAGAAAACCCTAATCTGCTGATCTCGTCAAGTGCGGACTTGTCCGGTCCCTAGCGGACTAGTCCGATCTTTCTGGTTAAATTGTGTTATATTGACTCTAAAATTTGATATAATCGAATCCAAACCTGTATAAACTTGTTAAAAGATATTAGAACTAATTAGTGATCATTAAAAGCAATCTAGTAACAAGTTCTACCTTGCATTTGCATCAATCATGCATGACATGTCATATTAAGTAATATTTGTGCACTCTTTGATTGTGTTTCTTGTCTTGTATGTTTATTGTGTGGATTAGACGGATTCGCGCTAGAAAGTGCCTCGGACGATCTACAGCACCAGGAGTTTGAAGGCTTTGACCCTAATCAACACCAAGAGCAAGGCAAGTGTCCTTGAAGCATATTGACCCTGTTTTTAAAATTAATGTTTTGTTTGCAAAACTGCATGCTTGTGTCAAATTGACGGGAAACCCTATGGTAGGAAGTTTACTAGTTTTGTTTGACCACCCTTGTCACCTGGAATTCATGGTAGAGCGTCGGGATGGACTTTTTACTTTTTGCTTCGCTTAATCAACTGGGATGGAAAACAACTATACCAATCAACTTATTTATGCATGGATGAGATTCTGGATAAATGAACTGGTTAATATGGTATTGTAATGGGTGATCTAAGCAAGCCTGGTATGTGAATGGGTTGGATGTTATGGTGGTTTGCTTGCTTTAGATCTAAGGACCGGTTCATGCGAGAATAAGTCAGGACTACAGTGCCACCACGAGGCTAAGTATGGGTGCGGCATAGCTGATTAATTAGGTCTTTGCTAGTGCTGTTTGGACCATTGTGGATGCTCGGGGAAGGGGTAGTCGGATTGGGTTTGTTGATGATTGGTGGGACTACCCTGGGATCCGAGTGGCTCAAGAGGGGGCCCTTGGTTGAAGATGTGCTCAGTTGGAGGCATCGCCACCGGTGAAACCTCAGTGGGGTCTAAATAGGCTAGTAATCCCTTTGTAAAGGCTATTTTGTGATCTCTTGGCCATACACCAAAGGAAGTGTAATTGGCATAAGGGAGGTTCTTTAGTCGCCGACGGGTGATGAAATCACAAACACGTGGGTAAAGAGGTACAAACTCTGCAGAGTAATAAAACTATCATGATAGCCGTGCTCCCGGTTATGAGCGCCTGGATGACCTACATGATTAGAGGGAAATTGGTAATTGGGATGGTTATGGTTTGGTAATGGTTATGGATGGTTATGGATTTATTTTTGGTATTGAATATGGTTATTGGCAATGGTGAAATCTGGAATTATGGATGAGGATGGTGAATTGTGGACTGGTATTATGGTATTACTTATGATTATGGTGGGTTTATTTCACATACGTGTAATATATTGCTTTTCAAATGTTTTACTGTACTTTTCAGCACTTTGCCATTATTATTGTCGTCATTTGAATCAGCCACATGTCATACTTTCCACACTTGCTGAGTACGACATGTACTCACTCTTGCAATCCTCCCAACAGTTGCAGGTCAGGATTGGGAGTTTAATGGTGATAATGCGGAGTTCTAGGCCGTGTCTACCGTCAGCTTTGCCTGTGGTGTTGATTGGAGCTGCGCATACATACCCTGTCGCTTATGCTGCATAGTTGCTTAGTTTGCTTAATTAGTTTATTTCCGCTGCATTAGTTGAACTTGTCATTAATATTCATTAGAGCTTGTATTCGAGGATAATCTGGTTTGTGTAATAAAATTTGGTTAATTAATCTTGTCTTGTGGTAATTTTCTGTATACTCTTTTGTGATTGCACTCGTGTATGTGTGATGAACATCCTGGGCACACATATGCGTTAGCTTGGTTCAGTTTCGGAACCGGGCGTCGCAGATTGGTATCAGAGCCATAGGTTGACCGTAGGATGCAGCCTAGATAGAATGGACACTTTAGAGCACATAGGAGCACTCAGGAATCGATGTGTTTTTGCTTGGAGTGCTGTTTGCTATATATGTTGTTTGCTTGTGTGCTTAATAGAGGATTTTGGGATGCCTTAGCATTGCCATGTCCACCTAGGCTCGTGTAGCTAGCTGTTTAGTTTCATATCCCTTGATGCATATAGCTGAGGACGTTTTCTAATTCTTACCTACTCCTTTTCTTCAGATGGTGAGGACTCGCAACCAAAGGGATGGCAATGATGAGGAGGAGAACAATGGAGTGCCTCAGAACAACATCAGACAAGGATCTACTCAGGGAGCTATCAACATTGAGCAGCTATTGGGTATGTGAAACCAGCTCATGCAGACCATGATACAAAAAATGGGACAGCTGCAGGCTGGCGATATCAACAATCAGCCCCACATGCCTCCACCGCCACCCCCGCCTCCTCATAACCAATTGGGAGAGTTTATGAGGACTAGGCCACCGACCTTCGCTCAAGCTGCTGACCCTATGACGCTGATGATTGGCTCAAGTCCGTGGAGAAGAAGCTAGCTATTGTCCAGTGCACTGATAGGGAGAAGGTCCTATTTGCTTCTCATCAACTCGTTGGAGCAGCTGCAGTTTGGTGGGATTCTTATTGCAATGCTCATGAGAATCAAGAGAGAATTACTTGGGCCGAATTCAAGGAGAATTTTCGTTCTCATTATGTGCCGGAAAGAATTATGCTCTTGAAGAGGCAAGAATTTGAGAACTTGAGACAAGGAAAAACAAGCGTGAGTGAATATCTCAATAAATTCACTCAACTCTCAAGGTACGCGCCTGAGGATGTTAGTCGGGACAGCCGGAAACAGTATTTGTTCATGAGAGGATTGAACAATGAGATCCAAGTGCAACTACTCAACTGTGATTATGCCAATTTTCAGAAGCTTGTGGACAAAGCAATTGTGGTTGAGAACAAGATCCGTGAGATGGAGCAAGAAACCAAGAGGAAGGCGCCATATCAAGGACAGCAACAAGGAAGTAATGTGCGCCCTCGCTTTGCGCCGCCCAATGCGCCTCATTACAGCTCCTCTATTCCTGCTCAGCGCCCCGGTTATGCACCGCGCCCAACTCAGTTTGTGCAGCAGCGCCCTGTTATGCAAGCACCTAGGCCTCCAATGCCTTATGAGCCTCGTGCTAATTTTCCTGCTGCAAATGCTCAAAACCAAGCTCGTCCCAACAATTATGGTGGGGTTAAGAAGTGTTATACTTGTGGAGAAGCTGGACACTTTGCGCATCAATGTCCTAAGTCGGGCCTTGGTCAAGGAAGCAATGCACCGAGGCAAAACCCAAGACCCAATGGAGGACAGCCACAAGGAAGTCGCGGACAGCATAATTTTGCTCGTGGCAACGTGAATCATGTCTCTACGGAGGATGCTCAACAAGCGGATGATGTGGTCATTAGTATGTTTCTTGCAAACTCCAACCCCGCGACTATGTTATTTGATTCCGGAGCATCGCATTCATTCATTGCATCAAAGTATGTTGCCAAGTATAGTTTGCCTATCTCTCATATGAAGTTTACTCTATTGGTTAAGTCTCCTGGAGGAGAGATGAGGACAAATATAGTATGTCCAAAAGTAAGCCTTAGAATAAGGGGGGTAGACTTCTCCGCCAACCTCAATGTTTTGGATTCTCAAGGATTGGACATTATACTTGGTATGGACTGGTTGAGGAAGCACAATGGAGTTATTGAGTGTGCCACGAAGACGGTGAAGTTGACCAATGAGGAAGGGATCACCGTAGAATTTGAAGCATCTCAAACCGCACCGAAGCAATTGGAGTTGAATCATATGGACGGTGCCACAATTGAGGAGATTCCGGTGGTGTGCGAATTTTTGGATGTTTTTCCAGACGAGTTGCCAGGTATGCCACCTAATCGAGACATTGAGTTTGTTATTGATTTAATACCTGGAACTGCACCTATAGCTAAGAGGCCGTATAGGATGCCTCCTATGGAATTAGCGGAGCTCAAGAAGCAGATTCAAGAGCAATTAGAGAATGGTTTCATTCGCCCTAGCTCTTCGCCTTGGGGAGCGCCCGTTCTATTTGTGGACAAGAAGGACGGATCCCAAAGGATGTGCGTGGATTACCGAGCTCTCAACGGGGTGACCATCAAGAACAAGTACACCTTGCCCCGTATAGAGGATTTTTTTGATCAGATGAAGGGTGCTTGTGTCTTCTCTAAGATTGATTTGAGGTCGGGATACTTTCAAATGAAGATTAGACCATCGGACATACCCAAGACAGCTTTTAGGACACGGTATGGATCTTACGAGTACACCGTGATGTCTTTTGGATTGACAAATGCGCCTGCCTACTTTATGTACCTCATGAATAAGGTCTTCATGGAGTACTTGGATAAGTTTGTTGTGGTGTTTATTAATGATATTATGATCTACTCGAAGGATGAGAAGGAACATGAGGAACACTTGAGGCTTACGTTGCAGAAATTGAGGGAGCATCGATTGTATGCCAAGTTCAACAAGTGTCAGTTTTGGTTGAAAGAGGTGCCATTTTTGGGTCATATCATCTCAGGAGGAGGAGTATCGGTTGACCCTGGTAAAGTGAGAGACGTGTTGAAGTGGGAACCGCCGCAAAATGTCAAGGAAATAAGGAGTTTTCTTGGGATGGCTGGATATTACCGTAGATTCATCAAGGACTTTTCCAAGATAGCCAAGCCTATGACGGAGTTGCTAATGAAGGGAAAGGCGTTCCAATGTATTGAAGCTTGTCAGAATAGTTTTGAGGAGTTGAAGAAGAGGTTGACAACAGCCCCAGTTTTGGTATTGCCAGATGTATGCAAGAGTTTTGATATTTATTGTGATGCATCAAGACAAGGACTCGGATGAGTGCTTATGCAAGAAGGTCAAGTGGTCGCCTATGCATCAAGACAATTGAAGAAACATGAGCAGAATTACCCCACGCACGATTTGGAACTCGCGGCCATGGTACATGCATTGAAGATTTGGAGACACTATATTCTTGGACATAGGTGTGAAATTTATACGGATCATAAGAGTTTGAAGTATATTTTCACACAAACGGATCTGAACTTAAGGCAACGAAGATGGTTAGAGCTCATAAAAGATTATGATTTGGGGATCAACTATCATCCGGGGAAGGCCAATGTAGTGGTCGATGCTTTGAGTAGAAAGGGAGTAAGTCACCAACTCACAGTTCGAGAGATACCACCCGAGCTATGCAAGGAGTTTGAACGGTTGAACCTCGGGTTTGTAAATGAGATGGAGATGATGGAGTTAAACCCCGAGCAAGAAATTCGAGAGGCACAAACCACAGATGAGGAGATCAAGGAAATCAAGGAAAGAACCGAAGAAGGGAGAGAATTCAGATTTGATAAAGACGAACATGGTACCTTATAGCTTGGAAAGATAATCGTTGTGCCTAATGTAAAGCATATTCGGGAGACAATATTACAGGAGGCACATGACTCGCCTTACTCGATTCACCCAGGTTGTATGAAGATGTACAAAGACTTGAAGACTTGCTATTGGTGGGATAGCATGAAGAAGGACATAGCCGAATATGTTGCATTGTGTGACGTGTGCCAACGAGTCAAGGCGGAACATCAAAGGCCAGCAGGGTTATTGCAGCCATTGAAGATTCCAGAGTGGAAGTGGGAAGAGATTTGTATGGACTTTATAGTTGGATTACCGCGAACCCAGTATAGCTATGATTCAATATGGGTCATTGTAGATCGGTTGACAAAATCAGCTCACTTCATTCCTGTCAAGACCACATATACCACCGCGAAGCTAGCAGAATTGTATATGGAGCATATTGTGTGCCGACATGGAGTACCGAAGAAGATAGTCTCGGATAGAGGTTCTCAATTTACTTCCAGGTTTTGGCAAAAATTGCATGAAGCCTTGGGAACGAGGTTGAATTTTAGTTCAGCATATCATCCTCAAACGGATGGACAAACCAAGAGGACCAATCAGATTTTGGAGGACATGTTAAGATCTTGTGCTTTAAAGCATGGGAAAAGTTGGGACAAAAGCTTGCCATACGCGGAATTTTCATACAACAATAGTTACCAAGCAAGCTTGAAAATTTCACCATACGAAGCACTTTATGGGAGGAAGTGTAGGACACCTTTATTCTGGAATGAAGCAGGGGAAACTCAAGTATTTGGTCCGGATGTGTTGCAAGAAGCCGAAAAGCAAGTCCAAATGATTCGTGAAAACTTGAGGGCTGCCCAATCAAGACAAAAAGGCTATGCGGACAATAGGAGAAGGAAGTTAACCTTTGAATTGGGAGATTTTGTTTACCTCAAGGTGTCACCAATGAGAGGTCATAAGAGGTTTAACATAAGGGGTAAGCTCGCACCTCGTTATATTGGACCATTCAAGATTTTGGACAAAAGAGGAGAAGTAGCATATAAGTTGGAGATGCCACCTCATCTTTCAGACGTGCATGATGTCTTTCATGTTTCCCAGGTCAAGAAGTATTTGAGAGTACCGGAAGAACAAGTGCCAATGGAAGAATTGGAACTAGAGGAAGATTTGACTTATGCCGAACAACCAATCAAAATCTTGGAAACTAAGGAGAGAGTCACAAGGAACAAGGTTATTAGATGGTGTAAAGTTCAATGGAAGCACCACACCGAAGAAGAAGCGACGTGGGAATTGGAGGATGACATCAAGAAGGACTTTCCCTATCTCTTCTCTTCCGCGTCGAATCTCGTGGGCGAGATTCATTTTAAGGGGTGTAGGTTTGTAACACCCTCATTTTCATGCATCATGGCTTGCATACATTCATATACATGTTTAACATTAACCCATAACAAGAGGAACAAGTTTAAAATTGATTTGGAGCAAAACCGCACTTAAAAATGTAGGAAAGTGCGGACTAGTCCGGTTTTGATGAGGACTAGTCCAATTTCTCTCTCTGTCTAAAAACAGACTTGTTCGTTTTTGCTGCAGATTAGTCCGATATTTGCCTCTGGACAACTTCGGACTTGTCCGATCTTGTGCGGACTAGTCCGGTATTTCATGAATCCTTGAAAATTTGTTAAGTCCCTGGACTTGTCCGGACTAGTCCGATGTTCCAGCGGACTTGTCCATTTTCCTTTCTGACTAAGATCGGACTTGTCCGATTTTAGGCTAGACTTGTCCGATTTTCTCTCTGGACGACTTCGGACTAGTCCGGTCCTGTCCGGACTTGTCCGATATTTCATGACTCCGAGATTGACCTTTTGTTTTACGACTTGTTTCTTGGGTGTCACGTTAAGTGGGCCTAGGGACGTCGTGCCCAACTCTTTTAGAGCCCATGTGGGACTCTAAACCGGCCTCTACTCATCCCAAAACTCGAAATCCATCTAACCCTAGCCTCCACCTCTATATAAACAACCCCACCCCTTGGTTTGACATCTAATTGCCACTTTTCCACCCACACAAACCCTAGTTCGTGGAGAGCCACCATCAAGGAGGGAGGAGAAGATCCCAAGCAAGAGGAAGAAGGGGAGGAAACGAAGGAGGATGAAGATCTCCACCAAGTTTCGTTCTTCACCACCAATTCATCTCCAAGTTCATCACCAACCCTAGATCTTCAAGATCCAAGTGTTACCTCCAAGTTTCTTGGTTCATTGGAGTTCTAAACACCTGGTATACCTTCTATTCTCTTTTCCTTACGTGAATTCAACCCCTAATCTCCAAATTCGCGTCGATCTAGAAAACCCTAATCTGCTGATCTCGTCAAGTGCGGACTTGTCCGGTCCCTAGCGGACTAGTCCGATCTTTCTGGTTAAATTGTGTTATATTGACTCTAAAATTTGATCTAATCGAATCCAAACCTGTATAAACTTGTTAAAAGCTATTAGAACTAATTAGTGATCATTAAAAGCAATCTAGTAACAAGTTCTACCTTGCATTTGCATCAATCATGCATGACATGTCATATTGAGTAATATTTGTGCACTCTTTGATTGTGTTTCTTGTCTTGTATGTTTATTGTGTGGATTAGACGGATTTGCGCTAGAAAGTGCCGCGGAGGATCTACAACACCAGGAGTTTGAAGGCTTTGACCCTAATCAACAGCAAGAGCAAGGCAAGTGTCCTTGAAGCATATTGATCCTGTTTTTAAAATGAATGTTTTGTTTTCAAAACTGCATGCTTGTGTCAAATTGATGGGAAACCCTATGGTAATTAGTTTACTAGTTTTGTTTGACCACCCTTGTCACCTGGAATTCATGGTAGAGCGTCAGGATGGACTTTTTACTTTTTGCTTCACTTAATCAACTGGGATGGAAAACAACTATACCAATCAACTTATTTATGCATGGATGAGATTCTGGATAAATGATCTGGTTAATATGGTATTGTAATGGGTGATCTAAGCAAGCCTGGTATGTGGATGGGTTGGATGTTATGGTGGTTTGCTTGCTTTAGATCTAAGGACCGGTGTAAGGATCGAAACGCCCAAGAGGGGGGGTGAATTGGGCTTTCTTTCAAATTTTAAGACAATTACAAACTAACAACTTAAAGCCCAATTTCCTATGCAATTAAACTATGCAATCAATGTAAATTAAAGTTGCGGAATGAAGATTGCATAAGAGTAAAAGGGAGAGGGATGCAAACGCTCAAGGGACACGGAGTTTATCCCGTGGTTTGGTAAGATCACAAGGATCTTCCTACATCCACGTTGTGGCACCCACCGAAGGGTTTTGCCACTCCCAAGTCACCGAGACAAGGGGGTTCTTCACTATTCTTCTCCGTTCGCCAACCTCGGCAAGGTGGAGCTCAAGCCTTGTACACTTTTGGGATCCTCCGGGCTTCCACAATCTTCTTGGCAAGCTCCGGAAGTTGCACACACCAAGGGACACTCTCTTTGGGCTCTCACTACACTAGAGACTCCAATCACCAAGAATGGAGGCACCCAAGCACTATCTCTAGCTAGTTCTAGCCTATCTCTTGGTGTACAAATGATGAACAAATGATGTGAAAGTGATTGCTCTATTGCTTGAATGCTCTAGGATGTGTAGAGTATGTCTGGGCTTCAAGTCATGGCGATTTGACAGGTTGAAGGGGTATAAATAGCCAGCCTCCACGAGATAGCCGTTGGAAAAGTAGGCTGACATCACTTCTCTGCGAACACCGGATGATCCGATGTCTCCCCTTCAGTTAACATCGGTCAAAGCCAAATTAGCTGATGTCACTGTGTCAGATATGACCGTTGTTAGACTGATGTTGATCTTTCTTCTCATCGGATGATCCGGTGGCTCTTCCTCCAGAATTTTGCTTGATCTTGAGGCTCACTGGAGTGATTGACCGATGTGTGTAAGTCTGCACATCGGATGATCCGGTGCTTCACTTGGTCCAATGGTATTGCAATCTGTGATGATGGACCGATGTCACTGAGCCACTCACATCGGATGATCCGGTGAGTGCATTTGTCTGAGGTCTTCTTCTTTAGTTGAACCAACTCGACCGATGTGTGTCAACCCAAAGACCATCGGATGATCCGGTGTGTTCAACTTGTTGACTTCGAGTTGTTTTGAGTTGCTCTTTTGGAATTTGAACTTGTGACCTCTTTGACACTTGTTTGAAATGTTGTTTTGATTGTCTTCAAGCATTGAGTGATATCAAGTTAGAGCTTTCACTTCTTGTCTTCATATGATTTGATTTGATCTCATTCGTTGATTTTATATGGGTCTCCAATGTAATTTTGATTTCATTTGATTGAGTGTTATTGAGACCTTGCATTCACAAATTCATTAGTAATATCGAATGGTTGTCATTAATCACCGAAACCGTACCTCATGGGGCCTAGATGCTTTCAATCTCCCCCTTTTTGGTGATTGATGACAACACAATAATTTAAAGCGCAATAATAATGAATTTGATGATAATACTCAAGTATATGTGCAATGAATACAGCATAGGACACATTAAGCTTGTAGAACGCAAAAGAAAATTGTGGTGCGAAAAGCTCAATTGATTAAAATCATAAACAAATGAGACAAGCGAAAGAGTGCTTAATTAAAATTACAAAAGAGTACTCAAGCACGAATACAAAGGATAAGCACACACACACTCACTCCCCCTACACACACACTCCCCCTGAGACTGCTACTACCACTCCCCCTGACTCTTCTACATCTTCTCCCCCTTTGGCATCAAGACACCAAAAAGGGATCAGAACTCCTACAGACCCTGAGAGCTGGGCGCGAGGACGAACTGGGCACCGTCGCCGTCGTCGGAGCTGGAGTCGCCGGACGTAGGAGCTGCCGGGGCGGCGGGAGCTGGAGGGTCCGCTGCCGGTGCTGGAGGAGAGGAAGCAGGTGCCGGTGGAGCTGGAGGAAGTGGAGCGCTCACCACGGACGCCGGTGTCTGCTGGAACAAGATCGTCGCCGGCAGTGGTGAGTGAATCGGTGCGCTAGATGCCAGAAGTGGTGACATACTGATGGAAGGGATGGGAGTAGTGGGCACCTGAGCAACACCTGGAGCCAGTCCCAGTCCAGGCTGCTGTGGAGGAAGGGCGATCCCGGTCTGAGTGTAAAGGTTGGTGATCAACCCTAGGATCCCCATCATGGCCTGCTGGGTCTGCTGCTGCTGGTCGAGGGTACGGCGGTGCATCTGATCTACCAGGTTGGTGAACCGGTCCGTATCCTCTCGCCTCTGACGGGCGATCTCTAGCTGGAGCTCCTGCTGCTGCCGCTGCAGCTGTGCCAGGTGAGCAGCCCGCTCTGCCCTGGCCTGCTCAGCAGCGAGCCTGTCCTGGCGCTGCTGCTCGATCATCTGCTGGAGAAGCGACGTCAGCTCAGACGGCTGCGTCACCTGCGCCTCGAACACAGAAGGAGGTGTCGGTGGCGGAGCAGCTGATCCTCCTGCCTCGGCGTCGTGCTGCCTCGGTGAAGGTGGAGGCGGAGGGAAGTACTCCTCGACACTCTCGTCTGTGTCGCTCTCGGACCAGACGTGCTGCAAGTCCTCCCCCTGAGCCTCAGCCTCAGCAAGCCTCTCGTCCTCCCGCTCTAGGTCGGACCAGTCTTCCTCTGACAGACGGGCCCGGACCTGGCGCTCAACTGGACGACCAAGGCGACGGTCTCCAGGAGCAGAGGCACGATAGTGACTGAAGCGAGTCACACTCTCGTCAGCAAGTCGGGCCTGTGCTGCATGTCCCTCAGGCACCACCATAGAGCAAATGTAACTGATCCAATGCCCGTATGCTAGCTGCCTCATCATGCCCACTCCATCTGTAATGACGTCCTCCATCTCGCAGATAATGATATCCATTATATCAAAGTCCATCCTGTTCATGATGTAGAACAGGAGGGTCTGCTGGAGACTCGTGAACCCCTCCAAGTAACCTGACCTCGGCAGGAGCGTGCGGCGCAAGGCGAGGTGCACAATGCGCACAGCTGGGGTCAGGAGAGCTGGGACTCTCGGCTGGTCTGGAGAGAACGAGGGGCCAAACAAAGAGCGGATCTCGTCCAGCTGTGGTGCTACCCCTCCAGTAAGTGGCCTCCTTGGTGGATCTGCCTGCCCATAGACTTTCTCGTGTACGCTGGTGTCGTGCAGGTCCAAACCAAGAATATGCCCCAAAGTCTGCCTCGAGAGGTGGTAGTGCTGACCATTGAACATGAAGGCAATCGACCTCCTGCCCTCTGAGATGTACAGGGTCGCGTAGAAGACACGGACCCACTCTTCCACATACGCACTTCTCTCATAATCCAGTAGCTCTACCAAGCCTCTGTATCTCTCAAAGAAAGGGCGGACCTCAGTCTGCGCTGCCACTGCAAGCTGCCTCCAGTCCAAGTGGTTGTGCTGAAAAAGCTTGTGCCCTCGGCGCTTGTAGGTCTCATAGAGAGACGCCTGGGTGACAGTCCAGAAGCGACTGTCCACAAGAAGCTCTCGGGGCTGTGGGAACCACTCCTCGAGCAGAACACTCCATCTGAGCTTCCGGAGTTGCTTAGCCTTCATCTTCCGGTAGTCCACAAGACGGACTCCTTCACTGACCCGGACGGCCGTGTCCATCTCATGGATGTCCCTCTCAGCCTCCCGGTCCTCACGATGGTCGGCAGCCGTCGGTCTCGGACGAGGAGCAGCCTCGGCGTGACCCCCACGCGTCCGGGCTGAGCGCCGGCGGACGAGGGGCTCAACTGGCTCCTCTTCGGCGTCGGAGTCGTCGACCACGGGAGGCGGCCTTGGACGGTCCTCGCGAATCCTCAGGGAGCCCCCACGGCCGCGCTCACGCTCCTCGGCGGCGCGAGCGGCCATTAGAGCCTTCTTCTCATCCTTCGATAGTTTGCGCTTCTTTGCGGCGGGCTCCGCGATCGCCTTGCCCTTCCCTTTGCGATCACGACCCATCTTAGCGATGATGGAGCTCGGGAAAACCTAGTGACGGGAGGTGACCGGAGATGGCGTTGCTCGGGTGGAGGTGCTTCGATGGAGGGAGGAGCGATTGCTGTGCTTGGATGTGGGTGGAGCACGGCGGTGGCGCTAGGCGGCGGCGCTGCGAGATGTGGCAGCCGGGGACGGCGGCGGCGGCAGCGTTGTGAGCAGGGGGGACGGTGGCGGCGGCCGGCGGCGGCGCTGCAGGTGGCGGCGGTGCTAGGCGGCGGTTAGGGCGGCTGGGTGCGGCGGCGCGGTGGTCGGCGGGCGGAGGAAGAGGCGGCGGCGCGCGGGTGAGTGATCGATCGGGGAGAGAGAGAAACGGCGGCGGCGCACGAGTTTAAATAGTGGGTCCCAAACCCTAGCCGAAAACTCAACACCGGATGGACCGATGATATTTAAAGTGAGCATCGGTCAATTGCCACAGAAAGGATATTCAAGGAATGCTGTTGACACCGGATGGACCGACGTCTAGGGTTTTGATCATCGGTCGAATAGCACAGTAAGGGTGTTCAAAAGAGTGATGTAGACACCGGATGATCCGACGTTAGAGGGAGTAAACATCGGTTGAATTGACCACCACTTCGGATGAGTGAACATCGGATGGACCGATGTTTTCCAGGATGAACGCGTCGGATCATTTGAGGTTCAGACAGAATTGGGCTTTGAAGATTTGAACACCTATTGGTCCGATGAGGGATTGACATAGGCATCGGATAATCCGATGACAACAGAACGAAAACATCCCATATATGTCCTTTGACCAAACAAACAATCAAAGAGAAACACATGTCTTAGGACTTTTTGGGCAACCCTTTACCCCTCAAGAAGCTAATATGCCAATAGCTTGGCTAGACCTTAACGCAAATGGAACACCGAGAAAAATGGAGGAAAATATCCAAATAAAATGTAAGGCCCATGCTTTGTGAGGTAGAGTATGAAGACTTCTATCTCTTTGAAGCATGATCCTCTAGGCATTAACGTACCTAACATTTTGTTCTTTCCACCTTATATGAGTTGAGATATTGCATTTCAAACAAGTCTCCTTTTCATGAGGTGGGTTCCCCTTTGTGACAATCTACCGTATGCAATGCCAAACAAATTATAGTGCAAGAGATTAAATGAGTGCAAGTTTATATGGCAGGGATCATGCAAGGCATAAAATAAATCTATCTTGCCAAGTTTGAACCTTCCAAAGGCTTCCTCAGGGAAAACTACTTCTAGCTTGCCCCTATCCTTTGGGAGTTAGACAAGACCTATATGATATGCATCCTTACATGAACATGGCAACTTACATGACGTTAGATGCATCTAGCACATTTAATTCACTTCTAAGTCTAGAAAAGGTTTTCTCATCAAGTGGTTTTGTGAAGATATCCGCCAATTGTTCTTCGGATCTAACACCTTGCAAAGAGATGTCTCCTTTAGCCTCATGATCACGCAAGAAGTGATGGCGAATATCGATGTGCTTAGTGCGGGAGTGTTGAACGGGGTTTCTAGCTATCTTAACCGCACTTTCATTGTCACAAAGGAGAGGCACACAACCAATTTTAATTCGAAAGTCCAAAAGGGTTTGCTTCATATATAGAATTTGGGCACAACATGCACCGGCCGCTATATACTCCGCCTCCGCGGTGGACAAAGCCACGGAATTTTGCTTTTTGCTCGACCAAGATACTAGGGAACGCCCAAGTAAGTGGCACCCACCGGAGGTACTCTTGCGATCCACACGGCATCCGGCAAAGTCCGAATCCGAGTATCCCAAGAGATGGAAACTAGCGTCCTTGGGGTACCACAAACCTACACTTGAGGTATGCTTGAGATACCGAAGTATCCTAAAGACCGCCTTCTTGTGCGATTCTTTAGGTGCCGCTTGAAAGCGAGCACACAAGCACACACTAAACATAATATCGGGCCTAGATGCGGGAAGATATAACAATGAGCCAATCATAGAACGATAATGAGATTGATCAATAGGTTTACCGTCCATGTCCGCGTCGAGATGGCAATTTGTCGCCATTGGAGTGCTTCTTGAGCTACAATCTCCCATCTCAAATTTCTTCAAGAGGTCCTTTGTGTACTTCTCTTGATAGATGAAGGTTCCCTCTTGAAGTTGCTTGATTTGGAATCCAAGGAAGAAGTTGAGCTCTCCAATCATTGACATCTCGAATTCCCTAGACATTATGGTTCCAAACTCATGGCTAAGAGATTTGTTAGTTGAGCCAAAAATGATATCATCGACATAAATTTGACAAATGAATAAATCCCCGTCGATGTGCTTGGTGAAGAGTGTAGTGTCCACCCTCCCGATCTTGAAACCTTGCATGACCAAGAAATCCCTTAGACGTTCATACCACGCCCTAGGTGCTTGCTTGAGCCCGTAGAGCGCCTTGTGCAACCTATACACGTGGTTAGGATTCCTCGGATCTTCAAACCCGGGAGGTTGCTCAACATAAACAAGTTCGTTAATATAGCCATTGAGAAAAGCACTTTTAACATCCATTTGATAAAGCATTATATTGTGATGTGAAGCAAAAGCAAGGAGTATGCGAATAGCCTCTAACCGAGCAACCGGAGCGAATGTTTCTCCAAAGTCTAGTCCTTCAACTTGTGAAAAACCCTTGGCCACAAGTCTTGCCTTGTTGCGGACCACGACGCCATTCTCGTCTTGCTTGTTCCGGTATACCCACTTCGTACCGATGACGTTCTTGTCCTTGGGTCGCTCCTCCAATACCCAAACTTCATTGCGGGTGAAGTTGTTGAGTTCTTCTTGCATGGCCATCACCCAATTTGGATCTTGGAGTGCTTCCTCTATATGAGTGGGTTCTACACACGAAACAAAAGAGTAGTGCTCACAAAATGAGGCGACATGGCGGGAACGAGTACTTACACCCCTTGAAGGACTTCCAATGATTTGGTCCATTGGATGCGCCTTGGAGATGCGTCCATGTCTCATAAGTGGTTGTGAGGCACTTGGCGGTGGTGAAGCTTGTTTTTCCTCTTGTGGTTGGACTTGATCATGGACTTCTTCTTGTTGTTGGTGTTGTGTGGCTTGTGAATCTTGCATTGGCAGTGGATCATCTTTCTCTTCTTCTTCTTCATTAACTTGAGGCATCATGGAGGTGTTGATGTTGGAACTTGATGCTCCCCCTTGATCATGGCCCTCTTCAACTTCCGGCTTGATGTCTCCAATGGTCATGTTTTTCATGGCTTCTCGTAGAGGCTCATCATCTATTTCATCATGACCAAAACTCTCCTCTTGGGAGCCATTAGTCTCATCAAACTCAACATCACAACTTTCTTCAACTAGACCGGAGGTTTGGTTGAATACTCGATATGCTTTTGAGTTTGATGCATAACCAAGAAAGATACCAACATCACATCTTCTTTCAAACTTACCAAGCCTTTTCTTGCGGTAGATGTAGCATTTGCACCCAAAGACTCTAAAGTAGGAGATGTTGGGCTTTCTCCCAATGAGGAGCTCATATGGGGTCTTTTGGAGTAGTCGGTGAAGATAGACCCTATTTGCGGCATGGCACGCCGTGTTGATTGCTTCGGCCCAAAACTTCTCCGAAGTGCCATAGTCATCAAGCATTGCTCTTGCAAGGGTGATAAGGGTCTTGTTCTTCCTTTCAACGACACCGTTTTGTTGGGGGGTGTATGTGGCCGAAAACTCATGCTTCACGCCTTCACGATCACACCACTCCCCAATGTTGTAGTTCTTGAACTCGGTGCCGTTGTCACTCCGAACTTTGACGATGGGAAGTTGAAATTCCCTTTGAGCACGTTTGGCAAAGGTCTTGAAAACTCCGGAGTTTCACCCTTGTCACCTAAAAACAAAGTCCAAGCATATCGAGAATAATCGTCAACGATAACAAGACAATAGAAGTTACCACCAAGACTTTGATATGTGGATGGTCCGAAGAGGTCCATGTGGAGTAGTTCAAGCGGCTTGGAGGTTGACACCATTGTCTTCATTGGGTGGTGTGAAGCAACTTGCTTCCCGGCTTGACAAGCACTACAAAGCTTGTTCTTCTCAAACGTGAGATCCTTCACGCCGGTCACCATCCCAAGCTTGAATGACTTCTTAAGCTTGCTCATCCCAATGTGAGCAATGCGTCGATGCCATAGCCAACCCAAGCTTGTCTTAGTGAAAAGACAAGTGGTCAAGCTAGCATCCTTGTTGGAGAAGTCCACCAAGTAAAGATGTCCATGCCGAAATCCTTTGAAGATTAGTTCTTTGCTTGATTCACTAGTTACCACAACACCATTCTTATCAAAGGTGCACGTTAGTCCAAGATCACATAGTTGTGCAATAGAAAGTAGATTGAAACTAAGTGACTTAACATATAGTACATTAGAAATAGACAAATCATGCGAAATAGCAATTTTACCTAAACCAATTACCTTCCCCTTTGAGTTGTCACCAAAGGTGACTTGTTCATGATTATCGGGGTTCTCTATGGTGGTGAACATACCATCATTGCCGGTCATATGTTGTGTGCACCCGCTATCGAGTACCCAATGTTTTCCTCCGGCTTTGTAGTTCACCTACACACATGAAGTTAGTTTTTGAGTTTAGGCACCCAAGCTAACTTAGGTCCTTGTATGTGTGATACAAGTGATTTTGGGACCCAAAGTTGCTTGGGGAGCTTCCCCTTCATGCCCTTAATATCTTTGCCGATGAACCTTGCCTTCACCTTGCCACCTACTTTGCTTAAGAGATAGTGATAATCATGGAAAGTAGATTTGTAGTTAGGAGGCAATTTGGGAGAAGGACGGTTGGGAAGAGGACACTCCCTTGTATGGTGTCCGGTGACCTCACAATGTTGGCAATAGGATCCAACTTCTTTGATGAAGCTCGTCCTAAGCTCCGGTGAGGGCACCTTTCCTTTGTTGAGCACCGGGAAGGATCCAAGTCCTCTCTTGTTGAAGCCTTTGGCTTGTTGGTAGAGGATTTCCTTGTGCTTGTCCTCCCCCTTGGAAAGTCTCACCACACTAGTGCGAAGACTTTCAATTTCGTCCATCAATTCCTTCTCCCTAAGGCTTGCTTTCAAAGGCAAAGACTTATCCAAAGTATTAGTGGCATGTGAAATAGTTGATACTTTGCCATCAAGGGTTTCCTTTTTCATGTTTTTCATTTTTAGTTCAATTGCCTTATAAGCAAGGTTAAGCATTTCATGCTTTTGAACCAAGTCATTGTGCCTTCCCAAGAGTGCTTGGTTTGCTAAGTCAAGCTCATGATGATCAAGCTTGATTTGAGCATTTTCCTCCTCAATTTGCTTGACATGTGTTTTGAGTGTGTCATGCTCTTTAAGTATGGTTACATACTTGTCATGCAAATCGAGCTTCGCACTCTCAAGTTTAGCACAAGCTTGTTCAAGTGCTTTAACCTTGCTCTTTTCCCTTTTTATGATGACATGGTATTCATTAATCATAGATGCTAGTTCATCGGGGGAGAGCTCATCATCATCGCTAGAATCGTCACATACCTTAGAGTTACCTTTATCCATGAGGCACATAGGAGGTGGACGAAGAGGTGAGTTGTCTTTGTTGACGACGGCAAGGCCCGCCAAGTTTTCTTCATCTTCACTCTCTTCGTCGCTTGACTCTTCATCCGTGATCCACTCATTTGCCTCGCACATGAAGACTTTTTGAGGCCCTCTTCTCTTCTTTGGAAAGAGCTTGGTCTTCTTGCCCTTGTCAAATTTCTTCTTTCCAAAGGAGCGCTTGGGTTTGACCTCTTCCTCATCTTCATCACTTTCTTCTAGCTTTCTATGCTTTCCTTTGTGGTTGTCCTTCCTCTTGTCGGGTCTTGGACAATCATATGATATGTGGCCTTGTTCACCACAATTGTAGCATGTCTTGTTTTCGTCTTTTCTTGGGAGGAAGGCTTTCTTCTTTGGATCAAAGGAGTATCCCTTCTTTGCGATTTTGGAGTTTAGACGTGAGAATTTTCTCATCATCAATGCAAGCTCATCATCGTCATCTTCGCTTGTTGCTTGCTCTTCTTCGCTTGAGCTAGGCTCAACCACTTTCTTTTTCTTGGGAGTTGTTTTCTTGGTTGAAGCCTTGAGAGCAATAGTTTTTGACGATGACTCCTCCATCATTCCAAGTACGCTCATCTCATGAGCATGAATTTCTCCAATGAGCTCCGAGACTTCAATGTTGTCAAGTGATTCCTTTTGGAGCATTGAGTTGATAATGTTGTACTTGGGCTTAGGTAGAAGCATGAGGATCTTGCGGTTGATAAGTCCCTTACCAAGAGAAGCAATGTCAAGTGCGTTAATCTCCTCAATGAGCACATTTAAGCGAGAAAACATTTGGTTAACATTCTCATGAGGAAGCATTTTGAATTCATCATACTTGGATTTTAGCAAGTGATATTTGAGTTCTTTAACACGAGAGGAACCCTCATGAATTTCAATTAAGCATGCCCAAATTTCACAAGCTTTTTCTTTACTAGCTATTCTTGCAAATACATCTTGACTAATGCATTCATAGATGGCATTTCTAGCCTTAGCATCCCATTTTAGTTGATCACCAACATAATTAAGATCTCCAAATCCCGCATGGGTCGCTTCCCACACTTCGGGAGCAATGGCCTCTAGGTAGGCCCGCATGCGTGCTTTCCAATAGGCAAAGTTCTTGCCCTCGAAGATAGGAACCGAACCCCCATTCTTGGCCATTTAAGCTCTCAAGCAGTGAAGCTGGAATGATCCAATGAGCAACAAGGCTCTGATACCAATTGTAAGGATCGAAACGCCCAAGAGGGGGGGTGAATTGGGCTTTCTTTCAAATTTTAAGACAATTACAAACTAACAACTTAAAGCCCAATTCCCTATGCAATTAAACTATGCAATCAATGTAAATTAAAGTTGCGGAATGAAGATTGCATAAGAGTAAAAGGGAGAGGGATGCAAACGCTCAAGGGACACGGAGTTTATCCCGTGGTTCGGTAAGATCACAAGGATCTTCCTACATCCACGTTGTGGCACCCACCGAAGGGTTTTGCCACTCCCAAGTCACCGAGACAAGGGGGTTCTTCACTATTCTTCTCCGTTCGCCAACCTCGGCAAGGTGGAGCTCAAGCCTTGTACACTTTTGGGATCCTCCGGGCTTCCACAATCTTCTTGGCAAGCTCCGGAAGTTGCACACACCAAGGGACACTCTCTTTGGGCTCTCACTACACTAGAGACTCCAATCACCAAGAATGGAGGCACCCAAGCACTATCTCTAGCTAGTTCTAGCCTATCTCTTGGTGTACAAATGATGAACAAATGATGTGAAAGTGATTGCTCTATTGCTTGAATGCTCTAGGATGTGTAGAGTATGTCTGGGCTTCAAGTCATGGCGATTTGACAGGTTGAAGGGGTATAAATAGCCAGCCTCCACGAGATAGCCGTTGGAAAAGTAGGCTGACATCACTTCTCTGCGAACACCGGATGATCCGATGTCTCCCCTTCAGTTAACATCGGTCAAAGCCAAATTAGCTGATGTCACTGTGTCAGATATGACCGTTGTTAGACTGATGTTGATCTTTCTTCTCATCGGATGATCCGGTGGCTCTTCCTCCAGAATTTTGCTTGATCTTGAGGCTCACTGGAGTGATTGACCGATGTGTGTAAGTCTGCACATCGGATGATCCGGTGCTTCACTTGGTCCAATGGTATTGCAATCTGTGATGATGGACCGATGTCACTGAGCCACTCACATCGGATGATCCGGTGAGTGCATTTGTCTGAGGTCTTCTTCTTTAGTTGAACCAACTCGACCGATGTGTGTCAACCCAAAGACCATCGGATGATCCGGTGTGTTCAACTTGTTGACTTCGAGTTGTTTTGAGTTGCTCTTTTGGAATTTGAACTTGTGACCTCTTTGACACTTGTTTGAAATGTTGTTTTGATTGTCTTCAAGCATTGAGTGATATCAAGTTAGAGCTTTCACTTCTTGTCTTCATATGATTTGATTTGATCTCATTCATTGATTTTATATGGGTCTCCAATGTAATTTTGATTTCATTTGATTGAGTGTTATTGAGACCTTGCATTCACAAATTCATTAGTAATATCGAATGGTTGTCATTAATCACCGAAACCGTACCTCATGGGGCCTAGATGCTTTCAACCGGTTCATGCGAGAATAAGCCAAAACTACAGTGCCACCACGAGGCCAAGTATGGGTGCGGCGTAGCTGATTAATTAGGGCTTTGCTAGTGCTGTTTGGACCATTGTGGATGCTCGGGGAAGGGGTAGTCGGATTGGGTTTGTTGATGATTGGTGGGACTACCCTGGGATCCGAATGGCTCAAGAGGGGGCCCTTGGTTGAAGATGTGCTCAGTTGGAGGCATCGCCACCGGTGAAACCTCAGTGGGGTCTAAATAGGCTAGTAATCCCTTTGTAAAGGCTATTTTGTGATCTCTTGGCCATACACCAAAGGAAGTGTAATTGGCATAAGGAAGGTTCTTTAGTCGCCGACGGGTGATGAAATCACAAACACGTGGGTAAAGAGGTACAAACTCTGCAGAGTAATAAAACTATCATGATAGCCGTGCTCCCGGTTATGAGCACCTGGATGACCTACATGATTAGAGGGAAATTGGTAATTGGGATGGTTATGGTTTGGTAATGGTTATGGATGGTTATGGATTTATTTTTGGTATTGAATATGGTTATTGGCAATGGTGAAATCTGGAATTATGGATGAGGATGGCGAATTATGGACTAGTATTATGGTATTACTTATGATTATGATGGGTTTATTTCACATACGTGTAATATATTGCTTTTCAAATGTTTTACTGTACTTTTCAGCACTTTGCCATTATTATTGTTGTCATTTGAATCAGCCACATGTCATACTTTCCACACTTGCTGAGTACGACATGTACTCACTCTTGCAATCCCCCCAACAGTTGCAGGTCAGGATTGGGAGTTTAATGGTGATAATGCGGAGTTCTAGGCCGTGTCTACCGTCAGCTTTGCCTGTGGTGTTGATTGGAGCTGCGCATACATAACCTGTCGCTTATGCTGCATAGTTGCTTAGTTTGCTTAATTAGTTTATTTCCGCTGCATTAGTTGAACTTGTCATTAATATTCATTAGAGCTTGTATTCGAGGATAATCTGGTTTGTGTAATAAAATTTTGTTAATTAATCTTGTCTTGTGGTAATTTTTTGTATACTCTTTTGTGATTGCACTCGTGTATGTGTGATGAACATCCTGGGCACACATATGCGTTAGCTTGGTTCAGTTTCGGAACCGGGCGTCACATTCCATAGTGTCATCACGCGGTGGATGATGTGGAGTGTCTCAGTATCCAACTTCATAAGGCACAGCAGGAGATACAAGATGTACGTGACCTCGCTGCACACTTCGAGAGGATGGTGAGGAGGTATCGTCGGATCACCAACGAGGACCCAGATGGCTATGCATCTAACACATCGACGTGGAACCTAGACTCCTCGGACCACTGTATAGGTCAAGATGATACACATACACTTGATGAGACTTCGGATGAGGAGCCACCTTCGGAGGAGCCTTCTATGCCACAACCGCTCGCCAACTCTCCACCCCACAGCAACGAGTCCCTCGGAAGCAACCCTGGTGATGATCATGATGATGAGGAGGAGGATCCCGATGAAGACCTTGAGGAGCTAGAGTAGTCCTCAATTTTACCATGCAGCTCAAGATTAGGAAATTACCCATCTTTTGTAATAAGAGCGGGTTGCGACGTATCTATGCATTCATGAGTTGTATGACTTTGCTTCTGAGAACTTGTTTACCTATGTTTGAGCGTGCTGTAATGAAATATTTTCCAGTGCTCATACTCCTTATTGATGCATATAGTGGGAAATCGTATAGAATAGTTTCTCTCTTGTCTTCTTATTCTAAAACAACACCCCTACCTCGATGGCAGGAAGAGGAAGAGGACGTGGTCATGGTGCACCTATCAACAAACAAAATGATGAAGGCCCGCTACCTCAATGGAATGGAAGAGGTGCTTGTGGAGCACCAGCCGCAAATCAAATGCAACAAATGATTTCAATGCAACTGCAAACGATGCAAAATCTGACGCAGATTGTGAACAACATGCAGCAGGCTCAGCAAGCACCACCACCTCCCCCTCAACCACCACCACCTCCAAGATCTTGCTTGAGGAACTTTATGAATACTCAGCCTCCACGCTTTTCAAAAGCAGTTGAGCCTATGGATGCAAATGATTGGATCAAGACAATTGAAAACAATCTAAGGATTGTTCAATGTGAGGGAAGAGAAAGGGTACTACTAGCGTCACACCAGCTCAATGGACCCGCAGCTGATTGGTGGAGTGCTTTCACAGCAGCCCATGCTAATCTGGAAAACATCACATGGGAGGAATTCACAGAAAATTTCCGCAATCATCATGTACCAGAAGGAGAAATTCAGGCAAAGCGTCTGCAGCTCCTAGCACTGAAGCAAGGGAACATGAACATGCGAGGATATTTGAATAAGTTTACACGGCTGTCCTGATACATCCCTGGAGATGTCACCACTGATGCAAAGAAACAATTCTGTTTCAAAGGAGGGTTGGACAAGGAGATACAGTTAATGATGTCCTCTAGTGACTATGCTAGTTTCCAACACTTGGTGGATAAGGATTTCACCGTGGAAAGAAAGGAGTGTGAGGGAGAAGATCGCAAGCGAAAGATGATGATGGCGCAATCTTCAGGCAGCAACAACCATCCTCGCTTTAACCCACAGCAGTCGGGACACATGAGTCGTCCCATGGGTACTAATCAAGGGCAGCGATACTCCAACAACTCTACATTCAGGCCTCAAGCGCCGTATGCTCGCCAACAGTACCAACAGATGCAACCACAATGCTCCCAAATGTATCAACAACGCCCAATGTCTTCTCCTCCCCATCCAATTGGGAAACCACAACAGGGTCAACAAAGAAAAAAGGTCAAGACACCAGTTCTTGGGGAGCCATCTGTGGTGACAAGGGACACTACTGCAACAATTGCCCAAAGAAGCCACCGCAGCAGAATCCATCCAGAGGTCGGGTTAACCATGTTGTTTTGGAGGAAGCTCAAGATGCATTAGATGTGTTGATCTGTACGTTCCCTGCCGATTCACACCCTTCTACATTATTATTCAATTCTAGTGCAACACATTCAATCATAGCCAAAGAATTCATAAGAAGACATGGTGTGATGGTTACACTAATGACTCAAGTGTTAGTAGTTAACTCTCCCAGAGGAGATATGTTAACAAGGCAAGTATGCCCAAATGTTAGCATAACCACTGGGGGGTAGCTTTCTTAGCAAACCTTATAGTGCTAGAGTGACAAGGAATAGACATTATTCTGGGAATGGATTGGTTAACCAAGTACAAAGGGGTGATTCATTGTGCTACCAAAACAGTCGTAACACCCTCATTTTCATACATCATGCCTTGCATCCATTATTAAATATGTTTAACATTAATCCACATAAAAAGGAATAAGTTTAAAATTAATTAGAAAAAAAAACCACACTTAAGAATTATGGGAAGTGCGGACTAGTCTGGTCTTGGTGCGGACTAGTCACTAGTCTGATTTCTCTCTGACTTCTTTCGGACTTCTCTGTTTTGCTCCGGGCTAGTATATTTTTCCCTCTGAACATTTTCGGACTTGTCCAGCCCAGCGGACTAGTCCAGTATTCCAATTCCTTGGAAATTTTGCTAAGTTCCTGGACTTGTCCGATATTCCAGCGGACTTGTCCGTTTTTCCTCTGACTAAAATCGGACTTGTCCGATTTTGGCCAGACTTGTAAGATTTTCCACTGACCAAGTTAGAACTTGTCTAATATAGTCCGGACTTGTCCGATGTCTCTCTGACCAACTTCGGACTAGTCAGGCCCTTTTTGGACTTGTCCGATAAATCGTGACTCCGAGTTGATCTTTTGTTTCATGACTTGTTTTCAGATTCTACATTGAGTGTGCCTAGGGACGTCATGCCTAACTCTTTTAGAGCCCATGTGGGACTCTAAACCGACCCCTACACATCTCAAACTCGAAATCCACCCAACCCTAGCCCTCCACCTCTATATAAACAACCCCACCCCTTGGCTTGACATCTATTTGCAACTTTTTCCACCACACCCAAACCCTAGCTGGTGAATAGCCGCCACGAAGGAGGGAGAAGGATATCTAGAGCAAAAAGAAGAAGAGGAGGAAACGAAAGAGGTTCAAGATCTCCATCAAGTTTCGTTCTACATCACGAAGTCACCTCCAAGTTATTCATCAACCCTAGATTGTCAAGATCCAAGTGTTGCCTCCAAGATCCTTGAATCATTGGAGTTCCAAACACATGGTATACCTTCTACATCCTTTTCCTCACATGAATCCAACCCCAAATCTCCAAATTCAGGTCGATCTAGAAAACCCTAGTTCGCTAGTTCTGTGAAGTGCGGACTAGTCCGATTTTTCTGGCTAAATTGTGTTGAATTACTTCCAAAATTAGATTGAATCAACTCCAAACCTGTTTAGACTTATCAATAACCATTGTAATTGATTAATAAACATCATTAACAACTTATTAACAATTTTTGCTTCGCAATTGCATTAATCATGCATATCATGTCATATTGAGTAATGTTTGTGCACTCGTTGATTGTGTTTCTTGTCTTGTATGTTTGTTGTGCGGATTAGGCGGATTTGCGCTAGAGAGTGCTGCGGAGGATCTCCAGCACCAAGAGTTTGAAAGATTTGACCCGAACCAATCCCAAGAGCAAGGCAAGTGTCCTTGAACTTATTGATCCTGTTTGAAATAAATGTTTTTGTTTACAAAATTGCATGCTTGTGTCAATTTGATGGGAAATCCTATGGTAGGAAGTTTACTAGCTTTGTTTAACCACCCTTGTCACTGGGAATACATGGTAGAGAGTCGGAAAGAGCTTTTACCCTTTTTGCTTCACTTAATCAATTGGGATGGGGAAACAACAATATCATTTATTTATGCATTTATAATATTATGATTAACTTGAACTGGTTAATATGATATGGTAATGGGTGATCTAAGCAGGCATGGTATGTTGATTGTGTTGGATGCTATGGTGGTTTGCTTGCTTTAGATCTAAGGACCAGTTCGTGGAGTGACCATCCAGGATTTAAAGTGCCACCACAAGGCTAGGTATGGGTGCGGCGTAGCTGATTGATTAGGGCTTTGCTAGTGCTATTTGGACCATTATAGATGCTCGCGGAAGGGGTAGTCGGATTGGGTTTGTTGATGCTTGGTGGGACTACCCTGGGATCCGAATGGCTCAAGAGAGGGCCCATGGTTGAAGATGTGCTCAGTTGGAGGCATCACCATCGGTGAAACCTTAGTGGGGTCTAAATAGGCTAGTAATCCCTTTGTAAAGGCTATTTTGTGATCTGTTGGCCACACACCTAAGGAAGTGTGAGACGGCATAATTGAGATTCTATAGTCATTGAAGGGTGATGAAATCACAAACATGTGGGTAAAGTGGTACAACCTCTGCGGAGTGTCTTAAACTATCATGATAGCCGTGCACCCAGTTATGAGCAACCAGGACCCTCACATGATTAGGGGAAAACTTGGTATTGGGATGGTTATGGATGGTATTATGGTTTATGGTAATGGATATGGTTAATGGTAATGAGAAAAATGGCATATTGGTGATGGTAATGAAATATGGACTAGTACTATGATATTACTTATGGTTTATGATGGGTTTGCTTCACATACATATAATATATTGCTTTTCAAATATTTTCATGTACTTTTAAGCACTTAGCCATTATTCTATTCATCATTCGAATCAGCTACATGTCATACTTTCCACAGTTGCTGAGTACGACATGTACCCACCCTTGCAATTCCCCCACCAACGGTTGCAGGTCAGATTTTAGAGTACAACGTTGATAATGCAGAGTTCTTGGCCATGTCTACCGTCAGTTTTCCAATGGTGTTGATTGGAGTTGCGCTATCCCTTTTGATTAGTTGATTAATTAGTTTATTTCTGCTGCATTAGTTGAAACTTGTCATTAATATTCATTAGAGCTTGTATCTGAGGATATCATGAATTTTGTAATAAAAATGGTTAATTAATCTTGTCTCGTGGTAATTTTATGTATATCCTTTTTGTGATTGCACTCGTGTATGTGTGTTGAACGTCCTGGGCACACATATGCGTTCACTTGGTTCATTTTCAGAGCCGGGTGTCACAAATTGGTATCAAAGCCACAGGTTGACCGTAGGACGCAGCCTAGAGAGAATGAACACTTTATAGCACATAGGAGCACTCACGAAATCGGTGTGTTCTTGCTTGGTCTGTTGTTTGCTATATATTGGTTGCTTGTGTGCTTAATAGATGATTTTGGGATGCTTTAACATTGCCATATTCACATAGGCTAGTGTAGTTAGGTGCTTAGTTTCATATCTCTTGATGCATATAGTTGGGGACGTTTTCTAAATTCTTATCTCTTGTTTTTCTTCAGATGGTGAGGACTCGCAACCAGAGGGATGACAATGATGAGGAGGAGAACAATGGATTACCTCAGATCAACAGTGGACAATGACCTGCACAGGGAGCTTGTAAGACCTATGTGTGCTGAATACATTGGCTTGTAGTGAATACACTTGCTTTGATGATAAAAGTTTTGAATATCACCAAAACACCATTTTATCAAGGTCCGACAGTAGGTCCGGCTTGGTTTGGGTAGCTCCGGTTACGTTCGAAGCTAGGTCCGACTAGCTTTGGTCAGCTCCGGTGAAGTTTTGTCTTCAGATCCGGCATGTCTTTGATAGCTCTGACATGTTTTTGATAGCACCGCCGTGTTTTTTCTAAGCTCCGAAGTTGATTTTTCTAGCTCCGACTTTTGGGATTACTAGTTCCGACTAGTTCTGGTTAGCTCTGGCGCTAGGTCCTGCTAGTTTTGTAAGCTCCGGCAGGAGCTTGGTTGTACTAGTTTTGGTAAGCTCCAGCGCTAGGTTCTACTAGCTTTTGTTAGCTCCGGCTCAAGGTCCGGGTTGCTCTGGCAAGGTCCGGAACTTGACCGCAGTGCTTCGGCTTTTCATTTGCAATGTTTCGTACTTGCTTTACATTGTTGGAAAGTTTTCTTAGTATTCTTTTACTAAGTTTTTGGTGTGTTTTGGTTGATATGGATGATATCGTGTTACTGTGGTTTTGCAACATGCTTATGTGAGGTTCTCACGTAGGGTGTTGTGTTTGGAACTAACTTGAGTCAAGTCGAGGACTTGGGCTCGTATGAATTGTCTGTTTATTCATGTGCAGGTGTTGCTTGATTTCAAGACATAGCTGGTGACGGGATCCATTGGACTAGTCTCAGGGAGGAGATGAGGTTCCAACAACTAAATTCAGGAGGAATTGTGGTTGAGCTGATCAGGAGGTTGCGCAGCATGATTGAATCAAGAACAATGCATATGAATGTATCGTGGACGTCATTGGAAGATGTTTGCACGTTTGCAAGGAATGCATGGACGTGGCTACATGGTTCCGAGACGTGATGAAGAGATGTGGACATAAAGAGTTGGTCAGAAAGATCCAACCGACTAGGTTATGGACTCATGCTGCGGCTGAGTTGGGTTTGACTCAAATATGGAAAGATTTGAGTTAGTTATGATAGGATTTCGTGTGGGTCTCGAATTTGAGTTGTTTAGGAATGTGGGATACGTTCCTAAGTTGTTTGGAAGTCTTAAGATTGCTTCTATCTGCGTATAGAAGAATCCTAAGCAGTTATGGGAAGTTACGATTTGTGAACAGAGTAGGATTAGGTTCCTGATCTGAATTGAGTTGGCTTTCGAGCTGGTTATATAAGCAAGGGAGCCCAGAGCTCGTGGTGCATGACTTTGGGGCTGCTCCTCTTGTGTTCTATTGAATAAAATTCGTAGTTTGAAGGAACTTTTGTGCCTTGTTCGTCCGACTTGTTCCAGACAAGTTTTACTCGTCGAGTTTCTGGACAGCACAACCTTTCGTCGGTGGTTTTATCATAACTCGAGTTTTACAGATCCAATTGACGTGATTCCTTTTTGGTTGTCTTCACAACTTGATTTTCTATCATATGTAAAAATTTCACGGTCATTGGATTTGTGGTCTATGATCTACACGAGTTTCTTTGCAGCGTTCCAGAAGTTTTTCTCGGGTAGGGCAGATTGACCATTGTTTGATCTTTCGATCATAACTTGAGTTTTCTCGACGGATTTGAGTGATTCTTTTTGTGTTGTCTTCATGACTTGATTATCTCTGATATCTATCACTTTTGGTGGCGCTCGACTTTGCATGCCACCTATAAGAGTTATTCTACAGATGAAGAACGTATACGAAACAAGCATGCTGACGTAACGGCGCCCGAGTGGTTGCACCGAATAGAATATTTTGGGTCTGAGCGATTCAAGGTCAGCTAACTTTTTAATAGCTTCGCATCATACAAAAAATATTTCATTTACTTTCACTCGTGGAATTAATTCTTAAAATTATTGCAGTCAATAAGCATGACCAATTCTCAAAATCGAAGAAGACAAAAGGCGAGTCACTTGCTTGGCTCAAAATCCTACGCCCAACTTAGTTATGAGAAGGTATGAAAAATAAATCACGCTTTTGCTTTGCGCTGCAAACAATACATATACCAACATGTTGAAGTTTAATTGTATTTTATGTAGCGAGACCTAGAGACCGGAGTAGAACCCGATGACATACAACTGTGGGAGGCAAGCCATTTGTTAGAGAACGGTAACTGGGCAAACAAGCTGGCAGAAGTTGTACATGTGAGTAACACTTAAAACAATCCCCAATTAAATAAATATTTGCAAATTACCTATGACTTTTCTTTTTGTATATAGATCTCGGCACGTGCCCAAGTGGACGACATGGAAGCTGAGCAGGAAGGCCCAATTCCAAATGAGGAGAGAAACCACATCTTCCAGCTTTGTTATAGATCCTCAATCGGTTGTGCAGGATCACAGGTTCGGGGGCGTGGTTATATGGCTAACCCAACTGGTCCCAAACGTGAACGTATGCGTATCCAGATGTCAGAACACCTCAATGACCATATTCGAAACTTAGAAGATAGAAATGCAGGCCTCAATCAAATAGTGCAGGAGTTGGAAGGAAGAAATTACAGCTTAAACACCCAGATGGACTGCATAAACCAGAAGAATGAAGAGTCAAACGTTCAAGTCCATAACTTACAAGGTCAGATAGCAACTGATCGTGAACAGACTGCTAAGGAAATATAGGACATGCGTGCCTCAATGGCTGAAATGCACAAAATGATGATGGAGACCACTCCACAGAATGTCCACCAAAGAAACCGCCAAAAGCCACCTGCTCCAACAATTTGTCCTGGTCAGCTTAGAAAAACTCTTAGCATACAAACACGTTGCTTTATTAATCCTTGAGTGTTGTAATATCAATTTATGGATGTTTATTGTTAAACTCGTGATTCTGTTGCCACTAATTTTCAAACTTGGTGCATTCGGGTTCTACTGCCGCTAATTATAAAATGTGGCATTACGAATTTCTTGTCACAAATGATAAATTGTTGCAATAGGAAGCTATTGGCAATACGGATGATAAAATGTGGCAATAGAATGACTAAACGTTGCAGTATAAACATTTGGCAACGACTCAAAAAACGTTGCATTAAAACACTATTACCACAGATAAGAAATCGTTGCAATACCAAACTATTCGCCATGGATGCGAAATCGTTGCGGTACCATACTAGTTCTCATGGATCTGAAATCGTTGCAATACGGTACTATTCACCATGTTTGTGGACTCTTTGCAATACAAACTATTTGCCACGAATATGGAATCGTTGCTGTACCAGACTAGTTCCCACGGATCTGAAATCCTTGCAATACGGTACTATTCGCCATGTTTGTTGACTCGTTGCAATAACCTACTATTTGCCACGGACGTTAAACCATCGCAGTATCATCCTATTTGCCACAGCTGTGACATCATTGCAGTACCATACTATTTGCCACGAATGTGAAATCATTGCAATACCGTGATATTCGTTGCAATATGGTAAATCATCGCTACACCATAACTCGTTGCAATATGTTACTATTTGCCACGGCTGTGAAAATCATTGCAATACTGTAGTATTTGCCACGAATGTGAAAATCGTTACAATCACAGACTATTACCACGAATGCGAAATCGTTGCAATACAATGCTATTCATTGAATTATGTTAAATCGTCGCAATACGCTAAACCGTTGCAATAACATACTATTTGCCACGAATCTGAAATTGTTACAATACCGTACTATTGCCACGCCTGTGAAATCATTGCTACCTCATACAATTACCACGAATGTGAAATCGTTGCAATATCATTCTATTTGTTGCAATACGTTAAATCGTTACAATACGCTAAATCGTTGTAACAACATACTATTTGCCACGAATATGAAATCGTTGCAATACCGTACTATTTGGCACGATCGTGAACCCGATGCAATAACGTACAATTCGTTGTGATACGTTAAATCATCGCAATACATGAAAATGTTGCAATAGTGTCCTATTTGCCACCGATGTAAAATCGTTGCAACACCATACTATTCGCCATGAATATCAAGGTGTCGCAATAACCAATCGCCACGGGAATTATTACGACGATTCGTAAAAACTACCGCCACACTCTTTTTCGTTGCAACAATGACCTATTGCAACGAAAAACAACGTATTGCTACGAATTTTTTCGCTGCGATAAACCAAAATCCTTGCAGTGTCTCCAAAGGCTCCGGCTCCTCCTCGATGTCGGTCACTATATGATATGCAATATATAAAGTACATGAGTGATATTGAAACTATATAAAAGACTTTCTGAAACAAATTAGGTATGTAAATGTTTTTAATTGGCCTTTTGGCATTTTTACAGTGGATACTAGATACTATGAGGAAGATCTGGACCAAGAATTGGAGATGTTCTAGGAAGCTTGTTGCCTCTAAAATTCCAACAATAAAAGTCTTCTCTGGAATTTTGTATTAAATCTGGAGCTTTGTCATGGCTAACAGTGGATGATCATGGTAGAGGAGGTTTCACTGGTTCTAGGAAATTTTGTTTCATAATTTCTGAGCTTCCTACACGGAGAAAATGATTTTACAAGTTTGGGATAAAATCTAGAAATGTTTCTATACATTTCTGAATTTTCTATGGACATTGCGGATTTGCACAATGTTTGGTACAGTAAATGTAGTCCCATGAACTTGAAATTCTTACTGGAGGTCAAGTATATTAGAATGTATGTTCTGAACAAAATTGGAAATTTTCCAATTAGCAGAACAGGAGTCATTAATTTCCCAAGTAGTTACATCAAAGGAATTAATTATGAAAATTGTGGGACTATTATGTTCAACCAGTTGCACCATTGCAAAATTGGAATCAAGATGAGTCTACCAGGATTTATTTGGAATTATTTGAGCAAGTATACTAGGAGTAATTGAATTTAGAAGTTTGCTCAAAATCTAGAATTATTTGAAAAGGAAAAAAAGTTTGAATTAATTTGCCCGGGTCCCACCCATTTAAAATGGGCCAATCATAACTGGGCCACACGTGGGATCACTGAGTTAAGGATCATGGCCACACTGGATCAAATAGCCACAGCTGATCTAAAGAGAGTAAAACAGAGGCTGCCAGTGGGACCCGTCCCATCTTCTTCAACCTCTGGCTCGGGGCGGCGCTTCTCGCCGGAGCAGCAGCAATGCCCCTCCGGACTTGCTGCGCTGAACTCTTCTCGGCACTGCATTGGCCGCTGGCCCTAAAATCGGCCGCACAACATGATGGTGATGTCCAACTGAGGCGGCGACGGCCGGAGGTGAGCGCACGACGGCAGCGGCGGAACTAGGGTTCCAACGATGGTCGATAATCCTTGAATCAGGCTTAAATGACCAGGGAAACAGTCTAAAAGATTCCCTGGATCATGGTGAGTATAAAAATGGGGTACAATAGGAGTGCAATAACCGGAAACCTCAAGTCTGATGGTGAGCCGATGAGTTTTCCTAGGGCGGCTATGAAAACCGGCATATCTCAGCCGTTTCTCAATGACTCTCAGTGGTTGTTCTTCTAGGGGGTGCGCTAGGAAGTTTTTAAGCTATCTTCCAACTGGATTAGAGAATACTTGCTCCTAGAAAACGAATTGCTGTGATGACCTAGCATGAAGGGTAACATTGTGCCGAAAGAAAAATGAGGAATACTTGCTTGATAGGGGATGAAAAGGATTGCGGTTTTCACCATGAGAAAGGTGGTGTCCCGATGCTCCTTTTTCTGTTGGAGTTGAAGCTTGAAAGTGCCTAGTTCTCTGGCGCCACGGGGACAGAGGACGACGTCACAGCGGCTCAACGGCGACGTCTGTGAAAACTTCAAAAATACCAGCAAATAAGCAAGGAATCAAGCAAGTTAATGGATGGGAATGAAGAGCACAGGGTTTCACCCTATTTCACTGTTGGGAGCATGGCGAGACCTTGCTTCATTTGGTCGGCAAGTGGTGAGCAACCCCGGCGGCGATGCTGTTCAGTGGCGGGAGAGAAAACAGAGCGAGGAAGCTTCATGCTTTTCCACTTGGGCCAGAGAAGTAGCAATACGGATGGAGAGGGCTCGAAGTACATGCAAGGGAGGCCACGCAGCTGCTTACAGTTGAGCTGGAGGCGGCACAGAACGTGGAACGGCGGGGAGGCAGAGAAAACAGAGCACTCAGTTCGTTATAGGCAAATGGGAGGCTGACTAGTGGGTCACACATTGATTCACCCTCATCCCTTCTCTGGTCACTTAATTCTCCTACCTACATTGCTCCAAAAATCTCAGATATTTATGGTGAGGCAAATTCATAGATGGAGAATATGGTTCTGAAATTAATTCACTGATTGACCATGTTTCATCTGAAATTTAAATTCAAATTTGAATTTGAATGGAATTCAATGTACACATTGAATTGAATAGAAAATTAGCTCCAAATTTTATGTAATTTGAAAGGGATGCTATTCCGAATATTTGGAACTTAATGGTAAACTCAGATTTTTATTTTGAATTAATTTTAAAAGTAGCTTACTTCAGATTTTTTTTAATTTCCTCCATTACAGTTTGAATTGATTTGATTTTCAAATTGCCATTTCAATTCTTTTTTCATTCTTGTTTTTATCCTTTCAGCTGAAACTTTGCACTATGAAATTTAGATCTTTTACAAATAATTAATGTAATGTTAATGATATTAATGAAAAATATGATATTGAGAAGAAATGGAAAAGTGCGACGACTTCTTTGAAATTGTGGCATTGTCGCCTATGCTATATTTCGAGGGGGAGAATCGAACGTCAAATTAAATATACGCTTTTTCCATTAGCCTTCTCAAAGTGCATTGATTACATTAAAGAGACACATGTGAAAATGATTAATGAAAAATAAGAGCCACATATGCGGACCATTTAACGTTAAATCCGTGAACTATTTTTACTCATTCTTAATATTTACGAATAATTTCTTCTGCTATGGCCATATTTATTCTTTACACGATCATTGTGTCGCGTGGGAGCATGTCTGGTGAACTTTAATAAGATGGATATTAAGCATCACAACAACTTTTTATGGTGGTAAATGTGCTTAGTAATGCAAGTTTAATAGAATTAAAGTCAAATGATACATAATAAATCTTGTCCGACATGATGTGTATGGAGTAGCAACGGGGCTGATTTATTTACGTATCTGTTACTATGAGAAAAAGTGTTCAATCCACAAATTCGGATAATACTGTTTCTAAATGTTATACTCGCAAGAGGAAGAAAATAATGATATCACGTATGTGAGGAAGATTAATCTTTGCAAGGAGCATGTCTCTATTTTGTTCTTCTATTTGAAAATGTAGTCGTGATACCCAAATAGCGACTCATTATGCTTTAGAGCCATTGCAGATTGTTACAAAATATATTATTGATGAATAATGATGAAAATAAAAAATGTTCATATGACCAAATCGAAAGATTTTGTCATAGAATGAATAATTAAGAAAGACAAGTGGTATGTCATTTGAATATGATCATGTCTTGAAGCAAGCTTCAAGATAATTATGACTCAAGTTCGATAAAGTTACTTGAACTGTTGATCTTACAAAAAATGTTGTGAATAACTGACATGATGTTAATAATCAAGGTAGTAATTCACATTTATAGTCTTATATGTGACTGTCGTCATCTAATTTAAAGTATCTTAACGCAAAACTCACACTACGTAAGAAACCCAAATATGAGAAAAAGATGAGTGACGCGCTCAAAGGCGGCCGTCTCTCATAAGCTTTAGCGAGACGAGCCCACTTTAGCGAGGATCAGATATGTCTCGGTTAAATGTTAAAGGAGACACGTTACATTTTAGCCTGTCTCAGTTAAGTATGGATCCGAGACGGGCCTACTCTCTGGACAAACGGGAGACACACTTGTAGCACAGCGCGTCTCCTATAAGTGAGTGAAATGAGATGTCCTTACTGAAAGCACGTCTCATTTGTCTACCCTTACAGAACACGACTCTGAACGATGACCACATTCATTCACAGTTGAACAGACAAAATATTCATCACACAGATGAACACAAATAACACATTCAATCATTCACAATCAATCACATATAACAAATATATTATAAAACACAAGAAAGAAGTACAAGGTACAAGAAAAGAAAAATATCAACTAAAAAACAACAAAATAAAACCTAAATCCTACTCCTCCTACCCCTCCTCCTCCTTCGGCTGCTCCGTCGGTTGCTACGGCTGCTCCGTCTGCTCCGCCGGTTGCTCCGGCCGCTCCGCCACTTGCTCTGGTTGGTCCAGGTATGGCAATGGAACCTTGCAACTGATTTTTTTCGCCATCGCTGCCACTAGGATACTGCGGCCCTCGGCACCGAGCACCTCAGCTATCGTCTCGAGCAGCCTCTAGAACCATTCGAATAGCCTGTCGAACAGCATCTCGAGCAGCTCTTTGTTGAGCCTCTCAGTGGAGCGGCAACACTATTTCTTGCAGGGTGCCTCTCTCGGCGGGCTTGGCGGCGGAACGTTGGCCATGGTGGGTTGTCTGAGCAGAACAAAGTGAAAGTCGCCTAGAGGGGGGTGAATAGGCAATAAGACCTGAAATGCCTTAATAGAATGAGATTAAACTCCTGAGGCCGAACTTGTCTCGACAGGGCCGGACTAGTCCTCTCAGCACAGGGTGAAAACCTAAAAACTTGGTTTCGAAAAGTTATTTGCAAAATTTAAGTTCAACCAAGATGTAAACAATGTATAGTAACTTAGTAAGATTGGAAGGTTTAAGCACATAGATTACAATATTTTAACAAAGATCAAATGTGAAAAGCAATATGAACAATACGAACCCTAATAGCAATACTAGTGATCACAAAAACTAAAAGACAAGTGACACAAGATTTATCTCGTGGTTCAGCTCCACGAAGAAGCCTACATCCACGTTGAGAACTCCACACAAGGACCAGGTCTCACTTAACCCTTCTCTCACAAAACCACCATGAAGGCCGGTTTGGATTCCACTATATCAAAGGGTGATCGCAAAGTTTGATTGGGGCTGCTACAAGTTGAGGCTCCAACAAATCAATACAATGAGGAGCACACGAAGCTCAACTCACACAAGCCACACAATACAACACAACACAATGTGCAAAGAGATCAAACTGAGAGCCAAAGCGCGATGATCTTCCTTCACTCTCCTCCCCAAACCCTAATCTCTTCAAGATTTGGTCTTAGAGGGCTAGTAGGACGAGTTGAGGGCTTTGGATGGCTCTAGGTCACTTGTGGTGGCGCTAGGGTTCAAGACTTGTGCAAATGAGGCCGGAGGTCCCCTTTTTATAGGGGTTGCGAGCCCCTTTTGCTGACCTCAGCAGAAGGGCGGACTAGTCCGGCCACTGGCCCCGAACTAGTCCGGCCCAATGGGACGACTCACCTCTAGTCAGGTCCCGACAACTATCGCACTGCGCGACGTTGTCACGTTACCCGCCAAATTTCCAAATTCAAAAGGTCACTAGACAATGGACTAGTCCAATCCAAAACGGACTAATCCGAAGTAGGACAGAAAGGTTTAGTTTGTCCTAAAAGGTACTCATCTGGGTAGGCCCGGACTAGTCCGGCCCTATAGGCTTCTCTCGGTTTATCTCACTAAGTCTCAACCGGACTAGTCCGTACCCAAACGGACAACTCCAAAACTTAAAGTGAGCTTTGGTCCGTCCAAAAACGTACAAGTCCGGTCTTCTGAGACTTAGCTCCAAATTTACTAAGAATCACTCCAGAGACGTTTGGTCTGTCTCAAAATGGACTGGTCTGCCCGGCCGGACTAATCCAGCCTTGAGGCCCGGACTAGTCCGGCCTCCTAGGGTATTTTCTTATTTTTGTATTCTCACTTTGGTGTTTCTCTCAACCACCACTTTGAGCCCCCTAGAATGATCTCAATGCAAATGATACATCCACCCTCTCACATGACACGACTCATATAAGCTCAACTCCGTAGAAACCCTAATTTCTACGCTTGAGCCTTTGACGCCCATTTTATCCTTTTGCTTTTTGAGTGATTTCATCTCATTTTATCCATCATTCATGTGCTTAAGATCAACTCAGCTCATTAGCCTCTTAATTTTCATCATCAATCATCCAAAACCCACGGGGATGCCTAGATGCACTATCAATCTCCCCCTTTATGGTGATTGATGACAATACATTAAGACTTCAACAAAAAGATAATAATTTGTTTTTCATAACATGTATTTGTATGAGAGACTTCCCGTCAATGTATGCATCATGAGTAAGAGTAATTGAGAGAGTTCTCATACATATACATGTTATGGTGGCGTGCCTAAGTGATGTTCTCATAAATTGTGATAAGGAAACAAATGTGCAAGGTAAACATGTAATTGAGGCAATACATCACCAATTAGAGGTAATACAATCACAATTTAAGTCTTACATCAACTTGAAATGAAAGTTTTAAAACATAAGTCCAATAGTGGATCATTCTCTCCCTCATAAAAAAAATCAATCTCTCCTCCATTAGGACTAGCAAGGTACTCCCTTCCAATCCCCCCCCTTTGGCATCAAGACACCAAAAATGAAAAGAAGGAAAGAAGAAACCTAAGACCTATTCTTCATCATCATCATCGTCGTCGTCGTCTCCGCCTTGGTGCCCACTATCGCTCTCCGTGGCCTCCGGATCAATATGAGCATCATCTTCGGACGGGGCCGCTGTGGGAGTACCATATACACCAAATTGAGCGAGCTCCTCAGCGGTGAACTTCAGGAATGGAGTGATCTCCCCATCACTCTCCTTGGTGGGAGACATGGGGATGTCCAACTTGTCACACACCGCCTTGAGATACTTCTCTTGGCGCCGCTCCGTGCGATGTTGCCGAACTTCCGCCTTCCAGCAAGAGGAGAATATAGCTTTGAAGCACCTGAGAAATCCACTCCCGCATTGTGATGACGGCGGAGGTGGAGGAGGTGATGGCACAAAACGAGAAGAAGCAGGAGGATCCACATTCTTCCTCCTAGGGGCAGCGGGCTCCGGAGGAGGGAGTTGAGGTCACAGCCTCCAGTGAGTGATGTCTTTCTTGAAGTTGAGTTCGGAGACCTTCTCGATCATGTACATGATGTACGGAGCATAGCCACATGATCGTTTTGAAGTATGGGAGATGTTAAAGATGTCATCAAAGATATAGTCTACAACATTGAAGCGGACATCTCCATCAATAAGCATCATCAAGTGCCTCAGGTTGCCTTGAATAATACCCGCATCTCCAACCTTGGGGGCAATGGTCTCCCGGAGCACCCTGTCGAGGACAGTGTAGAAGGGCTTGATGTTCCTGATGTTCCCGGCCTCAAAGGGTACATGGCTAGGATACATGTACTCCAGGGTGTCGCAAGGCCTTAAGTTAGAGATAATGATCTCATTGTCCAGTTGATCCTCCAATTCAAGGAACTGAGCAAACTCGCAGTAGGTGGTAGAGTATTGCTCTCCGTGGGTCATCCAAGTGATCCTCCTGTCCCCATCGGTGTGGAAATTGACGGTGGAGTAGAATTGGGCAATCACCCCCACATTCCAATCATACTGAAAAGTCATGAATTTCTTCAGACCATGGCGCTCTACGGCCTCAATCACAGCACTGAAGGCCACATGATCCTTCTGGGCCATGTAGTCCCAATCGATCCATTGAGCATCGTTGACTGGGGTTTGCTTGGACATGTAGACAGTCCGATAATAATCACAGTGGATGTCACACCAGAAGCGGGGATCCACTTTGCTCCTCTCCCTTTGATAGACGTTGATCTTCCTTAGCTTTCTCGCCTTCTCAGCCCCTTTGCCTTTGAAGATGTTGGCATCGAAGGCAGCTGCACGGTTTGGGTTCTATGCAGGAGATGACATCCTCAAGGGGCCAATGGGTTGAGAGGCACCATTCTTGGCCTTGCTTGCTACCTTCTTTGCCACTATAACCCTTTTCTTGGGTGCAGCATCCGCTGGGGCCTTTCCCTTGTCCTTGGAGGTCCTCGCCTCCTGGATTCTAGCTTGCTCCCCCACAGTCACAAGCCTCTTCTTCTTTGGGGCTGCCTCGGCTGTAGCAGAGTTGTGAGCTTCTCATTGTTTCTTCTCTGCTCTTCTTGCTTCATCCTGAGAGTCGAGATACGCCATGACAAGCTGGTCCTCCTCGCGCTTTCGGCGGTAACAAGATTTCCATCCTGCCTCGGCCTCAAAGTCGGAGAGGGGAACATACTCAAAATCTTACATAGTTGCTGATAAGAGATGCAAAGGAAAGTGTATGAGTCCAAGGAAGTTAAGGGGTAGTGGTAGAATTCACAGAATCAACTTAGGTTAGGGTTTTCACTGTGTAACGCAGACTTGTCCGCCCAAGGGCCGGACTAGTCCGTACCAAGTCGGACTTGTCCGCCCTATGGCCGGACTAGTACGGTTCACATAGCAAGAACCCTAATCTAGAGAAATTTTGCAAAATCTATGGACCCTACCACCAAAATTGAGGTACATGATCACAATGATGTGGACAACAACTTTGTTGAAGAAGTTTCTATCAATAGACCTAAAAGAATTGAATTTCAAAGGTTTTGGGTTAGGTCAAGAATACCTCTTCAAATCTTCAAACCAATGAAATGTGGATGAAGAATCGGCCTCCTATGCTTGGGGAATAGTTCCCTAGCACCTTAGGGATTCAATCCACGGATTAGAGTCAAGATTTGGTGGTGGGAATCAAAAATTTCCGTTTGGGGGTGGTTTTTGTGCAGTTTGGAGAGAGAGAGAGGGTTTGAGTGGAAGTGGGGAGGTCGAGGGCTCCCTGGGGAGGTTAAGTCCCCAAGGTCCGGACTAGTCCAGTCCAGGACCCGGACTTGTCCGGCCAGCGGACTGGGTCTGGACTACTCTGAACCACCGGACTAGTCCGGTCTTAAGGCTGAAAACTCCTATATATTGAGTTTTCAGTGGAGATTTGATCCTTTTGGACTAGATTTCACAAAGGATCTTTGTAAACATGGTCAGTAAGCAGTCAACAATCAAACTATGACCATGGTTCACAAAGATTCAATAAATTCAAAATAATTTGCAGAAAATTGAGGAGGATGAGTTTTTCGCAAGCATGTGTGAATTTTGAATATGACAATCAGATGTGCAAGATCAAGCCACATTTCGAGAATCTAAGATATTGAGCTCACTCCTAAGTTAACAAAATCTTTTCTCATCCTTGGGTTTGGTAAATATATCGGACAATTGTTTTTCGGTTCCCACATGTGAAATTGCAATGTCTCCTTTGATGGAGTGCTCTCTCAAGAAATGGTGCCGAATATCGATGTGTTTGGTCCTTGACTGTTCAGCTGGATTGTGGGCTATTTTGATGGCACTCATTGTCACATAGGAGGGGGAATATGGCGCAAGTTTATGCCATAGTCCCTAAGAGTTTGCCGCATCCAAATAAGTTGCGCACAACAACTTTCGGCGGTGATATACTCTGCTTCGGCTGTGGGAAAGAGCAATGGAGTTTTGTTTGTTTGAGGACCAAGACACTAGAGACCTACCAAGGAATTGGCAAGTTCCCGATGTACTCTTCCTATCAAGTTTGCTCCCCGCATAGTTCGCATCGGAATATCCGGTGAGGTTAAACGTAGAGCCTTTGGGGTACCAAAGTCCTACACTTGGTGTGTGAACTAAATATCTAAGAATTCTTTTAACGGCGGTCAAATGACACACCTTAGGGACAGCTTGAAATCTAGCACACATACACACACTAATCATGATATCGGGCCTAGATGCACATAAGTAAAGTAATGAACCTATCATGGAATGATATACCTTTT
This sequence comes from Tuctoria greenei, assembly GCA_036927565.1. Classification (NCBI taxonomy): domain Eukaryota; kingdom Viridiplantae; phylum Streptophyta; class Magnoliopsida; order Poales; family Poaceae; genus Tuctoria; species Tuctoria greenei. Next base: position 62,664,250 of record JAYESD010000012.1, on the reverse strand, counting down.
GGTCCACACCTAGACCATCTTCATTAAGATCGATATGCCCATTGGTTGCCATTGGAGTCTTGATGGGTTTGGCCTTGTCCATGTCAAACTTTTTGAGGATGTCTTGTGTGTACTTCGTTTGACTTATGAACGTGCCTTCTTTGATTTGCTTGACTTGAAATCCTAGAAAAAACTTCAACTCCTCCATCATGGACATCTCAAAACATTCCGTCATTATCTTTGAAAACTCATCACAGAAAGCTTGATAGTAGAACCAAATATAATGTCATCGACATATATTTGGCAAAAAAACAAGTCATCATTAAAGTGCTTAGTAAACAAAGTGTAATCCGCCTTCCCAATTTTGAAACCATTTTGAGTTAGAAAATCCCTAAGGCACTCATACCAAGATCTAGGAGCTTGTTTGAGTCCATAGAGAGCCTTACGCAATTTGTACACATGGTTTGCGAATTCTTCATCTTCAAACCTTGGGGGTTGCTCCACATACACCTCTTCCTTGATTGGACCATTGAGGAATGCACTCTTGACGTCCATTTTCTATAGCTTAAAATCATGGTGAGTAGCAAAGGCAAGTAATATACGAATTGATTCAAGCCAGCTACGGGAGCAAAGGTTTCTTAGAAATCCAAAACTTTTTCTTGTGAATACCCTTTGGACACAAGCCGTGCCTTGTTCCTTGTAACCACCCCGTGCTCATCTTGTTCGTTGTGGAACACCCACTTGGTGCCTACTTCGCATTAGGCCTCTTCACAAGCTCCCATACTTGATTTCTTTCAAAGTTGTTGAGCTCTTCTTGCATGGCCATCACCCAATCCGGATCTCGTAGTGCTTCTTCACCCTTGTGGGGCTCCAAGGAAGAAACAAAAGATTAATGTTCACAAAATTTGCAACACGAGATCGAGTAGTTACCCCCTAGGAGATGTCTGCAAGTATGTTGTCAATGGGGTGGTCCCGTTGAACACTTTCGTGCACTCTTGGGTGTGGAGCTTGAGGTCTTGTGTCCTTATCTTTGTCTTCCTCATTTTCATTGTCTCCCCCTTGATTGATGCCTCCATTTTCATCTTCTTGGAGTGCATCTTGGGGAACTTGATATTGGTTATTTGAGGAAGAGATTGCTTTATGTGTAGGATGGTCACTTTGAACACTTTCGTGCACTCTTGGGTGTGGAGCTTGAGGTCTTGCGTCCTTATCTTCGTCTTCCTCATTTTCATTGTCTCCCCCTTGATTGATGCCTCCATTTTATCTTCTCGGAGTGCATCTTGGGGAACTTGATATTGGTTATTTGAGGAAGAGATTGCTTGATGTGTAGGATGGTCACTTGAGTGTTGTGGTTGTTCTTGTGGTCAAATATCTCCAAGCGCCATCCTTCCTATCACCACTTGTGGAGCTTCTTCTTGATCTAGCACATGACGATCAACTTACTCCACTTGGGAGCCATTAGTCTCATCAAACACTACGTCACGTGCTACTTCAACAATTCCGGAGGATTTGTTAACGACGCGATAGGCGTAAGTGTTTGAGTCATAACCAAGCAAGAAACCCTCATCAGACTTAGAAGCAAACTTTGAAGTCCTAGACTTCTTGTTAAGAATGTAGCATTTGCTCCCAAAAACACGAAAGTAAGAAATATTAAGAAATGTTGTGCTTGTTACCGGTTAGGAGCTCATAAGATGTCTTCTTAAGTATGCAGTGAAGATACAACCTGTTTATGGCATGGCAAGCGGTGTTGACCGCTTCCGCACAAAACTGGTTCGACATATTGTACTCAACAAGCATGGTTCATGACATCTCAATTAAAGTCCTATTCTTCCTCTTGGCCACCCCATTTTGTTGAGGGGAGTAGGGGGCCGAGAACTCATGTTTGCTGCCTTCTTCATCCAAAAATTCTTCAACTTGAGTATTCTTGAATTTTTGCCGTTGTCACTCCTTATGGTCTTTAAAATTAAGGAGAACTCATTTTGAGCTCTCTTCAAGTATCTCTTGAGTATACCTTTAGTCTCACTCTTATCATGCAAAAAGAATACCCAAGTGAAACGTGAAAAATCATCAACAATAACAAGACCATATTTGTTACCGCCAATACTTATGTAGGCGATTGGACCGAAGAGATCCATGTGTAGATGCTCTAATGGTCTTGATGTTGTCATAATGTTCTTGGATGGATGTGGTGCTCCAACTTGTTTTCCGGCTTGGCATGCACTACATGGCCTATCCTTTTCAAACACAACATTCTTTAAACCACGGATGTGCTCGCCCTTAAGGAGTTTTTGCAAATTCCTCATCCCAACATGGTCTAGGCTTCTATGCCACAGCCATCCCATGTTAGTTTTTGCAATTAAGCATGTATCAAGTTCGGCTTTATCCGCGGAAAAATCCACAAGATATAGATTTCCCTTGAGTACACCCTTAAAGGAAATTGAGTCATTGCTTCTCCTTGTGACGGTCACACCCTCATTAGTGAATAAATAATTATAACATTTGTCACATAGTTGTGATATGGACAAGAGGTTATAATCAAGTGAATCAATATGTAAAACATTTAAAAGAGTGTGATTAGGGGATATAGCAATTTTACCGGTGCCAAGGATTTTTCCTTGGCTATTGTCCACAAAATAGATTCCTTCACTTGGATCTTCATTTAGCTCATACTCCACAAACATCTTCCTCTCTCTGGTCATATGATTAGTGCACCCGCTATCAAGAACTCTTTTGGTTCCACCAGAGGATTATGCCTACAAGAAAGATTTAAGGCTTGGCTTTAGATACCCAAGCGGTGTTGGGTCCTTTGATGTTAGTCAAGAGGCACTTGGGCACCAACACACAAGGTTTAGGACTCTTGCGGTGTGGCCCAACATACCTAGCATAGGTCTTTCCAAACTTGTTCCTCAATAAAACATATGATGCATCGAAACCATGGAACAATGGATGAGGTTCTTTCTTAGGGATTTTGGGTGAAGTAGCAATGTTTTTCTCTTTATTGTTGTATGACCCGTCTTTGACAAAAACAATCAAGTCTTTGCCATTCTTGGGAGTTTTGGCGTTTTTCATCATCTCCCTAGAATAACCAAGACCATCCTTGACAAGGGGATGCCTTGTGTTGGTGTATGCACTACGTGCATATGCCATCTTCTCCTTGTCAAAGATGCCACCCTTTGGTGCTTGATTGGTTTGTGCCAACTTAAGCTCATCTTTAAGCTTTATGATCAAGTTTGAGCATTTACGAGGTTGAGATGCTTTGGATTTGACATTTGTGGAGGGTGAGCTTGTAGAGGAAGAAGGTGCATTGACCTTGAGAGACTTCACTTGTGTCTCAAGGATCTTGTTAGCTTGTGTAAAATTAACATGTTCATCCTTGAGCACAATTGTAGTGTTCTCAAGGTTTGAGCAAGTTTCTTTGCACAAAGCGAGTTCACTCTCAAGTGCCTTGATTCTTTCTCTTTCAAGCTCCAAGAGCTCCTCAACCTCTTGACATCTCTCATTTTGTTGGATGAGCATGTCCTCTTAACGGTTGATGAGCTCTTCCTTCTCAAATATTTCCTCCGTCAACAATCTCAATCTTTTCAAAGTACTTTTACTCATGTCCTTAAGCATATGTTCATTTTCACTACTACTATCAAAATCACCATGAGAAAAAATTGAAGAAGAGGATTTAGATTTAACCTTCTTTCTTCCCTCCTTGGCGATGAGACACGTTGGCCTTGAAGTCTCCAAGTTTGGGAAGAGCTTGTTCTCCGTAGTTGTCTTCTTCATAGCAATGGTTGCTATCTTCTCTTCTTCATCAGAGGAGGATTCCTCATTTCAATCCCACTCCTCTCCAAGGTGGGCATGTCTGGATTGCCTCTTCTTCTTGAAGTACTTCTTCTCCTTAGACTTGCCCTCCTTCTTCTTGTTGTTGTCTTCATGTGGACAATCCACAATGAAGTGTCCATACTCCCCACAATTGTAGCAAGCCCTCTTTGATCTTGTCTTGGGCTTGTCTTTGCTCTTCCTTTCATTTTTGTAGCCCCCCCTCCTCCTTCTAAACATCCTCTTGAAGTTGTTGATGAAGAGTGCCTCTTCATCATCGGTGTCGGAGCTCTCTTCATCACTCTCGGTTGTAGAACATAGGTTCTTGCTCCATCATCTCATGGTTGATGATCCTCCCTAGCACCTGTTCGGGAGTCATCTTGTGAAAGCCCGGGCTCTCACGACTTAGTGAACAAAGAGAGACGTTTTGAGGCATAAATGCTCAAATCATCCTCTTTACCACCTCGTGGTTGGTCCACCAGGTGCTTCCATATGAGCGACTCTTGTTGATGAGGGTCTTGGGGCAATCGTACATGTCTTGGGGGGACTCGCCATCCATTATGGTAAACCTCCCAAGCTCTCCTTCGATCATCTCGATCTTCGCCTCCCTAATGACGCGGTTGCCTTCATGCCGTCTTGAGGGTATCCCATATCTCCATGGCAACATCGAACCCTTCTATGCGTTTAAACTCCTCTCGACTCACAGAAGATTTAATCACTCCAACAGCTTGAGCATTGCGATGGAGAAGTATGGCTTGTTCCAAAGTGATGTCTTCCTCATTCTTCGGAAGATGAACACCTGTCATAACAATTTGGCACAAGCTAGGGTTTAAAGAAATGAGGTGCATCTTCATATTATGTTTCCACATAGAGTAATCATTTCCATCAAACTGAAGAGGTTTTCCAATGGGAATAGACAAATAATGATTGCTCATGGTAAGTTGCTCATAATTGTAAGGATACCGGGAGTAGTCTTGTGAACTACTCCCATTGTCGACGTTGGTCGAGGCAATTTTGTTGAGCTCCTTCTTAGGCACATTGAGCTTCTCATGAAGCGGTTCCTTGAGCATGCAAACTTCTTCGTCGTCATTTTGGTCGTCTTGAAGAATGTTGACGTTCTTCGTCTTTGTGTCATAGACGACCACCAGAACCTCGTTGTCAGCCCTTCCGGCTATTTCATCTCCGAGTTGTTAGACTCTTGTGGAGAAGCCTACTCTGATACCGATTGAAAGTCGCCTAGAGGGGGGTAAATAGACAATAAGACTTGAAATAGCTTAATCAAACGAGATTAAACTCCTGAGGCCGCACTTGTCCGGACAGGGCCGGACTAGTCCGCTCAAAACAGGGTGAAAACCTAAAAACTTGGTTTCGACAAGTTATTTGCGGAATTTGCGTTCAACCAAGATGTAAATAATGTATAGTAACTTAGTACAACTAAGATTGGAAGGTTCAAGCACTTAGATTACAAGATTTTAACAAAGATCAAATGTGAAAAGAAATATGAACCCTAATAGCAATACAAGTGATCACGAAAAGTAAAAGACAAGTGAGACAAGATTTATCCCGTGGTTCAGCTCCACGAAGAAGCCTACATCCACCTTGAGAAGTCCACAGAAGGACCGGGTATCACTTGACCCTTCTCTCACCAAACCACCACGAAGGCCGGTTTGGATTCCACTATATCAAAGGGTGATCACAAAGTTTGATTGGGGCTGCTCAGAAGTTGAGGCTCCCACAAATTAATACAATGAGGAGGACAGGAAGCTCAACTCACACAAGGCACACAACACCACACAACACAATGTGCAAAGAGATGAAACCGAGAGCCATAGCGCGATGATCTTCCTTCAATCTCCTTCCCAAACCCTAATCTCCTCAAGATTTGGTCTTAGAGGGCTAGTAGGATGAGTAGAAGGCTTTGGATGGCTATAGGTCACTTGTGGTGTTGCTAGGGTTCAAGACTCGTTCAAATGAGACCGAGGGGTACCCTTTTTATTGGGGTCCCGAGCCCCTTTTGTTGACCTCAGCAGAAGGGCGGACTAGTCCGGCCACTGGCCTCGGACTAGTCCGGCCCAATGGGACCACTGACCTCTAGTCAGGTCCCGACAACTTTCGCACTGAGCGACGATCGTCATGCTACCCGCTAAATTTCCAAATTCAAACGCTCACTAGACAACGGACTAGTCTGATGCAAAATGAACTAATCCGAAGTAGGACAGAAAGGTTTAGTATGTCCCAAAATGGACTCATCTGGGTAGGCACAAACTAGTTTGGCGACAGAAGGTGGACTAGTACGGCCCTCTAGGGTTCTCTCGGTTTATCTCACTAAGTCTCAAACGGACTAGTCCGTACCTAAACGGACAAGTCTGAACCTTTCCAGAGAGCTTTGGTCCATCCAAAAATGGACAATTCCAGTCTTCTGGGACTTAGCTCCAAATTCACTAAGAATCACTCCAGAGACATTTGGTCCATCTCAAAATGGATTGGTCTGCCCGGTCGGACTAGTCCGGCCTCCTAGGGTCTTTTCTTATTTTTTTCTTCTCACTTAGGTGTTTCCCTCAACCACCACTTTGAGCCCCCTAGAATGATCCCAATGCACATGATACATCCACCCTCTCACATGACATGGCTTAAATAAGTACAACTCCATAGAAACCCTAATTTCTACGCTTGATCCTTCGACGCCCGTTTTATCCTTTTCCTTTTTCAGTGATTTCATCTCATTTTATCCATCATTCCTGTGCTTAAGATCAACTCAGCTCATTATCCTCTTAATTGTCATCATCAATCATCCAAAACCTACATGGATGCCTAAATGCACATTCACAGAGCAAAGAAGAGAGACTGATGGCCCCTTATATAAGGTGTTGTAACGCAAAATGGAGTCGAGCTTCGCTGCGAAGCACGTTTCCTATGATCGACGTCTCCCTCTGCTCTGCAAAAAGAGAGACGTTCTCTAACAGAAAGCGTGTCTCTGATTCCATACATCACATTTAGCTTCTTGATTTTCTCCATTTTGCTTCGGTTCACTGTTGATATCAGACATGTCACTTGAAAACTAAATCAGTACTTGTCCCGAATATAATCAAATCCTTCCTTATGATACCTGAGGAGCACGATGAACAAGATACACATTCACTCATTCAAATAGTTGAAGAACGCACAAGATAATATTTAATTACATAGAGGAACAAAGATAGATTTCATTCATTAACAATATTTACAAAACAGAAGCAACTAAAAACAACAAAGAAAAACTAATTCCTACTCGTACTCCTACTCCTCCTCCTCCTCCTTCTCTTCATCTTCCTCCTCCTCCTCCTCGTCCTCCGACGGCGACTCCGGCACCGGTGCAACAGGATACTGGGTCGGTTGCTCTGGTTGCGTCGGCTGCTCCGGCTATGCCGGTTGCAACAGCGGTGCAACCCTGTGAACGAGGTTGCCCTCCGTCGCGTCCACCAGGTTTCTGCGGCCTTTGGAGCCAAGCACCTGGGCCATCATCTCGAACAGAATGTCGAGTTGATCGGCCACACCCGTGAGGGCAGAGAGGTAGTGGTCGATGGTACACATTCCTGTAAACTGGGGAAGGGTACCCAGACCCAAGGAACTCATGGCGCAAGATGTATTGTTGTACGCCTCCTGCGCCATAAGGAAGCGCTGCTCGATGTTGAACCTCTCGGGGGAGCTGCAGCACAGTTTCTTGTAGGGTGGCTCTCTCGGCGGGCTTGGCGGCGGAAGGTAGTCCATGGTGGTGGTGGGTCGTCGGGGCAGAGAAGACGAAGAAAAGAAGAGGATTCAAAGTGAGCGATGCGCTTGTGGAGAACTCACTGGTCATGGCGCATCTTAAATAAGGTCTGCGCGGAGTCGTGGAGGGAGCAGTTTGTTTCTCGCGCATTGATGGAACGATGGGACACGTCGATACCGCCTCGAGGAAACAAAAGGTCGCGCACGGACGTCGCACATGTCTCTGCACCACGTCGCCGAAATTAAGTCCTCCACAGACCTCGTCTCGCGTGTCTCCCTTTTGACTATGGAAGACGTGCTTTAGGTTAACATGCATCTCTCTTTGTTATAGCGCGTCTCACATTTGTCTCCCTCGTCTCTTCGTCGCTTCGACAATGGAAGACGATCTTTAACTTAACGCGCGTCTTGCATTTATCTCTCTCATCTCTTCTTCGCCTCCGGTGCTCTTGTATCACTAATTGACCAACGGTCCTTTACTAATCGACCAACTCCAGTGTGACTGCCTCCTCTATTTGCCATCGCCGTTGTCATCGTCATTTCCGTCCTTGTCATCGTCATCATCGCTGTCCTTGTCGTCGTTGCCGTCCTCGACGTCGTTGTCATCCTCCTCGTCGTCGTTGTCGCCGCCACCGTCCTCCTCGTCGTCATCACTGTTCATGGCTGGTATCGGCTTGGCGCGTAGTCGACTGAAGGAGGAGCGCTTGGCGTGGCGCAAGAATCATCCCCATGTATGTACATATGGCACACCGGTTGCATAGTTGTATATATGTAGATCTGCAATGGACCGATGAACTTAACTTTAGTTTTGTTTTTCCGTCTGTGTAGCGTTTCTCTGCGATGCCTGAATCGGGAGATTTATTGAAGTGAAAATGCATTGTCCCCAGCAAAGAAGGGGTAAGTTATGGAGAACAAGCACAATATCAGTTAAACCATCGTCCTGCTATTAATGAATTTCCTTTGTAGACTGACTGCAAAGGTGGTCACTACCCCTGACAATCTCCTTCTCAGAGGACTATCCATTGTTGCCTCCAAGATGCGCCTTTCCAAGTGGTTTTTCCACCCAAATGTCCAACGCTCAGGAGCACTCTGCATTGGAATTCTTGATCAATAGTCTGCAAGATAGACCTATTTTGCTCATGTAATTAGTAATTGTTGCCGAACTTATTTGAACTGGTTTCTTATGTTTCTTAAATTGATATTTCATAGGGGTGGTGCACTGGTTTTACAATCAAAACTATACTACTTGAAGTTCAGCGTTTGCTGCATCAGCCAAATGCGCATTATGTTGAAAATGATTGCTATAATCAACTTATCAAGGTTAGACACTTTGTGTTAGTGACCAATGTAGGTTATTCATTCCTCCTTCAACATTTTTTCAATTTAAAGAATGTCAATATTTTTAGTATCTAGGGCAATATAAGAGACATGTTCGGGAGCAAGCTGGACGGTACAGTTTAGATTGATGGATGGGAGCTTTGGGAATAAGTTTAGATTCGAAATTAGTTTAGAGGGAACACAACGTATGAACTATGAAATTAATTGAGTTGCAAATTATCTTTGAATTGCAATGTCATTGCGTTTGTTTATCCCTGCAACGGTTCACGATTTCGTGCGAGTGGTAATGTGGAGAGTGTATGAGAGACAAGCTTTTAGAAAGGCGCATCTCAGGTACCTAATATTCGTCAAAAGGGAGACGGGCCTTACACGTGCTCGTCTCAGATTTGTTCTGGAGATTTTTGTCCCACCTCATAAAGCTGAGCACATTGCAATAATTGTATAAGGCATTGCGCACAGTTACCAGTTGGAAATGTTGGAATGTCTTGGATGTTGTTTTCTGGCTTCAGCACACCATGGCGCATCTAGGGCACTCCAGCTTTTCCTGGGCCACAAAATAATGTGAGACGCACCTTTCAGTGGCTCGTCTCCGATTTGCGCTGTAGATCTTTTGTTCCACCTCGATAGGCTGAGCTCAATGCAATTATCATATAAGGCATTGCACAAAGTTGCCAGTTGAACACGTCGTAATGTCCTGGATGTTGTTCCTAGCCGGCTTCAGCACACCATGGCGCATATAGGACATTGTGGCGTGTCCGAGGCCACAAAATAATGGGAGACGCGCTTTACACTGCCGAAAATTTTTGTCCATCGCGCACTCTCTGCCAACATTTGGCAAAAAAATTTAGCTGTCGCGCGCTCTCTCGACCTATAAACCGCAGCTCCTGAGCACGCCATCGACCCCGACCTTTGCATCATCAGAGAGTTGAGCACGCTGGAGCACGCTGCCTCATCCCCTTTCCTCGGAGCACACCACTGTCGTCCCTCTTTCTCAACTCGCTCTTTGTCATTGTAGCACTGCCAGCATTGACCCCTACCCCGCCATCATCCCAGACCTTCATGTCAGAGAGTTGAGCACGCTGGAGCACGCCGCCTCGTTCCGTGTCCTCGGAGCACGCCGCCGCCTCAACCCCGACCTTGGTATCAGTATGTTCTCCCTGTTCCCGGAGCACTCCGGCCTGCTATCATCAGAGAGTTGAGGAACCGCCTATCCGGCGCCTCCGCCAGCTCATCCCGGAGCACGCCGCCGCGTCCCCTATCCCTTGAGCACGCCTCCGCCTCGAGCCTACCCTCAGAGCGTGCATTTCAGTGATTTTATTGAATTTGAGGATGTCCAATGAAGTCTCATCGTTAATGAATCATTGATCCAAAGGGAGAATTTTCATTATGGTATACATTCATCTTCCTTGTTTATGTCTAATGCAGACGCAATGTATTTGTTTGGACTATCAATGTATAATAAATTCTAGTTCACAAACCTTTGAAACTGCAAGAACTGTGGTTGACACTATCATTTGCCATCCAACTGAGTTTGATTTCTACCTCTGCAGCCATGCTGGAATAAAGGTACCTATGTGATAATTCGTATTTCACTCACGAGTTTTTGATATCAGGCTATAAAAGCATAATTGGAATGTAAATTGTTTGTTTTTTTAGGGGACAAGCAAACCAGCTAAGTACCATGTCATTTACCATGAGAACAATTTCTGTGCTGATGCCTTGCAGATGCTCACCAACTGCATGTGCTACAAGTAAGCTCTGTTCTCCATTCACTAACAGTTCCTATGTTTATTACAATTGTATACCAATTTGTTCTTGTGTTTATTACAGTTGAATTTTAGGATGTCTCAGTTGGAGCATTAGAGGCTATGAAGGCCCATCGTCAATGAAGTCATGGATCGGGAGAATTTTCATTACGGTATACAGGATTAGATGATGACAGTTATGATGTGTGTAATTAGTTACATTGTAATCAGGATGAATAGTCTTTGTTGTGTAATTAGTACACTTAATAACCACAATTGACACTTTGGTAATATTTTATTGGTCATTATAATTTAACTTGTGATAATTTTGGCTATACATATGTTCATGAATAGTATGTTGCTGACACATGTAATACGGCTACCAAATCCTGACTAGCTTCTAATAATTGTTCCTGTAAACAATCCGCGACGAGTTGTAGCAGAGAGTGTCTCGGATAACCCACATAAAGGAGACAAGCTTCTATAAAGCCCATCTCACATAAGTTAATGAATCTACGATGCTCTATATAACAGAGCGTCTTGGATAGTCAATATATCTACCTCGTGCTTTGTAAGGCCTGTCACGCTTGTAAGCTGGCGGGCGACGCGCGCCAGCGGCGTCTCCAATGACACCGTAAAGATCGTCTGTTATGACAAAAAGTAAGGAGACACGCTTCTTTTGAGCGTGTCTCGCACCTAGTTCGATTGGCAACGCGCCTTGATGCCCGTCTCTGATGCCAATGTAATGCAAGACGCGACGACGGAGATGCACACTTTGTTTGTCTCCCTTCTTTGTTTGGGCCCGTCTCGTATGAGCCTTTCTTACGTAGTGTCATATGTCTTTGACATTGAGATTATGGAGATGGGTCTGTTTCACATTAGGACTATTTAAGCAATCATACTTTAGAGAGCACAAAAGAAATTCAATATGCACAAGTGCTCTGCTGCGACTGCTGTTATGGTAAGAGAAAATGATTTTGGACATTAAGATGTATGTGGAACCAAAATGAATCTGATCAGATAAAGTTGGTTCTTTATGCTTCAACTGTCAGAAAGCATTATATACGTCTCTAGCATTAATTATGTAACAAAAATGTTAGGAAGTTTTCATATAAATCCAGAACTGGACCAATGGAAGGCTGCAAATAAAGTATTATGTTTTATATAAGACATCAAGGATATCATGCTAACGCTATAAATATTGATAACCATAAAGTAATTTGTTATTGGTATATTTATTTTGCTGGGTATGTGAATAGAAAGTAATCCACGATAATGTTATCTTTTTGCATTCACCCATTAAGTCATATTGTGGAAAAGACTCCAAACGAACGACGAATTGCATACATCATAGATCTTAATTGTGATCGATCATTAATTATAAATGTTTTATCCACGACATACACTTATTTTATAGCATGATCTAATGCCAATGAGCAGGCTATATGGCTAAAGATTCGAGCACAAGCTAGATGACAGCATTAATAAATAGTTTGTGATATACTGTGATAATGAATACGCAGTTGTGTATGGGTCTAACAACAAGTCGAATGCCACCGCCAAGCATGTTGACTAAAGTGTGAACGTTGTGAAAGATAGAATCCAGAATCAAACATTAATGATGAGCATATAGTACGAATTATATGCTAGGATCCAACGATAAAGGCTTACCACCCAATGAGAATTATGCTGCCGGCATGGGATTAATGGAAGTCTTGTGATTCTGGAAAGTAGGACTATCAAAGGTGCCACTCCCATATAGAAAAAGTTTTCCATTTGAAGTCGTTGATGTATCATAAGTGTCGAAGTTCAATGCTTAATTGTAGACCATTGTAACGCTTCACTTTGTGCCTTATAGTTATTAAGAATGGATAAATAAGGTTAAACCAGATGATTAAGGCGAAGATTGTTAGTATTAATCTTGATCCAACCTGAGAAAAAGGAAGTTAATGATAAATAAAGAAAGAAATAAAGAAAAAGTAAAGAGAGACCGGTAACTAACGTTACCGAGTCCTCCCATGTGTAACCGTCCCGTTCGGAGGCGGTCCAACCAACTTGGCCCGATCCCCCTCTCGCACGCTCCAAAAAAATGGGATTAGGGACTAACGATAAAGTGTAGACACTAATCACTCTTTAATCTCGAATGCGAGAAACCGATCAAAATGAAGAGCAGCCAGCGGGAAGGACCGGAGACCTCAGATCCGCGTCCACAAGAAGAAATTATTGAAGGGAAAGCGAATATCAAGTAAGTAGTATCATTGATCCACCCTTAATTACATTTATTAGGTGCATAATAAGGTGATTAAGATTAAGATTATGTGTTACCTTAAAGCAATTAATATCTAACAGTCGCTAGTCGGGTACGGAGCGGGGGGGGGGGGGGTGTGCGACTCGGTCCGTGACGGCCCCATGATGTGTCCATCTTCATTCTCCTCTGGATCATCACTCTGGTACCACCCGTTGGACCTCAACCTCAGTAGACCACCGATGGACAGATCACAGGCGATGAGAACGGACAGTGGAGAGGAGATGTTTTGTGTCGCATGTGCGACTTTTTCTATTTTTCATTGAGCAATTTAAAGGGAAACTCCTACACCTAGGACTGGCCTTAGTAGTATCCTGAACTTGCACCTGTCCAGATGAAATGGTCAGGATCTGCGCACGCCATGCGCACACTCGCGCACGATGCACTCACCCGACGATGCACTCCGCACGACATATGTACGCTGAGCTCTTAAATGAAAGTAAACTGATTGAAAGAAAAATTTCTAAACAACGGGTATTTAACTAACAGTCTCCTCCTTAATGCGTGTGGTCTCTACTTCATTTCTTTGACTCCAATCATCGAATGAAGATATTCAAAACGCACTCATGCCAGGGACATGGTGAAGATATCACCGAATTGATCCTCAGTCCAAATGATCCTCAGTCCGTGTTCGACGCACTCTCTGATGTGGTTGCTTCGGTCGTGCAGAACGAGATTCTTGATCAGTGAGATGGCTGCCTTGTTGTCAATCAACAGTTGAGGAATGCTATGGCTTTCCCAAAGCAGCTCCTCCATCAGTCTGGACATCCAGACTCCCTGAGTTGCCGCGAGTGAGGCAGCAATGTATTCAGCTTCTCATGTCAACAAAGCAACAACCTTTTGTTTTGCTGACTGCCAAGACACTGCACCAGCCGAGAGAATAAATCATGCCGCTGGTGCTCTTGCAATCATCCTTGTCACCAGCCATGTCACTACCGCTGTATCCCACCAGTTCAAGTTTCTTCTCCCATGTCCCTGCACGGTAACACACACCCCATCCTCTGGTTCCAGCGACATAACGCGAAATGCATTTAGCAGCCACCAGATGCTCTTCTCTGGGTGCCTCCATGAATCGGCTTACATACCCCACATAATATGCAAGATCAGTTCTTGTGTTTACCAGGTAACGAAGACTTCCCACAATGCTACGTTTGAGGTCCAACAAAATATTTTCTGTACTTTCATCACCTACTGTCTATGAATCATCGTCTGTTCATAGACGGAGCGTTCTATGTTAATCCATATTCCCTATTGATTGTTGCTCATTCCTATACAAAGTACAGAAATTTGGATCAACATGTGTATGTCATATGCATTCCAATATTGGTGTTGACACTACCTCAGAGATAGAGCCCGAGACACAAGTGGCTAAACAAGGTTCATTTCAGATCATTCACAACCATATAAGGCTTGCACAATATAGCACATACGATCAGAAAAACACAACTATGCCATTTCTAGATAGGAATGAAATATTTGATACAATGCATCATCTATTCATAAGAAGGACCTACATAAGCTTCCCGGGTTCGTAGCTACTCGGCTTCTTGTATTAATTTGTCATTGAACTAACACCTATATATACTCATACTCAACCGTTACGTATAGATAGAATGATTGGCAGGGAGAATATATAATGCTAACGGATCTCTAAATGATCAAACACATAATAACGATGTTAAGATGATGGACCCCTAAAATGGAAATATATGGCGTAGTAAAATTTAACTCACAGTTATTTCATCATCAAAATGGTGTAATTCTTGTAAGATTATTTTGATATTCCCCGTCCCACACAAGACCCAATTATGAACATGCTATATGTTTGGTAGTTGAAGCTTGCTAAAAACATTTTACGGGTCTCACCTCGTCCTTTTCATTACCATGTAGTCTACAAAATTTCGAGCACATTCCATTTGGACATACAAAAATTAATAACCATTGAAAAGAAGAAGAGAGCTTTCATGAACAACAGATTCAAAGCTCATGACATTAGAACACAGAAAACAAAGGCATGCAACGACTATATATATTGGTGCCCCGTCCATATTAAACCTTATCATGTGCTGCCTCTGTAGCATAAACATTCAGCTCCCCTTCTCGTTGTTCATTAATAGTTTCAGCTTGCAAGCAGCATATGCACTTTCTGGATATAGAAAGTTCAAATCTGATAAACTAAACAAAAACCAGAATGCTTACTGTCAAACCCATATTTAGCACAAAAATATATTAAGAAAACAATGTGAATATATTAGATTTCCAACAAACATTTATGGAAATGATAATTGAGTTATTAGGACCATCTGATAGGATATGGAATAACATACAAGATCTAAGACAATAAGCTATCTGTAGCCAACAATACACAATGGCGTAAAACCAATAGATAGACCACGGGAGCTTGCTGGTAGGATTAACACTTCCAATGCCATCCCACCTCAACCGTGCGCTAATCAACCCGATGCTTATTGGACTATCCAATATTTTCTTTTCCTTCCCTGAAACAGGAATCCATGATGATGAAGAGCTAATAAGAATCACACATTAACACAGAAAGTAAAGGATAGCAACATGATTAGATTGTGTTGGCAGATTACCGAGTAGTGTTGCTTGTTGATGCGCCTTCTATATTGGTTGTAGATGGCGTCATAGGTTGAGGTGCTTGAGGGCTACCGGTGTCAGGTGACCAAGGGTTAAAGTTAATAAGGAGGCCTCTGCTCCTGTTTACAGGCCTCATATGGTGGGCCGCACCACCTCTAATCATATTGTGAGATGTCTTGTTCAAATGGTGCGGTAGCATTGGCATCCAGTTGGTAAAGGCACTTCTTTCGGACTGAAATTGTGAAACATCAGTACCATTGACCCATCCATAAGATATATGATTCGGAAACACAGATTGATGATACGAGTTAATGGGAACACCTCTCCAAGACAACCCTGAAGGATATAATCCCCCATCTCTCACCATAAAGGGAACTGTCATATCATATGCCATGTTGCATGAACCATGATGATGAGTACGAGTTATTTTTGAAGGTGAGGCTGGAAAAATAACTTTACCAAACAGCATAAAACATTCAGGCTGACTAGAAGCATCCATGGTGATTTCAGGCATCTTAATATGAGACTGCAGATTTTTCTGGAACTGGATCGATTCATGAGCCAGTTCAACCTTTCCTCCTAAATTGAAATTGGCCAGTCCTCTTTCATCCGCTGCATCATCATCTAGAGAATGATGAGGTATATTTAAATCAAATTGAGTGGTCTGATGACATTCATTGTCGTTCATTGAAGTCCCATCATGAGAAGAAGAAACATCTACTGAATCCACATCAAGAGATATATTCAGATCTACGTCAAATTTAAAATTAGAGATCCTGTGTGCTTCCAAAACAGCAGCACCCGAAGTTGAACACACTTGGCATATTCTGGGTGCTTCATTTGAGATCTGTTGTCGAGGTTCGGTAAATTCATTTCCTTCTGGACATAGGATAGTATGATCTCTTTTTGCCTCCATTGAATCAACTATGGAAGTCAAAACTGTATCGCTTAATTCTCTTGAAGCAACACAATGTTGAGAGTTTCTCTTATCTCTTCTGGCTCTACTACCATTTCTGTTTGTGTCTCTTTCAGCTGCTTCTATATCATTCTGTCGCTGCAGCAATCCAGTACCACATAATTCAGCATCATTATTAACAATGCCACAATTTTTTTGTTCTTAGGATTTTCTTTCTTGGACTGCATCTCGCTATCATTAGATTCCTTTGAGACAGCATAAGGCCCTGGGTTTCCCTTGCCACTTTTGTTACGTTCACCATTACCTATACTTCTTATTGAATCCAGCCCACTTAACCCTCTGATAGGATAATTTTCTCCATCACCACAATCTGCATCAGCAGGAGACTGTGAGTCATCTCCATCCAACATAGAGCACGACTGGGTGATGCAATGTGTACAGTCCTTGTTGCCAACGGAAATTTCATTTGTTCCACTTGTCCATTCTTTTTTGCATTTTTTTATTTCATCTATGGAACATATTTTCTTATTACAATCCTCCAAATCTGGCCCCTGTGTCTTGGTTAAAGCCAAGCTAAAATCTGTATTTGATGTATTGACAGGATTATTTGTTTCCTGAAGCTGTTGAGAAATCATTTCACCAACTAGCACACTATTCTTGGGCTGTGCAAAATTACTCCCAATCTTTCTGCTACCTTATGAGCTTAATTTTTGTGGAACGTCTTGAACCATAGTCGAAGTAGCAGATGTTCCATCTTTTAAAAAAAACAATATTTTGAAACAATAAAATATAAAAATAGACTCGGTTGTACATTTGCAACTGCGATGAAATCATATGCATATAGAGTTAACAGTGATATGCAAGGAGAAATTGCAAACAGCTGAAACACCACTGATTTCGTGAGAATTGTATACAAGTGTTCTGATTTCAGTTATTTTATTTTCATCCTTGTAAAAAAATAAGTTCATATGAGTGTGATACATGATATTGTTTTCATTTTAGAAAATAAAGTAATGTACTAAAATATGTGAAATTTAGGTCATAGTGTTTTTAGATCATTTTTTTGTTTCTTCCCTAGATTTATCATTTGAATTTTTGAAATCTGTCCCCTCTTTCTTCGGAGAGGTCAATCTAAAATCTATATTGGAGGCAGTGATAGGAAAACTTGTTTCCTTGTGTGGTGGAACAATTATTTCACCTGCTAACTAAATTCCCTTCGTTACAGCACAACTACTCTCAATCATGTTGCAACCTTGTGGAGTTAGGTTTATGAGTGACCTCTTGAACTGTAATTCATGTAGCAAAACTGCCATCTTTTTTTTTCAAAAGATAATATTCAGAAAAGTACGAATATGAAGGAGAATATGGTTACGAATTTCCACCTAGCTATAACGAAATTATATGCATAGTTTACAGTAGAGTTCCAGGTAAAAAGTACAATTAGCTGAAACAAGGATCATTTCATGAGAGGTTTATATAAATGTTCTGATTTCACTTATTTAATTTCTCCCCATATAAAAAATAAGATCACCACTTATGTGATGATACTGCTGTCCATGTGCAACAACCATTCTTGCATATATGGAATATTTCATTTCATCAGAGATAGATTGACATTCACCTTTGTTTATTTCTTTGTCAGAACATCTGATCTCATTCAAATTCCTCAAATCTTTATAGCTGGTACTGATGCGGGTATTTGTTCTTCGGTCTGCTGTAGTAATTATTTCACCAGCTATTCCCTGGGGCAGAGCAGAACAATCCACGGTCTTGTCACTTAGTAGTGAAGTTAGTTTTCGTGGAACATTTTGAGCCATAGTCGACGAGGTAGCAAAACCCCCACCTGCTTCTTTTTCTTATGAAAAAGATATTAAGAAAGAGGACAAATTAGAACAGAAACAGGATGAAAATTTGCATCTATAGTGCAATGCTATAACACTTTTTGTCAGTGGTATGTAACAATTTGTTTCATCGTCCTTTTGTCAAACAACATAAGCTCATGCATATATGATAGATCATATGAGACTGTTGTCCATGTACAATAATATACGGTACAAGCATATACGGAGATTTCATTTGCATCTTCGTTAAAAAGTTACTCTAGTCACACACAGTTATACATGGTGACATGTTTGGGTAGTTCAGCACAATGATATCAAATGCAACCTGCAATCATGTCAACAAAATACAAAATTTGATTGCCATGAAAATTATAGAAAGTAGTCATTTTGGTAGAAACAAATTTAAGTACGGTATTGAGGAAACAGGTGTGCTGCATTCACCATTTCATTCTAAAACAGTAACTGAACAGTAACAACCTCCCCCTAAGTCCTGGGAGAAAAGAATATTTCCATTTTTCGCAATATCTCAGTTACTAATTAACATTTAGTAATGCAGACGCACTGAGGTCAAATCTTGTAATTTGAATAGATTAGTCTCTTTCTCATTAAGAACCATAGATATGCTCAGAATGGGCTATGCTCTCTTGCATGCCATAGTTGGAACTTCAAAGACAATCTTAGACCTATATTGATCTAAAAATTATTATTTGACATAACAAGACAAAAGTCCACATAAAAAACAGCATTTTCCTCTGACTTCCACTACTACAAAATGCTTCATCGCAGGCGGTTCTAAACATATTATCGCATACGGTTTTAAAAACCGTCTGTAACGAAGAGCCTATGAAAATGATCGATTAACACAGGAGGTGGCATAATCCGCCTGTGAAACTACATTTTCACAGGCGGTTTTTAATTACCGACCGCCTGTGAAAATGCATTTTCACAGGCGGTTTTTTATTAAAAACCGCCTGTGAAAATGCCTAGTGAAACAAAAAAAATTTCACATGTGCCGCTGGGAGTCAGAAGAGGCCGTGCCGCCTGGAGGCCGCCGCGTTGCCGGAGCCGGAAGAGCGCCGCCAAGTGTCGAAGGAGGTCGCACCGCCGAGAGCCGGAGGAGTCGTGCCGCCCGAAGCCCGACGAGGCCGTGCCGCTTGGAGCCGGAGGAGCCGCACTGTCGAGAGCCCGAGGTAGACCGCGCCACCGGATGCCCAAGGTAGACCGCGCCGGATCTGTGCCCGCGCTCACGCCGGCAGGGCGCGCGCTCGCCGGGAGGCGCGCCGGAGCCGCGCCGCCGGGAGCCCGAGGTAGACTGTGCCAGATCCGCAGCCGTGCTCGTGTCGACAGGGCTCGCGCTCGTCGGGAGGCCGCGCCGGAGCCGCCCAGGTCCGGAGCAACCGAAGTCGCGCCTTGAGAGAGGCCGCCGGCAGTCGCGCCGCCAGGAGTCCGAGGTAGACTGTGCCAGATCCCCCCGTGCTCGCGTCGGCATGGCTCGCACTCGTCGGGAGGCCGCGCCGGAGCCACCGAGGTCTGGAGCAACCGAAGTCGCGCAGAGGCCGCCGGCAGCCGCGCCTTGGGAGATGCCGCCGGAAGCCGTACCTTGGGAGGCTGACGGAGGATCACGGACTGAACCGTGGCTGCTGCTGTTATAGACACTTCTATTGTGCGGCTTCTAAACTGAGTCGTTGGATCGATAAGCAGCGGACAACGGAGATACGAAGTCCAAGAGTGATCCGTGGGATGAAGCAGCAGACCAATGAGAAGCCATCATTATCACAGGCGGTTTTTATATTACAGACCGTCTGTGAAAATCATTATATTTTCACAGTCGGTTGTTTGTTACAGACCGCCAGTGATAATGACTATTATCACAGGCAGTTTTTGTTACGGACCGCCTCTGAAAATCAATACATTTTCATAGGCGGATGTTTGTTACGGACCGCCTGTGATATTCTATTATCACATACGGTTATTAACTCATCTGACATCACAGGCGGCACTTTTAATAGACCGTATGTAAAAAAAATATAGAAGCGCCTGTAAAAATGTTTTTTGTAGTAGTGTTCCCAGCTCTTTGGTCAATTTTTGTTGGCGGTGCTGCTTTCATCATGCTTTAGTTTAAGGCCTCGAGAAAAGTACTTGTTTCAACTATATTTTTCTATTTGATACAAAGAATTCCAATAGCTAGTACGATGAAGAGGAACAATGCTGCTGTGCCAGTGTGTAACGAAACCCAGTGTTGACTAAATGACACAAATGCAATACGCATTTTTACTTCATCAAATCGTTTATCTGAAACTTCTTTCATTTTATTGGATATAGAGGACTTCTTTTGTCACTTAGTACCTACATTACCTCTAGCTAGCCTAATATGTCACATCTATTCTATTTGCAGTAACAGATATGTTGAGCGCATAGCTGAGAATAAAAAGCAAAATGAAGTAATAATTAAATTATGGGTCAACAGAGTACCATGAACGCTATGAATGATAATTACGTACCTAGATGGTAAGAAATTTATGTAAGTGAATAAGTAGGGCACAAGCAAGCATACGATGATCATAAGTCTCTTTCTCGTTATCAATAAAGAAGACGGCATGTACTATAATTTTGTTTCAAATGAGTTTTGGTATGCCAAAGAATAGAGGTTCCTTAGTACTCCATCCATGAAAGGTTGTCGACTGTTAGTTCAAAAATGAACTAACAAGTGATAACCATTTGGAGACGGAGGAAGTACTTTTCTTTGAAATCTTGTAGTACAGGAAGTGAACAGAAGGAACAGCAATGTCCATTTTGAATATATTACACCTATATTGAATATATCAGACATATCACTGCAAAATTAATATAAGATGGCATATCATCCATCAAAATCAAATAGTAGTTTTCCATTACAAGATTAAAAATCGGTATTAGAAGCTAGTAAGCCATTCCCCAAGTTTGAGTCTATCCATATCTCAGTGTTGTCAGCCAATCTAATTTTGGTGTTGGCAATAAGCCCAGAGTCAAAAATTCATGAAACTTGCAGTGGTTTACAAAAACAATCAGATAATTTTCACCCTCTGTAACGCAATGGACAAATAGTGAAAAACAAACCGCAGAAGCAAGCACAGATCAGAGGTAAACAATATAGGTAGAAAAGCTGTTAGGAGTAGTGCTGAATTTTATGGTGTAGTACACATCCATAACAACGGTCATTCATAAGTGGCCATAAACACTTTATCAATGTGATGGTTTGAGTGCTCGAAGGTATGAAAATTTATGGGCACACATAGGCAGCAAATTTTAAGATGGCACAGAAGTATATGGCATGCGAATTATACTGGTAGGTTTGCATTTCTTTACCTGATGGCAGACTACATACTTCAGAAGGAGGAATAGAAGCTGGACATATCGTTGTTTCAATCAAACTCAAGCTTCTATTAGCAAGGACACTCTTGTTCCCTGCATTTTATATATTATCATGTAAATCAAAAAACCATGTCCAATCAATAATGTCATATGAACTTGAAAGTATACAGGTGTTCATTTTGAAGCGGACTACACCCCTCAGAGAATGAAGGCACGTGACACTAGTGGCTGATTTCGCTGGAAAATGGCAGAGGTTTGATAAGGATGATATAATTGTTCGTATTGGCACAATGTGTATATAGTTGCAAGTTTGTGTGTACCAACATGTGAGGTATTGCCATGGTCATCACTCATCACTGATACTTACAACTGCAAAATTACAATTACTAGATAACGACATGCATGCATGTCTTAATAAGGCGATATGAGGCAATTTTACATGTGCTCACCTTGTGACGGATTACATCCACTAGCAGCTGTGCAAACCACTGTTTCGGTCATGCTTGGGCTGGTATTGTCAAGATCCTCACTATATGCTCCTAAAGCTGGAATACCACAGAAAATTTGAGAACAACAGAAACATTTGTCCTAGGTGGTAAACTGGGAAGTGAATATGTATTCACCTGAGGGGGCATTTGCTGGGGAAACAATCTTTTCAGGCGCGCTTGTGTTACTACTGCCCAGAAAATGATAGCGATATATGATAAGCATATAATTATACCTGCATGCAAACAACATTGTGTTTCTTAAAATGACAACTTTATGTGTAGCACTATTTGAAAGAGTATACGCTGGAGAAAGCAGGGACAATATCCAGGCAAGCCACCATCTTATTTATGCTCGTGCTGCTATTGCTAAGATCACTAATGGCTCCTATAGCTGGTGTGTTTTGTAAATATTTCTGTTTCTTCTCTTTTTCATATTTTGCAAGCCCCTGGCACCAACCCAGGCGAGTCTTCTTTCTAGTGAAATTACCCACTTCCTCAACATCGGTTGAGGGGTTCATACTATGCAATCTTTTTCTAGCCGATTTCCAACCATCAAGGGTATCCAATATATTATGTTGGGCATAGCTCTGCCTGAAGCTCACATCGACATCAGAACCATTGAGGGGTGGTGGAGCTGACATTGCAATCATCAATCCAATTCTTAGCCCAGTATTTTTAAGGGGATCTCGGATCCTCATCTGTTGAAGTTCAGTCTTTTCCTCAGGCTGCCCTGAGTAGTCATGATTTGGTCTCATGCGCACATCTTCATCAGATCCTTTCTCGAGGTAATAATCTAAATCCATGCTCGTTACATGGGATCTTAAACCCGTATTTGACGGAGATGCTTGCACTGAGATTTTCTTTTGATGAAACCAAGGCATTTTCATATGCTCCCTTGAGTTGTTATTTTTCGGTCTCATGCTCACATTGCCATCATCAGAACATTCCAGGGTGGGCTGATCTGATATTGTGTTCACATGGAGTCCTCCTACTCCCTTATTTCGAGGCGATGATAGAGTTGCTGGAGTTGGGCTATTGTTTTGTGGAAGCTGAGTCACTTTCAAAGACTTTCTTGGGCTGTTATGTGGCCTCGTGCTCACATTAACAACTGAACATTCAAATTGGGGCTGACCTGACCTTGCAATCAATGCATGTGATCTTGATACATTTGCAGGAGATGGAGTTGGTGGCGTCGAGTTCCTCTTTGGTTGAATTTCAGGCCGGGCACTCTGACAATTCCTGTGCAATTCTGGCAGGCGAGATCTAGGGCGACCTATATGCATGGAATTCCAACAAAATGAGAGCAAAGGAGAACATTCAAGACTTTACAAGAATGAAATTCAGAAGAATACATAGAGTACACAAACAGTATTTCAGAAATGATGCTATAAGTAAACTTAATCTAACGAACAAGCATGGCACCAATTCTCTTTTGAATTGTTAAATCAAAGGGGTGGAATTAGGATGAAGTAGTTTTGTTGTTGTACCTAATGGCCATGAGGGGGTGATTGACGAGAACTCTTCTCTATGTTTTTCTGACGACGAATTTTGTGCTCTTCCCATGTTGGCTACATAGCTTGAACTCATGGAGATCTTTTTCCCTTTGTTTGGCGGATCCTTCTTCCCTGGCGATGGATCTAGTGGATCCATTGCTATCTGTCACAGGATAGATTACATAGGCCAGAAAAAATAGAGATGGCCGCAGAGATGTGTTAGAGATGTGGTGGGAGCTAATGGAGTTATGTCATTTATAGTAACTGGAAAATTGTAGAGATCTGAAAAAGGCTGCCTTGATACGACCCATTGATTTGGAGATCTCTACTACTAAGCTTGTTAATATTTATAGAGGAGGATAGCTGTATGCCTTACAAGCAGCCCACGGGAATCACGATATTTATCGTGTTCTTGCCATATCGGCGCCTTTGGGTTTTGGATTTTCTCGATTGTTTTGCGTGTGAGACAAGAGCATTAAAAAGCTACTAAAAGTATTATTGGTAGCTTTGGCTTGGTTCAATTGCCAGCTAAGGTATTGGATTTTATCAGCGGTTATTAGCTTTAACATTTAGAGAGTAGCATGAATCACTACTACAAAAAAGTATTTTCCAGGCGTTACAAATTTTTTTTTACAGGCGGTCCGTAAAAAAATCCGTCTGTACTATAAAATATTTTAAAACTGCCTGCAATATGTGAATATCACAGGCAGTTCGTAACTAAAAACCGTCTATGAAAAAATATATATTATCACAGGCGGTTGATGGTACAAACCGCCTGTGATAATATATATTATTACAGGCGGTTTTTAAAAGCTACCGCTTGTGAAAATACAATCCTCGATCCGCCCTTCCAGTTCTCCACCAATCAGAACTCTTTACTCACATGTGCTCTTCTATTAATAATCTGCCTACCTCCCCACTAGCACTTCTTCCATCAGAGCCGTGCCCACTTGACCTGTGCTCTCTTGTCTCTTATCACATCACACCACTTGCAGCTGCAGCCTGCCCACTTGCTCTCACACGGTGACTTGCTCTCTCCTCTCCAAGCCAGCAAAGCCCAAGCAACCATGGAGCTCTCAAATGGCGTCAGTGATTCCTATGCTTCTCATCCACTCCACGTTCTCCTCCCGCTACATCCGCGCTTCTCTTCTCAGGTATGTCACTTCACGTCGCCGTTTTTCTTCCCAACATGCCGCTCGCTACTTTTCTGCTCCAGATCTCTCTACTTGTTGATGTAGTCGCTTTGTACGTTGTTGCAGGTCTGTTAGCTGCAAGGAGCCGGAGAAGACGACCGCGAAGACGGAAGCCACGACCACGGTCGCGTCCGCAACCACGACATTGAGGGCCACAGTTTCGGTGGCCAGATCCTTCCAGCGTCCACGCCGGTTGGAGCATTGCGGACGGGGCGTTCAACTCTCCGTAGACTCCCGCGGGATCGGTCTGCACGCGGCGGCGGAGATAGATGACGTCGACTCTGGAGGGTTGGGACTGGTCGATAACTAGGTTTTTTTGCAATGATTCCTGCTATGTAATTTCTGATGTGTATTTGAGCAAGTGATGCACATTTGCAATGTAATTTTGCCTAAATCTTATTGATTTAAGTACTTTTAGACTTTCAGATTTGCAGATCTAACTATTCTAGAAAGGGACTAATTTATTTGATTCATTGCCTCCTAATTTTGGCCACCAAAAAATGCACAAAATCCGTTGGCTGTGATGTCCGCCCTACAATTTTCGAGAGTGTAAAAGCCGTCTGTGGTAATATATTATCATAGACGGTTTGTTGTAAAAAATCGCCTGTGATAATATATTTTCCCAGGTGGTTGGTGGTAAAAAACCGTCTGTGATAATATATTTTCACAGGCGGTTGGTGGTAAAAAACCGCCAGTGATAATACATTTTTCACAGGCGGTTTTTGTAAGCGTCTGTGATAATAGGCTATTTTTATAGGCTCTTGCTTACAGGCGGTTTTCAAATCCGCCTGTAATAATATGTTTAGGACCGACTGTAGAAATACTTTTTCTAGTAGTGAATACTGCTAAAGTTTCTGGTAGCGTACGTGAGAAGCATGCATGCTGCAAAGTGATTAAGAAGGAACATGAAAATACGAACAAGTAAAGAAAATTAAAGTTTCTGGCAGCGTACGTGAGAAGCATGCATGCTGCAAAGTGATTAAGAAGGAACATGAAAATACGAACAAGTAAAGAAAATTGGAGCTATATGTTGCTGGCCTTAACACTCGTCCAACCACTAGTCTCATAGTTGTCCACTAAATTAATGCATGTAGGTTTTGAGAACCATAGTAGATTCACATGAACACAGATCTTGCGTGGTTATTTTGGCTCACTGCTGAGGATTGTTGTGTTTTCCAACCAATTTTTTTCTAAGTTCTGTTTGTTACCAGATATTATGTAACACCCAATTTTTTGAAAAAAATGTGTAAAATGAATTTTTACAAGAGTTTTAAAATAATTTCTTTGGTATAAAATCCATATAAGGCAATTGCATCATATGATTTAATTGAGTGAAAATTTTGAAATTTAAATTTGCTAGAAATTTTTGTTTTAAAATTTAAATCATAAAATGAAAGAAAAAGAAAGAGAAAAGAAAAAGGAAAAAGGAAAACGCATTTGAGCCGCCCCACTCCCTCCCTGACCCAACTCCCCTCTCTCTGAGCTGGCCCGCGCCCGCGCCTCCCTCTCCCTTCTCGCTGCCAGCCGGGCCCGCGTGTCAGCTTCGTCCTCTACCACGAACCTTCGCGCGGTAACGCTAGCGCACCCGCACCGCCCCACTCGCCTCTCTTCATTTTCGTCCGTTTTGCCTCAATCAAGCACGGAATAGTGCCCCATGATTTCGCTGCGCGTTACTCCCCCAAACCCCTATAAAACCCGGGTGAATTCCCCTCTCAATTGTTTCCCCCGACGCCTCAAACCCTAGTCGTCGTCGAGCTCGCTATTGTCGACCCCGTTCCTGTCGTTTTCATCCAAATTCTCGCCTCGAAACCTTGCCTAACGCGTTCACCGTGTTCCCAGGAGCTCGCTGCACATTGTCATTGGGAGGAAAAGTTGTTGCGTCGCCGACTTCGTCGGGCGCCGTCGACTTCCGCCGCCGTTCATCATCGCATACCAGTCTCCGTACCATTTCTGGCCTCGCGACACCCTCCGGTGAGATCCCCTCGCCCTCCTCTTGCTTTTGAGCTCTAGAGATGTGTCATTTCGATTTCCTAGCTCGAGATTTGGTCGACGCCGCGCGCCGCCGCTCCCGTCACCCAGGGTGACGTGGCCCCTCGGCAGCCGTTCATTTCGAACGAGCGGCCGAGATTAGATCGAAACATACCCCTTCGTTCTTTAAAATCTGGGCCCTCCATTTTAGATCCAACGGCCCTTATTCAAATAAGTAAAAACCGTTGTCAAATTTGCACTTAAATCCCTAGATAGTTTAAATAACCCCCTGGATAGTTTAAAATAATTACAGTTTGGCCCAAATATTTATCAAACTAACCCTGAGCGTTCTGTAAATTGTGTAATAACTGTATAATGAAGTAAAAATTATTTTAAAACCTCTGGAATATTAGAAAATAGCAGATAAATATTGCAAAATTGTAGAATAACCCCTGGACTTTATAAAAATAGTTTTTAGCCTGTGGAATAAACTTTTCTTTTGCAGAAAAGCCCATAAAATACCAAAAATTAAATAAAAGTCCCTAATTCTTATAAAATATTATAAAAACCAATTATAAATGTTTTTAATTTATATTCAGTTCTATAATATTTTAGTAGTTAATTTAAATTGCTGATTTATGCATAAAATGCATTATAAATATATTTAATTCATAAAATTTAATTTACACATAGATATATATATTAAAAATGGTGTAAAAATTGTAAAATGCACATTTTATGTTATAAATCTATTTTAAGCATATTTGAAGGAGAAAATTTCCTAGGAAATAGTAATAGGTTTCAAATAAATATAAAAATTGTATAAAATTTTCTAAAAATATTTTTTACTCAAATGATTTCATTTAACTCGAAATTCTCAATAAATGGTTTATGCCTATTATTTAAATTAACCATAAAATCACTAATGCGTAGGAATCTATGTTTATTTAATTGTAATGTTTGCATTTTGTGTTGTTCTTATTGTATGTTATCATTTTATGTGCATCGTCACATTTAGAGTCAGGGCCAGAACCGACCTTCAATCTTCAAGAGCATCAGTTTCCCATCGACCACCAAGCTCAATTTGGAGGCAAGTTCCTTGACCGTCTTGCACCCTTTTTAATAAGTTTTAGTTAGATGCATGCTAATTTAAAAGATAAATCCTATGTTATGTTTTCCCTAGATTTTCCACAATTTCCTTGTCGACATGGTTTGGGTGGTTTACTATTAACTAGTTCATGCTTAGCCATGCTTAATTGAATGTGTACAACTTATCTACATGTTATATTTGATTTACTGTGATTCATGAATTGTTGGCAAAAATGAAAGTAGTGGATAGGAATTTGATAGGTGGTGTTGAATGAATTGGTGCATGCATGCACAAGACCTTTGTTTGAGGCTTGACACCTACCGGATTATAAGGACCGGTTTATGGAGGAAGTTTCTGAGCCATACAATATCGCCACAGGGTTGTATATGGGACAACTTGGTTTAGTAATTTGGTCTCTCCCGGTGTAGCGTTGGTAATTGAACGAGCGGGGAATTTGTTCAGATTATTGCCTTGGATCTACATGGATCAAGAGGGGGCTTCTCTTGGTGGAGGTAAAATAGACTCCAAGTGCCAGAGCGGTGAAACCTTAGAGTATCAGTTGCAAGTCAGGAGAACCATCAGAAAGACCTCGTAGTGATCTCCTGGCCACACACCTTCGGAAGTGTGTAATGTGGTTAGCTACCACAGGCGACAGGGAGGTTTATCTAGACCACCTAGCAACAGGGGATGAAATCACGAACTGTGGGTAAAGGATACACACTCTGCAGAGTTTTGTCAAACTGTCTAGACAACCGTGCTCACGGACATGAGTGGCTTGGGACCAAGTTCATAATTAGCACATGGTTAATTGGTTGATGGTTTGGTTTGGGAATTATTTGGTCTCTTTGGGACTTATGGTTGGGATTCACCTGGATGTAGGTGCTTAACAATATTAAGAGTATGTTGTAACAGCTATAGTGATTTTACCTATTATTTGCCTTCCTTGTATGAACCACATTTCATAAACTTCCCCACTTGCGAGTACCGTTGGTACTCAAACTTGTTAGTTGCATATTTTCCCACTATGAGGATGAAGATGTGGAGAACAGGACTTCTATGGAGATCCCGATGAGATGTTCTAGGCTGACATATCCCCCGTGCAATGTCTGTGCTTGGATGCCTAATTTTTATTTATTTTCCGCTGCTTGTGTACTTTTCTTTAGACCTGGATTGTCATTTATATAATAATTCGATGTACTCGAACATGGCAATATTTAATAGTATTTCACTTTTGTCTACACATGTATGAGTTCAACTGATTCTGGCATACATGTGGAAAGCATCTGGTTGCCTTTTTAATACCAGGTGTGACAAAGTGGTATCAGAGTCGTGTTGCCCGTAGGACGCAAGCCTAGATAGAAAAGGAAGACTTGAGGACTTTACTATTTTCAAGATAATTAATTTTGAAAATTTCTTTGTATTCTCTACCTTGTTACTTGTTATATTTACTCCTTAATTTTTTTTGTTACTGACACTCTACTGTTTCAAAATTGTAGATGGCCAATGTCAGGAGGACCGCTCATATGTCCACTGGGGGATATGTTCCTCGCCTTAGAATTGCTGCCCGCTGCTCCCCACTCAACAACCCCCGTCGCGCCATGGTGATTCGCACTGATGGAAGAGCCGTAGGACGACTTCGACTTCGACTCCGAGCTGTGGTTCGTGTCGCTAGCTACAGGCACGAAGGGTTGTCACTCTCCTAACACTCGGTCGGGATGTAGCACGTTTACATTATGGAATGGTCTTGCAAGCTGTTCATATACTATGGAGATGAGCTACTCAAGATACACTGCACACTTGCTTCGAGGAGCTATCGTTGATATGCTAAACAAGATGCTAGTTGGGAAGCAATCACTTTCTAGAGCCGCTCCTATTGGTTCCAATTGGAGAACACTGTGCATGCATTCACACCTCAGCGTCTAAGTTGTACAGGCAACTTCGTCACTAGGTTTTGTGGAGGGACCCCTGGACCTTCCATGTAACACCCTCATTTTCATGCATCATGCCTTGCATACATTCATATACATGTTTAACATTAACCCATAACAAGAGGAACAAGTTTAAAATTGATTTGGAGCAAAACCGCACTTAAAAATGTAGGAAAGTGTGGACTAGTCCAGTTTTGCTGAGGACTAGTCCGATTTCTCTCTCTGTCTAAAAACGGACTTGTTCGTTTTTGCTGCGGATTAGTCCGATATTTGCCTCTGGACAACTTCGGACTTGACCGATCTTGTGCGGACTAGTCCGGTATTTCATGGATCCTTGAAAATTTGTTAAGTCCCTGGACTTGTCCGGACTAGTCCGGTGTTCCAGCGGACTTGTCCGTTTTCCTTTCTGACTAAGATTGGACTTGTCCGATTTTAGGACAGACTTGTCCGATTTTCTCTCTGGACGACTTCGGACTAGTCCGGTCCTGTCCGGACTTGTCCAATATTTCGTGACTCCGAGATTGACCTTTTGTTTTACGACTTGTTTCTTGGGTGTCATGTTAAGTGGGCCTAGGGACGTCGTGCCTAACTCTTTTAGAGCCCATGTGGGACTCTAAACCAGCCTCTACTCATCCCAAAACTCGAAATCCATCTAACCCTAGCCTCCACCTCTATATAAACAACCCCACCCCTTGGTTTGACATCTAATTGCCACTTTTCCACCCACCCAAACCCTAGTTCGTGGAGAGCCACCATCAAGGAGGGAGGAGAAGATCCCAAGCAAGAGGAAGAAGGGGAGGAAACGAAGGAGGATCAAGATCTCCACCAAGTTTCGTTCTTCAGCACCAATTCATCTCCAAGTTCATCACCAACCCTAGATCTTCAAGATCGAAGTGTTACCTCCAAGTTTCTTGGTTCATTGGAGTTCTAAACACCTGGTATACCTTCTATTCTCTATTCCTTATGTGAATTCAACCCCTAATCTCCAAATTTGCGTCGATCTAGAAAACCCTAATCTGCTGATCTCGTCAAGTGCGGACTTGTCCGGTCCCTAGCGGACTAGTCCGATCTTTCTAGTTAAATTGTGTTATATTGACTCTAAAATTTTATCTAACCGAATCCAAACCTGTATAAACTTGTTAAAAGCTATTAGAACTAATTAGTGATCATTAAAAGCAAACTAGTAACAAGTTCTACCTTGCATTTGCATCAATCATGCATGACATGTCATATTGAGTAATATTTGTGCACTCTTTGATTGTGTTTCTCTTCTTGTATGTTTATTGTGTGGATTAGACGGATTTGCGCTAGAAAGTGCCACGGAGGATCTACAACACCAGGAGTTTGAAGGCTTTGACCCTAATCAACAGCAAGAGCAAGGCAAGTGTCCTTGAAGCATATTGATCCTGTTTTTAAAATGAATGTTTTGTTTGCAAAACTGCATGCTTGTGTCAAATTGATGGGAAACCCTATGGTAGGAAGTTTACTAGTTTTGTTTGACCACCCTTGTCACCTAGAATTCATGGTAGAGCGTTGGGATAGACTTTTTACTTTTTGCTTCGCTTAATCAACTGGGATGGAAAACAACTATACCAATCAACTTATTTATGCATGGATGAGATTCTGGATAAATGAACTGGTTAATATGGTATTGTAATGGGTGATCTAAGCAAGCCTGGTATGTGGATGGGTTGGATGTTATGGTGGTTTGCTTGCTTTAGATCTAAGGACCGGTTCATGCAAGAATAAACCAGGACTACAGTGCCACCACAAGGCCAAGTATGGGTGCGGCGTAGCTGATTAATTAGGGCTTTGCTAGTGCTGTTTGGACCATTGTGGATGCTCGGGGAAGGGGTAGTCGGATTGGGTTTGTTGATGATTGGTGGGACTACCCTGGGCTCCGAATGGTTCAAGAGGGGGCCCTTGGTTGAAGATGTGCTCAGTTGGAGGCATCGCCACCGGTGAAACCTCAGTGGGGTCTAAATAGGCTAGTAATCCCTTTGTAAAGGCTATTTTGTGATCTCTTGGCCATACACCAAAGGAAGTGTAATTGGCATAAGGGAGGTTCTTTAGTCGCCGACGGGTGATGAAATCACAAACACGTGGGTAAAGAGGTACAAACTCTGCAGAGTAATAAAACTATCATGATAGCCGTGCTCCCGGTTATGAGCGCCTGGATGACCTACATGATTAGAGGGAAATTGGTAATTGGGATGGTTATGGTTTGGTAATGGTTATGGATGGTTATGGATTTATTTTTGGTATTGAATATGGTTATTGGCAATGGTGAAATCTGGAATTATGGATGAGGATGGCGAATTGTGGACTGGTATTATGGTATTACTTATGATTATGATGGGTTTATTTCACATACGTGTAATATATTGCTTTTCAAATGTTTTACTGTACTTTTCAGCACTTTGCCATTATTATTGTCGTCATTTGAATCAGCCACATGTCATACTTTCCACACTTGCTGAGTATGACATGTACTCACTCTTGCAATCCCCCCAACAGTTGCAGGTCAGGATTGGGAGTTTAATGGTGATAATGCGGAGTTCTAGGCCGTGTCTACCGTCAGCTTTGCCTGTGGTGTTGATTGGAGCTGTGCATACATACCCTGTCGCTTATGCTGCATAGTTGCTTAGTTTGCTTAATTAGTTTATTTCCGCTGCATTAGTTGAACTTGCCATTAATATTCATTAGAGCTTGTATTCGAGGATAATCTGGTTTGTGTAATAAAATTTGGTTAATTAATCTTGTCTTGTTGTAATTTTCTGTATACTATTTTGTGATTGCACTCGTGTATGTTTGATGAACATCCTGGGCACACATATGCGTTAGCTTGGTTCAGTTTTGGAACCGGGCATCACAGATTGGTATCAGATCCACAGGTTGACCGTAGGATGCAGCCTAGATAGAATGGACACTTTAGAGCACATAGGAGCACTCAGGAATCGATGTGTTTTTGCTTGGAGTGCTGTTTGCTATATATATTGTTTGCTTGTGTGCTTAATAGAGGATTTTGGGATGCCTTAGCATTGCCATGTCCACCTAGGCTAGTGTAGCTAGCTATTTAGTTTCATATCCCTTGATGCATATAGTTGGGTACGTTTTCTAATTCTTACCTACTGCTTTTCTTCAGATGGTGAGGACTCGCAACCAAAGGGATGGCAATGATGAGGAGGAGAACAATGGAGTGCCTCAGAACAACATCGGACAAGGATCTACTCAGGGAGCTATCAACATTGAGCAGCTATTGGCTATGCAAAACCAGCTCATGCAGACCATGATACAAACAATGGGACAGCTGCAGGCTGGCGATATCAACAATAAGCCCCACATGCCTCCACCGCCAGCCCCGCCTCCTCATAACCAATTGGGAGAGTTTATGAGGACTAGGCCACCGACCTTCGCTCAAGCTGCTGACCCTATGGACGCTGATTATTGGCTCAAGTCCGTGGAGAAGAAGCTAGCTATTGTCCAGTGCACTGATAGGGAGAAGGTCCTATTTGCTTCTCATCAACTCGTTGGAGCAGCTGCAGATTGGTGGGATTCTTATTGCAATGCTCATGAGAATCAAGAGAGAATTACTTGGGCCGAATTCAAGGAGAATTTTCGTTCTCATTATGTGCCAGAAGGAATTATGCTCTTGAAGAGGCAAGAATTTGAGAACTTGAGACAAGGAAAATCAAGCGTGAGTGAATATCTCAATAAATTCACTCAACTCTCAAGGTATGCGCCTGAGGCTGTTAGTCGGGACAGCCGAAAACAGTATTTGTTCATGAGAGGATTGAACAATGGGATCCAAGTGCAACTACTCAACTGCGATTATTCCAATTCTCAGAAGCTTGTGGACAAAGCAATTGTGGTTGAGAACAAGATCCGTGAGATGGAGCAAGAAACCAAGAGGAAGGCGCCATATCAAGGACAGCAATAAGGAAGTAATGTGTGCCCTCGCTTTGCGCCACCCAATGCGCCTCATTACAGCTCCTCTATTCCTGCTCAGCGCCCCGGTTATGCACCGCGCCCAACTTAGTTTGTGCAGCAGCGCCCTGTTATGCAAGCACCTAGGCCTCCAATGCCTTATGAGCCTCGTGCTAATTTTCCTGCTGCAAATGCTCAAAACCAAGCTCGTCCCAACAATTCTGGTGGGGTTAAGAAGTGTTATACTTGTGGAGAAGCTGGACACTTTGCGCATCAATGTCCTAAGTCAGGCCTTGGTCAAGGAAGCAATGCACCGAGGCAAAACCCAAGACCCAATGGAGGACAGCCACAAGGAAGTCGCGGACAGCAGAATTTTGCTCGTGGCAACGTGAATCATGTCTCTACGGAGGATGCTCAACAAGCGGATGATGTGGTCATTGGTATGTTTCTTGCAAACTCCAACCCCGCGACTATGTTATTTGATTCCGGAGCATCGCATTCATTCATTGCATCAAAGTATGTTGCCAAGTATAGTTTTCCTATCTCTCATATGAAGTTTACTCTATTGGTTAAGTCTCCTGGAGGAGAGATGAGGACAAATATAGTATGTCCAAAAGTAAGCCTTAGGATAAGGGGGGTAGACTTCTCCGCCAACCTCATTGTTTTGGATTCTCAAGGATTGGACATTATACTTGGTATGGACTGGTTGAGGAAGCACAATGGAGTTATTGAGTGTGCCACGAAGACGGTGAAGTTGACCAATGAGGAAGGGATCACCGTAGAATTTGAAGCATCTCAAACCGCACCGAAGCAATTGGAGTTGAATCATATGGACGGTGCCACAATTGAGGAGATTCCGGTGGTGTGCGAATTTTTGGATGTTTTTCCGGACGAGTTGCCAGGTATGCCACCTGATCGAGACATTGAGTTTGTTATTGATTTAATACCTGGAACTGCACCTATAGCTAAGAGGCCGTATAGGATGCCTCCTATGGAATTAGCGGAGCTCAAGAAGCAGATTCAAGAGCAATTAGAGAAGGGTTTCATTCGCCCTAGCTCTTCACCTTGGGGAGCGCCCGTTCTATTTGTGGACAAGAAGGACGGATCCCAAAGTATGTGCGTGGATTACCGAGCTCTCAACGAGGTGACCATCAAGAACAAGTACACCTTGCCCCGTATAGAGGATTTGTTTGATCAGATGAAGGGTGCTTGTGTCTTCTCTAAGATTGATTTGAGGTCAGGATACTTTCAAATGAAGATTAGACCATCGGACATACCCAAGACAGCTTTTAGGACACGGTATGGATCTTATGAGTACACCGTGATATCTTTTGGATTGACAAATGCGCCTGCCTACTTTATGTACCTCATGAATAAGGTCTTCATGGAGTACTTGGATAAGTTCGTTGTGGTGTTTATTAATGATATTATGATCTACTCGAAGGATGATAAGGAACATGAGGAACACTTGAGGCTTACATTGCAAAAATTGAGGGAGCATCGATTGTATGCCAAGTTCAACAAGTGTCAGTTTTGGTTGAAAGAGGTGCCATTTTTGGGTCATATCATCTCAGGAGGAGGAGTATCGGTTGACCCTGGTAAAGTGAGAGACGTGTTGAAGTGGGAACTGCTGCAAAATGTCAAGGAAATAAGGATTTTTCTTGGGATGGCTGGATATTACCGTAGATTCATCAAGGACTTTTCCAAGATAGCCAAGCCTATGACGGAGTTGCTAATGAAGGGAAAGGCATTCCAATGGACTGAAGCTTGTCAGAATAGTTTTGAGGAGTTGAAGAAGAGGTTGACAACATCCCCAGTTTTGGTATTGCCGGATGTAAGCAAGAGTTTTGATATTTATTGTGATGCATCAAGACAAGGACTCGGATGCGTGCTTATGCAAGAAGGTCAAGTGGTCGCCTATGCATCAAGACAATTGAAGAAACATGAGCAGAATTACCCCATGCACGATTTGTAACTCGCGGCCGTGGTACATGCATTGAAGATTTGGAGACACTATATTCTTGGACATAGGTGTGAAATTTATACGGATCATAAGAGTTTGAAGTATATTTTCACACAAACGGATCTGAACTTAAGGCAACAAAGATGGTTAGATCTCATCAAAGATTATGATTTGGGGATCAACTATCATCCGGGGAAGGCCAATGTAGTGGTCGATGCTTTGAGTAGAAAGGGAGTAAGTCACCAACTCACAGTTCGAGAGATACCACCCGAGCTATGCAAGGAGTTTGAACGGTTGAACCTCGGGTTTGTAAATGAGATGGAGATGATGGAGTTAAACCCAACCTTGGAGCAAGAAATTCGAGAGGCACAAACCACAGATGAGGAGATAAAGGAAATAAAGGAAAGAACCGAAGAAGGGAGAGAATTCAGATTTGATAAAGACGAACATGGTACCTTATGGCTTGGAAAGAGAATCGTTGTGCCTAATGTAAAGCATATTCGGGAGACAATATTACAGGAGGCACATGACTCGCCTTACTCGATTCACCCAGGTTGTACGAAGATGTACAAAGACTTGAAGACTTGCTATTGGTGGGATAGCATGAAGAAGGACATAGCCGAATATGTTGCATTGTGTGACGTGTGCCAACGAGTCAAGGCGGAACATCAAAGGCCAGCAGGGTTATTGCAGCCATCGAAGATTCCAGAGTGGAAGTGGGAAGAGATTGGTATGGACTTTATAGTTGGATTACCACGAACCCAGTATAGCTATGATTCAATATGGGTCATTGTAGATCGGTTGACAAAATCAGCTCACTTCATTCCTGTCAAGACCACATATACCACCGTGAAGCTAGCAGAATTGTATATGGAGCATATTGTGTGCCGACATGGAGTACCGAAGAAGATAGTCTCGGATAGAGGTTCTCAATTTACTTCCAGGTTTTGGCAAAAATTGCATGAAGCTTTGGGAACGAGGTTGAATTTTAGTTCAGCATATCATCCTCAAACAGATGGACAAACCGAGAGGACCAATCAGATTTTGGAGGACATGTTAAGAGCTTGTGCTTTAAAGCATGGGAAAAGTTGGGACAAAAGCTTGCCATACGCGGAATTTTCATACAACAATAGTTACCAAGCAAGCTTGAAAATTTCACCATACGAAGCACTTTATGGGAGGAAGTGTAGGACACTTTTATTCTGGAATGAAGCAGGGGAAACTCAAGTATTTGGTCCAGATGTGTTGCAAGAAGCCGAAAAGCAAGTCCAAATGATTCGTGAAAACTTGAGGGCTGCCCAATCAAGACAAAAAGGCTATGCGGACAATAGGAGAAGGAAGTTAACCTTTGAATTGGGAGATTTTGTTTACCTCAAGGTGTCACCAATGAGAGGTCATAAGAGGTTTAACATAAGGGATAAGCTCGCACCTCGTTATATTGGACCATTCAAGATTTTGGACAAAAGAGGAGAAGTAGCATATAAGTTGGAGATGCCACCTCATATTTCAGACGTGCATGATGTCTTTCATGTTTCCCAGCTCAAGAAGTGTTTGAGAGTACCGGAAGAACAAGTGCCAATGGAAGAATTGGAACTAGAGGAAGATTTGACTTATGCCGAACAACCGATCAAAATCTTGGAAACTAAGGAGAGAGTCACAAGGAACAAGGTTATTAGATGGTGTAAAGTTCAATGGAAGCACCACACCGAAGAAGAAGCGACGTGGGAATTGGAGGATGACATCAAGAAGGACTTTCCCTATCTCTTCTCTTCCGCGTCGAATATCGAGGGCGAGATTCATTTTAATGGGTGTAGGTTTGTAACACCCTCATTTTCATACATCATGCCTTGCATACATTCATATACATGTTTAACATTAACCCATAACAAGAGGAACAAGTTTAAAATTGATTTGGAGCAAAACCGCACTTAAAAATGTAGGAAAGTGCGGACTAGTCCGGTTTTGCTGAGGACTAGTCCGATTTCTCTCTCTGTCTAAAAACGGACTTGTTCGTTTTTTCTGCGGATTAGTCCGATATTTGCCTCTGGACAACTTCGGACTTGTCCGATCTTGTGCGGACTAGTCCGGTATTTCATGAATCCTTGAAAATTTGTTAAGTCCCTGGACTTGTCTGGACTAGTCCGGTGTTCCAGCGGACTTGTCCGTTTTCCTTTCTGACTAAGATCGGACTTGTCCGATTTTAGGCCAGACTTGTCCGATTTTCTCTCTGGACGACTTCGGACTAGTCCGGTCCTGTCCGGACTTGTCCGATATTTCGTGACTCCGAGATTGACCTTTTGTTTTACGACTTGTTTCTTGGGTGTCACGTTAAGTGGGCCTAGGGACGTCGTGCCCAACTCTTTTAGAGCCCATGTGGGACTCTAAACCGGCCTCTACTCATCCCAAAACTCGAAATCCATCTAACCCTAGCCTCCACCTCTATATAAACAACCCCACCCCTTGGTTTGACATCTAATTGCCACTTTTCCACCCACCCAAACCCTAGTTCGTGGAGAGCCACCATCAAGGAGGGAGGAGAAGATCCCAAGAAAGAGGAAGAAGGGGAGGAAACGAAGGAGGATCAAGATCTCCACCAAGTTTCATTCTTCAGCACCAATTCATCTCCAAGTTCATCACCAACCCTAGATCTTCAAGATCCAAGTGTTACCTCAAAGTTTCTTGGTTCATTGGAGTTCTAAACACCTGGTATACCTTCTATTCTCTTTTCCTTATGTGAATTCAACCCCTAATCTCCAAATTCGCGTCGATCTAGAAAACCCTAATCTGCTGATCTCGTCAAGTGCGGACTTGTCCGGTCCCTAGCAGACTAGTCCGATCTTTCTGCTTAAATTGTGTTATATTGACTCTAAAATTTGATCTAATCGAATCCAAACCTGTATAAACTTGTTAAAAGCTATTATAACTAATTAGTGATCATTAAAAGCAATCTAGTAACAAGTTCTACCTTGCATTTGCATCAATCATGCATGACATGTCATATTGAGTAATATTTGTGCACTCTTTGATTGTGTTTCTTGTCTTGTATGTTTATTGTGTGGATTAGACGGATTCGCGCTAGAAAGTGCTGCGGAGGATCTACAGCACCAGGAGTTTGAAGGCTTTGACGCTAATCAACAGCAAGAGCAAGGCAAGTGTCCTTGAAGCATATTGATCCTGTTTTTGAAAATGAATGTTTTGTTTGCAAAACTGCATGCTTGTGTCAAATTGATGGGAAACCCTATGGTAGGAAGTTTACTAGTTTTGTTTGACCACCCTTGTCACCTGGAATTCATGGTAGAGCGTCGAGATGGACTTTTTACCTTTTGCTTCACTTAATAAATTGGGATGGAAAACAACTATACCAATCAACTTATTTATGCATGGATGAGATTCTGGATAAATGAACTGGTTAATATGGTATTGTAATGGGTGATCTAAGCAAGCCTGGTATGTGGATGGGTTGGATGTTATGGTGGTTTGCTTGCTTTAGATCTAAGGACCGGTTCATGCGAGAATAAGCCAGGACTACAGTGCCACCACGAGGCCAAGTATGGGTGCGGCGTAGCTGATTAATTAGGGCTTTGCTAGTGCTATTTGGACCATTGTGGATGCTCGGGGAAGGGGTAGTCGGATTGGGTTTGTTGATGATTGGTGGGACTACCCTGGGATCCGAATGGCTCAAGAGGGGGCCCTTGGTTGAAGATGTGCTCAGTTGGAGGCATCGCCACCGGTGAAACCTCAGTGGGGTCTAAATAGGCTACTAATCCCTTTGTAAAGGCTATTTTGTGATCTCTTGACCATACACCAAAGGAAGTGTAAGTGGCATAAGTGAGGTTCTTTAGTCGCCGACGGGTGATGAAATCACAAACACGTGGGTAAAGAGGTACAAACTCTGCAGAGTAATAAAACTATCATGATAGCCGTGCTCCCGGTTATGAGCGCCTGGATGACCTACATGATCAGAGGGAAATTGGTAATTGGGATGGTTATGTTTTGGTAATGGTTATGGATGGTTATGGATTTATTTTTGGTATTGAATATGGTTATTGGCAATGGTGAAATCTGGAATTATGGATGAGGATGGCGAATTGTGGATTGGTATTATGGTATTACTTATGATTATGATGGGTTTATTTCACATATGTGTAATATATTGCTTTTCAAATGTTTTACTGTACTTTTCAGCACTTTTCCATTATTATTGTTGTCATTTGAATCAGCCACATGTCATACTTTCCACACTTGCTGAGTACGACATGTACTCACTCTTGCAATCCCCCCAACAGTTGCAGGTCAGGATTGGGAGTTTAATGGTGATAATGCGGAGTTCTAGGCCGTGTCTACCGTCAGCTTTGCCTGTGGTGTTGATTGGAGCTGCGCATACATACCCTGTCGCTTATGCTGCATAGTTGCTTAGTTTGCTTAATTAGTTTATTTCCGCTGCATTAGTTGAACTTGTCATTAATATTCATTAGAGCTTGTATTCGAGGATAATCTGGTTTGTGTAATAAAATTTGGTTAATTAATCTTGTCTTGTGGTAATTTTCTGTATACTCTTTTGTGATTGCACTCGTGTATGTGTGATGAACATCCTGGGCACACATATGCGTTAGCTTGGTTCAGTTTCGGAACCGGGCGTCACATTCCATAATGTCATCACGCGGTGGATAATGTGGAGCGTCTCAGTATCCAACTTCATAAGGCACAGCAGGAGATACAAGATGTACGTGACCTCGCCGCACACTTCGAGAGGATGGTGAGGAGGTATCGTCGGATCACCAACGAGGACCCAGATGGCTATGCATCTGACACATCGACGTGGAACCTAGACTCCTCGGACCGCTGTATAGGTCAAGATGATACACATACACTTGACGAGACTTCGGATGAGGAGCCACCTTCGGAGGAGCCTTCTATGCCACAACCGCTCGCCAACTCTCCACCCCACAGCAACGAGTCCCTCGGAAGCAACCCTGGTGATGATCATGATGATGATGATGAGGATCCTGATGAAGACCTTGAGGAGCTAGAGTAGTCCTCAATTTTACCATGCAGCTCAAGATTAGGAAATTACCCATCTTTTGTAATAAGAGCGAGTTGCGACGTATCTATGCATTCTTGAGTTGTATGACTTTGCTTCTGAGAACTTGTTTACCTATGTTTGAGTGTGTTGTAATGAAATATTTTCCAGTGCTCATACTCCTTATTGATGCATATAGTGGGAAATCGTATAGAATAGTTTCTCTCTTGTCTTCTTATTCTAAAACAACACCCCTACCTCGATGGCAGGAAGAGGAAGAGGACGTGGTCATGGTGCACCTATCAACAATCAAAATGATGAAGGCCCGCTACCTCAATGGAATGGAAGAGGTGCTCGTGGAGCACCAGCCGCAAATCAAATGCAACAAATGATTTCAATGCAACTGCAAACGATGCAAAATCTGACGCAGATTGTGAACAACATGCAGCAGGCTCAGCAAGCACCACCACCTCCCCCTCAACCACCACCACCTCCAAGATCTTGCTTGAGGAACTTTATGAATACTCAGCCTCCACGCTTTTCAAAAGCAGTGGAGCCTATGGATGCAAATGATTGGATCAAGACAATTGAAAACAATCTAAGGATTGTTCAATGTGAGGGAAGAGAAAGGGTACTACTAGCGTCACACCAGCTCAATGGACCCGCAGCTGATTGGTGGAGTGCTTTCACAGCGGCCCATGCTAATCTGGAAAACATCACATGGGAGGAATTCACAGAAAATTTCCGCAATCATCATGTACCAGAAGGAGAAATTCAGGCAAAGCGTCTGCAGCTCCTAGCACTGAAGCAAGGGAACATGAACATGCGAGGATATTTGAATAAGTTTACACAGCTGTCCTGATACATCCCTGGAGATGTCACCACTGATGCAAAGAAACAATTCTGTTTCAAAGAAGGGTTGGACAAGGAGATACAGTTAATGATGTCCTCTAGTGACTATGCTAGTTTTCAACACTTGGTGGATAAGGATTTCACCGTGGAAAGAAAGGAGTGTGAGGGAGAAGATCGCAAGCGAAAGATGATGATGGGGCAATCTTCAGACAGCAACAACCGTCCTCGCTTTAACCCACAGCAGTCGGGACACATGAGTCGTCCCATGGGTACTAATCAAGGGCAGCGATACTCCAACAACTCTACATTCAGGCCTCAAGCGCCGTATGCTCACCAACAGTACCAACAGATGCAACCACAATGCTCCCAAATGTATCAACAACGCCCAATGTCTTCATCTCCCCGTCCAATTGGGAAACCACAACGGGGTCAACAAAGAAAAAAGGTCAAGAAACCAGTTCTTGGGAAGCCATCTGTGGTGACAAGGGACACTACCGCAACAATTGCCCAAAGAAGCCACTGCAGCAGAATCCATCCAGAGGTCGGGTTAACCATGTTGTTTTGGAGGAAGCTCAAGATGCATTTGATGTGTTGATCTGTACGTTCCCTGCCGATTCACACCCTTCTACATTATTATTCAATTCTGGTGCAACACATTCAATCATAGCCAAAGAATTCATAAGAAGACATGGTGTGACAGTTACACTAATGACTCAAGTGTTAGTAGTTAACTCTCCCAGAGGAGATATGTTAACAAGGCAAGTATGCCCAAATGTTAGCATAACCACTGGGGGGTAGCTTTCTTAGCAAACCTTATAGTGCTAGAGTCACAAGGAATAGACATTATTCTAGGAATGGATTGGTTAACCAAGTACAAAGGGGTGATTCATTGTGCTACCAAAACAGTCGTAACACCCTCATTTTCATACATCATGCCTTGCATCCATCATTAAATATGTTTAAAATTAATCCACATAAAAAGGAATAAGTTTAAAATTAATTAGAAAAAAAAACCACACTTAAGAATTATGGGAAGTGCGGACTAGTCTGGTCTTGGTGCGGACTAGTCACTAGTCTGATTTCTCTCTGACTTCTTTCGGACTTCTCCGTTTCGCTCCGGGCTAGTATGTTTTTCCCACTGAACATTTTCGGACTTGTCCGGCCCAGCGGACTAGTCCGGTATTCCAATTCCTTGGAAATTTTGCTAAGTTCCTGGACTTGTCCGATATTCCAGCGGACTTGTCTGTTTTTCCTCTGACTAAAATCGGACTTGTCCGATTTTGGCCAGACTTGTATGATTTTCCACTGACCAAGTTAGAACTTGTCTAATATAGTCCGGACTTGTCCGATGTCTCTCTGACCAACTTCGGACTAGTCAGGCCCTTTTTGGACTTGTCCGATAAATCGTGACTCCGAGTTGATCTTTTGTGTCATGACTTGTTTTCGGATTCTACATTGAGTGTGCCTAGGGACGTCATGCCTAACTCTTTTAGAGCCCATGTGGGACTCTAAACCGACCCCTACACATCTCAAA
Organism: Tuctoria greenei; assembly: GCA_036927565.1. Taxonomy (NCBI): domain Eukaryota; kingdom Viridiplantae; phylum Streptophyta; class Magnoliopsida; order Poales; family Poaceae; genus Tuctoria; species Tuctoria greenei. Next base: position 62,621,170 of record JAYESD010000012.1, on the reverse strand, counting down.
CTCGAAATCCACCCAACCCTAGCCCTCCACCTCTATATAAACAACCCCACCCCTTGGCTTGACATCTATTTGCAACTTTTTCCACCACACCCAAACCCTAGCTCGTGAATAGCCGCCACCAAGGAGGGAGAAGGAGATCTAGAGCAAAAAGAAGAAGAGGAGGAAACGAAAGAGGGTCAAGATCTCCATCAAGTTTCGTTCTACATCACGAAGTCACCTCCAAGTTATTCATCAACCATAGATTGTCAAGATCCAAGTGTTGCCTCCAAGATCCTTGAATCATTGGAGTTCCAAACACATGGTATACCTTCTACATCCTTTTCCTCACATGAATCCAACCCCAAATCTCCAAATTTAGGTCGATCTAGAAAACCCTAGTTCGCTAGTTCTGTGAAGTGCAGACTAGTCCGATTTTTCTGGCTAAATTGTGTTGAATTACTTCCAAAATTAGATTGAATCAACTCCAAACCTGTTTAGACTTATCAATAACCATTGTAATTGATTAATAAACATCATTAACAACTTATTAACAAGTTTTGCTTCGCAATTGCATTAATCATGCATATCATGTCATATTGAGTAATGTTTGTGCACTCGTTGATTGTGTTTCTTGTCTTGTATGTATGTTGTGCGGATTAGGCGGATTTGCTCTAGAGAGTGCTGCGGAGGATCTCCAGCAACAAGAGTTTGAAGGATTTGACCCGAACCAATCCCAAGAGCAAGGCAAGTGTCCTTGAACATATTGATCCTGTTTGAAATAGATGTTTTTGTTTACAAAACTGCATGCTTTTGTCAATTTGATGGGAAATCCTATGGTAGGAAGTTTACTAGCTTTGTTTAACCACCCTTGTCACTGGGAATACGTGGTAGAGAGTCGGAAAATGCTTTTAACCTTTTTGCTTCACTTAATCAATTGCCATGGGAAAACAACTATATCATTTATTTATGCATTTATAAGATTATGATTAACTTGAACTAGTTAATATGATATGGTAATGGGTGATCTAAGCAGGCATGGTATGTTGATTGGGTTGGATGCTATGGTGGTTTGCTTGCTTTAGATCTAAGGACCAGTTCATGGAGTGACCATCCAGGATTTAAAGTGCCACCACAAGGCCTGGTATGGGTGCGGCGTAGCTGATTGATTAGGGCTTTGCTAGTGCTATTTGGACCATTATGGATGCTCGGGGAAGGGGTAGTCGGATTGGGTTTGTTGATGCTTGGTGGGACTACCCTGGGATCCGAATGGCTCAAGAGAGGGCCCTTGGTTGAAGATGTGCTCAGTTGGAGGCATCACCATCGGTGAAACCTCAGTGGGGTCTAAATAGGCTAGTAATCCCTTTGTAAAGGCTATTTTGTGATCTGTTGGCCACACACCTAAGGAAGTGTGAGAAGGCATAATTGAGATTCTATAGTCATTGAAGGGTGATGAAATCACAAACATGTGGGTAAAGTGGTACAACCTCTGCGGAGTGTCTTAAACTATCATGATAGCCGTGCTCACGGTTATGAGCAACCAGGACCCTCACATGATTAGGGGAAAACTTGGTATTGGGATGGTTATGGATGGTGTTATGGTTTATGGCAATGGATAAGGTTAATGGTAATGAGAAAATGGCATATTGGTGATGGTAATGAAATATGGACTAGTACTATGATATTACTTATGGTTTATGATGGGTTTGCTTCACATACATATAATATATTGCTTTTCAAATATGTTCATGTACTTTTAAGCACTTAGCCATTATTCTATTCATCATTTGAATCAGCTACATGTCATACTTTCCACAGTTGCTGAGTACGACCTGTACCCACCCTTGTTATTCCCCCACCAACAGTTGCAGGTCAGATTTTAGAGTACAACTTTGATAATGCGGAGTTCTAGGCCATGTCTACCGTCAGTTTTCCAATGGTGTTGATTGGAGTTGCGCTATCCCTTTTGATTAGTTGATTAATTAGTTTATTTCTGCTGCATTAGTTGAAACTTGTCATTAATATTCATTAGAGCTTGTATCTGAGGATATCATGAATTCTGTAATAAAAATGGTTAATTAATCTTGTCTCGTGGTAATTTTATGTATATCCTTTTTGTGATTGCACTCGTGTATGTGTGTTGAACGTCATGGGCACACATATGCGTTCACTTGGTTCATTTTCAGAGCCGGGTGTCACAAATTGGTATCAAAGCCACAGGTTGACCGTAGGACGCAGCCTAGAGAGAAGGAACACTTTATAGCACATAGGAGCACTCACGAAATCGGTGTGTTCTTGCTTGGTGTGTTGTTTGCTATATATTGGTTGCTTGTGTGCTTAATAGAGGATTTTGGGATGCTTTAACATTGCCATATTCACATAGGCTAGTGTAGTTTGGTGCTTAGTTTCATATCTCTTGATGCATATAGTTGGGGACGTTTTCTAAATTCTTATCTCTTGTTTTTCTTCAGATGGTGAGGACTCGCAACCAGAGGGATGACAATGATGAGGAGGAGAACAATGGATTACCTCAGATCAACAGTGGACAATGACCTGCCCAGGGAGCTTGTAAGACCTATGTGTGGTGAATACATTGGCTTGTAGTGAATACACTTTCTTTTATGATAAAAGTTTTGAATATCACCAAAACACCTTTTTATCAAGGTCCGACAGTAGGTCCGGCTTGGTTTGGGTAGCTCCGGTTACGTTCGAAGCTAGATCCGACTAGCTTTGGTCAGCTCCGGTGAAGTTTTGTCTTCAGCTCTGGCATGTCTTTGATAGCTCCGACATGTTTTTGATAGCACCGCCGTGTTTTTTCTAAGCTCCGAAGTTGATTTTTCTAGCTCTGGCTTTTGGGATTACTAGTTCCGACTAGTTCTGGTTAGCTCCGGCGCTAGGTCCTGCTAGTTTTGTAAGCTCCGACAGGAGCTTGGTTGTACTAGTTTTGGTAAGCTCCGGCGCTAGGTTCTACTAGCTTTTGTTAGCTCCGGCTCAAGGTCCGGGTTGCTCTGGCATGGTCCGGAACTTGACCACAGTGCTTTGGCTTTTCATTTGCAATGTTTCGTACTTGCTTTACATTGTTGGAAAGTTTTCTTAGTATTCTTTTACTAAGTTTTTGGTGTGTTTTGGTTGATATGGATGATATCGTGTTACTGTGGTTTTGCAACATGCTTATGTGAGGTTCTCACGTAGGGTGTTGTGTTTGGAAATAACTTGAGTAATGTCGAGGACTTGGGCTCGTATGGATTGTCTGTTTATTCATGTGCATGTGTTGATTGAGTTCAAGACATAGCTGGTGACGGGATCCATTGGACTAGTCTCAGGGAGGAGATGAGGTTCCAACAACTAAATTCAGGAGGAATTGTGGTTGAGCTGATCAGGAGGTTGCGCAGCATGATTGAATCAAGAACAATGCATATGAATGTATCGTGGATGTCATTGGAAGATGTTTGCACGTGTGCAAGGAGTTCATGGACGTGGCTACATGGTTCCTAGACGTGATGAAGAGATGTGGACATAAAGAGTTGGTCAGAAAGATCCAACCGACTAGGTTATGGACTCAGGCTGCGGCTGAGTTGGGTTTGACTCAAATATGAAAAGATTTGAGTTAGTTATGAAAGGATTTCGTGTGGGTCACGAATTTGAGTTGTTTAGGAATGTGGGATACGTTCCTAAGGTGTTTGGAAGTCTTAGGATTGCTTCTATCTGCGTATAGAAGAATCCTAAGCAGTTATGGGAAGTTACGATTCGTGAACAGAGTAGGATTAGGTTCCTGATCTGAATTGAGTTGGCTTTCGAGCTGGTTATATAAGCAAGGGAGCCCAGAGCTCGTGGTGCACGACTTTGGGGCTGCTCCTCTTGTGTTATATTGAATAAAATTCGTAGTTTGAAGGAACTTTTGTGCCTTGTTCGTCCGACTTGTTCCAGACAAGTTTTACTCATCGAGTTTCTGGACAGCACAACCTTTCGTCGGTGGTTTTATCATAACTCGAGTTTTACAGATCCAATTGACGTGATTCCTTTTTGGTTGTCTTCACAACTTGATTGTCTATGATATGTAAAAATTTCACGGTCATTGGATTTGTGGTCTATGATCTACACGAGTTTCTTTGCAGCGTTCCAGAAGTTATTCTCGGGTAGGTCAGATTGACCATTGTTTGATCTTTCGATCATAACTTGAATTTTCTCGACGGATTTGAGTGATTCTTTTTGTGTTGTCTTCGAGACATGATTATCTTTGATATCTATCACTTTTGTCACGGTGAAACACGTTTAGATTAGTCTCACACACGATTTCTTTAGCAGATCGTTTTTCTGCTGAAAGGGTCTGGGGTTTAATTGTTTCCGCTGCGTAAGATTTTTAAATCTACCATTCACCCCCTCTGGTAGCTTTTCACATGCTCTTGGATCCTACAATTGGTATCAGAGCCACGATGCTCTAATATTTGTGATTTTCGCGTGTTTTTTGACTAATCATCATGGAGAAGTACTCTGTCAAACCTTGTGTGTTCGCTGGTATTGATTTTCAGGTTTGGAAGGCACGCATGGAGGCTTTCATCTGGGCACAAGGATTTGCAATATGGGAGAAGGTATACAAGCCTTATGAAGTGCCATCAAATGATCAAGTTACAGCTACAAATCTGAGAGATGTCGACAACAACAACAAGGCTCGGAACTTGATCATACAAGGATTAACACAAAGCGACTTCGACCGTGTTGCACACCTCCGATCTGCATACGATGTGTGGAAAGCACTTTGTGACTACCACGAAGGATCCAACACAATCAAAGAGGTAAGACAAGACATGTTCAAGAAAGAATACATGCGCTTCGAGATGCAACCCGGTGAGTCTATTGATGACCTTTTTGCTCGCTTTAATAAGATTCTCAGCAACTTGCGTAGTGTCAATGTTAATTTTTCAGATGCTGAAAATGCTAGGCAATTGCTAAGTGCATTAGATATGTCAATTTGGGAGATGTAAGTCACATCTATTCGTGAATCTACTGTCATGAGTTCACTTACTTTAGATGTACTGTATTCCAAGTTAAAAACTCATGAAATTGACATAATCTCACGTAAGAACCCCAATAAGACTATTGCATTTGTTTCACAACGTGATATGTCTAGCTCTGGCCAATCATCATCTTGCAATACTCTTGCTTTGTTGTCCTCACTAACCGTGGAGCAGATCGAAGAATTTCCAGAAGAGGAGTTGGCACTCATCTCTACTAGATTCTCAAAAGCATTGCAAAATGTGAGAAATAGAAGGAGAGGAAGCTCCGGACCTCAACGCTGTTTTGATTGTGGTAAAACAGGCACTTTCATACAAAATGCCCTAACCTTTCAGGTCCGACCACCCGGGAAGAAAAACAAAGCAAGGTTCGTACCTCCTCTGGAGATTTCAAAAAGAAGAAGAAAGGTACCATAGGACGCAAGATGATCAACAGTTTCATCACCGCGCTTCAAGAGTTCAGTTCAAGCGACATGGACATTGGAAGTGATGAAGATGAAGATGATTTGGAAAACTTATGCTTCATGGCGGGCAAGTCAAGATCAAGTATGGAGGAGGCAGAACACAACAGCGACAATGAAGAGGTATGTCCTACTTGCGAAGAAATGTGTGATGCTATTTCTCGTGCCACTATTATTGTTAAGAAAAAGGACAAAAAGCTTAGGGATAGTGCTGCTAAAATTGAATCACTAGAATCTGAAATCAACCGTTTAAAAACTTTGATTCCTAGTGATGATGCATGTTCCTCATGTGATTTAATATATGAAAAATTTTCCTCATTAAGAAGTGCGCACACCTCCACACTTGATAAACTTGAGTTAGAAATTGAAAAGAACAAAGAGCTTGCTGCACTTAATGATAAAAACTTGAAAGATGCTAGCTATTCTACAATTGATTTGCATTGTTCTACTTGTGATGATCTTGATAAGAAACTACTGGATGCTATGAATGAAATTTCTATATTGAACAATGCTTTACGTTCTCATGAAGTTAAATTTTGTTCAAATTGCAAACTAAAAGGAAAAACTTCATGTGAAAATTGCCTTGATCTGTCCAATAAACTTGATGACATGCATAGGACATTAGATCGGTTTTGTAATGGGAATAAGAACCTAAATTTACTGCTAAATTCTTCCAAGTCTTGCAATGATAAAAATAGTTTAGGTTTTGATTCTGATGCTCACGCTAAGGCACATCCACCTAAAATTGTAAAGTCATTAGTAAGTGGTTTGATTCAAACAGTCCCTAAACAAAAAGGAGTGGTTTTCAAATCTGCAGGAGTGTTGCCTCATTCGGTTTCAAATAAAAATATTGCTTGCTCATCTAGACATGAACACAAAGTTAAATTTCATTGTACCTTCTGTGGTAGAGATGGTCATGTCATATGTTTTGTTATATACTAGCTAAACAACAGAAAAGGGAAAGAATGGTTGCTAGATCTCATAACTTTCATGCAAAATTTACTGCACACATTGAACCGAATGTACAACCTTCTGTTTTGAGTCAAAAACATTCAAAGTTTACCTCCAGACCTTCTGTTTTTGCCTCCGGAGCTACTGATTTTTGTGCTACACAAGTAACACCTTATAGGTCAGTAGTTAAGAATAAAAAATCTCAAACTTTGGCTCATAAACCCGCTGTTTTGTCTCAGCTTTCGCGTGTTTTTCCTGCTGCACGTCGCGTGACTCAGTACTGGATTCCTAAATGCATTTTGACTAACCCTAGTATTGAGTCATCGACGTATTGTGCTTTTATGTAGGTTACACGTTTGAGGAAGGAGAACATTTGGATTGTGGATTCAGGTTGCTCACGCCACATGACCGGTAACAAAGATTGGTTCTCCTCTCTCTCTTTTGTGTCACGTGTAGAGAATGTTACTTTTGCCGCTAATTCTTCAACTCCTATAATTGCTAAGGGTTAGGTTAGAGTAAATGATCACTACACTTTGAAGGATGTGGCACTTGTCAAAAATTTGAAATACAACTTGCTTTCTGTTGCACAATTGCTAGATGAAAATCTAGAAATTATTTTCAATAAAAACTAGCAAAGTTGTAGGTTCAAATAGTGAGCTTATTTTTAACATGTCTCGGTTTGGAAGAGTTTTTAAATCTGATTTTGACATGACTTCCTCTAAGCATAGGTGTCTTGTTGCTAATGATTCAAAGGACTTATATTTTTGGCATCGTAGACTTGGTCACGTAGGCTTTGATCACCAAACGCGTGTTAGTGCTCTTGATCGCATACGTGGGCTGCCTAAGCTTAAAGGGGACAAAGAAATTGTGTGCTCTTCTTGTAGACATGCTAAGATGGTTGCAGGTTCACATACTCCTCTCACAATGATCATGACAACTGAACCATGTCAACTTTTGCATCTTGACACCGTAGGACCTTCACGTGTTCAATCCTTCAGAGGTAAATGGTATGTTCTTGTTATCGTTGATGATTATTCTAGATACTCTTGGAATTACTTTATGGTGTCTAAGAATGAAGTTTTTAGTCACTTTAGAACTTTATTTCTTAGATTATCAATTGATCACCCAGGATCATTAAAAGCAATTAGAAGTGATAATGGAACTGAATTTAAAAATCAATCTTTGGATCACTTTTGTGCTGAAAATAGAATAGATCATCAATTCTCTTCACCATATGTACCTCAACAAAACGGTGTTGTAGAAAGAAAGAACGGAACCTTAGTTGAGATGGCTAGGACTATGCTTGATGAATATCAAACTCCTAGGAAATTTTGGGCTGATGCGTTAGCAACCGCTTGTTATGTCTCAAATCGTGTTTTCTTGCGTGCTAAGCTAGGTAAAACACCATATGAGCTCTGGTTTGGACATAGGACTAGTGTTACACACTTTTGGGTCTTTGGTTGCAAATGCTTTGTTAAGAAACAAGGTAATCTTGATAAATTTGAACCTAGATCCATTGATGGCACGTTTCTTGGTTATCCATCTCATACTAGGGGCTACCGTGTGCTTTTACTTGACACTAACAAATTGTGGAGACTTGTGAAGTGTCTTTTGATGAAGCTAGCCCAGGTACTAGCTCCGGTGTTGTAGGACCAGATCCGTATCCTCAGGGGGAGGGCATTTTCGAAGATGAAGAAGAGCCGGTGATACTGTCTGGTAGTTCCAAAGTTGACACGTGTCTAGCTCCGGACATTGAACAAGCTCCGACTATCACCTATGCTGGTCCTGATCGTCCACAAGTCACAAGCTCATCAATCTACGATGAAACTAATGAAGAAGAAGCTTGTGAGACATCTGTTCCCCTACGTTTTTACAAAGATCATCCCCCACAACAGATGATTGAAAGCTTGCACGAACGAGTCACACGGTCCAGGTTTTGCGATCCAAACTCTCATGCTCATTCTGCTTTTGTTGCTTCTTTTGAACCCAAAGATATATCACACGCACTCACTAATGAATCTTGGATTATTGCCATGCAAGAAGAGTTAGAAAATTTTGAAAGAAATAATGTTTGGAAACTTGTACCTCCACCTCAAGGTCACACTTTAATTGGAACTAAATGGGTATTTAAAAATAAACAAAGTGAGGATGGGGTTGTGGTTAGGAATAAGGCTAGGTTGGTTGCTCAAGGTTTCACTCAAGTTGAAGGTCTAGATTTTGATGAAACTTTTGCTCCTGTCGCTAGATTAGAAGCTATAAGAATTTTGTTAGCTTTTGCAGCATCTAAAGGTTTTAAGCTATATCAGACGGATGTTAAAAGTGCTTTTCTTAATGGCTACATAAATGAGGAGGTTTATGTCAAATAACCACCGGGTTTTGAAAATCCAGATTTTCCTAATCATGTTTACAAACTGTCCAAAGCCTTATACGGTCTCAAACAAGCCCCTAGAGCATGGTATGATAGGTTAAAAACATTCTTACTTGAAAAGGGGTTTACCATGGGCAAGGTTGATAAAACTCTTTTTGTGCTTAAGCATGGCAGTGACTCATTATTCGTTCAAGTGTATGTGGATGATATTATCTTTGGTTGTGCTTCTCATGATCTTGTGTCCAAGTTTTCAGCAATGATGAGTTCCGAATTTGAAATGAGTATGATGGGTGTACTCACTTACTTTTTGGGGCTGCAAATCAAGCAAACCAAGGAGGGTACCTTTGTGCATCAAATGAAGTATACCAAAGACCTCCTAAGGCGCTTCAACATGGACAAAAGCAAGCCTCTTTGGACACCAATGGGAACAGCAACAACACTTGAACTTGATGAAGATGGTGAATCCGTGAATCAAAAAGAATATCGAAGCATGATTGGATCACTTTTGTACCTCACGGCATCAAGACCGGACATACACTTCAGCGTATGTCTTTGTGCATGGTTTCAAGCCTCCCCACGTGTTTCACATCGTCAAGCCGTCAAAAGGATTCTCAGGTACTTACATGGAACTCAAGAATTTGGCATTTTTCTTCCTTCTTCCTCAACTGTTACTTTGAAAGCTTTTTCGGATCCTGATTTTGGGGGTTGTAGGATTGATAGGAAAAGTACTTCCGGTGCTTGTCATTTTCTTGGTAATTCTCTTGTTGCTTGGTCCTCTAGAAAACAAAATTCAGTTGCACAATCCACAGCCGAATCTGAATATGTAGCTGCTGCTAGTGCTTGCTCTCAAATTCTTTGGATTGTTCAAACACTTAAGGACTATGGGGTTGATCTAGATAGTGTTCCACTATTCTGTGATAACACTAGTGACATTTGCATTACTAAAAACCCCGTGCAACATTCTAGAACTAAGCACATTGACATTAGGTATCACTTTCTCCGTGATAACGTTGAAAAAGGAAACATTGTGCTTCACCATGTAGATACCGAACAACAATTGGCTGATATTTTTACAAAACCTTTGGATTTCACTCGTTTTTGTTACATTCGTATTGAAATAGGGGTTATGCATCCTCATGGCTTAAACTGAGGGGGAGTTTTGAATCTTGGGAAGTCTATGTGTGAATCTGAAATTAAAATAATATGAGCATAGTATTTCATACATATATGACTTTGTGATTCCTTTTACATGCTGAAAGTTCTTACTACATTACTCGTGTTATACATTTTGTAGTTTTTGCCATGTCTAGTAATTGGAATAATTACTTACACTAAAACTGGTCATGATCGAACTTTCTTGCTGTTTTGAACTTGTTACATGTTCACAAGTGCTTTTAATCATTAAGAATTCATCAAGTAATCAACTCACATGTTGAGTTTTTATGAACAAATATAAATTGAGAAAAGATCAAGAGAATATGCATGCATCACACTTCTTCTTTTGAGATGGCTTATCATTGAACTTAGATTTGAACTTGGAGGAAGTTGTGTATGACTAAAACCATGTCCTTAAGCTTCTGATTGTCAAATGACATGAGCTTGGCTTGGTTGGTTAGAATAAGGCAGATGCGCATATAATCTATTGCAAATATCATATGATCGAAATTTATGCTTTGAATAATAATAAAATGCAGCAACTAGTGTCATGCCTTCAGGTTTTGAAATAATTAAGTTTGTGAGATCATGACTTGATTCAATTGAAAATTACATTTGATCTCTAGCATGGCTTACACTACTTTATGTATCTCATTGATGTGATAGTGTAAGTTACTTGATAGTATGACTTGGATGAGCTTTGGTTATATGTATATGTTATAATATGCTCATAACAACTAAAGTTGGAGAGATAAATTGTTTATATGCTCATGACTTGCTGAATACATTGTCAAAGGGGGAGAGATAAGCATGACGAGAAAGAGAATATGTGCATAAGGAGTGATAACAAAGGGTGAGAGATAATATGGGATATTTTTTGGATTTTCTTCTTATTTTACTTTTTACTTACAAAGGGGGAGAAATTGCCTTCAAAACTTTTATGTGAATAAGCCAATGTTTGGATTTTAAATGGTGTTGCCAATGCATTCATCAAGGGGGAGATTGTAAGACCTATGTGTGCTGAATACATTGGCTTGTAGTGAATACACTTGCTTTGATGATAAAAGTTTTGAATATCACAAAAACACCTTTTTATCAAGGTCCGACGGTAGGTCCGGCTTGGTTTGGGTAGCTCCGGTTACGTTCGAAGCTAGGTCCGACTAGCTTTGGTCAGCTCGGGTGAAGTTTTGTCTTTAGCTCCGGCATGTCTTTGATAGCTCCGACATGTTTTTGATAGCACCGCCGTGTTTTTGCTAAGCTCCAAAGTTGATTTTTCTAGCTCCGGCTTTTGGGATTACTAGTTCCGACTAGTTATGGTTAGCTCCGGTGCTAGATCCTGCTAGTTTTGTAAGCTCCGGCGGGAGCTTGATTGTACTAGTTTTGGTAAGCTCCGGCGCTAGGTTCTACTAGCTTTTGTTAGCTCCGGGTCAAGGTCCGGGTTGCTCTGGCAAGGTCCAGAACTTGACCGCAGTGCTTCGGCTTTTCATTTGCAATGTTTCGTACTTGCTTTACATTGTTGGAAAGTTTTCTTAGTATTCTTTTACTAAGTTTTTGGTGCATTTTAGTTGATATGGATGATATCGTGTTACTGTGGTTTTGCAACATGCTTATGTGAGGTTCTCACGTAGGGTGTTGTGTTTGGAACTAACTTGAGTCAAGTCGAGGACTTGGGCTCGTATGGATTGGTTGTTTATTCATGTGCAGGTGTTCCTTGAGTTCAAAACATGGCTGGTGAAGGGATCCATTGGACTAGTCTCAGGGGGGAGATGAGGTTCCAACAACCAAATTCGGGAGGAATTGTGGTTGAGCTGATCAGGAGGTTGCGCAACATGATTGAATCAAGAACAATGCATATGAAGGTATCGTGGACGTCATTGGAAGATGTTTGCACGTGTGCAAGGAGTGCATGGACGTGGATACATGGTTCCGAGATGTGATGAAGAGATGTGGACGTAAAGAGTTGGTCAGAAAGATCCAACCGACTAGAGGTTATGGACTAAGGTTGCGGCTGAGTTGTGTTTGACTCAAATATGGAAAGATTTGAGTTGGTTATGATAGGATTTCGTGTGTGTCACGAATTTGAGTTGTTTAGGAATGTGGGATACGTTTCTAAGGTGTTTGGAAGTCTTAAGATTGCTTCTATCTGCGTATAGAAGAATCCTAAGCAGTTATGGAAAGTTACGATTCGTGAACAGAGTAGGATTAGGTTCCTGATCTGAATTGAGTTGGCTTTCGAGCTGGTTATATAAGCAAGGGAGCCCAGAGCTCATGGTGCACGACTTTGGGGTTGTTACTATTGTGTTCTATTGAATAAAATTCGTAGTTTGAAAGAACTTTTGTGCCTTGTTCGTCTGAGTTGTTCCAGACAAGTTTTACTCGTCGAGTTTCTGGACAGCACTACCTTTCGTTGATGGTTTTATCATAACTCGAGTTTTACAGATCTAATTGACGTGATTCCTTTTGGGTTGTAGTCATAACTTGATTGTCTATAATATTTCAAAATTTCACGGTCATTGGATTTGTGGTCTATGATCTACACGAGTTTCTTTGCAGCGTTCCAGGTCTCTTTTTTCTCGGGTAGGGCAGATTGACCATTGTTTGAACTTTCGATTATAACTTGAGTTTTTATCGACGGATTTGAGTGATTCTTTTTGTGTTGTCTTCGTGACTTGATTCTCTCTGATATCTATCACTTTTGTCACGGTGAAACACGTTTAGATTAGTCTCACACACGATTTCTTTAACAGATCATTTTTCTGCTGAAAGGGTTTGGGGTTTAATTGTTTCCGCTGCGTAAGATTTTTAAATCTACCATTCACCCCCCTCTGGTAGCTTTTCACGTGCTCTTCGATCCTATAGAGCTATCAATATTGAGCAGCTTTTGGATATGCAAAACCAGCTCATGTAGACCATGATACAGACTATGGGACAGCTGCAGGCTAAGAATATCAACAATCAGTCCAACATGCCTCAACCGCCACCCCCACCTCCTCATAACCAGTTGGGAGAGTTTATGAGGACTGGCCGCCAACCTTTGCTCAAGCTGCTGACCCTATGGACGCTGATGATTGGCTCAAGTGCATGGAGAAGAAGCTAGCTATTGTCCAATGCAGTGACCGGGAAAAGGTGCTATTCGCATCTCATCAACTTGTTGGAGCGGCTGCGGATTGGTGGGATTCGCTATACAATGCTCATGAGAATCAAGAGATGATCACCTGGGCGGAATTTATGGAGAGTTTCCATTCTAATTATGTGCTCGAAGGTGTTATGATTTTGAAGAGGCAAGAATTTGAGATCCTGAGGCAAGGAAGATAGAGTGTGAGTGAATATCTCAATAAATTCACTCAACTTTCAAGGTATGCGCCGGAGGACATGAGCCAGGACAGCCAGAAACAATATTTGTTCATGAGAGGCTTGAACAATGAGATCCAAGTGAAATTGCTCAATTGTAACTATGCCAACTTCCAGAAGCTTGTGGACCAAGCAATTGTTGTGGAGAACAAGGTCCGTGAGATGGAGCAAGACAACAAGAGGAAAGGCGCCATATCACAGACAACAATAATGATGTAATGTGCGCCATCGCTTTGCGCCACCTAATGCGCCATATTACAGCTCTTCTGCACCTACTCATCGCCCCTGTTATGAACCGTGCCAAATTCAATTTGTGCAGCAGCGCCCTGTTTTGCAAGCACCTAGGTCTCCAATCCCTTTTGCACCTCGTGCTAATTTTCCTGGTGCAAATGTTCAGAACCAAGCTCGTCCCAATAATTCTAGTGCAGTTAAGAAGTGATATACATGTGGAGAAGATGGACACTTTGCACATCAATGTCCTTAGTGAGGCCTTGGTCAAGAAAGCAATGCTCAAAGACGGAACCCAAGACCCAATGGAGGAGCGCCGCAAGGAAACCGTGAACAATAGAATTTGCTCGTGGCAACATGAACCATGTCTCTACGGAGGATGCTGAACAAGCGGCTGACGTGGTGATTGGTATGTTTCTCGCAAACTCCAACCCAGCGACTATGTTATTTGATTCCGGAGCATCGCATTCATTCATTGCATCGAAATATGGTGCCAAGTATAGTTTGCCCATCTCTCATATGAAGTTTACTCTATTGGTTAAGTCTCCTGGAGGAGAGATGAGGAAAAATATAGTATGTCCAAAAGTAAGCCTTAGAATAAGGGGGTAGACTGCCCCGCCAACCTCATTGTTTTGGATTCTCAAGGATTGGACATTATACTTGGTATGGACTGGTTGAGGAAGCACAATGGAGTCATTGAATGTGCCACAAAGACGGTGAAGTTGACCAATAAGAAAGGGATCACCATAGAGTTTGAAGCATCTCAACACGCATTGAAGCAATTGGAGCTGAATCACATGGACGGTGCCGCAATTGAGGAGATTCCGGTGGTGTGTGAATTTTTAGACGTGTTCCCGGATGAGTTGCCAGGTATGCCACCTGACCGCGACATTGAGTTTGTTATTGATTTAATGCCTGGAACTGCACCTATAGCTAAGAGGCCATATAGGATGCCTCCTAAGGAATCAGCGGAGCTCAAGAAGCAGATTCAAGAACAACTAGAGAAGTGTTTTATTCGCCACAGTTCTTCACCTTGGGGAGCACCCATTCTTTTCATGGATAAGAAGTATGGATCCAAAAGGATGTGCGTAGATTACCGAGCTATCAATGAGGTAACCATCAAGAACAAGTATACTTTGCCCAACATAGAAGACTTGTTTGATCAAATGAAGGGTGCTTGTGTCTTCTTCAAGATTGATTTGAGGTCGGGATACATTCAAATGAAGATAACACCAACGGACATACCTAAGACAGCTTTCAGGACACGATATGGATCTTATGAGTACACCGTGATGTCCTTTGGATTGACAAATGCGCCTGCCTACCTTATGTACCTCATGAATAAAGTCTTCATGGAGTACTTGGATAAGTTTATAGTGGAGTTCATTGATGACATTATGGTCTACTCGAAGGATGAGAAGGAACACGAGGAACACTTGAGGTTCACGTTGCAGAACTTGAGGGAGCATCAATTATATGCCAAATTCAGAAAGTGCCAGTTTTGGTTAAGGTAGGTGTCATTTTTGCGACATATCATCTCGAGAGGTGGAGTTTTAGTTGACATCGGAAAAGTGAGAGACGTGTTGAAAGGGGAACAGCCGCAAAACCTAAAGGAAATAAGGAGTTTTCTTGGAAAGGTTGGATATTACCATCGGTTCATCAAGGACTTTTCCAAGATAGTCAAGCTAATGAGGAAATTGCTAATGAAGGGGAAAGCGTTTCAATGAACTCAAGCTTGTCAAGAAAGTTTTCAGGAGTTGAAGAAAAGGTTAACAACAACCCTAGTTTTGGTTTTGCCAGACGTAAGCAAGAGTTTTGATATACATTGCGACGCATCAAGGCAAGGACTTGAATGTGTATTGATGCAAGAAGTTCAAGTAGTCGCCTATGCATCAAGACAATTGAAGAAACATGAGCAGACTTACCCAACACATGATTTGGAACTTGCAGCCGTGGTACATGCATTGAAGATTTGGAGACATTATTTCCTTGGACATAGGTGTGAAATTTATACGGATCATAAGAGCCTTAAGTATATTTACACGGAAACGGACCTTAATTTGAGGCAACAAAGATGGTTGGAGCTCATCAAGGATTATGTTTTGGGAATCAATTATCACTAGGGAAAAGCCAATGTAGTTGCCGACGCCTTGAGCCAGAAAGGAGTTAAGTCACCAACTTGCAGTTCGAGAGTTGCCATCCGAGTTATGTAAGGAGTTTGAACGGTTGAACCTTGGGTTTGTGAATGAGATGGGAATAATGGAGTTAAATCCGACCTTGGAGCAAGAAATTCGAGAAGGTCATACTAAGGATGAGGAAATTTGAGAGATCAAAGAGTGGACCCAGGAAGGAAGGGAATTTAGGTTTGATGAGGACGAACATGGTACTCTATGGCTTGGAAAAAGGATCGTTGTGCCTAATGTGAAGCATATTCGGGAGACAATACTAAAGGAGGTACACAACTCAACATATTCAATTCATCCCGGCTGTACAAAGATGTACAAAGACTTAAAGACATGCTAGTGGTGGGCTAGCTTGAAAAAGGACATAGCTGAATACGTAGCCTTGTGTGATGTGTGCCAACGAGTCAAGGCGGAACATCAAAGGCCGGCAGGACTTTTGCAGCTGCTAACGATTCCAGAATGGAAGTGGGAAGAAATTGGTATGGGCTTTATAGTTGGATTGCCACGTACATGGTCCAGTTATGACTCAATATGGGTAATTGTGGAATGGTTGACAAAATCAGCTCACTTTATTCTTGTCAAGACCACCTTTAATGGAAACAAATTGGCGGAACTGTATATGGGAAGAATAGTATGTTTGCATGAAGTTCTGAAGAAGATAGTACCGAATAGAGGTTCTCAATTTACCTCCAGGTTTTGGCAAAAATTGCATGAAGCATTGGGAACAAGGTTGAATTTCAGTTCATCATATGACCCTCAAAAAGATGGACAAACTGAGAGGATCAATCAAATTTTAGAGGATATGTTAGGAGCTTGTGCTTTGAAGCATGGGAAAAGTAGGGACAAGAGCTTGTCATATGTAGAGTTTTCATACAACAATAGTTACCAAGCAAGCTTGAAAATGTCACACTACGAAGCACCTTATCGAAGGAAGTGTAGGACACCTTTGTTCTGGAATGAGACAGGGGAAAATCTAGTATTTGGACCTGACATGTTGCAAGAAGCTGAAAAAAGTGTTCAGATTATTCGTGGAAATTTGAGGGCTGCTCAATCAAGGAAAAAAGGCTATGCGTACAATAGGCAGAGAAACCTAGCCTTTGAAGTTGGAGACTTCGTATATCGCAAGGTGTCACCAATGAAAGGTCATAAGAGGTTTGACATAAGAGGCAAGCTAGCACCTCGATACATTGGGCCATTCAAGATTTTGGACTAATGGGTAGAAGTAGCATATAAGTTGGAGATGCTAGCTCATCTTTTAGATGTCCATGATTTGTTTCATGTTTCCCAGCTCAATAAGTGCTTGAGAGTACCGGAAGAACAAGTGCCCATGGAAGAATTAGAATTAGAGACAGATTTGACTTATGCTGAACAACAGGTCAAAATCTTGGAAACCAAGGAGAGAGTCACAAGGAACAAGATTATTAGATGGTGTAAAGTTCAATGGAAGCATCACACAGAATCGGAAACAACATGGGAGTTGGAGGATGATCTCAAGAAGGAATTTCCCTATCTCTTCTCTTCCGCGTCGAATCTCGAGGGTGAGAATCATTTTAAGGGGGGTAGGTTTGTAACACCCTCATTTTCATGCATCATGCCCTGCATCCATGATTAAATATGTTTAACATTAATCCAGATAAAAAGGAATATAAAATGAATTAGAAACAAAAGTGCAATTAAGAATTCTGGGAAGTGCGGACTAGTCCGGTCTTCGTGCGGACTAGTCCGATTTCTCCCTCGCTTCCTTCGGACTTGTCCGTTTTGCTGCGGAGTAGTATCTTTTTCCCTCTGAACATTTTTGGACTTGTCCGGCCCATAGCGGACTAGTCCGATATTCCAATTCCTTGGAAATTTTGTTATGTCCCTGGACTTGTCGGGACTTGTCTGGTATTTCAGCGGACTTGTCTGTTTTTCCTCTTACTAAAGTCGGACTTGTCCGATTTTGGCCAGACTTGTCTAATTTTCCTCTGACCAAGTTCGGACTTGTCCGATATAGTCCGGACTTGTCCAATATCTCTCTGACCATCTTTGGACTAGTCCGGCCCTTTTCGGACTTGTCCGATAAATTGCGACTCTGAGTTGATCTTTTGTTTCATGACTTGTTTTCGGGTTCTACCTTGATTGGGCCTAGGGACGTCGTGCCTAACTCTTTTAGAGCCCATGTGGGACTCTAAACCGACCCCTACTCATCTCAAACTCGAAATCCACCCAACCCTAGCCCTCCACCTCTATATAAACAACCCCACCCCTTGGCTTGACATCTATTTGCCATTTTTTCCACCACACCCAAACCCTAGCTCGTGAATAGCCGCCACCAAGGAGGAAGAAGAAGATATAGAGCAATAAGAAGAAGAGGAGGAAATGAAAGTGGGTCAAGATCTCCATCATGTTTCGTTCTACATCACCAAATCACCTCCAAGTTCTTCATCAACCCTAGATTGTCAAGATCCAGGTGTTGCCTCCAAGATCCTTCACTCGTTGGAGTTCTAAACAAATGGTATACCTTCTACTTGCTTTTTCTTAAGTGAATCAAACCCCCAATATCCAAATTCATGTCGATCTAGAAAACCCTAGTTCGCTAGTTCCGCGAAGTGTGGACTAGTCCGGTCCCTAGCGGGCTAGTCTGATTTTTCTGGCTAAATTGTGTTGAATTACTACCAAAATTAGATCGAATCAAATCCAAACCTGTGTACACTTCTCAATAACCATTTTAATTGATTAATAAACATCATTAACAAATTATTAACAAGTTTTGCTTCGTAGTTGCATTAATCATGCATATCATGTCATATTGAGTAATGTTTATGCACTCTTTGATTGTGTTTCTTGTCTTGTATGTTTGTTGTGCGGGTTAGAAGGATTTGTGCTAGAGAGTGCCGCGAAGGATCTCCAGCACCAAGAGTTTGAAGGCTTTGACGCAAACCAATTCAAAGAGCAAGGCAAGTGTCCTTGAACATATTGATCCTGTTTGATATAAATGTTTTTGTTTACAAAACTGCATGCTTGTGTCAATTTGATGGGCAATCCTATGGTAGGAAGTTTACTAGCTTTGTTTAACCACCCTTGTCACCTGGAATACATAGTAGAGAGTTGGGAAGGGCTTTTACCCTTTTTGCTTCACTTAATCAATTGGGATGGGAAAACAACTATATCATTTATTTTATGCATTTATGAGATTATGTGTAAGACCTATGTGTGCTGAATACATTGGCTTGTAGTGAGTACACTTGGCTTTGATGATAAAAGTTTTTAAGATCACCAAAACACCTTTTTATCAAGGTCCGACTCTAGCTCCGAGCTACAGCAAGGTCCGACGATAGGTCCGGCTTGCTTTGGGTAGCTCCGGTTACGTTTGATGCTAGGTCCGACTTCTTGGTAAGGTCCGACCAGCTTTGGTTAGCTCCGGTGAGCTTTATCTTTAGCTCCGACATGTCTTTGATAGCTCCGGCATATACTTGATAGCTCCGGCATGCTTTTGCTAAGCTCCGACGTACTTTGTCTAGCTCCGGTTTTGGGTTGACTAGTTCCGACTAGTTTTGATAAGCTCCGGATCCAGGACCTACTAGTTTTGATAAGCTCCGGATCCAGGATCGACTAGTTTTGGTAAGCTCCGGGTCTAGGATCTACTAGTTTTGGTAAGCTCCGGATCCAGGATCTACTAGTTTTGGTAAGCTCCGGCGCTAGGTTCTACTAGTTCTTGGTAGCTCCGGCTCAAGCTCCGGGTTGCTCTGGCAAGGTCCGGAACTTGACCAAAGTGCTTCTACTTTTCATTTGCAATGTTTCGTACTTGCTTTACATGATTGGAAAGATTGCTTAGTATTCATTTGCTAAGTTTTTGGTGCGTTTTGGATGATACGGCTGATATCGTTTCTACTGTGGTTTTGCAACATGCTTATGTGAGGTTCTCACGTAAGGTGTTGTGTTCGGAACAAACGTGAGTCAAGTCGAGGACTTGGGCTCGTATAGATTGTTTGTTTGTTCATGTGCAGGTGTTGCTTGAGTTCAAGTCATGGCTGGTGACAGGATCCATTGGACTAGTCTCAGGAGGAGATGAGGTTCCAACAACCAAGTTCAGGAGGAACTGTGGTTGAGCGGGTTAGGAGGTCGCGCAGGATGATTGAATCAAGGGCAGTGCATATGAAGGTCGAAGGAAGGTGTTCGCACGTATGCATGTGGTGCATGACGTGGCAATATGCTTCTAGAGACGGATTATGGAAGGAAGATCTGATCGGAAGGATCGGATCGTATCGGTTGAAGACTTTGGCTGCGGCAGAGTCGGTTATGGCTCGGTATGGGAAGTATCGAGTTGGTTATGTTAGGATTTCGTGTGTGTCACGAAATTGAGTTGTTTAGGAATGTGGTATACGTTCCTAAGGTGTTTGGAAGTCTTAAGATTGCTTCTATCTGCGTATAGAAGAATCTTGAGCAGTTATGGAAAGTTCCGATTGTGATCGGATTAGGATTGGAGTCCTAGTTGAGATTGGGATGGCCTAAGGGCTGGTTATATAAGCAAGGGAAGGCCAAAGCTCGTGGTAGACGACTTTGGGGCTGTTCCTCTTGTGTTCTATTGAATAAAATTCATAGTTTGAAGGAACTTTTGTGCCTTGTTCGTCCGACTTGTTCCAGACAAGTTTTACTCGTCGGGTTTCTGGACAGCACTATCTTTCGTCGGTGGTTTTAGCATAACTCGAGTTTTACTGATCCAATTGACGTGATTCTTTTTCGGCTGTCTTCACAACTTGATCATATATCATCTGTCAAAATTTCACAGTCATTGGATTTGTGGTTCTTGATCTACACGAGTTTATTTGCAGCACTCCAGAAACTGTTTTTCTCGGGTAGGTCAGATTGACCAGTGTTTGATCTTTTGATCGTAACATGAGTTGTTCTCGACGGATCTGAGTAATTCTTTTTGTGTTGTCTTCGTGACTTGATTCTCTCTGATATATATCACTTTTTTCACGGTTAAACACGTTTAGATTAGTCTTATACACGATTTCTTTAACAGATCGTTTTTCTACCGAAGGGATTAGGGTTTTATTGTTTCCGCTGCGTAAGATTTTTAAAATCTACCATTCACCCCCCCTCTGGTAGCTTTTCACGTGCTCTTCGATCCTACAATTGGTATCAGAGCCACAGTGCTCTAATCTTCGTGATTTGCACGTGTTTTTGACTAATCATCATGGAGAAGTACTCCGCCAAACCTTGCATGTTTGCTGGTATTGATTTCCAGGTCTGGAAGGCACGCATGGAGGCCTTCATCCAGGCGCAAGGCTTCGCAATATGGGAAAAGGTATACAAACCTTATGAAGTCCCGCCTAACGATCAAGTTACGGCTACGAACCTACGGGACGTCGACAACAACAACAAAGCCCGAAACTTGATCATCCAAGGACTCACTCAGAGCGACTTTGATCGTGTCGCACACCTCCGGTCAGCATACGATGTTTGGAGAGCTCTCTGTGATTATCATGAAGGCTCCAACACAATCAAGGAGGTAAAACAAGATATGTTCAAAAAGGAGTATATGCGTTTTGAGATGCAACCAGGTGAGTCTATCGATGACCTCTTTGCTCGTTTCAATAAAATTCTCAGCAACTTACGTAGTGTCAATGTTAATTTTTCTGATGCTGAGAATGCTAGACAACTTCTTAGTGCATTAGACATGTCAGTTTGGGAGATGAAAGTAACATCCATTCGCGAATCAACTGTCATGAGTTCTCTTACATTAGATGTACTTTATTCTAAACTAAAAACTCATGAAATTGACATCCTGGCACGTAAGAACCCAAACAAGTCTATTGCATTTGTCTCACAACGTGATATGTCTAGCTCCGGTCAATCATCATCCTGCAATACTCTTGCTTTGTTGTCCTCACTAACCCTGGAGCAGATCGAAGAAATTCCAGAAGAGGAGTTGGCACTCATCTCTACTAGATTCTCAAAAGCATTGCAAAATGTGAGAACTAGAAGGAGAGGAACCTCCGGACCTCAACGCTGTTTTGAATGTGGTAAAACAGGACACTTTCGTACAGAATGCCCTAACCTTTCAGGTCCGACCACCCGGGAAGAAAAACAAAGCAAGGTCCGGACCTCCTCTGGAAATTCCAACAAGAAAAAGAAGGGTACCATAGGACGCAAGATGATCAACAGCTTCATCACCGCGCTTCAAGAGCTCAGTTCATGTGACATTGATTTTGAAAGTGATGAAGAGAATGATGACTTGGCCAACTTATGCTTCATGACGGGCAAAGCAAGATCAAGATCAAGTCAGGAGGAAGCAGAACACAACAGTGACGATGATGAGGTATGTTCTACCTGCAATGAAATGTGTGATGCTATTTCTCGTGCAACTATTATTGTCAAGAAAAAGGACAAAAAGCTTAGGGATACTGCTGCTAAAATTGAATCACTAGAATCTGAAATTAACCGTTTAAAAACTTTGATTCCTAGTGATGATGCATGTCCCTCATGTGACTTAATCTATGAACAATTGTCCACATTAAGAAGTGCACACTCCTCCACTCTAGATAAACTTGATGAAGAAATTAAAAAGAACAAAGAGCTTGCTGCACTTAATGATAAAAACTTGAAAGATGCTAGTTGTTCTACAATTGACTTGCATTGTTCTGCATGTGAAAATCTTGATAAGAAACTGCAAGATGCTATGAATGAAATTTCTATGTTGAACAATGCTTTACGTTCTCATGAAGTTAAATTTTGTTACAATTGCAAACTAAAAGGTAAAACTTCATGTGAAAACTGCCTAGACTTGTCCAAGAAACTTGATGACATGAATAGGACACTAGGTCGGTTTTGTAATGGGGATAAGAATCTAAACTTGCTGCTGAATTCTTCCAAGTCTAGCAAAGATAAAACTGGTTTAGGTTTTGATTCTCATGCTCATGCTAAGGCACATCCACCTAAAATTGTAAGGTCATTAGGAAGTGGTTTGATTCAAACAGTTCCTAAACAAAAAGAAGTGGTTTTCAAATCTGCAGGAGTGTTGCCTCATTCGGTTTCAAATAAAAATATTGCTTGCTCATCTAGACATGAACACAAAGTTAAATTTCATTGTACCTTCTGTGGTAGAGATGGTCATGTCATAGATTTTTGTTATAGACTAGCTAAACAACAGAAAAAGGAAAGAAAGATTGCTAGATCTTATAACTTTCATGCAATTAGAAAAACACAACCTGCTTTAGTGAGTCAGAAATTTCAAAAGGTAGCTTCCGGACCATCTGGTAAGAAATCCGCAAAAGCAGCTCCGATAGTTCCGATAGCTCCGAGAGCTGCCGGATCTTCTGTTGTTCCCTCCGGAGCTTCAGTTTTTGCCCCCGGACCTTCTGCCTTTATATCCGGAGCTACTGGTTTTCACTCTAAACAAGTAACAACTTCTAAATCAACTGTTAAGAACAGAAAACCTCAATCTTTGACTCATAAACCTGCTGTTTTA
Source organism: Tuctoria greenei (assembly GCA_036927565.1). Taxonomy (NCBI): domain Eukaryota; kingdom Viridiplantae; phylum Streptophyta; class Magnoliopsida; order Poales; family Poaceae; genus Tuctoria; species Tuctoria greenei. Next base: position 62,598,032 of record JAYESD010000012.1, on the reverse strand, counting down.
TCTCAGCATTCGCGTGTTTTTCCTGGTGCACGTCGCGTGACTCAGTACTGGATTCCTAAATGCCTTTTGACTAACCCCAGTATTGAGTCATCGGCGTATTGTGCTTCTATGTAGGCTACACGCTTGAGGAAGGAGAATATTTGGATTGTGGATTCAGGTTGCTCACGCCACATGACCGGTAACAAAGAGTGGTTCTCCTCCCTCACCTTTGTGTCACGTGTAGAGAATGTTACTTTTGCCGATAATTCTTCAACTCCTATAATTGCTAAGGGTTCGGTTAGAGTAAATGATCACTACACTTTGAAGGATGTGGCACTTGTCAAAAATTTGAAATATAACTTGCTTTCTGTTTCACAATTGCTAGATGAAAATCTAGAAATTACTTTCAATAAAAACTGCTGCAAAGTTGTAGATTCAAATAGTGAGCTTATTTTTAACATGTCTCGGTTTGGAAGAGTTTTTAAAGCTGATTTTGATATGTCTTCTTCTAAGCATAGGTGTCTAGTTGCTAATGATTCAAAGGACTTATATTTTTGGCATCGTAGACTTGGTCACGTAGGCTTTGATCACCTAATGCGTGTTAGTACTCTTGATCGCATACGTGGGCTGCCTAAGCTAAAAGGGGACAAAGAAATTGTGTGCTCTTCTTGTAGACATGCTAAGATGGTTGCAGGTTCACATACTCCTCTCACAATGATCATGACAACTGAACCATGTCAACTTTTGCATCTTGACACCGTAGGACCTTCACGTGTTCCATCCTTCGGAGGTAAATGGTATGCTCTTGTTATTGTTGATGATTATTCTAGATATTCTTGGGTGTATTTTATGGCGTCTAAGAATGAAGTCTTTAGTCACTTTAGAACTTTATTTCTTAGATTATCAATTGATCACCCAGGATCATTAAAAGCAATTAGAAGTGATAATGGAACTGAATTTAAAAATCAATTTTTTGATCACTTTTGTGCTGAAAATAGAATAGATCATCAATTTTCTTCACCATATGTACCTCAACAAAACGGTGTTGTAGAAAGGAAGAACAGAACCCTAGTTGAGATGGCTAGGACTATGCTTGATGAATATCAAACCCCTAGGAAATTTTGGGCTGATGCATTAGCAACCGCTTGTTATGTCTCAAATCGTGTTTTCTTGCGTGCTAAGCTAGGTAAAACACCATATGAGCTCCGGTTTGGACATAGGCCTAGTGTTACACACTTTTGGGTCTTTGGTTGCAAATGCTTTGTTAAGAAACATGGTAATCTTGATAAATTTGAACCTAGATCCAATGATGGCATGTTTCTTGGTTATCCATCTCATACTAGAGGCTACCGTGTGCTTTTACTTGACACTAACAAAATTGTGGAGACTTGTGAAGTGTCTTTTGATGAAGCTAGCCCAGGTACTAGCTCCGGTGTTGCAGGACCAGATTCATATTCTCAGGGGGAGGGTATTTTCGAAGATGAAGAAGAGCCGGTGATACTGCCCGGTAGTTCCGAAGTTGACACGTGTCCAGCTCCGGACATTGAACAAGCTCCGGCTGTCACCTCTGCTGGTCCTGATCATCCACAAATCACAAGCTCATCAATCTACAATGAACCTAATGAAAAAGAAGCTCGTGAGACATCTGTTCCCCTACGTTTTTACAAAGATCATCCCCCACAACAGATGATTGGAAGCTTGCATGAACGAGTCACACGGTCCAGGTTTTGCGATCCAAACTCTTATGCTCATTCTGCTTTTGTTGCTTCTTTTGAACCCAAAGATATATCACACGCACTCACTAATGAATCTTGGATTATTGCCATGCAAGAAGAGTTAGAAAATTTTGAAAGAAATAATGTTTGGAAACTTGTACCTCCACCTCAAGGCCACACTTTAATTGGAACTAAATGGGTATATAAAAATAAACAAAGTGAGGATGGGGTTGTGATTAGGAATAAGGCTAGGTTGGTTGCTCAAGGTTTCACTCAAGTTGAAGGTCTAGATTTTGATGAAACTTTTGCTCCTGTCGCTAGATTAGAAGCCATAAGAATTTTGTTAGCTTTCGCAGCATCTAAAGGTTTTAAGCTATATCAAATGGATGTTAAAAGTGCTTTTCTTAATGGCTACATAGATGAGGAGGTTTATGTCAAACAACCACCAGGTTTTGAAAATCCAGATTTTCCTAATCATGTTTACAAACTGTCCAAAGCCTTATATGGTCTCAAACAAGCCCCTAGAGCATGGTATGATAGGTTAAAAACATTCTTACTTGAAAAGGGGTTTACAATGGGAAAGGCTGATAAAACTTTTTTTGTGCTTAAACATGGCAATGACTCATTATTCGTTCAAGTGTATGTGGATGATATTATCTTTGGTTGTGCTTCTCATGATCTTGTGTCCAAGTTTTCAGCAATGATGAGTTCTGAATTTGAAATGAGTATGATGGGTGAACTCACTTACTTTTTGGGGCTGCAAATCAAGCAAACCAAGGAGGGTACCTTTGTGCATCAAACAAAGTATACCAAAGATCTCCTAAGGCGCTTCAACATGGACAGAAGCAAGCCTCTTCGGACACCAATGGGAACAGCAACAACACTTGAACTTGATGAAGATGGTGAATCCGTGGATCAAAAAGAATATAGAAGTATGATCGGATCACTTTTGTACCTTACAGCATCAAGACCGGACATACAATTCAGCGTATGTCTTTGTGCACGGTTTCAAGCTTCCCCACGTGTTTCACATCGTCAAGCCGTCAAAAGGATTCTCAGGTACTTACATGGAACTCATGAATTTGGCATTTTTCTTCCTTCTTCCTCAATCGTTTCTTTGAAAGCTTTTTCGAATGCTGATTTTGGGGGTTGTAGGATTGATAGGAAAAGTACTTCCGGTGCTTGTCATTTTCTTGGTAATTCTCTTGTTGCTTGGTCCTCTAGAAAACAAAGTTCAGTTGCACAATCCACAGCCGAATCTGAGTATGTAGCTGCTGCTAGTGCTTGTTCACAAATTCTTTGGATTGTTCAAACACTTAAGGACTATGGGGTTGATCTAGATAGTGTTCCACTGTTCTGTGATAACACTAGTGCTATTTGCATTGATAAAAACCCTGTGCAACATTCTAGAACTAAGCACATTGACATTAGGTATCACTTTCTCCGTGATAATGTTGAAAAAGGAAACATTGTGCTTCACCATGTAGATACCGAACAACAATTGGCTGACATTTTTACAAAACCTTTGGATTTCACTCGTTTTTGTTACATTCGTAGTGAAATAGGGGTTATGCATCCTCATGGCTTAAATTGAGGGGGAGTTTTTGAAACTTAGGAAGTCTATGTGTGAATCTGAAATTAAAATAATATGAGCATATTATTTCATACATATATGACTTTGTGATTCCTTTTACATGCTGAAAGTTCTTACTACATTACTCGTGTTATACTTTTTGTAGTTTTTGCCATGTCTAGTAATTGGAATAATTACTTACACTAAATCTGGTCATGGTCGAACTTTCTTGCTGTTTTGAACTTGTTGCATGCTCACAAATGCTTTTAATCATTAATAATTTATCAAGTAATCAACTCACATGTTGAGTTTTTATGAACAAATATAAATTGAGAAAAGATCAAGAGAATATGCATGCATCGCACTTCTTCTTTCGAGATGGCTTGTCATTGCACTTAGATATGAACTTGGAAGAAGTTGTGTATGACTAAAACCACGTCCTTAAGCTTCTGATTGTCAAATGACATAGGCTTGGCTTGGTTGGTTAGAATAAGGCAGATGAGCATATAATCTCTTGCAAATATCATATGATCTAGATTTATGCTTTGAAAATAATAAAATGCAGCAACTAGTGTCATGCTTTCAGGTTTTAAAATAGTTAAGTTTGTGAGATCATGACCTGCTAAAATTGAAAATCACACTTGCTTTCTAGCATGGCTTACACTACATTATGTATCTCATTGATGTGATAGTGTAAGTTACTTGATAGTATGACTTGGATGAGCTTTGTTTATAAGTATATGTTATAATATGCTCATAACAACTAAAGAGGGAGAGATAATTTGTTTATATCTCATAACAATTAAAATTTCTCTTTTACCTTGCTGAATACATTGTCAAAGGGGGAGAGACTAATCACACATTCAAAAAGGAAGAGATAAGCATGAAGAGAAATTGTGCATAAGGAAAGTTAATAAAGGGGGAGGAAAGTTAATAAAGGGGGAGAGATAATATGGGATATTTTTTTTCCTTCTCATTTTATTTTTATTTAAACAAAAAGGGGAGAAATCGTTTTCAAAAACTTTTATGTGAATAAGCAAATGTTCAGATTTTAAATGGTGTTGCCAATGCATTCATCAAGGGGGAGATTGTAAGACCTATGTGTGCTGAATACATTGGCTTGTAGTGAATACACTTGGCATTGATGATAAAAGTTTTTAATATCACCAAAACACCTTTTTATCAAGGTCCGACTCTAGCTCCGAGCTACAGCAAGGTCCGACGATAGGTCCGGCTTGCTTTGGGTAGCTCCGGTTACGTTTGATGCTAGGTCCGACTTCTTGGTAAGGTCCGACCAGCTTTGGTTAGCTCCGGTGAGCTTTATCTTTAGCTCCGACATGTCTTTGATAGCTCCGGCATATACTTAATAGCTCCGGCATGCTTTTGCTAAGCTCCGACGTACTTTGTCTAGCTCCGGTTTTGGGTTGACTAGTTCGACTAGTTTTGATAAGTTCCGGATCCAGGACCTACTAGTTTTGATAAGCTCCGGATCCAGGATCGACTAGTTTTGGTAAGCTCCGGGTCTAGGATCTACTAGTTTTGGTAAGCTCCGGATCCAGGATCTACTAGTTTTGGTAAGCTCCGGCGCTAGGTTCTACTAGTTCTTGGTAGCTCCGGCTCAAGCTCCGGGTTGCTCTGGCAAGGTCCGGAACTTGACCAAAGTGCTTCTACTTTTCATTTGCAATGTTTCGTACTTGCTTTACATGATTGGAAAGATTGCTTAGTATTCATTTGCTAAGTTTTTGGTGCGTTTTGGATGATACGGCTGATATCGTTTCTACTGTGGTTTTGCAACATGCTTATGTGAGGTTCTCACGTAAGGTGTTGTGTTCGGAACTAACGTGAGTCAAGTCGAGGACTTGGGCTCGTATAGATTGTTTGTTTGTTCATGTGCAGGTGTTGCTTGAGTTCAAGTCATGGCTGGTGACAGGATCCATTGGACTAGTCTCAGGAGGAGATGAGGTTCCAACAACCAAGTTCAGGAGGAACTGTGGTTGAGCGGGTCAGGAGGTCGCGCAGGATGATTGAATCAAGGGCAGTGCATATGAAGGTCGAAGGAAGGTGTTCGCACGTATGCATGTGGTGCATGACGTGGCAATATGCTTCTAGAGATGGATTATGGAAGGAAGATCTGATCGGAAGGATCGGATCGTATCGGTTGAAGACTTTGGCTGCGGCAGAGTCGGTTATGGCTCGGTATGAGAAGTATCGAGTTGGTTATGTTAGGATTTCGTGTGTGTCACGAAATTGAGTTGTTTAGGAATGTGGGATACGTTCCTAAGGTGTTTGGAAGTCTTAAGATTGCTTCTATCTGCGTATAGAAGAATCTTGAGCAGTTATGGAAAGTTCCGATTGTGATCGGATTAGGATTGGAGTCCTAGTTGAGATTGGGATGGCCTAAGGGCTGGTTATATAAGCAAGGGAAGGCCAAAGCTCGTGGTAGACGACTTTGGGGCTGTTCCTCTTGTGTTCTATTGAATAAAATTCATAGTTTGAAGGAACTTTTGTGCCTTGTTCGTCCGACTTGTTCCAGACAAGTTTTACTCGTCGGGTTTCTGGACAGCACTACCTTTCGTCGGTGGTTTTAGCATAACTCGAGTTTTACTGATCCAATTGACGTGATTCTTTTTCGGCTGTATTCACAACTTGATCATATATCATCTGTCAAAATTTCACAGTCATCGGATTTGTGGTTCTTGATCTACACGAGTTTATTTGCAGCACTCTAGAAACTGTTTTTCTCGGGTAGGTCAGATTGACCAGTGTTTGATCTTTTGATCGTAACTTGAGATGTTCTCGACGGATCTGAGTAATTCTTTTTGTGTTGTCTTCGTGACTTGATTCTCTATGATATATATCACTTTTGTCACGGTGAAACACGTTTAGATTAGTCTTTACACGATTTCTTTAACAGATCGTTTTTCTACCGAAGGGATTAGGGTTTTATTGTTTCCGCTGCGTAAGATTTTTAAAATCTACCATTCACCCCCCCTCTGTTAGCTTTTCACGTGCTCTTCGATCCTACATTATGATTAACATGACCTTTTTAATATGATATGTTAATGGGTGATCTAAGCAAGCATGGTATGTGGATTGGGTTGGATGCTATGGTGGTCTGTTTGCTTTAGATCTAAGGACCAGTTCGTGGAGCGACCATCCAGGATTTACAGTGCCACCACGAGGCCAAGTATGGGCGCGGCATAGCTGATTAATTAGGGCTTTACCAGTACTATTTGGACCATTATGGATGCTCGGGGAAGGGGTAATCGGATTGGGTTTGTAGATGATTGGTGGGACTACCCTGGGATCCGAATGGCTCAAGAGGGGGCCTTGGTCTAAAATGTGCTCAGTTGGAGGCATGGCCACCGGTGAAACCTCAGTGGGGTCTAAATAGGCTAGTAATCCCTTTGTAAAGGCTATTTTGTGATCTCTTAGCCACGCACCTAAGGAAGTGTGAGATGGCATTATTGAGATTCTATAGTCATCCAAAGGTGATGAAATCATAAACACGTGGGTAAAGTGGTACAACCCCTGTAGACTGTCTTAAACTATCATAATATCCGTGCTCCCAGTTATGAGCAACCTGGACCCTCACATGATTAGGGGAAAACTTGGTATTGGGATGGTTTTTGGGATGGTTATTGATGGTATTATGGTTCATGGCAATGAATATGGTTAATGGTAATGAGAAATCTGACATAATGGTGATGGTAATGAAATATGGACTGGTACTATGATATTACTTATGGTTTATGATGGGTTTGCTTCACATACATATAATATAGTGCTTTTCAAATGTTTTAATATACTTTTCAGCACTTAGCCATTATTCTATTCGTCATTTGAATCAGCTACATGTCATACTTTCCACAGTTGCCGAGTACGACATGTACTGACCCTTGCTATTCCCCCACCAATAGTTACAAGTCAGATTTCGGAGTATAACGATGATAATGCGGAGTTCTAGGCCGTGTCTACCGTCAGCTTGCCTATCGTATTGATTGGAGCTGCTCTATCCCTTTTGCTTAGTTGCTTAATTAGTTTATTTCCGCTGCATAAGTTGAAACTTGTCATTAATATTCATTAGAGCTTGTATCCCGGGATATTATGAATTGTGTAATAAAAATGGTTAATTAATATTGTCTTGTGGTAATTTTCTGTATATCCTTTTGTGATTGCACTCGTGTATGTGTGTTGAACGCCCTGGGCACACATATGCGTTCACTTGGTTCATTTTCGGAACCGGGTGTCACAACAGTGTGCTTAACTCATACAGATGGTACAAATGTTGAGTTTCGTCCTGATCAGGCACCCGTTCAAAAGATACGACTCAATCAAGTTGAGGGACTAGAGGAGATTAAAGTAGTCTGTGACTTTCCGGATGTGTTTCCTGAGTGAATACATCATTGAATTAGTACCTACAACAGCTCCAATATAAAAGAGACCATATAGAATGGATGCTAAGCAGTTAGCAGAATTGAATAATCATATCAATGAGTTGTTAGAAAAATGATACATTCGTCCTAGTTCCTCACCCTGGGGAGCTCCTGTGATATTTGTGCCCAAGAAGGATGGCACTCAGAGGTTGTGTGTACATTATCGTGCTCTCAACGCAATAACCACCAAGAACAAATATCCTCTACCAAGAATTGAGGATTTATTTGACCTGTTGAGAGGCGCTTGTGTGTTCTCAAAGATTGATCTGCGTTCGGGATATCACCAATAAAAGATACGACCCCCAGACATACCGAAGACGACATTTGTCTCAAGATACGGACTATATGAGTATACAATCATGTCCTTCGGCTTAACCAGTGCCCTTGCTTATTTCATGTATCTTATGAATAAGGTGTTTATGGAATATTTGGACAAGTTTGTCGTGGTGTTCATTGATGATATTTTGATATTCTCCAAAAGTGAAGAGGAACATGAGGAACACCTAAGACTGGCTTTGCAGAAGCTTCGTGAACATCAAATGTATGCAAAGCTAAGTAAATGCGAGTTTTGGTTGAAAAAGGTGTCATTTTTGGGACATGTTATGTCACAAGGAAGAACAGAAGTAGACCCAGGTAAAGTGAAAAATGTTTTGAATTGGAAGACTCGAGAAAATGTTGGGGAAATTAGGAGTTTCTTGGGCATGGCTGGTTATTATCGTCGGTTTATTGAAGGATTCTCAAAAATATCTCGTCCATTAACCAAGTTACTTGAGAAGGGAGCTATTTTCAACCGGACACCAGAATGTGAAGCCAGTTTCGCCGAGCTAAAGAAAAGATTGACCACTGCTCCAGTGTTGGTTATGCCAGATATGCAGAAAGAGTTTGCAGTCTATTGTGATGCACCCGGTCAAGGGCTAGGATGTATATTGATGCAAGAGGGACATGTAGTGGCTTATGCTTCATGCCAACTCAGAAATCATGAAAGAAATTACCCTACTCATGATTTGGAGTTCGCAGCCGTGGTTCATTTGTTGAAGTTATGGAGACATTATCAGATAGGAAAAAGAACTAAAATTTACACGGACCACAAGATTTTGAAGTATATTTTCACTCAACCAGATCTAAACCTCATACAACGCAGATGGTTGGAGCTTATCAACGATTTTGATGTTGGAATCAATTATCATCCTGGAAAAGCTAATGTGGTCATAGATGCTTTGAGTAGATCAGCACAATGCAACATTTTGACACTAAAAGGTCAGCAACCATAGCTATGTGTGGAATTCGCAAAACTAAACCTTAGTATTGTGTCTAATACTGAGGTGGTATCCATGGAAGTAGAGTCTACCTTGGAGAAGGATATTCGAGAAGGGCAAGATCATGATCAGAAAATCCAATAGATTAAGAATCAAATGAAAGAAGGAAAAGCTCTGGACTTTAAATAAGATGAACAAGGAACACTATGGCTAGGGAAGAGAATATGTGTGCTTGACATCAAGGAGATTCGAGAATTGATATTAAGAGAAGCCCACGACTCCTCATATTCTATCCATCCAGGAAGCACAAAGATGTATCAAGATCTTAAAGATCGATATTTGTGGCATGGAATGAAACATGATGTGGCAGAGTATGTACCCTTGTGTGACACATGTCAGAAGGTAAAAGCAGAACATCAAAGACCAGCAGGGTTACTTCAACCAATTAAAATTCCTGAATGGAAATGGGAAGAAATAAGTATGGATTTCATTGTGGGGTTGCCAAGAACTCAATCAGGATACGACTCCATATGGGTTATAGTGGACCGCTTGACTAAAGTTGCTCACTTTATTCTAGTAAAAGAAAGTTATACTGGTTCAAGATTGGCAGAATTATATATGTCAAGAATTGTATGTTTGCATGGAGTTCCAAAAAAGATAATATCAGATAGAGGTACTCAGTTCACTTCTCAATTTCGGCCGAACCTGCATCAGTCAATGGATACTCGTCAGAATTTTAGTTCAACCTATCATCCACAGACTGATGGCCAAACAGAACACACTAATCAAATTCTTGAAGACATATTGAGAGCATGTGATTTGAAAAACAGTAGAAGTTGGGATAAGAATCTACCATATGCTGAGTTTTCCTATAACAATAGTTATCAAGCCAGTTTGAAGATGTCTCCGTTCGAAGCATTATATGGACGGAAGTGCAGAACAACATTGTTCTTTAATCAAACTAGAGAGAGTCAAGTATTTGGGCCTGAAGTATTGAGAGAAGCTGAGAAACAAGTGCATGAAATTTGGAAGAATTTAAAGACGGCTCAATGAAGGAAAAAGATCTATGCAGATACTCGACGATGTGATCTATCATTCGAGATTGGTGATTTTGTATATCTCAAGGTGTCACCCGTAAGAAGATTAAGACGATTCAAGGTAGAGGGAAAATTGTCACCCAATTATATTTGTCCTTTCAAGGTGTTGGAGAAAAGAGGAGAAGTAGCATATCGACTCGAGTTACCATCCTACTTATAAATGTACATGACATGTTTCACGTATCTCAATTGAAGAAATGTTTGAGAGTGCCCGAGGAACAATTGCCATTGGATGCAGTAGATGTGCAAGAGGACCTGACTTATGCAGAACAACCTGTTAAGATTCTCGAGGCATCAGAACGAGTTACGAGAAATAAGGTTACTCGTATGTGTAAAGTCCAATGGAAACATCACTCAGAAGAAGAGGCAACATGGGAAAGCGAAGAAGACCTCAAGGCGGATTTTTCCAATCTTTTCTTTTAGGCCGTCCGAATCTCGAGGGCGAGATTCCTTTTTACGGGGGTAGAATTGTAACACCAAATTTTTGAAAAAAGAATGTGTAAAATGAATTTTTATTAGAGATTTAAAATAATTTCTTTGGTATAAAATCCACATAAGGCAATTGCATCATATGATTTGGTTGAGTGAAATTTTTGAAATTTAAATTCGCTAGAAAATTTGGTTTCAAAATTAAAATAAAACAAAAGAGAAAAGAAAAAAAGAAAAAGGAAAATGCATCGGGCCGCCCCCACTCCCTCCCCAGCCCAACTCCCCTGTCTCTTAGCCGGCCCACTGCCGCACCTCCCTCTCCCCTCTCGCTGCCAGCCGAGCTCGCATGTCAGCTTCATCCTCTCCCCCGAACCGCCGTGCGGTAACGCTCGCGCACCCGCGCCGCCCCACTCGCCCCTCTTCATTGTTGTCCGTTTTGCCTCAATCAAGTGCGAAATAGTGCCCCATGATTTTGCCGTGCATTACTCCACCAAAACCCTATAAAAACTGGGTGGATTCCCCTCTAAATCATTTTCCCTGATGCCTCAAACCCTAGCCGCCGTAGAGCTTGGTATTGTCGGCCATGTTCCCGTCGTCCCATCCAAATTCTCGCCTCAAAACCTTGACTAACGCGTTCGCCGTGTTCCCAGGAGCTCGCTGCACATCGTCGTTGGGAGGAAAAGCCTTTTCATCGCCAACTTCGTCGGGCGCCGTCGACTTCCGCCGCCGTTCATCGTCGCCTACCGGTCTCCGTCCCATTTCCGGCCTCGCGACATTCTCCGGTGTGATCCCCTCGCCCTTCTCTTGCTTTTAAGCTCTAGAGATGTGTCATTTCGATTTCCGGCCTCGCGACACCCTCCAGCGAGATTTGGTCGCCGCCGGCGAGATCGCCGTCGCGCGCGCACTGCTCTGCCGCTCACGTCAACCGGGGTGACGTGGCCCCTCGGCAGCCGTTCATTTTGAACGAGCGGCCGAGAATAGATCAAAACATACCGCATCGGTCTTTAAAATGTGGGCCCTCCATTTTAGATCCAACGGCCCTTATTCAAATAAGTATAACTGTTGGCGAATTTGCACTTTAACCCCTAGATAATTTCAAATAATTGCAGTATGGCCCAAATATTTATAAAACTAACCCTGAGCTTTCTGTAAATTTTGTAGTAACTGTATAATGAAGTGAAAATTATTTTTAAACCCTGGAATATTAGAAAGTAGCAAATAAATACTGGAAAATTGTAGAATAACCCTTGTACTTTATAAAAAATAGTTTTTAGCCTCTGGAATAATTCTGTTTTTTGCAGAAAAGCCCATGAAAATACCAGAAATTAAATAAAAGTCCCTAATTTCTATAAAATATTATAAAAAAAACATTATAAATGTTTTTCATTTATATTCAGTTCGGTAATATTTTTAGTAATTAATTTAAATTGCTGATTTATGCATAAAATGCATTGTAAGTGTATTTAATTCATAAAAATTATTTTACACATAGAAATAAATATTAAAAATGGTGTAAAAATTGTAAAATGCACATTTTATGTTATAAATCTATTTTAAGCATATTTTGAAGGAGAAAATTTCCTAGGAAATAGTAATAGGTTTGAAATAAATGTAAAAATTGTATAAAAATTTCTAAAAATATGTTTGACTCAAATTATTTGATTTAACTCCAAATTCTCAATAAATGGTTTATGCCCATGATTTAAATTAACCATTAAATCACTAATGCGTAGGAATTTATGTTTATTTAATTGTAATGTTTGCATTTTGTGTTGTTCTTATTGTATGTTATCATTTTATGTGCATCGTCGTATTGAGAGTCGGGGCCAGAACCGACCTTCAATCTTCAAGAGCATCAGTTTCCTGTCGACCGCCAAGCTCAATTTGGAGGCAAGTTCCTTGACCATCTTGCACCCTTTTTAATAAATTTTAGTTAGATGCATGCTAATTTAAAAGATGAATTCTATGTTATGTTTTCCCTAGATTTTCCATAGTATTCCTTGTCGACATGGTTTGAGTGGTTTACTATAAACTAGTTCACGTTTAGCCATGCTTAATTGAATGTGAGCAACTTATATACATGTTATATTTGATTTACTATGATTCTTGAATTGTTGGCAAAAATGAAAGTAAGTGATAGGAATCTGATAGGGGGTGATGAATGTATTGGTGCATGCGTGCACAAGATCTTTTTTTGGGGCTTGACACCTACCGGATTCTAAGGACCGGTTTATGGAGGAAGTTGTTAAGCCATACAGTATCGTCACAGGGTTGTATATGGGACAACATGGTTTAGTAATTTGGTCTCTCACAGTGTAGTGTTGGTAATCGAACAAGCGGGGAATTGGTTCAGATTACTGCATTGGGATCCGCATGTCTTATGACGGGGCTTCTCCTAGCGAAGGGAAAATAGACTCTAGGTGCCGGAGCGGTGAAACCTCAGAGTATCAGTTGCAAGTCGGGAGAACAATCAGAATGACCTCGTAGTGTTCTCATTGCTACACACCTTCGGAAGTGGGTAATGTGGTTAGCTAACACGGGCGACAGGGGGGTTTATCTAGTCCACCTGGCAACATGAGATGAAATCACGAACTGTGGGTAAATCATACACACTATGCAGAGTTTTGTCAAACTGTCTAGACAGCCGTGCTCCCGGATACGAGCGGCTTGGGACCAAGTTCATAATTAGCAAATGGTAAATTGGTTGATGGTGGTTTGGGCATTATCTTGTCTCTTTGGGACTTATGATTGGGATTCACCTAGATGTAGGTGCTTAACAATATTATGAGTAGGTTGTAACTGCTATAGTGCTTTTACCTATTATTTGCTTTCTTTGTATAAACCACATGGCATAAACATCCCCACTTGCGAGTACGGTTGGTACTCAAACTTGTTAGTTGCATATTTTTTCCACCGGTCTATGAGGATGAAGAAGTGGAGAACCAGGACTTCTATGGAGACCCCGATGAGATGTTTTAGGCTAGCATACCCCCGTGTAATGCCTGTGCTTGGAGCCCTTTTTATTTATTTTTTGCTGCTTGTGTACTGTTTTTTAGACCTGAATGGTCATTTATGTAATAATTCGATGTACTCGAACATAGCAATATTTAATAGTATTTCACTTTCGTCTACACATGTATGAGTTCAACTGATCCTGGCATACATGTGGAAAACATCTAGTTACCTTTTTAATACCAGATGTGACATATTATCATTCGCATCAAAACAGCCTCTTCTAGATCTCTAGCATTTTCCAATTATAAAAGACATAACTCCACTAGCGGAGGATAGATGTATGCCTTACAAGTGGCCCACGGGAAGCACAATATTTATTGTGTTCTTGCATATCTGCACATTCGGGTTTTGGATTTTTTCGACTCGTTTTGCTTGTCAGATCAGAGCACTGAAAAGCTACTAAAAGTATTATTGGCAGCTTTTTGGCTGGGTTGAAATGCCAGCTAAGGTAATTGGATTTTATGGAAGGGAAGCTTTTAAATTTGGAGATTAGCACCAATACTGCTAAAGATTCTGGCAGCGTACGTGAGAAGCATGCATGGTGCAAAGTGATTAAGAAGGAACCAGAAAATGCAAAAAAAAAAGTAAAGAATGTTGGAACTGTGCGTTGCTAGCTTTAATGCTTATCGAACCACCAGTCTCACAGTTGTCCACTGGATAATGCTCGTGCATTTTGAGAACATAGTAGATTCACACCAACAGCTCTCCCGTCATCATTTGGCTCACTGCTGAGGATTCACTACTAGAAAAAGCATTTTTACAGGCACTTCAATTTTTCAAACATAGGTGGTCCGTAAAAAAATGCGACTTTGATGACGAATGATATAATAACCACATGTGATGACTGAACATTACATACGGATTTTAAGAAACAATCGCCTGGGTCAGTATATTTTTTTACCCAGGCGGTTATTAATAAAGAACCGCTTGTGATGTATCAAACATCACAGCCAGTTCTTAATTAATAATCGGCTGGGTAAATACATGATTTTCACGGGCGGTCATTGTTTAAGAACCGTATGTACTGGTTCAATCATCACAAGCGGTTTTTATTGAAGAATCGCCTATGGTCATTGTTTTTACAGGCTCCTTGTTAATTAAGAACCGTCTGTGATGTTGATAAGCTAATCCCTTCACAACAAGCTCTCGTAGATGCAAGTAACACCCATGGCTCATCATTTGGATTGTTGAAAGCATCAATTTGAAGCCTGACGATCCTTGGAAGGATTTTCCCATCCATTTGAAGGATTTCTTTCCCTCCTGTCCATTTGAAAACATAGAAAGATGTTCCTTACTCAGTTTTAATTTCTAAATATATTGACTAAAAATCAGTACCTACTTTCTTAGTGCTTCACACAAGCAAGGAAGCGGACAACTTCAATCACAAATCTTGTTTTTACACTTTCATAGGGATTTAACCTTAATCTTTAATTCAAGCATAGATTTATCAAATAAGTGAAGCTTTGCTATCACAAATGTTAATGACAGTTATAAGTGAAGGATGTGTCGAAGCTAACGAAATCTGAATAGACTGAAGATAAAGAGATCTGCATATGAGTGACAATGTCCAGGTTAGACAGCGTAAACTATGATGGCAACCTTCAACAACATGAAAAGTGATGTTAAGGTTATGCTTGCATCAACCAAGGCATGTTGTGAGGGTATAACACTTGTTGGGGCAAGCATGACCGTTATACTCCAACAAGTGTTATGCCCTCACGACATGCCTTGGTTGACGCAAGCATAACCTTGGCATCACTTTTCATGTTGTTGAAGACTGCCATCATAGCTTCATACTGCCTAACCTGGACATTATCACTCATATGCAGCATCTCTTTGTCTTCAGTCCCGTTGAGATTTTGTTAGCTTCGACACACCCTTCACTTGTAACTGCCATTAACATGTCTAATGAGGAAGCTTCAGTTATTGATAAATCTATGCTTGAATGATTAAGGTCAAATTCCTATGAAATGGGTAAAAACAAGATTTGTGATTGAAGTTGTTCGCTTCGTCACTTGTGTGAAGCACTAAGAAAGATGGTACTGATTTGTAGTCAATATATTCAGCCACTAGAACTGATAAAGTAGCATCTTCGTAAGTTTTTAAAATGGAGAGAAGATAAAGAAATCTTTCAGAGCTTGTTTGGGTGTACTCAATATAGTTGGATTGAAGTGGATTGAAGTGAAGAATGAACTAATTTTCTCCTCAATCCAACTCAAACAACTTATATTGAAGTAGATCCACCCCTATCCAAACAAGCTCTCAAATGGATGGGAAGTATCGTTAGACTTCAATTGAATCTTTTAACAACCCAAATGATGAGTCCCGGGTGTTACTTGCATCTATAAGAGCTTGCTGTGAAGGGATTAGCTTGACAGGAGCTTCAAGAGTTGCGCTTCTAGATGTTGTTTGGAACCAAGCTGTTGGAAGGCAATCCTGATCATCATAGGTCAGAAGAAATTTATATACACATACAATTTGATAACTTGTGGAACAGGTGAAGGTGATAAATATAATAATGTAATAATGTTCAAAACAGAAGCTGAATTTAATAATGTTCGAAACATGCTATCTAAAGCTGAAATAGAGCATTGTTCTAAGTTTGTTTCAGAGGATACAAATATATACAATATATATCATATATTTTTTCCAGCATTGACATCTTCTCGCATATAGGGTTTTAAATCCTTTTTAGTGCTTCTCTCTACGCGCTTGATGTTTTCTGGTTCGGTGAAAAGGTATATCTCTTCATACTTATTATATCCCTCTTCATTATCTCCCACATTCTCAACCACAACAATATTTTGCTTTCCAGAAACAACTATGTGCATTTTCTCGGTTTCTGGATCTTGAACATAAAAAACTTGTGCAACACTATCGGCAAGAACCTACATGTCATCTTTATAACCCACTTTAGTCAAGTCTACCAATGTCAACCCATAATTGTCCACTTTCACACCATCAGGATGTTTGACCCATTAGCACTTAAATACGGGCATTACCATTCTTTCGCCATAATCGAGTTCCCACATTTCCTCTATGAACCCGAAGTGTGTGGTCTTTTGCCCTTGTGAATCATAAGCCTCAATACGATTTTGTGCAAGACTCTTACTGTCTTTTTCTTTAGTGTAAAATATGTAACCATTGATGTCGCATGCTTGCCATGATGTCACCAAAGTAGATGGGCCAGAAGATAAATTCTTCATTGTTGCCTCTTCTATAGAGTTTTCGTATTGTATATTTTTGTCCATTAACCATTCCGTGAAACATCTTCTATGCTCTTTTCAATGTGGCCTAGAGGGAGGGGAGGGGGTGAATAGGCCTTTTTGAAATTTGTCGGAACCTGCAACACTTAATCACCAGATCAAAACATGAGATATCGGACTAGTCCGGTAAAGTGCGGACTAGGTTGATCAAGTTTGATTTATTAAGTTTAATTCTAGGGTGTAGCAGCGGAAATATACTTGTAATTTATGTGTTGCAAGATTATGTACTAGGGTATATCACAAGTCAATCTTAAATTTGATATTTCAACGTAAAGTGAGCAAGATTAATTGAAACCCTAGATTGATATGATGTAAAGAACGATGAACACAAAGCAAAAACACAAGACACTTATCCCGTGGTTTGGTTCCCACAGAGGCAACCTACATCCACGTTGAGGAGTCCACAAAAGGACCAGGTCTTCTCCAACCCTACCCTCGTCGGATCGCCACCAAGGCCAATCCTCTTCCACTTATCACAAAGGGGTAAATAACCGAATTCAAAGGGGGCTTCTGACACGTTGAGGGCTACTCTAGATTACAACACGAAATACCACCAAGAACACACTCAAAAGATTACAATGAAATCATAGTTGTGTGTTAGAGAATCAAACCAAGAGCTCAATGAGTGTTGAACGTGTCTCTCCAATGATCTAGAGTGTATACTCAAAGGATTGATCTTTGTTGCACTTAATTTCATGGAGAGATGTGTTTTTGAGGCTCTTGGGAGGTGTGACGGCGCTAGGGTTCGAGAGATATTCAAGTTGGGCCGTGCACCTATATTTATATGGGGTTTCTAAAAGTGACCGTGAGGGTTTAGAAAGATTGGACTAGTCCGTGGTGGACACCGGACTAGTCCGGTGTGCTGTGTGTAGCAAACCTTAAGTGTCCCGAAATATCAGACTAGTCTGGCTAGGAGCAGACTTGTCCGATTTCGCTTCTGCAAATCTTTGGACTAGTCCGATGGACATCGGACTTGTCCGTACAGTGAAATCCTAAGTTTTTGTGAGGACAAGTCCGCACTTGGAGGACTTGTCCGATTTAGGTCAGAAAGTTTTTCGGACTCGTCCGTGCTAAAATCGGACTTGTCCGATTTAGATCAGAATGAATATCAGACTAGTCCGGAGGTGATCGGACTTATCCGATTTTGTGTGACTTGTGAAGTGTTTTGAGGACTAGTCCGCACTGGGGAGGACTAGTCCAATTCTATTCAGAGAGATATCGGACTAGTCCGATGGATATGGGACTTGTCCGATTTTGTGCAAAGAGGAAGATCGGACTAGTCCGCTGACATTTGGACTAGTCCGGTCCTGTATAACTTTGTGCAATGTGTGTGTTTAATCGTGATTGAGCTCTTGTGGTATGTTTCCTTAACACACTCCGTACACAATGATCTACTATTCTTCTTCCTTGAGCTCATTTCCACTTTGCTCCTCATTTTCCCTTCTCTTTGGAACTTTGCTTATTTTGCTATTAAGACCTGTGCTTATCTAAATAAAGAGGTTAGGATCTCATTTGCTTGTCATAAATCATCCAAAATCCACAAGGGATTCCTAGATGCAATTTCAATCTCCCCCTTTTTGGTGATTGATGACAAACAATTGAGATTTCACAAAATGTGATAAAAATTGAGATTTTCATAAAGCATGCACATATGGGTCTAAAATACATCAAGCAATGAAAACATAATCCATATGTGCATTCTTTATGGTGGGATGCATAACTAAGTATATTGAAACAATGAGAATGACATAATTAACATTTGATCAACCAAAATCAAGCATATATGTCATTCTAGGAGCAACAACACAGTTTTCAACGATTACTTCTCAAGTAGATCAAAATAATGCATCACAGGATCATAATTATCATAAGCACATAGCAAAAGATTTACAACCCACAAAATAGTCAAAAAGAATAAAAGATAGCTCTCTCCTCGCATCCTACGGCTAAGACTAAGACCCCCCTCAATCTCTCCCCCTTTGGCATCAAGAAACTAAAAAGAAGGAGAGGAGGGACCTGAAGTCTTCACTCCTCACTGTCGGTCCTCTCATCGTCTTCATCGTCGTCTTCGAGCTGATGAGGAGGAGCAGGAGGAGGTGCGGAGCCACTCGAGCCCCGAATGCAAAAGTAGGCTAGCTCGGAGGGGGTCAAGGGCCCGAGCTCGATGAAGTCTGAATCGGAATCACCGGAGATCACTGGAGATCCAATGGGCTGGATCTCCAGTTTCTGGCATATTTGCATCTCATTGGCCTTGACAAACTTCATATCTTCCTTTCTTCTCTTGTTAAGCTTATGGGCCTTCACTTTGGCCTTTCTACAAGAGGCAAAGATAGCAGTCAAGTACTTGAAGATCCCAATTGTAGATCCCCTTTGAGGAGCTGCTCTACTGGCAGGGGCAACTCTTGCATCTTCACTTCTTGCCGGAGCCTCAGGACCGGAGGCCGGCGAGGGAGCAGCCTGGACATTTGATTGTTGAGGCTTCCGAGGCCTCAATGGTGTGTGCTCCACATCCTTGACAAACTCGATCCCTGTGACTTTCTCAATCATGAACATGAGATAAGGGGCATAGCCACATGATCGGTTGGGAGTACTAGAGATGTTGACCATATCATTCCAAATGTAGTCAGCCACATCAAACTGACAATCCTTGCTTATCACTCTCATCAGGATCCGAAGATAACCCTGCACACTCCCAGCATCTCCATCCTTGGGAGCAATCGTCTTCCTCAAGACTCTATTCAGGAGCACAAAGAAGGGATTCACGTTCTTTGTGGAGGGAGGGTTGAACTTTGAGTTTGGCTCGTAAAGGAATTTCATCCTTTCCTTCTCGATGACACAAACATTTTGGATGATCACATTGTCATTCCTCGAGGTGTCAAGATGCAACATCGTTGCAAATTCCTCATATGTGAAAGTGTACTTGGATCCATGAGTCATCCAAGTCATCCTTTCTTCTTCATCGCTTGCAAAGTGACAAGTGGCATAGAACTGGGCCACCACTTCATCATTCCAATTGTACATGAAGGAAAAGAGGTCCTTCAAGCCATGTCTTTCAACTGCCGCAATCACTTCATCAAATGCGAAGCATCTCTTCTTCTCAAGGTGTGCCCAGTCAATCCACTAATTGCGCACCACCGCTGTCTTCATCTGCAGGTATACAACCCTGTAATTGTCAGCATGAATATTGCTTCAGAATCATCCATCTACAGCTTGCTTTGGATGACTGTAGCAATCCACACCGTGGAACTTGCCCTTTCCATTAAACTTCTCTTCAGTGGGGTCTCGGACCCCTTCCCTTGGAGCATGCAGCTTCAACGGGCCAATTGGACCCGTTGCTATTCCTTTGCCTAGGCGTGCACTTGTCGAGCTAGGGTCACCACCAGCGGTAGCCCTAGAAGCTGGCACCTTGGAGGCCGGCTTCTTCGTTAGCACTTTCCTCCTAGCCTGTGGAGGAGACGGAGCTGGCTCAGAAGGACGCTCTTGGCGTTTCTTGCCAAGGCTCATCGAGGGCCGAGGTTCCACCTCATGGTCCATGTCAGCCTCAAAGTCAAAAATCTCATCATTCGTGCTTGACATGTCCTGAGAACGAGTTGAGCAAGACATGAATGATAATGGATGATACAAGGCATGGGTGAGAAAGAATAACACGTAAATGCATTGAGGAATTGACAGGTTATGTTTTGAGATCAGAAAAATCTGACTTGTCCGGCGTACAGGCACAGACTAGTCCAGGGGACCGGACTTGTCCGTTCATGGACTGGACTAGTCCGATATTCATCCTCAAAAACCTAAACAACTAGAAAAATGGTGATTCCTAATGCACAACTAGCTTAGCATGAACGTAATACATCAAGGAGGCATGTACATAGTGAAATATGCTAGGCTATTTGATGAACAATGAAGAAATTTGGGATTTCTAGGGTTTGAGTGAAAATTACCAAGGAATTCGCTTGATTCTCGAAGAAGGAGGTGTTGAAGTCCGGACTTGTCTGAGAGCTTCAATCTTCGAGGGAGGAAGCTTGATTTCCACCCAAATGCGGAGCTTTTTTGGTGGAGGGGATGCAAAATCGCCTTGGG
The DNA here is from genome assembly GCA_036927565.1 of Tuctoria greenei. Lineage (NCBI taxonomy): Eukaryota > Viridiplantae > Streptophyta > Magnoliopsida > Poales > Poaceae > Tuctoria > Tuctoria greenei. Next base: position 62,577,189 of record JAYESD010000012.1, on the reverse strand, counting down.
AGCTCGAGCGCGAAGAGAGAGAACGCGTGAGGCAAGAGTGGAGGTGAAAGAATTAGGGTTTGGCGGCGGCTAGGGTTATGGACACAAAAAATTGGACAAGTCCGGAGACGACCGGACTAGTCCGAACTTTTCCAGAGGCTATATCGGACTAGTCCGTTGCCTACCGGACTAGTCCGGCCTAACCAGCAAACTAAGAACTAGTCTGCATGGGTGGACTAGTCCGGGTAACCACAAACTAGTCCGTGGTCACCAGGCAATAATTTCTTAGCCCATTCATATATATTTGAAGGTACAAATTTAGAAAATAGGGAGGCAAATCAAATCAAATAATCTTGATGAATATGATCAGTAAGCATACAACAATCAAGCAATGATCATAATTCACCAAAATCTAATAATTAACATAGCTTTTCAGAAGAAACTTGAGAGAGATGATTTCCACAATCCAATCAACATATTTTGAAGAATTCATACAGGTATGCAACATTTCAAGCCACACTCCGAGCATCAAGGATGTTTAGCTCATTTTGGAGTTCACAAAAACGCTTTTCATCAAGTGGCTTGGTGAATATGTCGGCCAATTGCTTTTGGATGTTGACATGGGAAATGGCTATATCTCCTTTCATGGAGTGGTTTCTCAAGAAGTGATGCCTTATCTATGTGTTTGGTTCTAGAGTGCTCAACGGGATTATGGGCAATTTTAATGGCACTCTCATTGTCACAAAGGAGTGGAATACGGTTCATATTGTAACCGTAATCCCTTAGAGTTTGTCGCATCCAAAGGAGTTGTGCACAAAAACTCCCGGCTGCAACATACTCTGCTTTGGCTGTGGATAAGGCAATGGAATTTTGTTTCTTAGAGGACCAAGAAACTAAAGATCTCCCTAGTAATTGACATGTACCAGAGGTACTTTTTCTATCTACTTTGCATCCGGCATAATCTGCATCGGAGTAACCAATGAGATTGAATTTTGAGCCTTTTGGGTACCAAATACCAAGGTTGGGTGTATGAACTAAATATCTCAAGATCCTTTTTACGATAGTCAAGTGACACTCCTTAGGATTGGCTTGAAACCTTGCACACAAACATACACTCGACATAATGTCTGGCCTAGATGCACATAAATAGAGTAGAGATCCAATCATGGAGCGATATACCTTTTGGTCGACGCTAGGTCCATCTTCATTGAGATCCAAGTGGCCATTTGTTGCCATGGGAATTTTTATAGGCTTTGCCTTGTCCATACCAAACTTCTTAAGTATGTCTTGCGTGTACTTGGTTTGGCTTATGAACATCCCTTCCTTTTATTTCCGCACCTGGAATCCCAAGAAGTACTTTAGCTCTCCCATCATGGACATCTCAAACCTATATGTCATGATTTTACTAAGTTCCTCACAAAAAGATGGGTTATTTGATCCAAAGATTATATCATCAACATAGATTTGACAGACAAAAAGATCAAAATTCTTTGTAAACAGTGTATAATCTACTTTGCCAATCTTAAAGCCATTTTCAATTAAGAAATCTCTAAGACACTCATACCAAGCTCTAGGAGCTTGTTTGAGGCCGTAGAGAGCCTTACGCAATTTAAATACGTGGTGGGGGAACTCTTCGTCTTCAAACCTGGGGGGTTACTCCACATACACCTCCTCCTTGATTGGTCCGTTGAGGAAGGCACTTTTCACATCCATTTGATAGAGCTTGAAATCATGGTGAGTACCATATGCATGTAATATTCTAATAGATTCATGTCTACCTACGGGAGCAAAGGTCTCATCGAAATCCAAACCTTCGACTTGTGAATACCCTTTGGCCACAAGTCGTACCTTGTTCCTTTTCACCACCCCGTGTTCATCTTGTTTGTTGCGGAAGACCCATTTGGTGCCAACAATGTTCGCATTGGGTCTTGCCACAAGTTCGCACACCTCGTTCCGCTTGAAGATGTTCAATTCTTCTGGCATTGCCACCACCCAGTCCGGATCTTTCAGTGCATCCTCAACCCTGCGCGGTTCCAAAAAGGATACAAACGAATAGTGCTCACAAAAGTTAGTTATGCGAGATCTAGTGGTTACTCCCCTTTAAATGTCACCAATGATATTGTCGATTGGGTGATCCCTTTGGACGCATTGGTGTACTCTTGGGTGTGGCACTTGAGGTGTTGTATCTTCATGATCATCTTCTTCTCCCCCTAAATGGTTGTCTTCGTTGATTTTCTTATTATCTTCGTATTATTGTGGTTGATCTTGTGTGGAAGCTCCCCCTTGATCGTTGACCTCCTCTTGTGGTTCATCTTCCTCATACACGTGTAGAGGTGACTCTTGTGGTCGAACTTCACCTAAGGCCGTTCTTTTCAATGCTTGACAAGAAGCTTCTTCTTTACCTAGCACACATGGATCAACTTGCTCCATTCGGGATTTATTTGTTTCATCGAACACTACATCACGTGCTACTTCAACAAGTCCAGAGGTGTTGTTGAAAACACGATAGGCGTAAGTGTTCGAATCATAACCAAGCAAGAAACTTTCATCAGACTTCGAAGCGAACTTTGAAGTCCTGGGCTTCTTGTTTAAAATATAACATGGAGAACCTAAAACTTGAAAATATGAAATATTAGGCTTGTTACCGGTAAGTAGCTCATAGGATGTCTTCTTGAGTAGTCGATGAAGATAAAGTCGATTTACGGCGTGGCAAGCGGTGTTAATTGCTTCCGCCCAAAATCGATCCGAGGTCTTGTACTCATCGAGCATTGTTCTTGCCATATCTATGAGAGTTCGGTTCTTTCTTTCGGCAACTCCGTTTTGTTGAGGAGAGTACAGAGCTGAAAACTGGTGCTTTATGCCTTCTTCATCAAGGTACTCCTCCACTTGTGTGTTCTTAAACTCCGTGACGTTGTTGCTTCGAATGTTCTTGATTGTCAATGAGAATTCGTTTTGAGCTCGCTTGAAGAACTTCTTGAGTATTCCTTGTGTTTCTGACTTATCATGCAAAAAGAAAACACAAGTGAAGCGAGAAAAATCATCAACAACTACTAAACCATATTTGTTACCGCCGATACTTATGTAGGCAATTGGACCAAATAAGTCCATGTGAAGTAGCTCGAGCGGTCTTGTTGTGGTCATGACGTTCTTGGAAGGGTGAGGTGCTCCAACTTGCTTCCCGACTTGGCACGCGCTACAAGGCCTGTCTTTCTCAAACACAACATCCTTTAAACCTCGAATGTGGTCGCCCTTGAGGAGTTTTTGAAGGTTCCTCATACCAACATGTGCAAGCCGTCTATGCCACAACCAATCCATGTTCGTTTTTGCCATAAAGCATGTGTCAAGTTCAGCTTTATTCTTGTTGAAGTCAACAAGATAGAGTTTTCCCTTTAACATACCCTTGAATGCAATAGAACCATCACTCCTCCTAGAAACGGTCACACCCTCGTTAGTGAACAAGCAGTTATAACCCTTGTCACATAATTGAGATATGGACAGCAGGTTATAATCCAAGGAATCAACATGTAATACATGAGAAAGTGTGTGCTTAGATGATATGGCAATTTTACTGGTATCGAGCACCTTCCCTTGACTATTATCTCCAAAATAGATGCCCTCATTTGGATCCTCATTCTCTTCATATTCAATGAACATTCTTCTTTTTCCAGTCATATGGTTGGTGTAGCTACTGTCTAACACCCATTTAGATCCACCAGGGGAATAGGCCTGCAAAAACAATTTATGCCTTGGTTTTAGGTACCCAAGCTTGCTTGGGTCCTCGGAGGTTAGTCACAAGAGATTTGGGCACCCACACATGAGACTTGGTGTTCACATGGCATGGACCAACATAATGAGCATAAAACCTTCCATAATTATTTCTCATTAAGACATACGAGGCATCGAAAGTATTGAAAGTAACATTTGTTGTTTATACGCAGGACTAGTTAGGGAGGCCGGACTTGTCCGGAGTACCAGAATTGTCCAGACCCTCACCAGACTAGTCCGGCGGTCATGCGTTTTGTACTTATTAATTTTTGATTTTCCATTTTGGAAGACTCCTCCCTTTACAAAGACATTGCTATCCCCGTTATTCTTATGGCTTCTAGCTTGTTGCTTTTCACCATGAGAGTATACAGTGCCATATTTGACATTTGGAGGTCTTGTGACCAAGTATGCATTACGTGCATATTTGATCTTCTCCTTGACAAATATGCCACTTTGGGCAGAATGCTTATCCTTTGTAGAGGTTGACTTGTCTTTCAAACTGGTGTCAACTTTATTACATGTACAAGTAGAAGCAACTTTAGTTTTAATGGGTTGAGAAGATGAACTTGAGGAGGATGAAGGGTCACCTTGCTTGAGTGACTCAACTTGCACTTCAAGGATCTTGTTAACCTTGATTAGGTTAGCAAGTTCTTCCTTGATTGCAGCATTTGAGTCATTTAACTCCAAGCAAGCTTCCTTTCTTGAAGCTAACTCAACCTCTAGTGACTTGCTTCTCTCATTTTCAAGCTCTAGAAGTTTGTCAAGTTTGACATGTTCCTCCTTTTGGGAGATAATCATGTCCTCTTGACGATGTATCAACCTCTCCTTCTCAACAAGTTGATCAAGTAAAAATTTCATTTTTGTGGCAGTTTTCCTCTCTAGTCCAATAAGCATATCCTCATTATCACTATTGATTTCATCATCGCTAGAATAGGAATACACGAAAGGGGGTTTGGTGTTTACCTTGCGTTTACCTTCCTTTGCCATGAGGCAAGTGCCATTTCCCATCCATGCGCCGAGTGTAGGGAAGAGAGTAGACTTCTTCGATGTCTTTTCGATGGCTATGCTAGCCATCTATTCTTCTTCGGATGATGAGGACTCATCATTTGAGTCCCACTTTTTCCCTATGTGCGCTTGTTCGGCTTGTTTCTTCTTCTTGAAGAATTTCTTGGGTTGAGGCTTGGCTTCTTTAGTCTTCTTCTTGTTCTCTTCATATGGGCAATCGACTATAAAGTGGATATACTCACCACAATTATAGCATGCCCGCCTCAACTTTGCTTTTGTTCTCTCCTTGTACTTTCCTTCACTTGATTTAGTGCCTTGTCTCTCTTCATTATTCTCTTGAATTTCTTCATGAACAATATCATGTCTTATTCATCTAATTCACTGCTCTCATCATCATCGTCTTCTTCTAGGTGATTTTCTCGAGCTTCTTTAGATAGGGGCTTGAGGGTGGACTTAAAAGCAACCCCTTTCTTCTTTGCCGAGGTGAGGTCGGCAATTTCCTTGACATGCTTTGCTTGTTTTTCCATCATCTCGAAGTTGATGATTTTTCCAAGTAATTCATCCGGAGTCATTTTCTTTTATCCTGGGCTTTCTCTAATCATTGAGCATAAGGTGACGTTGCGAGGCATGAAAGCGCTAAGGATGAGCTTCACCACATCATGGTCATTCCACTTCTTGCTTCCATAAGATCAAACCTTGTTGACAAGTGTCTTTAATCGGTTGTACATATCTTGAGGTGACTCGTCTTCTTCGATTGTGAATCTTCCAAATTTGCCTTCGATCATTTCGATCTTTGCTTCACGCACATGTCGGTCACCTTCATGTGCAGTTTGCAGTGTGTCCCATATCTCCTTAGCAATCTCGAGTCCATCCACCTTGGTGAACTCGTCCCGACTGAGCGAAGAGGTGATTACTGTCGCGGCTTGAGCATTTCGATGAATAGCCTGCTCTTGGCTTGGTATGAGCTCTTCGTTGTCGTCCAGGATATTGATTCTTGTGCACACAATATGCCATAGACTTGGATTGGGAGGGATTAGATGCATTTTCATATTTTGCCTCCACATTGAGTAATCACTTCCGTCAAAATGTGGGGCTTTTGCAAGTGGGATAGACAAATAATGATTATTGTTGGAATTGAGATGATCATAGTTGAAAGGATATTAGGAGTAGTCGGTGTGACTACTCCCCTTCTTTGTTTCTTCAATCTTCACTTTCCCTTTGGAAAGTGTCTTCTTTCTTAGGAGTGCCTTTAGTTCTAGCGTCTCCTCATCATCGTCCTCGAAGTCTTGAATGGCTTCGAGGATCTTCTCCACCTTTAGGTTCTTGTCATCATCAACCTTTTCTTGGTTGTTGCTCTTGTGGATGTCCTTCATGCCCGACATGATCTTCTTCGAGCGATTAGTCTCTTCCTTGAACAACCTGCTCTGATACCAATTGAATGTGGCCTAGAGGGGGGGTGAATAGGCCTTTTTGAAATTTGTCGGAACCTGCAACATTTAATCACCAGATCAAAACTTGAGATATCGGACTAGTCTAGTAAAGTGCGTACTAGTCTGCTGTGTACGGACTAGGTTGATCAAGTTTGACTTATTAAGTTTAATTCTAGGGTGTAGCAACGAAAATATACTTGTAGTTTATGTGTTGCAAGATTATGTACTAGTGTATATCACAAGTCAATCTTAAATTTGATATTTCAATGTAAAGTGAGCAAGATTAATTGAAACCCTAGATTGATATGATGTAAAGAACGATGAACACAAGCAAAAACACAAGAGATTTATCCCATGGTTCGGTTCCCACAGAGGCAACCTACATCCACATTGAGGAGTCCACAAAAGGACCGGGTCTTCTCCAACCCTACCCTCATCGGATCGCCACCAAGGCCAATCATCTTCCACTTATCACAAAGGGGTGAATAACCGAATTCAAAGGGGCCTTCTCACACATTGAGGGCTACCCTAGATTACAACACGAAATACCACTAAGAACACACTCAAATGATTACAATGAAATCATAGGAGTGTGTTAGAGAATTAAACCAAGAGCTCAATGAGTGTTGAACGTGTCTCTCCAATGATCTAGAGTGTATCCTCAAAGGATTGATCTTTGTTGCACTTAATTTCTTGAAGAGATGTGTTTTTGAGGCTCTTGGGAGGTGTGACGGTGCTAGGGTTCGAGAGAGATTCAAGTTGGGTCGTGCACCTCTATTTATATGGGGTTTCTAAAAGTGACCGTTAGGGTTTAGAAAGATCGGACTAGTCCGTGGTGGACACCTGACTAGTCTGGTGTGCTGTGTGTAGCAAACCCTAAGTGTTCCGAAATATCGAACTAGTCCGGCTAGGAGCGGACTTGTCCGATTTCGCTTCTGGAAATCTTCGGACTAGTCCGATGGACATCGGACTTGTCCGAACAGTGAAACCCTAAGCGGTTGTGAGGACAAGTCCGCACTTGGAGGACTTGTCTGATTTAGGTCAGAGAGTTTTTCAGACTAGTCCGTGCTAATATCGTACTTGTCCGATTTAGATCATAATGAATATCGGACTAGTCCGGAGGTGATCGGACTTGTCCCATTTGGTGTGACTTGTGAAGTGTTTTGAGGAATAGTCCACACTGGGGAGGACTAGTCCGATTCTAGTTAGAGAGATATCGGACTAGTCCGATGGTTATCGGACTTGTCCGATTTTGTGCAGAGAGGAAGAACGGACTAGTCCGGTGACATTCGAACTAGTCCGGTCCTGTATAACTTTGTGCAATGTGTGTGTTTAATTGTGATTGAGCTCTTGGGGTGTGTTTCCTTAACACACTCCATACACAATGATCTACTATTCTTCTTCCTTGAGCTCATTTCCACTTTGCTCCTCATTCTCCCTTCTTTTTGGCACTTTGCTTATTTTGCTATTAAGACCTGTACTCATCTCAATAAAGAGGTTAGGATCTCATTTTCTTGTCATAAATCATCCAAAACCCACAAGGGATTCCTAGATGAACTTTCATCTTTCATGATCCAATCCTTGTGCGGTCTTGGTTTTTTTCACTAAGTTCAATTTGGTGTTCCTCAATGTACGACTCAGCTATTGCGAGCTGTTGTAGTACACCAAAATGTGCACGGTGTACATTATTGTAATCTTGAACGATAAAAGTTTTCTTACCCACTTTGCCTCTCCCACGTAGTCTACACTCATGTATTGGTATAGGCACACCTATCGGTTTACCATCTTTGATGTAATCAGCACGACCCTCAATTACTTCTTCAGTGGTGTATCCTTCCATAATTGAACCCTCTGGGTGAGCACGGTTCCACACATAACCTTTTAATACTCATTAATATGTCTCCAACAAAAACATATGTTGTAAATATAGTGGCCACAATGCTTTTATCTGATAAACAAGATGTATGATTAGGTGTACTTGCATATCAAAAAAGGATGGTGGGAAACACATCTCAAGCTTGCACATAGTCTCGACGATGTATGTTTTCAGATAGTCTAAATATTCACGTGCTATCACCTTTTGCGATACTGCATTGAAGAAGTAACACAAACGTGTGATGACAACTTTTATATGCTCAGGTTTGATGACTCTTATTCTAGTGGAAAGGAACACTGTCATCATCATGTGACAGTCGTGAGAATTATAACCGAACAAAGACAAGTCTTTCATCGAGACTAGTTTGCGGATATTGGATGAGAAACTTGTGGGCACTTTGATCCTACGCAAGCATTCGCAAATTGCTTTTTTCTCTTCTAGCGCCAAGTTGTAGCTGGCTGGGGGAAGGTAATGCTTCTCGTTCGCCTTTTCTACTGGATGAAGCTCTGGTCTCAAATCAAGATTTACTAGGTCCATACGTGAATTTAATCCATCCTTTGTTTTCCTCGGCATGTCCAGCAAGGTCCCAATGATGCTATCAAATACATTCTTTGTAACATGCATCAAATCAATACTATGGCAAAATTCTAGATTCTTCCAATACGGAAGATACTTGAAAAAAATGATTGTTTCTTGAGAGCCATGTCAGTTGTATCACCCGAAGATGTACTTTTCTTTCTCTTGATTCCTTTACATTTTTTGCACTCCTCGAAAGCAATATGAATGTTCTTGACCATTTCGAACACTAGTTTTCCACTGTAAGGTTTTGGTGCAGTATCTTTTTCATTTTTGTTATCAAATTGTTCTTTCATCTTCCTATACTTGTGTGTATCTGTCAAGAACCATCGGTGTCTCATGTACACTGTCTTTCTGGATGAAGTGAGGTATAGAAATCTAGTTCTATCCAAGCACCTTACACAACCTTTCTTCCCTTTCATTAGTCCCGATAATGTAAACAGTCTGGGGTAATCATGCACGGTAACGAATATCATTGCTCTTAGCGTGAAATACTCCCGCTTGTACTCATCCCATGTACGTACCCCTTCATTCCACAATTTCACCATATTTTCCATTAAAGGTTCCAATAACACCTCAATTTTGATGCCGTGTTGTTTTGGACCTTGGATAAGAACAGATAACAAGATATATTTCCTTTTGTGACACAACCACGTCGGTAGGTTGTACATCGTTAAGACCACGGGCCATGTGCTGTGTATGCTCCTTTTTTCATCAAACGGATTCATTCCGTCTATACCTAAGGCAAACCTCACATTTCTGATTTCCTTTGCAAATTCTGGATACTGAATATCAAAATTTTTCCACTGCGTTGCATCACCAGGGTGTCGAATATGTTTTTCACTCTTCTTGCGTTGCACGGAATACCAACGCATAAGTTCAGCCTCCCTAGGTTTTGAGAACAAACGCTTCAAGCGATCAATTATCGGAAGGTACCACATCACCAAGGCAGGAATTTTTCTCTTATTCTTCCAGTCTGCATCGCAAGAAGTATCGTCATCGTCACCTTCAGGACCAATAATAAACATCTTATTCTTATGAGACTTTTTCATGTTGGTAACATACTGGTGATTGTAGTCCTTCTTATATCTACTGACACCACAAATAGGGTAGTTAGTTGCGAGCTCATGCTCTTTGCGATACAGAATACAATGGTTTACACAAGCGTGTATTTTTTTCACACCTAGTGCCATCGGGCAAAGAAGTTTCATCGCTTTATAAGTGCTTCTGAGCAGTTTATTTGGATTTGGAAGAATTTCTGTCATAAGATTCAAAAGATCAGAGAAACTAAAATCGGACCATCCGTGTGTGGCTTTCAACTTTAGTAGTTCTATGACCGCACGCAATGTAGTAAACTCTTTATCACAACCGTTTGATCCACCATATAAAAGCTCCAACGCCGCATTCTGCAATGTCTCCATTTTACTTAATCCTTTGGTTGCTCCCATAGAAGTCAATACATATGGTTCAATGTGACGCAACATCTCCTCACAATCGAACTCATGATCATCATCACCATCTTGATTGTCACTACCATCATCGATATGAACATTATCTTCATCTAAACCTCTCTCAACATATTTATCCACATCACGTGTATATAACTCACCATGCTCTGTCCATATTGTGTAGTTTTTTTGACCTCTTTTCACCAAATGAGATTGGATTACTATAGTATCTGTCCAAGCAATCTTATTATCGCAGTCGATACATGGACATAATATGTCATCTATCTTTTGCAACTTCGCATGTCTCTTGGATGCTTCAATAAAATTTGCAACATTATGAATATACATAGGATCTGGTCTTGGCATGTTATATATCCATGCTCGACGGTCCATGCTTCAATAACAGATTTTTTGTAAGATTTACAAAATTTGGCCACAAATATTCCCTAAAGGTCTTCTATAAAATGAATTTACAAACACATAACAAGTCTGTATCATATGAGTGAATATTGGTATCATTTAGGTCTGTTCATAAGGGTTCCAAGCAATTTTCAAGTATATATATGTACATATATAGCTAGTATATAACTATATATTGTTATATGCTCCTAGATTGAATTAAATAGGTGAAAAATAGCACAACATGCTTCATATTGCTAAAAACCAGAGCAATAACAGAGCAAGGAGAGAGCATCATTGGAGGAACAGAGACTTATCATAAGAGCCGAAGTGGCCATAATGGATTTTTTATTTTAGGCTTATTCATCGAAACATTTCATCAAACACGTGATGTGGGTTTATTCATCTTCAACCTTTAATCCATCAAATCTATTTCTTGTTCTGTAAAATTCATGGGTGAGCTCAAGGGAAGACTAAACTACATCTTTCATCCTTTAATCATTCAAATGTACTACAAATCTCAAGTTGTTGGGAGGGGGGGCTGGACACATATGCAAACACAACAAAACAAAACTGTGAAAAAAGAACAAATTAAAAACACGACATTGAAGAAGTCTCTTCTAACCTTTTCTCTTTTGGAAATCAATGATGAATGCCGAGTGCACGGTGGAAATTTTTGGCAGCCTGGCGGCGTTGATGGAAAATCTCCAGGGTTAGGTTTTATGCGGTGCCCGAGGGGTACCTTTATATAGGCATCGGTTTTCACAGGCGGTTCTAAACGAAACAACCGCGTGTGATAAAAATTAATAAAGTTCAGGTGGTTTTTTTTCAGGCGGTTTTTGAAAGTGCATCTAGGTCCCCGTGGGTTTTGGATGATTGATGACGACAATTAAGTCGCTAATGAGCTCAAGTGATCTTAGCACAGGTGTGGACTCGATCGGAGACACAAACCCTCAAAAAGGAAAAGGAAGGAAACGGAGTCAACTCGAAGCGTAGAAACTAGGGTTTCTAGCGTGTTGAGTTAGACTAGCCGTAGAAATAGGAGGGTGCGTGTGTAAAGTGCATTGAGATCAAGTTTGGGAGCTCAAAGTGGTTTAGAGGTCAAACCCCTTGAGAGAAAAGAGTGGATAAGTAGTCTGGCAGTAGGGCCGGACTAGTCCGTGCAGGTGGCCGGACTAGTCCGCCCCTGGCCGGCCAAGTCCGTATTCGGCCGGACCAGAAGGGTTTGACTGAGATCGGACTAGTCCGTTTGTGGCCGGACTAGTCCTGGTAGCAGTGAGTGGGTTTTGAGGACTAAGTCCCAAAACCACGGACTTGTCCGTTTAAGACCAGACCAAGAGGTCCTGAGTGAGAACGGACTAGTCCGCCCTTGGGGTCGGACTAGTCCGGGTTGGCGAGTTGAAGGTGCTTCTGTGACTAAGTCTGGGAGGACTGGACTAGTCCGCCCTCGGGGCCGGACTAGTCCGTGGTCCTCAGACTAGTCCGTTTTCACACGGAGCAAAAGGCTCTGTGTGAGATCGGACTAGTCCGGTGGTGACCGGACTAGTCCGTTGTTGAAGTGACCGTTTGAATTTGAAGTTTGGCGGTTAGTGTGACGATAGCGTGTCAGCTGTTGGGACCTGACAAGAGGTCAGTGGTCCCCTAGGCCGGACTAGTCCGCCCTTTTGCTGAGGTCAGCAGTTTGGGCTCGGGACCCCTATAAAAAGGGGACCCCCGGCCTCATTTCAAACAACTCTTGATACTCTCGAACCCTAGCACTGCCACAGCCAACTTGGAGCACTCCTAAGCCTCTTTCTTGCCTACTTTCTCTCTAAATCTAATTCTTGAGTGGATTAGGGTTTAGTGAGGTGGAGAAGAGGAAGAACATCGCGCTTGTGCTCCCGGTTTGATCTCTTGCACTCATTGAGTCTTTGTGTGCTATGCGTTGAGTATATTTTGTGGTGTTGATCACCTTTGTGGTGTGGGAGCCTCAGATTGTGAGAAGCCCCAACGAACTTGGTAATCACCCTTGTGATTAGTGGAAAACCAAGTTAGGCCCGTGTGGTAAACTTGGTGAGGGAAGGGTTGTTGAACCCGGTCCTTTGTGGACTCTTCAACGGGGACGTAGATTCCTTGTGTGGAATCAAACCTCGGGATAAAATCCTTGTGTCTTCGTGTTCTTCGCATTTACTTTATCGATTATTTCGTTCTAGGGTTGCTAGTCCTGTTTCGTACTTCATATTGCTAAACTTGTTGAAGCTTGACTCACTCTTGTGTTGGTAGTTGTTTAACTTGACTTAAACATATCTTCACCTGTAGCCTCGAGAAAATCCCCTAAAACTTGCTAGAAACATCTTTTAGGGTTCTTCACGCAGGCTGACCGGACTAGTTCGCCCCCAGACCGGACTAGTCCACCCCCTGTGATTTAATCTCGTTTTATTAAGTCATTTGCAGGTCAATTAGCCTATTCACCCCCCTCTAGGCAACTTTCAATTGGTATCAGAGCAGGACTCTCCACAAAGAGTCTAACAACTCGGAGAGATGGCCGGAGTGGTGAATGACGACGCATCGAGCAGCAACTACGAGGCAACCCGTGAGGAGACGCTGGCCTATCAAGATAAGCCAACGGACGATGAGGAGACTCGCCAACTCAAGGCGAAGCTCCGGGAGAAGCTAAACATCTCCAAGATCGATCCGTCGAACCAATCAAGTGGTAGTGGCAAAGTCAACTACAACTCACAAGGGTTCAACTATGAACTCCTTGCCGCCAACAACCACTACCTCTCCATCCCATTGGGGAAACCTCCCCAATTCATTGGAACAGATTACGGGATGTGGAAACACAATATGAAGATCCACCTCGTGTCACTCAACCCGGCGTTGTGGCAAATTGTCATGACCGGGGTGGAGATTCCGAAGGATGAGGACAACATCACTCAAGAACAAGCCATCTTCATCCACCGCAACGCTCAAGCTGCGGGTGTGATTATCTCATCTCTCTCAAGAGATGAGTTCAACCGCGTCGATGGCCTTTAGGTGGCCAAAGACATATGGAACACCCTCAAGATGGCGCATGAAGGAAATCGGGTTGTCAAGGAGGCCAAGATCGAGCTCATCGAAGGAGAGCTTGGGAGATTCGCCATCTTGGATGGTGAATCCCCCCAATACATGTACAACCGGTTGAAGGTACTTATCAACAAGAGCCGATCATATGGCTGCACCAAGTGGACCGACCACGAGGTGGTGAAGAGGATGATCCGGGCATTCATGCCTAGGAACGTCGCTCTTTGCTCCATGATTCGAGAAAGCCCGGGGTTCACTCAAATGACCCTGGAGGAGGTCCTTGGTAGGATCATCAACCATGAGATCATGGAGAAGGAGGCGCTCTTCTACAACGACCTTCAGAAGTTCACCGCCTCCAAGATAAAGAACGTTGCACTCAAGGCAACACCCTCTTCAAAGGAGCAAGAGGAAAGTGATGAGGAGAGCCTCGACACCGATGAGGAAGAGGCCTTCTTCATCAACAAATTCAAGAGAATGATGAGAAAGAAGAAAGGCGGACACAACTATGAAGGCAAGGGGAAGGAAAGAGCAAGGCCCAAATCAAAAAGGTCTTGCTACAATTGCGGCGAGTATGGGCACTTCATCGCTGATTGCCCACATGAAGAAGCGAAGAAGAAGAAGGAGGGCAAGCCTCAAGATAAGAAATTCTTCAAGAAGAAGAGGCCCTCCAGACAAGCCCACTTTGGGAAGGAGTGGGACTCTAACGATGAGTCCTCCTCCGAAGAAGAAGAGGAGAAGATGGCTACCATAGCCATCGGGAGGAGCTCCAAGGGAAGCAAGCTCTTCCCCAACCTCAACAACGACTACAAACCTACTTGCCTTATGGCAAGGGAGGGAAGGAGAAAGGTAACATCTCATCCCTCCTCCTCAACTTCCTCACAAGATGAATTTGATAGTGCTAGTGAGAATGAACACATGTTTAAGGACATAAGCAAAAGCACCTTGCGAAGGATGAAATTGCTTATGGATGAGATCTTTGAGAAGGAGGATCTCATCAATAGACAAGAGGACATGCTCATCATTGAGAAGGAGAGATGTCAAGAGCTTGATGAGCTCCTTGAGCTCAAAAGAGAGAAGAGCAAGGCATTGGAACACGAACTTGCTCTTTGCAAGAAAACGTGTTCAAGTCTTGAGGATAAGTCAATTGAGCTCAAGGATGAACTTGGAAACTTGTCAAAAGTTAACAAGATCCTTGAGACTCAAGTTGAGTCTCTTAAGAACAATGTAGCCTCTTCCTCCAAGAGCTCAACCCCCTCAAAGGCCTCATCCAATGCAACATCGCCTTGCAAGTGCTCTAATTTAATCCTTAAGCTTAAGGATGAACTCAACTTAGCGCAAGGCAAGCAAGCACCTAAGGGTGCTATCTTTGACAAGGAAAAGGTGGCGTATGCACGAAGTGCATACACCAACACAAGACCACGCCATGTCAAGGATGGTCTTGGCTATACCAGAGGTGGAAGGCATAACACCAAAACCTCCAAGTATGGCAAAGACATGATTGTCTTTGTTAAGTGGAGTTCATCCCCAACTAAAATTGAAAAGAACTCACCCTCTAGCAACAAATTGCCTAAATCTGAATTGCATCCTCTATTCCATGATTTTGATGCATCTTATGTGCTAAAGTGGAACAAACACGGCAAAGTGTTTGCTAGATATGTTGGGCCACTCCGCAAGAGCCCCAAGCCTTGCGTGTGGGTGCCCAAATGCCTAACTACTAACGTGAAAGGACCCAACTCCGCTTGGGTACCTAAAAGGAAGGCATAAACTTGTTTTGTAGGCTTACTCCTCCGATGGATCGAAATGGTTGTTGGATAGCGGATGTACCAACCACATGACCGGAGAGAGGAGCATGTTCATAGAGTATGAGGAGAATGAGGACCCAAGTGAAGGAATCTTCTTTGGGGACAATAGCCAAGGGAAAATCTTTGGCTCGGGTAAAATTGCTAGATCTTCATCACATACTCTATCAAATGTTTTGCATGTTGATTCCCTAGATTATAATCTCCTATCCATATCACAACTATGTGATAAAGGATATAAGTTTGTATTTACTAGTGAGGGTGTGAGCGTTATTAGAGAGGGTAATGACTCGATAGCCTTTAAGGGAGTGCTCAAGGGAAAGCTCTATCTTGTGGACTTCACCACGGATAAGGCTCAACTTGACACATGCTTAATGGTGAAATCCAACATGGGATGGATTTGGCATAGAAGGCTAGCCCATGTTGGAATGAGGAACCTTCAAAAGCTCCTTAAGGGAGAGCACGTTCGTGGTCTAAAGGATGTGGTATTTGAAAAGGATAGGCCATGTAGTGCATGCCAAGCGGGAAAGCAAGTAGGAGCTCAACACCCCTCTAAGAATGTCATGACGACAACTAGACCTTTGGAGTTACTCCATATGGATCTTTTTGGCCCCATTTCCTATATTAGCATTGGTGGCAACAAGTATAGTCTAGTCATCGTTGATGACTTTTCAAGATATACTTGGGTATTCTTCTTGCATGATGAAAGTGAAACCCCCGGTGTCCTCAAGAAATTTCTAAGGAGAGCTCAAAATGAGATCACCTTAAGGATAAAGGTTATAAGGAGTGACAATGGCACCGAATTCAAGAACATGCAAGTAGAAGAGTTCCTAGATGAGGAGGGCATCAAGCATGAGTTTTCCGCTGCCTATTCTCCACAACAAAATGGAATTGCCAAAAGAAAGAATAGGACGCTTATTGAGATGTCAAGGACGATGCTAGATGAGTACAAAACATCGGACCGGTTTTGGGTGGAAGCGGTTAACACCGCTTGCCATGCCGTAAACCGATTGTACCTTCATCGCCTCCTCAAGAAGACTCCTTATGAGCTTCTCGTTGGTAAGAAACCCAATGTTTCTTACTTTCGTGTCTTTGGTAGCAAGTGTTATATCCTCAACAAGAAGACTAGGACTTCGAAGTTTGCTTCAAAGTCCGATGAGGGTTTCTTGCTTGGATATCACTCAAACACTCATGCCTATCGTGTGTTCAACAAATCCTCCGGAATTGTTGAAGTAGCACGTGACGTGGTGTTTGACGAAACCAATGGCTCTCAAGTGGAGCAAGTTGATCAACATGCCCTTGATCAAGAGGAACCTCCACTAGAAGCTCTAAGGAGAATGGCACTTGGAGATGTTCGCCCACAAGAACCATCTCAAAGCTCAAGTGACCATCCTCTCTATGAAGTAGGTCAAACCCCCATTGGACAAGTTGGACATTCACTAGATGCTCCCCAAAGTGATAACGGGAGTGAAGATCAAGGGGGAGGCATGAATCAAGGGGGAGACCAAAGTGAGGAAGACGAAGCAAGTGATTCAAGAGTTCAACCTCCGCATCCTCGTGTTCATCAAAGTGTTCAACGGGATCATCCCGTTGACAACATTCTAGGAGATATCACAAAAGGAGTAACAACACGTTCACGTGTTGCAAACTTTTGTGAGCATTTCCCTTTTGTCTCATCCTTGGAACCACATAAGGTTGAAGATGCCTTAAGAGATCCGGATTGGGTAGTTGCCATGCAAGAGGAGCTCAATAACTTTGAAAGGAACAAGTTTTGGGAGCTTGTCAAGCGCCCACAAGCTAATGTTGTTGGAACCAAGTGGGTGTTTCGCAACAAACAAGATGAGCATGGCGTGGTAACTAGGAACAAGGCACGACTTCTGGCAAAAGGGTACTCACAAGTTGAAGGATTGGATTTTGATGAGACATTTGCCCCCGTAGCTAGGCTTGAGTCAATTCGGATATTGTTAGCCTTTGCTACTCATCATGATTTCAAGCTCTACCAAATGGATGTTAAGAGTGCATTCCTTAATGGTCCAATCAAGGAAGAAGTTTATGTAGAGCAACCTCCGGGGTTTGAAGACCAAGACTATCCTAACCATGTTTACAAATTGCGAATGGCTCTTTATGGCCTCAAGCAAGCTCCTAGAGCTTGGTATGAGTGCCTAAGAGACTTTCTAGTTGAAAATGGTTTTAGGATAGGCAAAGCGGATTATACCATTTTCACAAAGCACTTCAACGAGGATCTTTTTGTGTGCCAAATATATGTGGATGACATCATATTTGGTTCCACAAATAAGGTGTTTTGTGATGAGTTCTCCAAGATAATGACGGAGAGGTTTGAAATGTCCATGATGGGTGAGTTGAAGTTCTTTCTAGGATTTCAAGTAAAACAACTCAAAGAAGGGACATTCATAAGTCACACTAAGTAAACACAAGATATTCTAAGGAAGTTTGACATGGATAAGGCAAAACCCATCAAAACCCCTATGGGGACAAATGGACACCTAGACCTAAATGAGGACGGTCCAAGTGTGGATCAAAAATTATATAGGTCTATGATTGGTTCACTCCTCTATCTTTGTGCATCTAGGCCCGATATCATGCTAAGTGTGTGTATGTGTGCACGCTTTCAAGCAGCACCTAAGGCTTGTCATTTGACCGCCGTTAAAAGGATCTTGAGATATCTAGTACACACACCTACCCTAGGACTTTGGTACCCCATAGGATCCAAGTTTAATCTCATCGGATATTCTGATGCGGACTATGCGGGGTGCAAAGTTGATAGGAAGAGCACATCGGGTACATGTCAATTCTTAGGTCGATCTCTAGTGTCTTGGTCCTCCAAGAAGCAAAACTCTATTGCTCTCTCCACCGCCGAAGCGGAATATGTTGCAGCCGGAAGTTGTTGTGCACAACTTCTTTGGATGCGACAAACCCTTAGGGATTATGGGATTAACTTGCGCAACATTCCACTCTTGTGTGACAACGAGAGTGCCATCAAGATAGCCCATAATCCGGTGGAGCACTCTAGGACCAAACACATAGACATTCGACACCATTTCTTGCGAGATCACTCAATGAAGGGAGATATTGCGATTTCTCATGTGAGGACGGAACATCAACTTGCGGACATTTTCACCAAGCCTCTTGATGAAAAGCGTTTCTGTGAGCTAAGAAGTGAGCTCAACATTTTGGATTCTCGGAATGTGGCTTAAACCACATTCCTCATATATTTTGAGCTATATTTCGAAAAACTCCTCTCTATCTTGATTTCTCTTCAAAACTATTTGAGAAATCTATTTTCCTTAGAAAATGGTCATGTTTTGTCATATATTCCCTTATAATCTTGTCTATCATGTTTTTCATGCTATATTTGTCCAAAAGGACCTAGTTTAGTGGGCGAAATTCAAATATATTGTTTTTCTGCCCAGTAGGACCAGACTAGTCTGCCCCTGTGGACGGACAAGTCCGGGTCCAAACTAGTCCGCGGCTGGTCCGCACACCGGACTAGTCCGCCCTTCATCTGGACAAGTCCGGATCCGGACTAGTCTGGGTCTGGTCTGTAGACCGGACTAGTCCGGCCCCTCAACCGGACTAGTCCGACCCTTGGGGACTTAAACCCCCAGGCGGCCCAGACCCCTCCTCCCCTCTCTCACTTGACTCTCTCACTTCCACGCGCTAGCAACCGCCCCCCCATCGGCGATTTTGCGCTCCAACCACTAAATCTAGACTCCAATCCACGCATCGGAGTCTTTTGGAGCGAGGGATCACTTCCCCGCGCTCCACATTCGCGATCCATCTCCGATTTTGTCGATTCTAGTGGATTTGAGAAGGTATTCCCTCGTTCTTCAAAAACTAGCCCCATTCTTGATTCTTAAAGTTTTCGGTAGGAACACCTTCATTAATGTTGCTCCATATACCCTTGCGATCATAGCCTAGGAGTATTGCGCGCTGATTCGATGATTTTTCGATGAATCGATTAGGGTTAGGGTTCATTCTGCGCAACCCGGACTAGTCCGGTCCCTGGCGGACAAGTCCGGTTTGCACAGGGCAAACCCTACTTCTAGTCTTTTCTCGAGATCTTTTCCGCAATGCTCCCTCTCCTTGGACTCATACCTTCCTTTCTCTATGCTTTCCGCAGCATGTCGAACTCGGAGCGTTCCCCTCCTCGTCTCAACCCCGAGGGGCGAACCAAAGCTCAAATTGTCGAGGCAAGGACCAAGGCTGCGCTCATAGAGGCGCAACAGGCAAAGGAAGAGAGACGGTTGAAGGCACTCGAAGCCTCCAAAGTTGCCGCAAGCATCTACAACGAGGAAGAAGCCATAGCTCGAGCAACCGCAGAGTCCCTCAATGAGCTGCGGAAGAAGAAAAGGGAAGACAGGGAGGCTCACAACTCCAGGGCTACTGAGGCCAATGCCCCCAAGAGAAAGAAGCTCGTCACCATTGGCGAGAAAGCGAAGGGCAAGGAGCCAGCCCAAATGGAAGCTAAGCCTAGGGCGAGCGTGACCCTAAGAAGGGAAAGGCTCCGGCTCCTGTCGAGCCAAAGAAGAAGAAGCCAGCTGTCAAGATGTCAGCAAAGAAGGCAGCTGGAGGTGTTGTGATCAAGGAGAAAGGGAAGGCCACTTCCATTGGCCCCCTTGAGGTTCACACACCAGAAAGGAACCCCAACAGGCAGAAGGAGTTGTCTGCCAATGTGTTTCATGGAAAAGGGGCTGAAAAGGCCAGGAGGCTGAGGACCGAGAAGGTCTACAAATTTGAGAGGAGCATGGCAGATCCCAGGTTCTGGTGCGACTTTCATTGTGACTACTACCGGCTAGTCTATCAGCAGATGAAGAAGCCGGTAATAGAAGCTCAATGGGTTGACTGGGATTACATGGCCAAAAAGCAACACTCTGCTTTTGACGCTGTCATCGAAGCTGCTGAGCGCCATGACCTCAAGATGATCATGGGTTTCAATATGACTGGAACGTCGAAGTGATTCTGCAGTTCTACTCCACCATCTACTTCACCACCTTAGGTGAAAGAAGAATTATTTGGATGACACATGGTGAGCAGTACTCAGTCACTTTCGCAGAGTTCGCCAAGATTCTAGGGCTTGAGGCACACATGGATCATGAGATTATAATCTCTAACCTCAAGGCTGTGGACCGTGAAGAGCTAGCATATATGTATCCAAGTCACGTTCCATTTGATGCCGGTCTTGCCCACAACATCAAGCCCTTCTACAGCATTATGAACAGAATCCTCAGAAGGACGATAGCACCGAAGGACGGTGATGCTGGGGTAATTCAAGGGAACTTGAGGCACTTGCTACTTCTGGTTGATGGGGAAGAGAAGTTCAACCTCGTTGATTACATCTTCGACGATATCTTCAACATCTCGCATACCCCCAACCGTGCTTGCGGGTATGCCCCCTACATCATGTGCCTCATCGAGAAGGTGTCGGGCGTGACCTTCATCGAGGACGTGTTGCACCGCCCGCTTCGTCCTCAAAAGCCTCCGAATGTACCTGTTCCCCCTCGTCGCAAGAATGCAGATCCTCCATCTCGCCCCGTGGCACCTCCGTCTCCGCCTCCGCCTCAATCAATGAGTGCCTTCTTCAAATGCTTCAAGGCGATCTTCACTTCCTGCCGGAAGCAAGAGATCTGTGCTCAAAGGGCACACGAGCGCCAGGAAAAATATCTTAAGGCGGTGTGCGACAAGCTGGAGGTCCTGATGTCCTCTCCGGAGGTGAGTGATGGGGAGATCACTCCATTCCCCATCTTCATCGCCGATGAGCTCGCCCAGCTCCAAGAGGATGGAAGGTCCTCTCGGGCTGCTCCCTCGGCAAGGAACTCCGACGACGACGACGCCGACGATCATGAGGAAGACGTCGAAGATTCCGAGGCCACGGAGAGTTGAAGTGGAGAAGATGAGGACTAGTTCTTAGGTCTTAGTTTCCCCCCTTCTTTTCCTTTTTGGTGCCTTGATGCCAAAGGGGGAGAGTTAAGGCGGAGTTAATCTTTTGTGGGTGTGTTTGTGGTTTGTGGAATTGTTATGTAATATATTCATGCTCTTGGATGTTTACATATGTGCAAGACTTGTTAGTGTTGTTTAATATCAATATAATGCTCTTATTGTCAATCTTATGATTATATTGATGTTCTTTATGTCTTGTCACAATTGTTGAGCACGTCACGTAGGCACCCCACCATAACGTGCGTGGGTATGAAAGATATCCTCCACCTCTTTTACATGCTGCATACATTGAGGGGGAGTCATTGATACGCACACAAGTTATGAAAACCAAATTTAATACTCTTAATTGTCGAAGGACTTAATGTGTTGTCATCAATCACCAAAAAGGGGGAGATTGAAAGTGCATCTAGGTTCCCCGTGGGTTCTGGATGATTGATGACGACAATTAAGTCGCTAATGAGCTCAAGTGATCTTAGCACAGGTGTGGACTCGATCGGAGACGCAAACCCTCAAAAAGGAAAAGGAAGGAAACAGAGTCAACTCGAAGCTTAGAAACTAGGGTTTCTAGCGTGTTGAGTTAGACTAGCCGTAGAAATAGGAGGGTGCGTGTGTAAAGTGCATTGAGATCAAGTTTGGGTGCTCAAAGTGGTTTAGAGGTCAAACCCCTTAAGAGAAAAGAGTGGATAAGTAGTCTGGCAGTAGGGTCGGACTAGTCCGTGCAGGTGGCCCGACTAGTCCGCCCCTGGCCGGCCAAGTCCGTATTCGGCCGGACCAGAAGGGTCTGACTAAGATCGGACTAGTCCGTTTGTGGCCAGACTAGTCCTGGTAGCAGTGAGTGGGTTTTGGGGACTAAGTCCCAAAACCACGGAATTGTCCGTTTAAGACCGGACCAAGAGGTCCTGAGTGAGAACGGACTAGTCCGCCCTTGGGGCCGGACTAGTCCGGGTTGGCGAGTTGAAGGTGCTTCTGTGACTAAGTCTAGGAGGACCGGACTAGTCCGCCCTCGGGTCTGGACTAGTCCGTGGTCCTCAGACTAGTCTGTTTTCACACGGAGCAAAAGGCTCTGTGTGAGATCGGACAAGTCTGGTGGTGACCGGACTAGTCCGTTGTTGAAGTGACCATTTGAATTTGAAGTTTGGAGGTTAGTGTGACGATAGCGTGTCAGCTGTCGGGACCTGACAAGAGGTCAGTGGTCCCCTAGGCCGGACTAGTCCGGGCCTGAGGCCGGACTAGTCCGCCCTTTTGCTGAGGTCAGCAGTTTGGGCTCGGGACCCCTATAAAAAGGGGACCCCCGGCCTCATTTCAAACAACTCTTGAAACTCTCGAACCCTAGCGCCGTCACAGCCAACTTGGAGCACTCCTAAGCCTCTTTCTTGCCTACGTTCCCTCTAAAACTAATTCTTGTGTGGATTAGGGTTTAGTGAGGTGGAGAAGAGGAAGAACATCGCGCTTGTGCTCCCAGTTTGATCTCTTGCACTCATTGAGTCTTTGTGTGTTGTGCGTTGAGTATATTTTGTGGTGTTGATCACCTTTGTGGTGTGGGAGCCTCAGATTGTGAGAAGCCCCAACGAACATTGTAATCACCCTTGTGATTAGTGGAAAACCAAGTTAGGCCCGTGTGGTAAACTTGGTGAGGGAAGGGTTGTTGAACCCGGTCCTTTGTGGACTCCTCAACGGGGACGTAGATTCCTTGTGTGGAATCGAACCTCGGGATAAAATCCTTGTGTCTTCGTGTTCTTCGCATTTACTTTATCGATTATTTCGTTCTAGGGTTGCTAGTCTTGTTTCGTACTTCATATTGCTAAACTTGTTGAAGCTTGACTCACTCTCGTGTTGGTAGTTGTTTAACTTGACTTAAACATATCTTCACCTGTAGCCTCGAGAAAATCCCCTAAAACTTGCTAGAAACATCTTTTAGGGTTCTTCACGCAGGCTGACCGGACTAGTCCGCCCCCAGACCGGACTAGTCCGCCCCCTGTGATTTAATCTCGTTTTATTAAGTCATTTGCAGGTCAATTAGCCTATTCACCCCCCTCTAGGCAAATTTCAGTTTTTAACTGTTTCACAGACGGTTGGTACTTACCGACCGCTTGAGATATTTGCCCGAGCTTGTTCTTCAGTTTTATTTTCCCTTGCTTCTTTTTTATTTATATTCCAATATAAATACTCAAACATGTATAGATTCTGCAAATTGAGTCCAAATTTCATGATTCTTTCTTCTATATTTTTCAAAAATTGACATCTACCACCACTTGAACCAAATATTTTAAAACTTGTATAGCTGAAATTGTAATGTTTTGGTAAATATCAAAATAATTTATACTTACATATTATTCAGATTTGTGTATCTCCTAAAAAAAAGGATCCTTTATTGAAATTGGTTTGTATGAACATATTTGTATTATTTATACATTTATGAAAATTATTAATTTTTTTAAAGCATTCCAAC
Source organism: Tuctoria greenei (assembly GCA_036927565.1). Taxonomy (NCBI): domain Eukaryota; kingdom Viridiplantae; phylum Streptophyta; class Magnoliopsida; order Poales; family Poaceae; genus Tuctoria; species Tuctoria greenei. The sequence goes on along the minus strand of JAYESD010000012.1, from coordinate 62,553,463 downwards.
ATGTCAAAATTCAAATTATCCATCATTCTAACTAAATGCTCATATACATATGAGGCATTCATCAAATTTTGAACACACATTGATTAAAAAAAATTCAAAAAATCTGAAAAAATTCATAGAGGTTGGTATGATGACTAAAAATGTCCACTGAAAAAATAAATGAAAAAACCATTATATTCATCGAGATAGAAAAATGACAATTAGCAATTGTTATATGTTTTTTATGTTCTGACCAATTTCAAAGGCTTTATGAAGTGAAATTTAATGGTAACCTCAAATAATAAATCATATTACAAGAAAGTGGAATTTGGGCTTTTGAAAGGCCCCACATTTAATCAAGAATAATAATAAATGAAAAGAATATTTATTAAGAAGAAGAAAAATTCTTCTCAGGCGGTTGGTACTGAATAACCGCATGAGAAGATGGTTATCTCAGGACGGTGTTACTTACCTACCGCCTGAGATAATTGCATCTTCGCAGGCGGTTGGTAATTATCACCCGCCTGAGATACCATCTTCTCAGGCGATTGATACTTAAAATCTGCCTGAGAATATAGGCGTCTATATATACCTCTCGGTTGCGTTGGAAAAACCTAACACGCGGGAAATCACTTAGACGCCGTCATACTGCCAATATTTTGTTTGCCGCCAAGTCTTCGCCGCTCTTGTCGCCGAGCTTCGCCGTCACCGCCGAGCTTCGTCGTTGTTTGTTTGCTTCGCCCTCGCCACTTCCAGGTACGTCGAGGGAAGACCTTGCCGTCGCCGCTGAGCTTCACGATAAAGCCTTATCCCTTCGACCTTCCCTCCTCTGTCCCCGTGCCGCCTCCCTCCTTGGTTAGGATTCCCTGGTTAGGGTTCGTTGGTTAGGGCGCGTGCACAGATTTTGGTTTGTTAGTTAGGGCGCGCACACAGATTTTGGTTCATTGATTGCAAAGTAGTTGGGCCAAGTAATAGCACCTAATTATGTTTGGTTAGTTATACTACACCCTTCCCTGACCTGTCCAGCAAATTTAGCTTATACTCCACTTTGCTAATGTTATTTACTTGGATAATGATGGTTTAGTACATATCCGCTTGTCAACCAATTTCTAACAATTGATCAGAGTTTTGTAACTTAAGGAGATTTAAATGCCATTAGGTTTCTCAGAAAGCTTTTGAATTCTTATTTACTTTTGAAGCAATACAATTATTGGATAACAAGAGCTTAAAATTTTCTTGTGATAATTTAGAGGTTGCCCTTAAAAATTTAACAGTAGATGTAGTTAAAGTTTTAAGTAACACTACAGAAATTGTGTTTTGTTCAAATAAACATTATGCATCAAGATTCAAGAGACACGAGTTTAACAAATAGAAATGTTTTTATATAAGTCATTATAGATTTTCAGTCCTTTTTATATAAAAATAAACTCTATATTAATATTTGGTACAGGGCCTCGAATATAGCCAGCCCGGCCCTGCCTAAACTCTCTTACACCCTTTACGGAATACCAACGAATGTTAAGCACAAATCTTTAGTTGTCTAATACAAACCTATGTTTTTTTTTGGTTTTTAAACCCATAGCTATTGCAAACAATCCCTTTCATTTTTAATTATGTTGGTCTTAACCCCCCCTGTGCTTCTGCACCTCCCTGGACATGAAGTCGATCCAGCGATAAGATCACAACGATCATCGTCTTGATCCATTACTTCCACCATCATGTCCCCACATAAGTGATTAATAATAAATCTAAATCGCTCTCCTGATGATAAGTGCTTCCATTCTCCCAAACACCATTTTCTTGCTTGCCTTCTCCACCATGTTTCCTTGGATAGGGTTCCCTAGTTAGGGCTCGACATTTTCAATTCCTTTGAACAGTTTCTTGAAATTTTTAGATACTCTAACTGCATCGGATTAACAGATTGGTTTGTCCAAACCAAATTGTGTATCAAGTAGTAGGAGTAGCTGATTAATCAGTTGAATAAAGGTAGTTCTTCATTACTAGTTTGATCATACTTTATGAGCTAACACATCGATCGATATTGATAAATTGTTTGACACGCACAAGTGGTTGATGGTTCTGCGCGACACTTCATGTAGAGCTAATATGCCATTCATTATATTTTTTGTCTTATTAGTTCTAGCATGGAAAGCCCTAAGAAGACTGGTGCTGGTAGTAACAATAAAGAAGACAACATGAAGTTTACTGACTCAGTTCATGCTCCTTTCACAGTCCATCGGATCCTTTTCCTAATATAAAAATTAAAAAGACATCAGAGGATCACGACCCGGAATATGATCCTGACAACGAGGTATGGATCATGAATCTTAACTTCAGCAGTTCAAGTTAATGTTGTTTATCAATTATACGAAGTCTTATAATTATTTTCTACCTAGTTTAATCGCGAAGACAACGAGGTGACTTCAGCTCCTAAAATCGAAGAAGGTTCTCCAATGGATGAATCCTCAGCTTCACTCAAGTGGAAACGAGGGCAACGAGGTCCCAATAAGGGTCCATTGGACTGCATCATGTACATAACAAGGGTCGGTCCAGGTGGGCTTCCCTAAGAACCACTGGATTCAGTTACCAAGTTTCGAAATGCATGCAGTTTTCTTATTAGGGAGCTCGTGCCGATCACAATCGAGAAATTGGAAAGAATTACTTGAGGAGACCAAGAATGAGTTGTGGAAAAGGATAAAGAAACAATTCAAGTTCCCGAGAGGGACATAAGAAGCTGTAAAGAAAGCAGCATTGGTCTCTTGCGGCAAGAAGTTTCGTGGCTGGAAGAGTGAAATGAATGCTTATGTTAAGGCCGATAAGGTCCCTAGCCCAAGGAAGATGGGAAAAATCACACAAGCTCAATGGAAAGAGTTTGTTTGTCAAAAGACCACACCTGATGCTAAAGCTCTAAGTGCAACTAAGTAAGAGCTTGCCAAAGAGAAGAAATACCATCATCGCTTGGGATTTGCTGGATATGCCCCCAAAGTCTAGAAATGGAATAAGATATTAGACGAAATTACTAGTAAGGGCAATCCTCACCCGTTACAAGGCTACGATGAGAGAACTTGGATGTGGGTCTTTGCTCGGTCAGGTTTGCCAGCGAGGGCAAACTTGAAAAGCCCGACTCTGTGAATAAAGTAGAGGAAAAAATGAAAGAAGTAATTGAAAAGCAACAGAAGGGTCTCTTCAAGCCGAAGAGGGAGAATGACTAACTTACCGCTATCTTAGGAAACCCTGAACACAGTGGATGGGTTCGAGCAGTCTCTTCTGAAATGTCTTGGCTAGATGGTTTCCCTAAGGATAAAGACACATATAGAAGACATGAGAAGTTTAAGAAAACACTTGATGAAATGATTGCTCAAAAGGTCAAAGAAATTGTGCAAGAAATAATGGAACAACATAGACAATCGGGACAATTAGTGGCATCAAGTACTGTGATGGTTCCCGTGCCAAAGGAGCAATTGGTATCTCCAACTGCCTACCCTGGCAGCGTTGGTCTATGCCAGGCTCAGGTTCAACCCATAAGTTTGCTATCGATGATATTGCTAACGACAAATATTGTCGTAATCTTGTCCCGATCGGCAGAGCAGGGAACAAAACTAAACAGGTTGCCACTGCTATGGCAAAGCCTGATCGTGACTTCAACGGGAATCCACTTCCGTTGTATTATGTTATGGTGCAAGTTCTTCAGATCATTGATAATGATTATGAAGATTATGAAATAGACCACATCACACATGAGGGGATCGTGACTCTGGGGCAGACTGTCAACCAATTAATCCATTGGCACCGACGCGATATCGTGTTGGACGATGAGCCAATTTCTAGCCCCATCGCATCTCAAAATACTGCAACGACATCTTCTAAGGTGAAAGTCCAGAAGATACACTCCCAGTCCAGGAAGATCCACTCCCCCTATGACTCAGCAAGGATGATAGTAACGTTGCTAGTAAAGATATACAAGAGCAACAAGTTGGACAACAACTTCAAGCAGTACCAGAGCAAGCTGTTGCTAGTAAAGAGCAACCAGTTGAGCAACAGCTTGAAGTAGTACTAGAGCCAGCTGCTGGGAGTAAAGAGCAATCAGTTGAACAACAGGTTCAACAACAAGCCAGTGTCCAACTTCCGACGACTACTCCTCGATTATCAGTGCCTATCAAAGTTAGCTCCTACGAAATTAAGAAACCTTCATTAGAACTGTCAATGTATTTGGAAACTATGAAGGAAAATATTAGAAAATCGAGTGCATCTCGTTCTTCTTATGAGCCAACATTAGAAGATATCGAGGAGTGAGAAGAAGACGGTGTCATGTATAATCGGCGAATGGCTTTAGTTAAACCAGGAGTTCCAATATACAAGCTTGATGATGTTACTTCTGAATTTGAGAATGGGAAGCCGTTCATGACATCCGTACAATTTAGCAAACAACCTGCCCCGCTCAAAAGAATGCATGAGTGTTACATCCTTGCCAGCACAAAATATGATCTTTCTTGCGTCACATTTCGTATTCCAAAAGATGCATTCTGGAGCACTGGAGCAGATAAACGAGTCATTTTATTTGAAGAGCTGCATACCCTTTTCCATTGGGGCATGCTCGAAATCAACCTGCTACTCGTCTGGTGCTTGTAAGTGCCTCTAATATTTTGCATTTGCTTTTCTTACTACACGCATACACATTTCATGAGATTATAACAATTATGGACTTCTTCAATAGGACGCAATACATGGATAATGAAAAGATGAAACACAAGACAGGTATCCTTGACCCTACATGGATTGCAAAGACGCTATTCGACGTCAAGGCGAATCGAGACTCAACACAGTTCAAGCACATGAAAAAAAAAGAATTTGATAAAGCAATAGCAAAACTTAAGAAGGATAGAAGGACAGAAGTTGCAGCTTACATAGGACATGCAATGTTTAACTTTGTCAAAATGGCAAGGACCATTTAAAGGCTTCCTACCACTTCGAGTAAGTTAGACACATGACATTGAATATTGCTAATTGTTAACACGTGTGTTTGTATTTGCAGTAATCACTACATAATGATCTTCATCAAGCCAACACAGGGTTTGGAAACAGTCTTGGACTCGACCGATTACCCACCAGATCGTTATAAAGATTTCCTTTCCATTTTGAAACTGTACGTCTATTCAATAATTTTAATTTACACACATTTAGAATGTGTTGACAAGTTTTACATGACATTTCTTGTATTAATGTGCTTGGTGGTTTTACACGGAACAACTTGGCGGTGAGAGACCTTCTAATACGAATGCATTGGACATTAAAACATATTATGCTTGTCCAAAGCAGCCTGCTGGGAGTGTCTTATGTGGGTTTTATGTATTCGAGCATCTTCGGACCGCCAGCGAATATAGAGTGAATCGTGAGGATGTAAGTTATCATTAATGTCGATATCTTATTTTCTTACTTTTGAGTTTCATTTTCATTGTAACTAGCATAGTTTAATACTTATATTCTCTGCTGTTCAATATTACCAGAAACATTATTTTTATATTTTGATTCCAACTTCAAAGTTCAATTGCTCATAGTACAACTGCTCCAAAAATACCAAATAAATTCATGTATACTCTCACTTTGATCTATACTTTGAGATTGTTCAAACCAACACATTCTAAACCTTGTTATGTGTTTCATTGCAGCACACAAAAAATGTGAACGAAGAATGGTCGGTTTGTAGAAGTATTCCTGGTTGAGGAGCCGACAAGTTTGCTGCTGAACTGTGTCAATTCATGTGTCATGAAATTTTGCACAAAAGAGGGGAGTTATTTGATGAGAATTGTGCAATAGCTGATGTGCCAGAACTTTGCGACTATGGCAATAGAAACAATTTTTAGTGAAAACTTGTAATTTATGAGATGAATTGTATGTGTAACTTATAAATATGTATATTGTTTTAGTGAAATTGACTTATGTGAGATGACTTGTGCGATGATATTGTTGACTTCTGTGATGATATTGTTGACTTATGTGATTATATTGAATTGACCTGGAAATTAGAAATAACAGCAGCTAGTACTGCATAGGTTATACCTTATCACAGGCGGTTATTTACCAATGGCTAGACCTGTTTGTGAAAAACAATTATCACATGCAGCTAGATATAGGTAAAGAACCATCTGTGATAATCTAATTATCACAAGCGGTTACTGTTATTGTACAAACCAGCTTCTATAAACTATCTTCACAGGCGGCTTGATGTAGGTCAAGATCCGCCTGTGATAACATAATTATCACAGGCGGTTATATGTTGCACAACCCTCCTGTGATAACATATCTTCACAGGCGGCTAGCCTAAGTAAAGAACCGCCTGTGATAATGTGTCTTCACAGGTGGTTTCCCTTCTCCGCCTGTGAAATTGCAGGTTATCACAGGCTCTTCGTTTCAGGTGGTTTTAAAAACCGCGTGTGATATCAGGTTTGGAGCCGCCTGCGATGAGGCTTATTGTAGCAATAATTGTTGTGTTCGTTACAAACATTTATGGACTTCACCCTTATGTTGTACTGATAGTTTCTACTACGGCATGTGATGTGTAGAAGATGAGAATGAGAAAGCGCAGATTCATTCATTGTCTTGGGAGGTACATATATGCACACAAGTGCAACCGAGTCACTCTGAAATATAGATAACGTGGGATTTATAGACCGTACCAAACGGACTAACAGACTACACGATCCCAGGCAACAGACTCGTACAAGATAGACTCAGTCGTACACGTTAACACCCCCCTCAGTTAGTGTGTTACTGCTGTTGACGCCCAAACTGGTGCAGAATGATCTAAACAGTGTAGAAGGAAGTCTCTTAGTCATAATATCCGCAAACTGAAGAGAGCTTGGAACGTGTTGTACCCGAAGCTCACCAACAACAAACTTTTCTCGTACAAAGTGGATGTCCAACTCGATGTGCTTCGTCCGTCGGTGATGAACAGGATTTTCTGACATATATATTGTCGAGATATTATCACAATATACCAAGGTTTCTTTGGGGATAGGAACGTGCAATTCGCGTAAAAGATTACGTATCCAGCAGCACTCCGCGGTGACGTTGGCAATGTACCTGTACTCAGCTTCTGCGCTGGATCATGAGACAGTCGGTTGACATTTAGATGACCAAGAGACTTGAGACCGTCCGAGAAAGTAGCCGGAAGTTGATCGTCTGGTATCTGGGCAGCCTACCCAATCAGCATCAGAGTAGGCAATGAGATCATGAGATGAAGATCCACTGATGTTAATTCCATGATGTATAGTGCCTTTGATATATCGTAGAATACGCTTGATAAGAGTCCAATGAATATCACATGGAGACTGCATATGCAGAGAAACTTGATTTACAGCGTATGCTAGATCTAGATGTGTAAGTGTCAAATATTGCAAAGCGCCAACGATGCTGCGATAAAATGATGGTTCTTGTAACAATTTACCCTCTGCAATAGATCTCTTTGGTTTTGTATGTGTTGGCCTCATTACAGCTACACATTCCAACCCTGTCGAGAATGTCAACTGCGCACTGCTTTTGAGAGAGGAAAAAACCAGAGCTGTTACGGCTCACTTGAATGCCGAGAAAGAAACCTAAGGGACCAATATCTTTAACGCAAAGGAAGCCTGAAGCTGCTTGACAATATTCTGCAGTAAATCCTCTTTAGAAGAAGTTATGATAATGTCATCTACGTAAAGTAGTAGATAGGCCAAATCCTTGCCATTTTTGTAAACAAAAAGAGATGTGTCAGCCACCGATGATATACAACCAATATGTCGTAGATGAGTAGATATAGGATCAAACCAGGCGCGTGGTGCCTGTTGTAGACCGTACAATGATTTTGACAGTCTACAAACATGATCTGAATGTTGAGAATCAATGAAGCCAGCTGGTTGAAAACAATATACTTGCTCCTTCAAATGCCCATGCAAGAGGGCATTTTTAACATCCAACTGATGAACGATCTAGTTGTGTGAAGCTGCTAGTTGCAAGACAATTCGGATAGAAGCAGGTTTGATGACAGGTGAAAAAGTTTTAACGAAATCAATACCTTGTCTTTGATGAAAGCCACGAACTACCCATCGTGCTTTGCGGCGATCGAGTGTACCATCTGACTTCATTTTGTTGCGAAAAACCCATTTACACGAGATAATATGAGCACCAGGTGGTTTTGGCACTAAGGTCCACGTTCTGTTTGACTGCAAAGTGCTATATTCTTCTTTCATTGCTTGACGCCACAACGGGTCATGAAATGTTGCACGGACTGATTTTGGAACATCCAGTTCCTCAGCGATGCATGCATATTTCGGGTTTGGTTTAAGAATTCCGGCTTGCAGGCGAGTGACCATTGGATGGTTGTTAACTGGCGCTGGTGGGGCAGGGTAAGGTTCTGGTGCAGGTGCATGCTGGTTAGTGGACAGCTCAGAAGCAGGTAAATGCGAGCCTGTAGGAGTCTGGGGATTTGGTGCATGTGGATCGACGTGCACAGTGTCATGCATTTTCTGTTGTGGTGCTGCTGTGTTAATCCATGGCGGGGGGTTATGGCCTGGTAAAATAATGGAAACAATTTCTTGTGGCTCAGAGAGCCGAATAGGTGTTGTGGTGGGGAGGACTGTGTAAGCTCTTTAAATGGAAAGGTGCGTTCTTCAAAGGAGACGTGCCATGACGTATACACCGTCTGGTAGCTGGGTCATAGCATCTGTATCCTTTTGTATGTAACACCCCAGCCACTACGGGCCTGATAGTCATTACTTATGGCAGCTCAATAGGATCACAGACTAGCCCCACATACCAACACTAGTCTTTTCTGCACATTTTATCCTCACTCGCGCGCACCCAGAAAACTTTCCGGTTGGTCACCCATTCACAAATTGCTCCGGGCCAAGCACGCTTAACCTCAAAGTTAGTTGCATGTGGGCTTCCAAAAAAGAAGGTATACCATGGTGGTATGAGTATTCTATCAATCCTATTAAGCCTTGAGCCAGAATGTCACAATCCACCCCCCTTAGAAGACCGATGTCCTCGCCGGTCAACTCCCAAGACAGGAACGTCCCCTCTTGGCCACGTCAATACGTTTATTACTAGAATATGCACCATACCGTGTCCCTCCTAGAGGACTCACACGTCATGCGTACGTACCCACGTCCCCGACCCTTATGCACCCATGAAACTGCAAGGGTCGGCTCTGATACCATTATGTAACACCCGAGCCACTACGGGCCTTGCAGTCGTTACTTCTGGCAGCTCGATAGGATCACAAACTAGCCCCACAGACCAGAACTAGTCCTTTCTACACATTTTGTCCTCACTCGTGGGAACCTAGAAAAACATCTCGGTCGGTCACCCATCCACAATTGCTCCGGGCCAAGCACGCTTAACCTCTGAGTTCTCTGCAGGTGGGCTTCCAAAAAAGAGGGTTTATCTTGGTGGTATGTGTATTCTATCAATCCTATTAATCCTTGAACCAGAATGTCACATTGTATGAGGAGGGTATCCCAGAAAAATATATGGCAGGGAGCTTGGAGAGAGCTTGTGAACATATCCTTGGGCTATGAGGGTAGCAGAGACAGTCAAATACCCTCTGAAAGTGCATCTAAGAATCCCTTGTAGGTTTTGGATGATTTATGACAAGCAAATGAGATCCTAACCACTTTTTTGAGATGAGCACAGGTTTTAATAGCAAAATAAGCAAAGTGCCGAAAAGAAGGGAGAATGAGGAGCAAAGTGGAAATGAGCTCAAGGGAGAAGAATAGTACATCATTGTGTATGGTGTGTGTTAAGGAAACACACCCCAAGAGCTCAATCACAAAAAACACACACATTGCACAAAGTTATACAGGACCGGACTATTCCGACTGACACCGGACTAGTCTGATATCCCTTCTGCAAAAGATCGGACAAGTCCGATATCTCTGTGACAAGAATTGGACTAGTCCTCCCCAATGCGGACTAGTCCTCAAAACACTTCACAAGTCACACAAAATCGGACAAGTCCGATCACCACCGGACTAAAACGATATTCATTCTGATCTAAATCGGACAAGTCTGATATTAGCACGAACTAGTCCAAAAAACTCTCTGACCTAAATCGGACAAGTCCTCCAAGTGCGGATTTGTCCTCATAACCACTTAGGGTTTCACTGTGCGGACAAGTATGATATCCATCGGACTAGTCCGAAGATTTCCAGAACCGAAATCGGACAAGTCCACTCCTAGCCGGACTAGTCCGATATTTCACGACACTTAGGGTTTGCTACACACAGCACACTGGACTAGTCCGGTGTCCACCACGGACTAGTCCGATCTTTCTAAACCCTAATGGTCACTTTTAGAAACGCCATATAAATATAGGTGCACGGCCCAACTTGAATCTCTCTCGAACTCTAGCGCCGTCACACCTCCCAAGAGCCTCAAAAACACATCTCTCCACGAAATTAAGTGCAACAAAGATCAATCCTTCGAGGATACACTAAAGATCATTGGAGAGACACGTTCAACACTCATTGAGCTCTTGGTTTGATTCTCTAACAAACTCTTGTGATTTCATTGTAATCTTTTGAGTGTGTTCTTGGCGGTATTTTGTGTTGTAAATAGGGGAGTCCTTGACGTGTGAGAAGGCCCCTTTGAATTCGGTTATTCACCCATTTTTGATAAGTGGAAGAGGATTGGCCTTCGTGGCGATCCGATGAGGGTAGGGTTGGAGAAGACTCGGTCCTTTAGTGGACTCCTCAACGTGGATGTAGGTTGCCTCTGTGGGAGCCGAACCACGGGATAAATCACTTGTGTCTTGCTTTGTGTTCATTGTTCTTATTCATTACAACAATATAGAGTTTTAATCAATATTGCTTACTTTACATTGAATCACTAAGTATAAGATTGAATTGTAATATATCCTAGTACATCATCTTGCAACACTTAAATTAACTGTATATTTCCGCTGCGTACATCGTAGAATCAAAGTAATCGATCAAACTTAATCAATCTGGTCGGTACACACTGGACTAGTCCGCACTTTACCGGACTAGTCCAATATCTCAAGTTTTGATCTGGTGATTAAGTGTTGCAGGTTCCGACAAATTTCAAAAAGTCCTATTCACCCCCCTCTAGGCCACATTCAATTTTTTATCAGAGCAGGTTCTTCAAGAAAGAGAATAATCGCTTGAAGAAGATCATGTCGGATATGAAGGACATCCACAAGAGCAACAACCAAGAAAAGGTCGATGATGACAAGAACCTTAAGGTGGAGAAGCTCCTCGAAGCCATTCAAGACTTCGAGGACGACGATGAGGAGACGCTAGAACTAAAGGCGCTCCTAAGAAAGAAGACACTTTCCAAAGGGAAAGTGAAAATTGAAGAAAAAAAGAAGGGGACTAGTCACACCGACTACTCCCGATATCCTTTCAACTATGATCGTCTCAATTGAAACAATAATCATTATTTGTCTATCCCACCTGGAAAAGCCCCACATTTTTACGGAAGTGATTACTCAATGTGGAGGCAAAATATGAAAATGTATCTAATCTCTCTCAATCCAAGTCTATGGCATATTGTGTGCGCAGGAATAGATATCCCGGACGACGATGAAGAACTCAAACCAAGCCAAGAGCAAGCAACTTACCGAAATGCTCAAGCTGCGACAGTAATCAACTCTTCGCTCAGTCAGGACGAGTTCACCAAGGTGGATGGACTCGAGATTGCTAAGGAGATATGGGACACACTGCAAACTGCACATGAAGGTGACCGACATGTGCGTGAAGCAAAGATCGAAATGGTCGAAGGCGAATTAGGAAGATTCACAATCGAAGAAGACGAGTCACCTCAAGATATGTACAACCGATTAAAGACACTCGTCAACAAGGTTCGATCTTATGGAAGCATGAAGTGGAATGACCACGAGGTGGTGAAGCTCATCCTTAGAGCTTTCATGCCTCACAACGTCACCTTATGCTCAATGATTAGAGAAAGCCCCGTATATAAGAAAATGACTGCGGATGAATTACTTGGAAAAATCATCAATTTTGAGATGACGGAAAAACAAGCAAAGCATGTCAAAGAAATTGCCGACCTCACCTCAGCAAAGAAGAAAGGGTTGCTTTGAAGTCCACCCTCAAGCCCCTATCTAAAGAAGCTCGAGAAACTCAGCTAGAAGAAGACGGTGATGATGAGAGCAGTGAATTAGATGAAGAAGACATGATATTGTTCATGAAGAAATTCAAGAGAATAATGAAGAAGAGACAAGGCACTAAATCAAGCAAAGCAAAGTACAAGGTGAGAACAAAAGCAAAGTTGAGGCGGGCATGCTATAATTGTGGTGAGTATAGCCACTTTATAGCTGATTGCCTATATGAAGAAAACAAGAGGAAGACTAAAGAAGCCAAGCCTCAACCCAAGAAATTATTTAAGATGAAGAAACAAGCCGAACAAGCGCACATAGGGAAAGAGTGGGACTCAAATGATGAGTCATCATCATCCGAAGAAGAAGAGATTGCTAGCATAGCCATCCAAATGACATCCAAGAAGTCTACTCTCTTCCCTACACTCGGCGCATGGAAGGGAAATGGCACTTGCCTCATGGCAAAGGAAGGTAAACGCAAGGTAAACACCAAATCCCCTTCCGTGCATTCCTATTCTAGCGATGATGAAATCAATAGTTATAATGAGGATATGCTTATTGGACTGGACAGGAAAACTGCCACAAAAATTAAATTTTTACTTGATCAACTTGTTGAGAAGGAGAGGTTGATATATCGTCAAGAGGACATGATTATCTCCCAAAAGGAGGAACATGTCGAACTTGAAAACTTCTAGAGCTTGAAAAGGAGCGAAGCAAGTCACTAGAGGTTGAGTTAGCTTCAAGCAAGGAAGCTTGCTTGGAGTTAAACGACTCAAATGCTGCAATCAAGGAAGAACTTGCTAACCTAATCATGGTTAACAAGATCCTTGAAGTGCAAGTTGAGTCACTCAAGCAAGGTGACCCTTCATCCTCCTCAAGTTCATCTTCTCAACCCATTAAAACTGAAGTTGCTTCTACTTGTACATGTAATAAAGTTGACACCAGTTTGAAAGACAAGCCAACCTCTACAAAGGATAAGCATCCTGCCCAAAGTGGCATATTTGACAAGGAGAAGATCAAATATGCACGTAGTGCATACTTGGTCACAAGACCTCCAAATGTCAAATATGGCATTGGTTACTCTCATGGTGAAAAGCAACAAGCTAGAAGCCATAAGAATAACAGGGATAGCAATGTCTTTGTAAAGGGAGGAGTCTTCCAAACTGGAAAATCAAAAATTAATAAGTACAAAACGCATGACCGCTGGACTAGTCCGGTGAGGGTCCGGACAAGTCTGGTACTCCAGACAAGTCCGGCCTCCCAGACTAGTCCTGCATATAAACAACAAAAGTTACTTTTCAATACTTTCGATGCCTCATATGTCTTAATGAGAAATAATTATGGAAAGGTTTATTCTCATTATGTTGGGCCACGCCATGGGAACACCAAGTCTCATGTGTGGGTGCCCAAATATCTTGTGACTAACGTCCGAGGACCCAATCAAGCTTGGGTACCTAAAACCAAGGCATAAATTGTTTTTGCAGGCCTATTCCTCTGGTGGATCTAAATGTGTGTTAGACAGTGGCTGCACCAACCATATGACCGGAGAAAGAAGAATGTCCGTTGAATATGAAGAGAATGAGGATCCAAATGAGGGCATCTTTTTTGGAGATAATAGTCAAGGGAAGGTGCTCGGTACCGGTAAAATTGCCATATCATCTAAGCACACTTTCTCATGTATTACATGTTGATTCCTTGGATTATAACCTTCTGTCCATATCTCAATTATGTGACAAGGGTTATAATTGCTTGTTCACTAACGAGGGTGTGATCGTTTCTAGGAGGAGTGATTGTTCCATTGCATTCAAGGGTATGTTAAAGGGAAAGCTCTATCTCGTTGACTTGAACAAGGATAAAGCTAAACTTGACATATGCTTGATTGCAAAAACCAACATGGGTTGGCTGTGGCATAGACAGCTAGCAAATGTTGGTATGAGGAACCTTCAAAAACTCCTCAAGGGCGATCACATCCGAAGTTTAAAGGATGTTGTGTTTGAGAAAGACATGCCTTGTAGCGCGTGCCAAGCTGTGAAGCAAGTTGGAGCACCTCACCCTGCCAAGAACGTCATGACTACAACAAGACCGCTCGAGCTACTTCACATGGACTTATTTGGTCCAATTGCCTACATAAGCATCAGCGTAACAAATATGGTTTAGTAGTTGTTGATGATTTTTCTTGCTTCACTTGGGCTTTCTTTTTGCATGACAAGTCAGAAACACAAGGAATACTCAAGAAGTTCTTCAAGAGAGATCAAAATGAATTCTGATTGACAATCAAGAACATTCGAAGCGACAATGGCACGGAGTTCAAGAACACACAAGTGGAGGAGTACCTAGATGAAGAAGGCATAAAGCACGAGTTTTCAGCTTTGTACTCCCCACAACAAAACAGAGTTGCCGAAAGAAAGAACCAAACTCTCATAGATATGGCAAGAACAATGCTCGATGAGTACAAGACCTCGGATCGATTTTGGGCAGAATCGATTAACACTGCTTGCCACACCGTAAATCGACTTTATCTTTATCGACTACTCAAGAAGACATCCTATGAGCTACTCACCGGTAACAAGCCTAAAATTTCATGTTTTCGAGTTTTCGGTTCTCCATGTTATATTTTAAACAAGAAGCCCAAGACTTCAAAGTTCGCTTCGAAGTCCGGTGAAGGTTTCTTGCTTGGTTATGATTCGAACACTTACGTCTGTCGTTTTTTCAACAAGACCTCCAGACTTGTTGATGTAGCACATGACGTAGTGTTCGATGAAACTAACGGCTCCCCAAAGGATCAAGTTGATCCATGAGTTCTAGGTAAATAAGAAGCTCCTTGTCAAGCATTGAAAAGAATGGCCTTAGGTGAAGTTCGACCACAACAGTCACCTCTACACGTGTATGAGGAAGATGAACCACAAGAGGAGGTCAACGATCAATGGGCAGCTTCCACAAAAGATCAACCACAATAATACAAAGATAATCAACAAGTCAATGAAGGCAACCATTTAGGGGGAGAACAAGAAGATCATGAAGATACAACGCCTCAAGTGCCACACCCAAGAGTACACCAATGCGTCCAAAGGGATCACCCAATCGACAATATCATCGGTGACATCCAAAAGGGAGTAACCACTAGATCTCGCATAACCAACTTTTGTGAGCACTATTCGTTTGTATCCTTTTTGGAACCGGGCAGGGTTGAGGATGCATTGAAAGATCCAGACTGGGTGGTGACAATGCAAGAAGAATTGAACAACTTCAAGCGGAACAAGGTGTGGGAACTCGTGGCACCAAGTGGGTCTTCCACAACAAACAAGATGAACACGGGGTGGTGACAAGTTACAAGGCACGACTTGTGGCCAAAGGGTATTCACAAGTCGAAGGTTTGGATTTCGATGAGACCTTTGCTCCCGTAGCTAGACATGAATCTATTAGAATATTACTTGCATATGCTACTCACCATGATTTCAAGCTCTATCAAATGGATGTGAAAAGCGCCTTCCTCAACAGAAGAATCAAGGAGGAGGTGTATGTGGAGCAACCCCCGGGTTTGAAGACGAAGAGTTTCCCGATCACGCATTTAAATTGTGTAAGGCTCTCTACGGCCTCAAACAAGCTCCTAGAGCTTGGTATGAGTGTCTTATAGATTTCTTGATTGAAAATGGCATTAAGATTGGCAAAGTAGATTATACACTATTTACAAAGAATTTTGACTATGATCTTTTTATTTGTCGAATTTATGTTGATGATATAATCTTTGGGTCAACTAATCAATCTTTTTGTGAGGAATTTAGTAAAATCATGACAGAGAGGTTTGAAATGTCAATGATGGGAGAACTAAAGTACTTATTGGGATTCAACGTGTGGCAACAAGAGGAAGGGACGTTCATAAGCCAAACCAAGTACACGCAAGACATACTCAAGAAGTTTGGTATGGACAAGGCGAAGCCTATAAAGACTCCCATGGCAACAAATGTCCACTTGGATCTCAATGAAGATGGACCTAGCGTCGACCAAATGGTATATCGCTCAATGATTGGATCCCTACTCTATTTATGTGCATCTAGGCCAGACATTATGTTGAGTGTATGTTTGTGTGCAAGATTTCAAGCCAATCCTAAGGAGTGTCACTTGACAGCCGTAAAAAGGATCTTGAGATATTTTGTTCATACACCCAACCTTGGTCTTTGGTACCCAAAAGGATCAAAATTCAATCTTATTGGTTACTCCGATGCTGATTATGCCGGATGCAAAGTATATAGAAAAAGTACCTCCGGTACATGTCAATTCCTAGGGAGATCTTTAGTTTCTTGGTCATCCAAGAAACAAAATTCCATTGCCTTATCCACAGCCGAAGCGGAGTATGTTGCAGCCGGGAGTTGTTGTGCACAACTCCTTTGGATGCGACAAACTCTAAGGGATTACGGTTACAATATGAACCGTATTCCACTCCTTTGTGACAATGAGAGTGCCATTAAAATTGCCCATAATCCCGTTGAGCACTCTAGAACCAAACACATAGACATAAGACATCACTTATTGAGAGACCACTCCATGAAAGAAGATATATCCATTTCTCATGTCAACACCCAAAAGCAATTGGCCGACATATTCACCAAGCCACTTGATGGAAAGCGCTTTTGTGAACTCTGAAATGAGCTAAACATCCTTGATGCTCGGAGTGTGGCTTGAAATGTTGCATACCTGTATGAATTCTTCAAAATATGTTGATTGGATTCTGAAAATAATCTCTCTCATGTTTCTTCCGAGAAGCTATGTTAATTATTAGATCTTGGTGAATTATGATCATTGCTTGATTGGTGTATGCTTACTGATCTTATTCATCAAGATTATTTGATTTGATTTGCCTTCCTATTTTCTAAATTTGTACCTTCAAATATATATGAATGGGCTAAGAAATTCTTGCCTGGTGGCCACGGACTAGTCTGTGGTTACCCGGACTAGTCCGCCCATACAGACTAGTTTGCAGTGTGCCGGTTAGGCCAGACTAGTCCGATAGACAACAGACTAGTCCGATATAGCCTCTTGAAAAGTTCAAACTAGTCCGATTGTCTCCGGACTTGTCCGATTTTTCGTGTCCATAACCCTAGCTGTCGCCAAATCCTAATTTCTTCACCTTCACTCTTGCCTCACGCATTCTCTCTCTGCCACTTGAGCTCCCAAGGCAAGTTTGCATCCGCTCCACCAAAAAGCTCCGCGTTTGGGTGAAAATAGAGCTTCCTCCCTCGAAGATTGAAGTTCTCAGACAAGTCCGGACTTCAACGTCTCCATCTTCGAGAATCAAGCGAATTCCTTGTTAATTTTCACTCAAACCCTAGAAATCCCAATGAAGACACCGGTAGTGCACAGTCAATGGATTGATTGGGCACATTTTGAGGAAAAGGGCTGCTCCCCGTACATTGAAGTGGTGGAAGCAATTGAGAGACATGGACTGAAGGACCTCTTTGCCATTAGAAACAATTGGAATGACGAGGTCATTGCGCAATTCTTTGCGACATGCCACTTCTCGACTGAAGATGAAGAGAGTGTTACTTGGATGACTCGCGGATCCAAGTACAGTATAACTCAAGAAGATTTTGCAAGCCTGCTTCAACTTGACACCTCAAGACCTGACTGCTAGATCATACACAACATAGGTGTCATTGAGAAGGATAGGATGAAGTTCCAATTTGAGCCAAACTCCAAGTTCAACTCTCCCTCCACAAAGAACGTGAAGCATTTCTTTGTGGTTCTGAACAGAGTCTCGAGGAAGACTATTGCTCCCAAGGATGGAGATGCTGGGAGTGTGCAGGGTTATCTCCGGACCCTGATGAGGGTCATAAGCAAGGACCGTCAGTTTGATGTGGCGGATTATATTTGGAATGACATGGTCAACATATCTTGCACGCCCAACCGATCCTATGGCTTTGTCCCTTATCTCATGTTCATGATTGAGAAAGTCACAGGGATCGAGTTTGTCAAGTATGTGGAGCACACACCATTGAGGCCTCAGAAGCCTCAACAAGCAAATGTCCAGGCTGCTCCCTCGTCGGCCTCCAGTCCTGAGGCACCGGCAAGAAGTGAAGATGCTAGAGCTGCCTTTGCCAGTAGAGCAGCCCCTCAAAAGGGACCTGCTAGTGGGATCTTCAAGTACTTGGCTACAATATTTGCTTCCTGCAAAAAGGCCGAAGTGAAGGCCCATAATCTTAACAAGAGAAGAAAGGAAGACATGAAGTATGTGAAGGCCAATGTGAAGCAAATTTGCCAGAAGTTAGACATTGAGCCCATTGGATCACCTGTGATCTCTGATGATTCCGATTCAGACTTCACCGAGCTCGGGCCCTTGACCCCCTCCGAGCTTGCCTACTTTGGCATTGGGGGCTCGAGTGGCTCCGCACCTCCTCCTCCTCCTCCTCATCAGCCCAAAGACGACGATGAAGACGATGAGAGGACCGACAACGAGGAGTGAAGACTTTAGGACCCTCCTCTCCTTTTTGGTGTCTTGATGCCAAAGGGGGAGATATTGAGGGAGAGTCTTAGTCTTAGATGTAGGATGCGAGGAGAGAGCTCTCTTTTATGCTTTTTGTCTATTTTGCGGGTTGTAAAGCTTTAACTATGTTCTTAAGTTAATTATGTTTTTGTGATGCATTATTCTGATCTGCTTGAGAAGTAATCGTTGGAAACTGTGTTGTTGCTCCTAAAATGACATATATGCTTGATTTTGGTTGATTAATGTCAATTGTGTCATTCTTATTGTTTCAATGTACTTAGTTATGCATCCCACCATAAAGAATGCACATATGGATTATGTTTTCATTGCTTGATGTATTTTAGACTCATATGTGCATGCTTTATGAAAATCTCAATTTTTATCACATTTTGTGAAATCTCAATTTGTTGTCATCAATCACCAAAATGGGGGAGATTGAAAGTGCATCTAGGAATACCTTGTGGGTTTTGGATGATTTATGACAAGCAAATGAGATCCTAACCACTTTGTTGAGATGAGCACAGGTTTTAATAGCAAAATAAGCAAAGTGCCGAAAAGAAGGGAGAATGAGAAGCAAAGTGGAAATGAGCTCAAGGAAGAAGAATAGTAGATCATTGTGTATGGAGTGTGTTAAGGAAACACACCCCAGGAGCTCAATCACAAATAAACACACACATTGCACAAAGTTATACAGGATCTTACTAGTCCGACTGACACTGGACTAGTCCGATATCCCTTCTGCACAAGATCGGACAAGTCCGATATCCATCGGACTAGTCCTCCCCAGTGCGGACTAGTCCTCATAACACTTCACAAGTCACACAAAATCGGACAAGTCCGATCACCACCAGACTAATTCGATATTCATTCTGATCTAAATCAGACAAGCCCGATATTAGCACGGACTAGTCCGAAAAACTCCCTTACCTAGATCGGTCATAACCACTTAGGGTTTCACTGTGCGGACAACTCCGATGTCCATCGGACTAGTCCGATGATTTCCAGAAGCGAAATCGGACAAGTTCGATATTTCAGGACACTTAGAGTTTGCTACACACAGCACACCGGACTAGTCCGGTGTCCACCACGGACTAGTCCGATCTTTCTAAACCATAACGGTCACTTTTAGAAACCCCATATAAATAGAGGTGCACGATCCAACTTGTATCTCTCTGGAACCCTAGCGCCGTCACACCTCCCAAGAGCCTCAAAAACACATCTCTCCACGAGATTAAGTGCAACAAAGATCAATCCTTTGAGGATAATACACTCTAGATCATTGGAGAGACAGGTTCAACACTCATTGAGCTCTTGGTTTGATTCTCTAACACACTCCTATGATTTTATTGTAATGTTTTGAGTGTGTTCTTGGTGGTATTTCGTATTGTAATCTAGGGGAGCCCTCAACATGTGAGAAGGCCCCTTTGAATTCGGTTATTCACCCCTTTGTGATAAGTGGAAGAGGATTGGCCTTTGTGGCGATCCGACGAGGGTAGGGTTGGAGAAGACCCTGTCCTTTTGTGGACTCCTCAATGTGGATGTAGGTTGCCTCTGTGTGAGCCAAACCACGGGATACATCACTTGTGTCTTGATTTATGTTCATTGTTCTTATTCATTACAACAATCTAGGGTTTGAATCAATATTGCTTACTTTACATTGAATCACTAAGTATAAGATTGAATTGTGATATATCCTAGTACATCATCTTGCAACACTTAAATTAACTGTATATTTCCGCTGCCTACATCGTAGAATCAAAGTAATCGATCAAACTTAATCAATCTAGTCAGTACACACCGGACTAGTCCGCACTTTACCGGACTAGTCCGATATCTCAAGTTTTGATCTGGTGATTAAGTGTTGCAGGTTCCGACAAATTTCAAAAAGACCTATTCACCTCCCCTCTAGGCCACATTCACCCTCAAATAAGCATAATCAGGCGGTGCACCAAAGAGCAGCTCGTAAGGTGTTTTGCAGTCACGTGGTCGACAGGGCCGTCTATTTAAAAGAAAAGTTCCTGTTGATAATGCTTCAGGCCAAAATGGGGTTTGCATAGCTGCATGAAACAAAAGACATCGAAATTGTGTCATTGATTGTACGCAGGACTCTCTCCGCACGCCCATTCTGCTCGGAAGTATACGGGCGGGTTAAGCGTAGAACAATGCCATGGGCAGAGAGAAAAGACTTCAATGCCCCACTGTCAAATTCTTTCCCACTGTCATTGCGAACAAAGAATGTCATGCTGAAATTGAGTCCGAATATAAGCGTGAAGAGAAATAATAGTGGCAAGAACATCTGACTTGTGCTGTACCGGAAAAGTCCAAGTATAGTGAGAATAATCATCAAGAATTACCATGTAATATTGAAAACCCGAGTTACATGAGACTGGGGATGTCCAAACATCACAATGCAATAGCTGAAAGGGAAAATATGAAATATTTGAAGAGGATGTGAATGGCAGCTTCACATTCTTTCCAGCACGAGAAGCCTGACATGAATAATCAAATGTCTTGGTACAGGAAATATGAAATGAATGAAGGACCCGAGAAAGATAATCGTTGCCAAGGTGACCCTAGCCGAGCATGCCAAAGTTCTGGCTTTTTTGTTGCACTGAGGCCGTAGTGACTTGAAGAAGATGTCTGCCGAAAAGGATAAAGGTCCCCAGTGCTATCACATTGGAGTAGAACCGTCTTGGTCAGAATGTCCTTGATGGAGAAACCAAAGGCATCAAATTCCACAGTCAAATTATTATCTCTTGTTAATGCATGTACAGAAACCAAATTCTTGACTAGATGCGGAGAAATCAACACATTATTCAAGTGCAGTAACAAAGTAGGTGTTGGAAAAATTGCATTGCCAATGCATTTGACAGGTATAGATGATCCATTTCCAACAATGATTTTCGCAGAAGGATGAGAAGAAATAATGGATGAGAGAGTACCCGAATTTTTGGACATGTGAGACGATGCACCTGTGTCAAGATACCAGTCGTTGCCGGTGTAAGGCGCATTGGTAGGCATGCCATTGAGCGCAGAAAATAGTCCTCCAGAAATGTTTTGCTGGCCAGGAGCAGTAGGAGGCAAAGACTGATATGGATTGTTGACGTACCCAGCATGCTGTCCAGTTGCAGTGAGCGCCTGATGTGGTGGGACCAGAGGAGGTGGGCCAGCATAGCTCATGGCTGGCGATCTCCACTGAGGAAACTGCCACGCCTGAACCATTCCCATCCAGGGACTTGAGCGTGGGAACCAGGCTCCTGGATGCTGCTGCAGTGTTGCACCGTTAGGCGCAGTATTCGAAGCACGGTTGCATCCATCGCCCTTATGTCTTCTGCAGCCACGTCCACCGCCATTCCCAGAATAAGGTTGTTGTGGGACGGAGTTGTTGTTCGCTGCCGAGGATGCAGACGTCTTGGAGTTGTTTCAGGCGCCAGATGCAGCAGTCACGATTGCTATGAGCGCCGTCACTGCTTCCATTTTTGCTGTCTCAGCGAGACGGACTTCTTCACGAACGAGATAATTTCTTGTGTAGAGAAAATCTGGAGGAGGAACTCAAGATGTCAGATTGGCAATTGCATGACACAATTTAGAACTCAAGCCACGAAGTGTGTTGATGACAACCACCGAGTCTGAAATTGGAGACCCAACATCTTGAAGCGTATCAGCAAGCTTTTTGAGACGGCTGCATTTGGCATCAACTGTCATGTCTCCTTGGTAAATGCCATGAAATTCTTGAAGGGCATACACTGCACGTTGCATGCCATTATCAAGAAAAAGATCAAGGATCCGGTGCCAAGCAGAAAACACCGTAGATTGCGGCTGCCGGATCATGTCGTAGATGGCCTGCACTACAGTTGTGTAAAGCCAGGACATGATACACTTGTCGATCTAAGTCCATTCGGCGTCGTCGAGGCAAAGTTGAGCATCAGTGGTGCCGTTGATATGGTCTTGTAGAACGAACTTACTGAGCGTAAGTTCGAAGAGCTCCTTCCAAGCCGAAAAATTGGCCTCGGCCATGTCAAGGATCAGTGGAACAAGGGACCGAATGTTGATGAGATTGACTGTGGATGCAGATAGTGCAATGGGTGGCGCTATATAGAAGGGATTGGATTGGTGTGAGGCGCTGGACGGAGAAGAGTTCCCAGACGCCATGGCAGCGGAAGAGGATTAGAGGACCGGTGTGGTCTCAGATACCATGTCGAAGATGAGAATGAGAAAGCGCAGATTCATTCATTGGCTTGGGAGGTACATATACGCACACAAGTGGAACCGAGTCATCCTGGAATATAGCTAACGTGGGATATATAGACCGTAACAAACGGACTAACAGACTACACGATCCCAGGCAACAGACTCGTACAAGATAGACTCAGTCGTACACGTTAACATGATTGATGTGGATGGTAAAATCAATGATGCATGCATGTGCTTTTAAGTGTTCTCTGTCTCTGTGATGAGTTTTGCTCATGGTTATGAGATAAGAGTATAAGACAAAAACATCATGTACATATCATGTTTAGCATTGCACATAGTGCGTTTGGTGAAATGTCTATGTCTGTCCCATTATTTTTGTTGAAGCAAATGGCAGATACACTGCATTTCATTAAATGAGGAATAAATCAGCAAATACAAGTTCCATAATTAAAAATTAAAGAAAAGTGCAACTTATGTTGCCTACAAAGTTACAATAGCTGGTGCTTGGTCCAGGGTTACTGTGTGTGTGGGTGGGGGGGGGGGGGGGGGGGGGGCGCTCAATGGGATCTTAGTCCCTGTGTATCTGCGGCCATTGGAATTCTTCCCTTATGAAGGACGCTATACGTTTCGCTGGTCCTTTCTGTCCCCTTTGTGGAAGATTTATTTTTGCTTTCCAAATATTCCTTCACGTGTATAGCGTTAGGCCTAAGTTTGTTTTCCTGTCTCTCCGTGATGCCGGTCGAAAAAACTTGATTCAAAAGCTCAGCTATTTGTTTGGTACAAAATAATAATTAACTCGAACAATAGCAATGCACATGTAACTGCAGCCATATAAAAATAACAGATTGGGTCACATCTGGCAAAGGGACTTGTATTAGACCAGTTTGGTACAGTTGGTGCAGCAATGAAGCAGTCGACCATGATGTTGCATTAATTGATTGACAAAGAACACGTTGAAGATGCCGAGCAGCAGCCCCACCCGATCTAAACTGAAGATGACTTGTGATGAATACTATGAGCAGTCGTGCAGAGAGCTTATCAAAAATCTTATTTCCCCTGTTCTAGTGCAGGATTGCAATGACGCGTAGTTCGGGAGACCTGCTCTTCGGATCTTCAGTGCACACTGATGGTCCGAATGGAGTAGAGTACAAGGGGTGGAAGTAGCGAGAGAGGCAAAACATATATTGCAATATGTTGTATTATGGCATGCATTGCATGTATCTTTATATACAGCTGATCCGGGCACCCTAGTCATGTACGATATGGATTCCTCATTCGAGTCTATTCCAATATCTATCTCTGAGTGCAAGTCGAGTTGATTGCTGACAGTCAACTCCAACTGAATGTCAAGTCTACAGTCGGCTCCGAGTCCAAAACATGTCCTATTCCAACTGCTGACTCAATGTTGAGTCAATTTCCAACTACATGTCCATGTAATGCTCGAGTCAGTTCGGGGGCAGCATGGACCAACTCATACTCCAACACGCCCCGACCAACAAAAAGTAATATTGATTCAGCTCAAGGATCAAATTCACGAAACTTGAACGTGCGTGTGTAAGGCGAGGCTTGGTGTGGCATGCGAGCAGGAGGAGGAGCATGCATGTACCACTTCTCTTCCAACCGACTTATGCTGTGCTAGAACACTTCCACTAAGTGAGTCTCACTCCACTTCCACTCTCATTGTGGCACTAAAATTTAGAACCATCCTCTTTCCATACATCGGCCTTTGAGATTTACTAGGAATTTTCTTTGGGCCTTGACCCATAGGACAAAAAATCCAATAATCCTCTAGCATATCTCAAAGCCATTTAGACAAATGCCTTTCTCTTTATTGTTTCTTGTACGAATGTTTCAACAAATACTATTAGTTTTAAATTTAACTAGATCTTTAAGCTACAAACATTCACAACTAGAATAGTGGACTATATCTTGAATTGCATGTTTTGTGCAAACTAATTTTATTTAGAGATCATAATCAGTACTTGACTACCAGCTTGCGGGCGTAGGATATGCTTCTTACTACCTTATCTCCTTATGAGCATTCTAGAGATCACTCAAATCTCACACGTTGTGACATTAGACAGTTGGAATTCATATAGTTGTTTTTTCAAGAATGTTATGTATGACAATATTTTTACTATACATAGCCAATAGAAACACATAAACGTATGTTGCCAGCCAGCCTTGTAGTTTTGAGACTATAATTGTTTATTTTCAAATCTCGAGGATATTAAAGTAGGATGCTCTCTTCCGTCAACCACTAGCTTGATTTTCTCAAGTCCATATTTTTTGGATCTTCGATAAAATAGATTGGATTACCATGTCACACATCTGGGTCCGAAAATGAAGTTCGATCACATAATTTTACCATGTCACACTTGTGGTTCTCAAAACCATCTTCAAATCTTCGATCACAAAGATTGATGCAATGTTTCTCCAACATTGCACCATCTGGGCCCCCACTCAATCTTGCTAGTGGTGACTTTCGTCCACTCTTGCGAGATGTGGGTGGGCGTGCGCCCTTACGTGGAATTTTCCGGGACTTCCTTCACTGTCCACACGACCGGGAAGAGTGATGAGTTCATCGGCTTCTACTACTTCGTGAAGCGGATAAATTATGCCCTTAGGTACTTGAGGTCCTTCCCTTCCGGCAAGTGGGACAACTGGAAGAAAAGAGTGGGTGGTCATCACCGTCGATGGACACGAGAGGCTGGAGCTGCCTGAAGGCCTTCCTCGCGTTGACACCGACATTTGGAGTGACGTGCCAGAGCTTTCGAGGGAGTACAGGCCCATCCTGGATAGAATCCAGGAATGTGTCGAAGGTGGGGTGACTCCGCAGATGGTCTTCGGCAACTTCTTGATGAACAGGTGGGCCCCGCTGAGGGCTAGGAGTCGGCCTGCCTGAGCCTTCAACAGTGTGATGGACACCAACCGCATTGAGGTCACCTTGGACACCAACCTGGCCGACGAAGCCTTGAAGACCCATCTCAAGAAGTTCTAGTCTAGGAACATTGGCCCAGGTGATGTGTCTCCTCCGACGGCCTTCCTTCCCCTGAATATGATACCAGAGGAGTGCAGAGAGCTCCGGAGGAAGATGCCGTTATTGGACGACTTGGGCCTGATGGAGAGGCGATCAACCTCCTCGGTGGCGATCTCCGGAGCTTTGGAGGATGGCTCTGTTCTTGCCACGAAGCCAAGAACCGAAGTCGTAGGCAAGGGCAAGGAGTTCGCTGAGCCGTCGAGCCGCAAGAGGAAGCTGAAGCATGCCGACGGGAGGTCCGTCACACCTCCTCCTTTCACGACAGCTCCTTCTCACCGGCGGAGGAGGTCTTCGGCGGCGGCAACCACCCCAACATCGGCATCTCCTCGGGACGCTAGCTCCGGCCTTGTGGTTCCGGTACCAGGGCCTGCTGAGGGCACCAGGTCCAGGGGTCTTTCTCAGTCGAGGGCGGTCTCAACCAAGGTGACGCTGACGGCACCAGCAAGCTCCGGGGAACCTTCCGTAGCTACCACGACAATGGCGACAGGGTCCGGCCCCAAGCGTCCGGGGAAGAGGTTTCGCGCTAGCTAGAGCGGAAGCTTTCCGAGGTAAATTTGGTTTTTTACCTCAGTTGGTTGTTTTTTGTTGTAACTGCATTTTGAATGTCTTCGTCCTTCATCCACAGAGTGCCCAAGAAAGGGACTGATGTTCCGGTTCCTGCAACAGCAACTGAGGCTGTGCAGGCGGAGACTCCGACTCCAATCCCAGCGCCACCCCAGGTGGTGGCTGAGGTCGCGGCAGCCCCAGCGCCGGCTATCGTGTTCCTGGACCTCGACTCATCCCCTGAAGCTCCCGTGGTACCGCCGAACCACGGGAATGAAGATGTACCAGCAGCACCTGCCTCGGAGGTTGAAGCTCCGGGTTTGGATGCTGAGATGATGGACGCTCCGGCCTCAGAGCTGGAGGTAGCTGCAGTCCTAGCCCTAGAGTCAGACATTGTTGAAGCCTCGGCAGTGGAGCCGGTGGTTGACGAAGCCCCGGCAGTAGACCCGGTGGTTGCTGAAGTCCCGGCGCCCGAGCCCATGACGGTCGAAGCGTCAGCGCCTGAGCCGGTGGTGGAGGGGGCGCAAGCATCAGAGCCGGAAGTGGCTTTAGCTCCAGCCGAACCTTCAATGCCTGCCCTAGAGGTGGTGGTCCCGGAGGTGCCCGCGCCTGAGCCAGGGTGCTAAGATGAAGTTGCCGGCCCCCCGCCAGAGGGATTAGTTGTTGATGACCTGGCGGCAGGATCTTCAGAGCCAACTCCGGATGTTGAAACTTCTGTTGTAGGACCTTCCTCAGTGGCGGCTGAAGCTATCCCGGAGGGCGGCCCTAGTGCCGTGGAAGCTCAGGGGACCGCTCTTGTAGAGTGGGACCCAATTTTTGTCATGGAGAACCCACTGGAACCAGCGGAGAGGACCCCGGCAGGTCCGGAGCCGATCCCTCTGTCGTTGTTTATCGACAACGCCTGCTCCAGCCTTCGTCAAGTGCAGCTGGCCTTCTACCACGACAGCAAGGCCCTCGAGGAGGAGCGCCAAACCCTTAGGAGGTGGCGCAATTAGCTCCAATTCGAGACCAAGCTGGCGCAAACCAGGTGTGCTAACGACAGGGAGTGGGTGAAGAAGGAGAATGCCGAGATGGAGTACTGGGGTCAGCTACTGGATGAGAGGGAAAGCATGACGCGATCCCTTGACAACCAGTCCCGGGCCATTTATGAACAGGTCGTAGCTGCTAATAATGCAGCAAATGATCGCCAAGAGAAGCTTGACGCCATCCACGACAGCCTTGTCAAGCGCCAGGAGGCTCTTGAGGAGCGGGAGAAAAAGCTTTAAGATGAAGAGCAAAAACTCCTAGAGCTTCGGGATGACCTCGTGAAAAAGGGAGGAGGAGCTCACTCAGAGGCTAACTCTGGGTGACAAGAGTCTTGCGGAGCGCACCAAGAAGCTGGAGGAGCGCTGCGAGAAGGAGGAGAAGAAGGCCTGGCAGCAAGGACAGGACCTCCACAAGAGGGAGGATGAAATTGCTGCCAGAGAGAAGAAGGTGCAGGGCCAAGAGAAGGACCTGGTCGACTGCTGGAACAATATCGACCTCTGGGAGGAGGAGCTCAGTAAGCTCGAAAGGAAGGTTGCTGAAAAGATTCAGCAAAATGCCAAGGAGGTTGAGCGCCTTGCCCGGGAGAATTCGGAGCTTGCGGCGACCAGAAGATCCCTGGAAGAGATGCGAGGCTCGAGGGCTGCGGACTCCCAACAAGTTTGGGACTTCTTGGGCAAAGCCAACGATGCGCTGACGCCGATGGGTTTTAGTCCTGTGCGTCCGGATGATCTGGAGCCAGAGCTTGACCAGGCGTTGCAAGCGTTGAGCTCGGCGGGCAACAAGCTCACCAAAATGGGCGATGTCATCGCGGACCAGCTGGAAACCGAGGGACAATCCCTGGCAAAGAACATCACAGAGTTCATGCTGACGTGCTACACAAGTCGGGACCCTCACTTCCCACTGGACCCGGTGCTTGAAGGCCCCAATCAACGGAGAGGGATAAGCCACCAAAGTCAGCGTGTTGGAGGTTGCCCAGAAGGTCGCATCATTCTTCCATAGGCTCTAGGACTCTCTCTTTGTAGCCCCCGCTTGTATTCTCTCTTCTTTTTCTCCGATTTTGTAATCTCTTGTCTCCAGATGAATGAAATCCAAGTTCTTTATGAATTTTTTTTTGTCTTCAACACATTTGTCCCACTTGGCCCCCTGGTAGATTTATACAATTTGATGGTGAACATGTACCAAGAGGATGTACCACTTTGTTGAAGACTTGCGTGCTTCGAACTTGTAGTTGGTAGGTCCGAAGTCGCCGATAGTAGGGGCCCCCTGAGGTTGTCGGAGCTTAGTAGCTCCGACAGTGACCCTTGTCAACACATAGAGCATTGGCGTTAGTCCTCACGGGATGTCGTATCTTGGTAGCTCTGGCAGTGACCACTGTCAACACGCGGTGCGTTGACAGCAGACCCCAGTGGGGAGTCTTCCCACCATCTTTTCTTCACTTTGATGGCTGCCCCCCTAGATTTGCCAGAACTTTGTAGCTCCAGTGATGTCTACTATCAATGTTTGGAACATCGACAGTAGACCATCTTAGGGGGTGCCGGAGCTTTGATAGCTCCGGCTTCATCCACCATCATCATGAGATCTTTATTTTTCCTGCACACTGAAGTCAAGAAAAATAGTAAAATCCATTTCTTCTCTATAACTCGTTTGCGGCTTACTATTCTCGAAAGAAATGTTTTGGTTGAACACAATTCTAAATACAATCAAGTGCACTAGTTTGTTTTCTCTAGGTTTGATCGTTTCTGGACTCGCCGTACTTCGGCCCGCCGGGGTGTAGGTAGAGTGGCGTACTTGGGGTGCAGGATCAGGCTAAGTCGATAGCACACTCCGGACTAAGATTGGCTTGGCAGCATTCAGATGAGTAGACCATTAACAATGTTTAGACCCGGAAGAATTGACAATGCAACATGAATTATATATGAATTGTACAAACTAAAGTTTCTTAAGAATTGCACAACTTTGTTATAGACAAGAAAGAGAAAAATAAAAAATATTGAGCCTGCACAAAATAAATGCATGTGGAGTCTGTTTTCACACAATGATGTCTTTCATTATAGGTTCGGGGTACAGGGGAAACAAGTACACTCTTAGGGTACGGAACCAGGCTAAGTGTGTTTCGTTTCTCGTTTGACCCAAGGTAGCTAGCTACACATTTAGTTCTGAGACTGTGACAAGTGTTGCCTGAACTTTGCGGACCTTCCGGGGAAGGTCCGGCTGTTCTCCCGGAGGAGCTACCTGACTCTGTACAATGACTATAACATACATCACATGTAACTACAGACTCACCTCCGTGATATTAAGCGTAGAACTTACAGAGGTTCTTAATGTTCCAAGGACTAGGGAGAGGTGTCCCATCCTCAGTTGCCAAGCGAACGCATCCGAGACGGGATGTTTTGATCACTTGGTAGGGTCCTTCCCAGCTGGGGGTGAGTTTGTTTAACCCTTCTCGAGTTTGTATTCTCCATAGCACCAGATCGCCTTCCTTGAGCTGTCGGATGTGAAAATGCTGTTGGTGATAGCGCAAAAGAGCTTTGCTGTATCGGGCATTCCGAACAGCTGCTCGACACCTTCCCTCTTCAAGGAGGTCAAGGTCTTCACGTCGGAGCTGGTCCTGCGTGGCATCGTAAAAGGTCCGGACCCGGAGCGACCCCATGGTGATTTCCGGAGGAAGGACTGCTTCAGATCCGTACAACAGGAAGAAGGGTGTCCAGTTGGCCCACAGTGTGGGCGGAAGCTCTTCGATCCAGTTGGCTCTATGTTTCTTCAGGCGCTCATATGTGCGCGTCTTGAGTCCTTTTAGGATTCCTGCATTTGTTCTCTCGGCTTGGCCATTGCTTGCCGGGTGAGCTACTAAAGCTTAGCTGACTGGAATGCTGAGGTCTTCACGATATCCTTGGAATGCAGAGCTTGTGAATTGGGTCCCGTTATCAGTTGTGATCTTATTCGGGACTCCAAATCTGCATATGATGGACTGCAAGAAGTTGATAGCTGATTGCTTGTTTATTGTCACAACTGGAGTTGCTTCCGGCATTTTGGTGAACTTGTCAATGGCAACGTACAGGAACTTATAACCTCCGACGGTTCTTGGGAAAGGTCCCAAGATATCCATCCCCCACACAGCGAAAGGCCATGTAGGAGGTATCATTTGTAGAGGCTGAGCTGGTGTGTGAATTTGCTTTGCATGGAACTGGCATGCTTTGCATTTCTTCACTAGCTCAGTTGCATCTTGGAGCGCTGTAGGCTAGTAGAAGCCATGCTGGAAGGCTTTACCAACCAGCGAGCGGGAAGACGCGTGGTTCCCACACTCGCCTCCATGGATGTCTGCAAGGAGTTCGCAACCTTCTTCCCTTGTAATGCACCGCTTTAGGACGCCGTTGGCACCACGCCGGTAGAGATCCCCTTCTACCAGTGTGTATCTTTTAGCCAATTTGACTATCTGGTCAGCGGATACATTATCTTCAGGAAGGAAATTGTCTTTCAAGTAGCTTTGGATCTCCAAGATCGATGAATTGGAGCTAACTTGAGGATTTGAGTCTTGTGTGTTGCGTTGCTCGGAGCTTCCTGCAGCACCTATGACACTTGATGGACGCCATGGTAACAGGGCCATCGGGACCGCCAGCTTTGAGGTGCTCGTCTCGCCCACCCCCTTTGCTCTGTTCGGCATGCAGAGCTATAGGTTTAGACAACTCCGGATGAAGGTTCCGTCGGGAGCCGGAGCTCCGGTTGAAGCTTTCGTCAAGAGTTCATCGGCTTTAGCATTTTTGAGACGCTGGACATGGCAGAGATCCAAGACGTCGAAGTCCTTTTGAAGCTTCTGGACATCAAGTAGGTATGCATCTAGTTGAGGGTTGTTGCAGCAGCATTCACCCTTGACTTGTTTTATGATGAGCTGCGAATCACCCTTCACCAATAGCTGCTTGACACCATATGATAGTGCCACCTTGAGCCCATAGATTAGTTCTTCATACTCCGCCATGTTGTTGGTCGCGTTGAAGTCACGGTGAACCATGTATTTGACCTTCTCCCCTGTCGGAGCGAGGAGAAGGACTCCAGCCCCGGCCCCCTGCTTCTGCATGGAGGCGTCGAAGTAGAGAGTCCAGTGAGGCGGGGTGAAGATCGGAACCTTGGTTTCCAGCTTCTGCTCTCTCGGGCCCCCATGATTTGATGGAGAGGGGTTCCATTCTGCCACGATGTCCGCCAGTGCTTGACTCTTGATCGCTTGTCTTGGGATGAATTCATGGTCGAACTCGGCCAATTCCGCTGCCCACTTTGCAATGTTCCCACTAGAGTTGTGGTTATGCAAGATTGCATGCAGTGGATAAGAAGTTACCACTGAAATCTTGTGAGCTTGGAAGTAGTGTCGAAGCTTCCTAGAAGCAATAAGAACTGTGTGGAGCAGCTTATGCACCTCTAGGTACCGAGTCTTGGTGTCATGGAGTACTTCACTGATGAAGTACACTGGGCGTTGGACTGTCCAGACCCTCCCGAAGGGGCCCGAAGCTTCCTCCTCATCATCCCGGACCCTCCCGGAGGGGTCCGGACCTTCTTCGGGGACATCTGGGTTCCTACTGGAGGAACCCAGAGCTTCTTCTGAAGTGATCAGGACCTTTCGGGAGGGGTCCGAATCTTGTTGCTCAGCAACAGCAACTTCTTCAATTGAAGGAGGTTGATCCTCTGACATCCCGTTTTGAGGATCAGGGTCTGGGAGCTGGGACCCAGACTCTTCTTCAGGTAGCTCCGGACCCTCCCGAAGGGGTCTGGATTCCTGAACCAGAGGTGGTTCTGGTCTTTCCGCGACCAGTACCATGCTGACAACTTCGTCAGTTGCCGAAATGTAAATCAGAAGTGGCTCACCAGGATTTGGAGCTACCAGGGTTGGTAGAGTGGTGATGAGCTTCTTCAGCTTCTGGAATACCTTTTTTGCTTCTTCAGACCATTGGAATGGTCTGGACTTCCTCAATAACTTAAAGAAGGGTAGCGCTCGTTCCGCCAGTCTTGAGATAAGACCGGCTGAGGGTAGCTAGACATCCTGTCAGCTTATGGACGTCCTTGATGCGGGCTGGTGGCCGCATGTCTTCAATAGCTTTTATCTTCGCCGGATTTGCTTCTATTCCTCGGTGGCTCACCAAGAATCCAAGAAGCTTTTCGGAGCTAACCCCGAAGACACACTTGTCCAGGTTCAGCTTCGTGCGTGTGACTCGCAACTTGTCGCAGACAGCTCGCAAGGTGTCAAGGAATGACTCCTTGTTCTTGATCTTAACTACAATGTCTCGACGTACACTTCCAATACGTCTCTGATGAGCTCTCCAAAAGTTTTGTACATAGCTCATACAAACGTTAAAGCAGCATTTTTGAGACCGAATGGCATGGTATTATAACAATATAATCCATCCACTGTGATGAAGGAAGTATGTTCTTCATCTTCCCTAGACATTCTGATTTGATGATACCCAGAATATACGTCTAGGAAACACAATAATTCGCACTCGGAGGTGGAATCCACTATCTAATCTATTCTAGGTAGTGGGAATGGATCTTTTGGATATGCCTTATTCAGTGTAGTGTAGTCGATACACATTTGAAGCTTCCCGCCGGCCTTAGGTACAACGACTAGGTTTGCCAGCCATTTTGGGTGGAAGACTTCTCTGATGAATCTAGCTTCAAGCAACTTCTTCACTTCTTGACATATGAAGTTCTATCGCTCTACTGATTGCTTCTGAGGCTTCTGATGTACAGGCCGAGCGTCGGGATAGATCTTCAGATTGTGCTCGATCACTTGCCTAGGGATCCCAGGCATTTGTGACGGTTGCCAGGCAAACACGTTGACATTAGCCCGGAGGAAAGTGACTTGCGCAAGTTCTTATTTGTCATTCATACCTCCCGATATACGGGTGGTCTGAGCAACGTTAGAACCGATTTGGACGACTTTGATTGGAATGTCAGTGTCGCCACTTGGTTGCACGCGAGGTGCAGAGGTTGAGCCTCGATGACGAATGCTCAGGGGTTTTGGAGCTTGCTCCTTTCCGGATTCTTCCTCCTGCGCCGTAGCAAGCGCGTGGAGTTCTTCCAGATCAGTCACTCCGACAGTGCGATCTCCACGGATCCGGAGAATACTGACAAGTGTTGGCATCTTCAACACCAAGTAGCCATAATGCGCGGCAGCCATGAATTTGTACAAGGCTGGCCTGCCCAAAATGGCATTGAATGGTAAGTTGATCTGCGCCACGTCGAAGACCAACTTCTCAGTTCGGTAATTCTCCCAAGTCCCGAAGGTCACCGGGAGAGTAATTGTACCGAGTGGGGTTGTGGCCTCCGGACCTACTCCGGAGAAAGGTCAGGAGGGGCGAATATCTGAAGGTCGGAGCTGAAGCTTGACAAAAGCTTCGAAGCTTATGAGGTTCAACCCCGAACCTCCGTCCACCATCACATGGTGGAGTTGGATGTTGTTGATGGTAGGAGATACCATCAGTGGATGTTGGCCAACTCTGATCATGTTACGAGGGCAGTCCAAATCATCTAAAGTGATGGTAGTGTCCATCCACTTCCGGTGCGGCTTCGCCCTGGTGGTCGGAGCTACCGAGGCCATGTCCCGCCGCATGGTCTTGAGGACACAGCGATAGGTGATGTCCCACGAAACACCAAAGATGGTGTTCATGGTCTTTCGACGTTCGTTGTCAGACGTCAGAGTCATCGTCGACGGAGGTGTAAACATCCTTCATGACCTTTTTAGGGTCCTGAAAGCCTAACTCCTCTTCAGCCGAATCTCCGTCGACTTTCTGTTTTCCTTCCCTTTGACAGAAAGGAACTTCTTCCTGGCACTCGTTGTAGCGCTCGACAAGGTTCTGGACCTCTCGGCAGCCTTCCAAGTTGTGGATGTTTGACTTGTGTATGGGACACCACGTCTTGGAGCTGACTCCGTCTTCAGACGATGACCGAGGTCATTTCTCGGTGCGTGGCCCCCGGCCACCCGAAGCTGCAGCAACAACGGCTATTGGTATGCTGGCCGACAGCTTCTTCTTGCCGTTGGACGTTTTCTTCTTCTTGCCACTCCCAGAGGTAGTGGCTTCACCCTTGGAGGACTTTTTGTTGTCCTCTGGAGGTGGTTGGGAATGCATTTCACGGCCCTCCGCAGGTTTGGCGCACTTGTCCGCCAAGCTGAAGAGTTCTGTGACACTGGTGACCTCCTTGGTAGCCAGCTTCTCCAGCATCTTCTTGTCTCGTACGCCCTGTCTAAATGCCACAATAACAGAAGCGCTTGAGATAGAAGGTATGGGTTTCGTACCTGGGAGAACCTCTGGTTGAAGGATTGCAGGGACTCTCCCCCCTTCTGCTTGACAGCAAAAATGTCCAGTTCGGTGCCTGGTCGGGTGTATGAACTCCCGAAGTTGGCAGTGAACTGCTCGCACAGTTCCGCCCAACTATTGATGGAGTCGAGCGGGAGGCTCATGAACCAGGACCTGGTGGTCCCAGTTAAAGCCACGGGGAAATAATTGGCCATTACGACCTCATTGCCTCCAGCCGCAAGGATTGCAGTGGAGTATATTTGGAGAAACTCAGCGGGATTGACAGTCCCTTCAAATTTCTCCGGCAGGTGAGGCCGGAACTTCTGTGGCCATCTGACCATGCGTAGGTGCATGGCCAGGGCAGAACAGTCTCCTCCTACTCCCTCGGGAGCAGGACTGTCCCGAGCCTCTCGCCTCTCGCGAGCTCGCTCGATATGGACGCGGTCGTCTTGTTGACGGTAACAGCGATCAAGCTCCGCCCAGAGGTCGTGAGTTGAAAGCCTGGTTATCGTATGGGTACGTCGAGCCCCAGAAGGTAGCGACGTCGCCTATTGAGATGCATCGCGCCTCCTGCGTTAGAAGGCGTGCGGACCAAGTCTACCCGACACAGTCCAATGTTGTGATGGGGCCCGCCCCAAGGGGGGAGGACCTTGGTTGCTAATGCGATCGTCTGCTGCTGCCACCAAGTGTTCCACATCAGCCCTCCACTGCTCCATTGCACCCTGGGATGCTCCTGGAGGCGGTGGACGTTGGAGAAGAGCACGCGCGGCATGGAGCGCGTGTTCAGGATTGTTGTTCGTCGATGCAATGACCGACGCAGACGCCCCATCCCTCTGTCCAGCTTGATTCGCCTGTGCGGACGGTGGCGGCGGTGGCATGACTCCTGCTGGAGCCACAGCACCTGCTGGCTGCTGCATGTTGGAGGGATTGCCTCCAGCAGGTTGCACAACAGCGTGCTGTTAAACGATCCAACAGCAGAGTTCACCATCCTTGAATCTCGTGCGCCCCTACCTGGCACGCCAACTGTCGGAGTCTTGTTCCAGCAATTCTCCCGGTACTACTGCTGGTAGCCCACGGAGTTTGTAGTTCGGTATTGGGTGTGCAGAGATTCAAAACACGATGGCAAGTAGACATGATGTTTTACGTGGTTCGGGCCACCTAAGCGTAATACCCTACTCCACGGGTTGTGTAGTTGTTGTATTGAGCGTATGAGCACTTGTGAGTGTGTGTCAGAGCCGAGTCTGGAAGAGGTCTAGCCCAACCCTCCTCTGTATTGCTCGACCAGTCATTTTATAGTACAAGGACTGGTCGTTACACTGTTAGCCTGACACGACATGTGGCCCTGGCGGTTATTGACGCTTAATACACAATTAATGAGGTTAATTACCCTTAATAGTGAGGTAACGGGCAATGACAGTGCCGTTACTGATATTAAGGGCCCTCCGATCGTGTGTCATTAATATGGTATTAATGACACTTAATCGGGTCTTGAAGTCCTTGATTGTCCCTTGTAGGTCCGAGCCGTTGGGGGTCCACCAGTCTACTTGTTGAAGTCGAAGGTCCGGTGGTTGGACACGTGGCGGCTCCGGAGCTTATCGTCCGGGACAGGTAGGTCCGGTGCAGTTGTACACGTGTCGGTACAGGAGCTTCCCCCTGTCGGGGGTTAGATCCGGGGGAGTCGTGCAAGTGTTTAGCTCAGAGCTTTCCCATGTGTGGGACGTAGCTCCGGTTGCAGTATACACGTGGCAGCACCGGGACTAACCATAGAAGGGAGGCAGGTCCGGTCCCGTATGACACGTGGGGCCTTCGGAGATCTTCAATTCAGACAGGTGAAGTTCCTTTGCTCTTTTTGCAGTCCCAAGGGGTATATGGTAAGCTTGGTACCGACAAATACTATGGCAAAATTCTAGATTCTTCTAATACAGAAGATACCTGAAAAAAAATTGATTGTTTCATGAAAGCCATGTCAGTTGCATCATCCGAACATGTACTTTTCTTCTTAATTCCTTTATATTTTTTGCCCTTA
Source organism: Tuctoria greenei (assembly GCA_036927565.1). Classification (NCBI taxonomy): domain Eukaryota; kingdom Viridiplantae; phylum Streptophyta; class Magnoliopsida; order Poales; family Poaceae; genus Tuctoria; species Tuctoria greenei. The sequence goes on along the minus strand of JAYESD010000012.1, from coordinate 62,516,785 downwards.
TCGAAAGCAATATGAATGTTCTTGACCATTTCGAACACAAGTTTTCCACTGTAAGGTTTTGGTGCAGTACCTTTTTCGATTTTGTTATCAAATTGTTCTTTCATCTTCCTATACTTGTGTGTATCTATCAAGAACCGTCGGTGTCTCATGTACACCGTCTTTCTGGATGAAGTAAGGTATAGAAGTCCAGTTCTATCCACGCACCTTACACAACCTTTCTTCCCTTTCATTTGTCCCGATAATGTAAACAGTCTGGGATAATCATGCACGGTAATGAATATCATTGCTCTTAGCGTGAAATACTCCCGCTTGTACTCATCCCATGTACGTACCCCTTCATTCCACAATTTCACCATATCTTCCATTAAAGGTTCCAAGAACACATCAATTTCGATGCCGCATTGTTTCGGACCTTGGATAAAATTAGATAACAAGATGCATTTCCTTTTGTGACACAACCACGTCGGTAGGTTGTACATCGTTAAGACCACGGGCCATGTGCTGTGTATGCTCCTTTTTTCACCAAACGGATTCATTCCGTCTGTACCCAAGGAAAACCTCACATTTCTGATTTCCTTTGCAAATTCTGGACACTTGAAATCAAAATTTTTCCACTGCGTTGCATCACTAGGGTGTCGAATATGTTTTTCATTCTTCTTGCGTTGCTCGGAATGCCAACGCATAAGTTCAACCTCCCTAGGGTTTGAGAACAAACGCTTCAAGCGATCAATTACCGGAAGGTACCACATCACGAAGGCAAGAATTGTTCTCTTATTCTTCCCATCTGCATCGCCAGAAGTATCGTCATCGTCACCTTCAGGACCAATAAGAAACTTCTTCTTCTTTTGAGACTTTCTCATGTTGGTAACATAGTGGTGATTGTAGTCCTTCTTATATCTATAGACACCACATATGGGGCATCTAGTTGCGAGCTCATGCTCTTTGCGATACAAAATACAATGGTTCACACAAGCGTGTATTTTTGTCACACCTAGTGCCATCGGGCAAAGAAGTTTCTTCGCTTTATAAGTGCTTCTGGGCAGTTTATTTGGATTTGGAAGAATTTCTGCCATAAGATTCAAAAGATCAAAGAAACTACAATCAGACCATCCGTGTGTAGCTTTCAACTTTAGTAGTTCTAAGACTGCACCCAGTGTAGTAAACTCTTTATCACAACTATTTGATTCATCATATAAAAGCTTCGTCGCCGCATTCTGCAATGTCTCCATTTTACTTAAACCTTTGCTTGCTCCCATGGAAGTAAATACATATGGTTCAATGTGACGCAACATCTCCTCACAATCGAACTCATCATCATCATCAACATCTTGATTGTCACTACCATCACCGATATGAACATTATCATCATCTGAACCTCTCTCATCATCTTTATCCATATCATGTGTATCTAACTCACCAAGCTCTGTCCATATTGTGTAGTTTTTTTTGAAACCTCTTTTCACCAAATGAGATTGGATTACTATAATATTCATGCAAGCAATCTTATTTTTGCACTCGATACATGGACATAATATGTCATCTATCTTTTGCAAATTCGCATGTCTCTTGGATGCTTCAATAAAATTTGCAACATTATGAATGTACATAGGATCGGGTCTTGGCATGTTATACATCCACGCTCGACGGTCCATGCTTCAATAATAGAATTTTTGTAAGATTTACAAAATTTGGCCACAAATATTCCCTAAAGGTATTCTATAAAATGAATTTACAGAGACATAACAAGACTGTATCATATGAGTGAATACTAGTATAATGTAGGTCTATTAATTAGGGCGACTAATCGACCCTAGTCGATGGCCAATCGATGCCCGATCGTCATCAAGTTTTTTATGGTAATACCAAGTCGATACCGAGTTGTAGAGAGAGGTGGCACGTTATCAGTCCGAACATAGCTTCAATGGTGCGCTTGATAGGTTGCTTGCTGAGGTTGACGATTGCCTTCAGCTTTTCGTCCCCCTTAATTGGACATAATCTGCACGAGAGTTCACAGCAGTTTGGTCCGCTTGTCGCGCGAACCCAGCATGGCTGCGATATCATCTGCCAATGTAATCGGAGACGGAGGTGGTGGTTGCACCGGCTGTTCCGGCTCTCGGAAGTCATCCCTTCCCTGACTTGAACCACCGACCTCGTATGTTGTGCGAGTGTGCACCATTCTGCAGTTACAGTCATTAATCCAACATGAGACGTGGTATTGCAAGATCACACTAGGATGAAAACAATAGTGTGTGTATTGATAGCCGAATTTGCATAACGGTCATATATTGATAAAGTATTAACTTTATACAAAATACATCATCCCTGGACCAATGTTACAATTTTGAGTTCCAAAATAATGAACCCCATGGATCGAAGTTCATTTCGACTATTGTTGGTCGCGACAGGACGTTATGCGCGTTATCGTGCGAAAACACACTTTTGTCTTTAATATGACACAAGCATTGCCATAAAAGAAAAGAGGTTTGAGTGAGTCAAACCATCAATTCCGCTGGTAAATAGTTGAGTATAGACAAATGGTCCATTACGACACTTCTCGAAGTGAATTCGAGGACCAGATTCATAACAAGACCAAATTATGTCAAACCGATAAAGTTTCTGTTGAAACCTGACCAGGTTGTACTCAAACACATATTTTACCTAGTAAATGGCAGAATGAAATCTTGAGGTGAACTACAAAGTTGAAGTAAACTTCAAGGCCTTTCAAAAAAGTATTGGTTTGCCTTCAGATCGTTTCTGGTTGAGATGATATGGTATTGTAAACCTGACAGTTTTTCTGGAAAATTTTGACAGCATCTCCTTTGTTTATGTTAATTTGGGCCACAATGTCCAGATATAAAACAGTAGAATTTACAAAAGCCACAATCTACAAATTTGTAATAAGTATTACAAGGATTCCATAAATGTCTAGCATGACCCGGTTCGAATTTTCGAAAGTGAGATATGGTGAAAACAATCAGGAGTCTAGAGAGGGCTCTAGTTTCTGTCCAGTTTTGGCAGAGTTTGGAACTTTGAAATTTTGAACAGGTTAGAGGGAAATTCAGTTCTGGAGTTGAACATACAGTTTTAAAGGACTTCCTAAACTTTCCATCCATGTATGTTACACATTCATTGGAGTTTTCTACAGGGACATATGTTCTCTCAAAGTCAGGTCTTTTACGGTAGAAAACAGAACACTCTGTTTTTGAATTGGTACCTTCAAAAACTACTCCAAATTTGAAAACTTAGTTCAAACTCAGAGCTCGATAGCTAATATAAGTATTTTTTTTTACATCTTCTCAGTTCCATTTCATAGAAAAGTGGTTAATGCATCAATGGAGTATATGTCGGTACTACGTGCCTCTCAAAGCAAAAATTCTAAGCCGGTATTCTGGTATACATCTCAATGGTGGCTTTAATGATGTTCATTCACAAACGATTTCTAAACGCAATACGATCACGTGGTCAGTGTACCTCTCACAACACACAAACTACTGATCAATCATATGGTGTCGTATGACACAGCCCGCACGGGCGAACAGTTCACAATAATATGTATGAAAGTAAAAACATTCGTCCCGTATCGTTGCATACGAGCCGCCTCGAGTTACTACACGTCTCGAGGTACATGACCGGGTTTTCAACCACCTGACGGGGTCCCTTGTATTTGTATAGTGCTGCACCAGTAGGAGGCGCATCAGGTTATGTCCCACCCGACGGGGGCTCCCAGTAACTTTGAAGCACGCTGGAGTACCGCATGTCATATGTTGTCAGAAACATGGAAAGTTTTAGAGAATCATATTGAATCTTCTGTGCAAAGCCACGGAAAGATTTCCATGCTACCTCTTGCATGGTGAGCTTACTGCAATTGATCCGCTTGCGGTGGCATACCTTACCTCTTACCTGACGTCGGAGCGTCGTTACAGAATATAATAACACATAAGTTAGGTTTGCCACCTTAAAAACTTATGCTAATATAGTCCTTATGTGGGCCTAGTGTCCTATCCTCACCGTACCCTATGTTTTTCTTGTAATACGATACTTTATAAGCGTGCTATTCCCAATGCGGCTTTGATACCACGTTTGTGGGGACCAGAGTCCCCACTTTCAAGGAATCGCATTGGGTGGTGCCGTGCGATGCGACACCCAACAACACACATATAAAGGAACGCGTATTACATAAATAATTTGCTGAAATTTACAAAGATATTCAGTTTACAAATAGTTTATAAAAATAAACTACAGCGGACGATAAGATTTCAACTCTCGTACTACAGTCTAATAAGAAAAAGAGAAGCCATCCAGCCCACGGACGCTCCTCACTATCCACGAAAACCAAACAGCAGCGGCATGGTTCCCACATGAGTATATTACTCGGAGAGTCCCGAGTCTCATCGGACAACCATAATCATAAGCATAGATGTTAGTACATGCAAAACAACTTATATAGTAACCGTGAGCATGAAAGCTCAGCAAGACTTAACCGTCTCACCTGAACATGAAACTGTACATGAGGGTAAAGACATAACATAGGATGGCAGATTTGCGTAACGGACTCGCCTAATTGTGGGTCATTATTTTTTCAGATTTATAGCAGCAGCTTAAACCTTGTGCGGGGCAACATCATAACTCCAGAATCAAACAAGAAACGCTTCATCACGATGTTGCATGCCCAAGGTGGAAATTAAATTTAGAGCACTATACTAATACATACAACATAGCAATACCATGATAATATAATGTTCATAACAGCAGCAATTAATTCTCATCTCAAGTGCAAGTATTTAACTACGTCACAACTCAGTGAACATGTGGTACTCATATCCACGAGGGACGGTGATTCGAATCAATGATACCCGGAAAACACGACACGTACGCCCGTACTGGAAGTCACATCGGTGCACTCCACGGACATCGTGCGCAGCCACCTTTCTCAAGTTTCGCCCAAGTTGAATCGATTCAATCGTCTAGGACAGTATCCCTACTCACGGTGCACCCTTCCGCAGTGAAGATTCCGTGAGTGAGTTTCCGTCTACTGTGCTGCGGCCGAAAGCCTGAGGCGATGGAAAAAGTCTCAACAAAAGCTTCCCAAGGTACAACAGTTTCCTGGACCCGATATATCAAGTATGACTCCGGTACAGTTCAAACTTTCTTAGCAGGGCGGCATACAGATCGGTTCTTAACCAACAGAGGCAGGGCTAAGCACCCAAGACCACGTCTTGCTGCATCCTACGCCCCTGCCCGGTCTTATTTTCAAATTACTACTTCATTCTCTTTGAACCAATCCCGTGTGAAAAAGTCCTAGCCATGCGAGTAGATTCCAACTACTCGACTTCTACCGAATCCTATACAACATTTAGCATAGCATGGTCTACACGATGACTTGACAACTAACCAAATGCTCCATAGGTTGATCTGGTCATGCAAGTGGGTTTTCAATCACCTTAGCCCTAATGCACGTTACTCACCCTAGACATAAGTGATACAAATCAAAATTTTGTAATAGCACTTAAATGCAAACCGGGGCATGCATGGTTGTGAGACGGTGTCAAAGTTAATCTTTAAGGGATGACTTCAAGTAGCTCTGGGATCCTCTTGAGCTCGGCAACTAATCGATATGCAAAGAATTATGCAAGTTAATCAATATCGGTATTATGTTGTATCTCAAAGGAAAGACAGTTAAGTATATTAAATTGAGCCTAATGGTTCTGGAAATTTTACAAGGGACATAGGTGCTATGAGAAAGATCTGGACCAAAAATTGGAGATGTTCAAGGAAGCTTGTTGTCTATAAAATTCCAACAAGTAAAAGACTTCTCTGAATTTTGGTTGTAATTATGGAGGTCTATCATGGCTACCAGTGGTTGTACCATACAGAGGGGTTCTCACTGGTTCTAGGAAAATTTGTTTCATAAATTTCTAAGCTCCGTATTGGGAGATATTGAATTTAGAAGTTTGGATAAATTTCTGAAATAGTTCTGATGTTTTTAGGCATTCGATGACCTGTTAGGAAAATCTCCAGATTGCACTAGGTTATTAAAGTCCAATGAAGCTGAAATTTTTACAGGAATTCAGAAACTTACCAGAGAACATTTTGTAAAAATTTCATAGTTTTATATGAAGTGAATTATCAGATAAAAATCAAACATGACTTTGTTTTAAAGGGCTCTATGGGAAAATCTAGGGATTTTCGTGAAGATTGGGTTGTAGTTCTGGCGAGTGTGGACAAAGAGCAAACTAACAAAATTGGTTTGACAAATTTTTAAGCTTTATACTGAGAGTTATTCAATTTAGAAGTTTGCACATGTTTCTGTCCAAACTCTAAATGAATTTGACTATTTTTATGTGCATAGAGAATACACAGGTGATAAGACCATGTAAATGAATTCTAATGACTCTGATATTTTTACTGGTGTTCAAGGATATTCAAATGATGGCTCTTGAAAAATTTGGTATTTTCCCAATGAGCAGAACTATAGTAATTAATTCTATAAGCATTTTGATTATTTGAATTATGGAGAAATCCATATGGACTTTCATAGAGATACAAGTGCGCCAATGGAAATTATTCTTCATGCTGGTTCTAACAAAATTTATTTGGGAATTTTTGGACGATTGTACTAGGAGATATGAATTTTTGAAGTGGGAACAAAATCTGGAATTTAATATCAATTGGAAAAGATTTGAATAATGGCTGGGCCCACAGGATTTAAATTGGGCCAATCGGGATTAAGCAACACCGGCCACAGGGTTCAGGGATGTAGCCACACGCGATCCTTGTCCGCACCAGATCCGGGCGTGCGTTGGTTAGACTGATGACCGGGGCCCACTCCAAGTCGTCTTCAACCTCGCGCCGGCGGCGCTCGGGGCGGCGCCCGACGGCGGCCCTCGTCGCAGATCTCTCTAGGGCATGGCGGCACCCCACTCTCACTGCCCGCACCTAAAATCAGGCGAGGAACTCGATGGTGATCCTCCCGACGGCGATGGATGGCCGGAAAAGCTCGCGCGACGGCGGTGATTAGGGTTTCGGCCAACACGAATTCGCTTTGGCAAGGGCTAAAACCACTCGGAAATTGATTAGAGAGCATCCTGGGATCACGAGGATGACCAAAATGAACTCCTATCGAGGTGGAAATGGCTTCATATACATGTTCGACGGTGACCCGCGGCTTTTTAACCGGCGGCCGTAAGAACATCGATTCCTATGCGTATGGTCGATAACTTTTGGGCGTTTTTTGGCTAGGGTGTGCGCGAGAATGTTTAGAAGCTACTTGCTCTGCAATTTGAATAATTATTGCATGTGTAAACCGAATTTGGGTGAAGAACCAAGGCGGGCAAAAGAACTAAGCGTCGGTTCTTTGAGGAAAACCCGAGCTACAAGGCAGTGCGCAAGCACCATATCGTGGTGTAACTCAGCCCAGGAAACCAGCACCAAAACCCAGCAACGTCCACCACATAGCCATCAAAGACGTGCCGGAAGCCGAACCCGTCCTCGCGGGTACGTTTTCTCTACTCCAAAATCCCGTAGTCATACTCTTTGACTCTAGTGCCACCCATAATTTTATTAGCCATTCATATGTTGTCAAGCATCAACTACCTATCACTCCCACAGAATGTGCATATTTGATTTGCTCTCCGGGTGGGAAAATAGCAGCGGACATGAAAGTCCATAAAGCACAACTTAAGATGGGTGGGAATATCTATCCAACTTCTCTAATTATATTAGAGGGTCAAAAGCTTGATGTCATCTTAGGGATGTCGTGGCTGAACCGTCATGGTGTTGTTCTTGATACTGTTCCATGTGTGGTCCATTTGGACTCTCCACTATATGAACCACACACTCTCATTCTAGACCGCCTTATCCATGAAATTCCAGCCACATACAACACGGAAGCAAGCCACAAAGCTTGAAGACATTCCTGTGGTCTGTGAGTATCCGGACGTGTTTCCCGATGACCTTCCAGGTACGCCACCGGATAGGGACATCATGTTCAAAATTGAACTTATTCCGGGGACCACGCTTATTTCTCGAAGGCCGTACAAGATGGCACAAAATGAGTTGGTGGAATTTAAGGAGCATTTGAAGGACCTGCAGGACAAAGGTCTCATACGCCCAAGTTCGTTACCTTAGGGCTGCTCCACATTGTTTGTAAAGAAGAAGTACAAGGCGTTACATCTATGTGTGGACTATCGTCCACTTAATGCCGTGACGATCAAGAATAAGTATCCACCACCGCACATCGATATTTTATACCACGATATGAAAGTCCACGATATGGTGCACTGCCTTGTTACACCACGATATGGTGCTTGCGCACTGCCTTGTTTTTTCGCCGCTGCACCGCTCAACACGGCATGGCATGCCCCACGCCAGCAAACTGCTCGCCTGCCTGCATCATGGCGTGCTCCCTACACCTCTCCCTCTCTATCTCTACTCCTCTGACCCGAGTGGAAAAGCATCGGCGTCTTCCTCTGTTTTATCTCCCGAGCTCTCCCCGTTGCCCATGCTGCCTCCCCGTGTAGCTACGCTTCCAGGCCGAGTTGGCACTCGAGTGCAACAGCAAAAAGGTGCACCAAGCTTCCCTCTAGCTTCTGGTACAATCGGTTCCTTCGTCTCTGACTTCTTATCTTGGTATTTTGAAGTTTTTCCAGAGCTTGCGGGTGAAGCTGCTGGTTAGCTCTCTGCTCCACGAGGACAAGATAATACAAGCAAGTTCTCGTCTCCTTCCTTGAAGCAATAAGGTGTGCAAAGGTACATAGATGCTTCTGATGAAGTTTCGGCCCCTATCGTGCCTCCTAACTCCCGTATCTCGAGTTTCACTGAAACTAGTTTATACCAAGGACACTAGGTCATCGGGTTAATTCCGTTTCTACATGCAATGATTCTTCAATCCAATTAGGGATTTTCTTCTAGATCTCCAGGCGCATCATCTCACCAAAAATGAAAGGAAGTTAACAAGAGACAAAATCGGATTTCGAGTTTTCGTGGCCACCAGTGAAAATCCGTCGGTGCGCCGTCGAACCCGTAGTTGTCGGCCGTTCCACCACTTTTGCACCTCTTAATCATCTTCCTCATGCTTCCAGGAACCTCCCCAACTCTTCCCCGAGGCGTTTGCGCCATTTCCGAGCGGTTTCGACATGGGTGAAACCCTAGGTGCCGCTGCTGCCATCGTGCGATCGATTCTGGTCGTCGCCTCCGCGATTGGACCTCACCATCGTGTTGCACGGGCCGATTCTAGGGTCAGGTGGTCAAAGCCGTGCCGAGAGGAGCTCGGCGCAGCAAGCCAGTGGGGCGCCGCCGCGATTTTGGCGAGGAGCGCCGCCTTCATCGCGAGGTAGATGGAGTGGCGGATCCCACTGGTCAGCGTCGGTTATGCCTCAGCGGATGCGGTGCGATTGCGCGGTTAAATCCATGGCCCTCGGTGCGGCCCAATCCTGATTGGCCCATTTTAAATGGGTGGGGCCAGAGGTTTAATTCAAACTTTCCAATAAGAAAATAATTCCACAAATTGAGCCAAATTCTAAATTCAATTACTCCTAGTATTTTCTCAAATAATTCCCAATAAATTCTGGTAAAATCATATTGATCTCAAATTTGCAGTGGTGTAATTTGTTGGACATGAAAGTCCCAGAAGTTTCATAATTAATTCCTTTGAACTAACTGCTTGGGAAATTAATTACCTCTGTTTTGTTAATTGGAAAATTCACAATTTTGGTCAGGACACTCTTAAAAATACATTTGATCTCCAGTAAACATTTCAAGTTCATTGGACTTCAATTACTTGGTGGATCAGTGTTTCAAATATCTATGTAGTTTAAAAATTGTGAAATGTACAGAAACCATTTCAGGATTTCCCAAAACTTATAAATCCATTTCTCCCTGTAGGAAGCTCAGAAAAATATGAAACAAATTTTCACAGAACCAGAAGAACCTCCTCTACCATAATAATCCACTTTTAGCCATGACAAAACTCTAGAATTAATACCAGATTTCAGAGAATCCATTTACTTGTTGAAATTTTAGAGACAACAAGCTTCCTTGAACATCTCAAAGATTTGGTTCAGATCATTCACATAGAACCTAGTATGCACCGTAAAAATAGCAAAGCCAATTAAAATCATCTTCATACCTGATCAATCTTTATAAGATGTTTTCTATAGAGTCTATATCACTCATGTACTTTATATATTGCATATCATATAGTGACCAAGATCGAGGAGGAGCCAGAGCCCATGGAAAGTATACTTCCAAAAGCTAACTATCCCTCTAACTTGCAAGCAAGCAAGCCCCGGTTTGCATTTAAGTGCTATTTCAAAGTTTCTATTTGTATCACTTATGTGTAGGATGATTTTTTTGTGCATTAGGGCTAAGGTGTTTGCTACTCCACTTGCATGACCCACAAATACCATGGAGTATTGGGTAGGTCTACAGCCTGACGAGTAGAAAATGCCATGATTAAGTTTTCAGGAATCCGGTACAAGTCGAGTAGTTGGAATCTACTCGCGAGATAGGATTTTATCACACGGGAAAGATTTGATCGAAGAATGGTTTATGAATATTGAAATTGAGACCGAGCAGCGGGTAGGATGCAGTGACATGTGGTCTCACGTGCGTAGCACTGCTTGTGTTGATTGAGGACCAATCCATGTGCGGCCCTGCTGGACAAGTTTGAACAGTACCGGATACATATTGGGCATATGGAACCTAGGAAACCGATGTAACTCGATAACATGGATGTCAAGGCATAGCCCACTGTCGATAGGGGTGGGTTGAGGGCAGCAAGGTGTAAATCGGCCGGCGGGCACAGATACGCTCCGTGCGGGCACCTTGTGCCACCGATGATGGGACCAGTTCGGCGTTTAAGTTTCTTGTGAAAGGTTGCTGAGTATGACGTGGTGAGGAGCACAACATGCTCCTTAGGCACGGGTGTATGTGACATGTTATTTGGGTGTCTACTGATTGCAATCGCCATCCCTCGCGGTTATTTGAGTACCACTTGTTCGTTGCGCTGTGACATTATAAATACTGAAGAAGATAGGAGAATATGATAAATTGAATTATAATTGTTTTGAAACATTGATTGCTGTCATATATGATCACTAATGTTACTTTTATTAAACTTGTAAGTTTCCGTTCATAACTTGAGAATTAAGGATCAACATGTAGGCGAGTCATTTACTGCAATATCTATGCCTATGTTAAGTATACCTGCATATAGAGTTCCATGATTAGGTGAGACGATTAAGTCTTACCGAGCCTATGTGCTCACGGTTGCTATATTAAGTTGTTTGTAGGTGAGACGTATTAGGAAGGGCACGAAGACAAGGCGATGCCCCCGTCGGGGCATACCGCCGAGTGGGAGCCCTGAATGCCGTCTTGATATTTGTGTGCTGCTAGTGTGTAGCATCCTCGGGCTGGACGGCTACACTTTTGCATAGCTAGGCTGAGAGTTTAGCTATGAATATTACTTCCGCTGTATATTAAGTATTGTAAAAGACTTCTGCTGTTTATATAAATAAAACTTTGTATTTTGTCGTATTCTTTTCGTGTGCTGTTGGGTGTCGCATCACACGACACCACCCTCTGCGATTCCTGGAATGTGTGGGCCCCAGTCCTGACATGTAGAGGTAGGCGGTAGGTAGTGACAGCCCTATCCGTCCATTGTAATCCTCAACGTTCGACTACAACGTAGGCTCTTGGAGGGAGTCGCCTGGCAGACAAGGGTAAGCCCGTGCCCCATACAAGCTGCTATTCATCGACTTGCTTTGAATTAGAACCCCTTCTCTTAGGAAATCCACTCTATATTTTGCCTACCACAAAGCTTTGTGTCCTTGGGTGAACCAATTAGAAGATTAGCACACACGTACATTGGATTCGATACCCTTAGGAATACACTTTAAGGGGAAGTGCTATAGTAGTATCTCCGTGCGCTTGCAGATTTTCTTCTGTGACGTACCACCCGTCAACACTGAGCATGCTCTAACTATATCAGAGCCAACTGCAGAGGTTCCTACATCAACGCCAGAAATCAATGAAGTTCAGAAGGAAGTCCCTGCACCACCTCTAGAGGTGGAAGCACTAGTGGTCATCGTGCCAATCCTGTACCAGATGATCTGGCTGCAGGACCTTTGACTTCTGTGCTGATGGCTGAAGATCTGGCTGCAGGACCCTCATCGTTAGCTCCGGAGGTAGAATATCCGGTTGAGGTACCTTCCTCACCCGCATTGGAGATGGATGAATTGCCGGAGGTTGGTCCAACTGACCTCGAGCTGTTGGAGTCCATGCTTGTGCCATGGGCTCCAACGATTGTCCCAGAAGCCCCAGAGGAACCAAAGGACGGACCCCAAGCTGGCTCGGAGCCAATCCACCTGGCGTTGTCGATTGACAATGCCTGCTGTAGCCTCCGCCAAGTCCAACTTGCCTTGGACTACGAGTGCAAGTCTATGGAAGAAGAGTGGGCCATGCCGAGGCATTGGCAACGAAAGCTGTACTTAGAGACGAAGGTGATGTAGTCTCGATTGGTGGACCAGAAGGAGTGGGTGGCATTGGAGAAGGCCCGACAGTCGCGCTTGAACAGGGCGCTGGATGAACGAGAGGCTACTATAAAAGCCTTCGACAAAAGGACCCAGAATATCTATGAGCATGCCCAAAAGGTCCATGAATTGGTCGACAACCGCTCGAAGAGTCTCGAGGATTTGAGGGAAGAGCTCCTCAAGCACTGGGATGTGCTCAATAATAAGGAGGCTAACCTCCAAGAAAAAAAGATAAGATCCAACAGAGGGAGGATGAGCTCTCCAAGAAGCTGGCACGCGGTGAGCAGGACTTGGCTGACCGCGTGGAGGAATTCAAGTCCTAGTGCGAACAAGAGAAGCACCGATTGTGGCAGGTAGGTGAAGATGTCACCAAAAGAGAAAGTGTTGTCTCTGCTTGGGAGGATAAGATGAAGACAAAGGATAAGGACCTTGCGGATAGGAGAGGCCACATTCACCTCCGAGAGAAGAATATCGCCGACCAAGAAAAGTTGTTGGCTGCATGGATCCAGCATGATGCCAAGGAGGTCGAGCATTTCTCGAAGGAGGGTTATGCGGAGCTTTCTTCTGCAAGGAGGTCACTGAAGGAACTCCGATGTGCGAGAGCAATCGAGTCCCAGTAGGTCTGGGACTTCCTCGAGTAGGAGAATAAACCTCTCTTACATTTTGGGTGATCCGGAGCCAGAGATGGACAAAGCCCTGGTGGCGGTTAACTTCGCCGGCACAAAGATGGAAGCTCTCGGAGATGTGGTCGTCGATGACATTGAGACTGAAGGAAATTCTCTGGTTAGGAACTTCGCAGAGCATGTGCTGACATGCTTCCAAAGCGGTGACTCTTCAATGTCCCTAGCTCTCATGTTCGAGGGACACATCGGCGAAGAGGAGAAAGCTGCCAAGCCCAGCGTCCAAGAAGCCACTGAGAAGGTTGCTTCGTTCTTTGTGAGGAACACCAGTAGTTAGGACTTTTTTCTTTGTACCTTCAACTTGTAAATCTCCACTTTTGAATGAATGAAATCATTTCGAATTCCATTTTTGTCTTCAATACATTACCCTTTATCTTAGTGGCCCCCTGGTAGATGTGTTCAATTGATTGAGGACTTCTACCATGAGGATTTCAACAATGTCTTGAATACTTGACAGCTCCGAACTCGTAGCTTGCATAATATCTCCGAGGTCCGATCCTTGCTTCCAATATCTTGGAGGCCCCTTTTTTACGTCGATGGTGGCCCCCCTGGGAGTTGTAAGAGCTTGGTGCTTTGGTGGCTCCCACAATCAATGCATAGAACGTTGACGGCGGAACCCCTGGGGTTGTCGGAGCTTTATGCTTTGACGACACCCACTGTCAACGTGTAGAATGTCCACAGCGGGGCCTCTGGGGGTTGTTGGAGCTTGATGCTTCGACGGCACCCACTGTCAACTTGTATAGCGTCGACGATGGGCTTCGAGGGGTTTTTAGAGCTTGATGCTTTGACGACACCCACTATCAGCGCGTAGAACATCGACGGTGGGCCCCCTGTGGGTTGTCGGAGCTTGATGCTCCGACATCATCCACCATCGTCCTACTGAATGACGTGAATTGTTCATTTTTCTTACGCTTAAGAGACAAGAAAAGCAATAAAATTTGTCCTCATGTATATAGCTCGTTTTAGACTTATTATCCTTCTTTGAACATTAGCTCCCAACAAACTCAACGTGACAACATAGGTATACTGATTAAACTTCCTTAGATCTGAATGCTTTTTAGACCCGCCTTACTGTGACCCACCAAAATAATTAGAGTGGCGTACATTGGGTGTTTGACCAAGCTAAGTCGATAGCGCACTCCGGACCTGTCATTGGCTTTGGTTTTCAGGCGAGTAGGCCATCTAGAAATACTAAGATCCGATGGAAGTTACCAATAAAACTTATATATCAGATGAATCTCTACTACTAAATTTCAAATAGATTGCACATCATTGCTATTGACAAGAAGTTAAAAAATGATGAAAATGCATGTAGAGTCTAGTTGCACAAATGTTTTTTTTATAGGTCCGAATAACAGGGGAGACAAGGACACACTTAAAGTGCAGAACCATGTTATGTGTGCTTTTCACCTTGTTCTAACCTAGGGAAGGTAAAGACACACCTAAAGTACAGGACCATGTTAAGCCTGCTTTTGATCTATGACTCTCCCGACTCTGATCATAGACTCTATAAGATACCTTTGATGCAAATACAGACTCACCTCTGTGCAACTAAGTGTAGAAATTACGGAAGTACTCGTTTCCAGTGATTGGGAAGTGGTATGCCATCCTCTGTTGCCAAGCGGACGCATCCGGCACGGGAAACATTGATGAATCAAAAGGTACCTTCCCAGCTGGGGAAAAGTTTATTCATCCCTTCTCGAGTAAGTATTCGCTGCAACACCAGATCACCTTCCTCTTACTATCAGTTGCGCACATACCTTTGATGATAGCACTGGAGTGCCTGACGGTATTGTGCACTTTGGACAGCTTCTTGGCACCTTGCCTCATCGATGAGGTCTAGGTCTTCACATCGGAGCTAGTCCTACGTGGCTTCGTCGAAGGTTCGGACTCGATGAGACCCCATGGTGATCTCCGGAGGAAGGACTGCTTCAGCACCGTACAACAAGAAGATGGGTGTCTCTCCTATTGCCCACTCGGTGTAGTTCGACTCGCCCACAATGCAGATGGAAGGTCTTCTATCCAGTTGGTGCCATGTTTCTTCAAGTGCTCATAAGTGTGTGTCTTGAGTCCCTTGAGTATTTCTGCATTTGCTCTCTCAGCTTGGTCATTACTTGTTGGACGAGCTATTGATGCATAGCTGACCTGTATGCCAGGGTCTTCGTAGTACTCTAAGAATGTTGCACTTGTGAACTGGGTTTTGTTGTCAGTGATAATTCTGTTTGAAACTCCAAATATGCAGACAATGGTCTTTAAGAATTTGACGGCTGATTGCTTGTTTATAGTCACAACTAGAGTAGCTTCCAGCCAATTCGTGAACTTGTCGATGGCGACATATAAGAACCGGTAACCTCAGATAGCTTTTGTGAAAGGTCCCAAAATCTTCATCCCCCACACAGCAGATGGCCATGTGGGAGGAATCATTTGCAGTGACTGTGTTGGTGTGTCAATCTTCTTAGCGTGGAACAGGCACGTTTCACACTTCTTGACCAGCTCGACTGCGTCCTGGAGTGTTGTAGGCCAATAAAAACTATGCCGAAAGGCCTTACTGACCAGCGTGCGATATTGCCCGTGGTTCCCTCACTCACGTCCAAGGATCTCTGCGAGGAGCTTGCAACCTTCTTCCTGGGAAATACACCAAATTAGAATGCCATTAGTGCCAGGTCGATAGAGATCCCTTTCTACCAACGTGTATCTTTTAGGAAATATGACAATTCAATCAGTGGATACACCGTCTTCAGGAAGGATGTTGTCTTTCAAGTAGTCCCGGACCTCGTAGATCCATACATCAGGACTTACTTGAGCTTCTCGATCTTGCACACTTGGTTACTTAGAGCTGCCTATAGCGCCTACTATCCTTAGCGAACGCCATGGTAACAGGGCCATCAGGACCGCCAGCTTCGAGGTGCTGGACTTGCACCCATCACTCAATTTGACGGGCTGAGCGGTAGGTGCTAGTAATATCCTGGCAAAAACCTTGTTAGGTGCTTGAGCCCCGATTGAAGCTTTCGTTGAGAGGTCGTCAGCTTCAGCGTTGTTGTGACACTGGTGAAAGTGCATCTAGGCAATCCCTTGTGGGTTTTGGACGATTGATGACAAACAAATGAGATCCTAATGAACTTTATGAGACTGCAGGTCAATTTAAATGAGATAGTTTGGTGCACTCAAAAAGTGAAAAATGAAGTGGTGAAGGAAAAGAGAAAAGCCCAACTGATGACTGAAGCGCAAAGTAGACTTAAATGTATAGGATGTGTGTGAGAGACACATCCCAATAGATCAAGTCTTTATGTAGGGTTAAGGGCTTAAAATCAACCTAATAATTCACTGAGCACTGGACTAGTCCGTTCATGGACCAGACAAGTTTGTTCAACTCTCAGTTGTCCAAATTCACAGTGCACTGGACTAGTCCGATCAACTTTCTGGAACCACATTTCATAGTGCACCGGACTAGTCCATTCATGCACCGCACTAGTCCGTTTAACTTTCTGTAAACCTATTACGCTGTGCACCGGACAAGTTTGTCCAATGGACCGGACTAGTCCGTTGAACTCTCTGATGCTAACACATGGCACCAGACAAGTCCACTCGTGGACCGGACTAGTCCGTTAAACTCTCGAGAACTCAAATACATAGGACACCGGACAAGTCCGGACACCAAACTGACTAGTCTGGTATACCTCACACAATTTATGGTTTCTAGTGTGCTGCACATTTCACACCATTCTTACGACTAGTCCGGCCGTCGGGATCCCTAACGGTAACAATTTTGGAAACACTATAAATAAGATATCCACGACCCCAAAAACACAAAACATGTACTCTACTATTCACAACTCAAACCCTAGCGCCGCCAACTGTCCCAAGAGCACGAAAACAAATCTCCCCACACATCTAAGGTCCTCAAAAGTCAAAATCTTTGATTATTCAGATTTGGGTTTGGGAGATCGGTGTGCACGCATCATTGAGATCTTGGGTTTGATCTCTTTACACTCGTGCATTTACATGTAATCTTTTTGAGTGTATTTGATCATATTTTCATTGTAATTCTTGTGGGAGCCCTCAACATGTGAGGTTGCCTCATGAACTCGGTGATTACCCATGATAGTGGAATCAAGTCGGCCTTGTATGGTGACTTGACGAGGGAAAAGGTTTGAAGAGACCCAGCTCTATGTGGGCTTCCTCAAAGAGGAGTAGATCTCTTAGGTGAGATCAAACCTCGGTAAAAATTCGTGTCCCGTGTGGTTCTTTATTTTTGCATCATCATTACTTAGGGCATCAAGTTGATCGATCTTGTAACTTGAATTACAATTGCTCTCCACATGTAACTTTGCAATACTGATTGTCAATTCAAGTGATCTCAATAGTTGCTCAATTTTCGTTGCTATAACATTTAATTCATGAATCAACACTTGATTAACTTGCTACACATTACCTCACCGGACTAGTCCGCACCTCCAACCGGACAAGTCCGGTCACTCAAGTATTTGACAGTTTGATTAAGTGTGCAGGAAATTTTCAAAGCCTATTCGCCCCCCCCCCCCCTCTAGGACACATTCATTTGGTATCAGAGCAGGTTCTCCATCGACGAGACTCACCGCACGAAGATATCAATGGCCTCTGAGAAGAACAATGATTTCCGAAGGTGCTCAACACTGAAGAAGGGAAAGATACAAAAGCCTTCGATGTACTCAGGGAAAATCAATACATGACGAAGAAGTACGTCACTTCAAGGCACTTTTGAGGAAGAAACTCCTGAGTAAAAAAGGAAAAGAAGACGAGAAGACGAAGGGGAGTGGTCATCACGACTACTCCTGATATCCTTACAATTACAATCGTCTTAATTCAAATAATCATTATCTTTTCATTCCCATGGGAAAACCTCCGCAATTCGACGGAAACAATTATACCATGTGGAAATACAATATGAAAATGCATCTAATCTCATTGAACCCAAGTCTTTGGCATATTGTGTGTACAGGCGTATTATCCCGGAAACAAATGATGAACTCACTCCAGAGCAAGAACAAGAACAAGAAATTCACCACAACGCACAAGTCGTTGCAGTGATCATTTCATCTCTAAGCCGAGAAGAGTTCACCAAGACAGATGGACTAGAAAGCGTGAAGGAAATCTGGAATACACTCAAGACTGCACATGAAGGAACTCGGTCAGTCCGAGAAGCTAAAATTGAAATGCTTGAAGGAGAATTGGGGAGAATTGGCATTGAAGAGGGCGAATCACCTCAAGACATGTACAACCAAATGAAGGCGCTTATCAACAAGATCTACGCCTATGGAAGCAAGAAGTGGACTGACCATGAGGTGGTCAAAATAATGATTAGAGCATTTATGCCAACAAATGTCACCTTGTGCTCTATGATCCGGGAAAGCCTGGGGTTCCACAAAATGACTCCAGATGAACTATTAGGCAAAATTATCAACCATGAGATGATGGAGAAGGAGGCCCAATACGTAAAAGACTTAGCTAACCTCACTTCCTCCAAGAAGGAGGACGTTGCTCTCAAAGCAACTTGCAGGCCTAAGGGAAAGGAGCACATGAAGCACAAGATGATGAAGACACAAGTGATGTAAGAACCTATTTGGACGAAGAGGAAATGGCACTCCTCATAAAAAAGTTCAAGCGCATGATGAGAATAAGGAAGGGTAGCAACTCAAGTGAAGGGAAGAGCAAAGAAAAAGGAAAATCCAGGGGTCGACGTATCTGCTACAACTGTGGCGAGTACGGTCACTTCATGGTTAACTGCACCTACAAAGAAAATAAAAGGAAGAAGGAAGCGAAGCCTCAAGAAAATAAAATCATCAGGAAAAGGAGGCAAGCTCACCAAGCGCACATTGGCAAGGAGTGGGACTCAAACGATGAGTCCTCCTCCGATGAAGAAGAGGAGATGGCCAATATTGCCATCAACAAGCGTACCAAGAAGTCTAGGCTCTTCCCGAACATGGGAGGATGGGAGACTTACAATCACACTTGCCTCATGGCTAAGGAAGGCAAGAAAAGGATCAACTTACACCCCCCTCGATTAATTCGTCTATTGCTGACTTTGATAGCTCTAATGAAAATGAGGATATGTTTAAAGGATTAAGTAAAACTACTTTTAGGAAAATGAAATTGTTTTTGGATAAAATTTTTGAGAAGGAGGAGCTTGTCAACTAACAAGAGGATATGCTCATCCGTGAAAGGAAGAGATATCGAGAGGTTGAGAAACTCCTTGAGCTTGAGTGGGAGAAGAGCAGGTCACTTGAGCATGAGCTAGCCTTAAGTAAGGTAACTTACTCAAAACTAGAAGACTCACATGTTGCAATCAAGGATGAACTTTCTAACTTGTCAAAAGTTAACAAAATCCTTGAAGTGCATGTTGAGTCACCCAAGCAAAGTGACTCCTCCTCCTCCAAAAGCTCACATTCCAAAGGTGTAAGTCCGACAACAATTGTAACTTGCACATGTTCAATTAATAAAAGTGTTGTTAAACTTGATTCTCCTACATATCATGCTAAACATCCATCCCAAAGTGGCATCTTTGACAATGAAAATATCAAACATGCACGCAGTGCATCTATGGTCACTAGACCTCCTAACATCAAAGATGGTCTTGGGTTTAACAAGAATAAACACATGTCTACCAATGTTCATGCTATGAAGCAAATTACTTTGGTTAAAGAAAGATCACGTGAATCTAACTTCCAAATACTATTTCGTACTTTTGATGCTTCCTATGTACTCATGATAGACAGATTTGGACATGTATTTGCTAAATATGCAGGGCCACTCAACAAGAACTCAAAAACATGTGTGTGGGTGCCTAAGACTCTTGTCACTAAACTGCGATGACCCAAGCAAGTTTGGGTACCTAAAACCAAGAAATAATTATGTTTTACAGGCCTACTCATCTGGTGGATCAAAATGGGTGCTGGACAGTGGATGCACTAATCACATGACCGGAGAAAGGATTATGCTCATGGAGTATGAGTGCAACGCGGATCCAAGTGAAGGGATATACTTTGGAGGCAACAGCCAAGGAAAGGTCATTGGGTAGTGGTAAAATCGAAATCTCTTCTCAACATAATCTCTCAAATGTTTTACATGTAGATTCTTTAGATTATAACCTCTTGTCACTCAGTTGTGCGACAAAGGTTATAACTGTTTATTCACTGATGAGGGTGCCTCCATTTTTAGATGAAGCGATTTCTCGATTGCATTCAAAGGAATGTTGAAAGGAAAATTTTATCTTGATGACTTTAAGAAAGAAAAAGTTGAACTCAACACTTGCTTAGTTGCTAAAACTAACATGGGATGGTTGTGGCATAGATGACTAGCCCGTGTTGGGATGAGAAATCTGCAGAAACTTCTAAAAGGTGGTCACGTCCGAGGTTTAAAGGATGTTGTTTTTGAGAAAGACAGGCCATGCAGCACTTGCCAGGCGGGAAAATAAGTCTGAGCACCACATCGTGCCAATAACATGATGACTACCTCAAGACCGCTGGAACTTCTACACATGGACCTCTTTGGTCCAATTGCTTATATAAGCATCGGTGGTAACAAATATGGATTGGTCAGTGTTGATGATTTTTCTAGATTTACCTGAGTATTTTTCTTGTATGATAAATCAGAAACTCAAGGAATCCTCAATAAATTTATGAAAAGGGCACAAAACGAATTCTCCTCAACCATGAAGAACATTAGAAGTCACAATGGGTCGGAGTTCAAGAATACACAAGTTGAGGAGTACCTAGAAGAAGAAGGAATAAAGCATGAATTTTCGGCACCCTACTCCCCTGAACAAAATGGGGTGGTCAAAAGGAAGAACAGGACGCTCACGAGATGGCTAGGACAATGCCGGATGAAGACAAGACATCAGACCAGTTTTGGGCTGAAGCGGTGAACACCGCTTGTCACGCTACAAAATGGTTATATCTTCACCGACTTTTGAAGAAGACGCCATATGAGCTCCTCACTATTAAAAGACCGAATGTTTTTGTGAGACCTATGTGTGCTGAATACATTGTCTTTGACGATAAAAGTTTTGAATACTACCAAAACACCTTTTTAACAAGGTCCGACTCTAGGTCCAAGTTCCTGCAAGGTCTGACGATAGGTCCGAATTCTTTTGGGTAGCTCCTGCAAGGTCTGATGCAAGGTCCAACTTATTTTTGATAGGTCCAATTTGTTGTGGCAAGGTCCGACTAGATTTGGTCAGCTCCGACGGTAGGTTTAACTAGCTTTGGTAAGCTCTGGCGCTAGGTCCAACTAGCTTTGGTAACCTCTGGCGCTAGGTCCTGCTAGCTTTGGTAAGCTTTGTCTCAAGGTCCGGTTATCTTTGGCATGGTCCGGAGCTAGATTGCAATGGCTTGAGTTGAGTTGGCCTTCGGGCTGGTTATGTAAGCAAGGGATGCCAGAGCTTGTTAGGCACGACTTCGGGGCTGCTCCTCTTGTGGTTTGATCAATAAAATTAGTAGTTTAAAGGAACTTTTGTGCCTTGTTCGTCCGACTTGTTTTTGTCAAGTCTTTCTTGTCGAGTTTCTGCGCAGCACTATCTTGCTTCGGTGGTTTTAGCATAACTCAAGTTTACAGATCCATTTGATGTGATTCTTTTGGGTTGTTTTCACAATTTGATTATCTATAATATGTGAAAAATTCATTGTCATTGGATTTTTGGTTTTGGATCTACATGAGTTTCTTTGCAGTGTTCAGATCTCGTATTTCTAGGGTAGAACACATTGACCTTCGTTCAATCCTTCGATCGTAACTTGAGTTTTTCTCGACGGTTTTTCGTGATTCTTGTTGTCGCTTCTTCGTGGCTTGATTCTCCACAATCTATATGTTTTTTCACGATTGATCACGTTGAGATTAGTTGCACACACGGTTTCTTAACGGATTGATTTTCCATTGAGGGGTTTTTCTTGCTTCCGCTAAAAAAGTTTTAATCTACAATTCACCCCCTTTGGTAGCTTTTCACATGCTCTTCGATCCTACAATTGGTATTAGATTCACGGTGCTCTAATCTTTGTGATTTGCACGTGTTTTTGACTAACCATCATGGAGAAATACTCTGCAAAACCTTGTGTATTCAGTGGCATTGACTTTTAGGTTTTGAATGCACGTATGGAGGCTTTCATCCAGGCGCAAGACATTGCAATATGGGAAAAGGTGTACAAGCCTTACGATGTGCCGTCAAACGATCAAGTCACCGCTACGAACATGAGATATGTCGACAACAACAACAAGGCGCGGAACTTGATCATACAAGGATTGACTCAAAGTGACTTCAATCGAGTTGCACACCTCCGATCTGCATACTATGTTTGGAAAGCTCTATGTGATTATCATGAAGGATCCAACGCTATCAAGGAGGTGACACAAGACATGTTCAAGAAAGAATACATGCGCTTCTAGATGCAACCCGGTTAGTCAATCGATGACCTCTTTGCTAACTTTAATAAAATTCTCAGCAACATGCATAGTGTCAATGTTAATTTTTTGATGCTGAGAATACTAGGCAATTAATAAGTGCATTATACATGTCAATTCGGGAGATGAAAGACACATCTATTCGTGAATCTATTGTCATAAGTACACTTACTTTATATGTTCTATATTCTAAATTGAAAAATCATGAAATTGACATAATTTTACGTAAGAACCCAAACAAGTCTGTTGCATTTGTTTCTCAACATGACATGCCTAGCTCTGGCCAATCTTCATCTTGTGGAACACTTGCATTGTTGTCCTCTCTAACCCTTAGACAGATTGAAGAGTTTCCAGAGGAAGAACTTGCACTCATCTCTACTCAGTTCTCAAAAGCATTGCAAAATACGAGAACTGAAGGAGATGAAGTGCCAGACCTAAATGATGCTTCGAATGTGGTAAGATAGAACATTTTCGCAGGGATTGCCCTAACCTTTGAGGTGCTACTTCCCACGATGAAAAGAAAACAACGATGAAGCACTCATCTGCAAACAACAACAAGAAAAAGAACGGTTTTACAGGACGCCAAATGGTGAATAGTTTTATCTCCGCACTTCAAGAACTTGGCTCGAGCGATGTGGACATCGGAAGTGATGAAGATGAAGATGATTTGGCAAACTTGTGTTTCATGGCGGGCAAGTCAAGATCAAGCATGGAGGAGGCAGAACAAAATAGCGACAATGAAGAGGTATGTCCTACTTGCGAAGAAATGTGTGATGCTATTTCTCGTACCACTATTATAGTTAAGAGAAAGGACAAAATGCTTAGGGACAATGCTGTTAAAATGGAGTCACTAGAATCAGAAATTAATCGTTTGAAATCTTTGATTCGTAGTGATGATTCTTGTTCCTCATGTGACTTAATATATGAACAATTGTCCTCTCTAAGAAGTGCACACACCTCAACACTTGATAAACTTGAACTTGAAATTGAAAAGAACAAAAAGCTTGCTGCACTTAATGATAAAAACTTGAAAGATGCTTGTGGTTCTACAACTGACTTGCATTGTTCTACTTGTGATGATCTTGATAAGAAACTACAAGATGGCGAATGAAATTTCTATATTGAACAATGCTTTATGTTCTCATGAAGTTGAATATTGTTCCAATTGCAAATTAAAAGGAAAAACTTCATGTGAAAATTGCCTTGATCTGTCAAATAAACTTGATGACATGCATAGGACATTAGATCGGTTTTGTAGTGCAACTAAGAACCTAAACTTGCTGCTGAATTCCTCTAAATTCTGCAATGATAAATCCGGTTTAGGTTTTGATTCACAAGCTCATGCTAAGGCATATCCACCTAAAATTGTGAAGTCCTTAGGTAGTGGTTTGATTCAAACAGTTCTTAAACATAAAGAAGTGTTTTTCAAATCTGCAGGAGTGTTGTCTCAATCGGTTTCAAATAAAAATGTTGCTTGCTCATCTAGACATGAACACAAAGTTAAATTTCATTGTACCTACTGTGCTAGAGATGGTCATGTCATAGATTTTTGTTATAGACTAGCTAAACAACAGAAAAAAGGAAAGAATGATTACTAGATCTCATAACTTTCATACAAAATTTGCTGCACATGCTAAACCAAATGATAGGAACATGCAACCTGCTGTAATGAGTCAAAAACATGCAAAGTTTGCTCCCAAACCTATTGTTTTTTGTGCTACACATGTAACACCTCGTAGGTCAGTAGTTGAGTACAAAAAACCTAAAGCTTTGGCTCATAAACCTGCTATTTTATCTCAGCTTTCGTGTGTTATTCTAGCTAGACGCCGTGTGACTCAGTACTAGATTCCTAAATGCCTTTTGACAAACCACAGTAGTGAGTCATCGTCATATTGTGCTTATATGTAGGTTACACGCTTGAGGAATGAGAACATTTGAATTGTGGATTCAGGTTGCTCACGCCACATGACCTGTAACAAAGAATGGTTCTCCTCCCTCTCTTTTGTGTCACTGTAGAGAATGTTACTTTTGCCTATAATTTTTTAACTTCTGTAATTGCTAAGGGTTTGGTTAGAATAAATGATCACTACACTTTGAAGGATGTGGCACTTGTCAAAAATTTGAAATACAACTTGCTTTCTGTTTCACGGTTGCTAGATGAAAATCTAGAAATTATTTTCAATAAAAATTGCTGCAAAGATGTAGGTTCAAATAGTGAGCTTATTTTTAACATGTCTTGGTTTGGAAGAGTTTTTATAGCTGATTTTGATATGTCTGCTTCTAAGCATAGGTGTCTAGTTGCTAATGATTCCAAAGACTTATATTTTTGGCATCGCAGACTTGGTCTTGTAGGCCTTGATCATCACACGCGTGTTAGTGCTCTTGATCGCATACGTGGGCTGCCTAAGCTAAAAGGGGACAAAGAAATTGTGTGATCTTCATGTAGACATGCTAAGATGGTTGCAGGTTCACATGCTCCTCTCACAGTGACCATGACAACTGAACCGGGTCAACTTTTGCATCTTGAAACCATAGGACTTTCATGTGTTCAATCGTTCGGAGGTAAATGGTATGTTCTTGTGATTGTTGATGACTATTCTAGATACTCTTGGGTTTGTTTTTGGCATCTAAGAATGAAGCTTTTAGTCACTTTAGAACTTTATTTCTTAGATTATCAATTGACCACCCAAGATCTTTAAGAGCAATTAGAAGTGATAATGGAACTGAATTTAAAAATCAATCCTCTGATCATTTTTGTGTTGAAAAGGGAATAGATCATCAATTTTCTTCACCATATGTACCTCGACAAAACGGTGTTCTAGAGATAAAGAACAGAACCCTTAGTTGATATGGCTAGGACTATGCTTGATGAATATCAAACTCCTAAAAAATTTTGGGCCAATGCAATTTCAACCGCTTGTTATGTCTCAAATCGTGTTTTCTTGCGTGCTAAGCTAGGAAAAACACCATATGAGCTTCAGTTTGCACATAGGCCTAGTGTCACACACTTTAGGGTCCTCGATTGCAAATTCTTTGTTAAGAAACATGGTAATCTAGATAATTTTGAAGCTAGATCTGTTGATGGCATGTTTCTTGGTTATCCATCTCATACTAGAGGCTACCGTGTGCTTTTACTTGACACTAATAAAATTGTCGAGACTTGTGAGGTTTCTTTTGATGAAGCTAGCCTAGGTACTAGCTCAAATATTGCAGGTCCGGATCCATATCCGCAGGGGGAGAGTATTTCTGTTGAAGATGAGGAAGAAGAGGTGTTGCTGCCCAAAAATTCAGCAGCTAATGACATTGTTCTAGCTCCTGATTTTTATTCACAACCATCACCGACGACCAACATTGCTGGTATAGATCGTCCTCAAGTCACAAACTCATCGATTTGTGATGAACATGAAGAAGAAGCTTGTGAAGTGTCCACTCCCCTCCGGGTTCTCAAAAGTCATCCTCCACAACAAATTATACGAAGCTTGCACGAACGAGCCACACGGTCCAGGTTTTGCGACCCGAACTCTCACGCTCATTCTGCTTTTGTTGCTTCTTTTGAACCCAAAGATATATCATACGCACTCACTAAAGAATCTTGGATTATTTCCATGTAAGAAGAGTTAGAAAATTTTGAAAGAAATAATATTTGGAAACTTGTACCTCCACCTCATGGTCACACTCTAATTGGAACTAAATGGGTATTTAAAAATAAACAAAGTGTTGATGGGGTTGTGGTTAGGAATAAGGCTAGGTTGGTTGTTCAAGGTTTCACACAAAATGAAGATCCAGATCTTGATGAATATTTTGCTCCTGTTGCTGGATTAGAAGCCATAAGAATTTTGTTAGCTTTTGCTGCATCTAAAGATTTCAAGTTATATCAAATGGATGTTAAAAGTGCTTTTCATAATGGCTATATAGATGAGGTGGTTTATGTCAAGCAACCACCGGATTTTGAAAATCCAGATTTTTCTAATCATGTTTTCAAACTGTCCAAAGCCTTGTATGGTCTCAAACAAGCCCGTAGAGCATGATATGATAGGTTAAAAACATTCTTACTTGAAAAGGGGTTTAACACGGGCAAGGTTGATAAAACTCTTTTTGTGCTTAAGCATGGCAATGACTCATTATTCATTCAAGTGTATGTGGATGTCGTGCTTCTCATGATATTGTGTCCAAGTTTTCAAGTTTTCAGCTATGATGAGTTCAAAATTTGAGATGAGTATGATGGGAGAACTCACATACTTTTGGTACTGCAGATCAAGCAGACCAAGGAGGGTACTTTTGTGCATCAAACGAAGTATGCACGAGACCTTCTTAAGCGCTTTAACATGTATAAAAGCAAGCCTCTTCGGTCACCAATGGGTACAACAACGACACTTGAACTTGATGAAGATGGTGAACCCGTGGATCAAAAAGAATATCGAAGCATGATCGGATCACTTTTGTACCTCACGACATCAAGACCGGACATACAATCCAGTGTATGTCTCTGTGGCGCGATTTCAAGCTTCTCCACGTGCTTCACATCGTCAAGCCATCAAAAGAATTCTCAGGTACTTACATGGAACTATTAAATTTGGCACTTTTCTTCCTTCTTCCTCAATTGTTACTTTGAAAGCTTTTTCGAATGCTAATTTGGGGGTTGTAGGATTGATAGGAAAAGTACTTCGAGAGCTTGTCATTTTCTAGGTAATTCTCTTGTTGCTTGGTCTTCTAGAAAACAAAACTCAGTTGCACAATTCACAGCCGAATCTGAATATGTAGCTGCTGCTAGCGCTTGCTCACAAATTCTTTGGATTGTTCAAACACTTAAGGACTATGGAGTTGATCAAGATAGTGTTCCACTGTTTTGTGATAACACTAGTGCCATTTGCATTGTTGATACCATTTGTAACACCCCAGCCACTACGGGCATGGCGATCATTACTTCTGGCAGCTCTCTAGGATCAAGACTAGCCCCACAAAACCAACACTTGTCACATTTGCGCATTTTGTCCTCACTCGTGTGCACCTTAGAAGACTTATTGGTTGTTCACGTATACATAAATTGCTCCAGGCCAAGCATGCTCAACCTCGGAGTTCTTTGCATGTGGGCTTCCAAAAAAAAGGTATTCCTTCATGGCATGAGTTATTCTATCAATCCTATAAAGCCAAAAATCTCGTGCAACATTCAAGAACAAAGCACATTGACATAAGATATCACTTTTTCGTGATAATATTGAAAAATGAACCATTGTGCTTCACCATGTAGATACCGAACAACAATTAGCTGACATTTTCACAAAACATTTGGATTTCGCTCGTTTTTGTTACATTCATAGTGAAATAGGGGTTATGAATCCACATGGTTTAAATTGAGGGGGAGTTTTGAAACTTGGGAAGTCTATGTGTGAATCTAAAATAAAAATAATATCAGCATAGTATTTCATACATATATGACTTTGTGATTGCTTTTTACATGCTGAAAGTTATTACTACATTACTCTTGTTATACATTTTGTAGTTTTTGCCATGACTAGTAATTGGATTAATTACTTACACTAAATTGGTCATGATCGAACTTTCTTGCTGTTTTAAACTTGTTGCATGCTCACAAGTGCTTTTAATCATAAAGAATTAATCAAGTAAGCAAGTCACATTTTGAGTTCTTATGTTCAAATGAAAAAATGAGAAAAGATCAAGAGAATATGCATGCATCACACTTCTTCTTTTGAGATGGCTTATCATTGCACTTCGATATGAACTTGGAAGAAGTTGTGTATGACTAAAACCATGTCCTTAAACTTCTGATTGTAAAATGAGATAGGCTTGTCTTGGTTAGTTAGAATAAGGCAGATGCGCATATAATCTCTTGCAAATTTCATATGATCAAAATTTGTGCTTAAAAAATATTTGCAGCAACAAGTGTCATGCTTTCACGTCTTAAAATAGTTATGTTTGTGAGATCAAGATTTACTTAAATTGAAAATTACATTTGATCTCTAGCATGGCTTACACTACTTTATGTATCTCATTGTTGTGATAGTGTAAGTTAATTGATAGTATGACTTGGATGAGCTTTGTTTTATATGTTTATGTTATAATGTGCTCATAACAAATTAAAATTTCTCTTTTGTACCTTGCTGAAGAATACATTGTCAAAGGGGGGAAGTAGGTATAGGGGGAAAATTTATTTCTCTCTCATTTGATTTTCAAAAATTATTTCTATCTCATTTTATTTTCAAAAGGGGAAGAAATTGTTTTCAAAACTTTTCATGTGAATAAGCCAATGTTCGGATTTTAACTGGTGTTGCCAATGCATTCATCAAGGGGGAGATTGTGAGACCTATGTGTGCTGAATACATTGACTTTGACAATAAAAGTTTTAAATACTACCAAACACCTTTTTAACAAGGTCCAACTCTAGGTCCGAGCTCTTGTAAGGTCCAACGATAGGTCCGGCTTGTTGTGGGTAGCTCTTGCAAGGTTCGATGCAAGGTCCGACTTATTATGGAGAGGTCTGACTTGCTGTGGCTAGGTCTGACTAGCTTTGGTCAACTTCGGCGCTAGGTCCGACTAGCTTTGGTAAATTCCGGCACTAAGTCCGACTAGCTTTGGTAAGCTCAGACAATAGGTTCTGCTACTTTGGTAAGCTTTGTCTCAAGGTCCGGTTAGCTTTGGCAAGGTCCAGAGCTAGATTGTAATGGTTCTGCTTTTAACTTGTAATGGTTCAAACTTGCTTTTTGGATTATAGAAAGCCTGTTTAGTATTCTTTTACTAAGTTTTTGGTGTGTGTTGGTGGTTATGGCTGATATCATTTTGTTATGGTTTGCAACATGCTTATGTCAGGTGCTCACGTAAGGTGTCATAGTTATCGGAACTAACGAGAGTGAAGTCGAGGACTTGTCCTCGGAAGTATCAATTGTTCATTCATGAGCAGGTTTTGCTTGAGTTCAAGACATGGCTGGTGACGGGATCCATTGAACTAGTCTTAGGGAGAAGATGAGGTTCAACAACCAAGTTCGAGAGGAATTGTGGTTGAGTTGATCGGGAGGTCGCATAACATGTTTGAATCAAGAACAATGCATATCAAGGTATCGTAGACGTCATTGGAAGATGTTTTCACGTGTGCAAGGACTGCATGGACGTGGCTACATGGTTCCTAGGCGTGATTAAGAGATGTGGATGTAAAGAAATGGTCGGAAAGGTCCAACCGACTAGGTTATCGACTCAGGCTGCGGTTGAGTCATGTTTGACTCAAATATGGAAAGATTTGAGTTGGTTATGATAGGTTTTCTTGTGGGTCACGAAGTTGAGTTGTTTTTAGGAATGTAATATACATTCCTAAGGTATTTGGAAGTCTTAATATTGCTTCTATGTGTGTATATAAGAGTCTTAATCAGTTATGAAAAGTTTTGATGGAAACTGAGTAGGATACGAGTCCTAGTTTGAGTTGAGTTGGCCTTCGGGCTGGTTATATAAGCAAGGAAGGCCAGAGCTCATTAGGCACGACTTCGGGGCTGTTCCTCTTTTGGTTTGATCAACAAAATTCGTAGTTTAAAGTATCTTTTGTGCCTTGTTCGCCCGACTTGTTTTTGTCAAGTCTTTCTCGTTGACTTTCTGCACAACACTACCTTGCTTTGGTGGTTTTATCATAACTCGAGTTTTACAGATCCAATTGACATGATTCTTTTTGGCTTGTTTTCACAACTTTCTTATCTATCATCTGTGAAAATTTCACGGTCATTGGATTTGTTGTTTTGGATCTACATGAGTTTCTTTGAAGTGTTGCAGATTTGGTTTTTCTAGGGTAGAACAGATTGACATTCGTTCAATCTTTCGATCGTAACTTGAGTTTTTGTCGATGGTTTTTTGTGATTCTTGTTGTCTTCTCTTCATGATTTGATTCTCCACAATCTATACTGGTTTTGTCATGATTGATCATGTTTAGATTAGTCGCACACACGATTTGTTAACAGATTGATTTTCTACTGAGGGGTTTTTGGTTCTTCCACTGAAAAAGTTTTAATCTACCATTCACCCCGCCAACCTCTGGTAGTTTTTCTCGTGCTCTTTGATTCTATAGTTTCATATTTCAAAGTGTTTGGATGTAAATGTTTTATCTTAAACAAGAAAACGAGGACTTCAAAGTTCGCTTCAAAATATGATGAAGGGTTCTTGCTTTGTTATGATTCGAATGCCTACGCCTATTGTGTCTTCAACAAAGTATATGGCCTTGTTGAGGTTGCACGTGACGTAGTGTTCAATGAAATTAATGGCTCCCAAGTGGAGCAAGTTGATATGTGTGTGCTACATCAAGAAAAAGCTCCAAGTCAGGCGTTGAGGAGGATGGCACTTGGTGATATTCGACCTCAAGAACAACCACAAGACTCAAGTGCACAAGATGAACCTCAACAAGAAAGCAATGATCAAGGGGGAGCTCATGCACAAGATCAAGATCAAGAAGATCAATATAATCAAGGAAGCAATGATCTAAGGGGATACATTGAAAATGAACAAAATGAAGTGCAAATAACTTCACAAGTTCCTCACCCAAGAGTACATCAGAGTATACAAAAGATCATCCCGTCAACAACATCATTGGAGAACTTGCTAAGTGAGTAATTACTAGATCTCGCATAGCCAATTTTTGTGAACACTACTCTTTTGTCTCTTTTCTGGAACCATACAGGGTAGAAGAAGCACTAAAGGATCCAAATTAGGTGATTGCAATGTAAGAGGAGCTAAACAACTTCAAAAGAAATGAAGTATGGGAACTTGTGGAAAGACCAAAGGCGAACATCGTTAGAACCAAATGGGTCTTTTGGAACAAAAAAGATGAACATGGAGTGGTAACAAGAAATAAGGCGTGACTTGTGGCAAAAGGTTACCCACAAGTCGAAGGTTTGGACTTCGACGAAACTTTCGTTCCCATAGCTTAACTGGGTCCATTCGTATTTTATTGGCTTATGCTACTCACCATAATTTCAAGCTGTATCAAATGGACATCAAAAATGCCTTCCTCAACGGTCCAATTAA
The DNA here is from genome assembly GCA_036927565.1 of Tuctoria greenei. NCBI lineage: Eukaryota > Viridiplantae > Streptophyta > Magnoliopsida > Poales > Poaceae > Tuctoria > Tuctoria greenei. The sequence goes on along the minus strand of JAYESD010000012.1, from coordinate 62,485,134 downwards.
GGAGGAAGTGTACGTCGCACTGGGATTTGAAGATCAAGAGTACCCCAACCATGTGTATAAACTGTGTAAGACTCTCTATGGCCTCAAACAAGCTTCTCGAGCTTGGTATGAGTGCGTTAGAGATTTTCTGACTCAAAATGGTTTTAAAATTGGAAAAACCGATTATACTTTGTTGACAAAACACTTTGATGATCATCTATATGTATGTCAAATCTATGTTGATGATATCTTTTTTGGTTCTACAAATCAGTCTTTTTGTGAAGAATTTAGCAAGATTGTGACAGATAGATTTGAGATGTCGATGATGGGCGAATTAATGTTCTTCTTGGGATTCCAAGAGAAGCAATTAAGAGAAGGCACATTCATACGCCAGACCAAGTACACGCAGGACATCCTCAAGAAGTTCAATATGGAGAAGGCCAAGCCCATCAAGACACCCATGCCAATTAATGGACATCTCAATCTCAACAAAGATGGTCAAAATGTGGATCAAAAGGTATATCGGTCTATGATTGGCTCATTACTCTATTCATGTGCATCTAGGCCAAATATTATGCTTAGTGTGTGTATATGTGCAAGGTTTCAAGCTGCACCTAAAGAGTGTCATTTAATAGCTGTAAAAAGAATTTTAAGATACCTTGTGCAAACACCCAACTTGGGCCTTTGGTATCCCAAAGGATCCATGTTTAACCTGATAGGTTATCCCGATGTCGACTATGCAGGATGCAAAGTCGATAGAAAGAGCACATCTGGGACTTGCCAATTTCTTGGAAGATCCTTAGTTTCATGGTCATCTAAAAAGCAAAACTCCATTGCTATTTCCACAACTGAAGCGGAGTATGTTGCAGCCGGTAGTTGTTGCGCACAACTACTTTGGATGCGATAAACTCTAAGGTATTATGGTTACATACTGAACCATATTCCACTCCTATGTGATAATGAGAGTGCTATAAAAATTGCACACAACCCAGTAGAGCACTCAAGAAGTAAGCACATAGATATTCGTCATCATTTCTTAAGAGATCATTCTTTAAAAGGCGACTTGCAGACATTTTCAACAAGCGATTAGATGAACGAGATTTTGTGAGTTAAGAAATGAGCTAAATATACTTGAGTTTCGAAATGTGGCTTGAAACACTGCATACCTAAATTGTGATTTCAAAATTTACTCTCTCTTTGCAAAAAGTTGTCCCTTATCTTGATTTTCTCCTAAAAACAATTTAAATTAGTGAATCTTGGTGAATTATGGCCATTGTATTATTGTTAATTGCTTACTGGTCATATTCATCACGATTATTCGTAAAATGATGTACTTTAGATCACTATTAGATCAAACACCCATAATCAAGTTGATCAATTCTGTTATGTCCTGCTGACATCGGACTAGTCCTTTGCCTAAGACTAGTCCAACCTTGGTCCGTAATACCGGACTTGTCCGGAGTTGACCAGACTTGTCCGTATATATCGGGGTTAACCCTAGCCCGCCACCAGGAGCTCATCCACCACATCTCATAACCTCTTCTACTCTCTCTCTCTCTCTCTCTCTCTTCAACCGTGAGCTCCAAAGGTGATTTCCACTTTCATCCATCAAAATCGCAGATTTCTCCAAGGGAAATTCTCCCCTCAGCGTTGAGCTTGTCCACTCCGGACTAATCCGGACCATACTCCGCCCCTTCAACTCAAATCTTCAATTTTTTGGTAAAATCTCACTCAAACCCTAGGTCTCATCTTCTCTTATTTATTGCTTATTTTTCTTGATTCCTAGGGCATACATTACTCCTCTAGATGTACTCCTACTGTTTCCCTATCATTGTGAACTTTTTCGAGCTAGATTTGTTAAAAATAGGAGGTTAGGGTTCCTATGCCAGACCGGACTAGTCCGGTGTCCATGTTCGAACAAGTCCAGTACCCAGACAAGTCTGCACTCTAGAAACGGGCAAGTTCGGTACCTGACAATTTGAACCTCTAAATTATTATTTGCACATAGTCTCAAATAAATTCTTATTAATCCTTGAATTCCTTGTCAGGAACGATGTCTTCAAGTTTCGAGGACAGCTCTTTTGATTATGACGAAGAGTGTAACCGTGCTAGAGTGCAAAGAGCCAAAGAGAGGGTGATGAAGAAAAGACATGACCACAATGTTCACTCCTCCCCTCCCGACGATGTACTTCCCAAGAAGAGGAGAGTGCTGGTGAAGAAACCAATAACCATGGAAGGTGTTGGGAGTTCATCGACACCCAAGAGAACTCTCAACAAGGGCAAAGGACTGGCCGATGGTCCTATTGGCCCATTGAAGATGAAGGCTCCTATTGATCGCAATAGGAAGCCCTCTAGTGATGACTTTACAGGAAAAGGGAGTGAATTGGCTGACAAGTTCAGAAAGCTGGAAGTCTATGAACAGCCGAAAAAGTCAGCTGACCCAGATTCTGGAGCAACTTCCATGCTGACTATTATGAGCATGTCTAATTGAAGATGAAGAACCTAGTGATTGAAAGTCAGTGGGTGGATATCACCTACCTCCAGTCCAAGAGATGCCAAGCTTATCAAGAGGTCCTAGAGGCATTGGAATGACATGGACTGAAGGATCTTGTCTCTCTCCAGTGGGACTAGAATATTGAGGTCATCACTCAATTGTATTCCACTCTTTACTTTTCTCGTGATGACAGAGACATAATTATATGGATGACACATGGAGCAATGTATAGTGTCACATATGAAGAATTTGCCAGAATTCTTCACCTTGCAGATTCTTTGGAGAATGGCATCATTTTTCACAACCTAAAGCCTCTGGAGAAAGATGATCTTGACTTTCTCTATGATACAAGAATGTCATACAAGTCTCCAACTACCAAATACTTGAATCCTTTCTTTGCATTGTTGAATAGAATCTTGAGGAAGACCATAGCTCCTAAGGAGGGAGATGCAAGGACTGTCCAGGGGACACTCAGGACATTGATGAAGGTGATCAGCAGGAGAAGGACATTCAATGTTTTTTAGTACATTTATAATGATATTGTGAACATCTCTATCACCCCTAACAGGTACTGTGGCTATGCAACCTATATCATGTATATGATTGAGAAGGTGACAGGGCTTGAGTTCGTAAAGGATGTTGCCCACACTGGTCTTAGGCCTCAGAAGCCTACAATTTGCAATTTCCCCTCTACTCCTACCTCACTGCAGAGGAACAAAGATCTAAGAGGGCTCATGAAGGCACAAGAACTGAAGCTGCTACTCTTGCTGCTCCGCCTCCTAGAGAGTCCTCCAGTGGTGTGCTGAAGATGCTCTCATCCATCTTTGCATCCTGTTGCAAAGTGGAAATTAAGCAGCACAAGGAGAGTCTTGCCAGGAAGAAGCATCAATGATATGTGAAGGCCAACATCAAAGCAATATGTGAGAAGCTGGAGATGGAGCCAGTGGGGTCACCTTAGATCTCAGAAGATTCTGAAGAAGATATCACAGAGTTGGCACCCCACTCAGAGCAAGAGTTGAATTCATTCGGATTGGCTAGTGCCTCTGCTCCTCCTCCTCCTCCGCAAGCAGCTAGAGATGAAAGACAGGATGACGATATGACCGAGAGTGAGGGAGGCAGTGGTGATGAGTGATTCTACTTAATTTTTCTCGTTTTGGTGCCTTGATACCAAAGGGGGAGAGACTGAGACTAGTAGTCTATTTTGTAGCCATTAAGAAGTTGTGATCAAGGACATGTATCTTGATTTCAAATTGTTGTAATTCATTTTGGATTTACTTACTTTACATAATGAGTGATGCCTATTTTAATGATAATGTGATGATTGTTGCTATAATTGTTAAGTTATTATCTTTTGCTCATCACATCTTTTGATCACACACTCTTTAGGCACCCCACCATAAAGAGTGCATATATGTGAAAAGTTTTTGTTACTCATCTATCATTCTCATATATGCACACTTTATGAAAGTCAATTTTTACTCTTCACATTTCACAGTGCACCGGACTAATCCGTTCATGGACTGGACTAGTCCGTTTAACTTTCTGTAAACCTATTACGCTGTGCACCGGACAAGTCCGTCCAAAGGACCAGACTAGTCTGTTGAACTCTCTGATGCTCTATAACACATAGCACCGAACAAATCAACTCGTGGACCGGACTAGTCTGTTAAACTCTCTGGAACTCAAATACACATGACACCGTACATGTCCGCACACCTAACAGACTAGTCTGGTATACATCACACGATTTAGGGTTTCTAGTGTGTTGCACATTTCACGCCATTTTTACACAGCACACCGGACAAGTTCGGTACCCAGTACGGACTAGTCCAGCCGTCAGGATCCCTAACGGTAACAATTTTGGAAACACTATAAATAAGAGATTCACGACTCCACAAACAAAACACACGTATTTTACTATTCAAAACTCAAACCCTAGTGCCGCCACTTGTCCCAAGAGCCCAAAAACACATCTCCCCACACATCTAAGGTCCTCAAAAGTTTAAATCTTTGAGTATTCAGATTTGGGACTGGGAGATCGGTTTCCACGCATCATTAAGCTCTTGGTTTTGATCTCATTACACTCGTACATTTACTTGTAATCTTTTCAAGTGTATTTGATCATCTTTTCGTTGTAATTCTTGTGGGAGCCATCAACGTGTGAGGTTGCACCATAAACTCGATGATTACCCGTGGTAGTGGAATCAAGTCAGCCTTGTGTGGTCACTTGACGAGGGAAAGGGTTTGAAAAGACCCGACTCTGTGTGGGCTTCCTCAATGAGGAGTAAATCTCTTTGGTGAGATCGAACCTCAGTAAAATTTCATGTCCCATGTGCTTCATTATTTTTGCATCATCATTACTTAGGGCATTAAGTTGATCGATCTTGTAACTTGAATTAGAATTGCTTTCCACGTGTAACTTTGCAATATGATTGTCAATTTAAGTTATCTCAATAGTTGTTCAGTTTCCGCTGCTATAACATTTAATTCCTAAATCAACACTCGATTAACTCGTTACACATTACCTCACCGGACTAGTTCGCACCTCCAAGCGGACAAGTCCGATCACTCAAGTATTTGACAGTTTGATTAAGTGTGCAAGAAATTTTCAAAGCCTATTCACCCTCCTCTAGGCCACATTCAGCTGGACATGGCGATGGTCGAAGACATGGAAGTCCTTCTACAACTTCTGGACTTCAAGTAAATAAGCAACAAGTTGAGGGTTATTGCAACTGCATCACCTTTTGACTTGTTGAGTTGCGAATCACCCTTCACTAGTAGCTGCCGGACGCCATATGATAGCGCCACGTTGAGTTCAAAGATGAGAGCTTCATATTCCGCAATGTTGTTGGTTACCTTGAAGTCGAGGCTACCATGTACTTGACCTTCTCCCCGGTCGGAGCGAGGAGAAGGATTCTAGCTCTGGCCCCCTGCTTCGCACGGAGCCCTCGAAGTAGAGAGTCCAGTGAGGCTCAGTGAAGACCGCGACCTTAGGTTCTGGCTTTTGCTCTTTGAGGCCTCCTGGAGTTAAGGTGTCCACTGCGGCACGAAGTCAGCTAGTGCCTGACTCTTGATAGCATGTCGAGGCAGGAATTAAAGTTCCAATTCTGCTAGCTCCACCGCCCACTTGGCGATATTTCCCGTGAAATGCATTGTGTAAAATTGCTTGTAGTGGATAAGAGGTTACCACCAATATCTTGTGGGCCTGGAAGTAGTGATGAAGCTTCCTTGAGACAATAAGGAATGCGTACAACAGCTTGTGTACCTCAATTTATCGAGTATTGGCAATGTATAGTACTTCACTGGTGAAGTACACCGGCCGGTGGACAGTTTGGACACTCCCGAGGGGGAGGGGGTCGTCCGAAGCTTCTTATTCGTCAACCCGGACCCTCCCGGTGGGGGGTCCAGATCTCCTTCTTGATTAGGTACTCCCTCAGATGAGGGAAGTTGATCCACAAACATCTTGCCTTTTTTATTCGTGCATGGGGGCCGGAACCCAGACTCGCCTTCAGGCAGCTCTGGACCCTCCCAGAGTGGTCTAAGCTCCTGAGTTGAAGATGTTTCTGGTCTCTCTACAACCAAAAGCATTCTGACAACCTCCGTAGTTGCACGATATAAAGCAGAAGTGGCTCACCAAGCTTCGGGACTACCATGATTGGTAGTGTGGTGACGACCTGCTTGAGCTCTTGGAATGCCTTCTCTACTTCTCCAGATCAATGAAATGGTCCAGACTTCTTCAACAACTTGAAGAAGGGAAGCGCCCACTCTGCCATCCTTGATATGAACCGGCTGAGCGAAGCTAGACACCGAGTTAGCTTATGGATGTCCTTGATACGGGCTGGAGGCCACATCTCTTTGATGGCTTTGACCTTCACCGAATTTGTCTCAATTCCTCGGTGAGTCACAAAGAAACCAAGGAGCTTTCCGGAGCTAACCCCTAAGACACACTTGTCTGGGTTGAGCTTCGTGTGCATCAAACATAGCTTGTCAAAGATGGCTTGAAGTTTGTCCAGGAGTGAGTCCTAATTCTTCACCTTGACAATGATGTCATTGACGTACACTTCCAACAGATCCCTAATCAGCTCCCAAAATTTTTGTGCATGGCTTGCACAAAAGTTGAAGCAGTATTTTTAAGACCAAAAAGCATGTCTGTATAATAATATAACCCATCTACTGTGATGAAGGAAGTATGCTCTTCATCCTCCTTACACAATGGAATTTGATAATTCCAGAATAAGCGTCTAAGAAACACAGTAATTGACACCCGTAGGTAGAATCCACTATTTGATCTATCCTTGGTAGTGAAATTGGGTGTTTTGGACATGCCTTACTCAAGGTGGTGTAGACGATGCACATCCGAAGCTTCCCACCGGCCTTCTGTACAACAATTGGGTTTGCCAGCCATCGTGGATGGTGAACCTCCCAGATGAATCTAGCGTCAAGCAGCTTTTTGACTTCCTGTGTGATGTTCTGCAGCTCAAAAGATTGCTTCCGGGGTTTCAGTTGTATGGGTTGTGCATCGAGGCCACCTGTCGGGCCCCAGACCCCACTTGTAAGGCGTCCGACATTGTCTATAAAAGAACCGGACCGCCACTGTTACAAAGGATCCCTAATCTAACGCATACACACGATACACACTCACCAGCAATACAACCTCACCGTAGAGTAGGGTATTATGCTCCCGTGGCCCGAACCACGTAAAATCCACTGTCTCATCACTCTCATACGCGCAATCCTTCCATAGTGGACTAAGCCCTGCCAATCAAGAACCTCCGCGGGCTGCTTGCATAGCAGGTCCTAGGTAAGTGTCGCAATAACACTTTGACAGTATCCATTCATGTAAACTCTTGAAGGGCACCAACACCCAAGGAACTCATCGCGTGAGATGTATTGTTGTATGCCTCGCACGCTATAACGAGGCGCCGCTTGGTGTTGAACCTCTTGGGGGAGCTGCATAACTTTTTCTTGCAAGTTGGCTCCCTCGGCGGGCTTGGCGGCGGAATGTTGGCCATTGTGGTGGTGGGTCGTCAGCGGGGAGAAGACGAAGAAGAAGAAACGGATGCAAAAGGATAGACACACTTGTGGAGAACAGACAGGTGATGGCGTGTCTTATATAATGTCTGTGTGGAGTTGACGATTGAGCGGTTGGTTTTGCGCGCATTGATTGGACGATGAGACGCATCGGTACAGCCTCGGGGAAACGAAAGCTCACGCACATCGATCGTAAGCGTCTCTGCACCACCAATGCTGAAATTAAGTTCTACGCAATCCTCGTGCCGTGCATCTCTCTTTGTCAACAATGGAAGACGTGCTTTCATATCTCGCTCGTTTTGATTTAGTCTCGTGCATCTCGTGTTTATCTCCCACGTCTCTTCGCCACTACTGCTCCTTTACTAATCGATCAACTCCAGTGCGACTGCCGCCTCTGTTCGACCAACTCCAGTGCTACCGCTGCCTCTGTTCGCCATCATCATCGTCATTGCAATTGTCCTCGTCGTCATCACTATTCATGGTTGGGTTTGATATCGACTTTGTGTGTAAGAGACTAAGGGAGGAGCGCTTGGTGTGGCGCAAGAACCATCCCCATGTATGAACATATGGCACACTGGTTGCATGGTTGTATGTAGCTCTGCAATGGACTGATGAACTTAACTGTAGTTTTTTTCCATATTGGTTGTTTTTAACATTTGCAATTTCATGGTTTGCCTCCATTTGCATCACTTGTTTGTCCAATTTCGTTGCCTAGGGTTTCTTTGCAAAGCCTGAGTCGGTAGATTTATTGAAGTGATAGTGCATCGTCCCCGACAAAAAAGGGGTAAGTCATGAGGAACAAGCACAATCATATCTAGTATAATATCGTCCCCTTATTAATAAATTTCCTTTGTAGACTAACTGGGAAGGTGGTTACTACCCCCTGATGATCTCTTACTTGGAGGACTAACCGTTGGTGCCTCCAAGATGCGCCTTTCGACATGGTTACTTCCACCCAAATGTCCATCGCTCAGGAGCACTCTACCTTGGGGTTTTTGATCAACAGACTGTAAGATAGACTTATTTTGCTCAATTAATTTGTAATTGTTAACAAACTTACTTGAACTAGTTTAGAGGGCCGCAATGTATATGAACTATGAAATTCATTGAGTTGTGAATTATCTCTGAATTGCAATGTCATTGCGTTTGTTTGTCCTTGAATTCCAATTATATCCCTGTATTAAAATGTCATTGCGTTTGTTTATCCCTGCAACGGACGCCCACGATGTTAACTCTGTGCAAGTGGCAACGAACGCACATGATGTCGTGCTAGTGGCAAAAGGGAGATGAGCACGTGCTGTATTAAGGCTCGTCGCCGATTTTGACCTCCGTCAAAAGGTAGAGAGGCAAATGAGAGACGGCCATTATACAAACTTGAATCCAATTGTTGAACTATTTTTAGCTATTGTGTGCTCTTTGGCGAAAATTTTCACGCAAAACTTACTCGGCTCTCTCAACCTAAGGGCGACACTCAAATGAGAGACAGGTGTTATAGAGGCTCATCTCTAAGTTTTGCTATTTTTATCTCTTGCGCGCTCTCTCCCAACACTTGGTGAAATTTTTTAGCTCTCGCGCGCTCTCTTGACCTAGAAACCGCAGCTCCTGAGCACGCTGCCACCGTCCCTCTTCCTCAACTCACTCTTCATCATTGTCGCGTTGCCACCATCGACCCCGACCCCAACGTCGACCTCGACGTTCATCATTAGAGAGTTGAGCACGCTGGAGCACGCCCCCTCGTCCACTGTCCCCGCAGCACGCCGCCGCCTCGACCCCGACCTCGGTAATCAGTATGAGCACGCAGCCGCCTTCACCTAAGTGGAAATGTTCTCCTTGGTTGGTGTCCTAGAATACATTCATCTTCCTTGTTTATGTTCAATGCAGAAGTAATGCATTTGTTTTGACTATCAATGTATATATGAACTCTGATTAGCAAACCCTTGAATTTGCATGAACTGTGGTTGACACTAGAATTTGCCATACCAGTAAGTTTGATTTCTACCTCTACATCCATGATGGAATCAAGGTACCTATACGATAACTGGTGTTGCTCTCATGAGTTTTTGATATCAGGCTATTAATGCATCAGTGGAATTTAAATTGTTTGTTTTTTTAGAGGACGAGCACACCAGCTTACTACCATATCCTTTATGATGGGAACAATTTCTCTGATGATGCTTTGAAGATGCTCACCAACTGCATGTGCTACAAGTAAGCTCAGTTCTCCATTCACTAATAGTTCTTGTGTTTATTACAGTTGTATACCAATTTGTTCCTAAGCCTTCATATATTTGCTCCCTTATGTGACTGTTTAAGCGATTATGACTGAAATTTGATAATGGTTTATATGATTTCAGTGATTTTATTTAATTTGAGGATGTCTCAATAAGAGCATTAGAGGCTATGAAGGCTAATGTGATTGAGATTATATAATAACAGTTATGATGTGTGTAATTAGTTACATTGTAATCATGATGAATAGCTGGCATTCTTTGTGTCATTCGTATAATTGATAACCACGATTGACACTTTGATAATATTTGATTGGTCAATATAATTTGAGGTGTGATCTATTTGTCTATACATATGTTCATGTATGTGTATGTTGCTGACACTGGCAATGCGGCTGCCAAATCCTGGCTAGCTCCAGGATGGAGCCGGCAACCAGGATAATCAAGAGTGGGGGCACCTAATTGGAGACCCTGCCTGTAAACAATCCACGACGAACTATAACAAAGATCGTCTCAAATTACCTAAATAAAGGAGACGAGCTTCCTTAAAGCCCGTCTCAGATCAGACCTGGCACAAAAGAAACAAAAGTTTCAACAAATATGCGACGGGCTGCAATAAAGCCCGTCTCGGATCATTTAATAAATATGCGACGCGCTATATTAGAGCTTGTCTCACATGTATGCTGATGGGCGACGAGCTAGTTGCTCGTCTCCGATGACTCCATAAAGCACGTCTGGTATGACTAAAAGAAAGGAGACGCGCTATCTTTGAGCTTGTCTCGCACTTATGCTGATCAGCGACGTGCCCACTGCCCGTCTACGATGACTACGTAATGCGAGACGCGACGACGGAGACACACTTATTGTTCGTCTCTGTTCTTCGTTCGGGCTCGTCTTGGATGAGCCTTTGTCACGTATTGTAGCTATTGTACCTATGACAGATGATCGTCAGTATTTGTTCAAACATTATCGTGGCAAGAAACTCACGAAGATGTTTTGTAGAGCATATATCGAGTGTATGGAAAGCTTATTTATTCCCAGCAGAGAAGAAGGTGAGCTAACTCATGCACTGGGAAACAAGAAGCATCATGGCCACACAACAGGCTTTGGTAGCAAGGCATGGAAGCATGCCTTGCAGGTAAACACCGACTGTTACGGAAAACGTAGATAAATTATAGAACTAGATGTTGAAGTGAAGGCCACTGTATAAAGGGATGTACAAGAAAAATAAGAGCAAGCTATGCAGTCTAAACAACAGCAGTGGGCCAACCAACAAATTTATTTTGTTATGAGCACTGCTGGACCTAGTGCTCATGGTAGGAGTTGTGCATCCCTACTGTTTTAGGAACATGACAATCAACATCATCTAAGGGTGTGTTCGATTTGTTGGATATGGTGAGACAGGATGGGACGATACCACTTTTCTATTGTTTGGTTTAAGAGACAGATGGGATGGAGTCATCCCTCAATGAGGTATATTTACTCCAGATACTTGACAGACTCATCCCTCCAAAAACATAGGGACGAGTCCATCCCACCTCCGGTACATGTGCGCTGATTACCGCTCTATCTCACATCATCCTCACACGCATATGTCCCTCCCACAAAACAAACAAGAGACAAAATCATTCCATCTCACATCATCCTCCAAACCAAACAAAAAATAAAGAACATCCCATCACTTCAAGCAAACAAAAAATGGAACCATCCCATCCTTAAAAAGTAGGATGGATCCGACTCATTCCACTTTGTCTCTGAACCAAACACATAATTACTGATGACTTTGTAGTGTGTAGTGTACAGGCTTGTCACAAATGTAATAAGTAATCCGAGGATGGTGGCCATTGGGTTAGCTGAGCCATTGGTTACAGGGGTTCCCTTCCAACAAAAACTGATAGCAAAGGGTATGCAATTATACATATGGATAAGGTAAAAAAAATAATAGAGCAATTCGGATTACGCTGACAGGGAAGTTTAAGATTGGTAAAAATGTTGGTTCATATGTCTGGCGGTGTAAATGTGACATCATGTTTTATTCAGGTTCTGAATCTGGTACAGAGTCTTCAGACCAAGGTTTACCATTGTTAGCAACAGTAGTAGCAGCAAGTTCATTGCAGCCACCATAACTAGTGCCAAAAGTAGTGGCGCCACAACTAGAACCATTTCTAGCTGCAAGAGAGACGTTGCTGATACAACCATTGGCAACAACAATAATGGTGTTGGCAACATAAAATTTACCTCAATTAAAAGAGCTAACTACTTCATCGAGTCCATGGAAGCAATGTACATTTTAATAATAGCAAGAGCAGCCTGAGAAGTCAACCGCATCACAACAGCCACCTCAGTCCAAGAAGATGTATTCATCACAACAGCAAACAACGTCCAAGAAGGTAGTTTTATCACAGCAACAAGGGTCACCCGAGAAGTCAAGCTAGTGTTACAAAAGAAAAGGAAAACGAAAGGATGATGCAGCAAGAAGATCAGCAGCAAAAATAACAATAACAACTAATAGCAACAAAATAATTAATAAGAGTATTTATTAAGGATGCTAAGGTTCTAATGAAATCTTTTATAGTGACATCATTGAAACGCCAACTGAATTAGAGAAGTGAAAGTCTGACAAACCCATTATTTCTGAATTTCAGTGTAATTCAAGTCCAACATTGCAAACATTCAACCAGTTGTACATGAATTGATTTAAGGCTGACAAAAATATGTTGTATGTTCGCTTCAGCCACGACTCTTCCTTTGTAATAGCAATGAGATTATTCTTGTTTGGGAAGAATTTATTTTCTACTGAAACTAGATGCAATTAGTGTCCCGATGATTCATTTGTGAGAATTGTATGTCCTATATTGTCTGATTCATAATATATTATTGTTTTAATAGAGTGAGTGTCTAATCTTATTTCATATTCATATGTAAAATGCAAAAGGCATATGTGCCGACAATGGAATCAAGGGCATGTCCTACATCGACCCGCATATTTTATACAAAACCATGGCACTCGATCAACCACAAATAGTAGGCAATGGTTTGTTTACTTTTTTTGATGTTCCAAAGCAAGAGATGTATCTTCTTACCTTACTGCTACCAGTATGTGTGTTTACCTGTAAGATTGATTGTTCTATGTTTGTGTAACATGTTCTCTGTAACTTATGAGAAACTTCTTGCAATAAAATTTTTATAGATATCACCGGATCTTATTTTTATTTTATAGGACGATGATCAGATCTGCGATACTGTATGGAGCAGAATGTTGGCCAACTAAAAGGCAACATGTCCAACAAATGAGTGTTGCTGAGATGTGCATGCTACGGTGGATGTGCGGTCACACAAGAAGAGACAAAATTATGAACGAGGTGATACCTGATAGGGTAGGGGTGGCACCGATTGAGGAGAAGCTAGTCCAACATCGCCTACGGTGGTTTGGGCATATCCAACGGAGACCTCCAGAAACACCGATTAACAGTGGGATTATAAAGAGTAGAGAAATTTTAGGAGAGATAGAGGTCGATGAAGGTTGACATGGCAGGATGCGGTGAAACGAGACTTAAAGGAGTGGGACATACCTAGAGATTTGGCTCATGATAGGAATGCATGGAAATTAGCAATTCATGTGTCAGAATCTTAGTTTATTTGTATTTTGTTACTCTTATCTTCTTTTCTTATTAATCTATTTCTAAAATAAATAAAATATAGAATCTAATTTTATTTGTATTTTTTATTCTCATCTTATTTTCTATTACTTTTCTTCAAAAATTGTTGGGTTTCATTTCTAGCCGACCCAAACTTGTTTGGGACAAAGGCTTGGTTGTTGTTGTATCACTGGATCTTATTTATCATTGGATTAGAGGATAACACCATGTATGTCGTAGACTCCAAATGAAGAGAAAGGGAGTCCTGGAATGAGCTTGAGTCTATGCACAAAAGTAAGTAGTTGTTGTATTGTTACTTTTTTAGTTACACATTAGATGATTGAGGCTAATTCTAATTATAACTAGACATGTGCATAGTGTATGTGAGCTATAGAAAGAGGGGTATGCTTTGCCGACAATTCACAAAATAATTATTCATCAAAACCACCAACAACATGAATTAATTTTTGTATCCAACAACTCGAAAATAACACCTATCACTACAAGAAACGATTAAAAGGGTGTCGGCCTTATAGCCGTCGGTTGCAAACAGTAGCTGTCGCCCCTAATGTATAAATGTCATGAAACCCACAGATTTAACCGTCGCTTCTTGGTCGACGTTTTTAACTTCTATGATGTCGGGGCTAACGACTTTATGGGTTATGACTGTCAGTTCCAGACACTACCACAAAAAACTTTATCGCAGGCGGCTCTGAACATATTACCACAAGCGGATTTCAAAATCGCCCGGAACAAAGAGCCTCTGAAAATTGGCTATTTTCACAGGCGGCTCTAGAAACCGCCCGTACTAATGATTTTCCATAGGCATTGTTTACGTACAACGTGCCGCCTGTTATGATGCATTATCTCAGACGGGTCCTAACGTACAACTCCACCTGTAATGATGCATTATCTCAGGATGGTCCTAGAACTAATTAAACTTATTATTTCTAATTTGCTGATCAAATTTAAATAACAACAATCAGAAATATATTCAATGTAATTCATAGTTTATACATTGCAATTCATAGTTCATACATTGCAAATCATAGGTTCATACATTGCAATTCATAGTGTCTACATTGCGAAATATAGTTCAGTTATACATAGCAATTCATAGTTTCTCTCAGCTCACATCTAATATTCATAGTTCATACACTACAATTCATAGCTTGCTCTCCCTAACATTGCAATGAATAGGAAACGGTTGTGTCTCCTTTAATTTAGATCGAGCTGCAATCATTTCGCCAAGCTTTCCAAGCTGCAATCTGGAAGATATGATTGTTGATGTTCCAATTCCCACTTTGTAGCATCAATGTCTCCTCCATTTCCAGCTTTAAGCTTCAAAAAGAAGATGTAATCAGAGTTGAGCATCAATGTTTTGTCACCACAATGTATAAATGGAAAAATATTTAAAAATAAGAAATTGTAACCAACCATAGGGGCCTGTAGTACTCTACCATAAAACTTTAATCTAGATCGAGCTGATAGATTTTTGCAGGGCCGAGAGCAAAAATTGTCCATGAAGACAAAGTGGGAAGGCACTACTTCCACTTTATCATAAACATCCAGGATGACTGATAAATTTACCATAGTCTTCTCTACAATCAAGGTCATGGAACCCACATAAATAATCTATACAAAGTAACAATATCACATTTGAACATTCTGAGAGATAAAAATAACAAACCGAGGAGCAGATATCACATATTGAAAATCTACAAAAAGTAACAATACAAAGAGCGGAAAATCAATAAAGAGTAACATTACAAAGTAATTTTGATGCATTATGAGATACCACATATAGAAAATCTACACAATCTAAAAATACAAAGAGCAAATAATCTATAGAAAGTAACAGTAGTAACTTTGATGCATTTTGAGATATCACATATAGAAAATCTGCACAAAGTAACAATACAAAGAGCAGGAAATTATAGAAAGTAACAATACAAGGTACATAGTAACTTTGAGGACAGCACTCGGCGATGACAGTGAGGATGAGGGCAGCGACGGGAGAGGACAGCGAGGGAGAGGACAGCGAGGGTGAGGACGGCAAGGATGAGGACAACGAGAGAGATGAAGGCAAGGGAGAGGACGATGAGGGTGAGGACAGCGAGGGTGCAGATAGCGAAGGTGCGGACGGTGAGGGTGAGGACGGCTCTCGACGGTGATGTCGATTGTGAGGACGGCGAGAGGAGAGGACGGCGACGGAGAGGATGGTGAGGGTGAGGACGACAAGGGTGAGGACAATGAGAGAGAGGATGGCGAGGCAGAGGACGACGAGGGTGAGGACGGCCAGGGTGTGGACGATGAGGATAAGTACGGTGAGGGTGCGAACGGCAAAGGTAAGGACGACGAGGGTGAGGGCTTGGCGGCGGGGGCAGGTGGGCTTGGTGGCAAAATGAAATTGTTAGGTTTGCGAGCACAATCGACGTTTCATTTATAGAGATATTATTTTCCACAGGCGGCAGTTTTTCAAACATCGCCTGGGAAAACATTTTTAATAATTTATAAAACTAAATTTTTTAGGCGGCGACTTTTTAGTCACCGCCTGAGAAGTTGAGTAGTCGCTACTTAGAGATACTATTGTCACATGTGTCTTTTGCTTAAAAACTGCCAATGAAAAATTATGACACTTTGTTATCAACTTATGCGATACATATTTATAATGATTTTCTACATAAACAATGTGTAATATATCCATTGAAGCGATAAATATTCAATTAGTTTATATTTTTATAATACATATCTATAATGATTTTATTTGTCGATAGGACAGCACGTTATTAGTTCATTTTTAGTAGTTAAATCAAGTGATGAGGTTATGGTAATTAGAATTATTTTCCCATGAATAGCAAACGCCAAAGAACAACAACATTAAGTTCATTAACTTAAAAACATTATATTGCAAACATAGAAAAAATAAAAACACCAACTAAAAACATGGAAAGAAAAACAACACAACTAAAAAAGAAAAGGAAAACAACTAATTTCTACTTCTCCTCCTCCTCCTTGGGCTCCTGGCCCTCCTGGGGCGCCTCCGGCGGCAGAGTCAGGAAAGCCAGGTTTCTGGCCATCACCACCACCAGGTTTTCGCGCCCCTCGACGCCGAGCTCAACCGCCATCATCAAACAGAGAGTGTTGAGGTGACTGGACTAGCGTGTGAGGCCGAAAAGACGTAGTGGCCCGTGCTGCCCATTCTAGTATGTTCTGGAAGGGTACCGAGCGCAAGGAACTGCTTGGAGCGATATGTATTATTAAACACATCTCGTGCCATGTTGAGGAGGGCGAGCTCCATGATCGGGTGGAGTCCAGTCGCAGTCGCTTGTTCCTCGGCGGGCTTGGTGGCAGCGTGTTCTTGTCAGCCATTTTGGTGTTATTGGCGCGGTTTTGCGGAGAAGAGAGGAAGAGTGGTTGTGCAAAGAAGATGATGGCGCGTGCGGGTGATCTTATAACATCGTAGTAACCCGGTGATTCGTCTCTAGACGTGCACAGTGGTGATGGGACGCGGAGCGGCTTGAATTTAATTCAAATGATGGGCATGCACTGCGCGCATTTAAGGCGCCTCGGTAATTGGCGCGCAAGCCCGGTGTGCCCGGTCGCATTAGCCTCCTGTATTAATGGCTACTATGTAGGCGGCTCGTCCTTCAAAGCCCACCTGTACAAATAGGTATGTTTACACCAGCGGATCCTTTATGTGAGCCGCCTGTGAACTTCCATCATTACAGGCAGTTATTCCATCATTCGACAACACAAGCGAATTTTTCGAAGGCTATAAGACCGTCGGCCAAGCGACAACCCCGATGCACGTAAGGATTTAGTCATTTTTTATAAACAATCACCAATACATGTTCGCTCAGGCTTAGGACGGGCCCAATACTTGTTCGCTCAGTACTGCCTGTCCCCATCCTTGCCTCCCACCGTACACCCTTATACATGTTAATAGTTCCAATCAATGTCACCAAGGATAAGGCGAGACACCTAATTGGTGTTTTTGGTTGTCAACTTCGGGAATTTCCAATAAACTACCTGGGTCTACCATTGGACATATACAAACCAAACATTCGACTATATGATGGCTTGAAGAATAAAGTGGAGAAACGATTGTTAGCCAGATCGAGACTATTAAATCAAGGGGGAGACTTATCATTGTAAACCCAGTCTTGTCAGCCATACCCACCTACACTATATGCTCACTACAAATGCCTAAAACAGTCATTGAAAACATTGACCGTATAAGGAGACATTGCTTATGGAAAGGCACTCATAAAAAAATGACCGTATGAGAACCAGTTTCAAAATTTCCACTTCATTCAAGTTTGGTTTCACTTCCCTAAGTTGCACAACACCCCCCCATGATGATTATTTGGAGTAAGTTTCTTGATCACCTAGTTCGAACTTAAGGGGGAAGGAGTGCACTCAAGTAACTTAAGTATCCAATCGCCATCCTCTTTGGCATTGTAACATATCAACAACAAAACAACCAAGTGGGACTACATCTTCAAGAAAGTCCATCTCCAGGCACGAGGCCAACTCAGCATAGAGGAAGTGCAACCTACACTCCATTATCGATATCAAGGCAACTACAAGTGACCACTACATGAACAAAGAAAGGATCAAGTGAAGTATCATTGAAGATAGCTCTTATAGCCTCGATTCTAGAACTAGTGATCTTAGATTATGGAAGTAACTGAGTTAGTGATTCCCCATGTAGAAATGAATCTTTGATTCAGCAAGTGCCTCGACGATATGATTATGCAGAAACTTGAAAAGGTTAAGATGGTGTAATGTATTTCCCACATTCCCTATCGATATTCTTAATATGAATTCCTTGATCGTGGTCGAGTTATGGAAGTGACCTTTCTTATTGAGTGCCTTTCATGACCACGTAATCCAAGCCTTGCAAATCATGAGATATTCCTTATCCTTGTGTGAGTGCTGTTACTCGTTCTTCCTCTAACTATAAAAGATGATGCATCATACCATATGCACCATACACATGCATCATTTCACACCATACACATGCACCATTTGTACCATATTGTGTGCATATGTATTGCACCGTACAACATGTGATGCATCATGAAGCATCATTTCTAGTAATAATAAGAAAACTATATGATGCATGATTAATACTACGATTATGAGGAAGAATGTGTATGTCCATTTAAATCCTTAAGTTGTCTAAATCATTTGACTTTTGACAACTCTTGTGGTATACACAACCTTGTTAATTCTTCCTCTTCGAGTAATACAACCAACCTTTGTTGTGGCTAAGATAAGCTTGAACCTTCATTCCTGACTTGTTTAGATTCGAGTACGATGACTGTTGAAACTATGCCATCCTTCATTGTGTGATCATCAATTAAATGGTCAACCTCACAAAATCCTTGAAGTTTCTTTATTCGTGAGGGTACCATTCGATTGTTAACCTCATGAAGCTCCATGAACTTGATTTAAATTCTTGATTTGATTATGGTTACTTTGACACGTCAAAAACCTTTTAGCTACCATATGTTGGCTGTCTTTGCATTTTGAAGACATAAGAGGAACTGAATATTAAATTCTCTTATGGCACTGCAAAGAGTTTGATTCTTTCTTCACTTGTTGAGATACCAATTCCTTGCGAGTTCAGTTATCCATGGTTATTCTTCGGAAACACATTGATCCACATAGGGGAAATACTAAAATAAGGTTTTAAGGATTTGTGCAAAACAAATCAAGGAAACAAGAACAATTAGCAAGATGATAAAAAGAAGCTAAGAGAAAATGTTAAAATCTTCAAGTTAAGATTAGGGTAGTAATGTACCTCTTTTCAATGTTATAGAAAGCATTGCAAGATGCTAATAGAAGCTCGAGCACCCCATTAAGTTTATCAAGATAGAGGCCCGAATCCATAGAAGTCAAATACAATGTTTGAGCACCTCGTGTACTCAAGTAATGGCCTCCTCGATAACGATACATGGAGACAAGAAGATTATCACAAACCCTTTCATGCAATGTTGCTATCATATTCTTCGGATTAACGTCCATCTTTTAACCTCGTTCCTATCGGTACCCTACGTACCGAGTACCCCACGATACCGCAACAAGTGCAAGAAAGTTCCACCCGTCAGAATCAAATGCTCTCGCAGGTCCCACATGGCACGTTGCACCGAACCACTCCCCTCACATGGTTGGCTCCCGGGTTAACACGTGTAAAATAAGACCAAAACAAAACTCCCAACCAAGAGAATCTCTGACAACTACACGTACACAATAGCCCCGGACCTAGCCCCCGTAGAAAGGAGCTCCGGTACCGACACGTGTACAGCAACCCCGGAACTACCCTCCCGCAAGGCAAAGCTCTAGATATAAAACGTGTGGAGCCTACGGACCTTCATCACCAACGGAAATACAAGCCGATCATGACCATTACAGAAATTCAAGGAATGGTTAAAGCGGCAGTTATGAGGTCTGATAATGTTTCATTAATATCGTATTAATGACACACGATCAGTGCACCATTAATAGGTGTAACACTGCCATGAAGGAACGTTACCACAATATTAACTGTACTTAATACTCTTTAGACAGTGTGTTAGGTCATTAAGCACGCCAGGGCCACATGTCGGGCCAGGCTAGCTTTGTAACGGTCAGTCCTTAGAACTATAAATGGGTTGCAACCCGTGACATGCGGATCCAAGCTGATTCTGGTCCAAGATATCGCGACCTGACCTTAGCGAACTCACTCGCTAAATACAATTACACAAACCCCGTGGAGTAGGGTGTTACGTTCAGGCGGCTAGAACCATGTAAATCTCTGAGGTCACAATCTTGATATTGATCTCTGCATGCCCCAAGCATAAAAGAACCTCCGCGGGCTGCTTCTCAGTGGGTCCAAGGGAACTGTCTTATCCAACACTTCGACATTTGGTGCGCTAGGTAGGGGTAGGGCCTCTCGAGATCACAAGATTGTGAATTCAGCTGACGAATCATCCAACAGCAATCGTGCTGAACAACCTGCTGGAGGCAACCCTTCCAACGTTCAGCAACCAGCAGGTGCCAATGCTACGGCAGGCACTATAGCACCATCTGTTCCGGCAAACAATGCCGATCAACGAGATGGGCATCTGCAACGATCACTGCATCGTCAAACAACAATCCTGAGCACGCGCTCATTGCTGCCCGAGCTCTTCTGCAACATCTACCACCTCCAGGAACACCCCAGGGTGCTATGGAGCAGTGGAGGGCTCATGTCAACCATCTGGTCGCAGCTACGGCTGCAGACATCAATAACCAAAGTCCTCCTCTTTCGGAGCGAGGACCTTCACAACGACGAACCCCGTCCGGCCGGCTTGGTCCACAAGCCTCCCAACAAGGAGGCGTGCTGCCTCCCAGCAGGTGACCTCGTTGCCCCCTGGGGCACGACGCACCCATACCATTACTAGGATTCCGACCCATGATCTGTTGTTGGAACTGGATCGCTGTTATCGGCAACAGGACGGCCGTGTCCATATCGAGCGTGCTCGCGAGAGGCGAGAGGCTCGGTACAACCCCGCTCCTCAAGGAGTAGGAGGAGGATGTTCTTCCCTGGCCATGCATTTACGCATAGTCAGATGGCCATAGAAGTTTCGGCCTCACTTGCAGGAAAAATTCGACGGGACAGTTAACCTCGCTGAATTTCTTCAAATCTACTCAACTGCCATATTGGCAGCGGGGGGTGATGAGGCTATGATGGCCAATTACTTCCCGGTGGCTTTAACCGGGACTGCAAGGTCCTGGTTCATGAGTCTTCGACCCGACTCCATTAATAGTTGGGCAGAACTATGCCAGCAATTCACTGCGAACTTCAGGAGTTCCTACACCCGACCTGGCACTGAATTGGACTTGTTTGCTATAAAGCAAACTTTGGGGGAGTTGCTATGGTCCTTCATCCAGCAATTCTATCAGGTACAAAATACCATTCCATCTATCTCGAGGTCTTCTGTTATTTTTGCATTCAGACAGGGTGTTCAAAATAAGATGCTAGAGAAGCTGGCTATTAAAGAAGTTACTAGCGTCACGGAACTCTTCAGCCTAGCCAATAAATGCGCTAGAGCTGCGGAGGATCATGAAATGCACTCCAAGCTAGCTCCGGAGGTCAAACAGAAGTCCTCCAAAACTGAAGCTGCTACCTCTGGTAGTGGCAAGAACAAGAAGAAGCCCAACGACAAGAAGAAGCTATCGGTCGGTGTTCCAGCTGCTGCTGCTGCGGATCCTGGAAGCCGGGGGTCACACCCCGAGAAGCGACCTCGTCCTTCATTAGAAGACGGCAACAGTTCCAAAGCATGGTGTCCGATTCACAAGACGAATCGACATAGCTTGGAAGAGTGCTTGGAGGTCCAGAACCTTGCTGAGCGCTACAACAAGAGCCGAGAAGAAGTTCCTTTCCATCCAAGGGAAGGAAAACAAAAAGTCAACAAATCTCCGACTGAAGACGAGCTAGGTTTCCAGGACCCTTAAAAGGTCTTGAAAGCCATCTAGAACACTGTCGACGATGACTTTGACGCCTCCGACAACTGATGTCGGAAAACTTGAACACCATCTATGGTGGTTCTTGGGAAATCACCTCTCGTCACATGCTCAAGAGAATGTGGCGGGACATGTCCATGGTAGCTCCTGCTGCTAAGGAAGAACCACATCGGAAGTGGATGGACACACCCATCATTTTCGATGCTTCGGACTGCCCACGAAACATGATCGGGGCTCGTCAACTCCCGTTGATGGTGTCACCCACCATTAACAATATCCAAATTCACCATGTAATGGTGGACAGAGGTTCCGGGCTAAACCTCATAAGCTTCGAAGCTTTCGTTAAGCTTCAACTCCGGCCTTCGGACCTTCGCCCATCCTGACCATTCTCCAGAGTAGGTCCAGAAACCATTACTCCTCTTGGTTCCATTCCACTCCCAGTGACCTTCGGAGCCCAGGAGAACTACAGAACCGAGAATTGATCTTTGACGTAGCGCAGATCAGCCTGCCTTGGGCAGGCCATCTTTATACAAGTTTATGGCTGCTACCCATTATGGTTATTTGGTGTTTAAGATGCCAACACCTACGGGCATTCTCTGAATCCCTGGAGATCGTACTACAGGAGTCACTGCACTGGAGGAACTCTATGCGCTTACCACAGCGCAAGAGGAAGCATCCGGTAAGGAGCCACCTCTGAATTTTCCAAGCATTCGTCACAGAGGCTCTACCTCCGCACCTCGAGTGCAACAATAAATAGGAACTCGCGCTCATCACTTTCCTCCAGGCTAACGTCGACGTGTTTGCTTAGCAACCGTCACAAATGCCTGGGATCACTAGGGAAGTGATTGAGCCCAATTTGAAGATTTACCCAGACGCCCGGCCTGTACACAAAAGCCCCAGAAGCAATCAATCGAGCGACAAAATTTCATCTGACGGGAAATCAAGAAGTTTCTCAAAGCTGGATTCATCCGGGAAGTCTTCCATCCAAAATGGCTGGCAAACCCAGTTGTTGTACCCAAGGCCGGTGGGAAGCTTCGGATGTGTATCGACTACACCACCTTAAATAAGGCATGTCCAAAATATCCATTTCCATTACCTAGAATAGATCAAATAGTGGATTCCACCTCCGTTTGTGAACTACTTTGTTTCTTAGATGCATATTCTGGATATCATGAAATCCAAATGTCTAAGGAAGATGAAGAGGATATTGCCTTCATAACAGTAGATGGATTGTATTGTTATACTGTCATGCCATTTGGTCTTAAAAATGCCGCTTCAACATTTGTGCGAGCCATGTAAAAAACATTTGGTGAGCTAATTAGCGACTTGGTGAAGGTGTATGTTGATGACATCATCGTGAAGATCAAAAACAAGGAGTCACTCCTTGACAACTTACAAGCCGTCTTTGACAAGCTGCACACTACGCGCACCAAGCTGAACCCGGACAAATGTGTCTTCGGGGTTAGCTCCAGAAAGCTTCTGGGGTTCTTAGTGACTCATCGAGGAATCGAGGCAAATCCGGCTAAGATCAAGGCTATAGAAGAAATGCGGCCCCCCAACCCACATTAAAGATGTCGAAAAGTTGACTGGATGTCTAGTCGCGCTCAGTCGGTTTATATCAAGACTGGCAGAGGGCGCTACCCTTCTTCAAACTCTTGAGGAAGTTCGGACCCTTTCATTGGTCTAAGGAAGCAGAAAAGGCATTTCAAGGGCTGAAGCAGCTCCTCACTACACTACCAATCCTGGTAGCACCGAACCCTGGTGAGCCTTTACTGCTTTACATTTTGGCAACTGCAGAGGTTGTCAGTATGGTCCTGGTCGCGGAAAGACCAGAGCCATCCCCAATTCAGGAGTCTAGACCCCTTAGGGGGGTCCGGAGCTACCTGAAGACGAGTCTGGGTACCAACCCTCAGGCACGAATCCTCAAGGCGAGATGCTAGAGGATCAACCTCCTTCAAGCAAAGGAGTAATTGCTACTGGACAAGAAGATCCAGACCCCTCAGAGAGGGTCTGGGTCATTCCATAAGAAGCTCCAGGTTCCTTTGGCAGGAACCAGGAAAATCCTGAAGAAGGTTCAGACCCCTTTGGGAGGGTCCGAGTTGATGAGGAGGAAGATCTGGGCACCTCCGGGAGGGTCGGGACAGTCCAACGCCCATTGTACTTCATCAGTTAAGTACTCCATGATGCCAAGACAAGATACATTGAGGTGCATAAAATGCTTTATGCAGTCCATATCGCCTCAAGAAAACATCGCCACTATTTCCAAGCCCACAAAATATCAGTGATAACTTCTTTTCCACTACATGCAATTTTGCATAACCCTAATTCTACTAGGAATATTGCAAAGTGGATAGCGGAGCTGGAAAATTTGATCTAGAATTCGTGTCAAGACAAGCAATTAAAAGTCAAGCCTTGGCTAACTTTGTGGCGGAATGGACTCCCTCTCCATCAAACTCTGGGGGCCACAGTGAGCAGAAACCAGAGCTTAAAGTTCAGGTATTCATTGAGCCCCACTGGACCCTCTACTTCGATGGCTCCGTGCAGAAGCAGGGGGCCGGAGCTGGAATCCTTCTCCTAGCTCCGACCGGAGAGAATGCCAAGTACATGGTACACCTTGATTTCAAGGCAACCAACAATATGGCGGAGTATGAAGCCCTCATCTATGGACTCAAGGTGGCAATATCTTATGGTGTAAAACAACCATTGGTGAAGGGAGATTCACAACTCATCATCAAACAAGTGAAAGGTGAATGCCCCTACAACAATTCTCAATTAGCTTCTTATCTCCTTGGAGTCCAGAGGCTTCAGAAGGACTTTGATGTCCTGGATCTCCATCATGTTCAGCGCCTTCATAACTCTGAAGCTGATGAACTTTCGACGAAAGCCTCAATCGTAGCTCTGGCTCCTTCCAGAATCTTCGTCCGGAGGTGCCAAAACCAACAGCTCAGCCTGCCAAACTGAGCGAAGGGGGCGAGACCAGCACCTCGAAGCTAGCGGTCGCGCTGGCCCTGTTACCATGGCGTTCACCAAGGGTCATAGGTGCTGCTGGAAGCTTCGAGCAACCCAGCACACAAGACTCAGAAGCTCAAGTTAGCTTTTATGTATGGATCTCGGAGATCCGGAGCTACATGAAAGACAATATCCTTCTTGAAGATAGTGTATCCGCTGATCGGATTGTCAGATTGGCTAAAAGATACACGTTGGTAGAAGGGGATATCTACCGATGTGGTGCCAACTCCATCCTAATGCAATGCATTGCAAGGGAAGAAGGCCGTGATCTCCTCGTGGAAATCCATGGAGGCGAGTGCGGGAACCACACATCTTCTCGCACGCTGGTCGGTAAAGCCTTCCGGCATGGCTTTTACTGGCCTACAACACTTGAGGATGCGGTTGAGCTAGTGAAAAAATGTGAAGCATGTCAATTCCATGCAAAATCAATTCACACACCGGCTCAATCACTACAAATGTTACCTCCTACATGGCCATTCGCTGTGTGGGGCATGGATATCTTGGGACCTTTCCCAAAAGCCGCCGGAGGTTACAGCTTCCTATATGTCGCCATCGACAAGTTCACCAAGTGGCCAGAAGCAACTACAGTAGTAACAATCAATAAACATTCAGCAATCAAGTTCTTGAAGTCCATTATATGCAGATTTGGAGTTCCAAACAAAGTCATAACTGACAACGGAACTCAATTCACAAGTGCCGCATTCCAAGAATATTGCGAAGGCCTCGGTGTTCAAATTAGTTACGCTTCAGTAGCCCATCTAGCAAGCAATGGTCAATCCAAGAGAGCAAATGCAGAAATCTTGAAAGGACACAAGACGCGCACATATGAGCGCTTTAAAAAGTAGGGAGCTAACTGGATTGAAGAGCTTCCATCCACATTATGGGCGAATAGGACAACACCTAATCTGTCAACTGGGGAGACTCCATTCTTCTTGGTGTATGGAGCTGAAGCGGTGCTTCCTCCAGAGATCACCTTGGGGTCCCTCCGGGTCCAGACCTTCGACTAAGCCACACAGGATCAGCTCCGGCGTGAGGACCTTGACCTCCTTGACAAGGGAAGGTGCCAAGCAGCTGTTCGAAATGCACGTTATCGTCAAGCGCTCCGGCGCTACCATCAAAGGCATGTACGTGATTGACAGCTTGAAGAAGGCGACCTGTTACTCCGGAAGATACTAAGCCGTGAAGGGATGAACAAAATTTCCCCCAGCTGGGAAGGTCCCTTCTGAGTCATTAAAGTATCCCGACCAGGGTGCATTCGCTTGGCAACTAAGGATGGGACCCCACTTCCCAATCCTTGGAACATCGAGCACCTCCGTAAGTTTTATGCTTAGAATCACGATGGTGAGTCTGTAATTACACACAATGCATGTTGTAGAGTCATTACACAGAGTCGAGCAAGTCCTCCAGGAGAACATCCGGACCCCTCCGGGAGGGTCCGGGAAGTTCAAGTAACACTTGACACGGTCATAGCACTAAAAGTGTAACTACTTGCTCTGGGCTAGCACAAGATGTATATCACATTTAGCAGGGTCCAGCACCCTATGTGTGTCCTTGTCTCCCCTGTAATCCGGACCTATAATGAAAAGCATTTTTATGTGAAAACAGACTCCACGTTCATTTACTTTTTGTACAAGGCTCAATATGTCAAATTATTTTTACCCCGCTTGTCTATAATGAAGTTGTGCAAATATTTTTGTGTTTTATTCCAGGTAATTCACATGCATTACAAGCCTTATTGATAGTCTTTTTGGATCTTAACACCGCCACATAGTCTACTTGCCTGAATGCCATGCAAACATAGGTCCGGAGTGTGGTATCAACTTAGTCTGGTCCTGCACCCTAAGTACACCACTCTACCTACACCCCGGCACGCCTCAATAGGGTGAGTACTAAAAAGGCATGTGGATCTAGGAAGATTCTATCAAAATGCTTGTTATCATGTTGAGTTTCTTTGGATCTAAAGTTCAAATAAGAACAATAAGTCACAACCAATTTATAGACAAGAGGACGAATTTTACTTTCTCTCTTGCCTTTAATGTGCAGGAAAAGAAAAAATTCATAGCGATGGTGGACGACGCCGGAGCTACTAAGCTCCGACATCTCCCAAGATAGGTCCGCCGTCAATATCTAATATGTTGACACCGGAGCTACCAAGCTCCGACCATTCTAGGGAGCTTGTCTTCAACACTTCAAAATTGAAGACTTCAACATACTGTCATAACCTTTGGTGCACGTACACACCTCAAATGTACACATGTACCAGGGGGCCAACAAGACATGACATAGTATATTGAAGACAAAGTGAAATTTAAGGCAAAAAGGAGGACTTCATTAATCCGAAGAACTGGATTACAAAAATTGAGATCACAAGGGACAGAGGGAGAGAAGTCCTAGCTACTGGAGGATCTAGGTCCTGTGAAAAAATGAAGCAACCTTCTTAGCAGCTTCTTGAACACTAGCCCTGGCGACATCTTCCTCCTCCACGATGATTCCTTCAAAAACCGGATCAAAGGAGAACTGGGGGTCTCGGCTCCGGTAACATGCCAAGACATAATCTGCGATGTTCTTGCCCAAGGATTTACCCTCCATCTCCAGTTGATCGGCGATGACATCACCCATCGCGTCGAGTTTGCTGCCAGTAGAGCTAAGTGCCGTCAGTGTCTGGTCCAGCTCCTGCGCCGGGTTCTCTGGGCGTACTGGACTGAACCCAAGGGGCACGAGGGCCCTGTCCGCATGCCCCAGGAAGTCCCATACCATCAAGGAATCAGTGTCCTTCGAGCTCCGCAGCTCCTCCAGTGACCTCCGGGCGGTCGCAAGCTCCGAACCTTCACGAGCAAGTCGCTCAGCCAACTTAGCACGCTGCTGCATGATCTCAGCAACCTGCTTCTCCTGGTCGGCCAGCTCCATCTCCCGGAAGTGGATGTGGTTCCGCCTCTCAGCTAGGTCCTTCTCCCTACCCTTGACTCTCTCCTTCCTAGCGGCAATGTCAGACTCTCTTTTCGAGAGCTCTTGCCACACCTTCCAGTTCTTCTTCCTCTCTCCCTCCTTCCATAGATCCAACTTTTTGCTTCGATCCGCCAAATTTTTCTCACCCAGATTCAACTTCTGGGTGACCTCCGCCTCTCTTCTCACCACATCCTCCTGCTGCCCCAGGAGTTATTCCTCCCTTGCCTCCAGGTCTGCTCGACGCTTCAGCAGAGTTTCATTCAACTCTGCGAGCTTTTCGTAACGCTCGTCATCAACGTCACGTCTCTCCTTGGCTTGTTCCAAGATTTCCCTGGACTTAGCATCGAGCGCCCGGATGGCGACCTCCTTCTCCTCTATCAACTTATCCCAGTATTCTAACCGAGCCTTCTCCCCCTTGATCCATTCCTTCTGGTCAGCTAGCCTTGTCTGAGCAAGCTTGGTTTCAAAATGGAGTCTGTTGTGCCAACGCCTCAAGGTGTTGCACTCCTCATCCAAAGCCTTGCTCTCATGATTGAAGGCTAGCTGGACCTGCCGAAGTCTTGAGCAGGCGTTATCTATGGAAAACGCCAGAGGGATAGGTTTTTGGCCTATCAGGATCATTTCCGCAGGCTCAAACAGGTTCTCCATATCAAAAATTTGGTCTCACTCTACAATAGTGGTCCCCTGTACTCCTGCGGCGTTGGGGCCGCTCTCCTGGAGCCCTCCAATGGTAGCAGAAGAACCCACGGGGGGAACTTCCGCCTTCAGAGCAGGTGAAGTCGCCGCTTCTGGGTCTTCTGTCGATATCTCTAACGTTGAAGGACCTGTCGCCAGCTGCTCTGGCTCCAGCCCAGGTACCTCCGGGACCACCACTTCTGCAGCAGCAGCTGGAGCTTCAACTGGGGCTTCGATCGCCGCTGGCTCGGGCTCCGGTGCGGCAACCACCTCCGACACAATCACCGGACCTTCAACCACCTCCAGCACAACTGTCGGACCTCCAACCTCCGGCTCATCAGACGGACCCTCTACCACTTCCGGCTCTGCCGCCGGATTTTCAACCATTTTTGGCACAAGGGCCGGAGCCTAGGTGATCTCCGGCTCAATCGCCCGGGCTTCAACTACCTCTGGCTACGTAGCCAGGGCTTCGGCGATTTCTGGCTCAGAAGCCGGAACTTCTGGCATTGTCGATGCTGGAGCATCAGCCTCTGCAGCCAAGGGAACATCTTCAACTTCCCTCCTTCGGTCCGGTGCTACCACATGAGCTTCAGGTGAGGACTCCGAGTCTAAGCTAATGACAGCAGGCGCTGGAGCTGCCGTGGCTTTCGCCTCTGGATGACGAGGAGGCTCAGCGGTCGAAGCCAGAGCTTCGACAGGTGGAGCCCCAGATGTTGCAATAGGCGTTGAAGCTCTGGATCCTTTCTTCGACACCCTGGAAGTAAAGGGAAAAGAAGATTAAGAACACATCAAAAACAAGACTAGCATTTTAGGGTGAGCAATCAATGCTTACCATGGGATGCTACCACCCCAGTCACCTCGGAAGCTCTTCTTCTGAGGACCGGAGCTAGAGCCCACAAAATCTGATGAGACAACTGCTTTGGACCTCGGTGGAGGAACACTCGCAGCCACCGGAGTTCTTTCGGTCAGAGCCCTTCATCGGGAAGAACTCCCGGACTTGGAGCTTCTAGCCGGCATTAAAGCCAGGGTCGACTGCCCGGAGCTTATGCCTTTTGAAGACGTTTGCACCGTAGTAGGGGTATCCACAAAAGACCTCTCCCTCCGGGGAGAAGCAGTCGTCGTGGAAGGAGCAGGCCTAACAGACCTCCCGTCAGCATGCTTCAACTTCCTCTTCCGGCTGGAAGGCTCAGCTGGCACTTTGCCCTTGCCTTTGCCGACGTCTTCTGTCCTACGGCTCGGGGCGGTGGCAGGACCACCCTCGAAAGCTACTGGGATCGCCAATCTGGTGGTCGGAAGCCTTTCCACCTCACCAAGATCGTCAAGCGTCGTCATATTCCTCCGGGGCTCCCTGCTGAACTACGCCACCATGTTCAGAGGGAGGAAAGCTGCCGACGGAGTTAAGTCGTTGCCTTCAATGTGAATTCCATGCTGGATCTTCTTGAGATGAAGCTCCAAAGCTGTGCCATCCAAGTTGGACCTCAGACCGGTTTCAATCCGGTCGTCATGCATCATGATGTTGAGGGCCCATGCGAGCTTTGCCCTCTTCTTCAGCGGAGCCCACCTGTTGATCAGGAAGTTGCAGAAGACCATCTGGGGAGGTCACTCCATCTTCCCCGCATTCGCGGATCCTGGTCAAGGAAGGGTTGAAGGCTTCTGACAGCACTGGAACCACACTCCATGCATTAGTGTCAACATTGGGGAGACCTTCGGGCAGCTCCAATTTCTTGTGCTCCTCTGTCATGACGATGATCCAATCCTTCTTCTAGTCGTCCCACTTGCCGGAAGGAAATGACCTCAAGTATTTGTAGGGGCATTTCTTGCGCTTCACAAAAGAGTAGAAGCCAAGAAACTCGGACCCCTTGCCGGTGGTGTGAATGATGAAGAAGGTGCGGAAAAGCTCAACGCTAGGGGAATACCCACCCACATCTCGCAGAAGTGGATGAATGTCGACACAAGAAGAAGAGAATGGGGGCCAAGGTGGTACATCTGCAGACCATAGAAGTCCAGCAGCATCAAAAGGAATGTCGAGAAAGGTGGGTTCAGCTCCACCATGGCGTACGCAGAGAAGTACACCATGTCGCCACCGCGCTCCTTCTTGAACGGAAGTTTGCCGGCGTGGACCAGATGGTTGAAGGAGTCGTTGGACCACCCCATGTAGGCCTGGACCTTCTTTATATCATCATCGCTCTTGAGGCGGCTGTCGGGGAGACCCAATTCCATCGCGGTAAAGTAGAGCAAAGGATGGAAAGTTAGGCGCAGTTTGGGAGGCTCTGAGTGCAAAGATGATCGAAGGCGTAAAGAGTCCTCAACCCGTGCGCACTTTCCTTCTTAAGTAAGCCTCTACGACGCTTGGATGGAAACCGCAATGAGATCACAAGTACTTTTCAAAAAATCTACCCCGTCTATGATGAGTGGTCCTAGGGCCACCCCGACGAAGAGATCGAGGTCCTTACCCAAGGCCAACTGTTGCCATGATGAGCGGCAGGAAAACCAAAGTCGGCGCTCTGACAGGGCGCGCGGAACCGATACGGTTTTCGTATTGGGAACCGACGACCTTCAATTGCGTGAGATCCGCACTCAAATATCTCATCTGCCGTATTCATAAGAAGCCACGCGTCAAAGGTTCACTCGCGGACCGTCACTCTATCGGCGCACCAGAAGACTTTTGAAAATTGAAGCGCGGGAATCGAGAATGGCCCCACCCCCGGCAGAACAACTTAATCCAAAGGGTTTCCCCAGAGGTGGGCCCGGGGGCCACTGTCGGTACCCTACGTACTGGGTACCCCACAATACCTCAACAAGTGCAAGAATGTTCCACCCATCAGAATCAAAGGCTCTCACAGTCCCACATGGCACGTTGCACCACACCCGCTTCCCTCATATGGCTGGCTCCCTGGGTTAACACATATAAAATAAGCCCGGAACAAAACTCGCAACCAAGGGAAGCTCTGACGACTGCACGTGTACAACAGCCCTGGACCTAGCCCCCATCAAAAAGGAGCTCCAGTTTCGACACGTGTACAGCAACCCCGGACCTACCCTCTCGCAAGGGAAAGCTCCGGATCTGCCACGTGTGGAGCCTTCAGACCTCCGTCACCAACGGAAATACAAGCTGATCATGACCATTACAGACATTCAAAGAATGGTTAAAGCGGCAGTTATGAGGTCTAATAATGTGTTATTAATACCATATTAATGACACACGATCAGTGCACCGTTAATAGGGGTAACGCTACCATGAAGGCACGTTACCGAACTATTAACTGTACTTAATACTCTTTAGACAGTGTATTAGGTCATTAAGCACGGCAGGGCCACATGCTGGGCCAAGCCAGCTTTGTAACGGTCAGTCCTTAGAATAATAAAAGGGCTGCACCGCACGACATGCGGATCCAAGCTGATTCTTTGCGACCTGACCTTAGCGAACTCACTCGCTGAATACAATTACACAAACCCCGTGGAGTAAGGTGTTACGTTCAGGCGGCCCGAACCACGTAAATCTCTGAGGTCACCATCTTGATATTGATCTTTGCATGCCCCAACCACAAAAGAACCTCCGCGGGCTGCTTTTCAGCGGGTTTGGGGGAACTGTCGTATCCAACACTTCGACAGTTCCCTAAACCATTTCCGTTGTTCCTTTACCTTGAATCTCGGGACGAGATTCTTTTAAGGGGGAAAGATTGTAAATGCCTGCATTTCGAAAGTACAAGAAGCCTAAAAGGTGAACTTAAAATTTTTAAAAAATGTTTAGTTCAAGTTAAGAAAATTAATTATTGAAGGAAGAAAAGAAAAGAATTAAACTCCATATAGCGGTAATAAAATTATTAAACACAATGTGGTTAGTTTACGTTCAAATCTGAATTTGATGTTTAAAATTGTAAAACTCCTAAGTTAACCTCACCTTTGAGTGAACGATATTTGAGTTAGTCAAGATATCAAGATCATCAATTTTGGAGCAAGTTTTCACCACTTATTTAAGTATGACATAAAGGGGAGGATTCAACTTCAAATTCAAATTCCATATTCAAATATGTCAAACTTCACATTTGAATTCACAAATCCCTTTTCCATGTTCCAAATATCAATTCCACCAAGTTTGGTAAGTTTTAGACTTCTTTTGCTATTTATTTAAATTAGGGCCCATGTGAGCATTCAATTTGAATTGAAACTCAAATTCTATATTCACTTCATTCAAATGCCAAAATTGATCTCACATTTGAATTCCTCACATCTGAATTACCCTAGCTGCCAATTTTCAAATCTTTCAGAGCATGTTTGTGTGGCAATTTATTTTCACAGTGTGGGGATTGTTTCAAGCTTGTGGGTCCCACCTGTCATTGTCCAGAACAGAACAAACTCTCTTCACTCATCTCTGCTTCTTACCATGGTGCCGCGGAGGGAAAATGCATGTGCCACCTTTGCTTTCTTGCACAACCGACTCCAGCTCATTGCTTGATATTTTACCCTTCTCCTTATCTTCCTCTGTTGGCCAGCAACGTGAAGCAAGTTCAGTTTGTACTCTCTCCTCTGTTTTGACCGCCAGGGTTGCCACCACCAAGGCACACCATCGCTCAGCTTCTGCCCTTACCTCCTCGCTCAACCGTGTCTGCTGCAGGGTACACATGCCTCTCCTCACCTTCACAGACTACAACTGCGAGGGTGTTCCATTGATTTTCTTCCTCAGCGCAGCCACTTGATTCTTCATCGTTTTTCTCTGTTCTCGACGAAAATCTTCACCATGTGATTGGTTTCAATCATTTTTTGTCATGCTTTGATAATCAGCTTCCATTTGCGCAGCTCCTGACCTAATTCCTGTGCAGCCCGAGCTGCCACTGAGGAGGGCTTCGTGTTCCAGTGACCGCCAAACTTCCTCAACGGTATCGGCGC
Source organism: Tuctoria greenei (assembly GCA_036927565.1). NCBI lineage: Eukaryota > Viridiplantae > Streptophyta > Magnoliopsida > Poales > Poaceae > Tuctoria > Tuctoria greenei. Next base: position 62,451,751 of record JAYESD010000012.1, on the reverse strand, counting down.
CCCTCTGCTCGACGTCAACTGGACGGTGTAGAGATCCTCAAGCCCATCTTTAAGAAGCAAAAATAGGCACCAACACGTCTTCTACAAATCCATGTAAGCCATTTGCCATGCCCTCAACAGTGGCCGTCGGATTTCCTATTTATCTCTCGTCAAGTTCATATGCCCATAACCTAGGTCTTGAGTCAATTCGTGGCACAAACGCGGAATCCTAAATTTCCCTTCCGCCTCCATGTTGGGTCGGATTCACCGTCGAAATCTTTGCCCCGACAATTTTCTTCGATATTTATGTTCAGTTTCTTACTCTCCAGTACACCATGATTCTCCTGGACCAATTCCCTTGTCATTTGGGACCATGGTTGAGAAATACCGAGCTCACCGGAGTTGCCGCGCCGCCACCGCAGTAGCACACCTCTTTCCGACTGACCAGTTTCGTGCCTAGCGGAGCAGTAGTGTGGCACGCCAGCATGGGCGCTGCCGGTCCTCACCCTGACCGAAAGGTAGAAGAAGAGGAGGTTGGGGAGAAACCCTGGGCCCCACCTGTCGGTCACACACTTCATTATCCGTCACATCTTCTGTGTCCAGTTATCATTTGTGGCCGCGGCCTAAGTATGGTGTGGCCCCATGCAGCATATTCATGATTGGTTTGATTAAATAGAGGTCCCACTGGTCAGCGCATTTCTCCTTCTGCTATTCAAAGAAAAATCACAAAATACCTGAAACTTGGAAAAATCATTGAGACCAGCAGAGAACCCCAACAATTCCCAAATAAACTTAGTTGGACTCCTAGTGATTTTAACTTTCAAGTTGTGCACTTGGATCAGTATGTAAATCTATAATTTTCCCCAATAATTCCATGATAAAAATGCCTTTGGAATTAATTAATGATTCTCTATTCATTAAAAAATTCCCAAACTTTGCCAGATCCTTCCCCATAATTATCATGAACTCCATTAAAATTTTCAGAGTCATTTAATTCCATTTGCTATGCCAAATTGAGTTTCAAACCTGTATGTACCTGAAAAATTCCAAAATATCCAGAAATATTTTCAGAAAATTGTCCAAACTTATAAAATAAATATCTCCATTTACATTACTTATAAAATTATGAAACGGACTTTTTAAGACTCTATATGACCTCCCCTAAAAAAACAGCCACTGGTTTCTATGTTACAGCTCCAGGCTCTGCTTGAAAATTCGGAGAAACATAAAGCCATGTTGACTTCTTGTGACCACCTCATTCCAGCAACAGACCTGAAACTTTTCCAGCATCACACATAGGTAATGGTTAATAACTGTAAAAATATGGGATCTGTTTGAGTTAGTTTGCTCTGGAGCTCATCTGTTCTTATACCTTTCCATTAAAAGGCCATAGAAGAATTTTTGTGACCCTATTCATCTTTAACACAAGCTGATACTTTTCCAGCACTCCATCTCTGACTACATAAAGCCTCTGTAAAATTTATAGCACCTGTGAACCTATATAACCCAAGTAATCTAAGAATGAATCCCCTAGGTCCAAAAAAATGTCCATTTGACATCAAACTATATCCTTTTATGTTTCACCTTAGTCTCCTCTGTTTGCTGTACAGAACAGCAGGAAAGCTTGTCCTCCATAGATAGACTCAGTTCTCTATCTGTGAAGACTTTAATTTATCAAATGACTAAGTCCTATTTTCTTTTTTGCATATGCATTTCGATAATGAACGCGACAAAGGCGATAATGAGAAGGACTAACCAGAGGCGAGGATTCCTCTGTTGAGTCAGAAGTGATGAAGTCCATGGCGGAGTTTACTAACTCGTCTTCTCTGACTTTTATTCTACAACCCAAGGCCAGCCCCAATTTGCATTTAAGTCATTTCTAAAGTTTTGCTTTTATCACTATGTTGACTAGTATAAGATTTGTGCATTAGGTCTATTGTGTTTGAATACTCCAAAAGCATGACCCACAATCCCATGGAGTATTCGGGTAGGTTTATAGCTCGACGTTTGAATTGTCATGCTAATGTTGTAGAGAATCTGATAGAAGTTGAGTGGTTGGAATCCACTCGCGTGATAGCAATATTGTCGCCTGAGATTGGTTATTTTAGAGAATGGTATATGAACTGATTATAAGACCGGGCAGCAGGATAGGATGCAACATGACGTGGTCTCGGATGCATAGCCCTGCCTGTATTGATTGGGGACCGCACTGTGTGTGGTCCTGGTTAACATGTTTGAACTGTATCGGAGGCATATTGGAGATATAGGACCCAAGAAACCAATGTAACTTGTCCACCATAGCGTTGAGGCACAACCCGCCGCCCATTAGGTTTGGGTTGAGAGAAGCAAGGTGTAAACCTGCCAGCAAGCACAGACACGCTCCGTTTCGGAGCCTCCTGCTCATAATAGTGCTACCTGTTCGACGTGTAGGTGTCGAGTGAATGGATGTTGCATACAACATCAGTGGAGCATGCCTTCGCAGCTCTTAGTGTTGGTGTATGTGTCATTCTATCCGGGTGTTATTGTTTTAAGTCACCATCACTTGCAGTTATGGATTGAGCATAATTGTTCACGGCATCGTGACGTAGTAAGTAAGAGTAGTTGCAATCTTATAAATTTTGCTTTCATGAATATAATTGTATTGCAACTTGTATGGATTAGAAATAGCACAATTAAGTTCATTATTTCCAAACATGCAACTTGTATACAACTTATGCAACTTTGGGCATGTAACATCATAGACGAAGCATTTATTGTTTGATTGTGGAGTTCATGATGTGCCATACCTATAGAATGTCATTTGCTACTTTAAAATTTGAGAATAAGGATCTACTATTAGGCGAGTGTGCTGTTGGGTGCCGCATCACACGACACTATCCAATGTGATTCCTGGGATGTCAGGACTCTAGTCCCCACACTTTGAACCATAGTGTGCCATGCACATCTCCCTGGAAACATTTCTTTTCTCCATTCTTCAATCTTCTACGAATGTGCGACATTCCCTTGTCTTTACTTTAAGCTTCCATAATCTTCTCTTGTATTGTAGGAATGAGTGCAAGATTATATAATGCTCCATATGGAACCAAGTATAAACTCGACTCGTCCTCTTCCATCAGAGTAATGGCCAGACTATTGACACGGGATTTGCAGCTTCGCGCATCGGCAACCACATTTGCCTTGCCGAGATGGTAGTGAATTTCAATCTCATATTCTTAGATTAGCTCGAACTATCTTTGTTGTCGCATATTCAACTCCTTCTGAGTGAAGATACATGTGATACTCTTGTGATCGGTGTAGAGATGAACTAGATTGCCTAGTAAATAATGGCTCCACATTTTCGGTGCAAGCACCACAGCAGCAGCCTCAAGGTCATGAGTTGGACAATGTTGCTTGTGATTCCAGAGCTGTCGTGATCCATATGTAATCACATGTCTGTCTTGCATTAGCACGCAGCCGAGACCAATGCCAGACACATCACAATAAATGTCGAAAGATTTGGTTGTATCTAGCTGAGCTAGCACTGGGGCCGTTGTGAGGTGTTTCGCCAGCGCTTGAAAAGCATCCTCACATGCCTTGCTCCAAATATATTTTGTCCCCTTTTTCTGCAGCTCCATCATTGGCTTAGCGATTTTTGAGAAGCTCGGAGTGAAACTCTGATTAATATCCCTCTAATCCGAGGAAGCTGCAAGCTTCGTGAACGGACCTTGGAGACTCGCATTTGAGCACTTGAACAATTTTGATTGGATCGACAATGATTCCCTCCTCTGAAATAATGTGACCAAGAAAAGGCACATGGCTGATCCAAAACATGCACTTGCTGAATTTTGCATAGAGCTTGTGATCTCGCAATTGTTGGAGCACGATATGCAAGTGCTTGGTGTGTTCTTTCTCCGATTTAGAATAAACCAAAATGTTGTCGATGAAGACTACGACAAACTTTTCCAACTCCTTCATGAATGCAGAATTCATGACGTCCATGAAGTGAGTCGGCGCGTTGGTAAGACCGAATAACATGACGAGATATTCATAGAGCCTGTATCTCGTTGAGAAAGTCGTATTGGGTATATCTTCCCGTCGGATTTTAATATGATGATATCCGGACTGAAGATCCATCTTTGAGAATACTTTAGCACCCACCAGTTGATCGAGTAAGATATCGATGCACGGTAGTGGATACTTGTTCTTGATCATTACGATATTGAGCGCACAATAATCCACACATATACGCAACGTCTTGTCTTTCTCCTTCACAAATACTGCAGAGCAGCTCAGAACTTGGGCGTATGAGACCTTTGTATAGGAGGTCCATTAAGAGCTCCTTTAATTTTGCCAATTTATTTGGTGCCATTTTGTACGGACTTCGCGAGATAGGCGTGGTTCCTGGAACAAGTTCAATCTTGAACACAATGTCCCTATCCGATGACATACCCGGTAGGTTGTTGGTAACACGTTCGGATACTCACAGACCACACGAATATTCTCAATCTTTGTGGCTTCGGTGTTATATGTGGCTGAAAGTTCTTTGATAAGGCGGTTCAGAACGGGAGTATGTGGTTCATGGAGTGGAGAGTTTGAATGAACCACTCGTGAAACGATGTCAAGAACAGCGCCATGGCAGTGTAGCCACGACATCTATAATATGACATCAAGCTTTTGTCTCTCTAATATAATTAGAGAAGTTGGATAGATTTTCCCACCCATTCTGAGTGGTGCTCTATAGACCATCCTATATGTTGTTATTTTCCCACCTGGACAGCAAATCAAATATGGACATTCAGTGGGAATTATAAATAATTGATATTTGACGACATATGATTGACTAATGAAGTTGTGGGTGGCACCATAGTCAAACAGTATTACTATGGGATGATCGAGTAGATAAACGTACCGGCAAGGACGGGTTCGCCTTGCGGCACGTCTTCAATAGCTATGTGGTGGACGTTGCCAGGTTTCGATGCTGGTTTCTTAAGCTGGTTGCGGGGCTGAGTTACAACCCGATACGGGGCTGGTCTGCTGCTCTGCTTCTCTGTGCGGTCACGAGAAAAGTGTCTGACACGTCCACACACTACTAAAAAAACATTTTCACAGGCGTCTCGATTTTTTTACACAGGCAGTCTGTAAAAAAAATGTGCTTGTGATGTCGAATGATACAATAACAGTCTGTGATGCTCAAATATCACAAGCAGTTTTTCATAAACCACTGCCTGCGTAAATACATAATCTTTACTGGCGGTTATTAATAAAGAACTGCATGTACTTGTTCAAACATCACAGGTGGTTTTTAATAAAAAACCGCCTGGGTAACGACAACGTTTGCACAGATAGCTATTAATAAAGAACCGTCTGTAGGGGTGCATATATTTTATGCAGTCTTTTATACGGACCGTCTGTGATGCTCCATATGTTTTCAAAAACCGATTTTACTTACTAACCGACTGTGAAGGTGACTAAAAAGAAAAATATCTAATAATATTTTTCAGAGCATTTTATAGTAATATATATATATATATATATATATACCTTATACTATATACCGCCTGTGATAACTTATTTCATAGGCGGTTTTAGTTTCAGCTTGTGAAAATTGAAGATTATCACAGGCTCTTCATTTCAGACGGTTTTGAAAACCATGTGTGATAATACGTTTGGAGTCGCCTGAGATGAAGCTTATTGTAGTAGTAACAGTTGTAGCAGATGTATTTTGTCAGAGCACTAGTTATCAGAGGACGGAATCCCGGTGCACGCTGCTGCTGTGGGGGTGCATGAGGAAACATCATGATCTGCTGCTGCTATTGTGGTGGAAATGGCGGTCCGAAGCTTGGCGCGTTGAAAGGATGACCACGGAATTGCAGCAGTCCCGGTGGCTGCCACCTCCAACCGGATGGTGTCCGGTACACCAAAAGGTACTTTGTGGAGCCCCACCACTGCTTCTCAGTGGCACGCTATGTTTCCTGTTATCAAGAACGAGCTCGCACAAATCTTACTCCTGTACAATTGCGACATTGACGATGTCATTGAAGGTGCCACGGTTGCATTGTGCATGATGGACTTTCATATTGGGGTTCAAACCTCCAAAGAATGTATATCGCTTTTTATCTTCCATTCCAACATAATCCGGAGTGTTTTTGTGCTAGATTGTTGAACGCTCGAGAGTATGTGTGAGCACTTCTACCGCCATGCTTCAGCTCCAGGAATTCCTAAAGCTTCCTCTTCATTATAGCGGGAGGTATATTGTGGCATGGAATGCCTCCCAGAACTCGGTCCAAGTGACCGCACGACCAGCTAGCAGTGATGCACCACGCACCGGCCATTATGCTGCTGCACTGCAAACAATGCCTTCTGATGTTCGGTGCATGGAGCAGCCCGAACTTCGCCTCAATGGTGCGGAGGAAGTTATCCACCTCCAGAGGCTCATCGGACTCCGTGAAGACCGGTCGATGCGTCACCAAGAAGTCCGAGTACAACCTTTGTTGAGGCTGACATTGCTCATTGTCTTGTCCCCCCCCCCCCCCCCCCCCCCCGTGACGGGATGAATTCTGCACCAATGTCCACAGCAACTCGGTTTGCTCGTCACGCGAGTCGAACACTGTGGCAAGAACCTTGGCGAGAGTCCTCTGAAGTTTCGTTTGTGGTTGTGGTGCAACTTGTTGCTGCTGTGTCGTGGTTTCCTCTGGTGTTGTAGACTCATAGCCACGACCCTTGCTAGAACCGCCCACCTCATACGTTAAGCGAGTACGTGCCATTCTGCATCCACCTCATCATAAATCAGAAACATGTGTATCCACTTCATCCATTCCATACAGTAGTAGTGTGAGCAATGACAATGTGATAATTGCATAACATTAACAAATATTGATAAAGTACAAATTTATACAAGATATATAATCTCATGACCAAGTTTACAATAGCGAACACCAAAATGATAGTCTCCCACTACGGAAGTGCATCTCAACTATACTTGGTATCCATGAGACGTCATGCACACATTGTCATCTCGTACACACCCACTATGATATACAATATGACAGAAACATGGCTACAAAATAAACGTGAGGAACGATTAACTATATGTTGCCCCATGTCGGCAGCGGCGCTGCCTCGACCTAGTCCGATTCATCCTCATCAATGAACTCGAGTAACTCAGGGTCTTCCTCCTCCTCAGGACATAGAAGCACCTGCACGCCCATGTCCAGTGACATGTCTGTTGATGTTTCTTACTTCACAGATCATCTCTCGAAAGAGATGAGGTCCGCAAGCACACGGAAACTACCATTAGCATTTCACCCAAGAGTATTCCAAAGGGTATCATATTTATCCCAAAAGAAGGCAATGGAGTAAAGTAGACAGTACTCTTATGATCAAGCTATGGGATACTAATCAATTATCAAGACAGGGGTAAGATGATAATCAGGGTAGTGTGACACACACCTAAGGAATCTACTCTAAGGGTAAGGTTGTCCTAGCGAGGGTTAGACTACGAGATAGACCTACTCCTATTATGCTCTAATTACTCATATATATAGCCTAATGTAGTACACATGACTATAGTGGTAGTGTATGATGTTTATGATAACATAATAATGGCATTGTGTCTAGATCATAACAACATCTACACCTAGCACATACATGTACTCCACAACCAAACAAGGAACACATTGCCCAAGTGTATAAGTAAATAGATATTAATAATGATATTATTATAAAGCACAAAGTCACAAATACAAGAAAAGATACATGAGACATACCTTCCGCAATTTGGACTTGGGACTAGAGGCTCCTCTCTACAACCTAACCTCCACTAAGGACTTGGAGAACTAATGTATTCAAGATAGCGCATGCTCAAGTGGTGTGTGTTGAAGTGACACTACAAGAATCGGGCAAAGAAGTGTTGGCCAAACTATAATCGTCAGCCCCGATGACTTAAAGCTCACTAAATACGTCGGCTTAGAGAAGCTGACACTTATAAAGTTATGGCCATCAGCTTCGCGACGAAGAACGATGGCTTTAAATATGGTCGTCGGTTACAGCTTCGTGGCTGACGGCTTTAACTATGGCTGTTGGTTTAATGCTCCTGGGCCGACGGCCATAGATTGGGCCCCGCACTGCAAAAAACCAATTTTCCCGCCGATTTATAAGACCGTCGGCCCCAACTCCAGGGTCGACGGCCTTAGCATGGGCCCCACGTGCCTAAGTTATGACCTTCAGTCATAGCGCCTCGACCTACGACCATAATGTGGGCCCCGTAGCCCTCCACTAATATCGTCGGCTCTTGGTAATCGACGACTTTAGTGCCCTTCACATCGCGTACACAGGTAAAAAATTTAACACTTCACTCGCGCGCGCCGCTCTCGTCTTTAGCTTGCTCCACCACACCCATGCCTTCGCCCACGCTCCGCGTAGCCACCCTGTCGCTGCCCTGCACCCCACGTTGCCGCCCTGCCGCCGGCCGCTCCTAGCCACGCTCGCCGCCTCCCAGCGCCCCGGACACCGCACCCCGCCTCCCAGCGCCCCGGCCACCCGCCTCACCGCTGCGCCCCGGCGCCCCAGTGCCCCATCGGCCACCGCTCCCCGGTCCGCGCGTCTCCGCCTCCGCTCTTCCGCTCCTAGGACAAGGTTAAACTTTGAACTTGTCTATAAGTTAGGTTTTTGAATTTCGATAACCGTGGCATTAAGTTTTGAATTGATTAGTGTATGAATTGCTATATCATTACTTATGCAATTTAATATTTTGATTTATCCATATATGTGTATGTTAACTTGATTGTCATAGATGTTACTTATTAGGGTTCAATTATGTTTATTTGAATTTTTTATTGATTATGTACTATATGTATATACAATGTTATTAAATATAGGCGACTAGGATCGACTAGGCGATTAGTCGTCGATTAGGGCTATTAGCCAACCGCAGTCGAGCCCTAGTCGACCTCGTAGTCATCCAACATATTTTAGAGAAATGTGTTGTTAGCGGACACTAAGGAAACAAAGCCGAGAGTACCATCATCACGGCATTGAGAAAGGAGAAGGCGGATGGGACAGGGAAGAACGGCGCAATTCCAACGTTGAGGAAGGAGGAGGCGGAGGGGGCAGGAGAGAACAGCGCAGGGAGGCAGACATGAGAAGGACGGCACCACACGGTGGAGGAGCGGTGACGGCACACCTGGAAAGGAACGCCATGGCGCCAGGCGGCAGCGGGCAGCATGATGGGCGGCACAGCAAGACCCATTTAGTAGGAACTTAAAGCAGGCTTTGTAAGGCATTGTCTAGGCGACGCCTAGTTGCTGTCTAGGCGTCCAGGCGCTTCAGCCCTGACATCATGTGCAGTCGCGTTGCCGCCGTTGTTTAGGCCGCTGGCGCTGCCTGCCCCTTTTACTTTAAGAACTGCACCAGATAGGGGGGTGTATTGTTAAATATGCGGCGTTATGCTGTCGGAATTTTAGGACCTATACTGGACAATAGATGTAGGGTCGTGAAATTAAACAACCTATGAAGTAACCATATATGTTCATTAACATATATTTATTTGATGCAATTTTAAAATGGGTGACGATTGTAAGGCGATGTATGATGGACGGAGTTCAACTGGTGCTCACACTAATGAATGGGGTCATATCGCAAATGCTTTTCTGAGCCATGCATTTGCTAGTGATGCTCGTGTTGCGAAGTATCTGTGTATCAAGTGTCGGAATCGTCGACGTCTGGATAAGTCTGAAGTGGAGTTGCATCTTTGCAAGCACAGATTGATGCCTGACTATCTGGTGTGGCGCGAGCATGGGGAGATAGAGCATTTTGATGAGTCGGACGGTAATGAGGATGAAGATTGGATGAATGAGATGATAGCAGACATTGATAAAGAGTACAAAGATTGGTCACAACCGAAGGAGGTGAAGGAGTTTTACGAGCGTCTTGCCACCGCAGATCGAAAAGTGTATGAGGGTGTGTGATAGAGCAGGCATCGAGCCAGCTAGCACCAGGTTCAAGAGGAGGCTTAGATGTGTACACAGAGGAGGCTCAGGAGCACAAAGGAGTCTTAGGAGCAGGCACAGTGGAGGAGGTTTAGGAGCAGGGAGGAGGCTTAGGAGCAGAGGAGGTTCTGGCGCAGGTCTTTGGGACATCGTCTTCTGAGGGTGGACAGGGTGGTACTGAGGGTGAAGAGAGTGGCGAAGAGGAAGATGATCTGGAATGAGATGCAAGGTTGGCAAGATTGGCAGAGTTACAAGAGGCACCAGATGGGCAGAGTGATCGATGCCCTTATTGGTATTTTCTTTGAATTATTTGATAAGTTATCTTATACATTTGGTTTTCCTGTCAACTAACTAATGTTATTTGTACAGGCTGCGGTGGCACCTCATATGTACTCCAAGTAAAACTCCCGATACGCGTATGGCTATAAGGCCAAAGGGTACTAGGTGTTGGATCGAGATTGGTTGGGATGGCAGGGGGCATCGATGCTTTGTTAACAAAGAGTTAGGAAATGCCATCCAGTTTTGCTTCTCGGGATGGTTCTTGCAGGCGGTCAACTAATTGTCGTGCATAATTGGGATCACTATGCCCTGAAACCATATGGCACTGCCGTAACTTGTCAGGACAAAGTTTGGGAGATTTTTTTGGTAAGTTTGTTTTCATTGTTTAAAATATGTTGCATCTTACTCTGGTTGAAACTAATTGTTGGTATTATGCATGGTATATTTAAATTGGAGGAAGGTGTGGTTCCAGCATATGTGACCAGCATATGTGAGGTCTGTTTTTGAGACGTCAGAAAGAAAGCTCACGAAGGACTCCTTCTCTTATGCCCTGATCAAGGTTGTGACCGTGTATTACAAGACCAGGTTGCGTTAGCCCATGACAAACAAGCAAACAACTACAATTTATTTGCAGAAGCATGAGTACATGGAGAGTAATGTGGATTGGATCTGTGTAGATCTGACAACTTGGCAATGGCTATGCGAATACTAGACATCGAAGGAGTTCAAAAATATTTCGAAGAGAAACAGAAGCAACCGAATGAGCAAGCCTGGACTACAACGTCACAACGAATGGTATGAACTATCACAATCACTTGTAAATTGCTTCAAAAAATTGCATTGATTGAACCTATGTTGTATTCTGATGTTGCAGGAAGCTGAAACGGGTGCCGCTCGTTCTTTTATCGAGGTTTACCTCAGGGGGCACAGAGGCAAAGATCCGGTGCACCCGGAGCAATTGTGTGACGAGGCGGCAACACAAAAAGTGGTGTGTTTAGTGCTGTCTAGTTTTATGAACTAAATCTATCATTTATGAAATGCACTCATGAACTTAATTTATTCTTGCACACAAACTATGTTGAGTGTCTCAAGAAAAAGCATGGAGATGATGTAGATTATCTAAGAGCGTCGCTGGAAGTGGGTGCGGCTTACGAAGCCGGCGGAGGCGTACTGCATGGGAGGTACGTGTAAAGATAATGATTGTAATGGTTAATTACCTTCGATTCATCAAATTTGTGTTTTTTATAGTCTTGGATTAGGTGACGGTTATGTTGAGCATGACGCTTATGTTGGACGACGGTCTTCTACTTCCAGTTTGAGTCGATCCCGTGTTGCCGATGAGGTATTGCAAGAAAAATTAAGACGGTACGAGGAGAAATGGATAGCAACAATAGCAAATACAACAAATGCAGATGCAGTAGTAGCAGCACATGCAGCAGCAGATGCAGTATCTGTATATGACACAGGTAACTTGTAATCTTAACAATTGAATAGTTTATTCGTTTACAAACTGTTTCTACTTAAGATTTCACAAATAATTTCCTTCGTGTAGTTCTTGGGTCAAGGCATAGTCAACCATCAACACCTCCGGGCGCTTCAGCGGTATGATTACTAAATCATTAGCTCTAATGAAAGCGTTGATTAATTTGAACAATACTTAGTGACTTATTTAATGACATAGTTGGTAATACCATTAAGTCAATTACACATGTGAATTGGGCATTTGTGAATTTTAGAAAGATTGAGACATGAGAATTGTAACTATTAATGCAAAGTGTAGGATCGAAGAGTACGTGAAAAGCTACCAGAGGGGGTGAATGGTAGATTAAAACTTTTTCACCAGAAGCAATGAAAACCCCTCAGAAGAAAATGATCTGTTAAATAAATCATTTATGAGACTAATCTAAACGTGTTTCACTCCGACAAAAGTGATAGATATCTGAGAGAATCAAGTCACGAAGACGACACAACAAGAATTACTCAAATTTGTCAAGAGAAACTCAAGTTACGTTCGAAAGATCGAACAAAGGTCAATCTGTTCTACTGAGTAAAAAATAGATCTGCAATACTGCAAGGAAACTCGTGTAGATCAAAAACAAAAAATATAATGACTGTGAAATTTTGACAAATGATAGATAATCATGTTGTGAAGACAACCAAAAAAGAATCACGTCAATTGGATCTGTAAAACTCGAGTTATGATAAAACCACCGAAGAAAGGTAGTGATGTGCAGAAAACTCGACAAGAAAACTTGTATGGAACAAGTCGGACGAACAAGGCACAAAAGTTCCTTTAAACTACGATATTTATTCAATAGAACACAAGAGGAACATCCCAAAAGATGTACACCACGAGCTCTGGCCTCCCTTGCTTATATAACAAGCATTTAGGCCAACCCAAACCTAACTAGGACTCTAATCCTACCCAATTCACGAATCAAAACTTTCCATAACTACTCAATACTCTTCTATACATAGATAGAAGCAATCTTAAGACTTCCAAACACCTTAGGAACATATCCCCCATTCCTAAAACAACTCAAATTCATGACCCACACGAAATTCTATCATAACCAACTCAAAACTTTTCATATTTGAGTCAAACATGACTCAGTCGCAGCCTGAGTCCATAACCTAGTCAGATGGACCTTTACGACCTACTTTTTACGTCCACATCTCTTCATCACGCCTTCGAACTATGTAGCGACGTCCATGTACTCCTTGCACAGTGCAAACATCTTCCATCGACATCCACAATATTTTCATATGCATTGTTCTTGATTCATACATGTTGCGCGACCTCGCGATCAACTCAACCACAATTCCTCCTGAACTTGGTTTTTGAACCTCATCTTTTCCATGAGACTAGTTCAATGGATCCCGTCACCAGCCATGTTTTGAACTCAAGCAACACCAACACATGAGTAAACAACCAATACTTCCGAGCACAAGTCCTCGACTTGACTCTCGTTCATTCTGAAACTACAACATCTTACGTGAGCACCTCACATAAGCATGTTGCAAATCATAGCAAAATGATATCAACCATAACCACCAAAACACACCAAAATCTTAGTAAAATAATACTTAGCAAACTTTCCATAAGTGTAAAGCAAGTTTGAAACACTGCAAATTAAAAGAAGAACAATTGTAATCAAGCTTCGAACGTTACCAAAGATAACCAGACCTTGAGTCAGAACTTAATAAAAAGATGTTTTGGGAGTATTCAAAACATTTATCATCAAAGCCAATGTATTCAGCACACATAGGTCTCACAATCTTCCCCTTGATGAATGCATTGGCAACACCTCTTAAAATCCAAAGATTGGCTTATTTACATGAAATGTTTTGAAAAGAATTTCTCTCCCTTTTTAAAATCAGATGAGATAGAAATAAATTTCTCCCCCTATACATAAATAAATTTCTCCTCCCATACATACTTCTCCCCCTGAGAAGAATCGTGCCAAAACACTTGTGAATATGTGCAAGGTGTGATCAATTTCTCCCCCTTTGACAATGTATTCAGCAAGGTACAAAAGAGAAATTTAATTGTTATGAGCATATTATAACATATACATATGAAACAAAGCTCATCCAAGTCATACTATCAAGTAACTTACACTATCACAACAATGAGATACATAAAGTAGTGTAAGCCATGCCAGAGATCAAATGTAATTTTCAATTTAAGCAAGTCATGATCTCACAAACTTAACTATTTCAAAACTTGAAAGAACGACACTTGTTGCTGCAATTTTTTCTTTTAAGCACAAGTTTTTAACATATGACATTTGCAAGAGATTATATGTTGCACCTGCCTTATTCTAGCCAACCAAGCCAACCCTATGTCATTTGACAATCAGAAGCTTAAGGACATTATTTTAGTCATACACAACTTCTTCTATGTTCATATCTAAATGCAATGCTATGCCATCTCAAAAGAAGAAGTGTAATGCATGCATATTCTCTTGATCTTTTCTCAATTTATATTTGTTCATAAAACTCAACATGTGAGTTGATTACTTGATTAATTTATTATGATTAAAAGCACTTGTGATCATGCAAAAAGTTCAAAACAACAAGAAAGTTCGATCATGAGCAGATTTAGTGTAAGTAATTATTCCAATTACTAGACAGGGCAAAAAAAATGTATAACACGAGTAATGTAGTAAGAACTTTTAGCATGAAAAAGGAATCACAAAGTCATATATGTATGAAATACTATCCTCATATTATTTTAATTTGAGATTCACACATAGACTTCCCAAGTTTCAAAACTCCCCCTCAATTTAATCCATGAGGGTGCATAACTCCTATTTCACTACGAATGAAACAAAAACGAGTGAAATCCAAAGGTTTTGTAAAATGTCAACCAAATGTTGTTCGGTAGCTACATGGTGAAGCACAATGTTTCCTTTTTCAACATTATCACGGAGAAATGGATACCTAATATCAATGTGCTTAGTTCTAGAATGTTGTATGGGGTTTTTAGCAATGCAAATGGCACTAGTGTTATCAAAAAATAATGGAACACTATCTAGATCAACCCCGTAGTCCTTAAGTTTTTGAACAATCCAAAGAATTTGTGAGCAAGCACTAGCAGCGGCTACATATTTAGATTTGGCTATGGATTGTGCAACTGAGTTTTGTTTTCGATTGAGGAAGAAGGAAGAAAAATGCCAAATTCTTGAGTTCCATGTAAGTACCTAAGAATCCTTTTAATGGCTTGACAATGTGAAGCATGTGGGGAGGCTTGAAACCATGCACAAAGACACACGCTGAATTGTATGTCCGGTCTTGATGTCGTGAGGTACAAAAGTGATCCGATCATGCTTCTATATTCTTTTTTATCAACGAGTTCACCATCTTCATCAAGTTCAAGTGTTGATGTTGTTCCCGTTGGTGTTCGAAGATGCTTCCTTTTGTCCATGTTGAAGCGCCTTAGGGGGTCTTTTGTATACTTCATTTGATGCACAAAGGTAGCCTCCTTGGTTTGCTTGATTTGCAGCCCCAAAAAATTCGTGAGTTCTCCCATCATACTCATCTCAAATTCTGAACTCATCATAGCTGAAAACTTGGACAAGATCATGAGAAGCACAACCAAAGATAATATCATCCACATACACTTGAACGACTAATGAGCCATTGCCATGCTTGAGTACAAAAATAATTTTATCAACCTTGCCCATGGTAAAACCTTTTTTAACTAAGAAAGTTTTTAACCATCGTACCATGCTCCAGGAGCTTGTTTTAGACCATAGAGGGTTTTAGTCAGTTTGAAAACATGATTAGGAAATTATGGATTTTCAAAACCAGTGGTTGCTTAACATAAACCTCCTCATCTATGTAGCCACTAAGAAAAGCACTTTTTACATCCATTTGATATAACTTGAAACCTTTTGATGCGGCAAAAGCTGTGAGACCTATGTGTGTTGAATACATTGGCTTTGACAATAAAAGTTTTGAATGCTGCCATAACATATTTTTAGCAAGCTCCGACTCTAGCTCTGAGCTTCTGCAAGGTCCGACAATAGGTCTGACTTTCTTTGTCTAGATCTGACATGTTTTGGGGTAGCTCCGGTGAGCTTTGTCTTTAGCTCCGGCATGTCATTCATAGCTCCGGCATGTCTTTGTTAAGCTCTGATATGTTCTGCTAGGTCTGAGTTATGTTGGTTAGCTCCGACATGTTTTTCTAGCTCCGACTTTTGGGATTACTAGGTCCGACTTGCTTTGGTAAGCTCCGGCGCTAGGTTGTACTAGCTTTGGAACTAACTTGAGTCAAGTCGCGGACTTGGGCTCGTATGGAATGGTTGTTTGTTCATGTGCAGGTGTTGCTTGAGTTCAAGACATGGCTGGTGATAGAATCCATTGAACTAGTCTTAGGGAGAAGATGATGTTCAACAACCAAGTTCAGGAGGAATTGTGGTTGAGTTGATCGGGAGGTTGCGCAGCATGTTTGAATAAAGAACAATGCATACGATGGTATCCTGGATGTCGTTGGAAGATGTTTGCACGTGTGCAAGGAGTGCATGGACGTGGCTACATGGTTCCGAGGCGTGATGAAGAGATGTGGACATAAATAATTGGTCAAAAAGTTCCAATCGACTAGGTTATGGACTCAGGCTGCGGTTGAGTCGTGTTTGAATCAAATGTGGAAAGATTTGAGTTGGTTATGATAGGATTTCGTTTGGGTCACGAATTTGAGTTGTTTTAGGAATGTGGGATACATTCCAAAGGTGTTTGGAAGTCTTAAGATTGCTTCTATCTGCGTATAGAAGAGTCCTAAGCAGTTATGGAATGTTTCGATTCGTGATCTGAGTTGGATTAGAGTGCTAGTTGAGATTGGGTTGGCCTAAGGGCTGGTTATATAAGCAAGGGAGGCCAGAGCTCGTGGTAGACGACTTTGGGGCTGTTCCTCTTGTGTTCTATTGAATAAAATTTGTAGTTTGAAGGAACTTCTGTGCCTTGTTTGTCCGACTTGTTCCAGACAAGTTTTACTCGTCGAGTTTCTGGACAGCACTACCTTTCGTCGGTGGTTTTATCATAACTCGAGTTTTACAGATCCAATTGACGTCATTGTTACTGGGTTGTCTTCACAACTTGATTATATATCATCTGTCAGAATTTCATGGTCATTGGATTTGTGGTTTATGATCTACACGAGTTTCTTTGCAGCGTTCCAGAACTGTTTTTCTCGCGTAGGACAGATTGACCTTTGTCCAATCTTTCAATCATAACGTGAGTTTCTCTCGACGGATTTGAGTGATTCATGTTGTGTCTTCTTCGTGACTTGATTATTTATGATATCTATCACTTTTGTCATGGTGAAACACATTTATATTAGTTTCACACATGATTTCTTTAACAGATCGTTTTTCTGCCGAAGGGGTTGGGATTTAATTGTTTCCACTGCGTAAGATTTTTAAATCTACCATTCACCCCCATCTGGTAGCTTTTCACGTGCTCTTCGATCCTACAATTGGTATCAGAGCCATGATGCTCCAATCATTATGATTTGCACGTGTTTTTGACTAATCATCATGGAGAAATACTCTGCCAAACCTTGTGTGTTTGCTGGTAATGATTTTCCGGTTTGGAAGGCACGCATGGAGTCTTTCATCCAGGCGCAAGGCTTCGCAATATGGGAGAAGGTGTACAAGCCTTACGAAGTGCCACCTAATGATCAGGTTACAGCTACAAACCTACGGGACATCGACAACAGCAACAAAGCCCAAAACTTAATCATCCAAGGACTCACTCAGAGCGACTTCGACCGCGTTGCACATCTCCGATCGGCATATGATGTATGGAGAGCACTTTGTGACTATCACAAATGATCCATCAAGATCAAGGAGGTAAGGCAAGACATGATGAAGAAAGAATACATGCGCTTCGAGATGCAACCCGATGAGTCCATTGATGATCTCTTTGCTCGCTTCAACAAAATTCTAAGTAACTTGCGTAGTGTCAACGTTAATTTTTTTGATGCTGAAAATGCTAGGCAACTTCTTAGTGCGTTATACATGTCAATCTGAGAGATGAAAGTTACATCTATTCGTGAATCTACTGTCATGAGTACACTTACTTTAGATGTGCTTTACTCTAAACTCAAAACTCATGAAATTGACATCTTATCACGTAAGAACCCAAATAAGTCTATATCATTTGTCTCACAGCGTGATATGCCTAGCTCCGACCAATCATCATCTTACAATACTCTTGCTTTGTTGTCCTCACTAACCCTAGAGCAGATCGAGGAATTTCAAGAAGAGGATTTAGCACTAATCTCTACTAGGTTCTCAAAAGCATTGCAAAATGTGAGAACTAGAAGGAGAGGAAGCTCCGGACCTCAACGCTGTTTTGAATGTGGTAAGACGGGACACTTTCGTACAGAATGCCCTAACCTTTCAGGTCCTACTACCTGTGAAGAAAAACAGAACAAGGTCAAGACCACCTCTGGAAACCACAACAAGAAAAAGAAGGGTACCATAGGACGCAAGATGATTAACAGCTTCATCACTGCACTTCAAGAGCTCGGTTCAAGCAACGTGGACATTGGAAGTGACGAAGATGAAGATGATTTGGCCAACTTATGCTTCATGGCGGGCAAAACAAGATCAAGATCAATTTAGGAGGATGCAGAACACAACAGTGACGACGATGAGGTCTGTTCTACATGTAATGAAATGTGTGATGCAATTTCTCGTGCAACTATTATTGTTAAGAAAAAGGACAAAAAGCTTAGGGATAATGCTGCTAAAATTGAATCACTAGAATCTGAAATCAATCATTTGAATACCTTGATTCCTAGTGATGATTCTTGTCCCTCGTGTGATTTAATCTATGAAAAATTGTCCACATTAAGAACTGCACATTCCTCTACTCTAGATAGAGTTGAACTTGAAATTGAAAAGAACAAAAAGCTTGCTGCACTTGACATTGGAAACCTAAAAGATGCTTCTTGTTCTACAATTGATTTGCATTGTTCTAGTTGTGATGATCTTGAAAAGAAACTAAAAGATGCTATGAATGAAATTTCAATATTGAATAATGCTTTACGTTCTCATGAAGTTAAATATTGTTCCAATTGCAAATTAAAAGGAAAAACTTCATGTGAAAATTGCCTTGATCTATCCAATAAACTTGATAACATGCATAGGACATTAGATCGGTTTTGTAATGGGAATAAGAACCTAAACTTGCTGCTGAATTGTTCCAAGTCTTGCAATGATAAAACTGGTTTAGGTTTCGATTCTCATGATCATGCTAAGGCACACCCACCTAAAATTGTAAAGTCATTAGGAAGTGGTTTGATTCAAACAGTTCCTAAACAAAATGAAGTGGTTTTCAAATATGCAGCAGTGTTGTCTCATTCGGTTTCAAATAAAAATATTGCTTGCTCATCTAGACATGAACACAAAGTTAAATTTCATTGTACCTACTGTGGTAGAGATGGTCATGTCATAGATTTTTGTTATAGACTAGATAAACAACAAAAAAGGGAAAGAATGATTGCTAGATCTCATAAATTTCATGCAAAATTTGTTGCACATATTAAACCGAATGCCAGGAACATGCAACCCGCTGTTATGAGTCAAAAACATTCAAATTTTACCTCCGGACCTTCTGTTTTTGCCACCGGAGCTACTGATTTTTGTGCTACACAAGTAACACCTTATAGGTCAGTAGTTAAGAATAAAAAACCTCAAACTTTGACTCGCAAACCTGTTGTTTCATCTCAGCTTTCGCATGTTTTTCCTGCTGCACGTCGTGTGACTCAGTACTGGATACCTAAATTCCTTTTGACTAACTCCAGTATTGAGTCATCGACATTTTGTGCTTCTATGTAGGTTACGTGCTTGAGGAAGGAGAACAATTGGATTGTGGCTTCAGGTTGCTCACGCCACATGATCGCTAACAAAGAGTGGTTCTCCTCCCTCTCTTTTGTGTCACGAGTAGAGAATGTTACTTTTGCCGATAATTCTTCAACTCCTATATTTGCTAAGGGTTCAGTTACAGTATATGATCACTATACTTTGAAGGATGTGGCACTTTTCAAAAATTTGAAATACAACTTGCTTTCTGTTTCACAATTGCTAGATGAAAATCTGGAAATAATTTTCACTAAAAATTGATGCAAAGTTGTAAATTCAAACAATGAGCTTATTTTTAACATGTCACGATTTGGAAGAGTTTTTAAAGCTGATTTTGATATGTCTTCCTCTAAACATAGGTGTCTAGTTCCTAATGATTCCAAAGTTTTATATTTTTTGCATCGTAGACTTGGTCACGTAGGCTTTGATCATCTCATGCGTGTTAGTGCTCTTGATCGCATACGTGGGCTACCTAAGCTTAAAGGGTATAAAGAGATTGTGTGCTCTTCTTGTAGACATGCTGGTGGTTGCAGGTTCACATAATCCTCTCACAATGATCATAACAACTGAATCGGGTCAACTTTTGCACCTTGACACCGTAGGACCTTCACGTGTTCAATCCTTCAGAGGTAAATGGTATGTTCTTGTGATTTTTGATGATTATTCTAGATACTCATGGGTTTACTTTATGGCATCTAAGAATGAAGCTTTTAGTCACTTTAGAACTTTATTTCTTAGATTATCAATTGATCACCCAGGATCTTTAAAAGCAATTAGAAGTGATAATGAGACTGAATTTAAAAATCAAATCTTTTGATCACTTTTGTGCTGAGAATGGAATAGATCATCAATTTTCTTTACCATATGTACCTCAACAAAACAGTGTTGTAGAAAGAAAGAACAGAACCTTAGTTGAGATGGCTAGGAGTATGCTTGATGAATATCAAACTCCTAGGAAATTTTGGGCTGATGCGATTGCAACCGCTTTGTTATGTCTCAAATCGTGTTTTCTTGTGCGTTAAGCTAGGTAAAACACCATATGAGCTCCGGTTTGGACATAGGCCTAGTGTTATGCACTTTCAGGTCTTTGGTTGCAAATGCTTTGTTAAGAAACATCGTACTCTTGATAAATTTGAACCTAGATCCATTGATGGCATGTTTCTTGGTTATCCATCTCATACTAGAGGCTACCGTGTGTTTTTACTTGACACTAACAAAATTGTGGAGACTTGTGAAGTGTCTTATGATGAAGCTAGCCTAGGTACTAGATCAAACATTGCAGGTCTAGATCCATATCCGCAGGGGGAGAGCATTTTCGTTGAAGATGAGAAAGAATTGGAGCTGCTGCCCGAAAATTCAGCAGCTAAAGACTTTGATTCAGCTCTGGATGTTAATTCTCAACCAGCACCGACAACCATCAATGCTGTTTCAAATCGTCCTCAAGTCACAAGCTCATCGATTTGTGATGAACATGAAGAAGAAGAAGCTTGTGAGACATCTGTTCCCCTACGGTTTTACAAAGATCATCCCCCGCAACAGATTATTGGAAGCTTGCACGAACGAGTTACACAGTCCAGGTTTTGCGATCCAAACTCTCATGCTCATTCTGCTTTTGTTGCTTCTTTTGAACCCAAAGATATATCACACGCACTCACTAATGAATCTTGGATTATTGCCATGCAAGAAGAGTTAGAAAATTTTGAAAGAAAAAATGTTTCGAAACTTGTACCTCCTCCTCAAGGTCACACTTTAATTGGAACTAAATGGGTGTTTAAAAATAAACAAAGTGAGGATGGGGTTGTGGTTAGGAATAAGGCTAGGTTGGTTGCACAAGGTTTCTCTTAAGTTGAAGGTCTAGATTTTGATGAAACTTTCGCTCCTGTTGCTAGATTAGAAGCCATAAGAATTTTGTTAGCTTTTGCTGCATCTAAAGGTTTTAAGTTATATCAAATGGATGTTAAAAGTGCTTTTCTCAATGGCTACATTGATGAGGAGGTTTACGTCAAACAACCACCGGGTTTTGAAAATTCAGATTTTCCTAATCATGTTTACAAACTGTCTAAAGCCTTGTACGGTCTCAAACAAGCCCCTAGAGCATGGTATGATAGGTTAAAAACATTCTTACTTGAAAAGGGGTTTACCATGGGCAATATTGATAGAAATCTTTTTGTGCTTAAGCACTATAATGACTCATTATTCGTTCAAGTGTATGTGGATGATATTATCTTTGGTTGTGCTTCTCATGATCTTGTGTCCAGGTTTTCAGCAATGATGAGTTCCGAATTTGAAATGAGTATGATGGGTGAACTCACTTACTTTTTGGGGCTACAAATCAAGCAAACCAAGGAGGATAACTTGCATCAAACGAAGTATACAAAAGACCTCCTAAGGCGCTTCAACATGGACAAAAGCAAGCCTCTTCAGACACCAATGGGAACAGCAACAACACTTGAACTTGATGAAGATGGTGAACCCGTGGATCAAAAAGAATATAGAAGCATCATCAGATCACTTTTGTACCTCACGACATCAAGACCGGACATACAATTCAGCGTATGTCTTTGTGCACGGTTTCAAGCCTCCCCACGTGCTTTACATCATCAAGCCGTCAAAAGGATTCTCAGGTACTTACATGGAACTAAAAAATTTGGCATTTTTCTTCCTTCTTCCTCAACCGTTACTTTGAAAGCTTTTTCCGATGCTGATTTTAGAGGTTGTAGGATTTAAAGGAAAAGTACTTCCGGTGTTTGTCATTCTCTTGGTAATTCACTTGTTGCTTGGTCCTCTAGAAAACAAAATTCAGTTGCACAGTCCACAGCCGAATCTGAATATGTAGTTGCTGCTAGTACTTGCTCATAAATTCTTTGGATTGTTCAAACACTTAAGGACTATGGGGTTGATCTAGATAGTGATCCATTGTTTTGTGATAACACTAGTGCCATTTACATTGCTAAAAACCCTGTGCAACATTCTAGAACTAAGCACATTGATATTAGGCATCACTTTCTCCGTGATAATGTTTAAAAAGGAAACATTGTGCTTCACCATGTAAATATCAAACAATAATTGGCTGACATTTTTACAAAACCTTTGGATTTCACTCGTTTTTGTTTCATTCGTAGTGAAATAGGGGTGATGCATCCTCATGGCTTAAATTGAGGGGGAGTTTTCAAACCCTAGAAGTCTATGTGTGAATCAGAAATTAAAATAATATGAGCATAGTATTTCATACATATATGACTTTGTGATTCCTTTTACATGCTGAAAGTTCTTACTACATTACTCGTGTTATACATTTTGTAGTTTTTGCCATGTCTAGTAATTGGAATAATTACTTTCACTAAATCTAGACATGGTCAAACTTTCTTGCTATTTTGAACTTGTTGCATGCTCACAAGTGCTTTTAATCATAAAGAATTAATCAAGTAATCAACTCACATGTTGAGTTTTTGTGAACAAATATAAGTTGAGAAAGGATCAAGAGAATATGCATGCATCACACTTCTTCTTTTGAGATGGCTTATCATTGCACTTAGATATGAACTTGGAAGAAGTTGTGTATGACTAAAACCATGTCCTTAAGCTTCTGATTGTCAAATGACATAGGCTTGGCTTGGTTGGTTAGAATAAGGCATATGTGCATATAATCTCTTGCAAATATCATATGATCTAAATTTGTGCCTTAAAAAATAATAAAATGCAGCAACAAGTGTCATGCTTTCAGGTATTGAAATAGTTAAGTTTGTGAGATCATGACTTGCTTAAATTGAAAATTACATTTGATCTCTAGCATGGCTTACACTACTTTATGTATCTCATTGTTGTGATACTGTAAGTTACTTGATAGTATGACTTGGATGACCTTTTTTTATATGTATATGTTATAATATGCTCATAACAATCAAATTTTCTTTTTTGAACCTTGTTAATACATAGTCAAAGGGGGAGAGATAATATGGTGAATTATGCAAGGGGGAGAAATATGTATAGGGGGACAAATTTTTTTCTATCTCATTTGATTTTCACAAAGGGGGGAAATTGTTCTCAAAACTTTTCGGGCCAATGTTCGGATTTTAAATGGTGTTGCCAATGCATTCATCAAGGGGGAGATTGTGAGACCTATGTGTGCTGAATACATTGGCTTTGACAATAAACGTTTTGAATGCTGCCATAACATCTTTTTAGCAAGGTCTGACTCTACCTCCGAGCTTCTGCAAAGTCCGACAATTGGTCCGACTTTCTTTGTCTAGATCCGACATGTTTTTGGGTAGCTCTGGTGAGCTTTGTCTTTAGCTCCGACATGTCATTGATAGCTCCGGCATGTCTTTGTTAAGCTCCGATATGTTCTGCTAGGTCCGACTTATGTTGGTTAGCTCCGACATGTTTTTCTAGCTCTGACTTTTGGGATGACTAGGTCCGACTAGCTTTGGTAAGCTCCGGCACTAGGTTGTACTAGCTTTGGAACTAACTTATGTCAAGTCGCGGACTTGGGATCGTACGGATTGTTTGTTTGTTCATGTGCAGGTGTTGCTTGAGTTCAAGACATGGATGGTGACAAAATCCATTGAACTAGTCATAGGGAGAAGATGAGGTTCAACAACAAAGTTCGGGAGGAATTCTGGTTGAGTTGATCGGGAGGTTGCGCAACATGTTTGAATCAAGAACAATGCATATGAAGGTATTGTGGATGTCGTTGGAAGATGTTTGCACGTGTGAAAGGAGTGCATGGACGTGGATACATGGTTTCAAGGCGTGATGAAGAGATGTGGACGTAAAGAATTGGAAGGAAAGGTCCAACCGACTAGGTTATGGACTCATGCTGCGGCTGAGTTGTGTTTGACTCAAATATGGAAAGATTTGAGTTGGTTATGATAGGATTTTGTGTGGGTCACGAATTTGAGTTGTTTTATAAATGTGGGATACATTCCAAAGGTGTTTGGAAGTCTTAATATTGCTTCTATGTGCGTATAGAAGAGTCCTAAGCAGTTATGGAAAGTTTCGATTCGTGATCTGAGTAGGATTAGAGTCCTACTTGAGATTGGGTTGGCCTAACGGCTGGTTATATAAGCAAGGGAGGCCAGAGCTCGTGGTAGACGACATTGGGGCTGTTCCTCTTATGTTCTATTGAAAAAAATTCATAGTTTGAAGGAACTTTTGTGCCTTGTTTGTCCGACTTGTTCCAGACAAGTTTTACTCGGCGAGTTTCTGGATAGCACTACCTTTCATCGGTGGTTTTATCATAACTCGAGTTTTACAGATCCAATTTACATGATTATTTTTGGGTTGTCTTCACAACTTGATTATCTATAATATGTCAAAATTTCATGGTCATTGAATTTGTGGTTTCTGATCTACACGAGTTTCTTTGCAGCGTTCCAGAACTGTTTTTCTCGCGTAGGACAGATTGACTTTTGTTCGATCTTTCGATCATAACTTGAGTTTCTCTCGACGGATTTTAGTGATTCTTGTTGTGTCGTCTTCGTGACTTGATTCTCTCGGATATCTATTACTTTTGTCCCAGTGAAACACGTTTAGATTAGTTTCACACATGATTTCTTTAACAGATTGTTTTTCTGCTGAAGGGGTTGAGATTTAATTATTTGTGCTGCGTAAGATTTTTAAATCTACCATTCACCCCCCTTTGGTAGCTTTTCACGTGCTCTTCGATCCTACAAATGCTATAAAATTCTTATGGATTCTAATCTAGCAACAGGGGCAACGGTTTCATCAAAATCTAGACCTTCCACTTGTGTGAAACATTGAGCAACCAATCTAGCCTTATTCCTAACTACAAACCCCATCCTCACTTTGTCTATTTTTAAACACCCATTTAGTTCCAATTAAAGTGTGACCTTGAGGTGGAGGTACAAGTTTCCAAACATTATTTCTTTAAAAATTTTCTAAGTCTTCTTGCATTGCAATAATCCAAGATTCATTAGTGAGTGCGTGTGATATATCTTTGGGTTCAAAAGAAGCAACAAAAGCAAAATGAGCATGAGAGTTTGGATCGCAAAACCAATAATTTGTTGTGGAGAATGACTTTTGAGAACCCGGAGGGGAGTGGACACTTCACAAGCTTCTTCTTCTTCATGTTCATCACAAATCGATGAGCTTGTGACTTGAGGAGGATCTGGACCAGCAATGGTGGTCGTCGGTGCTGGCTGTGAATCAAACTCAGGAGTTAGAACAATGTCATTAGCTGCTGAATTTTCAGGCAGCCACACCACATCTTCCTCTCCTTTAACGAAAATACTCTCCCCCTGCGGATATGGATCTGGACCTGCAATATTTGAGCTAGTACATGGGATAGCTTCATCAAAAGAAACCTCACAAGTATCCACAATTTTGTTAGTATCAAGTAAAATCACACGGTAGCCTCTAGTATAAGATGGATAACCCAGGAACATGCAATCAACAGATCTAGCTTCAAATTTATCAATATTACCATGTTACTTAACAAAGCATTTGCAATCAAAGACCCTAAAGTGTGTGACACTGGGCCTATGTCCAAACCGGAGCTCATATGGTGTTTTGCCTAGCTTAGCACGCAAGAAAACACGATTTGAGACATAACAAGCGGCTGCAATTGCATCAGCCCAAAATTTCCTAGGAGTTTGATATTCATCAAGCATAGTCCTAGCCATCTCAACTAAGGTTCTGTTCTTTCTTTCTACAACACCATTTTGTTGAGGTACATATGGTGAAGAAAATTTATGATCTATTCCATTTTCAGCACAAAAGTGATTAAAAGATTGATTCTTAAATTCGGTTCCTTTATCACTTCTATTGCTTTTAAAGATCGTAGGTGATCAATTGATAATCTAAGAAATAAATTTCTAAAGTGACTAAAAGCTTCATTCTTAGATGACATAAAGTAAACCCAAGAGTATCTAGAATAGTCATCAACAATCACAAGAACATACCATTTACCTCCGAAGGATTGAGCACATGAAGGTCCTACGGTGTCAAGGTGCAAAAGTTGACCCGGTTCAGTTGTCATGATCATTGTGAGAGGAGCATGTGAACCTGCAACCATCTTAGCATGTATACAAGAAGAGCACACAATTTCCTTGTCCCCTTTAAGCTTAGGCAGCCCACGTATGCGATCAAGAGCACTAACACGCGTGAGATCGTCAAAGCCTACGTGACCTAGTCTATGATGCCAAAAATATAAGTCATTGGAATCATTAGGAGCTATACACCTATGCTTAGAGGAAGACATATCAAAATCATTTTTAAAAACTCTTCCAAACCGTGACACGTTAACAATAAGCTCTCTGTTTGAATTTACAACTTTGCAACAATTTTTAGTGAAAATAATACCATGATTTTCATCTAGTAGTTGTGAACCAGAAAGCAAGTTGTAATTCAAATTTTTAACAAGTGCCACATCATTCAGAGTGTAGTGATAGTTTACTCTAACCGAACCCTTAGCAATTATAGGAGTTGAAGAATTATCGGCAAAAGTAACATTCTCTACACGTGACACAAAAGAGATGGAGGAGAACCATTCTGTGTTACCGGTCATGTGGCGTGAGCAACCTGAATCCACAATCCAAATGTTCTCCTTCCACAAGCGTGTAACCTACATAGAAGAACAATACGTCGACGACTCAATACTGGGGTTAGTCAGAAGGCATTTAGGAATCCAGAACTGAGTCACACGACATGCAGCAGGAAAAAACACGCGAAAGCTGAGATAAAACATCATGTTTATGAGTCAAAGCTTGAGGATTTTTGTACCCAACTACTGTCCTACGAGATGTTACATGTTTAGCATGAAAAATAGTAGGTTTGGGTGCAAACTTTGCATGTTTTTGACTCATTACAGCAGATTGCATGTTCCTATCGTTCGGTTTAGCAAGTGTAGCAAATTTTTCATGAAATTTATGAGATCTAGCAATCTTTTTTTTCCTTTTTCTTTTGTTTAGCTAGTCTATAAAAAAAATATATGATGACCATCTCTACCACAGTAGGTACAATGAAATTTAACTTTGTGTTCATGTCTAGATGAGCAAGCATCATTTTTATTTGAAATTGAATGAGACAACACTCCTGCAGATTTCCTGCAGATTTCGAAACCACTTCTTTTTGTTTAGGAACTGTTTGAATCAAACCACATTCTAATTACTTTACAATTTTAGGTGGATGTGCCTTAGAATTAGAATGAGAATCAAAACCTAAACCAGTTTTATCATTGCAAGAATTGGAAGAATTCAACAGCAAGTTTAGGTTCTTATTCCCATTACAAAACCGATCTAATGTCCTATGCATGTTATCAAGTTTATTGGACAGATCAAGGCAATTTTCACATGAAGTTTTTCCTTTTAATTTGCAATTGGAACAATATTTAACTTCATGAGAATGTAAAGCATTGTTCAATATAGAAATTTCATTCATAACATCTTGTAGTTTCTTATCAAGATCATCACAAGTAGAATAATGCAAATCAATTGTAGAACAGCTAGCATCTTTCAAGTTTTTATCATTATGTGTAGCAAGCTCTCTGTTCTTTTCAATTTCTAACTCAAGTTTATCAAGTGTGGAGGTTTGCGCACTTCTTAATGAGGACAATTGTTCATATATTAAATCACATGAGAAACAAGAATCATCACTAGGAGTCAAGGATTTTAAATGATTAACTTCAAATTCTAGTGACACAATTTTAACAGCATTGTCCCTAAGTTTTTTGTCCTTTTTCTTAACTATAACAATGGCACGAGAAATAGCATCACACATTTCTTCGCAAGTAGGACATACCACTGCATTGTCGTTGTTGTGTTCATCCTCCTCCATACTTGATCTTGACTTGCCCGCCATGAAGCACAAGTTTGCCAAATCATCCTCATCTTCGTCACTTCCAATGTCCACATCGCTTGAGTCAAGTTCTTGAAGTGCGAAGATAAAACTGCTCACCAATTGACGTCCTGTAAAACCCTTCTTTTTCTTCTTATCATTTTCAGAGGAGTGCTTCGTCCTTGTTTGCTTTTCATCTCAGGAAGTAGGACCAGAAAGGTTAGGGCAATCTGAATGAAAATGTCCTGTCTTACCACAGTCGAAACATCGTTGAGGTTCGGAGCTTCCTCTCCTTCTAGTTCTCACATTTTGCAATGCTTTTGAGAACCTAGTAGAGAGAAGTACTAGCTCCTCCTCTGGAAACTACTCAACCCGTTCAAGGGTTAGAGAGGACAACAAAGCAAGTGTACCACAAGATGAATATTTGCCGGAGCTAGGCATATCACGTTGAGAAACAAATGCAAGAGACTTGTTGGGTTTCTTACATGAGATTATGTCAATTTCACGAGTTTTCAATTTAGAATAAAGAACATCTAATGTAAGTGTACTCATGATAGTAGATTCACAAATAGATGTGACTTTCATCTCCCAAGTTGACATGTCTAATGCACTTAGTAATTTCCTAGCATTTTCAGCATCTGAAAAATTAACATTGACACTACGCAAGTTGCTGAGAATTTGGTTAAAGCGAGCAAAGAGGTCATCGATGGACTCACCTGGTTGCATCTCAAAGCTCATGTACTCCTTTTTGAACATGTCTTGCCTTACCTCCTTGATCGTGTTGGATCCTTCGTGGTAGTCGCAGAGTGCTTTCCACACATCGTATGCAGATCAAAGGTGTGCAACTCAATCGAAGTCACTTTGAGTCAATCCTTGTATGACCATGTTCCGAGCCTTTTTGTTGTTTTCGACATCTCTCATGTTTGTATCTGTGACTTGATCGTTTGGTGGCACATCATAAGGCTTGTACACCTTTTCCCATATGGCGAAGCCTTGCACCTGGATGAAAGCCTCCATACGTGCCTTCCAAACCTGAAAATCAATGCCACTGAAAACACAAGGTTTTGCAGAGTATTTCTCCATGTCAATTAGTCAAAAAATGTGCAAATCACAAATATTAGAGCACCGTGGCTCTGATAACAATTGTAGGATCGAAGAGCACGTGAAAATCTACCAGAGGTGGGGTGAATGGTTGATTAAAACATTTTTAGCGGAAGCAATGAAAACCCCTCGGTAGAAAAATGATTTGTTAAAGAAATCATGTGTGACACTAATCTAAAAGTTTTTCACCGTGACAAAAGTGATAGATATCAGATAGAATCAAGTCACGAAGATGACACAACAAGAACTACTCAAATTCGTCAAGAGAAACTCAAGTTACGATCGAAAGATTAAACAAAGGTCAATCTTTTCTATCGAGTAAAAAACAGATCTGCAATACTGCAAGGAAACTCGTGTAGATCAAAAACCACAAATCCAATGACTGTGAAATTGTGAAAGATGGTAGATAATCAAGTTTTGAAGACAACCCAAAAAGAATCACATCAATTGGATCTGTAAAACTCGAGTTATGATAAAACCGTCGAAGAAAGGTTGTGATGTGCAGAAAACTCGACGAGAAAAAACTTGTCTAGAACAAGTCGGACGAACAAGGCACAAAAGTTCCTTTAAACTACGATCATTATTCAATAGAACACAAGAGAAACAACCCAAAAGTCGTGCACCATGACCTCTGGCCTCCCTTGCTTATATAACCAGCCCTTAGGCCAACCCAATCCTAACTAGGACTCTAATCCTACTCAATTCAAGAATCGAAACTTTCCATGACTGCTCAAGACTCTTCTATACGCAGATAGAAGGAATCTTAAGACTTTCAAACAACTTAGGAACGTATCCCACATTCCTAAAACAACTCAAATTCGAGACCCACTCGAAATCCTATCATAACCAACTCAAAACTTTCCATATTTGAGTCAAACACGACTCAGCCGCAGCCTGAGTCCATAACCTAGTCGACTGGACCTTTCCAGCCAATTTTTTACATCCACATCTCTTCATCACGCCTCAGAACATGTAGCCACATCCATGCACTCCTTGCACACGTGCAAACATCTTCCAACGACGTCCACAATACATTCATATGCATTGTTCTTGATTCATACATGTTGCGCTACCTCCCGATCAACTCAACCACAATTTTTCCCGAACCTGGTGGTTGAACCTCATCTTTTCCCTAAGACTAGTTCAATGGATCCCGTCACCAGCCATGTCTTGATCTCAAGCAACACCTGCATATGAATAAACAACCAATACTTCCGAGCACAAGTCCTCGACTTGACTCTGGTTAGTTCTGAAACTACAATATCTTACGTGAGCATCTCACATATGCATGTTGCAAACCATAGCAAAATGATATCAACCATAACCACCAAAAACATAGTACAAGAATACTAATCAAACTTTCCATAAGTGTAAAGAAAGTTTGAAACTTTGCAAGTTAAAAGCAGAATAATTGCAATCAAGCTCTGAACGTTACCAAAGCTAATCAGATCTTGAGTGGGAACTTAATAAAAGATGATTTTGGAGTATTCAAAACTTTTATCGTCAAAGCCAATGTATTTAGCGCACATAGGTCTCACGCAAAGTTAATTTTTATTTGTTTCTCGTAGGGTTCTGATCATGGTTGCGATAATTTCCTCAATTTGAACGCCGGAGGTGCAAGTGGTGGAGGTTCGAACAATGACATGGAAGTGTATTAATCTTCAGAATGGTCCTTTGAAGTAATTTGGATGTGAACTCGTTGTTATATCGAAGTTATTTGTTGTATGACTATGTGAACTCGTTGTTCTATTGTGTTTTGCTTATGACTATTGCTTGTATGCAGTGTTTGCATTGTCATTTTATTTGCTGCTCTTTGAACTTATGTTCAATGTTGAACTTGTGTTGAATGGTGGTCTATTGTATGAATCTGTTGTGTGCTTGTATGAATTGTGTTAGAATCTGCTTGTGTTAGAATTTCTTGGCCTGCTGTATGGCCTGGAGGCTCCCCACCCGGGGAGGCAACGAAAGCATCGCGATAGGCCAAGCCGACGGTCTTAAGTTCCATAAGGCCGTCAGTTTGGCTCCTAGACCAACGGCTATATTGCCCCCGAGGCACCCACGTGTCCATGATATGGCCGTCGGTAAGCCCAAGGGGTTGATGGCTCTAAGCGAATTAAAGCCATTGGGTCCAGTTGGTCGACGCCTTTATGGAGTTATGAATATCGGTTTGGGTGGGCTGGCGGTCTTAGTTTGTTTTCAATCTAAAGTTGTCGGTATCTGGATCTCAACGTCTTTAATATACTAAAGTCGTCGACCCCAACGGCTATAGAGGCTTAAGAACATCGAGCATCTGTCGTCGGTAGGCCAACGTTCTTAATTTAAACTCATTAGCTATTGTCGCTTACCGACGGCGAAAAGGCCATATTTCTTTGCTCGATTCTTGTAGTGTGAGTGGTGAGGGATCCTATTTATTGCTTTGAGAAGGTCAGTTCCCGCCACCAAAAGAGCGCGAATCAGTCACCACTAACTTCTTCAATCCAGGAGGAGCCAACACGTGGCGTTTGACAGTGTTTGGCGCTAGGAACTAGTCGACCGACTAGGGGGGTCGCCGACCTGGTCCTGGCTCCAAACGGCCAGTTCTTCCTCCAAGTGACTGACAGGTGAGTCCCATTCCATGATATGGGTGCTACACTGTTGGATGGCCTCAGATACTTTTGTTTGTGGGCCATTTGATCCATGTGGTGCCACGTGTCGATGCATGATTGGTTGGGATGGTATTTTATAGGATCCATCCTCTTGTTTCACTTCAATTCTGTATAAAGTACCTACATGCACCAATTTCTCTAAGTACAAGTGGAACTAGGTTATTCCTAACTGTGATGTGTGTAAGAAATATTCATTCCTTCACATAATCGAGTTATATTGACAGTCGGAATTGGTATATAACAACCATCAACAAACTCCCCCAAGCTTATCTTTTGCTCGTTCCGAGCAAAGTCAAGACTTTAGGTTGATTATCAGGAGTGGCTACTATGTTCTACTTTTCAAAAGTACCATGTGCACAACAAAATACTCTACCTTGCATTTCAAAAATTGGCATGGTACTTCACCCATATCAAGTTATTGTGGGGCTTATGCCTTCTCCTATTCATGGGTGGTTGAAAGATAGGACAGCAAATGGAGCACACACACCCTAAAAATCAAGTTCCACTTAAATCCCAGAGAGTTCAATTTAGATTATAAGTACCTCAATTTGATTCTCTTGGTCTCTCCTTTGTGTGTAGTGGAAATATTTCCTCACCATGGCATTTTGCCTACACTCATCTTACCACTAAATAAGGCTTGTATGTGGAGTTTGGTAGGGAATATAGTAAGCATATTTGCAACACATAATATTGCTAAGTCAAAAGAGCAAGCCTTAGAAGAAATCATTTCAAAACAATTTGATTCAAGACTTGTGCATGTGTGATGGAATGGAGTGGATGTGGATAATTGAGATGACTCCTTTTTGTGTTGACTCTCTTATTTTGCAGGGATGAAACATGGCTACTTTTTTTCTCATGCTTATGATGTAAGCATGCATTTTCCCCTTTTTTTTCTTTTTCCCGTGGCCATGTCTTCTGCTCCCTTTTTATGCAATAAACACTGGAGAGAGTACTAAGCATGAATGCTATGGAGTTTCTCTTTTTACTGTGGAATGGTGGTATGATGAAAGTTTGCTTACTTCTAGTGTAGAAGTATAGCATGTGCAAGTGAAGTCTTGAATTCAGAAAGTAATGAGTAAAATCTCAAATAGGTCTATCTAGTTTGATGAAGCTCAATGTGAAGACAAATAGCATATGTATAAGGTCTATCAATGTAATGTATCATGTGGCCTTGGTACGTATTTCCAATCAAATGAGAATAACTTAAATCTTGTTAGAGTTTCTTCAGAAATCTAAGTTTCACTTTCAAACTAGGAATAGAAGCCCTATCACTATATCATATCTCACAAAAACTTAGAATGGATTAAGCTTTTGCTACCCACAATTTCCAAATCAAGGCAAAAGCAATTTTAGCCAATGAGAGAAATATGTTGGAGAGTACTAAGTTGTAAACTAGGGACTTAGGAAAAATAAAACAGAGCAACTATTCATCATTTCATCTATGTAAATTCTAAACCATTCTTAATGCACATCTTTTATTTAATTTTGAAAAACAAATCTACTCTATCTATTTTTAAGTTTTTTTATATGCAAGGTGGATGATGGAAAAGAAATATGCACAGGGTGTGATACAAGTTACCTCAAGTGGGTGTCCTCCCCCAAGCTTGTTCTTGTGCAAGGTCCACGATAGGGGTTGAAACCCTGACGACGGATGTAGGCATGAGGTTGGCCTAACCTTGTTGCAGCATGGCTTTGGTATTGGAGGGTTGAATGTCGATGTTGGATTGCCTTCCATGGGTTCATGAGTGTGGTCGAGGAGAGTGTTGTCGATGTCGCTCATCCACACTTCGAGGGTTCCATATGGTGGATGTACCTTGTTATTCCTTGGCTAAGGTGGTGATAACCTTTAGCTACAAAGGCATGATGTGCACTCAACATGCGTTGAGTGTGTACCATCATTCTTTGGCTAAGGTGTACCATACCTTCTTGAAATATAGGAATAACTTGTACCTCTGATACATTTGGTGTGATCCGTCATTCCTTGGCTAAGGTAATTGTGAGGACCGGGTCCACACATTCCAGGAATCGTAGAGGGTGGTGTCGTGCGATGCGGCACCCAACAACACACACGAAAAGAATATGAAAAAAATACAAAGTCTTATTTATAGAAACAACAAAAATCTTTTACAATACTTAATATATAGCAGAAGTAATACTCATAGCTAAACTCTCAGCCTATCTAGGAAAAAGTGCAGCCGTCCAGCCCGGGGACGCTACACACTAGCAACACACAATAAAACACGGCGTCGTGCAGGGCCCCCACTCAGCAGTATACCCCAACGAGGGCATCGCCTAATCTTTGGGCCCTTCCACATACGTCTCACCTGCAAACAACTTAATATTGCAACCATGAGCTGGAAGGCTCAGCATGACTTCCTGTCCCAATACATTATTAATCCATAAAGCATGATTCAATAATATTCAGCTCCAAATAACTAACTACGTCATGACTCAATGAACAAGCGGTATTCAATAACCGTGAGGGACGGCGACTCGAATCGATATACACCTGCAGAGATACCCGAATAGCACGACACATACACCCACACTGGGAGCTGCGAAGGCACACTCTACTGATGTTGTATGCGGCAACCTTTCACCTGCTACCTACACGCCGAACCGGTCCCATCACTACGAGCAGGAGGCCCCCACACGGAGTACATTGTACCCGCTGGCAGGTTTACACCTTGCTGCTCTCAACCTGCACCTATAAAGTGGTGGGGTATGCCTCTACGCAAAGGTGGACAAGTTACATCGGTTTACTGGGTCCCATATATCTTGTATGCCTCCGGTACATTCAAACTTGCTCAACAGAGCCGCGCACGGATCGGTCATTGACCGACACGGGCACAGCTATAGCTCACAGGCCCCTATGTCCCGC
The DNA here is from genome assembly GCA_036927565.1 of Tuctoria greenei. Lineage (NCBI taxonomy): Eukaryota > Viridiplantae > Streptophyta > Magnoliopsida > Poales > Poaceae > Tuctoria > Tuctoria greenei. The sequence goes on along the minus strand of JAYESD010000012.1, from coordinate 62,416,731 downwards.
TGCTCCTACTCCATGCCCGGTCTTATATTTAAACAATTTGTGAACCTCTCACTTGACCAATCCCGTGTGAACCCAATTACTCAACTCGCGAGTAGATCCTACCACTCAACTTCTACCAAAGCAACTATAACATTAAGCATAGCATGGACATATCGAGGACTTAACCAACTACCCTTCTCTCATGGGTTCTCTTGTCATGCATGTGGAAAACTCCAAGAAAACTTAGACTTAATTCACATACATGCTAACCCATATAATGTGAGACAAATCAAAGTTTAAAACAATGTTAAATGCAAACCAAGGCATGCCTGGTTGCGAGTCAAATTCAAAGTTAGTCTCTGGGATGATCTTGTCCAAGGCCTCTGGCTCCTCCTCGATCTCGGTCACTATATGATATGCAATATATAAAGTACATGAGTGATGGTGAAACTATATAAAAGATCTTATAAACACCGATCAGGTATGAAAACGATTTTAATTGGCTTTGGGATTTTTACAGTGGATACAAGGTTCTATGAGGAAGAACTGGACCAAGAATTGGAGATGTTCAAGGAAACTTGTTGTCTCTAAAATTCCAACAATTAAAAGCATTCTCTAAAATTTGGTATTAAATCTGGAGTCTTTTCATGGCTAACAGTGGATGAAATTGGTAGATGAGGTTTTACTAGTTCTAGAAAATTTGTTTGATATTTTTCTGAGCTTCCTACAGGGAGAAATTAATTTTACAAGTTTGGGAAAATTCTGGAATTGTTTTTGTACATTTCTCAATTTTCAAACTACACAGAGATTTTGTGACGCCCGGTTCCAAAAACTGAACCAAGCTAACGCATATGTGTGCCCAGGATGTTCATCACACATACACGAGTGCAATCACAAAAGAGTATACAGAAAATTACCACAAGACAAGATTAATTAACCAAATTTTATTACACAAACCAGGTTATCCTCGAATACAAGCTCTAATGAATACTAATGACAAGTTTAACTAATGCAGTGGAAATAGACTAATTAAGCAAACTAAATAGCTAGGCAGCATAAGCAACAGGGTATGTATGCGCAGCTCCAATTAACACCACAGGCAAAGCTTACGGTAGACACGGCCTAGAACTCCGCATTATCGCCATTAAACTCCCAATCCTGACCTGCAACTATTGGGGGGGGGGATTGCAAGAGTGAGTACATGTCGTACTCAGCAAGTGTGGAAAGTATGACATGTGGCTTATTCAAATGTCGACAATAATAATGGCAAAGTGCTGAAAAGTACATTAAAACATTTGAAAAGCAATATATTATAATTATATGAATCAAACCCATCATAATCATAAGTAATACCATAATACCAAACTGAATTTACTACCATCATCCATAAGTCCAGATTTCACCATTGCCAATAACCATATTCAATACCAGAAATAAATCCATAACCAACCATAACCATCACCATAACCATTACAATAACCATTACCAATACCAAATACCCTCTAATCATGGAAGTTGACCAGGTGCTCATAACTGGGAGCACGGCTATCATGATAGTTTTAATTAACTTTGCAGAGTTTGTACCTCTTTACCCACGTGTTCGTGATTTCATCACCTTTCGATGACTACAACCTCTATTATGCCGTCTCACACTTCCATCGGTGTGTGGCCAAGAGATCACAAAATAGCCTTTACAAAGGGATTACTAGCCTATTTAGACCCCATTGAGGTTTCACCGGTGGCGATGTCTCCCGCAGAGCACATCTTCAACCAAGGGCCCCCTCTTGAGCCATTCGGATCCCAGGGTAGTCCCACCAATCATCAACAAACCCAATCCGACTACCCCTTCCCCGAGCATCCACAATGGTCCAAACAGCACCAGCAAAGCCCTAATTAATCAGCTACGCCGCACCCATACTTGGCCTCGTGGTGGCACTGTAGTCCTGGCTTATTCTCGCATGAACCGGTCCTTAGATCTAAAGCAAGCAAACCACCATAACATCCAACCCATCCACATACCAGGCTTGCTTAGATCACCCATTACCATACCATATTTAACCAGTTCATGTTAACCATAATCTCTTCCATACATAATTAAATTGAGTGGTATAGTTGTTTTCCCATCCCAATTGTTTAAGCGAAGCAAAAAGGTAAAAACCCTTCCCGACTCTCTCTACCATAAATTCCAGGTGACAAGGGTGGTCAACAATTCTAGTAACTTCCTACCATAGGTTTCCCATCAAATTGACACAAGCATGCAATTTTGTAAACAAAACATTTATTTTAAAAACAGGATCAATATGCTTCAAGGACACTTGCGTTGCTCTTGCTGTTGATTAGGGTCAAAGCCTTCAAACTCTTGATGCTGTAGATCCTCCGCGGCACTCTCTAGCGCAAATCCGTCTAATCCACACAATAACATACAAGACAAGAATCACAATCAAAGAGTGCACAAATATTGCTCAACATGATATGACATGCATGATTGATGCAAATGCAAGGTAGAACTTGTTAATTGATTGCTTTTAATGATAACTAACTAGTTCTAATAGCTTTTAACAAGTTTATACAGGTTTGGATTCGATTAGATCAAATTTTAGAACCAATTCAACACAATTTAACCAGAAAGATCGGACTAGTCCGCTAGGGACCGGACATGTCCGCCCTCTGCGAGATCAGCAGATTAGGGTTTTCTAGATCGACGTGAATTTGGAGATTAGGGGTTGAATTCACATAAGGACAAGAGAATAGAAGGTATACCAGGTGTTTAGAACTCCAATGAATCAAGAAACTTGGAGCTAACACTTGGACCTTGATGATCTATGGTTGGTGATGAACTTGGGGATGAATTGGTGATGAAGAAAAAAAACTTGGTGGAGATCTTGATCCTCTTTCGTTTCCTCCTCTTCTTCCCCTTGCTTGGGATCTTCTCCTCCCTCCTTGGTGGTGGCTCTCCACGAACTAGGGTTTGGGTGGTGGAAAAGTGGCAAATAGATATCAATCCAAAGGGTGGGGCTGTTTATATAGAGGTGGAGGCTAGGGTTAGATGGATTTCGAGTTTGAGAGGAGTAGAGGCCGGTTTAGAGTCCCACACGGGCTCTAAAAGAGTTAGGCACGACGTCCCTAGGCCCACATAACATGAAACCCAAGATACAAGTCATAAAACAAAAGATCAATCCCGAAGTCACGAAATATCGGACAAGTCCGGAAAGGATCGGACTAGTCCAAAGTCGTCCAGAGAGAAAAACCGGACAAGTCTGTCCTAAAATCGGACAAGTCCGACTTTAAACAGAGAGGAAATCGGACAAGTCCGCTGGAACACCGGACTAGTCCGGAAAAGTCCAGGGACTTAGCAATTTTTCAAGGATTCTTGGAATATCGGACTAGTCCGCACAAAATCGGACAAGTCCGAAAGTTTCCAGAGCCAAAATCGGACTAGTCCGCAGCAAAAACGGACAAGTCTGTTTTTAGTCAGAGAGAAATCGGACTAGTCCTCAGTAAAATCGGACTAGCCCGCACTTTCCTGCGTTTTAAGTGCGGTTTTGTTCCAAATCAATTTTAAATGCTCCGAATAAATTTTAAACTTGTTACTCTTTATGTGGATCAATGTTAAACATGTATATGAATGTATGCAAGGCATGATGCATGAAAATGAGGGTGTTACATATTTGGAGCACTGTTTGGTCCAGTAAATGAAGCCCAATGAACTTGAAATTTTTACTGGAGATCAAGTGTACTATAATGAAGGTTCGACCAATATTGGGAATTTTCCAATTAGCATAACAAGAGTAATTAACTTCCCAAGCAGTTAGCTCCAAGGAATTAATTATGACAATTCTGGGACTTTCTTGTACAACAAATTGCACCACTGCAAATAAGGATCAATATAAGTCTACCAGAATTTATTGGGAATTATTTGAGCAAGTCTACTAGGAGTAATTGAATTTAGAAGTTTGATTCAAATTATGTGAAGTATTTCTGTGTATTAATGAACAGCAGAGAGGAAATTTAAGGTTGAGAATGTTATACAGGTTTAATTGCTATGCAATATTTACAAGAAGTGAGGAATACCCAACTTGAGGTTCTGGTAAAATTTGGTGAATTTATAATAAAGGGATCAGCTGTGAAAATTCCAGGAGTGTTTGGAATAATTGAATTTTAGAGAAATGAAAATAGCTTTTCATGGTTAAACATTTCGACTTCTGCAAACTAGAGATTAAGGCCTTTCAAACAAAATTTGTTTGATAATTTTTGCAGCATTCTACAGCAAGTTATCTATTTTTGAAGTTGGGTCAATTTTTTGGAATTTGGAAAACAGATTGAAACACTGCGAGTGGGCCCCACTGGTCAGGTTCATCTTCAACCTCGCGTCAGGTCGCCCCAAAACAGGGGAAACAATGGCGCCCGCACGTTCCCACTTCCATGCTCAACCAAATATCGATCTTTTTTGTAGAGATCGACTCCAGGGCGCAAAGAACAACTTTGGGGCACCTTGGTGATGGCCGGCGGCGAGCAGAACATCGCCGGTGACGGCAACCACGGCGGCCTTAGCAGGGCCAACGTTGATCTCGCAGGGGGTGCACAATAAGATGCGCTGTGATTTCCAGGAGCATTGTGGTGCTCCAATGAACAAGATATTGGACGCCAATCAGTGAGAAAACGGCCGGAAGATGGTCGTCGACGGTGAATCCGAACTGTTTCTAATGGCGATCGGGAAAAGTTGTTGCCTGGATTTATTACTCGAACAAATTTGATAATTCTTGATCTAGGTGGTGCGCTAGGAAGTTGTGAAAAATATACTTGACTGGATTGAAGGATGGTTGCACCTAGAAACCGAATTAGATCGGAGACCTAACGGCCAAGCTATGAACTACCTTCGGTAAAAATGGAAATAAGAAAGCTATGAAGCATGGCATGGGATGAAACTTCACCAGCATGTTCTATGTACCTTAGCGCACCTTTTTTCTGTAGAGGTAGAGGGCTGAGGATGCTTTGTGCGGGGTGCTGATGGTGGAGCAGAGACAGCTCCCGGCGGCTTCACCCGTGAGCTCCGCCAAAACTTCAAAATAGCATGCCAAACGGTGAGGAACCGGAGAACGGTTGGCACCAGGAGGTAGAGTAGAAGGTTAGGGTCCACTTTGCTATTGAAGTCGGGAGGAAATGATGGCTGGATCGCCGGTGAAATGAAGCTCAAGCGCAACACTGCTGGGGGCGCGGCAGAGAGTGAGAGCGAGTGTTGGCTTCCCTCTTCAGTGGAAGTTGATCAGAGAGAGAGAGAGAGAGAGAGAGAGGAGTAGATCAGCTTGCCTTCCAAGCAACCAGCGCTCCATGAGCTGGGATCCGGCTACGGTAAAAGATCACGCAGTATGTGCCAAGAACAGAGTCGGCAGCAGCAAATGTGAGACTGGCAGGTGGATCCCACAGCGGTTCATCCTCATCTACTCTCTGATCAATGAATTTTCCCACCAATATTGATCCAAAATGCTATATTTTTTTTGGGAAACCAAATCAAATATGATGACTTTTATTCTGAATTCAAATCACAGAATTGACCATGTTTTAGCTGAAATTCAAATTCGAATTTGAATTTGAATGGAATTCAATGTACACACTGAATTAAGTAGTATATGTGCTCCAAATGTTATGAAATTGGACAGAGATGCTACTTGGAATATTTGGAAGCTAATAGTGCACACAGATCATCATGTTAACCTCATTTGAACAGTAGCTAAATTTACTTTTTTGAATTCCCTCATGTAGGGTTTGAATGATTTTATTTTTGCACTTACCATTTTGATTTCTGTTTCTTCTCCTCATTTCTGTTAAGTCAAAGCTGCGTTCAAATTTTGAAAATTAGGGATTTTACATCTCCCCCCCCCTTAAAAGAAACTCATGCCGAGATTACAAATAAAAGAGACGGAAATAAAAAGATTTCCGGATATGAGATGAAAGCAAGTCGGGATAGTTTGATCGGAGATAGTTCTCGCTTTTCCATGTTGCTTTCTCAGCGGTATGGTTACTCCACAAAACATTGTAGGAGTATAAAGTATGATTTCTGGTGGTGTGAGTATTTTATCGACAATCCAGATTCGATGCTCGTAGGATTACTCAAGATGATGAATCACGCAATTGGCGTTATGAACGATCAAGTTGTCCATCAATCAAGATTATTTAGACACTGCTCAGGTGTTTGAATGGAGATACATATTATTGCTCAAAGTTCTTTATTAATTATGTTTCATGGTACATCACAAGTTGGATGATGTTGTGAATATGCAATGCAATCCTGGGCAAGATGCATAAGGTATGGTGCATTCACTTTAATGATTTGAGAAAAAATAGGTAAAACAATTTGTCAGTACCCTCCGTACCGGATACCCCTTGGGATTGCAAAGATCACAAGGAAACTCCATCTAATAGATTTGAAGACCTCCGAAGGCCCCACATGTAAGGCGTAACCGGACCTGCTTCTCCGACATAGTTAGTCCCAGGGCCGCCACGTGTATCATAAGACCGGAGCTATCACCCACACATGGGAAGCTCTGGACATAATATTAGTATGGCACCTCCGGACCTAACCCAAACAGGGGGAAGCTCTGGTACTGACACGTGTCCAGCAGCACCGGACCTACTCGTCCATGACGGTAAGCTCCGTAGCTGCCATGTGGCTGAACAGCCAGACCTTCAACTTCAACAATCAGACTGGTGGACCCCCCAACAGCTCTGGACCTTCAAGGAGCAATCAAAGACTTCATGACCCGATTAAGTGTCATTAATGCCACATTAATGACACACGATCGGATGGCCTTAATACTGGTAATGGCATTGTTAAGGCCCATTACCAGGCTATTAAGGGCAATTAACCTCATTAATTGTGTATCAAGCATGTGTAACCGCCGGGGCCACATGTCGGGCCAGGCTAGCGGTTTAATGACCAGTCCTTGTACTATAAAAGGACTGGTCGATGATACACAAGGTACGGTTCCAGACCACTACTGAACTCCCTGAGTTAGACGAGCTTCTTCTAGACTCACACGATCAATACAACACCAACACATCCCGTGGAGTAGGGTATTACGCTCAGGCAGCTCGAACCACATAAATCTCTGTATACACTTGTCTTTCACCTTCTTGAATCTCTGCGTGCCCATTACTGAACTACAACTCCTCGATCTACCAAAGGTAGTCTCGGGAGATCTACCGGATCCAAACACCAACAGTTGGCGCGCCAGGTAGGGGCGCCCGAGATTTCAAGTATGGTGAACTTAGCTGCTGGATCATCCAATGGAAACCCTGCTGTTCAACCTGCTGGAGGCAATCCCTCCAACATGCAGCAACCAGCAGGTGCCATGGCTCCAGTAGGAGTCATGCCTCCAACGCCATCGCCCGCACCAGCATGTCAGGCCGAGTAGCGTGACGGTGCATGGGCGTCGGTCACCGCATCGGCGAATAACAACAACCCTGAACAGGCGCTTCATGCAGCGCGTGCTCTCCTCCAATGTCCACCACCTCCAGGTGCATCCCAGGGTGAATGGAGCAGTGGAGGGCTGATGGGGAACATCTGTTTGCAGCAGCAGCCGACCGCATCAGCAACCAAGGTCCAACCCCTTTGGGTCGGGCCCCATCGCAGCGCCGGACTATGTCAGGCAGACTTGGTCCGCATGCTTCCCAAAATAGGAGGCGTGCTGCATCACAGCAAGTTACGTCGCTACCTTACGGGGCGCGACACACTCATACGGTAACCAGGCTTTCAACTCTTGAGCTCCGGGCGGAGCATGATCGCCGTTACCGTCAACTGGACGGTTGTGTCCATATTGAGCGTGCTCGCGAAAGGTGAGAGGCTCGAGACAGTCCTGCTCCCGAGGGAGTAGGATGAGGCTGTTTTGCACTGGTCATGCACCTACGCATGGTCATATGGCCACAAAAGTTCCGGCCTCACCTGCCGGAGAAATTTGATGGGACTGTTAATCCCGCTGAGTTTTTCCAAATTTACACCACCGCAATCCTTGCGGCCGAGGTAACGAGGCCGTAATGGCCAACTACTTCCCAGTGGCCTTGACTGGGACAGTCAGGTCCTCGTTCATGAGCCTTCCTCACAACTCTATCAATAGTTGGGAGGAATTGTGCCAACAGTTCACCGCCAATTTCGGGAGTTCATACACTCGACCAGGCACCGAACTGGACCTTTTTGCAGTCGTGTCGAAGGGGGGAGAATCCCTGCGCTCATTTATCCAGAGGTTCTCCCAGGTACGAAACACTATTCCTTCTATCTCCAGCGCCTCTGTTATCATGGCATTTAGACAGGGCGTACGAGATAAGAAGATGCTGGAGAAGCTGGCGATCAAGGAGATCACCAGCGTCATGGAGCTCTTCAGCCTGACAGACAAGTGTGCCAAAGCTACGGAGGGCCGTGAAATGCACTCCAAACCACCTCCAGAGGATGGCAAAAAATCCTCCAAAGGCGAAGCCACTACCTCCGGGAGTGGCAAAAAGAAGAAAAAGTCCAACGGCAAGAAGAAGCCGTCGGCTGTCACATCTTCTGTTGCGGCTGCAGCAGCTCCGGGTGGCCGGGTGCCACGACCCGAGAAACGACCTCGGTCGTCCTCTGAAGATGGTGGCAACTCCAAAGTGTGGTGTCCCATCCACAAGTCGAACAGCCACAACTCGGAGGACTGCCAGGAGGTCCAAAACCTTGTTGAGCGCTACAACAAGCGCTGGGAAGAAGTTCTTTTCCGTTAGAGGGAAGGGAAACAGAAGGTCGATGAAGCTCCGGCTGAAGAGGAGTTAGGCTTCCAAGACCCTAAAAAGGTCATGAAAGCTGTTTACACCTCCGTCGACGACGACTCCGACGCCTCTGACAATGAGCGTCGGAAGACCATGAACACCATCTTTGGTGGTTCGTGGGACATCACCTCCCGCCGTGTCCTCAAGACCATGCGTCGGGACATGGCCTTAGTAGCTCCTACAGCCAAGGCGGAGCCTTTTCGAAAGTGGATGGACACCACCATCGCTTTTGATGCTTTAGACTGCCCTCGGAACATGATCGGAGCTGGTCAACTACCATTGATGGTATCTCCGACCATCAATAACATTCAACTCCACCATGTAATGGTGGACGGAGGTTCGGGGCTAAACCTCATAAGTTTCAAAGGTTTTGTCAAGCTTCAGCTCCGACCTTCAGACCTTCGCCCCTCCCGACCTTTCTCTGGAGTATGTCCGGGGGCCATAACACCACTCGGTGCCATTACTCTCCCCGTGACCTTTGGGACTCGGGAGAATTATCGCACTGAGAAGTTGATCTTTGACGTCGCTTAGATCAACTTGCCTTTCAACGCCATTCTGGGCAGGCCCGCCTTGTACAAGTTCATGGCTGCCGCTCATTAGGGCTACCTGGTGTTGAAGATGCCAACACCAGCTGGAGTTCTCCGGATCTGCGAAGACCGTACTGCCAGAGTGACTGCTCTGGAAGAACTTCATGCGCTTGCTACAGCGCAGGAGGAAGAATCCAGGCAGGAACAAACTCTGAAACCCCTGAGCATTCGTCAACAAGGCTCAACCTCCGCACCTCGCATGCAACCAAGCGGCGACACCGACATCCCCGTCAAAGTCGTCCAAATCGGTTCCGATGCCGCTCAAACCACCCGTATATTGGGAGGTCTAAATGACAAATAGGAACTCACGCTTATCACTTTCCTCCAGGCTAATGTCGACGTGTTTGCCTGGCAACCGTCATAAATGCCTGGTATCCCTAGGGAAGTGATCGAGCATAATCTGAAGATCTATCCTGACGCTCGGCCCATACATCAGAAGCCTCGGAAGCAATCCGTAGAGCGACAAAACTTCATACGAAAAGAAGTGAAGAAGTTGCTCGAAGCTGGATTCGTCCGAGAAGTCTTCCATCCAAAATGGATGGCAAACCCAGTCATTGTACCCAAGGCCGGCGGGAAGATTCGGATGTGTATCGACTACACAACACTGAATAAGGCATGCCCAAAAGATCCATTCCCACTACCTAGAATAGATCAGATAGTGGATTCCACCTCCGGGTGTGAATTACTGTGTTTCCTAGACGCATATTCTGGGTACCACCAAATTAGAATGTCTAGGGAAGATGAAGAGCATACTTATTTTATCACAGTAGATGAATTGTACTGCTATATTGCCATGCCATTTGGTCTCAAGAACACAACTTCAACATTTGTACGAGCTATGAACAAAATCTTTGGAGAGCTCATCAGAGATGTAGTGGAAGTGTATGTTGATGACATCGTCGTCAAGATCAAGGACAAGGAGTCACTCCTTGACACCTTGCAAGCTGTCTTCGACAAGTTGCGGGTCACCCGCACGAAGCTGAACCCAGACAAGTGCATCTTCGGGGTTAGCTCCGGAAAGCTTCTTGGTTTCCTGGTAAACCACCGAGGCATAGAGGCAAATACGGCGAAGATTAAAGCCATTGATGAGATGCGGCCACCAGCCCGCATCAAGGACGTCCAGAAACTGACTGGATGTCTAGCCACCCTAAGCCGGTTCATCTCAAGGCTGGCAGAAAGGGCCCTACCCTTCTTCAATCTATTGAGGATGTCCAGACCATTTAAATGGTCTAAAGAAGCAGAAAAGGCGTTCCAGGAGCTAAAGCAGCTCCTCACCACTCTACCAACCTTGGTAGCTCCAAACCCTGGTGAGCCCTTACTACTTTACATTTCAGCAACCGACGAGGTTGTCAGCATGGTCCTGGTTGCGAAGAGACCAGAACCATCCAAAGCTCAGGAATCCAAACCCCTCTGGGAGGGTCCGGAGGTTCCTGAAGGTGAGTCTGGGTCCCATCCCCCAGACTTGGATCTACAGGGATTTATTCCAGAAGATCTGGACCCATCCGAGAGGGACTGGGTCGCTCCGGTCGAAGCTCTGGGCTCATCCAGCAACGACCCGGGGGTCCCCGAAGCAGGTCCGGACCCCTCCAGGAGGGTCCGGGTCAATGTGGAGGAAGCTCTGCGCCCCTCCGGGAGGGTCCGGACAGTCCAACGCCCAGTGTACTTCATCAGTGAAGTACTACATGATGCCAACACTCGATACCTAGAGCTGCACAAGCTGCTTTACGCAGTTCTCATCGCCTCCAGGAAGCTTCGCCATTACTACCAAGCTCACAAGATCTCAGTGGTGACTTCTTATCAACTGTGTGCGATCTTGCATAATCCCAACTCAACTGGGAATATTGCAAAGTGGGCAGCGGAATTGGCCGAATTCGATCTTGAATTCGTCCCAAGACAATCTATCAAGAGTGAAGCACTGGCGGACTTTGTGGCGGAATGGACCCCCTCTCCATCAAACCCTGGGGGCCCTAGTGAGCAGAAGCCGGAACTCAAGGCTCCGGTCTTCACCGAGCCTCACTGGACCCTCTACTTCGACGGTTCCATGCAAAAGCAGGGGGCATGAGCTGGAGTCCTTCTCCTCGCTCCAACCGGGGAGAAGGTAAAATACATGGTCCACCTTGACTTCAAGTTTACGAACAACATGGCGGAGGATGAAGCACTCATTTATGGACTAAAGGTGGCACTATCATACGGTGTCAAGCAGCTGTTGGTCAAGGGAGATTCGCAGCTCATCATTAAACAGGTGAAGGGTGAATGCTCTTGTAACAATCCTCAACTAGCTACTTATCTCCTTGAAGTGTAGAGGCTTCAGAAGGGCTTCGAAGTCTTGGATCTCCACCATGTCCAGGGTGTCCATAACACTGAAGCTGACGAACTCTCAACGAAAGCGTCAACCGGAGCTCGGGCTCCTGACGGAACCTTAGTCCGGAGGTTGTCAAAACCCACTGCTCAGCCTGCCGAACTGAGCGAAGGGGGCGAGACCAGCATCCCGAAGCTGGCGGTCCCGATGGCCCTGTTACCATGGCAGCCATCAAGGGTCGTAGGTGCTGCCGGAAGCTCCGAGCAACCCAGAACGCAAGACTCAAATGCTCAAGCAAGCTCCGATGCATGGATCTCGGAGATCTGGAGCTACTTGAAAGACAATATCCTTCCTGGCGATGATGTATCCGCTGACCGGATAGTCAGATTGGCTAAAAGATACACATTAGTAGAAGGGGATCTCTACCGGCGCGGTGCCAATGGCGTCCTAATGCGGCGCAACACAAGGGAAGAAGGCTGCGAGCTCCTCGCAGAGATCCATGGAGGCGAGTGTGGGAACCACGTGTCTTCCCGCACGCTGGTCGGTAAAGCCTTCCGGCATGGCTTCTACTGGCCTACAGCGCTCCACGATGCAACTGAGCTGATGAAGAAATGCAAAGCATGGCAGTTCCATGCAAAGCAAATTCACACACCGGCTAAGCCTCTACAAATGATACCTCCTACATGGTCTTTCGCTGTGTGGGGGATGGACATCTTGGGATGTAAAAGCCCGCCTTTCGAAAGAACAAAAACACACAAATGTGAACTTAAAAAATCTGGAAATGGACTTGGAAATCCAAACTCACATGAACCATATGAGTTAACCCATGTTCACTAAAAATAGGAACTTGTTAAAAATTTCACATAGAGAACATGGTTGCTAATGTATAATGGAACTTAAGGTGAAAAATCCATAATTTCCAAGTATCCACATTTTCAATAAAAAAATTAAAGGAGAAAAAAAACAAAATAGAGAGAAAGAAAAAGGAATTATTCCAACCCTAAAATGGGACATCCAAAAATATTCAAATCTCGGGCCGTAAATTTTTCCATGACCTTCTAATATTCCAAATAGACTCTCGGTAAAGTTTCAAAATTTTTGAAACACGTTTCCCATTTATTGGACACGTATTGAGAGTCTAATCAAAGTCGACTTCAAATTTAAACTTTGTACTTAACTTTGTCCAAATCCATTCAAAAATTTTCCTGAGGTCCCTTATGGTTCAAAACATGTAACTTCAAAGTTTCAGGATTTTTGAACCTAATCTACTATTTATTTCATTGCATCAAGTATCACCGCTTGAATTCAAATTCAAACCTAAGTTCAAAATTCAACTTGCTCAGTTCTGAAATCTGATTGCACCATAAAATTCTTAAAATGTTGATTAGTCATTGGGCCAAAGTTGAATATTTTTGAAGCATGTTTGCTATCTCTATTTGAATTTTGGAAAGAGAAGGGAGAAGAGAGTGGGACCCACATGTCATACTTATCCTCAGTACTAGGAAAAAGGTGGGCCCCACTGGTAAGCTGCTCAATGGATTGAGATATTTTGCATCTGGAATGAAGTGGATAAGGGGAAAAATTGGAGTGGGTCCCACAGGTCATTCTTACCCCAGCTATAGAAACTCAAGTTTTCTTCCTCTCTCGGTCCTTATCTTCGCGCCTCACTCCCGCTCGTCCCACGGCACTCCACCGCGCCGGCTTGCCACCTCCCGGCCGCCGCTCACCCCTTTCCCCGCTTTGCTCGCCGGCCGGTGCCTTGCCGCCTCGCGCGCCCGGGCCTCTGACGCGCCGAAGCCGCCCGCGTTTCCCTCCGGCGCCCCACGACGACCGCCGACTTGCCCCGCGCGCCCTGGCCGCCGTTCACGCCTCCTCGCCTCCCAGCTCCGGCCCTGCACCACGGCGCCGGCACCCCGCCCAACACCGACTACCGGCCGTCCGTCCGCTCGCTTCTCGCCCGCACCACCTCCCGACCGCCGCGGCATCGCCACTCCGCCGACCGTGCTCCTCACCGGCCACCGCTCGCCTTGCCACTGCCTCTGTGCACGCGCTCCTCGCCGGTCGTGCCCCTTGCCGCCAAGTTGCTGCTTGCCTCGTTGTGCCCCCGCATGCGCACCACCATCGCCGGTGCCCTGCCGCCATGCTCGTGCTGTCGCCGCGCCGCGTCGCCACGACGATGGTCGTCGTGCCGTGCCACACCAACCGTGTTCCCATGTTCCGGCTTGCTGCTGGCCGCGAATAGCTCGCCGATGTTCCACCTCCTGCAGTGCCATCTCGCCTGCTGCATGTGGCCGTGCTTGTCTGCTCCCCCTCGACATTGTCGCGATGTTCTGCTCTGTAGCCGTGTTCTGGCAGTAAAGCAAGTGATGTGTGTGACAGAGGATATGCAAGAAAACGTCGACGACACAACGGAACGACAATTAGTTCAAGGTTAGCTCTGAATTGTGCAAAGATTAGTTGGGACAGTGCTGCATCTAAGGTGTTCGATGAAATGTTTACGAGGGAAGAACCAACCGTGTTGCTGTTCAATGCTGGTCTATGGATGCAAGTTTACTTTGGGTTGGCAATCGACCATGATTTTGCCAAGATGCTTTTTGAAGGGTGATGAAGCGACGGAAATCAAGTACACACCCAAGATGTTCGGCAAAATGCCTACAAGGTGAGCCTTGCCCAAAAATGCATTGCTTGATGCACCGAAGTTCGTGAGTCGTGACCCCTAATGGTACTCACGTGTCGTCAAGTCGTACGTCCATGTTCCGCCTTTATATCATTCCTATAGAAATCCCTCAGTTGACCTCCTTTGTCGTTTGTATCGTGTTGGCTTATCCGTGCGTGCTCGTGATGCTCCACCATGAGCCGCGTCAGCGTCTTTGACAACATGACATCATTGTGAGACTCCGAGCCGTCATCGTGCCCTGGCATCGAGATGAAGGATTCTTGTGATGTGTGTGGTATTGGAACACAAGCACAACTCGTTGGACAATAGTTGTGAAGCCACATTAGGTTTTAGTCGATGAGAGAGTGATCGAGTCCTAAGTGTAGCCAGGGTGCTCGATGAAATGTCTTCTAGGTCAAACCAGGTGTGTCGGTGATCACCGATGACCTGGGTTAGAGGTATGCAAGAACATTGCGACCAACAAGGAGAACTAGACCAAGGGGAACCTTGGATAAGAGTTCCTTGGTTGTGCAAGGATGTTCCCTAACGGATCACAGGATTGGTTAACATGGTGTACCACTTCATCGACGAAAGGTTCGTCGAGTCGCTTATCAACAACCGAGTCGACATCACTAGCCTTAAGACTCACAAGGTGGTGTTCGGGATTCCGCTACCCCCATTGACGAGTCTGGGTCCATGTGGACCTCGCTAATCCGATCTTCTCGTGATGGCAAAGCATGACCGTCACGACAAGGTCTCGCACCGTGTTCGAGTTCCAGGAGTTCACCGAGGTCATCTGGACAATCTTGCAAAGGACACTGCAATAGTGTCATGTAAGCACTTGAACGATGCTCGAGAAGCTTGCCGTAGAAACTATTTTACCTAAAAGTCATTTGAACGTTGTCTTGGTACTCATGCTAGGTTAATAGTGCTTGTAATGACTTCTTAAGTCCAAGCCATGTTGGTCTCAATTCAGATCCAAGTGTCATTAGGTTCCATCATGGTTCATCCTATGTCGGGACCCTACGATAGCACTGCTCACTTAACTAGGTTTACTTCGTTATGAGTTAAGTCAAGTTCATTGGTCGACTGCTAAATCGCGACCTTCGTCTTGTACACTCCACTCATACTCAAGCTTTCGATGTCCCACATTGATTTTTGGGTCATCCTTACACTTCTCCGCCCAACACTTCTTCACCATTCAGAATTGTCAATCTCACGTGGCATAGCTTGAAGTGTGGTATGCTAAGTTGCAATGTAGCTTTATGTTGTACCTTTCAGTTCATACCGACACTACTATGTCCACCTTGACTCATCCTCTGGTTACCCACACAACAGAAGCATATCTGTCCTTCCTAGTCAAACTCCTCGTTCTTAAAGTTTACACAACCCCACGGAGTGTATTATTAAATTACTTAATTACTTAATTACTTAATTGCTTATATGCATATCATGTCGATAGGAACGTGCTGATAGGTGATCGACAAGAAACTTCGCTTGGAGGAGAAGGCCAAGGTGTTTCCACTGAAGTTCCATGGCAGGTTTTCCGGAGGAAGACCAAGCCCTAACAATTGACATTTATTCGAGTCGCAAACTAAGGCAAGCCCCGGTTTGCATTTAAGTTGTTTATAAAATTTTACTTTATCATTATGATGAGTAGTATATGAATTGTGCATTACATTTAGTCTGATTGATACCCCACATGCATGACCCAAAAATCCTAGGGATTGGTTGGAACGAGTTACAGTTTGACCTGTAGTAATTGCTTTGCTAATGCATAGGAAATCCGGTAGAAGTCGAGTAGTTGGAATCTACTCGCGAGAGATGTAGGACATATCTCACAGGATTGGTTAGATAGAAAATGGCATAATATAATGAAATGGAGACCGGGCAGGGAATGGATAGGAAGCAGCGAGAATTGAGTCTCGGTCGCATAGCCCTGCCTATGTCGATTAAGGCCCGTCTTTATGCGGCCCCTTCGGACAAGCTTGAATTGTACCGACAACATAATGGATATATGGGCTCCAGTAAACTGATGTAGCTTGGTCACTTGGGTGTCGAGGCATACCGTTCCGTTTTATAGGTGCGGGTTGAGGGCAACAAGGTGCAAATCCGCTGGTGCGCACGTCAGAGTACGTCCCACGCAGGGACCTCCTGCTGGTGACGGATCGACTAGTTCGACATTTGAGTGTCTCACGAAAGGTTGCCATATACGACTAGTACTGAAGTGTTACGTAGGTACTGCGTGAAGTACTCGCTGGCATTTCCGAAAGTGCGTATGTGTCGTGTTGTCCGGGTGTGTTCTGATTGCAATCACCGTCCCTCGCGGTAATAGAGTACCACTTGTTCACTGCGCTGTGACGTAGTAAATACTGAAGAAGTAAGAGAAATAAATTTATTGATGTATAATTGTTTTGCAACCTTGTATGATTTAGACATTGTCACATTAAAGTTTACAGTTTCCCCATACTTTAGCTGTAATAGCATTATCTGCTCTGGGAATGTCTTATCATCGGCAAAACATTTATTGTTTGATTGTGGAACCCATGATGTGCCATGCTTGGAGAAAGTCATTTGCTACATAAAACCTGATTATAAGGATCCACTTGTAGGCGAGTCTTTTATGCTATTCCCTACCTATGCTTAGTATTCACCCCCGCATATGTCTAGTGAGACGGGTTAGTCTTGCTGAGCCTTATGCTCACGTTTGTGCTTTAATGATTTTTGCAGGTATTAGTTTTATTTCTGCTGTTCAAGTTGTACATGAGACTCAAGGTGTCGAGATAAATCTCATGTGAACCACGCCGCTGTTGAATGTTCTCCTTGTTGCTAGTGAGAAGCGTCCTAGGGCATGGACGTCTTCTCTCCTGCTTAGTTAGGTGAGATTATGAGTATGTATTTTCCACTGCGTGTGTACTTCCGTGGTACACTCTTTTGTAAACTCTTCTTACTATGAAATGAAAACTGTATATGTTTTGGTATCCTTTTTGTGTGTGTTGTTAGGTGCCGCATCGCACGGCACCACCCAATGATATCCTCGGATGTGTGGACCCCAGTACCCACAGACATTGTATTAGAGCTTCGTTGGGAATAGCAGGCTCGAAAAGAGCCTATTTTCAAAAACTCCGAAGTAGTCAAGTGAGGATTAGCTATATGCCCATTAAGGACGATTACTAGTATAAGTCATAAAGGTGGTGAACTAACTTGTTATATTATTCTATAACGACGCTCAGTCTTCAAGGTAAGAGGTAAGGTACGCCGCCGAGAGCGGATCAATCTCGGTAAACTCTGCATACGAGATATGGTATGTGAAATTTCCGTGGCTTAGCACGGAAAGTCAAGTCTCTGAAACTCTTCCATGTTTCTGAGAACATATGACACGTGGTACCCCAACGTGACACAAAATTAGTGGGAGCCCCCGCCGGGTGGTGTATAACCCGATAGTGTGCATCTCTAGAACTATTCATGTTCTATGGGATCATGCGAAACACGTATGCCCGAGCGTGTATAAGCCGGTTCGTACGGGAGTCTTTGCTGTACAGACGTATTTACAGCCATGTACCTCGAGACATGACTTCGCTTGAGGGCGACTCGCACCAGAGTCATATGCATTTACTTTTCATTATATCTTATTATGACTGCCTATCATGTTTCCCCGTGCCGCCCTTGAGGTGTGAAGGTGTGAAAGGGGATTGTTTGTCTTCTGCAGGTTTACTAACTCCGGTAGCAACCCGTGTAGCAAACGTTTGCGAGCGATCGATATTAGAACCACCTATAGACGTATCCGGATATATCGGGTTAGACTTTTCTTTTGATAAGGCACGCAGTACCATCAGTATCACATTTGATACTTTGACCATCCCCTACAAAAGAATGGCTTCATCATCATCTTGTAAGATCCAACTACCAGTTACTGGTAAGTTTTGGGTCAAAGTTTCGACTTGGATAGTGTAATGCAAAGAAGGATGAAGATTAAGGCTTTTGTGTACTATTGACGGAATCTAGCTCGATTATGTCAAGATGTGCTTCTAGTTAAACTTCACAGGACTTTGTACTATGGTATAGGGATGGGGGAGATCTTCAGGTCCTCGACGATTTCTCTATGGACGAGTTGGACAGAACAACACTGGGGAAACTCGTCCAAATCATTAGAAACCAGTATTTCTTCACCTCTTTGATATAATGAACTAGCCTCGGCATTTCCACCATAACTTTTTGTAGAATTGCGAATACCTTCGTGTAATACATTTCCGGAAACCTTGCAACTTGTACAACAAGTTTGTAATGAGACTGGCTGTCAAATTGTGAGGTTATCCATCTGAAAATCAGTTGCTAAATCAGCTTTAAACAACCATGATCTATCAAACTAAATTCTGAAACCTGAACCGATTGTTCCACTTCAAAAATCGGTATATCTTCAACCGGGAGGGCTTTGGAGGCAAGTGAATACTTTTTGGAAAGCTTTTGAAGTCTTCTATAAGTTTTCTATTGACCTCCAAGCCAAAAGCTGCTTTTATGGTGATGAAAATGCACCGTTATCACAGCGGCTGCTGTTCTGAAACTACATGGACCAGCCTCTGAATTTTTGCCATAAATCTTTGTAGAAAGCTCTTCTATTCCATTATAATACATTTCTGGAAAGCGGAAGAGCTATTCTACAACTTTGTTATTCAATACCTCAACTTAAGTTTAGAACTAATTAGAAACTGGAGTTGAAGATAGTACATATATATAGGTGCTATCTGAAACAGTCAGATAAAAAAAATCTGAACTTTGAACGGCCATAACTCTTAAACCAGAATGC
This sequence comes from Tuctoria greenei, assembly GCA_036927565.1. Lineage (NCBI taxonomy): Eukaryota > Viridiplantae > Streptophyta > Magnoliopsida > Poales > Poaceae > Tuctoria > Tuctoria greenei. The sequence continues at coordinate 62,397,622 of JAYESD010000012.1, read as the reverse complement.
AACCTAGGCATATTTATACATGCCTGGAAATCTTAAAGAGTCCTCTATCAACTTCCTATTCAACACGAAGGCTAAAACTCACATTAACATGGTCTAAATTGAAATGTCATTTAAGAGGTTCTGGCAGCCCGGAAGAGGGGACATAATCTAAACTCTTCACCAATTGAATCATAACTTTTTGCAGACTTTACCTCTGCAGGCCTACTTTATGTGGTTGGAATGTGTAGAGAGTCCTCTACAACGTTTCTATAGAACTCCAGAGCAGAATCCATCTCTAACATACTCAAAATTTCAAATTTCTAAACTTGATCAAATCTGGACAGCGAGTGGACAGTCCTGTATACAGTTACTATTTCTCGCATAACTCCCTGTAGAATTTTAGAAAGACTTCATAAGTTTCATTTCTGGAATCCTGAGAATGTATGCAACAAGTTTGCTATGTGCTATTTTGCAAATGTTGATGTTTGTATATCTGAAAATTGTGGACAAAATCAGCCTTAAACAAAGGAGGTGCTGTCCAAATTTTCAGAAAAACTGTCAATTTGCAAATGCCATATCTTCTCAACCAGACGTGCTACAAAGGAAAGTAAGTGATCCTTACAAAGTTTTGGAAGTCCTCTACAAGTTCCCTATTCAGCTCAAGACCAAAATCTTTTCTTAAATGGGTGAAATTTTCGATAATCGCAGAGACTGTCCAGGCATACCCAAACTGGACAGCAATCTGTACACCTCTGAATTTGACCCATAACTAGCATATTTTGCATCCAATGGTGTCGTGCGAGTAACCGCTGGACAGGTTAGGGAGTCGGCTACAATTTTTGTAATTGGCTCCAGACCTGAATCTGTCGTCTACTTTTTCCAAATCGAGTTTGAATACAATGTGGTCAATCTGAACTGAATATAAAGGTCTGAATGCTGAAATATCGGCAAACTTTAAAAATGCATATCTCTTAAACCAGGACCTATATGAAGACAAGTAAGTACATTCTGGAAATCTTATTACATTGGCTACAACTTTGTAAATAAGAATATTTCCATATTTCCATCAGAACAGCCTGAAAACTTTATATCAAAAGTGCTACTTTTTAAGCAGGTTCTGCTGAAAGTGCAGAAAAATTCTGCTGACTTTAAAATAGCATAACATGCAAACCAGGGATGATCTAGAGGCAAACCAATACATTCTGGAAAGGTCTTGAAGTTCACTGTAACTTTGTTATTCACCTCCAGATCTGATTTTGCCATTAACTTGATCAAAATCGAGTTTGCATTCAGACTGGTCGTTTGTCAATCTAGCCTGGCCAGTTTGAACCTTTTGGTTTTTGTTAGGCATGTGGTTCTCGAGTTCAACTCGAGGAGTTTCATAACATCTCAGGTGTTGTGATTCAACAATAATTACCATTAGAGTTGAGTATTAAACTCAATCAAATCTCTTTGACTCGGTTGCTCATGATTAGTGTTTTAATTAGGTAACCGTGCACCTCACACTAAGGGTGTATTGAGCATGTGCTGCACTTCCATTAGTCGACGACCCTCCCCGTAAGGATCGTTTGGGGTAAGTTTCTCGCTTACCTAGCTTGAACGTTAAGGGGGAAGGAGTGCACCTAGTAATCGAAGTGATACATTCATCTAGGTGTCATACCAGGGTACATCGACACCGAACCAACGTGCTGGAAGTAATGCTCAAGTAAGTAGGACGGAGTACAACATTGACTCAATGGGTCAATGAGAAGCTTAATTAACGGATCTTCTGGAACCCCTTTTCTTTGGGAACTCGATCATCGAGTTAAAGAAGTCAGATGATTCTTCACGCTAAACCACTCCCTTGCTTCAGTCTCTGAGACGAAAAGCCATAGGTGAGTAGTATGAGCTGGAAATTCTTTAGCAAGAACGTGGATCACTAACCAAGGTCGTGCCTAGCACAATACCTTGTCAACCACTTAGTGTAACCTACGGAAGTGATGAGAACCTTACTCTTCAAAGGTTACTCTCTTTGCAACTTCTGAAGGCAACCCTACCGCACCTTTTAAAGGTTAGACATACTACCTTAGGAATCCTACGTGATGAAAAACCTGACCCTTTGTTAAGGAATCACATCTACCTGTAAGCTGTGATTAGCAAGCTTCAGGGAACTTCACATCAACAAGAAGTTCAATCGTTTTGTTCCATTATGTACACTCCGTTGCCTTGAGATGAACCTCCTCATTCCTTGCTAATGTTCTTACCTTGAAATTCATGAACTTGGTCAAGACGTGAAAGTGACATTCGTCGTTCGACACTTTTATTGACCAAGTCACTTAATCCTTCTATATCTAGGGTACTTCTGTTTGTGTCTGAGTTGTCTTACCCATTTTTCCTCAAAGCATAATACTGAATGCACAATACCTTGCATAGTTATCCGCAGAGTTGCATTGTGTCTGCATAACATCATCCAGTTTGTGATGCATCATGAAACGTAATTACTAATGTGTTTTGAGCAAGAATATATGACCCCGTTCAGATACTTAAGTAGTGCCTAACATTTTTAAGTTGTGATCAATTTTATCGTTCGCAACGCCTTCGATTGGTTTCATTATCTTGAGTAGCACAAGGGACACATTCTGACTAAAACACAGTTGAGTCATTGTCCTTGACTTGTTGAAACTCAAATCGCCTTGAGTACTAGCAACTGAATGTTTCTAGCTACGAGGAGTTTCTTATTGACTTCTCGACCTCGCTAGAACCTTAAAATCATTCTATTCGCGAGATTATTATTGATTACCAAACATTGGAACTCTTTGACTTGTACTGCCTGATGGCATTGCTTCGGCTACAAGACCAAAGCAGAAAAGTCTTCATTAGGGAAACATCCGGAGTTAAGGACGCTTAACTATCTTAGAACTCTAAGTACCTCTTCAATGAAGAAGGTTACTCCATTTTGACAGAAAGAAGCAGATCTCAACACCTCAACATAACTTTTTAAGACCTACATTTTACGATGTGATATTTTCATATCGAGCATCCGGTCAAGGTTATCAACCTAAAGAATAGAATCACTTGAATCAAACTTTGGAATTTCTTATGATGCCTGAAGATAATCACTATTTCATAGAACCCATGTCTTTAAGGGCATTGCCATTTTCCTGAGTCAATGACCCTCTTTTTACGGATCGTTCCCTCATCGTTTCTGTTATTCTACTTGTTAGAATCTCAGGATGAGATTCCTTTAAGGGGGAAGGATTGTAAAAGCTCGCCTTTCAGAAGAACAAAAACGCACAAATGCGAACTTAAAAATTTTGAAAATGGACTTGGAAATCCAAACTCACATGAACCATATGAGTTAACCCATGTTCACTAAAAATAGGAACTTGTTAAAAATTTCACATAGAGAACATGGTTGCTAATGTATAATGGAACTTAAGGTGAAAAATTCTTAATTTCCATGTATCCACATTTTCAATAAAAAGATTAAAGGAGAAAAGAAAACAAAATAGAGAGAAAGAAAAAGGAATTATTCCAACCCTAAAATGGGACATCCAAAAATATTCAAATCTCAGGCCGTAAATTTTTCCACGACCTTCTAATATTCCAAATAGACTCTCGGTAAAGTTTCAAAATTTTTGAAACACGTTTCCCATTTATTGGACACGTACTGAGAGTTTAATTAGAGTCGACTTCAAATTTAAACTTTGTACTTAACTTTGTCCAAATCCATTCAAAATATTTCCTGAGGTTCCTTATGGTTCAAAAAGGGTAACTTCAATGTTTCAAGATTTTTGAACCTAATCTACTATTTATTTCATTGAATCAAGTATCAACGCTTGAATTCAAATTCAAACCTAAGTTCAAAATTCAACTTGCTCAGTTCTGAAATCTGATTGCACATAAAATTCTTCACATTTTATTTAGTCATTGGGCCAAAGTTGAATATTTTTGATGCATGTTTGCTATCTCTATTTGAATTTTGAAAAGAGAAGGGAGAAGAGAGTGGGACCCACATGTCATACTTATCCTCAGTACTAGGATAAAGGTGGGCCCCACTGGTAAGCTGCTCAATGGATTGAGATATTTTGCATCTGGAATGAAATGGATAAGGGGGTAAAATTGGAGTGGGTCCCACAGGTCATTCTTACCCCAGCTATAGAAACTCAAGTTTTCTTCCTCTCTCGGTCCTTATCTTCGCGCCTCACTTCCGCTCGTCCCACGGCACTCCACCGCGCCGGCTTGCCACCTCCCGGCCGCCGCTCACCCCTTTCCCCGCTTCTGCTCGCAGGCCGGTGCCTTGCCGCCTCGCGCGCCCGCGCCTCTGCCGCGCCGAAGCCGCCCGCTTTTCCCTCCGGCGCCCCACGACAGCCGCCGACTTGCCCTGCGCGCCGTGGCCGCCGTTCACGCCCACTCGCCTCCCAGCTCCGGCCCCTGCGCCACGCCGCCGGCACCCCGCCCAACACCGACCACCGGCCGTCCATCCGCTCGCTTCTCGCCCGCACCACCTCCCGACCGCCGCGATATCGCCACTCCGCCGACCGTGCTCCTCACCGGCCGCCGCTCGCCCTGCCACCACCTCTGTGCGCGCGCTCCTCGCCGACCGTGCCCCTTGCCGCCCTGCTGCTGTTTGCCTCGCTGTGCCCCCGCATGCACGCCACCACCGCCGGTGCCCCGCCATGCTCGTGTTGTCCCCGCGCCGCGTCGCCATGACGACGGTCATCGCGCCGTGCCACACCAACCGCGTGCCCCTATTCCGGCTTGCTGCTGGCCGCGCCTAGCTCGCCGATATCCCACCTCCTGCAGCGCCATCTCGCCTGCTGCTCGTGGCCGTGCTTGTCTTCTCCCCCTCGACATTGTCGCGACGTTCTGCTCTGTAGCCGCGTTCTGGCAGTAAAGCAAGTGATGTGTGTGACAGAGGATATGCAAGAACACGTAAACGACACAACTGCAACGACAATTAGTTCAATGTTAGCTCTGAATTGTGCAAAGATTAGTTGGGACAGTGCTGCAGCTAAGGTGTTCGATGAAATGTTTACGAGGGAAGAACCAACCGTGTTGCTGTTAGATGCTGGTCTGTGGATGCAGATTTACTGTGGGTTGGCAATCGACCATGATATGTGCCAAGGTGCTTTTTGAAGGGTGATGAAGCGACGGAAATCAAGTACACACCCAAGATGTTCGGCAAAATGCCTACAAAGTGAGCCTTGCCCAAAAATGCATTGCTTGATGCACCGAAGTTCGTGAGTCGTAACCCCTAATGGTACTCATGTGTCGTCAAGTCATACGTCCATGTTCCGCCTTGATATCATTCCTATAGAAATCCCTAAGTTGACCTCCTTTATCGTTTTTATCGCGTTGGCTTATCCGTGCTTGCTCGTGATGCTCCACCATGAGCCGTGTCAGCGTCGTTGACAACATGACATCGTCGTGACGCTCCGAGCCGTCATCGTGCCCTGGCATCGAGATGAAGGATGCTTGTGATGTGTGGTCCTGGAACACAAGCACAACTCGTTGGACAATAGTTGTCAAGCCAGATTAGGTTTTAGTCGATGAGAGAGTGATCGAGTCCTAAGTGTAGCCAGGGTGCTCGATGAAATGTCTTCTAGGTCAAACTAGGTGTGTCGGTGATCACCGATGACCTGGGTTAGAGGTATGCAAGAACATTGTGACCAACAAGGAGATTTAGACCAAGGGGAACCTTGGATAAGAGTTCCTCGGTTGTGTCGAGGATGTTCCCTAACCGATCATGAGATTGGTTAACTTGGTGTACCACTTCATTGACGACAGGTTCGTCGAGTCGCTTATCAACAACCGAGTCGACACTAGCCCTAAGACTCACAAGGTGGTGTTCAGGATTCCGCTCACCCCATTTACGAGTCTGGGTCGATGTGGACCTCGCTAATCCGATCTTCTCGTGATGGCAAAGCATGACTGTCACAACAAGGTCTCGCATCGTGTTCGAGTTCCAGGAGTTCACCGAGCTCATCTGGACAATCTTGCAAAGGACACTGCAATAGTGTCATGTAAGCACATGAACGATGCCCGAGAAGCTTCCCGTAGAAACTACTTTACCTAAAAGTCATTTGAACGTTGTCTTGGTACTCATGCTAGGTTAATAGTGCTTGTAATGACTTCTTAAGTCCAAGCCATGTTGGTCTCAATTCAGACCCAAGTGTCGTTAGGTTCCATCATGGTTCATCCTAAGTCGGGACCCTACGACAGCACTGCTCACTTAACTAGGTTTACTCTGTTATGAGTTAAGTCAAGTTCATTAGTCAACTGCTAAATCGCGACCTTCGTCTTGTACACTCCACTCATACTCAAGCTTTCGATGTCCCACCTTGATTTTTGGGTCATCCTTACACTTCTCCGCCCAACACTTCTTCACCATTCAGAATTGTCAATCTCACGTGGCATAGCCTGAAGTGTGGTATGCTAAGTTGCAATGTAGCTTTATGTTGTACCTTTCAGTTCATACCGACACTACTATGTCCACCTTGACTCATCCTCTGGTTACCCAAACAATAGAGGCATATCTGTCCTTCCTAGTCAAACTCCTTGTTCTTAAAGTTTACACAACCCCATGGAGTCTATTATTAAATTACTTAATTACTTATATGCATATCATGTTGATAGGAACGTGCTGATAGGTGATCGACAAGAAACTTCGCTTGGAGGAGAAGGCCAAGGTGTTTCCACTGAAGTTCCATTGCAGGTTTTCCGGAGGAAGACCAAGCCCTAACAATTGACATTTATTCACTTCGCAAACTAAGGCAAGCCCCAGTTTGCATTTAAGTCGTTTATAAAATTTTACTTTATCATTATGATGAGTAGTATATGAATTGTGCATTACGTTTAGTCTGATTGATACCCCACATGCATGACCCAAAAATCCCAGGGATTGGTTCAAACGAGTTACAGTTTGACCTGTAGTAACTGCTTTGCTAATGCATAGAAAATCTGGTAGAAGTCGAGTAGTTGGAATCTACTTGCGAGAGATGTAGGACATATCTCACACGATTGGTTAGATAGAAAATGGCATAATATAATGAAATGGAGACCGGGCAGGGAATGGATAGGAATCGGCAAGAATTGAGTCTCGGTCGCATAGCCCTGCCTGTGTCGATTGAGGCCCGTCTGTATGCGGCCCCTTCGGACAAGCTTGAATTGTACCGGCAACATAGTGGATATATGGGCTCCAGTAAACTGACGTAGCTTGGTCACTTTGGTGTCGAGGCATACCGTTCCATTTTATAGGTGCGGGTTGAGGGCAGCAAGGTGTAAATCCGCTGGTGGGCATGTCAGAGTACACCCCACGCAGGGACCTCCTGCTCGTGATGGATCGACCGGTTTGGCATTTGAGTGTCTCGCGAAAGGTTGCCATATACGACTAGTGCTGAAGTGTTATGTAGGTACTGCGCGAAGTACTCGCTGGCATTTCCGAAAGTGCGTATGTGTCGTGTTGTCCGGGTGTGTTCTGATTGCAATCACCGTCCCTCGCGGTAATAGAGTACCACTTGTTCACTGCACCGTGACATAGTAAATACTGAAGAAGTAAGAGAAATAAATTTTATTGAAGTATAATTGTTTTGCAAACTTGTATGATTTAGATATAGTCACATTAAGGTTTACGGTTTGCCCATACTTTAGCTGTAATAGCATTATGTGCTCTGGGCATGTCATATCATCGGCAAAACGTTTCTTGTTTGATTGTGGAACCCATGATGTGCCGTACCTGGAGAAAGTCATTTGCTACATAAAACCTGATTATAAGGATCCACTTGTAGGCGAGTCTTTTATGCTATTCCTTACCTATGCTTAGTATTCACCCCTGCATATGTCTAGTGAGACGGGTAAGTCTTGCTGAGCCTTATGCTCACGTTTGCGCTTTAACGATTTTTGCAGGTATTAGTTTTATTTATGTTGTTCAGGTTGTACATGAGACTCGAGGTGTCGAGATAAATCTCATGTGAACCACGCCGCTGCTGAATGTTCTCCTTGTTGCTATTGAGAAGCGTCCTAGGGCATGGACGTCTTCTCTCCTGCTTAGTTTGGTGAGATTATGAGTTTGTATTTTTCGCTGCGTGTGTACTTCTGTGGTACACTCTTTTGTAAACTCTTCTTACTATGAAATGAAAACTATATATGTTTTGGTATCCTTTTTGTGTGTGATGTTAGGTGCCGCATCGCACGGCACCACCCAATGAGATCCTCGGATGTGTGGACCCCGGTCCCCACATGGGACCTTTCCCAAGAGCCATCAAAGGTTACAAGTTCCTGTATGTTGCCATTGACAAGTTCACCAATTGGCCGAAAGCAATTCCAGTTGTGACAATAAACAAGCAATCAGCTATCAATTTCTTGCAGTCCATCGTATGCAGATTTGGAGTCCCGAACAAAATCATAACAGATAATGGGACCCAATTCACAAGCTCTGCTTTCCAAGGATACTACAAAGACCTCGGCATCCAAGTCAGCTACGTCTCCGTAGCTCACCCGGCAAGCAATGGCCAAGCCGAGAGAGCAAATGCAAAATATTGAAAGTACTCAAGACGCGCACATATGAGTGCCTGAAAAAACATGGAGCCAACTGGATCGAAGAGCTTCCGCCCACTCTATCGGCCAACAAGACAACTCCAAACCGGTCAACTAGAGAGACACCATTCTTCCTGGTGTACGGAGCTGAAGCAGTCCTTCCTCCGAAAATCACCTTGGGGTCACTCCGGGTCCGGACCTCCGACGAAGCCACGCAGGACCAGCTCCGGCATGAATACCTTGACCTCCCTGATGAGGGAAGGTGCCGAGTAGCTGTTCGAAATGCCCGATACCGCCAAGCTCTTCGGCGCTATCACCAACGGCATGTTCACAGCCGAGAGCTCGAGGAAGGTGATCTGGTGCTACGGTGAATACAATCTAGAGAATGGTTAAACAAACTCTCTCCCAGCTGGGCGGGACCCTTCTGAGTGATCAAAGTATCCCGTCCCGAATGCGTTCACTTGGCAACTGAGGATGGGACACCTCTCCCAAATCCTTGGAACATTGAGCACCTCCGTAAGTTCTACACTTAATATCACGGAGGTGAGTTTGTAATTACACGTGATGTATGTTATAGAGTCATTGTACAGAGTCGGGTAGCTCCTCCAGGAGGGCAGCCGGACCTACCCCAGTTAGGTCCGCAACGTCCATGAAACACTTGTCATATTCTCAGAACTAAAGGTGTAGCTAGCTACCTTGGGTCAAACGAGAAACGAAACACACTTAGCCTGGTTTTGTACCCTAAGAGTGTACTTGTTTCCCCTGTACCCCGGACCTATAATGAAAGACATCATTGTGTGAAAACAGACTCTACGTGCATTTACTTTGTACAAGCTCAATATTTTTTATTTTTCTCTTTCTTGTCTATAACAAAGTTGTGCAGTTCTTAAGAAACTTTAGCTCAACCAGTTCATGTACAATTTGAGTTGCATTGTCTATCCTTCCGGGTTCAAACATTGTTGATGGCCTAACCATCTGAATGCCGCCAAGCCAATCTAGGGCCGGAGTGTGCTATCGACTTAGCCTGGTCATGCACCCTAAGTACGCCACTCTACCTATACCCCGGCAGGCCGATGTAAGGCAAGTCCAGAAATGATCGGACGTGAAGGAAACAAGACGACGCTCTTGATTGTATTTAGAATTGTGTTCTACTTAAAACTTTCTCGGGAATAGTAAGCCACAACGAAGTTATAGACAGGAAATGGATTTTACTATTTTTCTTGACTTTAGTATCCAGGAAATATAAATATTACATGATGATGGTGAATGAAGCCGAAGCTGCCAAAGCTCCGACATCCTCCAGGTGGCTTCTGGTCGATGTTCAAACATTGACATTGAGCATCACTGGATCTACTCATCTCCGACACCCCAGAGGGCTAACCAAAGCTAGGGGGCATGCCGTCAACGTGAAGATGGTGGAAAGACTCTAAAGTGGAGTCTGCTGTTGACACATCATGTGTTGACAGAGGTCACTGCTGGAGCTACCAAGCTCCGACACCCCAGAGGGCTAACCATCGATGCTTTACGCGTTGATGGAGACTACTGCCGGAGCTACTAAGCTCCGACGATGGTCAATGCCAGAGCCACTAAGCTCTGACAACCAGGGGGCCTACACTATCAAAGACTCTGGACCTACATTCTACAAGTTCGAAGCACACAAGTCTTCAACAACCGTTACATCCTCTTGGTACATGTTCACAATCAAATGGTGTACATCTACCAGGGGGCCAAGTGAGACAAAGGTGGTGTTGAAGACAAAAAATGAAATTTGAATTCACAAAAATTTGGATTTCATTCATCTGGAGACAAAAGATTACAAAATTGGAGAAGAAGAAGAGAGAATACAAGCGGGATCTACAGAGAGATGGTCCTAGACCCTATGAAAGAACTGGGTGACCTTCTGGGCCACCTCCGACACGCTGGCTCGGGCGGCTTCACCCTCTCCTTCGATGGGGCCTTCAAGCACCGGGTCCAGAGGGAATTGAGGGTCCCGGCTGGTGTAGCACGTCAGCACAAACTCTACGACGTTCTTCGCCAGGGACTCACCCTCTGTTTCCAGCTGGTCCGTGATGACATCGCCCATCTTGGTGAGCTTGTTGCCTGCTGAACTCAGCGCCTCCAACGTCTGGTCCAGCTCCGGCTCCGGATAATCCGGACGCATGGGACTGAAGCCCATTGGCGTCAGCGCGTCATTGGCCTTGCCCAGGAAGTCCAAAACTTGTTGGGACTCTGCAACCCTTGCGCTATGCATCTCTGCCAAGGATCTTTTGGCCGCCACAAGCTCCGAGCTCTCCCAAGCAAGACGCTCCACCTCTTTGGCATTCTACTGAATCTTTTCAGCAACTTGCCTTTCGTGTTTGCTGAGCTCTTCCTCCCGGAGGTGGATCTCATTCCAGCGGTTGAACAGATCTTTCTCCCGACCCCACACTTTCTTCTCCCTGGCGGCGATGGCATTCTCCTGCTTGTAGGGATCTTTCCCTCGCTCCCAGGCCTTCTTCTCCTCCTCCTCACAACGCTCCTCCAATTTCTTTGTGTGTTCTTCGAGGCTCATGTCAGCCAGAGCTGTCTTTTGGACAAGCTCTTCCTCCCTCTTCATGAGGTCATCCCGCAGCTCCAGGAATTTCTGCTCTTCATCTTTGAGCCATCTCTCCCGCGCTTCAAGAGCCTCCCAGCGCTTGACGAGACTATGGTGGATGGCGGCGAGCCTTTCTTGGCGATCATCCACTGCGCTATTTGCAGCCTTGGCCTGCTCATAGATGGCCCGAGACAGGTTGTCGAGGGTCCACATCATTCTTTCCCTCTCATCCAACAGCTTACCCCAGTACTCCAGGTGGACCTTCTCCCTTTTTACCCACTCCTTGTCGTCAGCCAGCCTCGACTGCACTAGCTTGGTCTCGAAATGGAGTCAGTTGAGCCACCTCCTAATGGTTTGGCGCTCCTCCTCGAGGGCCTTGTTGTCGTGGTAGAAAGCCAGCTAGACCTGGCAAAGAATGGAGCAGGCGTTGTCAATAGACAATGATAGAGGGATCGGGTCCGGACCTGCCGGGGTCCTCTCCGCTGGCTCCAGCAGATCTTTAGCGACAAAAATTGGGTCCCACTCTACAAGAGCGGTTCCCTAAGCTTTCACAGCACTAGGGCCGTCCTCCTGGATAGCCTCGGTCGCCGCCGAGGAAGTACTTGCAGCAGAAGTTCCGACCTCTGGAATTGACTCCAAAGGTCCTGCTGCCAGGTCATCAACAATTAGCCCCTCCGGCGGGGGGCTAGCAGCTTCATCTTGGCACCCTGGCTCAGCAGCGGGCACCTCCGGGATCACTGCTTCCGGAGCGGGTGTTGAAGGTTCAGTCAGAGCATAAGCTACTTCTGGATCCGACGCAGGCGCCTCCTACGCCGCTGGCTCAGGTGCTGGCGCTTCGACCATCATGGGATCGAGCACTAATGCTTCAACCAGCAAAGGATCAGGCGCCGACACCTCCGCAGCAACTGGCTCGGATGTCAGGACCTCTTCAACGACCGGCTCCACAGCCGGAACTTCTGCAGCAACCGGCTCTACCGCCGAAGCTTCCTCGACAACCGGCTCAAGTACCGGAGCTTCATGAACACCCGACTCCACTTCTGGGACCTCATCAACCACCAGCTCGACTGTCGGGGCTTCAACAACATCCGGCTCTAGGGCCGGAATCGCAGCTACCTCTGGCTCTGCGGCCGGAGCGTCCAACATCTCAGCATCCAAGCCCGGAGCTTCAACCTCCGGGGTTGGCGCCGCTGGTACATCTTCATTCCCGTTGTCCGGCGCTACCACAGGAGCTTCTGGGGATGAGTCGAGTTCCAAAAACACGGCAGCCAGCGCCGGGGCTGCCGCAGCCTCAGCCACCTCTTGGGGCGGTGCTGGAATCGGAGCCGGAGCTTCAGCCTGCACAGCCTCAACCGCTGCTGCAGGGACCGGATCTTCAACCCTTTTTTTACGCACGCTGTGGATGAAGGACGAAGAAACTCAAAATACAGTTAAAAATAAAACAACTGACTGAGGTAAAAAATCAAAAATTACCTCGGAAGGCTTCCGCACCAGTTAGCACGGAACCTCTTCTCTGAACGCTCCGGACGAGCCCCAGTTGCCACTAGCGTGGTAGTCCCGGAGGGTCCCCTGGAGCTTGCTGCTGCTATCGGCGTTGCCCTGGTCGAGGCCCCCCTCGACCGGGAAGGACCTCCGGACCCGGAGCCCTCAGCTGGCCCTGGTACTCGAGTCACATGGCCGGAGCTAGCACCCCAGGAAGATGCCGCTGCTGGAGTAGATGCCGCCGTTGTAGACCTCCCCCTCCGGGGAGAAGGAAATGTCGTGGAAGAAGCAAGCCTGATGGACCTTCTGTCAGCATGCTTCCTCTTACGGCTCGAGGGCTCGGCCAACTGCTTGCCCTTGCCTACGACTTCGATTCTTGACTTAGGGGCGGGAACAGAGCCGCCTTCAGGAGATTCGGAGATCGCCAACCCGGTGGTCGAACGCCTCTCAACGACACCAAGGTCGTCAAGCACCAGCATCGTCTGCCGGAGCTCCCTGCTGAACTCTGCCTCCATGTTCAGAGGGAGGAAAGCTGCCGGGGGAGCCAAGTTGTCACCCTCGACGTCGATGCCGTGCTGGAACTTCTTGAGGTGGAACTCCCAAGTTGCACCCTTCATGTTGGACTTCAAACCGGTCTCGATCCGGTCGTCGTCCAGCATACTGTTGGGGGCCCAAGCCAGCTTCTCCCTGCTCTTCAGCGGAGCCCACCTATTGGTCAGGAAGTTGCAAAACACCGCCTAAGGAGTCACCCCTCCTTCCACGCACAGGCGGATCCTGGTCAGAGCAGGGTTGAAGGCGTCCGGCAACACCGGAGCTTCACTCAAAATTGCAGTATTGATGTTGGGGAGGCCTTCCGGCTGCTCTAGCTTCTCGTGCTCCTCCACCCTGATGACAATCCAATCCTTCTTCCAGTCGTCCCACTTCCCAGAAGGGAACGACCGCAAGTACTTGTACGGGCACTTCTTGCGCTTCACAAAATAGTATAAGTCAAGGTACTCGTCACTCCTGCCTGTAGTTTGGACAGTGAACAAGGTGTGGAAGAGATCAATGCAGGGGGAATGCCCACCCACATCTCGCAGAAGTGGACAAAGATTGACACCAGCAGAATGGAGTGGGGGCCAAGGTGGTACAGCTGCAGACCATAGAAGTCTAGCGGCATCAAGAAGAAAGAGGAGAAAGGTGGGATCAGCCCCACCATGGCGTACACGGAGAAGTAAACCATGTCGTCGGCGTGTTCCTTCTCGAACGGAAGCTTGCCGGCGTGGACCAAGTAGTTGAAGAAGTCAGGGACTATACCATGAGGGCCCGGACCTTCTTCAAATCATCATCGGTCTTTAGTCAGCTCTGGCAGAGACTCAACTCCATCGCGGCACAGCGAGGCAAGAGAGGAAAAGCAAGCGAAAGTTTGGAAGGTTTGAGTGCAAGTTCGAATGAAAGGCGTAAAGAAACTCAAACGGTGTGTGCTTTCCTTCTTAAGTAAGCCCCCGCAATGCTTGGATGGAACAGAGGAGCCGACGATACTAGTCAAAAACTTCACCCCGCCAATGACAAGGGGGCCCGGGGCCATCCCGACGATAAAGTCGAGGTTCTTACCCCAGGCGAACAGTTTTCATCATGAAAGGCGGGAAACCCGAAGGCGGCGGCCTGACGGGGCGCGCAGAACCGATACGATTTTCGTATAGGGAACCGGCGACTTTCAATTGCGTGAGATCCGTACGCTGAGATCTCACCTGCCGCCTCCTGGATATGCCACGCGTGGAATTTTAACTGCAAACTATCGCCAACGGCACGTCCGAAGACCCTTGAAGACATGGCTCAAAAATCGAAGAATGGACCCACCTCCGACGGAATGACTTAGTCCAAAAGGTCTCTCCTGGAGGTGGGCCCAGGGGGCCACTGTCGGTACCCTCCGTACCGGATACCCCTTGGGATTGCATAGATCACAAGGAAACTCCATCTACCATATTTGAAGACCTCTGAAGGCCCCACATGTCAGGCATAACCGGACCTGCTTCCCCGACATGGTTAGTCCAAGGGCCGCCACGTGTATCATAAGACCGGAGCTATCACCCACACATGGGAAGCTCCGGACGGAATACCAGTATGGTAGCCCCGGACCTAACCCCAGCCAGAGGGAAGCTCCGGTACTGACACGTGTCCAGCAGCACCGGACCTACTCGTCCACGACGGTAAGCTCCGGAGCTGCCACGTGGCTAAACCGTCGGACCTTCAACTTCAACAATCAGACTGGTGGACCCCCCAACAGCTCTGGACCTTCAAGGAGCAATCAAAGACTTCAAGATCCGATTAAGTGTCATTAATGCCACATTAATGACACACGATCGGATGACCCTTAATACTGGTAACGGCATTGTTAAGGCCCGTTACCAGGATATTAAGGGCAATTAACCTCATTAATTGTGTATCAAGCATGTGTATCCGCCGGGGCCACATGTCGGGCCAGGCTAATGGTGTAACGACCAGTCCATGTACTATAAAAGGACTGGTCGACGATTAAGTGTCATTAATGCCACATTAATGACACACGATCGGATGGCCCTTAATACTGGTAACGGCATTGTTAAGGCCCGTTACCAGGATATTAAGGGCAATTAACCTCATTAATTGTGTATCAAGCATGTGTATCCGCCGGGGCCACATGTCGGGCATGGCTAATGGTGTAACGACCAGTCCATGTACTATAAAAGGACTGGTCGACGATACACAAGGGACGGTTCCAGACCACTACTGAACTCCCTGAGCTAGACGAGCTTCATCTTCTAGAGCTTCTTCTAGACTCACACGCTCAATACAACACCAACACATCTGGTGGAGTAGGGTATTACGCTCAGGCGGCCCGAACCACATAAATCTCTGTGTACACTTGTCTTTCACCTTCTTGAATCTCTGCGCGCCCATTACCAAACTACAACTCCTCGATTTACCAAAGGTAGTGTCGGGGGATCTGCCGAATTCAAACACCGACAAAATTCAAACGCAATGAGACGTATCTCAAGATTCACAAGGCACGACGAACCTGGTCATGGAAGGTGTTAGACAAAGATTACACCCCGCATAACTTGACTAAGGTTGTTGAACACCAGTTAACAAGATGATAAGAATAGGTGGAACTCAACCCAAATGGACATAGCGAGTACGGTTGAGCTGAAGGATTAAACTTGTCGATGAGGTAGCACTCCCTTACACTTTCTAACCACAAGTTAGAAACGAAATTGTAGTCTAATAACAAAGATCAGGTTTCTTATCTTGAAGTGTTCTTACTAACGACCTCCATTCGTTAGTGAGCGTGGTTGGGTAAAAGAGTACGTAAAACCTCCACTTCGCTAGGCGATAAATGATGTACGATGATGGTCCAACCACTGATACAACCACTATAAGGTGTCAAGGTCATATCACACTCAAAGTTGGTCGACTAGTCCATCAAAGAAATGTTGATGGTAAAATGCAGCCTTCCTAAATAGGTGATCTAGTACATTTTCACCATGCTCCATGTGTGTACTGTTGTAATGACCTTACCATCCAAATCAATACTCTTACCTGACTTTTGCTGCAACAAACTCTGATGGAGATCATACGAGCCATTTTCCCGAAACCATAAAGAGGCTAAAGCTACTATTATTCTCAAAGGTGAGTCGGTGAGGTATTCCGACTTTGCCCACCAAAAAACTAGATTCTCCGTCGCCACTTTGGTGTTGACGTCCTCCAGTACAAATAAGGTTTGGTAATCAAACATCGAGTTTATATGGAGGGCACTCCTCCGCCCTTAATTTCTGGTCTAGGAGCTTGGAAGCTCCCTTTGAACTTCTGTTGGTAAGGTGAAGCGCAACGATGGTCTCATACCCTTGAGACATGTCGTCGTTGACCAATGGAAAAGATGGTGAAATTAGTCATCCTCATTACCTTTTGTGTTAGTGGTAACTAGCCTCCGTTAACACGGTAAATTGTGCTGGACAAAACTGCTTTGCTGAAGTTTTCCACATTTGAAAAGATGGTGTGTCCTGGTGATGTGCCCAAGAGGCAATCATAACAATTCAGGTTAAAGCCTATTGGATATTTGATCCATAAGCAATTAGGGTATTAAAGGGCCTGCAACCTAAAATCCCATTAGTACGCCTATAAATATGAGTGGTAGGGTTAGGGGCTAATCTCCCCACCATGTGACATCCCTAGTCGCCACCTCTCTAAGGCCTCACACCGAGACCCTTGCCACGCGCGCGGTGCTAGCACATCGGCGCATGGTGTTCCTCTCCGCACGTGTGGATTCCGTGGAGGCGCTGCTGATACTGCTGCGTTGATCGACTGCGACGAATGTGTTCGTCTACTGCTGCTGTGAAGAGGGTGAGGAGGAGACGAACGAGATCGTCTACTTCCCCTACACCGACGCGCGTCTTCGTTCAGCTGTACTGCGTGTCTAGTGGTAACGATCCATGACCTATTTACTTGCATATTTCTAGGGTGATGCGGTAGAGTTGCTAATGTAGCGTACCGCCGATTACCTAACAGTGGCATCAGAGCCGGCTTGCGTAGTTTTTGGTCTAGATCTTTTTAGTAGATGGAATCAACTGCAGACATGTTCATACGATGAATTTTTTCGCATGGTTTTTGGGGTTTGTAATTGGTTAGAGTAGATTGCGATCGTATATGACTAAAGGGTCAGTTCGTGCTCCTTCTCTGTTGTGTGCGCAACCTGTCCCTACCGGCTAGAATCACCACCGGGACTAATCGCGTACATAGCTAACAGGTTGAGCCAACAGACCACGGTCATGAGTCGCGATCTACTCATGAATAACCAGTCACATTGAAAATTGAGTCATTCTGAATGGCTCAGATTTGGGTTGATTTGGCAAATCCGATGAGATTGTCATAGTGATTTCATAGATGCGATCTATGTAACGGGACCGCCATTTTGCTGTATGCTATAGCGATTACATAACATAGTTTTGCGCTAGAAATTGTTCTACGCTTAACTCGTTTTTGCAGGGAATGATGTGAATGGTATGGCCTTAATGTGATGTGATGATCTGTGTATAAATTCGTGCAGCCTGCGTGTTGCAAATTTAACACAACCGGGTTGAGGTTGTCACATAATTGTATAACAACCTGCATGTCGACCTATGATGCTTGATCTCTCATGTAATTTGGTAGCTATTAGTTGTATTAGCTTCTTTTATGATCATGGAGATGTCTTCAAGCATGGTGGAGATGGAGGTCACCACAAGAAGGGAGGCATGGCAGCTCAGGTCATGATGGAACCATGGCGATGGAGAGCATTATGATTTTAAGGGTCATACTATTCACAATGTGATATGATCATATACATGTGATGTTTACGTATTACTATTCTTTTCATGCTTTTCATATGGTGGATGTTTTATCATGATAGAATAGCTTCCCTCGGAAAAGTTGAGTATTTGATGCCATTTACCAATAACTGCACATATGTTTTTTTGATCGTTGTGTGGTAGGTTTGCCAAAGCAAAGTACCATCATATATCATAACGCATAGGGTGAATGTTGGACATTCACGTGCATATAGTGTTGGTTTAGTCAACAAAGCTATCAAAACGGTTTTGGGCTTTATGGCATAGAGTTGGGAGTTGGGGCATTGGATGCCACCCAACAAACAAGAGTCATATAGGGATATGATTAACAATTGTTGTTTACCTATGTCACTAATTTCCTAGCAGTGAAGCCAAAGGTCACTAGGAATTAGTGAATATGGATCTTGAACCACTATATGTCGTTAGAGGAAAGACGATGATCATATAGTGGTGATATCTTTTATTAAACTGTTAATAGAAGATTGGTACATAACATAGTGCTAAACCTTGCATATTTCTTTTCTGTTTTAGATAATGTCTGCTGGTAACAATTCCGGTTTCAATTTGCGAACTGTGCTTGAAAAAGAAAAGCTCAATGGAGCTAACTTTATTGATTGGTAACGCAACCTGAGAATCATTCTTAGGCAAGAGAAAACCGAGTATGTTCTTTTGCAGCCTTACCCTGATGACCTCCCAGCTGATGCAACTAATGCAGCACGTAGAGCTTATGCGAAGCACTGCGATGATGCACTTAATGTAAGTTGCCTCATGCTCGCCACTATGTCTCCTAATCTACAAAAACAGTATGAGCATACAGATGCTTATTCTATGATTGAGGGACTGCATGTAATGTTTGAGAATCAAGCAAGGGCTGAGAGATACAACATCTCAAAGTCCATGTTCTCATGCAAGCTGGCGAAAGGGAGCCCGATCAGCCCTCATGTAATCAAGATGATTGGTTACATTGAAACTTTGGGCAAACTTGGTTCTGAACTCAAAGATGATCTGGCTATTGACGTTGTTCTCCAGGCGCTCCCACCGAGCTACGAGCCATTCATATTGATTTTTCAAATGAATGGCATGGAGAAAACTTTGGCTGAATTGCATGGGATGCTTAAAACAGCCGAAGAAAGCATTAAGAAAAACACCACTCTTGTGATGATGGTGCAAAAGGAGAATAAAAAGAGGAAGCGTGTGATGCATCCTAAAGGTAAAGGCAAGGGAAAGGTTCCCGATGAGCATTCAAGCTCAAAGTCTAAACCAAAGGGCAAATCTGGCCCTTCTCCTGATCATGAATGCTTTCACTGTCATGGTAAGGAGCACTGGTCTAGGAACTGCAAGGAGTACTTGGTAGATAAGAAGAAGAAGGGAAGTGAGACTTCCGCTTCAGGTATAAATGTTATAGAAATTAACATTGCATCATCTTCTAGTGAATCATGGGTATTTAATACCGGATCGATGATTCACACTTGCAAATCATTGCAGGGTCTAAGTGAGACTAGAATATTTGCAAAAGGCGAGTTGGATGTTCGTGTCGGCAATGGAGCAAAGGTTGCGGTCATAGCTGTCGAAACTTACCACTTGTCATTACCCTCAGGATTAGTTTTGGAATTGAATAATTGCTATAACATTCCTACTTTGAGCAAGAACATTATCTCTTCTTCATGTTTAGAAGAAGTTGATGGTTATGAGATTGTAATAAGGAACAAATGTTGTTCTATTTATTACAATAATATTTTCTATGCTCAATGTCCATTGGTGAATGGATTATATGTTCTTGATCTTGAGGATAAAACTGTATGTAACATTAATACCGAAAGGGCTCGACGAAATGATCTGAATCCCACTTTTATTTGGCATTGTTGCTTAGGTCATATAAATGAGAAACGCATTGAAAAACTCCATAAAGATGGTTTACTAAGCTCATTTGACTTTGAGTCACTTGACACATGCGAATCTTGTTTGCTTGGGAAGATGACCAAAGCACCCTTCACTGGTCAAAGTGAGAGGTGACTGACTTGTTGGGACATATACATACAGATGTATGTGGACCAATGAGTTCAATTGCTAGAGGTTGTTTTCAGTACTTCATCACATTTACCGATGACTTTAGTAGATATGGTTATATCTACCTAATGAGGCACAAGTATGGATCCTTTGAAAAGTTCAAATAATTTCAGAATGAAGTGCAAAATCAATTGGGCAAGACAATTAAACTTCTATGACCTGATCGTGGGGGTGAATATTTGAGCCATGAATTTTATGATTATTTAAAACTTTGTGGAATTGTTCCACAATTGACTCCACCTGGAATGGCTCAATGGAATGGGGTGTCCGAGCGGAGGAACCGAACCTTGTTGGACATGGTTAGGTCGATGATGAGCCAAACAAATCTTCCACTATCCTTTTGGGGTTATGCTCTCGAAACCACTGCGTTTACACTAAATAGAGTCCCAACTAAGTTTGTTGAGAAGACAACATATGAGATGTGGACCGAGAAATGTCCTGGATTGTCTTTCCTCAAAGTTTGGGGATGTGATGTTTATGTCGAACATTTGATGTCAGACAAACTAACTCCAAAATTTGACAAATGCTTCTTTATGGGATATCCTAGGGAAACCAAAGGATATTATTTTTATAATTAAACAGAGGGCAAAGTGTTTACCGCTCGCAATGGTGTCTTCTTGGAGAAATAGTTTCTCTCAAAAAGAGTTAGTGGGAGCAAGGTGCATCTTGAAGAAATTCAAGAAATACCTGAAAATGTTTCAGCATCCACTGATCCTATACGGGATTTACAAGATGTTGTGCAACCAGTTGATGAAACACCAGCCCCACGAAGGTCTACGAGGGTACGTCGTGCGACTGAAAAGTTAACGCTTCTAACCACAGAGCAGCATGACATGGTATTGTTGGACAATAATGAGCCCACGACTTATACCGAAGCAATGATGGGACCCGACTCTAAGAACTGTCTTGGAGCCATGGAATCCGAAATTGAATCCATGCATGAAAATCAAGTTTGGAACTTGGTTGATCCAATGGATGGTGTGAGACCTATCGATTGTAAATGGATTTTCAAGAAAAAGACTAATATGGATGGAAATGTTCACATCTATAAAGCGTGATTGGTGGCGAAAGGTTTCAAACAAATTCAAGGTGTTGATTATGATGAAACTTTCTCACCCGTTGCAATGCTTAAGTCTGTTCGAATTCTTCTAGCAATTACTGCATATTTTGCTTATGAAATATGGCAGATGGATGTCAAAGCAACCTTTCTTAATGGAAGTCTTACTGAGGATGTGTACATGACACAACCTGAGGGTTTTGTCGATCCGAAAAATGCTAATAAAATATGCAAGCTTAAAAGGTCCATTTATGGACTGAAGCAAGCATCTCGGAGTTGGAATCTACGTTTTGATGATGTAATCAAAGGGTTTGGTTTCATCAAGAATGTAGAAGAACCTTGTATTTATAAGAAGTTTAGTGGGAGCGCACATGTATTTCTGGTCCTATATGTAGATGACATACTATTGATCGGAAATGACATTCCAATGCTTGATGATGTTAAATCCTCATTAAGAAAAAGTTTCTCAATGAAGGATTTAAAAAAGAGGCAGTGTACATTTTGGGCATAAAGATCTATAGATATAGATCTAAAACGCCAATTGGATTAAGCCAAGATACATATATTGACAAGATATTGAATCAGGTCAATATGCAAGATTCCAAGAATGGTTTCTTGCCAATGTCACATGGCATTACTCTTAGTAAGAGTCAGTGTCCTTCGACACCTGATGAGCAAAATAGGATGAGAGCGATTCCTTATGCTTCGGCTATTGGATCCATCAAGTATGCCATGCTGTGTACACGCCCAGATGTATCTTATGCTCGAAGCATCACGAGCAGGTACCAGTCAAATTATGGTGAGGCTCATTGGACCGTTGTCAAAAACATCGTTAAGTACTTGAGAAGAACTAAGGATGCATTCTTAGTGTTTGGAGGTCAAGAAGAGCTCGTTGTACAAGGTTACACTGATGCCAGCTTCCAAACTGATAAGGATGATTCTAGATCGCAATTCGATTTTGTATTCCGCCTCAATGGAGGGCCAGTGAGCTGGAAAAGTTCTAAGCAAGATACAGTAGCAGATTCAACCACAGTGGCAGAGTATATTGCAGCTTCTGAAGCTGCAAAGGAAGCTGTTTGGATCAGAAAATTTGTTTCCGAGTTGGGTGTTGTCCCTAGCGTGTCCAGTCCTGTGGATCTCTATTGTGACAATAGTGGAGCCATCGCACAGGCAAAGGAGCCTAGATCACACAGATGTTCCAAACACATACTACGACGCTATCACCTCATTCGAGAGATCATTGACTGAGGTGATGTGAAGATATGCAAGGTGCACACGGATTTGAATGTTGCAGATCCGTTGACAAAGCCTCTTTCACAATCAAGCATGAGCCGCACATGAGATCTATGGGTATTAGATACTTACATCTGTGATCATAGTGTATAGTAGGATACTTGTGTCACAGCTATGTTTATGTACTATTAAATAAATTGTTATATGAGTAATCATTTATTTATATTGATCATCAAGTATGTGACTTGTTCGTGAAACTCTTTGTTAATAGTAATGTTACACTAGATAATCCCTAGTCTATATCATTATATGAGATAATGATTGCATATAGACTGACCAATGTATTAATTGATGATCACATTTCACGGGTCATAGATATGGAGATATTGAATTAATAATGTGAACACATGTTAGTGAACATGGTGTTGGATTAACCCACTCTGAGACACTATTGGGATTGTTATTTCCATATGTGCTATTAGTTGGTCTCGAGTGATAAACATCCTAGATCCCTAGACTTGAGATCGCCATTGTTTCTCACTATGTGTAGTTGTGTACTTTGAGACTACCAAACGCTACTCCGTAACTGGGTAGTCATAAAAGTAGTGTTCGGGTATATAAGGAAATGTAGAATGGGATGTGCGAGGATCAAGATGGGATTTGCCCCTCCTTAATAACAGGGGAGATATCTTTGAGCCCCACGGGATAGTTGGATTTGAAAGTGCATGGCCATGCCAAAGTGATTAAAGGTTAATCATAGTGACTAAAAGTTAGTCATGGAATGAATCCACTATTTGATCGAGTGAATGGTCAAGCTAACACAAGGATGGCACGCATCTCGCCTTGAGCTTGACTGGTATCGTGAGGCAAAGGGATTAGCATTTTGAATGTATCTAGGCTCGGCCGATAAGAACTTTATGTACATTTGGGAGTCAGTATGTCCTGCTAGGTACCTCTACTGACTCGTGGTTGGAAATGGTTTCCATACACAACCGACTGCACATGAACCTAACGGGTCACACACTTAAGGAGTTGGAATATCAGAAATCTGGGCTAGATGATTGTCTCTAGTGCAAGTGGGAGATTGTTGGTGATGTGCCCAAGAGGCAATCATAACAATTCGGGTTAAAGCCTATTGGATATTTGATCCATAAGCAATTAGGGTACTAATAGGCCTGCAACCTAAAAGTCCATTAGTACGCCTATAAATATGAGGGGTAGGCTTAGGGGCTAATCACCCCACCACGTGATAGCCCTAGCTGCCACCCCTCGAAGGTCTCACGCCGAGACCCTTGCCGCGCGTGCGGTGCTAGCACACCAGCACAAGGTGTTCCTCTCCGCACGTGTGGATTCCGTGGAGGCGCTGCTGCTACAACTGCTCTGATCGGCTGCGACGAACGTGTTCATCTACTGCTGCTGTGAAGAGGGCGAGGAGGAGATGAATGAGATCGTCTACTTCCCTTACACCGACGTGCGTCTTCGTTCCGCTGTGCTGCGCGTCTAGTGGTAACGATCCATGACCTCTGTACTCGCATGTTTCCTGGGTGATGCGGTAGAGTTGCTAGAGTAGCATACCGCTGATTCCCTAACAGTGTGCACACAACTGTTAGTAAGGAGTTATCAGCCACACAGGTAAAATAGCTTTTACCACATGTTCATACTCCCCCAAAATAAATGTGGATCAAAAAAAGGAAACTATTCTTCCTTGTGTCACACTTAAGGAGAAGCAATCCCAAAAACATGGCATAATTATTTCATTACACAAGTTTAATATCAGTTAAGGGTTTACTAGAGTATCATCTCTAGAAATTTTTGCTTAACTGACTAAGAACTCACATAAATCTATAGAAACTGTATAACAGGTTAAATTGAGAAGGTGACATTTGTGGGAGTATAATCAGCACTTTTGTTGACTATGGAAAAATGAAAGATAACACATGTGACATCACATGGTTATAGTTTTGCCGGTAATTAACAATGAATCCCTGTTAGGGCGGTTGGAAAGTTGGTTGAGGCATCAACATTTCTGAACCAGCAAATCTGTATAGACTAACTTGACAGGAATATTCAAGTTAACTCAAGGCCAAGCAAAAGATGCTTGTGAAAAGAGGAGAGTCAAATCTCTCCAACGTGCATACATATGCACCCTAATGCCAATTATGCCAAAAGCGATAGCCTTAGAAAAGATGAGTAAATCTGATGGATGACTGTGGATAGCAGAATCTGGGCTTGTGTGGATGCATAAAAGTTTTAACAACCCAGGTTCAGGACTGTCCAAGACAAAGCTAGTGGAACTGGTCACAACAATGGCAGATTGGACCAGTTTCACAAAAACTTAATTTTGATCATGCTACCAGCACTTTCATGCCTTGAGCCAAAAACAAAAGATGACGCTAACTCAAGAATCTTTGCAACAAGTATTCATTCGCCACCATATCAATTCTGGATAAAAATATACGAACGTTCAAAGTGGACAGATCTGCTGGAAAATTTTCAGCAGCTCTCTATATGGAAGTATCCACATTGATTCACTTATTTCATACAATTCGGATTCAGATCTTACAAAACTCATAAATACAAAGTTGTAATATAAGTCATGCACTTTTTGGAGATGTATCACTCAACTCTTTGTAAGTTGTGCAATGCAAGTTATGATCAAAACACTACAAGGTACAAAAATACATTTCTGTGTTCTGCAGTTTGAAACAGTTTGCGTTCCATTGATCATTTCACTAGTTTATCTAGGAAAACTGGTCATGGAGTGAAACAGAGGCCGTAGACGGCCTCAAGAACTGTGCTCCGCACAGTGTTTTGGACATTAGAAATGACACGAGAAATTTAAACCAAGTTGAATTGAATTGCAACATTCAAAATCTGGTTTCACTGTCCAGATTCTGATCCAGCTGACCAGTCTGGAGAGATTAAAATGTTTCGACCAGTTAGAGGTAAATTCAGGACTTGAGTTCAACTACAAAATTGTAGTACTCTCAAAGCTATTTCCAGAATGTATTTACTTGCCTCTAGGTTATTTCTGTATCAGGAGATATAACTTTTGTAAATTGACAGTGTTTCTGGAAAAATTTTGACAGCACCTCCTCTGTTTAAGGCTGATTTTGTCCACATTTATCCGATAGAGTATATAAAAAATATGCAATTATCAAAAATCACAACACTGTTTAATACATCCTCAGGATTACATAAATGTTTTACATTAAGTCATTCGTCGATTCTACTAAGAGATATGATAAAGACAGTGACAGGATACAGAAACTGTCCAGTCTCTGTCCAGATTTGACAGAGTTTGGAAATTCGAATTTTTCATTAGTTTACAGGGGTATTATGATTTGGAGTTGAACATAATAGTTTTAGAGGACTATCTAAAATTTCCAACCATGTATGTAATACCTTCATTGGTTACTCCTACAAAGATTTATGCCATTCCAAAGTTAAACATTTTGCTGCCAGATTCTCAGTTTGAATCAGGAACCTGGCAGTTTAAGTGAAATTGATACTTTCAAGTTTTAAATCTTGAAATCTGCCTTGGAGCTGAAAATGAAACTTGTGGATGACTTCCTAAAGTTCCCAAATCGTATGCCTGCTTACCGCAGCGACAACATGATTAATTGTCAATCTGACCAGCACGCTCCAAAACACACATTACAAATTCAAACTTAATCGTAAGTTGGAAATTTTTACTTGTTGTCAAGTTACACCTCCGGCACGGATGTCATTGTTGACGTGCCTGATGAAACTCGAATGCAATGCCGATACTACGTCCTCACCAAAGAAAATCCTAAGCCGGTATTCTGGCATACGTCTCAACGGTAGCTCTAACGACGTTCACTCGCAAACAATTTTAACTCCAGCTACTTAAAGCATGGTTAGTGTCCTGCAACTACACACAAATTACAGATCAATCATATGATGCCGTACGGCACAGCCCGCACGGGCGATCATTTCAGGCAGTCACAATAATATAAGCCCCTTTGGCACAGCTCCACAAAGTAGATTCTCTAGATTCACTTCTGATTCTCTAGTGAAGTGATTTTATGGCTGAAAATGATTCTCTATGATTTTCTAGAATAAACTATTAGAATCAGAACAGAGAATCACTTTACAGAATCAGGAGAAGCTACTTTTTTCAGCTTCCAGTCCCTTAGTTCATTTCAGAGAATCACTTCATAGAATCAACCAAGAATCACTTCTTCTGAAAAACAGTGTTTGGCACAGCTTCCCTGATTCTGTCTGAGAATCAGCTTCGTGAAGCTCTGCCAAAGGGGGCCTATATATGAAGTAAGAACATTCGTCCCGTATCATTCCATACGGGCTGCCCCGAGATAAGCCACGTCTCGAGGTACATGACCGGGTTTTCTACCACCCGACGGGGTCCCACGCCTTTGCATAATGCTGCACCAGTAGGAGGCGCGTCGCATTATGTCCCACCCAATAGGGGCTCCAACTAATTTTGAAGCACGCTGGGGTACCGCGTGTCATATGTTCTCAGAAACATGGAGATTTTAGAGACTCATATTAACTTTTCGTGCTAAGCCACGGAAGCAATCACATGCTACCTCTCGCATGGTGAGCTTACCACAATTGATCTGCTTGCGGTGGCGTACCTAACCTCTTACCTGACGTCGGAGCATCATTACAGAATATAGTAACACATAAGTTAGCTTCCCATCTTAAGTAACTAATACTATAATAGACCTTATGTGGGCATAGTAACTAATCCTCACTCGAGTACTTCTATGTTTTCAAAATAGTCTCTTTTTGAGTGTGCTATTCTCAATGCGGCTCTGATACTAGGCTGTGAGGACTGGGTCCACACATGCCAGGAATCGCAGAGGGTGGTGTCGTGTGATGCGGCACCCAAAAACACACACGAAAAGGATATGACAAAATACAAAGTTTTATATATAGAAATATCGGAAATCTTTTACAATACTTAATGTACAGCAGAAGTAATACTCATAGCTAAACTCTCAGCCTAGCTATGCAAACTGCAGCCGTCCAGCACGGGGACGCTACACACTAGCAACACACAATAAATCACGGCGGCGTGTAGGGCTTCCACTCTGCAGTATACCCCGACGGGGGCATCGCCTCATCTTCGGTCCCTTCCTCATACTTCTCACCTGCAAACACCATAATATAGCAACTGTGAGCATGAATGCTCAGCAAGACTTACCCGTCTCACCTAAACATGGAACTCTATATGCAAGATATACGTAATATTGGACAGCAGTTTGCAATAAAAGACTCGCCTAAATGTTAGTCCTTACTTTCAGCTTTTAGCAGCAAATTAGGGCTTCATGAATCTAAAATTTGGTGAGCAACCTGTTCTAAACATCCAAGTATCAATACAATATTAATCCATAAAGCATGATTCAATAATATTCAGCTCCAAATAATTAACTATGTCATGACTCAGTGAATAAGCGGTACTTAATAACCGCGAGGGACGGCAACTCGAATCGAAATACACCTGCAGGGATAGCCGAAAAGCATGACACATACACCCACACTCGGAGCTGCGAAGGCACACTCCACTGATGTTGTATGAGGCAGCCTTTCACCCGCTACCTACACGGCGAACCGGTCCCACAGCTACGAGCAGGAGGGCCCCACACGGAGTACGTCGTACCCGCTGGCAGGTTTACACCTTGCTGCTCTCAACCTGCACCTATAAGGCAGTGGAGTATGCCTCGATGCTAAGGTGACATCAGATTATTGGGTCCCATATATCCAGTATGCCTTCGGTACATTCAAACTTGCTCAACTGGGCCGCACACGAATCGGTCCTTGACCGACACAGGCACAGCTACATCTCACAGGCCCCTATATCCTACTGCTTCTACTCCATGCCCAGTCTCATATTTAAACAAATGATGAAACTCTCACTCGACCAATCCCGTGTGAACCCAATTCCTCAACTCGCGAGTAGATTCCTACTACTCAACTTATACCGAAGCAACTATAACATTAAGCATAGTATGGGCATATCGAGGACTTAACCAACTACCCTTCTCTCATGGGTTCTCTGGTCATGCATGTGGAAAACTCCAAGAAAACTTAGACTTAATGCACATACATGCTAACCCATATGGCTTCCCTGGCTGCAAGTCAGATTCAAAGTTAGTCTCCGGGATGATGATGTTCAAGGCCTCCGGCTCCTTTTCTATCTCGGTCACTATATGATATGCAATATATAAAGTACATGAGTGATAGTGAAACTATATAAAAGATCTTATAAACACTGATCAGGTAAGAAAATGATTTTAATTGGATTTGGGATTTTTACAGTGGATACTAGATTCTATGAGGAAGAACTGGACCAAGAATTGGAGATGCTTAAGGAAGCTTGTTGTCTCTAAAATTCCAATAAATAAAATCTTTCTCTGAAATTTGGTATTAAATCTGGAGTTTTGTCATGGCTAACAGTGGATGATATTGGTAGATGAAGTTTTACTGGTTCTAGGAAAATTTGTTTCATATTTTTCTGAGGTCGATACAGGGAGAAATTAATTTTACAATTTTGGGAAAATTCTGGAATTGTTTCTGTATATTTTTCAATTTTCAAACTACACTGAGATTGGGAACACTGTTTGGTCCAGTAAATGAAGCCCAGTGAACTTGAAATATTTACTGGAGATCAAGTGTATTATAATGAAGGTTCTGACCAAAATTATTTGAGTTTTCCAATTAGCAGAACAGGAGTAATTAACTTCCCAAGCACTTAAATAAAAAGAAATAATTATGAAAATTCTGGGACTTTCATGTACAAATAATTGCACCACCGCAAAACAAGTATCAATATGAGTCTACCTGAATTTATTGGGAATTATTTGAGCAACTCTACTAGGAATAATTGAATTTAGAAGTTTGATTCAAATCCTGTGAAGTATTTCTATGTATTAATGAACAGCAGAGAGGAAATTTGAAGTTGGGAATGTTATACAGGTTTAATTGCTATGCAATTTTTACAACATGTGAGGAATACCAACCTTGAAGGTCTGGCAAAATTTTGTGAATTTCTAATAAAGGGGTCAGCTGTAAAAATTCCAGGAGTGTTGGAGTAATGGAATTTTAAGGAAATGAAAATAGAATTTCATGGTTAAAAATTGGCACTTCTATAAAATAGAGATTAAGGACTTTCAAACAAAATTTGTTTGATAAGTTTTGGAGCATTCTACAGGGAGTTATCTATTTTTGAAGTTGGGTCAATTTTTGGAATTTGGAAAACAGATTGAAACACTGCCAGTGGGCCCCACTGGTCAGGTTCATCTTCAACCTCGCGTCAGGTCTCCCCAAAATAAGGGAAACAATGGCGCCCGCATGTTCCCACTTCCATGCTCAACCAAACATCGAAATTTTGTTGGGGATCGACTCTAGGGCGCAAAGAACACCTTTGGGGCACCATGGTGATGGCCGGCAACGAGCAAAACCTCGCCGGCGACGGCAACGGTGGCGGCCTTGGCAGGGCCAACATTGATCTCGCAGGGGGATGCACCAAAGGATGAGCTGCAATGTCCAGGAGCATTGTGGTGCTCCAAGGAACAATATATTGGACGCCACTCGGGTAGAAAACGGCCGGAAGATGGTCGTCAACGGTGAATCCGAACTGTTTCTATTGGCGATGGGGAAAAGTTGTAGCCTGGATCGATTACTCAATGAAACTTTATAATTATTGATCTAAGTGGTGCGCTAGGAAGTTGTGAAAAATATATTTTACTGGATTGAAGGATGGTTGCAGCTAGAAAACGAATTAATTCGGAGACCTAAAGACCAAGCTATGAACTAGCTTCGGTAAAAATAGAAAAAAGAGAGCTATGAAGCATGGCATGGGATGAAACTTCACCAGCATGTTCTAGGTTCCTTAGCGCAGCTTTTTCTGTAGAGGTCGGGGGCTGGGGATAATTTGTGTGGGGTGCTGGCGGTGGAGCAGAGACAGCTCCCGACAGCTTCACCTGTGAGCTCCGCCAAAACTTCAAAATAGCACGCCAAACGGTGAGGAACCGAAGAACAGTTGGCACCAGGAGGTAGAGCAGAAGGTTAGGGTCCACTTTTCTTTTGAAGTCGGGAGGAAATGATGGCTTGATCGCCGGTGAAACGAAGCTCAAGCGCAACGCTGCTGGTGGCACGGGAGAGAGTGAGAGCGAGCAGAGAGCGAGTGCTGGCTTCCCTCTTCAGTGGAAGCAAATCAGAGAGAGAGGGAGAGAGAGAGAGAGGAGTAGATCAGCTTGCCTTCCAAACAACCAGTGCTCCATGAGCTGGGATCCGGCTACGGTGAAAGATTGCGCCGTATGTGCCAAGAACAGAGTTGGCAGCAGCAAATGTAAGACTGGCAGGTGGGTCCCACGGCGTTTCATCCTCATCTACTCTCTGGTCAATGAATTTTCCCACCAATATTGATCCAAAAATGCTAGATAGTTGTGGGGAAACCAAATCAAATATGAAGACTTTGATTCTGAAATCAAATCACAGAATTGACCAAGTTTCAGCTGAAATCCAAATTAAAATTTGAATTTGAATGGAATTCAATGTACACACTGAATTAAGTAGTAGATGTGCTCCAAATGTTATGAAATTGGACAGACATGCTATTTGGAATATTTGGAAGCTATTGGTGAACTCATATCATCATGTTAACCTCATTTGAACAGTAGCTAAATTTGTTTTTTAATTCCCTCATGTAGGCTTTGAACGATTTGATTTTTTGCACTTACCATTTTGATTTCTTTTCCTTCTCCTCATTTATGTTAAATCAAAGCTGCATTCAAAGTTTGAAAATTAGGGCTTTTACAGTAATGATACCCTTTAGCCACAAAGGATCTTGTTATTCCTTGGCAAAGGTACAACAGACCTATAACCACAAAGAGATGACGTGCACTCAACATGGGTTGAGTGTGACCCATTGTTTCTTGACTAAGGTTTAAAATACCTTCTGGCCACATAGGAACAACTTGCACCCAATATACATTGGATGTGATCTTGTCATTTCTTGGTTAAGGTGCATCATACCTTTTAGCCACAAAGGAATAGCTTACACCCAATGAAGATGGCAATTCCTTTGATCTTGAATGAGTGCTTAGAATAGTTGAGAGTATAGTGCTCTCACATATTTGTAGCAGCCCATTGGTCGCTCATGGAGGATTTCCATGTCAAATCTCCGGCCTCGTATAGTTATGGTTGATCTTCGGGCTTAATTTCAGATAGGTAGCAACCATCCTAATTTACTCCTTGACCAAGAGATATTGAAATGGAATCCTCTTAGGATTTCCAACAATACGGTCTTTGAATGCATGCATAGTTATTTTACTCTTGCAAACTTCCTCTCTATGATGGAGAGGGATGGTTAGCTCCCGATACTTGTACAAATTAGTTTTCAGGTTAGGTAACCAAATCTTCATTTGTACGCACGGGGAAGAACAAGACCAAAGATGCATTGGGTCCAATTTCAAATGTATTCATGAACAATATATGAATCATTGATAGGAGTGGGGCTTTATGGATAAATCAATTTGCACAATTTTCTAAAGCTCCTACTCATAGCAGTGCAAGTGATATAAATAAACTATATGGATCCCTTCATCTGGTAAATTTTCTAACCATCATAGCTTTTTACACAAGAGCAAACGTTTATCGTTTAGGTCATGGCAAACAAGATTCTGAATTTTATCCTCCTGAACATTGTTAATTTTCTTGCCTACGAATTTGAAATTTAGTGATCCATGCATGAATGAGTTCAAATCAAAATTATGGTCATCACTATTCCTAGGTTGCTATGTAAAAGCCTACATTTGAGTAGAGCAAGAGCAAGAACATTAAACTACGAACTTAATTTTTTTAAATGAAAACTTAAACTCACATGAACCATACGATTTCACCAATGTTACACAAAATAGGAACTTGTTTAACTACGAGCTTTAATTGGAATATTTCACATAAACAATTAAAAGCTCAAATGCTAATTCAAATTCAAACCTCAACATCAACAGGAGCAACATCGTGGTGTCTCCAATGAAGATAACACCTTGGGTGGGGCCCACTTGTCAGGTGGCCCACCAGTCAATCCTAACTAAGGCGTCTTTGGTTTTGTCCTCTGCTTGTGCTTATCAAATGCCAGCAACGCTGCCATGCAGCGTTGTCCCATCCTGAACTCCTCACATTCTCCTTCCCCAACAAGTCTCGTCACTTGGCTCAACTGCTTCCTATTTAATTAGGGCACCATTTGTTATTTTATGTAATATTGGAGGTAGTAGCAGAAGATCAGATCGAGGTTGGGACTCATTTACCAGTGGGCCCCACACATCAGACCCCAAGGCAGTTTAGATTTTCTTCCTTCTTCCACCACGCGCCATTGCCTTCTCAGTCGACCGCTCACTAGTGTCCCTATCCACTAGATTCAGTAATTATAGGAATTTGGTCATCTAAAAAATGATTTTAGAAGGAAATAAAGAATAAGGGGAAGTGGGACCCACAGATCAGACTTATCCCCAAGCCAGTGCTCTGTTTTGCTTTCTCCATCTTCACTGCACCTTGTCTTCCTCGAGAAGTCGCGCGCAGCGTCGAGCACTCCCGCCAATGGCCGCCTCCCCTCTGCCTTTCTGTCGTGGAGTGCCAACACCATCCGCACAGCTCCCGCACCGACCGCGCTCTCGCCTCGGGCCCGCGCCATGGATTTTGCGTGTGCAGCACTCGTGTGCATCGTCCTCGCCTCGAGCGTCGTCTGTCGTGCTGCCGGCCAAGCTCCTAGGCTCCACCGCCTCTCGGCCGCTGCTCACCTCTGTCGCCCTTGCTTGCCTTGCCCACGAGCGCTCTCCCCTCGCAGCATCGCCCGGCCACATCTTGCACTGTCCCCATGCACCCGCTCACCTCCTGTAGCATTGAAGAGCACGTGTAAAGCTACCAGAGGGGGGTGAATGGTAGATTAAAACTTTTCAGCAGAAGCAACAAAAAACACCTCAGCAGAAAAATGATCTGTTAAAGAAATTGTGTGCGCAACTAATCTAAACATGTTCAACTGAGACAAAACTAGTATAGATTGTAGACAATCAAGTCACGAAGACGTCACAACAAGAATTATGAAAATCCATCGAGAGAAACTCAAGTTACGATCAAAAGATCTAACAAAGGTCAATCTGTACTACCCGAGAAAAACAGTTCTGGAACACTGCCAAGAAACTAGTGTAGATCAGAAACGAAAATTCCAATGACCGTGAACTTTTCATAGATGATAGAAAATTAAGTTGTGAGGACAACCCAATAAGAATCACGTCAATCGGATCCGTAAAACTCAAGTTATGATAAAACCACCGAAGAAAGGTAGTGTTGTGCAGAAACTCGACGAGAAAGACTTGATGAAAACAAGTCGGACGAACAGGCACAAAAGTTCCTTTCAACTACGAATTTTATTCAATAGAACACAAGAGGAATATCCCCAAAGTCGTCTACACTGAGCTCCGGGCTCCCTTGCTTTTATAACCAGACTGGAGGCCAACCCAAACAAAACTAGGACTCTAATCCTACTCAATTCACGAATCGAAACTTTCCATAACTGCTCAAGATCTTCCTATTCGCAGATAGAAATAATCTCAAGACTTCCTAACAAACCAGGAACACATCCCGTATTCCTAAATAGTTGACTTTCGTGTGGCACACAAAAACTACCATAGCCAACTCACGACTTTCCATATTGTGCCATAACCGACTCAGCCAGCAGCCGAAGTCATCATGCGATACGATCCGATCCTTCAGATCTTCATTCCATAACCCGTCTTCAGAATCATGTTGCCACGTCATGCACCGCATGCATACGTGAGAACACCTTCCTTTGACGTCCAGTAAACTTCATATGCACTGCCCTTAATTCAATCATCCTACGTGACCTCCTGACCCATTCAACCACAATTCCTCCTGAACTTGGTTGTTGAACATCATCTACTCCCTGAGACTAGTCCAAAGGATCCTGTCACCAGCCATGACTTGAACTCAAGTAACACCTGCACATGAACAAACAGCCAATCCGTATGAGCCCAAGTCCATGACTTGACTCACGTTAGTTCCAAAACACAACACCTTACGTGAGAACCTCACATAAGCATGTTGCAAACCATACCAAAATGATATCATCCATATTCAGCCAAAATGAACCAAAAACATAGCAATCGAATATTAAGCAATCTTTCCAAGAATATAAATCAAGTTCGAAACATTTCATAGTAAAAATACGAACATTGCAATCAAGCTCCAAACCTTACCAAAACTAACCAGAGCTTACCAGAACTAACAGGATGTAGCGCCGAAACTTACCAAAGCTAGCAGGACCTAGTGCCGGAGCTAACCAAAGCTAGTTGGACCTAGAGCCTGAGCTAACCAAAGCAAGTCGGACCTAGAAAAATAAGTCGGACCTAGCCAAAGCAAGTCGGACCTTACGTCGGACCTTGCTGGAGCTACCCAAAACAACACGGATCTATCGTCGGACCTTGCTGTAGATCGGACCTAGAGTCGGACCTTGATGATAAAGGTGTTTTGGTAGTATTCAAAACTTTTATCGCCATAACCAATGTATTCAGCACCATAGGTCTCACAATCTCCACCTTGATGAATGCATTGGCAACACCACTTAAAATCCGAACATTGGCATAAAAAGTTTTGAAAAACAATTTCTCCCCCTTTTTGAAAATCAAATGAGATAAAAATAATTTTCTCCCCCTATACATATTTCGCCCCTTTGCATACTTCTCCCCCTTTGACAATGTTTCAGCAAGGTACAAAAGAGAAATTTTAATTTATTATGAGCACATTGTAACATATACATATAAAACAAAGCTCATCCATGTCATACTATCAAGTGACTTACACTATCACAACAATGAGATACATAAAGTAGTGTAAGCCATGCTAGAGATTAAATGTAATTTTTAATTTTAGCAAGTCATGATCCCACAAACTTAACTATTTCAAAACCTGAAAGCATGACACTTGTTGTTGCATTTTATTATTTTTCAAAGCACAAATTTAGATCATATGTTATTTGCAAGAGATTATATGTGCATCTACCTTATTCTAACCAACCAACCCAAGCCTATGTCATTTCACAATCAGAAGCTTAAGGACATGGTTTTAGACATACACAACTTCTTCCAAGTTCATATCTAAGTGCAATAATAAGCCATCTCAAAAGAAGAAGTTTGATGCATGCATATTCTCTTGATCTTTTCTCAATTTATATTTGCTCATAAAACTCAACATGTGAGTTGACTACTTGATTAATTCATTATGATTAAAAGCACTTGTAATCATGCAACAAGTTCAAAACAGCAAGAAGGTTCGATCATGACCAGATTCAGTGTAAGTAATTATTCCAATTACTAGTCATGGCAAAAACTAAAAAATGTATAACATGAGTAATGTAGTAAGAACTTTCAGCATGTAAAAGGAATCACAAAGTCATATATGTATAAAATGCTATGCTCATTTATTTTAAGTTCAAATTCACACATAGACTTCCCAAGTTTCAAAACTCCCCCTCAATTTAAGCCATGAGGATGCATAACCCCTCTTTCACTACAAATGTAACAGAAACGAGCGAAATCCAAAGGTTTTTTGAAAATGTCAGTCAATTGCTGTTCGGTATCTACATGGTGAAGCACAAGGTTTCCTTTTTCAACATTATCACGAATAAAGTGATACCTAATGTTAATGTTCTTAGTTATAGAATGTTGCACGGGGTTTTTAGAAATGCAAATGGAACTAGTGTTATCACAAAATAATGGAACACTATCTAGATCAACCCCATAGTCCTTAAGTGTTTGAACAATCCAAAGAATTTGTGAGCAAGCACTAGCAGCAGCTACATATTCAGATTCGGCTGTAGATTGTGCAACTGAACTTTGTTTTCTAGAGGACCAAGCAACAAGTTAATTACCAAGAAAATGACAAGCACCGGATGTACTTTCCCTATCAATCCTACAACCCCCAAAATTAGCATTCGAAAAAGCTTTCAATGTAACGGTTGAGGAAGAAGGAAGAAAAATGTCAAATTCTTGAGTTCCATGTAAGTACCTAAGAATCCTTTTGACGGCTTGAAGATGTGAAGCACGTGGGGAAGCTTGAAACCGTGCACAAATACATATGCTGAATTGTCTGTCCGATCTTGATGCCGTGAGGTACAAAAGTGATCCGATCATGCTTCTATATTCTTTTTGATCCACAGGTTCACCATCTTCATCAAGTTCAAGTTTTGATGTTGTTCCCATTGGTGTCCGAAGAGGCTTGCTTTTATCCGTGTTGAAGCGCTTAAGAATGTCTCTTGTATACTTTGTTTGATGTTAAAGGTTCCCTCCTTAGTTTGCTTGATTTGCAGCCCTAAAAAGTACGTGAGTTCTACCATCATACTCATTTATAATTCTGAAGTCATCATAGCTGAAAAATTCGACACAGGATCATGAGAAGCACAACCAAAGATAATATCATCCACATACACTTGAACGAATAATGAGTCATTACCATGCTTAAGCACAAAAAGAGTTTTATCAACCTTTCCATGGTAAACCCCTTTTCAAGTAAGAATGTTTTTAACCTATCATACCATGCTCTAGGAGCTTGTTTAAGACCATACAGGGCTTCAGTCAGTTTGAAAACATGATTAGGAAAATCTGGATTTTCAAAACCAGGTGGTTGCTTAACATAAACCTCCTCATCTATGTAGCCATTAAGAAAAGCACTTTTTACATCCATTTGATAGAACTTGAAACCTTTAGATGCAGCAAAAGCGAACAAAATTCTTATGGCTTCTAATCCAGCAACAAGAGCAAAAGTTTCTTCAAAATCTAGACCTTCAATTTCTGTGAAACCTTGAGCAACCAATCTGGCCTTATTCCTAATCACAACCCCATCCTCCCTTTGTTTATTTTTAAACACCCATTTAGTTCCAATTAAAGTGTGATCTTGAGGTGGAGGTACAAGTTTCCAAACATTATTTCTTTCAAAATTTTCTAACTCTTCTTGCATGGAAATAATCCAAGATTCATTAGTGAGTGCGTGTGATATATCTTTGGGTTCAAAAGAAGCAACAAAAGCAGAATGAGCATGAGAATTGGGGTCGGAAAACCTGGATCTTGTAACTCGTTCTTGCAAGGTTCCATTTATCTATTTTGGGGGATGATCCTTGTAAATCCGTAGGAGAACAGATATCTCACAAGCTTCTTCTTCATCAAGTTCATCGCAGATTGATGAGCTTGTGGCTTGTGGACGATCAGGACCAGCAGAGATGGTATTCAGAGCTTGTTTAATGTTCGGAGCTGGACACGTGTCAGCTTCGGAACTATCAAGCAATATGACCGACTCTTCTTCTTCTTCTTTGAAAATACCCCCCCCCCCCTGAGGATATGGATTCGAACCTGCCATGTTTGAGCTAGTACCTGGGCTAGCTTTATCAAAATACACCTCACAAGTGTCCACAATTTTGTTAGTGTCAAGTAAAAGCACACGGTAGCCTCTAGTATGAGATGGATAACCAAGAAACATGCCATCAATGGATTTAGTTTCAAATTTATCAAGATTACAATGTTTATTATCAAAGCATTTGCAACCAAAGACCCGAAAGTGTGTAACACTAGGCCTATATCCAAACCGGAGCTCGTATGGAGTTTTACCTAGCTTAGCGCGCAAGAAAAGCGATTTGAGACATAACAAACAGTTGCAATCGCATCAGACCAAAATTTCCGAGGAGTTTGATATTCATCAAGAATAGTCCTAGCCATTTCAACTAAGGTTCTGTTCTTTCTTTCCACAACACCATTTTGTTGAGGTACATATGGTGAAGAAAATTGATGATCTATTCCATTTTCATCACAAAAGTGATCAAAAGATTGATTTTTAAATTCGGTTCCGTTATCACTTCTAATTGCTTTAAAAGATTCTCGATGATCAATGTATAATCTAAGAAATAAAGTTCTAAAGTGACTAAATGCTTCATTCTTAGATGCCATAAAGTAAACCCAAGAGTATCTAGAATAATCATCAACAATCACAAGAACATACCATTTACCTCCAAAGGATTGAACACGTGAAGGTCATACGGTGTCAAGGTGCAAAAGTTGACCCGATTCAGTTGTCATGATCATTGTGAGAGCAGTATGTGAAACTGCAACCATCTTAGCATGTCTACAAGAAGAGCACACAGTTTTTTGTCCCCTTTAAGCTTAGGCAGCCCACGTATGCGATCAAGAGCCCTAACATGCGTTAGATGATCAAAGCCTACATGAGTAAGTCTACAATGCCAAAAATATAAGTCCTTTGATTCATTAGCAACTAGACACCTATGCTTAGAGGAAAACATATCAAAATTAGCTTTAAAAACTCTTCCAAACCGAGACATGTTAAAAATAAGCTCACTATTTGAATTTACTAATTTGCAGCAATTTTCAGTGAAAATAATTTGTAGATTTTCATCTAACAGTTGTGAAATAGAAAACAAGTTGTATTTCAAATTTTTAACAAGTGCCACATCCTTCAAAGTGTAGTGATCATTTACTCTAATTGAAACCTTAGAAATTATAGGAGTTGAAAAATTATCGGCAAAAGTAACATTCTCTACACGTGACACAAAAGAGAGGGAGGAGAACCATTCTTTGTTACCGGTCATGTGGCGTGAGCAACCTGAATCCACAATCCAAAGGTTCTCCTTCCTCAAGTGTGTAACCTACATAGAAGAACAATACGTCGATGACTCAATACTGGGGTTAGTCAAAAGGCATTTGGGAATCCAATACTAAGCCATGCGACGTCCAGTAGGAACAACACGCGAAAGCTGTGAAAAAACAGCAGGTTTATGAGTCAAATGTTGAGGTTTTCTGTTCTTAACCGCTGATTTAAAAGTTTTTACACATTTAGTGCGAAAACCAGTAGCTCCAAAAATAAATGCAGAAGTTCCAGAAGGAAAAGCTGAAGCTCTGGATGCAAAAACTAAAGTTTCAAAGGGAACAACAGAAGGTCCAGGAGCTCTCTGAGCTATCGGAACTGTCGGAGCTGCCTTTGCAAATTTCTTACCAGAAGGTATGCAGGCTACCTTTTCAAATTTCTGACTCTATAAAGCAGGTTGCATGTTTCTAATTTTAGGTTTACCAAGTATAGCAGATTCAGCATAAAAGTTATGAGATCTAACAGACATTTTATCCCTTGTAATTTGTTAAGCTAGTCTATAACAGAAATCTATGACATGACCATCTTTATCGCAGTAAGTACAATGAAATTTAAATTTGTAATCATGTCTAGATGAGCATTCAACATTAGAAATAGAACTAGAAAGCACTCCTGCAGATTTAAAAATCACATCCTTTTGTTTAGGGACAATCTTGATTAACCTTTTCCAAAAGATTTTACAACGTGAGGTGGATGTGTTTTAGAATAAGCATGGGAATCAAAATCTAAACCAGATTTATCATTGCAAGGTTTATAAGAATTTAACAGCAAGTTTAGATTCTTGTTCCCATTGTAAAACCGCTTGTCGGTACCCTGCGTATCGGGTACCCCTCGGTACCGGGAAGAGTACAAGGAAGTTCTACCTGTTAGAGTTAAAGGTCCTCTCGGTCCCCACATGTCACATTGCACTGGACCCGCTCCCCTCATATGGGTAGCTCCTGAGTAAACACGTGTAAAGGAAAATCGGAACTAAACTTCCAAAGAAGGAAAGCAGAGAGGAGCTCTGGTCCTAACACGTGTACAACAGCCCCGTACCTACCCTCCCGCAAGGGAAAGCTACGGAGCTACCACGTGTGGAGCCTCCGGACCTTCATCAATGTATACATTGGCAGATCTCTTTCAGCACGTTCATTCAAGTGACAGTCAAAGCGACCGTTACAATACTTGATTTGTGTTGTTAATGTTGTATTAATGACACGCGATCAGAGCAACGTTAATAGGGGTAACACATCCATTAAGGCACGTTATCACACTATTAATCATGCTTAATACCCTTTAGACAGTGTATTAGGCCATTAAATATGGCAGGGCCACATGTCGGGCCAGGCAAGCTTTGTAACGTTCAGTCCTTAGAACTATAAAAGGGTTGTGCCGCACGATCCCAGGGACACCTGATCTGATCCAAGCTAACTCGCATATTAGGGAGAGACTCATACAATACAAGAACACAAACCCCGTGGAGTAGGGTGTTACACACAAGGGCCCGAACCACGTAAATCTCTTGTGTCGTCATCTTGATATTGATCTCTGCGTACCCCAACCATAACAAGAACCTCCGCGGGCTACAATTTAGTAGTACCGGGGGAAGTTTTGTTGCGATGCATCGACATTTGGCGCGCCAGGTAGGGGAAGGTCCCGAGATTACAAGATTGTGAATTCCACT
Organism: Tuctoria greenei; assembly: GCA_036927565.1. Taxonomy (NCBI): domain Eukaryota; kingdom Viridiplantae; phylum Streptophyta; class Magnoliopsida; order Poales; family Poaceae; genus Tuctoria; species Tuctoria greenei. The sequence continues at coordinate 62,357,000 of JAYESD010000012.1, read as the reverse complement.
GCAGGATCCTCCAATGGCAACCGAGCTGAGCAACCCGCTGGTGGCAATACTCTCAGTGCGCCATAGCCAGCAGGTGCCATTGTTCCAGCAGGCACTATAGCACCATCTGTTCCGGCAAACAATGTTGGTCAACAAGATGGGCATCTGCGTCGATCACTACATCGACAAACAACAACCCTGAGCACGCATTCATTGCTGCGCGAGCTCTTCTACAACACCCACCGCCTCCAGGTGCACCCCATGGTGCTATGGAGCAGTGGAGGACTAATGTTGACTATCTCGTTGTAGCTACAACTGCAGGCATCAGCAACCAAGGTCCTCCCCCTTCGTGGCGAGCACCATCACAATGACGGACCTTGTCCGACCGACTTGGTCCACAAGTCTCGCAACAAAGGAGACGTGCTGCATCCCAGTAGGTGACTTCGTTGCCTCCCCGAGCACGACACACCCACACCATTCCTAGGATTCCGACCCATGTCCTGCGGTCGGAACTGGATCGTCGTTACCGGCAATAGCACGGTCGTGTCCATTTCGACCATGCTCATGAAGTGCGGGAAGCTCTGGACAACCCTGCTCCGCAGGGAGTAGGAGGAGGATGTCCTGCCCTGGCCATGCATTTGCGCATTGTCAGATGGCCACAGAAGTACCGGCCTGACTTGCCGGAAAAATTCGACGAGACTGTTAACCCCGCCGAATTCCTTCAAATCTACCCTACTGCCATACTGGCAGCGGGGGGTGATGAGGTTGTGATGGCCAATTACTTCTCGGTGGCTTTAACTGGGATTGCAAGGTCCTGGTTCATGAATCTTCCACTCAACTCCATTAATAGTTGGGCGGAGCTATGTCAACAGTTCACTGCCAAGTACGGGAGTTCTTACACCCGGCCTGACACTGAATTGGATCTGTTTGCTATAAAGCAAACATCGGGGGAATCACTGGGATCCTTTATCCAGCGGTTTTCTCAGGTTCGGAATACTATTCCTTCAATCTCGAGCTCTTCTATTATCGTTGCATTCAGACAGGGTGTTTGAGATAAGAAGATGTTGGAGAAGCTGGCTATCAAAGAAGTCACCAGCATTATGGAACTCTTCAGTCGAGCCGACAAATGTGCTAGAGCCACGGAGGGCCGTGAAATGCACTCTTAGCCAGCTTCGAAGGCCAACCCGAAGTCCTCCAAGACTGAAGCCGCAATCTTCGGTAGTGACAAAGAGAAGAAGAAGCCCAATGGCAAAAAGAAGCCGTCGGTCGGCGCACCAGCCGCTGCCACTGCCGCAGCTCCTAGAGGTCGGGGGGCCACGCCCCGAGAAACGACCTCGTCCTTCATTTGAAGACGGCAACAGTTCCAAAGCATGGTGTCGGATTCACAAGACGAATCGCCTCAGCTTGGAAGAGTGTCGGGAGGTCTAGAACCTTTCTGAGCACTATAACAAGCGTTGGGAAGAAGCTCCTTTCCGTCAAAGGGAAGGAAAACAAAAAGTCGACGAAGCTCCGGCTGAAGAGGATCTAGGCTTTCAGAACCCCCAAAAGGTCCTGAATGCTGTCTACAACACTGTCAACGACAACCCCAACGTCTCTGACAACGAGAGCCGAAAAACTCTGAACACCATCTTTGGTGGTTCTTGGGACATCACCTCTCGCCTCATCCTCAAGACAATGCAGTGGGACATGTCCATGGCAGCTCCCACTACTAAGGCAGAGCCATCAGAAGTGGATGGATACTCCCATCATTTTTGATGCTTCGGACTGCCCCTGAAATATGATTGGAGCTGGCCAACTTCCGTTGATGGTATCACCCACCATTAACAATATTCAAATCCACCATGTAATGGTGGATGGAGGTTCGAGGCTAAACCTCATAAGCTTCAAAGCTTTTGTTAAGCTTCAGCTCTGGCCTTCGGACCTTCGCCAATCCCGACCTTTCTCTGGAGTAGGTCCAGGAACCATTACTCCTCTCGGTTCCAACACACTCCCAGTGACCTTCGGGACTCGGGGGAAATACAAAACTGAGAAATTGGTCTTCGACGTCGCACAGATCAGTCTGCCCTTCAATGCCATTCTGGGCAGGCCAGTCTTGTACAAGTTCATGGTTGCAACTCATTATGGTTACTTAGTGTTGAAGATGCCAACACCCACGGGTGTTCTCCGGATCCGCGGGGATCGCACCGCAGGAATTACTGCTCTAGAAGAACTCTATGCGCTTACCACAGCGCAAGAGGAAGCATCCAGTAAGGAGCCAGCTCTGAACCCTCCGAGCATTTGTCATAAAGGCTCTACATCTGCACCCCGTGTGCAACCAAGGGCCGACACTGATGTTCCTTTAAAGTTGTCCAAATTGGTTCCGATGCTGCTCAGACTACCCATATATCAGGAGGTTTGAACAACAAATATGAACGCGAACTCATCACTTTCCTCCGTGCTAATGTCGACGTGTTTTCTTGGCAACCGTCACAAATGCCTGGGATCCCTAGGGAGGTGATTGAGTACATTCTGAAGATTTACCCATACGCACGGCCTGTACACCAGAAGCCCTGGAAGCAATCAATCGAGCGACAAAACTTCATCTGACATGAAATATGAAGTTGCTTAAAGTTGGATTCATTCGGGAAGTATTCCATCCAAAATTTCTGGCGAACCCAGTTGTTGTACCAAGGCCGGTGGGAAGCTTTGGATGTGTATCGACTACACCACCTTAAATAAGGTATGTCCAAAGTATCCATTTCCACTACCTAGAATAGATCGGATAGTGGACTCCACCTCCGGGTGCGAGCTATTGTGTTTCTTAGAGTCATATTCTGGATATCATCAAATCCAAATGTCTAAGGAAGATGAATAGCATACTACCTTCATAACAGTAGATGGATTGTATTGTTATACTGCCATGCCATTCCGTCTTAAAAATGCTGCTTCAACATTTGTGCGAGCTATGTAGAAAACATTTGGAGAGCTAATTAGAGACTTGGTGGAGGTGTATGTCGATGACATCATTGTGAAGATCAAAAACAAGGAGTCACTCCTTGACAACTTACAAGCTGTCTTCGACAAGATGCGCACCACGCGCACCAGGCTGAACCCAGAAAAGTGTGTCTTCAGGGTTAGCTCCAGGAAGCTTCTGGGGTTCTTGGTGACTCACCGAGGAATTGAAGCAAATGCGGCGAAGCTCAAGGCCATAGAAGATATGCGGCCCCCAACCCGCATTAAAGATGTCCAAAAGCTAACTGGATTCCTAGATGCGCTCAGCCGGTTTATCTCAAGACTGGCAAAACGGGCGCTACCCTTCTTCAAACTCTTGAGGAAGTTCAGACCATTTCATTGGTCCGAAGAAGTAGAAAAGGCATTTCAAGAGCTGAAGCAACTCCTCACCACACTACCAATATTGGTAGCTCCTAATCCTAGTGAGCCTTTACTGCTTTACATTTCAGCAACCACCGAAGATGGCAGTATGGTCCTCGTTGCGGAAATACCGGAATCACCTGAAGGTGTGACTGGGTCCCAGCTCCCAGACACGGAACCTAAAAACTAAATGCTAGGAGATCAACCTCATTCGTCTGAGGAGGTTCGCCTGGCTGACCAAGATGATCTGGATCCTTCTAGCGAGGTCCGGGTCGAACAGGAAGGAGTTTTGGACCCCTCTGGGAGGGTCCAAGAAGCACAGCCTGAAGATCCGGAACCCCCCAACAGGGTCTGGGTCGATGGAGAAGAAGCTTGGTGTCCTTCTAAAAGGGTTCGGACCATCCAACGTCATGTGTACTTCATCAGTGAAGTACTCCACGACGCCAAGATAAGATATATTGAGGTGCATAAACTTCTTTACGCAGTTCTTATTGCCTCAAGGACGCTTCATCACTACTTCCAAGCCCACAAAATATCAGTGGTAACTTCTTTTCCACTACGTGCTATTTTGCATAACCCTAATTCTACTAGGAACATTGCAAAGTGGGCAGCAGAACTGGCCAAATTCGATCTACAATTCATGTTAAGACAAGCAATCAAAAGTCAAGCCTTGGCTGACTTCGTGGCGGAATGGACCCCCTCTCCATCAAACCCTGGCGGCCACAGTGAGCAAAAACCATAACACAAAGTTCTGGTATTCACCAAGCCTCATTGCACCCTCTACTTCGACGGCTCCGTGCAAAACCAGGGGCCGGAGCTGGAATCCTTCTGCTGGCTCTGACTGGGGAGAAGGTCAAGTACATTGTACACCTTGATTTCAAGGCAACCAATAACATGGCGAAGTATGAAGCTCTCATCTACGGACTCAAGGTGGCACTATATTATGGTGTCAAACAGCTATTGGTAAAGGGAGATTCATAACTCATCATCAAACAAGTCAAAGGTGAATGTTCCTGCAACAATCCCCAACTAGCTGCTTATCTACTTGAAGTCCAGAGGCTTCAGAAGGAATTCGAAGTCTTGGATCTCCATCATGTTCAGCGTCTTCATGACGCTGAAGCTGACGAACTCTCGATGAGAGCCTCAACCGGAGCTCCCGCTCCTGATGGAATCTTCGTCCAGAGGTTGTCAAAACCAACAGCTCAGCCTACCGAACTGAGCAAAGGGGGCGAGACTAGCACCTCCAAGCTGGCAGTCCTAGTGGCCCTGTTTCCATGGCGTCCACCAAGGGTCGTAGATGCTGTCGGGAGCTCCGAGCAACCCAGCACGCAAGACTAGCTCAAGTTAGCTATGATGCATGGATCTCGGAGATCCGGAGCTATTTGAAAGATAACATCCTTCCTGAAGACGATGTAACCGCTGACCGGATTGTCAAGTTGGCTAAAAGATACACGTTGGTAGAAGGGGATCTCTACCAGCGTGGTTCCAGCGGCATCCTAATGCGGTGCATTACAAGGGAAGAAGGTCGCTATCTCCTCGCAGAAATCCATGGAGGCGAGTGTGGGAACCATGCTTCGCCCCGCACGCTGGTTGGTAAAGCCTTTCGACATGGCTTTTACTGGCCTACAACACTTCAGGATGCGGTTGAGCTAGTGAAAAAATGTGAAGCGTGTCAGTTCCACGCAAAACAAATTCACACACCGGCTCAATCGCTACAAATGATACCTCCTACATGGCCATTCACTGTGTGGGGCATGGACATCTTGGGACCTTTCCCAAAAGCTATCGGAGGTTACAGGTTCCTGTATGTCGCCATCAACAAGTTCACTAAGTGGCCGGAAGCAACTCCAGTCGTGAAAATAAACAAGCAATCAGCAATCAAGTTCTTGAAGTCCATTATATGCAGATTTGGAGTTCCAAACAAAGTCATAACTGACAATAGAACTCAATTTACAAGTGCTGCATTTCATGAATATTGCAAAGACCTCGACATTCAACTTAGCTACGCCTCTGTAGCTCACCCATCAAGTAATGGACAAGTCGAGAGAGCAAATGCAGAAATATTAAAGGGACTCCAGACGCGCACGTACGAGCGCCTATAAAAGCATGGAGCCAACTGGATTGAAGAGCTTCCGTCCACATTATGGGCGAACAGGACAACACCTAACCGGTCAACTAGGGAGACTCAATTCTTCCTGGTGTATGGAGCTGAAGAAGTCCTTCCTCTGGAGATCACCCTGGGGTCCCTCCGGGTCCGAACCTTCGATGAAGTCACGCAGGACCAGCTCCGGCCTGAAGACCATGACCTCGTCGACGAGGGAAGGTACCAAGCAGCTGTTCGGAATGCACGTTATCGCCAAGCGCTCCAGCGCTATCATCAAAGGCATGTGCGCAACCGACAGCTCGAGGAAGGCAATCTGGTGCTTCGGAAGATACTAACTCGTGAAGGAATGAACAAACTTTCCCCCAGCTGGGATGGTCCATTCCGATTGATCAAAGTATCCCGTCCCGGATGCGTTCGCTTGGCAACTAAGGATGGGATTTCGCTCCCTAATCCTTGGAACATCGGGCACCTCCGTAAGTTTTATGCTTAGAATCATGGAGGTGATCCTATCATTACACGTGTTGTATGTTATAGAGTCGATAAACAGATAGGGATAGGTCCTCCGGGAGAACATCCGGACCCCTCAGGAGGGTCTGAAAAGTTCAAGTACACTTCATACAGTCACTACACTAAAAGTGTAACTACCTACCCTATATTAGTACAAGATGTATAGTGCACTTAGCTTTGTCCCGCACCCTAAGTGTGTCCTTGTCTCCCCTGTAATCCAAACATATAATGAAAGACATTGTTGTGTAAAAACAGACTCCACGTGCATTTATTTTTGTGCAAGGCTCAACCTATCAACTTATTTTTTTAACCTTCTTGTCTATAATGAAGTTGTGTAAATCTTCTTGAGTTTTTACCATGTTATTCATATGCATTGCAAGTTATATTGTTGGTCTCTTTGTATCTTAACATGTTGTATAGTCTACTTGCCTCAACGCCAAGCCAACATAGGTCCGGAGTGTGCTATCGACTTAGCCTGGTCCTGCACCCTAAGTACGCCACTGTACCTACACTCCGGCAGGCCTCAGTAGGGTGAGTACTAGAAAGGCTTATGGGTCCGGAAAGATTACATCAATGTGCTTGTTACCATACTGAGTTTCTTCGGATTTAAAACTCAAATAAGAATGATAAGTCACAAATGATTTATAGACAAGAGGATGAACTTTACTCTTTTCTTGTATTTAATGTGCAGGAAAAATAGAAATTCATAGCGATGGTAGACGACACCGGAGCTACTAAGCTCCGACATCATCCAAGGGAGACCGCCGTCAACGTTTAATATGTTGACAGTGGGTGACGTCGGAGCTACAAAGCTCCGACAACCCCTGGGGGCCAAAATTCAACTATTCGTTCGACGACATAAGGAGCTACCAAGCTCCGACCATCAACGTTTATATGTTGATACTGGGTACTGTCGGAGCTACCAAGCTCCACCAATCCTAGGGGGCCTGCCGTCGATGCCTCAGCAACTTCGGACCTAAAATCTATAAGTGCCAAGCATTCAAGTCATCGTCAAGACCTTTGGTACATGTACACACTTCAATATTATACATGTACCAGGGGGCCAATAAGACACAGCACAATATATTGAAGACAAAGTGAAATTCATGACAGAAAGGAGGATTTCATTAATCAAAAGTACTGGATTACAGAATTGAGATTACAAGGGGCAAAAGGAAAAAAGTCCTAGCCACTGGAGGATATAAGTCCTGTGGAAAAATTAAGTAACCTTCTTAGCAGCTTCTTGGACACTAGCTCTGGCGGCATCCTCTTCTTTGGCAATGATTCTTTCAAAGACTAGTTCAAGAGAGAACTGGGGGTCTCAGCTTTTGTAACATGCAAAGACATACTCGAAAACATTCTTGGCCAAAGATTTACCCTCTGTCTCCAGCTGATCAGTCATGACATTACCCATCGCGTCGAGTTTGCTGCCAGTAGAGCCAAGTGCCACCAGCGTCTGGTCTAGCTCCTGCGCCGGGTCCTCTGGGCATACTGGACTGAAACCAAGAGGCATAGGGCCCTGTCCGCACGTCCCAAGAAGTCCCATACCATCAGGGACTCAGTTGCCTTCGAGCTCTGCAACTCTTCCAGTGACCTCCGGGCGGCCGCTAGCTCCGAACTCTCCTAAGCGGCGTTCCACCACTTCGGCATGTTGCTGCATACTTTTAGCAACCTGCTTCTCGCGGTTGGTTAACTCCGTCTCCCAGAGGTGTATGCGGTTCCACCGTTCGGCCAGCTCCTTCTCCCTGCCTCTCACCTTCCCTTCCCTGGTGGCAATGTCAGCTTCTCTTTGCGAGAGCTCCTGCCCCATCTTCCACTATTTCTTCCTCCACTGCTCAAACTTCATTGAGCGATCCGCCTAATTCTGTTCACCCAGAGTCAACTTCTGGGTGATCTTCGACTCTCTCTTCATAACATCCTCCTGCTGCTCAAGGACCTTCTCCTCCCTCGCCTCAAGGCCGCCCGGCGCTTCAGGAGAACCTCATTTAATTCATTGAGGCTTTCGTGACGCTCATCAGTAGCATCACGTCTCTCCTTGGCTTGCTCAAGGATTTCCCTGGAGTTAGCATCGAGCACCCGAATGGCAGCATCCTTCTCCTAAAGCAGCTTATCCCAGTACTCTAACCGGGCCTTCTCCCTCTTTATCCACTCCTTCTGGTCAGCCAGCCTCGTCTAGGCAAACCTGGTCTCCAAATGGAGTTTGTTGCGCCAACGCCTCAAGGTGTTGCGCTCCTCCTCTAGGGCTTTCCTCCCATGATCGAAGGCGAGTGTAGGATCTAATAGCACGTGAAAATCTACCAGAGGGGGGGTGAATGGTAGATTAAAAAATCTTATGCAGCGGAAACAATTAAATTCTAACCCCTTCGCCAGAAAAACAATCTGTTAAAGAAATTGTGTGTGAAACTAATTTAAATGTGTTTCACCGTGACAAAAGTGATATATATCAGAGAGAATCAAGTCACGAAGATAACACAATAAGAATCACTCAAATCCGTTGAGAGAAACTCAAGTTACGATCGAAAGATCGAACAATGGTCAATCTGTTCTACCGAGTAAAAAACAGATCTGTAATACTGCAAAGAAATTCGTGTAAATCAAAAACCACAAATCCAATGACCGTGAAATTTTGATAGATGATAGATAATAAAGTTCTGAAGACAACCCTAAAATAATAACGTCAATTGGATCTGTTAAACTCGAGTTATGATAAAACCACCAAAGTAAGGTAGCGTTGTGCAGAAACTCGACGAGAAAGACTTGAAGAAAACAAGTCGGACAAACTATGAACAAAAGTTCCTTTCAACTACGAATTTTATTTAATAGAACACAAGAGGAATAGCCCCAAAGTCTTCATACACGAGCTCTGGCCTCCCTTGCTTATATAACCAGCCCTTAGGCCAACCCAATCTCAACTAGGACTCCAATCCTACTCAAATCACGAATCGAAACTTTCCATAACTACTCAAGACTCTTCTATACGCAAATAGAAGCAATATTAAGACTTCCAAACACCTTAGGAACGTATCTCACATTCCTAAAACAACTCAAATTCGTGACCCACATGAGATCCTATCATAACCAACTCGATACTTTCCATACTGGGCCATAACCGACTCCGCCGCAGCCTGAGTCCATAACCCAGTCGGATCGACCTTTCCAACCAATTCTTTATGTCCACATCTCTTCATCACACCTCAGAACCATGTAGCCACGTCCATGCACTCCTTGCACATGTGCAAACATCTTCCAACGACGTCCAGTAACCTTCATATGCACTACCCTTTATTCAATCATCCTGCGCAACCTCCCGATCAACTCAACCAGAATTCCTCCCGAACTTGGTTGTTGAACCTCATCTTCTCCCTAAGACTAGTTCAATGGATCCCGTCACCAGCCATGACATGAAATCAAGCAACACCTGCACATGAACAAACAACCAATCCTTCCGAGCACAAGTCCTCGACTTGACTCTCAATAGTTCCGAAACCACAACATCTTAAGTGAGCACTTCACATAAGCATGTTGCAAACCAAAGAAAAATGATATCAACCATATCAACCAAAACGCACCAAAAACTAAGCAAATGAATACTAAGAAATCTTTCCAACAATGTAAAGCAAGATCAAAACATTTCACAGTAAAAGCAGGAACATTGCGCTCAAGCTCTGAATCTTGCCAAAACTAACTGGAGCTTGAGCTGAAGCTTACCAAAGCTAGTACAACCTAGCTCCGGAGCTTACCAAAGCTAGTACAACCTAGCGCCGGAGCTTACCAAAGCTAGTACAACCTAGCGCCAGAGCTAGAAAAACATGTCAGAGCTAACCAACATAAGTTGGACCTAGCAAAAACAAATCGGAGCTTAACAAAGACATGTTGGATCTATCAAAGACATGCTGGAGCTAAAGTAGGACCTTGCTAAAAAGATGTTATGGCATCATTCAAAACTTTTATTATTAAAGCTAATGTATTCAACACACATAGGTCTCACAGTGAGTTGGACTTGTCGGAGACTGGAGCAGACATTGTCTATGGACAACGCCAAAGGGATAGGCTCCGGACCTGCTGGGACCATCTCTGCAAGCTCCAGAGGATTCTCCATTACAAAAATAGGGTCCCACTGTACAAGAGAGCACCCATGAGATTCTGCAGCACTGGGGCCGCTCTCCAGAAGCCCTTCCGCAACAGCAGAGGAAGAACCCACTGGGGGGACTCCCATCTCTGGAGCAGAAGTTGAAGGCGCTGCTTCAGGGTTTTCGATCGCAGGCTCCGAAGGTGGAGGACCTGTCACCACCTCTTTAGGCAGCTCCGGCTCTGGTTTAGCTACCTCTGGGGCAATGGCAGTGGTTTCATCTGGGGCCTCTACCGCCGATGGCTCAGATGCCGGCACATCAGCTTCTTCCGGTTCAACGACCGGAGCTTCAGGCATCTCCGGCTCAACTGTCGGACCTTCAACTGTTTCTGGCACAAGGGTCGGAGATTCAATAATTTCCGGCCCAGTGGTCGGGGCTTCAATTACCTCTGGCTCAGTGGCCAGGGCTTCGATGACTTCCGGCTCAAAGGCCGGAACTTCTGGTATCGCCGGTGCTGGAGACTGGAGCAGACATTGTCTATGGACAACGCCAAAGGGATAGGCTCCGGACCTGCTGGGACCATCTCTGCAAGCTCCAGAGGATTCTCCATTACAAAAATAGGGTCCCACTGTACAAGAGAGCACCCATGAGATTCTGCAGCACTGGGGCCGCTCTCCAGAAGCCCTTCCGCAACAGCAGAGGAAGAACCCACTGGGGGGACTCCCATCTCTGGAGCAGAAGTTGAAGGCGCTGCTTCAGGGTTTTCGATCGCAGGCTCCGAAGGTGGAGGACCTGTCACCACCTCTTTAGGCAGCTCCGGCTCTGGTTTAGCTACCTCTGGGGCAATGGCAGTGGTTTCATCTGGGGCCCCTACCGCCGATGGCTCAGATGCCGGCACATCAGCTTCTTCCGGTTCAACGACCGGAGCTTCAGGCATCTCCGGCTCAACTGCCGGACCTTCAACTGTTTCTGGCACAAGGGTCGGAGCTTCAATAATTTCCGGCCCAGTGGTCGGGGCTTCAATTACCTCTGGCTCAGTGGCCAGGGCTTCGATGACTTCCGGCTCAAAGGCCGGAACTTCTGGTATCGCCGGTGCTGGAGCATCAGCCTCCACCATCGTCACCACGGGTACATCTTCGACATCTCCCCTGTGGTCCGGCGCTACCACCGGAGCTTCGGGCGAAGACTCCGAATCCAAGTCCACGATAGCTGGCGCCGAAGCTGTCGCGACTTCTGCCACCACTTGGGGAGGAGGCTCGGTGCTTGAAGCCAAAGCTTCGTCGGGTGAATCCTCGGCCGCTGCGACAGGCGCCAAAGTTCCTGACCCCTTCTTCGACACCCTAGAAATAAAGGGAAGATAAGATTAAAGACACATCAAAAGCAAGACTAGCATTTTAAGGTGAGCAATCAACGCTTACCTAGGGATGCTACCACCCTAGTCGCCTCGGAACCTCTTCTTCTAAGGTCCGGAGCCAGAGCCCACCAAGTCTGGTGAGACAATTGCTTTAGACCTCAGTTGAGGGCCACTTGCAGCAGCCAGAGTCTTCTCGGCTGGGGCTTCTCTTGGATGGGATGAACTCCCGGGCCTGGAGCTTTTAGCCAGCACTAAAGCCATGGTTGACTGCCCGGAGGTGACGCCCCTTGAAGATGCTTGCGCCGGAGCTGGGGTAGATGCAGAAGATCTCCCCCGCCGGGGAGAAGGAGCCATGGTAGAAGAAGCAGGTCTGACGGACCTCCCGTCAGCGTGCTTCAACTTCCTCTTTCGGTTGTAGGGCTCAGCTAGCTCTTTGCCCTTGCCCTTGCTGGTGTCTTCGACCCTCTGGATTGGGATGGAGGCAAGCCCTCCTTCAAAAGCTCCGGGGATTACCACCCTGGTGGCTGGACACCTTTCCACCTCACCAAGGTCGTCAACTGCCGGCATCTTCCTCTGAAGCTCTCTGTTGAACTACGCCTCCATGTTCAGAGGAAGGAAAGCTGCTGGCAAAACTAGGTCATTGCCGTTGACGTTTATTCCATGCTAGAATTTCTTGAGATGAAGTCATAAAGCTTCGTCATCTAAGTTGGATTTTAGACCAGTTTCAATCTGATCGTTATCCATCACACAGTTGAGAGCCCACGCAAGCTTCTCCCTCTTCCTCAGCGGAGCCCATCTGTTAACTAGGAAGTTGCAGAAGACCATCTGAGGAGTCACTCCACCATCCACACATCATTCGCGGATCCTGTTCAAGACAGGGTTGAAGGCATCTGACAGCACCGGAACTACACACCAAGCATCGGTGTCAATGTTGGGGAGACCTTCGGGCAGCTCCAACTTATCGTGCTCCTCCACTGCAATGATGCCACAATCTTTCTTCCAGTCGTCCCATTTGCCAGAAGGAAACGACTTAAAGTATTTGAAGGGGCAGTTCTTGCACTTCACGACCGAGTAGAAGCCAAGAAGCTCAGTCCCCTTGTCGGTGGTGTGGATGGTGAAGAAGGTGCAGAACAGCTCGATGCAAGGGGGAATACCCACCCACATCTTGCAAAAGTGGAAGAACGTCTCCATGAGAAGAAGAAAATGGGGGCCAAGGTGATACAGCTACAGACCGTAAAAGTCCAGCAGCATCAAAAGAAAAGTAGAGAAAGGTAGAATGAATCCCACCATGGCGTAGGCTGAGAAGTACATTATGTCGCCACTGCGCTCCTTCTTGAACGGGAGCTCGCCGGCGTGAATCAAGTGGTTGAAGAGGTCGCTGGACCACCCCATATAGGTCCGGACCTTCTTCAGATCATCGTCACTCTTGAGGCGGCTCTTGGGAAGACCCAACTCCATCACGACAAAGTGGAGCAAAGGAAGGGAAGTTAGGCGGAGTTTGGGAGGCTTTGAGTGCAAATTTGATCGAAGGCGTAAAGAATCCTCAAACTGTGCGCACTTTCCCTCTTAAGTAAGCCTCCACGACGCTTGGATGGTAACCGCAGTGACAACGAAGGCACTTTTCAAAAGTCTACCCCGTCAATGACGAGTGGGCCTGGGGCCACCCCGATGAAGAGAGCGAGGTTCTTACCCTAGGAGAACCGTTGTCATGATGAGTGGTGGGAAACTCGATGCCGGCACCCTGACAGGGCGCGCGGAACCGATACGGTTTTCATATTGGGAACCAGCGACCTTCAATTGCGTGAGATCCTCACTCAAAGATCTTATCTACCGCATTCACAACAAGCCACACGTCGATGGTTCACTCCCAGACCATTGCTCCAACAGCATATCAGAAGACTCTTGAAATCGAAGTGCGGGAATCGAGAATGGTCCCATCTGCAGTAGAATAACTTAACCTAAAGGGTTTCTCCCAGAGATAGGCCCGGGGGCCACTGTTGCTACCCTGCGTACTGGGTACCCCTCGGTACCGCGAAGAGTACAAGGGAGTTCTACCTGACAGAGTTGAAGGTCTCCTCAGGCCCCACATGTCACATTGCACCGGACCCGCTCCCCTCATATGGGTAGCTCCTGGGTAAACACGTGTAAAGTAAAACCGGAACTAAACTTCCAATGAAGGAAAGCATCAGTGACAGATTGTGTACAATGATCTCGGACCTAACCCCCGGCAGAGTGGAGCTCCGGTGCCAACACGAGTACATCAGCCCCGGACCTACCCTCCCGCAAGGGAAACCTCCAGAGCTACCACGTGTGGAGCCTCCGGACCTTCATCAATGTATACATTGGCAGATCTCCTTCATCACGCTCATTCAAGTGACAGTCCAAGCGGCCATTACAAGATTTGATTATGTGTCATTAATGCTGTATTAACAACACACGATCAGAGCACTGTCAATAGAGGTAACGCAGCCATTAAGGCACGTTATCACACTATTAATCATGCTTAATACCCTTTAGACAGTGTATTAGGCCATTAAATACGCCAGGGACACATGTCGAGCCAGGCAAGCTTTGTATAGGTCAGTCCTTAGAACTATAAAAGGGTTGTGCCGCGTGAACCCAGGGACATCTGATCTGATCCAAGCTAACTCGCATATTAGGGAGAGACTCATACAATACAAGAACACACACCCCGTGGAGTAGGGTGTTACGCTCAAGCGGCCCGAAGCACGTAAATCTCTGGTGTTGTCATCTTGATCTTGATCTCTACGTACGCCAACCATAATAAGAACCTCTGCGGGCTACAATTTAGTAGTACCGGGGGAAGTGTCATTGCGATGCATCGACACCGCTCTAGTATCTTATTTTTATCGTCAAGTTCTTTAGATAAAACTAGGCAATCTTTACATGAAGCTTTTCCTTTAAGTTTGCAGTTAAAACAGTTTTTAACTTCGTGTGTTCGTAAAGCATTGTTCAGAATGGAAATTTCATTCATTGCATCTTTTCGTTTCTTATCAAGATTACCACATGCAGAACAATGCAAATCATCTATAGAACAAGAAGCATCTTTTAAGTTTTTAACATTAAAGTCAGACAACTTTTTGTTCTTTTCAATTTCTTCATCTAGTCTATCTGGAGTGGAGGAGTGTGCACTTCTTAATGTGGACAATTTTTCATAGATTAAGTTGCATGAGGGACATGCATCATCACTAGGAATCATAGTTTTTAAACGGTTGATTTCAAACTCTAGTGATTTAATTTTAGCAGCATTATCCCTAAGCTTTTTGTCCTTTTTCTTGACAATAATATTTGCACGAGAAATTGCATCACACATTTCATTACAGGTGGAACATACCTCATCGTCATAATTGTTGTGTTCTGCATCCTACTGACTTGATCTTGATCTTGTTTTGCCTGCCATGAAGCATACGTTGGCCAGATTGTCATCATCTTCATCATTTCCAATGTATATATCACTTGAACTGAGCTCTTGAAGTGCGGTGATGAAGCTGTTTATCATCTTGCGTCCTATGGAACCCTTCTTTTTCTTGTTGGAGTTTCTAGAGGTGGTCTTGACCTTGTTCTGCTTTCCTTCACTAGTAGCAGGACCTGAAAGGTTAGGTCATTCAGTACGAAAGTGTCCTGTCTTACCACATTCAAAGTAGCACTGTGGTCTAGAGCTTCCTCTCCTTCTAGTTCTCCCATTTTGCAATGCTTTTGAGAATCTAGTAGAGATGAGTGCTAACTCCTCTTCTGGAAATTCCTCGATCTGCTCCTGAGTTAGTGAGGACAACAATGCAAGAGTATTGCAAGATGATGATTGACCGGAGCTAGGCATATCACATTGTGAAACAAATGCAATAGACTTATTTGGATTCTTACGTGATAAGATATCAATTTCATGAGTTTTAAGTTTAGAGTAAACTACGTCTAAAGTAAGAGTACTCATGACAGTTGATTCACGAATTTATGTTACTTTCATTTTCCGTATTGTCATGTCTAACGCACCAAGGAGTTGTCTAGCATTCTCAGCATCAGAAAAGTTTACGTTGACACTAGGTAGATTACTGAGAATTTTATTAAATCGAGCAAAAATTTGATCGATGGACTCACCAGGATGCATCTCAAAATGCATGTATTTCTTTTTGAACATATCTTGTTTTACCTCCTTGATTATGTTGGAGCCTTCATGATAATCACAGAGAGCTCTCCAAACATCGTATGCAGATCGGAGGTGTGCGACATGATCAAAGTCACTTTGAATAAGTCCCTGAAAGACCAAGTTGCGGGCTTTGTTGTTGTTGTCAACATCGCGTAGGTTCGTAGCCGTAACTTGAACGTTTGGTGGAACTTCATAAGGTTTGTATACCTTTTCCCATATGGCAAAGCCTTGTGCCTGGATAAAGGCTTCCATGCGTGCCTTCAAAACCTGAAAATCGATACCAGCAATTACACAAGGTTTGGCAGAATATTTCTCCATGATTATTAGTCAAAACACGTGCAAATCACAGAGATTAGATTACCGTAGACCTGATACCAATTGTAGGATTGAAGAGCACATGAAAAGCTACCAGAGGGGGTTGAATGGTAGATTAAAACTTTTCAGCGGAAGCAACAAAAAACCCGTCGATAGAAAAACGATCTGTTACGGAAATTGTGTGTGCGACTAATATAAATGTGTTCAACTGAGACAAAACTAGTATATATTGTAAAGAATCAATTCACAAAGACGTACCAACAAGAATCACAAAAATCCGTCGAGAGAAACTCAAGTTACGATCGAAAGATCGAACAAAGGTCAATCTGTCCTACCCGAAAAAAACAGTTTTGGAACACTGCCAAGAAACTCGTGTAGATCAGAAACCAAAAATCCAATGATCGTGAAATTTTCACAGATGATATAAAATTAAGTTTTGAAGACAACACAAGAATAATCACGCCAATTGGATTTGTAAAACTCTAGTTATGATAAAACCACCGAAGAAAGATAGTGCTGTGCAGAAACTCGACGAGAAAGACTTGACGAAAACAAGTCGGACGAACAGGCATAAAAGTTCCTTTCAACTATGAATTTTATTTAATAGAACACAAGAGGAACAGCCCCAAAGTCGTCTACACTGAGCTCTGGGCTCTCTTGCTTTTATAACCAGTCCGGAGGGCAACCCAAACCAAACTAGGACTCTAGTCCTACTCAATATACGAATCGAAACTTTCCATAACTGCTCAAGATCTTCCTATTCGCAGATAGAAATAATCTCGAGACTTCCTAACAGACCACGAACACATCCTGTATCCCTAAACAGCTTGACTTTCGTGCAGCACATGAAAACAACCATAACCAACTCAATATATTCCATATTGAGCCATAACCGACTCAGCCAGCAGCCGAAGTCATTATGCGATACGAACCAATCCTTCAGATCTTCCTTCCATAACCCGTCTTCAGAACCATGTTGCCACGTCATGCACCGCATGCATATGTGCAAACATTTTCCTTCGACGTCCAGTAACCTTCATATGCACTGCCCCTGAATCAATCACCCTGCGCGACCTCCTGACCCATTCAACATCAATTCCTCCTGAACTTGGTTGTTGGAACATCATCTCCTCCCTGAGACTAGTCCAAAGGATCCTGTCACCAGCCATGACTTGAACTCAAGCAACACCTAGACATGAACAAACAACCAATCCATATGATCCCAAGTCCACGACTTGACTCACGTCAGTTACAAAACACAACACCTTACGTGAGAACCTCACATAAGCATGTTGCAAACCATAGCAAAATGATATCATCCATATTCAGCCAAAACGCACCAAAAACATAGCAAATGGATATTAACAATCTTTCAAAAAATTTAAAGCAAGTTCAAAACATTTCACAGTAAAAATAGGAACATTGCAATCAAGCTCCAAACCTTGCCAAAACTAAACAGACCTGGGACTGGAGCTTACCAAAACTAATAGGATGTAGCGCCGGAACATACCAAAGCTAGCATGACCTAGCGCCGGAGCTAACCAAAGCTAGTCGGACCTAGAGCCGGAGCTAACAAAAGCTAGTCAGACCTAGACAAAGAGGTCGGACCAAGCCAAAGCAAGTCGGACCTTGTCGGAGCTACCCACAACAAGCCGGACGTATCGTCGGACCTTGCTGGAGCTCGAACCTAGAGTCAAACCTTGATGATAAAGGTGTTTTGGTAGTATTCAAAACTTTTATCACCATAACCAATGTATTCAGTACGCATAGGTCTCACACCTCCCTGCGCGCCACCACAGCTGCACCTTGCCCCGCCTCCTGGCAGTCGGTGATGGCTGTCGGCCTTGCTCACGGCAGTGCGCGCCCCTCGCACCTGTGCGCACCGCGCCATCAGAGCACCCAGCTCGTGCTGCCCAGCTTGCCGGCGTTCTGTCGCTGCACCATGGCTGCGCTGATGGCCGTCTCTTCCCCAGCTCGAAGTCGCTCGTAGGCCATGACCGCCTTGTGCTTCGTCCCGCTTCCTTCCCCAGCGCCCAGCACGCCGTCGGCCACTGCACACGCGCGACTCACCACGCACTTCCGCCAACTTTGTCTGCCGTCAGTACTGACCGCGCTGCGCCGCGCCCACTGCCGCGCATGCCCAGCCCCACTTCTCATCGGCAGTTGTTTCCGCTCGTGCGCTGTCGCCGCTCTTCCGCTCATCACCAAGCACCATGGGGACCTTGCTCGCATGCTTCGCTTGCTGCATCGCCGAGGGCAACCGCCACTGTCAACGGCAACATCGCGCTCCACCCTGGCTCCCTGCTCGCAACAGCTACACCGTGTTGTGCCAGTAGCACCATATCCGTGCCAGTAGTGTTGTGCCTGTGTGTCCCCTTGACGTCTTTGCCTTCAAACAACGTCACGTTGTGTTCTGCTCATATGTCGTGTCTGATGAGTAGGGTTAGGCCCGATCTTCCGAAAGGTATGTCGATTGGGGTGGAGAACTCGACGTTGATGATCCGTGGCACTCGAGCGGTTCGAGTACCCCTGCAATCACTACACCACGGCTCCGTTGGTTATCAACCGTGCTGCACACGCTTGACCTCGCCAAGAAGGCTAATCCCTGCAAGTGCAATCGAGAACACGAGCAAGAACGTAGAAGACACGATCGGAAATCGCGAAATTGGGGTCTCACAAACCGTAGAACGGCGATTTTATTGATCTAAGCAAAACCCACCGAATATGACCGGCGGATGCAGTATTTATAGGCTAGGGTTCGACCAAAACACGATTAGACGCGTCCCTAATGGACTCTTACGGGATACAAGGCCCAAAGGCCCGATTCGGTGGCGCAGCACCGGACAGAAATATGGACTCGACTTGTTTCGACGATTCCCAATGACTCCGGAAGAATTTTGAGGTGGGACCAGAACCATTGGAAAGATTATCTTCTCCTCTTTCTGTGCATATGTAGAACGTCGAAAACGGAGTCCGTATGCCTCCTGGGCGTCTGTTTTAAGGTGGACTGCTCCTGGACTCCGAGTTGAACTCGAGTCCGAGTTGTAAACTATTTCCATCTACTTGTGGACGTCCCAGGTGGTTGTCCACGCTCCCAAGGCCTCCTTCCTTCACTTGTTGATCTTCTCCATTATTCCTAATAACAATTAAATCATCACATAGCAATCTATTCTCAAACTCACATGCAAAAGAAGTTAAGAACGAATTCACCTGCTGATTTAATAACCGTGCCCGTGCTCTTGTGATTGGTCCTTGCAGTTCAATGCGCGTCTCTGCTGTTGTGATGTCCTCATCATCCTCCCCCTCTTGAATTGGAGT
Organism: Tuctoria greenei; assembly: GCA_036927565.1. Classification (NCBI taxonomy): domain Eukaryota; kingdom Viridiplantae; phylum Streptophyta; class Magnoliopsida; order Poales; family Poaceae; genus Tuctoria; species Tuctoria greenei. Next base: position 62,337,840 of record JAYESD010000012.1, on the reverse strand, counting down.
CTTCCTCGACTCAAGTTCATCTTCTTCTCCCAAGTATGGTCGCAAATCTGAAATGTTAAATGTAGGACTAACCCCAAAATCGGGAGGCAATTCAAGCTTATATGCATTATCATTAATCTTTTCAACGATCTTAAAAGGACCAGCAGCTCGTGGCATAAGTTTAGATTTTCTCAAGTCGGGAAATCGCTCTTTTCTCAAATGTAACCACACCAAATCGCCCGGTTCAAGTTTTACTTCTTTTCTACCTTTACTACCTGCAATCCTATACTTCTCATTCATCATTTCAATATTTTTCTTTGTAGTTTCATGCATCTTAAGAATGAATTCAGATCGTTGTGTAGCATCCAAATTTATAGTTTCAGAAGGAGGCAAAGGTAGTAAATCAATAGGAGCACGGGGATTGAAACCATACACTACCTGGAATGGACTTACCTTTGTCGTGGAGTGAACGGATCTGTTGTAAGCAAATTCTATATGTGGTAAACACTCCTCCCACAACTTCAAATTTGTTTTCAAGACAGCCCGTAACATAGTGGATAAAGTACGATTAACTACCTCAGTCTGTCCATCCGTTTGTGGGTGACATGTAGTTGAAAACAGCAACTTGGTTCCCAATTTATACCACAAAGTTCTCCAAAAATGACTTAAAAATTTTGCATCACGATCAGAAACAATGGTATTTGGCACACCATGTAAACGAACAATTTCCGTCATAAATAAATCAGCAATGTGTGAGGCATTATCATTCTTATGACAAGGTATAAAGTGTGCCATTTTGGAAAAACGATCAACAACTACAAAAATACTATCCCTCCCCCTCTTAGTCCTAGGCAATCCCAAAACAAAGTCCATAGAAATATCCTCCCAAGGTACACTAGGAACAGGAAGAGGCATATAAAGACCATGTGGGTTAAGACGAGACTTAGCTTTGTTGCAAGTAGTGCATCGTGACACGTAGCGCTCGACATCACGCCTCATCTTTGGCCAAAAGAAGTGTGTGGAAAGCACGTCTTCAGTTTTCTTCACTCCAAAATGTCCCATCAAACCTCCTGCATGTGCTTCCTGCAAAAGCAATAGACGAACGGAGCAAGCTGGAACACATAGCTTGTTAGCACGATAGAGGAGACCCTCTCGCAGCACATATTTATTCCAAGTTCTTCCTTCTCTACAATTTTCAAAAGCAACTTTGAAGTCCAAATCAGTAGGATATAATGCTTTAATTGTTTCCAAACCAAAGATTTTATGATCAAGTTGGGACAGCATGGTATAACGCCTAGATAATGCATCGGCAATGATATTTTCCTTCCCTTTCTTATGCTTAATGATGTATGGAAACGACTCTATGAACTCAATCCATTTAGCATGTTGTTTATTCAGATTGGTTTGACACTTAAGATACTTCAATGATTCATGATCGGAATGTATGACAAACTCCTTAGACCAAAGATAATGTTGCCAAGTTTGTAATACACGGACTAAGGCATACAATTCATTATCATAAGTGGAGTAATTCAGAGAAGGACCATGAAGTTTTTCACTAAATAAAGCAACGGGTTTACCTCCTTGTATGAGAATGCCTCCAATACCAATGCCGCTTGCATCGCATTCTAGCTCAAAGGTCTTGTCAAAATCAGGAAGTTGTAGTAATGGTGCTTGTGTAAGCTTCGATTTGAGAGCATCAAAAGCTTGTTGATGCTGTTCGCCCCATCGAAATGAAACTCCCTTCTTCGTTAGCTCATGTAGAGGTGCTGCAATGGTGCTGAAATCCTGCACAAAGCGCCGATAAAATCCTGCAAGACCAAGAAAACTACGAACCTGTGTGACGGTAGTTGGGGCTGGCCAGCTAGTGATTGCTTCAATTTTTGCCTCATCCATCTCAATTCCCTGCGAGGAAACGACATAGCCAAGAAACGAGACTCGATTGGTGCAAAAAACACACTTTTCGAGGTTACCAAACAAACGTGCATCTCTCAAAACAGTAAAAACAGCACGTAAATGATCAAGATGTTCATCATATGACTTGCTGTAAATGAGGATATCATCGAAGTAAACCACCACAAATTGTCCAATGAAAGCACGTAAAACCTCGTTCATTAATCGCATAAAGGTGCTGGGTGCATTAGTTAAACCAAAAGGCATGACTAACCACTCATAAAGTCCAAACTTGGTTTTAAATGCAGTTTTCCATTCATCTCCTAGTGCCATTCTAATTTGGTGGTAACCACTACGCAAGTCAATTTTTGTGAAGATGATAGCACCACTCAATTCATCAAGCATGTCATCTAATCGAGGAATAGGATAACGATATCGAATGGTGATGTTATTAATCGCTCGACAATCAACACACATGCACCAACTACCATCTTTCTTAGGAACCAAAAGAACAGGAACGGAACAAGGGCTAAGGCTTTCACGAATGTACCCGCGGTCCAAAAGATCTTGGACTTGTCGCTGAATTTCCTTAGTTTCTTGTGGATTCGCCCTGTATGCTGCACGATTTGGCAAACTTGCTCCTGGAATCAAATCGATCTTGTGTTCAATGCCTCTCATCGGTGGTAAACCAGGGGGTATCTCGGAGGGAAACACATCCTCAAACTCCTGCAAAAGGTTAGCAACAGCAGGGGGCAATGCAATAGACAATTCATGAAGTGAAAACATGGCTTCTTTGCAAACTAAAGCATAGCACATCCCCTTAGCATCGAATAAATCAGCAAGTTCAGATTTAGTTGCGAGCAATGATGGTGATTTTAACTTAATAACTTGCTGTTTTTCAGATTCTAATTTAGTTGCATTGCCCTCACGAATTTTACTCTTCTCAAAATGCACAATCTCAGCAGGAGTCATGGGGAGCAAAGTGATTTTCTTTCCCTTATGCATGAGAGTATATTTATTGGTTCTACCATGATGAATAGCATCTGTATCAAATTCCCAAGGACGACCCAATAAAAGAGAACAAGCATCCATAGGAACAACATCAAAATCAGCAAAATCATGGTATGAACCAATTGAAAAATGGATTCTCGCTGTTTGTGTTACCCGAACCTTACCGCTGTTGTTGAACCATTGAATGTGGTACGGATGAGGGTGTGCTCTTGTTGTCAAACCGAGTTTCTTGACGACGTCCGTGTTTACCAAGTTATTGCAGCTACCTCCATCAATTATAGTGTGTACACGGCAGTCCTTGACTACGAGAAACATGTGGAAGAGGTAGTGTCGTTGTATCTTGTCGTCGGTCTCCACTTTGGAGCTCAAGGCACGCTGCACAATGATACTCCTATAGTTCTCTGTCGCCGCTGTACCAAGTACCTCTTCTTCGGTGTGTTCGTCATTTGGATCTGTAAAGTCAGTAGCAAGAGAATATTCATCTTAAACATCCGAAGTACTATCATACCCGCCATCGTTGCGTGCTATGTATGCTCGTTTGCTCGGGCAATCTCTCATCATATGACCAAGTCCCTGGCAGCGGTGACACTTAATGTCGGAAGTACGACCCGTAGAAGGAGTGGACGACGAAGGCTTGAATGATGTCGCCTTGCTGCCTTCCGGCACGCGAGAAGGTGGAGCAGCAGGTATAGTTCGTTGGCCGCCATTGGGTGGTGTAGTCGCTGCACGGGGGGCCGAAGATGGTGCTGTTTTGGATGGTGTAGTTACTGCACGCGGCGTGAAGTTGCTCCTCGTGCGTTGTTGCTGTTGTTGTCGGCCCTGCAATTCTTTTTCTGCCAACATAGCAAGCTGAAACAATCTGTTAACAGTATCATATTCTTTGTAATCAACAATGTCCTGAATTTCACGCCTCAACCCCCCATAAAAACGAGCTATTTTATCATCCATGTCCTCTACTACCCCACAACGCAGCATACCCTTTAGTAACTCTTGATAATACTCCTCTACGGACATGTTACCTTGGTCTAAACGCTGCAATTTTTTGCGAGGGTCCCGCTGAAAAGATGGAGGAACAAATCGAACACGCATAGCTTCCTTTATTCTATCCCATGTTGGAGGATCAGTTCTAGTTTTAACAAGTTCATTCCACCATATGATAGCAAAGTCCTTAAACTCACTAGTAGCTTGACGAACTCTATGTTGTTCAGGAACAAGGTGGGAATTAAATTTTTGCTCTACTGTCATCTCCCAATCAAGATAAGCCTCAGCATCATAAGCACCAGAAAAAGAGGGTATAGTAAATTTCACTTTAGCAAAAGGATCATCAGGAGGGCGGTTATAATTGTTATGATTATTACCTCCAATACCTCGACGATAAAGTGGCAGTCTTGGCTGATTACTGTGATCTTCCAGTTCATCATAAGCATTGTCTTCTTGTCTTCCAGCGAGAGGCAACCGAGCCTCAAAAGTATTCATCCGAAGAGCAAGGTCATCCAGTTTGCGAGTCAAGTTCGCCAATGACTCCTCCGTTGATGCGTTGTATTTGGCGAACATATCACGTAACTCAACATGTTGAACACATTCGTCATTATTTTCTTCTCCTGCCATTGTTAGTAGGAAACAAAAGACAACAAAAAAAAATGTTATCCCTATCAACTACAGTGACAATGTGGAAGGTGGAAGAAAACAATCTCTCTCGCTCAAGCGTCTTGCCACGCTCTTACAAGTGTTCTTACCGACACAGCAGGTGGTGTGGACGGTGAGACGAACCAATGAAGCGTGTGGTGATTGCAAAGGTACCTGTTATGCTCAAGAGAAAGGTGGAGCTTGGATGGCACAATATGGTGGCTAATAAGCAGAAAATCGTTAACAGCTAAACAAAGTTGAATAAGTATTCAATGTAGGAAACTGTTGCTGGTCAACTGAGTGCCCTAGAGCCTAGCACAACACAAGGAAGTATCAAGGCAAAAGAAAGACAGAATGATATAACCAAACAAACAGCACCAAGTGGTATAGGCTAATTGCTTTAATATGCGTGCTTTTCACTATTTTTTTCTTTTTTGTAATATTTTTTTGATATTTTTTCTTTACTCAGTAGCACAAATATAGGAAGCACACAAATTTGCAGCTCAATTGGATGTAATATGCGGCCTATAGAAAATCAAGAAGGTTCTTTAAAATTCGTGCTGAAACTTCGGAGGCCGGATAGCCTATCTTCCGAGGGGAATTTGGGCAATCTAATTTCGCTGAACGCGGCTATGCGGCGGAAAATCGGATGCGAAATTTCGCGTAGATGAATTTGAAAAAAAAATTCGCCCGATTTCGAGTTCGTATGCGAAAGTTATGGCCGTTTTAAGGTAGGCTGTCCGAGTTACGTTTTTTTGGATGTTGATTCCAACTCGGTTTGAGAACAGAACTCGCAAACGGATACGAAAACGATCGGGAATTTGCACAGCAACTAATGGGGTGGTGTGTGACGATTCAAGGATGAATGGCACAAAGATTTGTCACCTAATCTAGGGCTGGCGATGCGGGAGTTCACGCAAGGCGGCTAGCTAGGGCAAACCGATGAACGTGGCAGATCGGTTTGTTATTTAGGGATGGTGGAATAGGTGTCGAATAGCAAGAAAACAAGGACGAAACACGATAACTAGGATCAAAAAACACAAAGCTAAACCAGCAACAAGACTCAACCACACGAATGCAAACTCAACAATGCAAACTGAAAAACGAAACTGCAGGCACTATAGTCTGGGAAGCGGTAAAAACGATCTAATTTTTTTTTGTGGCTTTTTTGTGGACTCTAGGTACGAAACAAAATCGATCTAATGGAAGGAAGGAAAACAAAGATACCTCACGGGCAACCTGGAAATTTGATACCAAATGATGAGTAGGGTTAGGCCCGATCTTCCGAAAGGTATGTCGATTGGGGTGGAGAACTCGACGTTGATGATCCGCGGCACTCGAGCGGTTCGAGTACCCCTGCAATCACTACACCACGGCTCCGTTGGTTATCAACCGTGCTGCACACGCTTGACCTCGCCAAGAAGGCTAATCCCTGCAAGTGCAATCGAGAACACGAGCAAGAACGTAGAAGACACGATCGGAAATCGCGAAATTGGGGTCTCACAAACCGTAGAACGGCGATTTTATTGATCTAAGCAAAACCCACCGAATATGACCGGCGGCTGCAGTATTTATAGGCTAGGGTTCGACCAAAACACGATTAGACGCGTCCCTAATGGACTCTTACGGGATACAAGGCCCAAAGGCCCGATTCGGTGGCGCAGCACCGGACAGAAATATGGACTCGACTTGTTTCGACGATTTGCAATGACTCCGGAAGAATTTTGAGGTGGGACCAGAACCATTGGAAAGTTTATCTTCTCCTCTTTCCATGCATATGTAGAACGTCGAAAACGGAGTCCGTATGCCTCCTGGGCGTCTGTTTTAAGGTGGACTGCTCCTGGACTCCGAGTTGAACTCGAGTCCGAGTTGTAAACTATTTCCATCCACTTGTGGACGTCCCAGGTGGTTGTCCACGCTCCCAAGGCCTCCTTCCTTCACTTGTTGATCTTCTCCATTATTCCTAATAACAATTAAATCATCACATAGCAATCTATTCTCAAACTCACATGCAAAAGAAGTTAAGAACGAATTCACCTGCTGATTTAATAACCGTGCCCGTGCTCTTGTGATTGGTCCTTGCAGTTCAATGCGCGTCTCTGCTGTTGTGATGTCCTCATCAGTGTCCTGGCAGTGAATCAAGTGAATCATCTGATTTAGGTGATGCAGGAACACGACGATGATACAACGGACAGCAACAATTTGGCAACGGTTAGTTGCACATGATGCGAGATTGATCGAGCCGAAACCGTAGTTAGGATGTATGATGTAATGCTTACAAGGAAAGAATCAACTTTGTTAATGTTTAGAGCTAGTTTGTGATGCAGGGGTATGGTGATATTGCAACCAACAAGCCTAAGTGCCAAGATGCTATTTGAATGGTGATGAAGTTACCGGATCAAGAACAAACTCAAGATATTCGCTAAAATGAAAAAGTTGAGCATGCTTATAAGGATAGAAAGCTAGTGCGACTATGTTTCGTAATCCTGCACATATTGTTTAGTGATGGGTGAGTGACTAATTGGTCATTTGTTCCTGTTGCTACTTCTGTCTTGTGATGTCTCTCCCTTGACCTTAAGCTCCTTATCAAGGGTCCATCTAATTCTTGTAGATTGGTCAATGGTCGTCCTCATCATAGGAACCTAAAGAAGTTTAGATTATCTAGTCTTCTATGGTTACTGGGAACCTTAGAATGGATTCCTTACAACACACAGGTAATATAGAGGAAGAATCTTAGAACACTTTAGAAATCCATAGTAAGTTCCTCCCAAGTCCTTAGAAGCTTTGTAGATCGTCTCTTAGTTCTTGGACGACTTCAATTCTTCAGTTATAAGATTTAATCCGGAGTTTCCATCTTATGCTTTGCATAGTCATCTCATACCTTAATCGTGCTATGTTTCACCTTGGTCCCTTAGTCATCATTACACCATTCAGTCGAACGCTTCTTCACCAATCAGTCTTATCAGTCTTGTGTGGCATAGCTCCATGTATTGATTGCTAAGTTGCAATGTGTGCTTACATTGCACTTTTCAATTCGTACCTCGACACTACTATGACCACCTTGATTCATCCTCTGTTTCCCCACATAACAGAGACATGTCTCTCCCTCCTAGTCAAGCGTCTCCTTAAAGTGTATACAACCATGTTGAGTTTAATATTATATTACATTGCTCCCTTATATGTATAATCATGTCAATAGGAAACATGACGGAGATGATCGACGAGGAGCTTCACTTGGAGGAGGAGCCGGGGTGTCACCATCGGAAGTTTCACGTCGGATCCTTCGGAGGAAGCTCAAGCCTAACTATTAACATTTGCCTAGTCGCAAACCAGGGCAAGCCCACTTCAAAGTTTCTATTTGTATCAATTATGTCTAGGATGAGTTTTGTGCATTAAGGCTGAGGTTCTTGTTACCCCACTTGCATGACCCACAAATTCCATGGAGTATTGGGTAGGTCTACAGCTTGACGAGTAGAAAACGCAATGCTAATGTATTTAGGAATTCGGTAGAAGTCGAGTAGTTGGAATCTACCCGCGAGATAAGATTATATCACACGGGATGGAGTTTATCAAAGAATGGTTTATGAACATGAATTGGAGACCGAGCAGTGGGATAGGAGGCAGCTACACATGGTCTCACGTGCATAGCCCTGCTTGTGCCTATTGAGGACTGATCCATGTGCGACCCTACTTGACAAGTTTGAACAGTACTGGGTGCATACTGGGCATATGGAATCTAGGAAACCGATGTAACTTGATAACTTGGATGTCGAGGCATAGCCCACTTTCGATAGGGGTGGGTTGAGGGTAGCAAGGTGTAAATCTGCCGGCGGGCACAGACACGCTCCGTGCGGGGACCTTATGCCTGCGATGGTGGGATCAGTTTTGCGTTTCAGTTTCTTGTGAAAGGTTGCTGCGTACGACGTCGTGAGGAGCACCACACGCTTCTTACACACGGGTGTGTGTGATGTGATATCCGGTTGTCTGCTGATTGCAATCACCGTCCCTCGCGGTTATTTGAGTATTCATTGCGCCATGACGTCGTAATAGAGAGTAGTTGAATTATTATGAATTGTTGCCATGATTAGTATTGTATTGCAACTTGTGTGACTTAGAGATAGCACAGTTAAGTTTTATAGTTTTCAAACACTTAGCCTGTAATAGCATTATGTGTTTGGGTATGTCATATCATCGGCAAAGCGTTTCTTGTTTGATTGTGGTGTCTATGATGTGCCGTGCCCAAGGAAGGTCATTTGCTACTTAAAACATGACTATAACGATCCACTTGTAGTCGAGTCTACTTAGGCTATTTCCTACCTATGTTTAGTCTTTACCGTGCATATGTCTAGTGAGATGGGTCAGTCTTGTTGAGCCTTATGCTCACGTTTGCAGTTAACGAGTTTTTGCAGGTTATACCATTGATGAAGGGCTTGACGATGACGCCTTACCCTCATCAGGGTTCGCGGCTGAGTAGGAGCCCTGCACGCCGCCGTGATAAGGAGAGTGAGTGTTGCAAGTGCAAAGCGTCCTAAGGGCATAGACGACTTTGCTTTTGCATAGCTAGAGCTGAGAGCGTAGATATGATGTCTAGACTCTTTCCTTCGTTCAGTATTGTAGAAACTTCCGCTGTGTTTATAAATAAAAGACTTGATTTGTATTTAATTTTGGTTCTTTTCATGTATATTATTAGGTGTCGCATCGCACGACACCACCCTATGAGATCCTTGGATGTCGGGACCCCGGTCCCCACAGCATGGTATCAGAGCATCATTTGGAACGGTGTCCCTAAAAAGAGCATATTTTCAAAAACTTAGGATTATATGAGTGAGAAAATAGTTTTGTGCCCATATAAGGAGTATCACTAGTATATTATATAAAGGTGGTAAGCTAACATACTTGTTACTATTTCTGTAATGACACTCCGACGTCAGATAAGAGGTAAGGTACGCCACCGAGAGTGGATCAATCTCGGTAAGAACCTCCATACGAGATGTGGTATGTGATTTTTTCTGTGGCTTAGCACAAAATGTTAATATGAGTCTCTGAAATTCTCCATGTTTCTGAGAACATATGACACGCAGTACCCCAACGTGCTTCAAAATTAGTGGGAGCCCCCATCGGGTGGTGGATAACACAATAGAATGCATCTCTAGAACTATTCATGTTCTATGGGAGCATGCGAAACACGTATGCCCGAGCGTGTATAAGCCGGTTCGTGCGGGAGTGTTTGCTGTACAGACGTAGTACAACCATGTACCTCGAGACATGACATCGCTCGAGGGCGGCTCACACCAGAGTCGTGTGCATTTACTTTATATATATTATTGTGACTGCCTGTCGTGTTTTCCTATTAGAGCCTTGAGGTGTGAAGGAGTGAAAGGGGATTGTTTGTCTGCTGCAGGTACACTAACTACAGTAGCGACCCGTGTAGAACACGTTTGTGACTGAACGATACTAGGGCCACCTATATACGTATTCGGATATACCAGTTAAAATTTTTAGTTTGGTGAGGCACGTAGTACCGTCAGTATCACCTTTGATAGATTGACCATCCACCACTACAGTATGTATGCATTATGTTTTGGAAAGTCTGACTATCAGTTGTTGGTATGTTTTGGACTCCATAAATTGAATTCCGACTAAATTAAGGTGTATAACCAAGATTCTTTGTTTCTAGCAGAAGTTTGCTCAACTTCGCCGGGTGTGAGACCTATGTGTGCTGAATACATTGGCTTTGACAATAAAAGTTTTGAATGCTGCCATAACATCTTTTTAGCAAGGTCCGACACTAGCTCCGAGCTTCTGCAAGGTCCGACAATAGGTCCGACTTTCTTTGTCTAGATCCGACTTGTTTTTGGGTAGCTCCGGTTAGCTTTGTCTTTAGTTCTGGCATTTCTTTGATAGCTCCGGCATGTCTTTGTTAAGCTCCGATATGTTCTGCTAGGTCCGACTTATGTTGGTTAGCTCCGACATGTTTTTTGAGCTCCGACTTTCGGGATGACTAATTCCAACTAGTTTTGGTTAGCTCCGGCGCTAGGTCCGACTAGTTTTGGTTAGCTCCGGTGCTAGGTCCGACTAGCTTTGGTAAGCCCCGGCGCTAGGTTGTACTAGCTTTGGTAAGCTCCGGCGCTAGGTTGTACTAGCTTTGGTAAGCTCTGTCTCAAGCTTCGGTTAAGCTTTGGCAAGGTCCGGTGCTTGATCGCAATGTTCCGGCTTTTAATGTAAAATGTTTCGAACTTGCTTTACATTGTTGGAAAGTTTTCTTAGTACTCTTTTGCTACGTTTTTGGTGTGTTTTGGTTGATATGGCTGATATCATTTTGCTGCTTTGCAACATGCTTATGTGAGGTGCTCATGTAAGGTGTTGTGTTTGGAACTGACTTGAGTCAAGTCGCGGACTGGCTCGTACGGATTGGTTGTTTATTCATGTGCAGGTGTTGCTTGAGTTCAAGACATGGCTAATGACGGGATCCTTTGGACTAGTCTTATGGAGGAGATGAGGTTACAACAACCAAATTCAGGAGGAATTGTGTTGAGCGGGTCAGGAGGTCGCGCAGGATGATTGAATCAAGGGCAGTGCATATGAAGGTTACTGGACGTCGAAGGAAGGTGTTTGCACGTATGCAACATGGTTCCGAAGATGGTTTATGGATGGGAAAATCTGGTTTGAAGGATCGGATCGTATCGGTTGATGACTTTGGCTATGGCAGAGTCAGTTATGGCTCGGTATGGAAAGTATCGAGTTGGTTATGTTAGGATTTCGTGTGGGTCACGAATTTGAGTTGTTTTAGGAATATGGGATATGTTGCTAATGTGTTTGGAAGTCTTAAGATTGCTTCTATCTGCGTATAGAAGAGTCCTAAGCAGTTATGGAAAGTTTCAATTCGTGATCGGAGTAGGATTGGAGTCCTAGTTAAGATTGGGTTGGCCTAAGGGCTGGTTATATAAGCAAGGGAGACCAGAGCTCGTGATGCACAACTTTGGGGGCTGTTCCTCTTGTGTTCTATTGAATAAAATTCGTAGTTTGAAGGAACTTTTGTGCCTTGTTCGTCCGACTTGTTCCAGACAAGTTTTACTCCTCGAGTTTCTGGACAGCACTACCTTTCGTCGGTGGTTTTATCATAACTCGAGTTTTACATATCCAATTGACGTGATTCTTTTTGGGTTGTCTTCAAAATTTGATTATCTATCATCGTTCAAAATTTCATGGTCATTGAATTTGTGTTTTCTGATATACACCAGTTTCTTTGCAGCATTCCAGAACTGTTTTTCTCGTGTAGGACAGATTGACCTTTGTTCGATCTTTTGATCATAACTTGAGTTTCTCTCGACGGATTTGAGTGATTGTTGTTGTGTTGTCTTTGTGACTTGATTCTATCTGATATCTATCACTTTTTTGTCACGGTAAAAGATGTTTAGATTAGTCTCACACATGATTTCTTTAACATATCGTTTTTCTGCCGAAGGGGTTGGGATTTAATTGTTTCCGCTGTGTAGGAATTTTTAAATCTACCATTCACCCCCCTCTGGTAGCTTTTCACATGCTCTTCGATACTACACCGGGTTGCAATCTTGGTTAGTTTTTAGAGAACATAGGCGTATTCTATATGGATGGAAATCTCTTGAAGGCCTCTACAAACTTTTTGTTGACCATTAAGACAGAATGATTTGATGACCTAGTAAAATTTGAACTCTACCAAAACTACTCCAGATGTCTATACCATTGCAAAAGTCCCAATATTATTGCCATAACTTTCTGTAGAAAAATCTCCTGAACCATTATGATACATATTTGGAAAGGGGAAAATCAGCTCTACCACTTGGTAATTCAAAGTGTTCCATAATTAGAAGTTGAACCAAATCAAATTATGGGTCCAATACAGAGATCTCCAGGACTGCTGCAGAAACCCTTTACTCAATCTGTGAGGTTTAGATAGTTATAACTCTTAATACAGAAAGATGTCTGTCGATACTCGGCATACCGGGTACCCTCGCTCACAAACTAGAGCCACCTTCCTTGTAGCAGGGACAGGATCCGGGGGCAACGCGTGGAAAGTCCGGGGTGCCCACGAGACATCCAAAAGGGGGAGCTCTGCTCCGCCTCGACGACAAGCTCCCAAGCAGCCACGTGTCCAGTAGGACGGGACCCGACCTCCTCCGCAGAGGTGAGCTCCCATGCTGCCACATGGCCCACGAAGTCGAGACTCGATCTCCCCAGCGGAGGCGAGCACCCGAGCTGCTACGTGGCCCGCGGGGCGAGACCTGGCCTCCCCGACAGAGGTGAGCTCCCGAGCTTCCATGTGGCCCGCAAGACGGGCGTGGCCTCCACCATGGCAGAGAGCTCCCTAGCGGCCGCATGGTCAGTACACTTGCCCTAAGAAGATAGTGGGGAGTTAAGAGGGTGGTGCGCCTTGTCTCCATCAATCCTTGAATATACGCGACTTCCCCAGATGCTGGACGCAACACACGCCTAATGTCAGGTACTGCTACGACTAATCGTATCACAGTGAAGGCGCCGCAGGCCTATCCCACTCCACCAAGTGGGTAGCTTACGGCGCCAGAGACAGTTGCATGGGACATTCCCTGCCAATGTCAGCAACGTCGCGTGGGCTATTGACGACCCGGGCGGCAAGACAGCGATTCCTCACGTCCGTGGTCAGAGCAAGCTTACGGAAGAAGCCTTAGATCTTTAGGATTAGACCATCTTGGGACCACCTGTCAAGCCCTGGAGCTCCACTTGTAAGGCACCCAACCTTGACTATAAAAGGTCCGGACTGCCACTGATACAAGGACCAGACTCAGAATCCCTGATACACACACACACATACACACTCACCAGCAATACAAACCACCGTTGAGTAGGGCGTTATGCTCCTTGCGTCCCGAACAACGTAAAAACCACCGTGTCTCATACTCTTCCGCTAGAACATTAGTTTGAGGCCTAAGCCCCATCGAACGAGAACCTCCACGGGCTGCTCCTTAGCAGATCTGGGGGAAGTGTCGCATTAACACTTCGACATTTGGCACACCAGGTAGGGGCTTTTCCCTTAAAAAAGTGGTAGCGCTTTCACCACCATGGTGTTCATCAGGCCCATGGAAGGAGGTTTTCGTGGCCGTCGTCCGGTGACCAGATACTTCGCTAGAGCGGCACTCTCTGATCCGTCTCGACCCCGTGCAAGTACAGCTGGCCAAAATGGCACGTTGGGACACGCCCCAGCTCAGCCGGCTCCACCAGCACCCACAACAGTGAGCCCAGAGAGTGCCTTGGCGGCGACCAGAGCTCTCCTCCACCACCCACTATCGCTGAACTCCTCTCAGGGGGCGGCTCAATAGTGGGTCCAAGACATCGACCACCTCATCGTCACAGCCATCAACTCCCCCAGCAAGGGTAGGCGCCTTGTGTCACTGTCACGCACGCCGTCCATCGACCATCACTTTGCCAACTCCCGCTCCTCCAAGCCTACAAGTGTTGGCCAGCTCCCCACGGAGGACCTCAGGGCTGAGCTTGACCGTCGTCAAGCTCACATGGACGGCCGTGTCATCATCGAGCGGCAGCGAGAGAGGCAGCGCAACCTCGACGACGAATTTGGCCCTCAATGCCCTACTGACAATGTGTCCTCCGTCCAAGGTGCGCCGCAGGTAAACTCTCCGCCACCTGACCAGGAGTATGTCAACTTGACAGTTCCGCAACAGTACTCAATGCAGCAGGATATGCTGCAACAATACTTGGCGCGGCCAGTACCATTGAAGCAACGCATGGCACAACCAGTGCCACAACCGCAAGTCCGACAAGTGCCACACGTCATGCAGCAGAACACTTTGGGGTATGCTATCCCATCTGCCTCTCCGACGAAGCCCGTGGGAGGATTCTTGGTGTTGGCTTCGCATCTCCGCTTCGCAATGTGGCCACGCATGTTCTGACCACATATCTCGGAGAGATTCGACGGAAGCATCAAATGGGCGGAGTTCCTGCAGATCTACACCACGGCGCTCCTTGCTGCAGGAGCAGATGAGACCAACCTGGCGATCTACTTCCCAGTTGCCCTGACTGGATCAGCTCGCTCATGGATGATGAACGTTCCCAAGGGGTCTATAACCTCTTAGTATGAGCTGTGCCGGCAGTTAACGGCGAACTTCGACAGCTCCTACACGCGCCCTGACACCGAGCTTGACCTCCACACCGTGCGACAACAACCCAAGGAGACGCTGCGATCATTCATCCAATGTTTCTCCCAGGTACGCAACTCCATTTCAAACATCCCAAATCCCTCTTTCATAGTGGAATTTCTCCATGGAGTGCATGACCGCAAGATGCTCGAGAAGTTATAGACGCACAACGTGCAAGACGTCTTCGAGCTCTTCTCCATCGACGATCGATGCGGTAGGGCGGCAGAAGGACGCGACTGGCACGCTCAGCCCGCCCCCAGAGCGGGCAGGGCCGACCAAACTGGAGAAGGAGCCCCTACCCCAGTTATCGGCAAAAAGAAGCACAGTAACCGAGGTGGTGGCCAGAACAAGCTGTTGCATGGATCCCTCGTCGCGGCAGCAGCCGCAATCGGAGGAGGCAAACCCCCACGGCCGAAGAAACACCCTCATCAGCCACCTGCCACTGATGAAGACGTCGAGCCCTGCCCAGTGCACAAGACTCGCGAACACACCACGAGCGAGTGCTGGGAGATAAAAAGGTGCGCCGAACGCTACCAAGAGTGGGTGCAGCAGCGCCCGGACGGTGCCTTCTTCTGCCAACGGGATGGCAAGCAGAAGTTTGAACCCAAGGTCAACAACGACGAGGAGCTGGAGTACCAGAAGCAAGAGCGGGCCGTCAAACTGGTCCACCAAGATGAGGACTCCGACGCTAGCAGCGACAACGAGTGTCACAAGACCCTGCACATCATCTTCGGAGGGTTTTGGGATCCCGCGTCTCGAAACACAGTCAAGACCCTTCGCCATGCGGTGGCTTTGATAGCCCCTGTACCCACTCCGATGCAGCAGCACCACTGGAAGGAGACGCCGATCAGCTTGGATGCCTCTGACTGCTTCAAGAACATGGTCGGGCCAGGGGTCCTACCTCTCCTAGTCTCCCCCACCGTAGCCAACATCAAGCTCCACTACGTCTTGATAGATGGCGGGGCCAGCCTCAACCTCCTTAGTTGTGCAGCCTTCGAAGAGCTGCAGATCCTGGTGTCCAAGCTGGCCCCCTCGAGCCCATTTTCGGGGGTGGGACCTGGGAGCATCATCCCATACGGCAACATCCACCTGCGGGTGACCTTTGGGACACCTGACAACTACAGGACGGAGAGCATCCTCTTCAACGTCGCCGATCACAGCCTCCCCTTCAACGCCATCATTGGCAGGCCTGCCGTGTACAAGTTCTTGGTTGTAGCCCACTACGGCTACCTCTTCCTGAAGATGCCAACCCCCTCCGGCGTCCTCAAGATCCACGGAGATCGCACCACTGCAATGTTGGCCTTGGAGCAGCTCCAAGCACTCACGGCAGACCCAGCACATGTCCCGATCGGCGCTGGATCAAGTCAAACTCCGCCAAGTTCACGACAATGCAGAGCACCCGCCACACCTCAGTTGCAGCCCTCCGGTAGCATCAACACCTCCGTCAAAGCTGCCAAGCCCAGTCCCATCTCTGCTCGGACCACTCGCAAGACGGGCGGTCAAGGCGAGAAATAGGGATGCTCGCTCATCGCCCCTCTCAGTAGCTGTTGACAGCAAGGTTGCCCGCCAACCATCACAGCTACTCATGGAGCTGTGTGCACCCCTATTGTAAATACTAGTCTTAATAGAACTGTGTAAAGGATTTCATAGGGCTTAGGAGCAGCACTAAGGACAACCAAGCACAGGGAGGGTATGGACCAGAGTGTGCAACCGGCTTATCTTGGTTCCAAACTCTAAATCCAATGCACCCTGCCTCCCTCATCATCCGGAGGCTAGTCGTTGCCCTCTTTTTTAAAAGCATGTCTCCCCCTATGAACTCCTATCAAAAAATCATTGTTTTACTTAAAGGCTTCTTAAAAACTTTGTCCATTTACTTACGCATTAGGTTTATGAACATGCCACACTAAGACTCATTTATTGCGTATTATTTTATATGCGTGATTGTACACTCTATAATACACCAATGCAGGAGTCATGCAGTCCTAATGCAGGTGGGTCTGCTTGAGGTACCTGCGGTGTATGAGGGGTTCTTCTGGCCCCTCTCGTCATTAGGGCCATGTGACGCCAGAAGGTTTCCCAGGAAAGGCATGTGCCGAGCAGGAGGTCCAGGGGGTCTAAACTACTTAGCCCGGTATTGTACCATAAGCATACACACCCTGCCTCCCACCGCTACAACCGAGTAATGAGAGCCTGAAAGCTCACACCCTGAGGATGACAGGAGCCAGGCCCTGGAGCATCAACGCACTGAATTACTCAGGCCCCGCGAATTAGCCCAGGGCAGTAACGAATGACAGAGCTAAGGGAGAGCTATAGGTAAACCAACGAGCAAAATAGTCCACCTTTCTTCTATCATATGTACAGAAGAGCCTTCCCTGACACCTCCAAGGAGCCTGCAGACGATGACTCTAAGACGATGGTGGACGACGCCAGAGCATCCAGCTCCGGCACCTCACAAGGGGCCTGCTGTCGACATCCCAGATCATCAACGACAGCACCAGGCGCGGATAAGTGAGTCACTTCTTCTGCCCCGCTCTTGTTGATAACAGGGTTCCCTTGCGATAGCCTATAAACCAGGGGCCCGTCGTCGACGTCTCCATGACGATGGTGGACGACGCTGGAGCATCCAACTCCGGCACCTCCCTAGGGGCTTGCCGTCGACATCTCTACGACGATGGTGGACGACGCCGGAGCATCCAGCTCCGGCACCCCCCAAGGGGCAAGCTGTCGACGTCCCAGAACATCAACGACAGCACCAAGCGCGGATAAGTGAGTAAACTCTCCTGCCCCGCTTTTGTTGGTAACAGGGTTCCCTTGTGATAGCTTGTAAACCAGGGGCCTGCCGTCGACGTCTCCATGACAATGGTGGATGACGCCAGATCATCCAGCTCCGGCACCTCCCAAGGGGCCTGCCATCGACGCCTCCACGACGATGGTGGATGACGCTGGAGCATCCATCTCCGGCACCTCCCAAGGGGCCTGCATATTTTGAAAGGGGAGAATTAGCTCTACAACTTGGTAATTCAAAGTGTTCCCTAAATAGACGTTGAACCAAATCAAATTATGGGTCCCATATAGATATCTACAGGACTGTTGGCAGAAACCCTTTACTCAATCTGTTAGGTTTAGATAGTTATAACTCTTAATACAGAAAGGTGACTGTCAGTACCCAACAAACCGGTTACCCTCGCGCACAAGCTAGACCCACCTGTGTACCTCGCACCCTAACAGGGACAGGATCCGAGGGCAACACGTGGAAAGTCCAGAGTGCCCACGAGACATCCGAAAGGGGGAGCTCAGCTTCGCCTCGACGACAAGCTCCCAAGCATCCACATGTCCAGTAGGACGGGACCCGACCTTCTCCGCAGAGGTGAGCTCCCAAGCTCCCACGTGGCCCACAAAGTCGAGACTCAATCTCCCCAGCGGAGGCGAACACCCGAGGTGCCACATGGCCCGCGGGGCGAGACCTGGCCTCCTCGATGGAGGTGAGCTCCCGAGCTGCCATGTGGCCCGCAAGACGGGTGTGGCCTCCACCATGCGGAGAGCTCCCTAGCGGCCGCATGGTCAGTCCACTTGCCCTGAGCAGATAGTGGGGAAGATAAGAGGGCGTGCGCCTTGTCTCCATCAAGCCTTGAAGATACGCGGCTTCCCCAGATGCAGGGCACAGTGCACGCCTAATGTCAGGTACTGCTACGACTAATTACAATGAAGGCGCATCACAGTGAAAGCGCCGCAGGCCTATCCCACTCCACCAAGTGGGTAGCTTACGGCGCCAGAGATAGTTGGATGGGACATTCCCTGCCAATGTCAGCAACGGCACATGGGCTACTAACAGCCCGGGCGGCAAGACGGCGAGTCCTCATGTCCGTTGTTAGAGCAAGCTTAAAGAAGAAGCCTTAGATCTTTAGGATAAGATCGCCCCGGGACCACCTGTCGAGCCCCGGAACCCCACTTGTAAGGCATCCAACCTTGACTATAAAAGGCCCGGGCCGCCACTGATACAAGGACCAGACTCAGAATCCCCGATACACACACACACACACACGCATACACACTCACCAGCAATACAATCCACCGTGGAGTAGGGTGTTATGCTCCTTGCGGCCTGAACCTTGTAAAAACCACTGTGTCTCATACTCTTCCGCTAGAACACTAGTTTGAGGCCTAAGCCCTGTCGAACAAGAATCTCCGTGGGCTGCTCCTTAGCAGATCTAGGGGAAGTGTCGCATTAACACTTTGACATTTGGCACGCCAGGTAGGAGCTTTTCCCTCAAAAAAAGTGGTAGCGCTTTCACCACCATTATGTTCATAAGGCCCGTGGAAGGAGGTTTTCATGGCCATCATCCGGTGACCAGATCCGTCGCTTGAGCGGCACTCTCTGATTCGTCTTGACCCCGTGCAGGTACGGCTGGCCAAAATGGCACGTCGAGACAATCCCCAGCTCAGTCGGCCAGAGAGTGCTTTGGCGGCGGCCAGAGCTCTCCTCCACCACCCACTGTCGCTGAAATCCTCTCAGGGGGCGGCTAAACAGTGGGTCCAAGACATCGACCACCTTGTCGTCATAGCCATCAACTCCCCCAGCAGGGGAAGGCGCCTCGTGTCGCTATCACGCACGCCGTCCATCGACCGTCACTCCACCAACTCCCACTCCTCCAAGAGTACGAGCGTTGGCCGGCTCCACATGGAGGACCTCAGGGCTGAGCTTGACCGTCGTCAAGCTCACATGGACAGTCGTGTCATCATCGAGCGGCAGCAACAGAGGCAGCGCAACCTCGATGACAAATATGGCCCTCATTGTCCTGTTCACGACGTGTCCTTCGTCCAAGGTGCGCTGCAGGTAAACCCTCCGCCACCTGACCAGGACTGTGTCGGCTCGACAGCTCTGCAGCATACTTAGTGCAGCAGGATGTGCAACAACAGTACTTGGCGCAGCCAGTCTTGTTGAAGCAATGCATGGCACACAACCAGTGCCACAACCGCAAGTCCAACAAGTGCCACACACCGTGCAGCAGACCCCCTTGGGGTATGCTGTCCCATTTTGCCTCTTCGACAATTCCCGTGGGAGGCTGCTCGGCGTTGGCTTCACACCTCCACTTCGCAATGTGGCCACGCAAGTTCCGACCACATATCCCGGAGAGATTCGATGGAAGCATCAACCCAACGGAGTTCCTGCAGATCTACACCACCACATCCTTGCTGCAGGAGTGTATGAGACCAACCTGGTGAACTACTTCCCAGT
The DNA here is from genome assembly GCA_036927565.1 of Tuctoria greenei. Taxonomy (NCBI): domain Eukaryota; kingdom Viridiplantae; phylum Streptophyta; class Magnoliopsida; order Poales; family Poaceae; genus Tuctoria; species Tuctoria greenei. The sequence goes on along the minus strand of JAYESD010000012.1, from coordinate 62,317,929 downwards.
TGCCCTGACTGGATCAGCCTGCTCGTGGCTGATGAACCTTCCCAAGGGGTCTATAGCCTCTTGGAATGAGCTGTGCCAACAGTTCATGGTGAACTTCGGCAGCTCCTACATGTTCCCCGGCAACTAGCTTGACCTCCACGCCTTGCGACAACAACCCAAGGAGACGCTGTGATCATTCATCCAGTGTTTCTCCCAGGTATGCAACTCCATTCCCAACATCCCAAATGCCTTTGTCATAGTGGCATTTCGCCAGGGAGTACGTCACCGCAAGATGTTCGAGAAGTTATCTACGCACAACGTGCAAGATGTCTCCGAGCTCTTCTCCATCGCCGATCGGTGCGACAGAGAGGCAGAAGGCCGCGACTGGCACGCTTAGCCCGCTATCGACGTCTCTATGATGATGGTGGATGACGCCAAAGCATCCATCTCTGGCACCTCACAAGGGGCCTGTCATCGACATCCCATAATGTCAATGACAGCACCAAGCGCAAATAAGTGAGTAAACTCTCCTGCCCCGCTCTTGTTGCTAACAGGGTTCCTTTGCTATAACCTGTAAACCAGGGGCCTGCCATCGATGTCTCCACTATGATGGTGGACGACGCTGGAGCATCCAGCTCTGGCACCTCCCAAGAGGCCTACCGTCGACATCTCAACGACGATGGTGGACGACGCTAGAGCATCCAACTCCGGCACCACCAAGGTGCCTACCGTCGACGTCCAAGAACGTCAACGACAGCACCAAGCGCAGATAAGTGGGTAAACTCTCCTACCCCGCTTTTGTTATTAACAGGGTTCCCTTGCGATAGCCTGTAAACCAGGGGCCTGCCGTCGACGTCTCCACGATGATGGTGGACGACGCCGGAGCAACCAGCTCCTGCACCTCCGAAGGGGTTTGTCATCGACGTCTCTACGATGATCGTGGATGACGCCAGAGCACTCAGCTCTGGCACCCCCCAAGGGGCCTGCCGTCGATGTCCCAGCACGTCAACGACAACACTAAGAGCAGATAAGTAAGTAAACTCTCCTGCCCTACTCTTGTTGCTAACAGGGTTCCCTTGCGATAGTCTGTAAACCAGGGGCCTGCCATCGACGTCTCCACAACGATGGTGGACTACGCCGGACCATCCAGCTCCAGCACCTCCCAAGGGGCCTGCCATCAACGCCTCCACGATGATGGTGGATGACGCCGGAGCATCCAGCTCCGGCACCTCCCAAGGGGCCTGCCGTCGACGTCTCTACGACGATGGTGGACGACGCCGAAGCATCCAGCTCCGGCACCTCCCAAGTGGCCTGCCGTCGACACCTCCACAATGATGGTGGATGACACCAGAGCATCCAGCTCCGGCACCTCCCAAGGGGCCTGCTGTCGACGTCTCTATGTGACGGTGGACGACGCCAGAGCGTCTAGCTCCGGCACCCTCCAAGGGGCCTGCCTTCCACGTACTAGAAAATTAACGATGACACCAAGCGTGCATAAGTGAGTAAACTCTCCTGCCCCTCTCTTGTTGCTGACAGGGTTCCCTTTCGTAAGCCTATAAATCAGGGGCCTGCCCTCGACGTCTCCACGACGATGGTGGACGACGCTGGATCATCCAGCTCTGGCACCTCCCAAAGGGCCTTCCGTTGACACCTCCACAACGAAGTTGGATGACACCGGAGCATCCAGCTCCGGCACCTCCCAAGGGGCCTGCCGTCGATGTCTCTACGATGATGGTGGACGGCGCCAGAGCATCCAGCTCCAGCACCCCCAAAGGGGCCTACCGTCGACGTCCCAGGATGTTAACAAAAGCACCAAGCACGGATAAGTGAGTAAACTCTCCTGCCCTGCTCTTGTTGCTAAAGGGTTCCCTTGCGATAGCCTGTAAACCAGCGGCCTGCCGTCGACGTCTCCACGACGATGGTGGACGATGCAGGAGCATCCAGCTCTGGCACCTCCTAAGGGGCTTGCTGTCGACGCCTCCACGACGATGGTGGATGACGCTGGAGCATCCAGCTCTGGCACCTCCCAAGGGTCTGCTGTCGACGTCTCTACGATGATGGTGGACGACGCCGGAGCATCCAGCTCTGGCACCCACTAAGGGGCCTGCCGTCGACGTCATAGAACATTAATGATAGCACCAAGCGCGGATAAGTGAGTAAACTCTCCTACCCTGCTCTTGTTGCTAACAGGGTTCCCTTGCGATAGCCTTTAAACAAGGGGCGTGTCGTCGACATCTCCACGACGATGGTGGACGACGTCGGAGCATCCAGCTCCGACACCTCCCAAGGGGCCTGCCGTCGACGCCTCCCCGGTGATGGTGGATGACGCCATTGCATCCAGCTCCGACGCCTTCCAAGGGGCCTACCGTCAACGTCTCTACGATGATTGTGAACGACGCCGGAGCATCCAACTCCGGCACCTCCCAAGGGGTCTGTTGTCGACGATTATACGACGATGGTGGATGACGTTGGAGCATCCAGCTCCGACAAATGGTGGCGCTACAACACTCCAACTCCCCCACTCCACTAGGGGCCCGTTCAAGACATTCTGCGATCAAGTGGTAGATGTGCTTAGCCAACTAACCACATCTATCAAGGGGCCTCTAAGGGGATCCACATGCAGAAAATCAACGAACGACGCTTCGGCCATATCAATTGAGCAAACTGTTGGCCCTAAGAAGCCAACGAGCTCAACAAAGGTTCTGCAAACCCTTACACAGCTAAGGACTCAAAGCAACAGTTGTGAAGCACAGTTCCAATGGTAGAAGCCAAACACAAATTTGAATTCATTAAAGAATTCTTTACGAAGGGGGGGGTGAAACCTGAATACAAAAAACAAGCTACCAGCCTCAGCCCCGACTGAACTGCACTACGGCATGTGTGGACGCTGACTTGGAGCAAAAGGCCACTTTCGGCGACACCCTCGGTGGCGACCGAGGGCGTTTCTCCTTCACGACCTCGATCACCAGGGCCTTCCCCTTGCCTACGTTGGGGACCGGTGCCTTCCCTTACCTGTGTCAGAGACCAGCGCCTTGCCCTTCCCCCCAGCAGCGGGCGCCTCCTCCGCCCTGGAGGCTTTGGAGCCTGAAGAAGGTGCGGACTCCTCCAAAGAATCAACGATGCCCAGGCCCTGGCTCTCATCGCCATCCTGTCGCGGCCCAGGACCAATCGCGTCCAGGTTGGGAATCTCCTTCAGAACCTTCGTCTGAAGGGGTCGACCCGTGCAAAGCATAGGGCAAGCCTGCGGAAGGTTGAAGACGTCGTCTGACTACAGGTCGTCGAACGCCTTGGACATTGCTTCAAACACCTCCTACGGGATCATCTCTGTGTCGCGACCCCTCAACAACCTAGTACCATCTTGGAGCCTGAAGTAGAGCCATGCAGGGCGGCAACGGTGTTGGAGAGAGGCCAGACGGCAACGAATGAAGTCGGCCATCACCGAAAGCTTCGACAGGTCATGGTTCGCCAGGAATCGGATCCTCTCCATCACCGGTGTGTACGCTGCCTCAAGCTTTGGACGTTCCTCCCAGGCCGCCTTCCTAAGCGCCGGCCAGCAGGTCAGCAGGACCATGCGATCATGGGCATCGACATGTACGACCACCCAGTCGCTCCTCTAGCCGGGCCACTTCACCGAGGAGAGCGAAGTGATGTACTTGAAGGGGTTGGTTGCCCGATGCTGGAATGAGAAGCCGCCGAGGAAGTTGGCTTTGTTCTTCTTCTCGGTCTGCCTCAGCACGAAGAACTGCCACAACACCGGCACGCATGGGCACACCCCAACAAACATCTCGCAGAAATGCGAGAACACCGCCGCCACCACCAGAGAGTTCGGCGACAGGTGATGAAGCTGGAGCCCAAAGACTTCCAGGTGTGACACCAGGAAGGAGGAAATGAGAGGGATAAACCCGGAGTATGCGTACGCATGGAAGAAGACGATCTCATTCTCCCCCAACTCCAGTGGCAAGGAGCCGTGACAGCTCAGATCCCGTCGTTCCTTGTCCTCCCAGCCAAAAAGTTGCCTCACGGGTGAGACATCCTCCATCCGGGAAGGCGGCGGAGCTATGTCCACTGGAGTAGGAGTCGAGAACCTCAAGGATGGGCAGACCCACAAGGAGGGAGTCGAAGGCACGAATGCTTGGGGTGTGCGGAAGAAAGGAACCTCCATTGCCCACAAAAGTACCTTTTTAAAGTACCCTAGTGGTGTTTGGGCGCACCGTGCTAATTTGAGCGGGCTCCAAATCAACGGCTTGTACCACAGCGTCCATGATGAGCAGGCCCAGGTCCCCCATCAGAAAAGCCAGCCCAAGCAGTTCCCCACAAGAGAAGGCAACCCGGTGGTTCCCATAAAGACGGAAGTGAAAGCAGCAGAAGTGCAGCAGGCGCCTTGGGAACCGTCGCGATAATTTCATAGCAAGCAAAGGTCCCGTCGCCACGACCCCTCAACCAGAGAGGGACGCGTGGTCACAGCAGCAGAAGAGCGCACCGCTTCGACCAATCAAGACAAAATTAAAAGACCGCGCGGGAAAGCATGATAAAGCCCCACCCTCGGGCTCGTCACCTCACCCCAAGGTGGACCTAGGGGCCACTGTTGGTACTCGGCATATCGGGTAGCCTCACACACAAGCTAAGCCGCCTAGGTGCCTTGCCTCCCAGCAGCGACATGGTCGTAGGGCGACACTTGGAAAGTCCGGGGTGCCAACGAGACATCCAAAAGGGGGATTTCAGCTCCGCCTCGACGACAAGCTCCCAGGTAGCCACGTGTCCAGCAGGACGGGACCTGACCTTCTCCGCAGAGGTGAGCTCCCAAGCTGCCACGTGACCCATGAAGTCGAGACTCGATCTCCCCAGTGGAGGCGAGCACCCGAGCTGCCACGTGGCCTGCGGGGTAAGACATGGCCTCCCCCACGGAGTTGAGCTCCCGAGCTGCTACGGGGCCCACAAGACGGGCGTGGCCTCCGCCATGGCGGAGAGCTCCCCAGCGGCCGCATGGTTAGTCCACTTGCCCTGAGAGGATAGTGGGGAAGTTAAGAGGGCGGTGCGCCTTGTATCCATCAAGCCTTAAAGATACGCGGCTTCCATAGACGCAGGGCGCGGCGCACGCCTAATGTCAGGTACCGCTAGGACTAATCGCATCACAGTGCAGGCGTCGCAGGCCTATTCCACTCCGCCAAGTGGGTAGCTTACGGCGCAAGAGACAGTTGGATGGGACATTCCCTGCCAATGTCAGCAACAACGTGTGGGCTACTGACGACCTGGGCGGCAAGACGGCGAGTCCTCACGTCCGTGGTCAGATCAAGCTTACAGAAGAAGCCTTAGATCTTTAGGATAAGATCGCCTTGGGACCACCTGTCGGACCTCGGGATCCCACTTGTAAGGCGTCCGACCTTCACTATAAAAGGCCTGGACCGCCACCGATACAAGGACCAGACTCAGAATCCCCGATACACACACACGCATACACACTCACCAGCAACACAATCCACCGTGGAGTCGGGTGTTACGCTCCTTGCGGACCGAACCACGTAAAAACCACTGTGTCTCATACTCTTCCGCTAGAGCACTAGTTTGATGCCTAAGCCCCGCCGAACAAGAACCTCCGCGGCTGCTCCTTAGCAGATCCGGGGGAAGTGTCGCATTAATACTTCAACAGTGACATAGTCATATATATAGATTTCTGGAAATTTTAGGAAGTCCTCTATCAACTTTCTATTCAACTCTTGGACTGAATCTTGCAATAGCAGTGCCTAATTCCATTTGTCCCAAACACTGTTCTGGCAGTCCAGAACCAGGAACCATTGGTGCATAGTTTGAAATTTGCGTGCTTTGACCTGTATAACAACTTTGTAATGCTGAACCATTCTATTTCTGGGTTGTTAAAATGATGTTGTACCATATTTATTTTGTCATTACCTCAATATATTGTTTTGATATACCTGTATAAACTGTGGGTGATAGCCACATATACAAGAGAGGTTCTGTCGAAATTTCCAGAAAATTTTAGTCATCTTCAAACCTGTATAACTTTTAATCCATAGCTCACCTGGAGGTCCACAAATACAATATAGAGATTTTATGAAGTGATCTAAAACTTTTGTATTCAACTCAAATCCTGGTACAGACCTTTACTGTATGAAAATTTCGAATTTATAGAGGATGGTCAGCTGGAACAGAACTGAGTTTCATACTCCAGTTTTGAACTATCTTGTACCCTGTGATCAATCTTCCATATCTTTTATTCCAGAAACGCTATGGAGGCAAATTAATACTTTTTGGAAATCTTGGAAAGTCTTCTATAAGTTTTCTATTGACCTTTAAGCCAAAAGACATTTCTAAGCTGATGAAAGTGCATCATTATCACGAATGCTGCTGTTCTGAAACTGTGTGAACCAGCAGCTGTATTTTGCCATATCTCTTCACAGAAAACTCTTCTAGTCCACTGTGATGCATTTTCAGAAAGGGAAGGATCTATGCTACAAATTTGTAAGTCATTGTTGTCCCGAATTAAGATCAAAAGTATTTATAAACTTGAGTTAAAAACTGGGACAAGAGTATATGTGCTACCTGAACCAGCCCGGAAAATTTTGAAATTTGAACAGACATAAGTCCTAAATACGAACAGCAACATAGGAATATATATACATGTCGGCAAAACTTAAGGAGTCCTATAACAAGTTTCTATTCGACACTAAGGCTAAAACTCTCAATAACAGGGCTTAAATCGAAGTATCGTCGAAGTTGTATTGACAGCACAGAATCTGGACAGATTTATATGCAGTTACTATTTTGACCATACCTTCGAGAAGAATCATCTAATTGCTTTGTGTTTCACATTTCTGGAATCTTGAGGATGTATATAAAAATGTTGTAGTGTATGACTTCTGCAAATTTTGATGTTTATATATCTGGAAACTGTGGACAAGATCAATCATAAACAAAGGAGGTGTTGTCCAAATTTCCAGGAAAAACTGTCAACTTGCAAAAGCCATATCTCCTCAACTAGGAATGCTTTGATGGAAAATAAATACATTCTGGAAAGGTCATTGAGTGTAATACAACTTTGTAGTTCAACTCCAATTCATATTTTGCCTCACTAGTCGAAAGATTTGAATTTCTCCATAGTGGTCAGCTATACCAGAACCTGGATAGTGGCCTGAATTTCGAAATTCGATCAGTTTGGTTTCAATTTTCTTTGTGTCATTCTCAGGTCCTGCAGCTGTTGTTCGACATGGAGAGTTGAATTTGAGTATTTAACACATTTGGAATACCATGTCAATCGATGGCCATGTTGTGTCTCATTGCGGTAATGAGAGTATGTGGATGGTAAAGTGTATGCCATCTCGGGATGATCGACAATAGTGATAATGAACTTCCATCTATGGAGTCCATTATTTTGGAACTCACTATTGTAAAGTTGCTCTAGAGATGACATATCTTGTATAGAGTTATACCTTCTCCATTGATGTTAAGGATGCAAGATTTTGGGTAACGATCTGCACAGAGTAGATATTCTTTCTCAAGTGACTTTGGATAATCACGCCTGCGGATGAATTAAGCAGTGGTTGCACTTACAGTGGTTGCACATCACCTCCCCATATGTTTAGTTGAAGTAAAACTTTTCGAACACTTAGTTTGAAACTTTAAGGGGGAAGGTGTGCATCCAAGTAACTTAAGTGATCAAGTGGAGCTACAGTTTCAAGAGAAACCAACTCCAAGTACGAGGTTAGCACCTCATATACGGACTGCATCCTAAACTCCATCAGCGTTATCATGGAAGATGTCAATCACCACTACATGATCGAAGAGAAGATTAAGCGAAACACCACAATGTGAACTCTAGTAACTTTGACCCCATACTGAATAGTACCAAGTCATCAAGGTAACCTAGTTAGTGGATTTCTCATGCAAAGATGAGTCCGTGACTCAGCAGATGCGACAAGGACCTAGGGAGACAAGTGGATATACTTGTTAGAATGTGTACCAATTACGAAGGTTAAGATTGTGTAGTATATTGCTCACCACTCCTTGTTTCCATGGTTAGACTTGAATCCTTCTATCTTGATCAACCTATGAGAAGGATGTTCCTTGTCCAACACTTCTCATCACAAGTGGTTCAAACACTGTGAACTTGAGATTGTGCTTATCGTGTTTGAATCATTATACATACTTTTGCTCAAACCACAAAAATGAATGCATCATACTTTATGCACAGTTTTTCCTGGGATTGCATTGTGTCTGCATAATATCATCCGGTTTGTAATGCATCATGATACATGAGTCTTAATTAACTTCGAGCAACAATATGTATCTCCATTCAAGTACTTAAGTGATGTCTGATAGTCCTGATTGTTTTCTAACTCTTTTGATCAACGTTCTACTTTATTTGCCTTCATTGAGTAATACCATGGAAATCGATTACTCAATCCTCTTTGTAGTACAACTAGGAGTTGAACCCTCATCCTTTATTTGTGTGGGTTCAATTGTCGTGGTTGTGTAAACACTCATACTCTTGATTTGTGAGGTTCTTCCTCAATTGATCAACTTCTAGATGCACCTGGTGATCAAAACACAGTTGAGTCTTTATCCTTGACTTCTTAAGCCTCAATCACCTTGATTACTGAAAGCTGATTGTTTCTAGTTTGCGAGGAGTCATTTATGACTTCTAAACCCCACGAGGACCTTCTATTCTTTCTATTCGCGAGATCACTTTTTGAGAACCCTTTGACGGGTAATGCATAGTGAGTTTGCTTTGTCTGACAACCTTGTAGATGCCATGTATTAGACATATTTGTATTTTGACAACATAATAGAAACCAAAACTTGAATTCTCTTATGTCGAGTACAAAGCATTTCACACTTTGACTAGTTATTGAGATCACAATACCTTGTGAGTGGTCATTCCTAATACCCCTTGACCTTCCCTGTTTGCAAGATGTTCATTTATGTTGACCTTGCAAAACTCCTTGATTTATAGTGAATGGTGACATTGATATGTCGGGAACCTTGTGGTTGCCATACACACTGTAACTTTGCCGTTTTGACCACATGAGATAGATGACATCTTTACTACTCTTATGTCATGGTAAAGTAGTCTGATTATTGACTACCTAATTGCAAAACTCGATCCAGACAAGATTAACACTTCATTGTTTAAGCTCGCAAACTCCCTTCATTCTGTACTGAGTAATACTACACCTAGCTTAAAGGACTCAGTACACAAAGTGAAAGTTGAAAGCAACTCGTATCAAGGTCATCAGAATACTCAAAAGAGTTGAAGAACAAATACGGATTCTCATAATACAAGACCAAGGCAGTAAGCCCTTCATGAGAAGAACGTCACGAGTTAAGGATGCCCAATATCATAGAACCATTAGTGTTCCTACTATGAGGAAGATTACTTCATTTTGACAAAAAGAAGAGGATCTCCACACAACCTAGCTACATCAACATAATTTGCTATGACACAAACTTTACGGGGTGATCTCAGTCATGCCGAGCATCCGAATCTGAGTTGCAGCACAAAGACGCAAGCCACCAAAGCTAGACGATGTGATTTACAGCATGAGCTGGACTAGCCACAACTTCAAGAACCTGCAAAAGAAGATGAAGAGTGTCTTTCTTCCAATCACATGGAACGATGGAGTCATCTCATGAACAACTCGTCGTAACTTTATCATTTCTCAAGAATCTCGGGATGATATTCCTTTAAGGAGGAAGGATTGTAAAAACCTGCATTTGAGTAGAGCAAGAGCAAGAACACGAAACTACGAACTTAATTTTTTTTAAATGAAAACTCAAACTCACATGAACCATATGAGTTAACCAATGTTAAACAAAATAGGAACTTGTTAAAACTATGAGCTTTAATTGGAGTATTTCACATAAACTATTAAAAGCTCGAATGCTAATTCAAATTCAAACCTCAACATCAACAGGAGCAACATCGTGGTGTCTCCTGTGAAGATAACACCTTGGGTGGCGTCCACTTGTCAGGTGGCCCACCAGTCAGTCCTAACCAAGGATTCTTGGGTTTCTTCCTCTACTTGTGCTTATCGAAAGCCAACAACACTGCCATGCTGCATCGTCTCATCCTGAACTCCTCACATTCTCCTTCCCCGACAAGTCTCTTTACTCGGCTCTACTGCTTCCTATTTAATTAGGGCACCATTTGTTATTTTATGTAATATTAGAGGTAGTAGCAGAAGATCAGATTGAGGTTGGGACCCACTTACCAGTGGGCCCCACACATCATACCCCAAGGCAGTATAGATTTTCTTCCTTCTTCCACCACACGCGAGTGCCTTCTCTATCGATCCCTAACCAATGTCCCTATCCACTAGATTCGGCAATTATAGGAATTTTGGTCATTTAAGAATGATTTTAGAAGGAAATAAAGAATAAGGGGTAAGTGGGACCCACAGATCAGTCTTATCCCCAAGCCAGTGCTATGTTCTGCTTTCTCCATCTTCATCGCTCCTTGTCTTCCTTGCAAAGTCATGCGCAGTGCCAAGCACTCCTGCCGCTAGCTTCCTCCCCTCCTCCTTTCTCCCTTGGAGCACCAACACCGCCTGCGCAGCTGTCGTGCCGGTCGCGCCCTCGCCTCGCCCTCGCGCCATGGATCTCACGCGAGCAGCACTCGCGTGCGTCATCCTCGCCTCGAGCATCGTCTATCACACCACTGGCCAAGCTCCCAGGCTCCGTCGCCTCTCAGCCGCTGCTCACCTCCGTCGCCCGTGCTTGCCTCGCCCACGAGCGCTCTCCCCTCGTAGCACCACCCGTCTGCATCTTGCACCGTCCCAACGCGCCAGCTCACCTCCCTGCGCACCGCGCCTGCTCGCGCTGCTGGGCAGGAACCCTACCACCACAGCTGCGCCCTGCCCCACCTCCTGGCTTTCGGTGATGGCCGCCGGCCTTGCTCACGGTAGTGCGCGCCCCTCATACCTGTGCGCACCGTGCCCTCGATGCACCCAGCTCGTGCCGCTCAGCTCGCCAGCGTCCCGTCGCCGCACCATGGTTGCGCCAGCACCATGGCTGCGCCAATGGCCGTCTCTTCCCCAGCTCGATGTCGCTCGTAGGGCATGGCTGCCTTGTGCTTCGTCCCGCTTCCTTCCCCAGTGCCCAGCATGCCATCGGCCACTCTGCGCGCTCGACTCACCATGCGCCGCCACCAACTTCGTCCGCCGTCAGTACTGACCGTGCCCCGCTGAGCCCATCGCCGCGCATGACCAGCCCCACTGCTCATCAGCAGTTGTTTTCAGTCGTGCGCCATCGCCGCTCTTTTTCTCACCACCAAGCGCCATGGGTACCTTGCTCACGTGCTTCGCCTGCTGTGTCGCTGAGGGCAACTGCCACTGTCCATAGCAACGTCACGCTCCGCCCTGGCTCCCTGCTCGCAACAGCTACACCGGTGTTGTGCCAGCAACACCATCTCCATGCCAGCAGTGCTGTGCCTATGTGTCACATCGATGTTGTTGCCTTCAAACCACGTCACGCGGTGTTCTGCTCATATGTCGTGTCCTGACAATGAATCGAGTGAAGCATGTGATTTAGGTGATGCAAGAACACGACGATGATACAAGGGACAGCGGCAATTTGGCAATGGTTAGTTGCACATGACGCGAGATTGATCGAGTTGAAATCATAGTTAGGATGTTTGATGAAATACTTACAAGGAAAGAATCAACTTTGTTGATGTTTAGAGCTGGTCTGTGATGTAGGGTTATGGTGATATTGCAACCGACAAGCATAAGTGCCAAGATGTTCTTTGAAATGTGATGAAGTGATCGGATCAAAAACACACCCAAGATATTCGCTGAAATGGAAGAGGTGAACATGCTTATAAGGATAGAAAGATAGTGCGACTAGTGTTCCGTAATCCTGCACATATTGTTTTGTGACGGATGAGTGAATAGTTGGTCATTCGTTCCTATTGTTAGTTCTGTCTTGTGATGTCTCTCCATTGACCTTAAGCTTCTTATCAAGGGTCCATCTAATTCTTGTAGATTGGTTAATAGTCGTTCTCATCATAGGAACATCAAGAAGTTTAGATGATCCAGTCTTCTATGGTTACTAGGAACCTTAGAATGGATTTCTTATGACACACAGGTAATATAGAGTAAGATTCTTAGGACACTTTAGAAACCCATAGTAAATTGCTCCTAAGTCCTTAGAAGCTTTGTAGATCGTCTCTTAGTTCTTAGAAGACTTCAATTCTTCGGTTATAATATTTAATCCGGAGTTCCATATTATGCTTTGCATAGTCATCTCATAACTTAATCGTGTTATGCTTCACCTTGATCCCTTAGTCATCCCTACACCATTCAGTCGAACGCTTCTTCACCAGTCAGTCTTATCACTCTTGTGTGGCATAGCTCCAAGTGTTAATTGCTATGTTGCAATATGTGCTTACATTGCAATTTTCAATCCTCTGTTTCTCCACAGAACAGAGACATGTCTGTCCCTCCTAGTCAAGCATCTCCTTCTTAAAGTGTATACAACCACATTGAGTTTAATATTATATTACATTGCTCCCTTATATGCATAATCATGTCAATAGGAAACGTGACGAAGATGATCGACGAGGAGCTTCAATTAGAGGAGGAGCCGAGGAGTCACCATCTGGAAGTTTCATGGTGGATCCTTCAGAGGAAGCTCAAGCCTAACTATTAACATTTGCCTAGTCGTAAACCAAGGCAAGGCCCGATTTGCATTTAAGTGCTATTTCAAAGTTTCTATTTGTATCACTTATGTCTAGGATGAGTTATGTGCATTAGGGCTAAATTGCTTGTTACTCCAATTGCATGACCCACAAATTCCATGGAGTATCGGGTATGTCTACAGCTTGACGAGTAGATAATGCAATGCTAATGTTTTGAGGTATTTGGTAGAAGTCAAGTAGTTGGAATCTACTCGCGAGATAGGATTTTATCACACGGGATGGAGTTTATCAAAGAATGGTTCATGAATATGAATTGGAGACCGAGCAACAGGATATGAGGAAGCGAGACGTGGTCTCACGTGCGTAGCCCTGCTTGAGTTGATTGAGGACTAATCCGTGTGCGGCCCTGCTGGACAAGTTTGAATTGTATCGGGTGCATACTGGGCATATGGAATCCAGGAAACCAATGTAACATGATAACTTGGGTGTCTAGGCATAGCCCACGGTCGATAGGGGTGGGTTGAGGGAGCCAGGTGTAAATCTGCCGACGGGCAAAGACACGCTCTGTGCAGGGACCTTATGCCTGCGATGGTGGGACCAGTTCGGCATTTTAGTTTCTTGTGAAAGGTTTCTGCGTATGACATCGTGAGGAGCACCGCACGCTTCTTACGCATGGGTGTGCGTGACATGTTATCCGAGTGTGTACTAATTGCAATCACCGTCCCTCACGATTATTTGAGTACCGCTTGTTCACTGCGCTGTGACGTAGTAATAAAGAGTAGTCGAATTATTATGAACTGTTGCCATGATAAGAATTGTAATCAACTTGTGTGACTTAGAGATAGAACAATTAAAGTTTACAGTTTCCAAACACTTAACCTGTAATAGCATTTTGTGCTTTGGGCATGTCATATCATCGACAAAGCGTTTCTTGTTGATTGCGGAGTCTATGATGTGCCGTGCCCGAGGAAGGTCATTTGCTACTTAAAACATGACCATAAGGATCTACTTGTAGGAGAGTCTACTTAGGCTATTTCCTACCTATGTTTAGTCTTTACCTTGCATATGTCTAGTGAGACTGGTCAGTCTTGTTGAGCCTTATGCTCACGTTTGCAGTTAACGAGTTTTTGCAGGTTATACCGTTGATGAAGGGCATGAAGACGACGCCTTCCCCTCATCAGGGTTCGCGGCTGAGTGGGATCCTTGCACGCCGTCGTGATAAGGAGAGTTAGTGTTGCTAGTGCGAAGCCTCCTAAGGACATGGACGACTTTCCTTTTGCATAGCTACAGCTGAGAGCGTAGATATGATGTATAGACTCTTTCCTTCGTTTAGTATTGTAAAAACTTCCGTTGTGTTTATAAATAAAAGACTTGATTTGTATTTTATTCTTGTTCTTTTCATGTATACTTTTGGGTGTTGCATCGCAGGACACAACCCAATGAGATCCTTTGATGTCGGGACCCCGGCGCCCACATGCTACATGCCAATTCAACCATTAAGTCATTCCATAAGCATTACCTAGGCAGAATATGTCTAAGTCAATTTTAACAATTCTTATGAAATTTTAGATACTTTGTTTAAATTTGTTCCTAACTAAGGTGACATTCCTTTTTGAAGAATCAAAAAGAGTAATGCCAGCACTTACTCTCGTGAGGATGCATAAGAATTGAATGATGAGAAGGTGTAAACCTTCCTTACAAATATAAGAAAAAATCATTCAGTCCTAATGCAATTCAAACAATGGAAAATTTCAAACTTGTACCTCAATTGAGGAGTAGTTCATGTTGAAGGTTGTTGTGTGAGAAACTCACAACCATGAATTTTGATGTAGCCTTCATGTTCAATGTCCCCTGCCAAGTTGAGGTTGGAGTTGAATGAGCTTCATCTTGTTCCTCCATTGGACCACTATCTTGAGCATTCCTCTACCACGAACTCAAAATGAGATTGATGGAGGGATATGCGTGTGATGATGCCTTCCAACATCTTTGCAAATTTTGTCTTGGCTGCTCTAAAATCAAGAACAAATAAAACAACTCGAAAACATGTTACGTTAGCACAAAATCATGTTGTACCCCTTTGTCAAATTGTTTTGCCCAACTTGAAACAACATGCAAATGCAATGAATATTTAAGGAAAATATTTTTTGGTTAAATTAAGAATATAAATTCAAGTGGTTACGCCCAAGGTTCATATCTAAATAAATTTATTTTCTAACTCAAAATTTTAGTTTTATTTTTGTTGGAAATTTTACTTTCCAACATGCATGTGTGAGAATTCACACATGCCAAATGCAAATGCAAAGATTGCTGATAAATTCAAATATGCAATTGGGAAAACAAATATGAGATAACTACCAATTAACATATTGGCAAGGACTCACCGAATTTTTAATGTCCGATGAGTGGGGCTTACCTTCGTCCTTTTTAGTGAGATGATTTGTCGTCCAATCCCGGAGTTGAAGATTTGGACAACTTCTCTTTATTGCCATGCCAAATATCCTTTGGCATGTTAGTTGTACATGTGGAGACTTGATGATGTAGCAATGGTTGATGTAGCAACAACTTCTCCCTCTTGACTTACCTTCGTCTTGATGGAGACTTGTTGATGTAGCAACAACTTCTCCCTCTTGAAGATATTCTCTTATGAGCATGGTGAGGCTTGTCCTTCCTTAGCGGTGCCGCTTCTACCTTCTTGATATTCCTTAAGGTTAACCTATGCTTTGATCATGGATCAAAAGCTTCCTTGGGCATGATGACATGTGGACTCCATAATCAAACAAGAAATGCTTCATCCACAATATCACTTGCCCTAGGTTGCATGAGCTTAGTCGAAAGATAAGAATCCCAACAAGTGATTGTGGGATATCTTAGATCTTGAATGCTCATTAAGTTTCTTGTCCTTGGCCAAGAGCTTCATGTTGTCTTGATTTCTTGATTGGCCATGGACAAGATACATCAAAGTAGGATAGTTGAACTTAAATCCCATGAAATCCTCATAGCCTCCTTGATTACAATGGTGAAAATCGATTTCACCCTTGACCTCCATGTTGGTGATAGCCATTGGAGTTGTGTTTGGAAAGAATAATCCCCATGAGTCTTAGGGGAATGATTCCCCAAGTGGCCCATGTTGACATGGATTTTCACAGATCATGTGAATATCTATGTCTTGGATCATCCAAACACTTTTCCATTGGCTTGATATTCATGATACTTCAATGGGAGGTGTAGTTCCTTAGCTAGCATGTCCACCTTGTTAAGTGGTGTACATGTGTTGACGATTGTTATATACCAATTTTAGCCGTCAATATAACTCAATTATGTGAAGGATTGATCATTTCTTGCACACATCACCTTTCTACTTGACCTATTTCCACTTGTACTTGGAGAAATATGTATATGAAGATATTTATACAGGAATTGCGAAAAAGTATGGGGAGCGATCCTATAAAATATCATCCCAGCCAATCAGGCAACGACACGTGGCACCACATGCATCAAATGGCCCACAAACAGAAGTATCCGAGGCCATCCAATGGTGTAGCACCAATATCAGTCAATGGGACCCACCTGGCAGCCACCTGGAGGAAGTACGGGACGTTTGGAGCTCTGACCAGGTCGGCCGAACCAGGGGGTCGGTTGACCTGGTCCTGGCGCCAAATGCGGTCAACTTCCACGTGTTGGCTCCTCCTGGCTCCCTGGAGTCAATGACGACTGATTCGCGCGCTTTTGGTGGCGGGAACCGACCTCAACACTAGTATAAAAAGGACCCCATACCCCTCACTTCAACACACACCACTTGGGCATCATTCTATTGTATACACTATCTTCCATAATCCATAGAGGAGTTAGTATGTAGAGAGGAGAGCCTCTAGTCCCAAGTATAAATTGGGAAAGGAGTAGAAGGAGTCTCTCTTCCCAATTCCACATTGGGAAAGGTATGTCTCATGTATTCCTTCTTGTATTTGTGACTTTGTGCTCAATAAAGATATTATCTTTAGTCTTCTTTTATACGTATACTTGGACAAAGCTTCTTGTTTGATTGTGGAGTCCATGTAAGTGGAAGGTATAGTCTTTATGATTGTACTCTCATGATCACATCTTATGGTCATAAACACTATAGACGCCCACTATAGTCTATGTAGATATGATATGATTATGTTAATATGAATAACTATGCTATGAAATCAACATTGGTTCAACGATGATTTAGTTCATTGCGTTAGGATGGCTTGTGCTGCAGCTCTTAAGGTATTTGCTTAGTATGCTAGCATGGTGCTAGGGTATTTAAGTAGCTTTGGATGTCTCGTAGACCCACGGATTGAAGAGGTAGCCAGTAGGTGGTGACAGCCCTATCTGTCCTTTGTAATCCTCCACGTTCGGCTATGCCATAGGCTCTTGGCGGGAGTCGCCCTATTATTGCTAGGGGTAAGCCCGTGCCCGATGTGTTGAATAGCATTGCATAGGAATTCATCATTGACATGACCATTAGTATCGACCTTAGGATATGTATATGTATTAGGAGCATTGTAGGAGAAACTCTCTAATTCTTAATCCAATCTCCCTCTAGGACCCATTTACCCTTTAGAGTAGATTGCCTAGGTGTGTGTCACACTACCCCTATTATCATCTTACCCCCTGTCCG
The DNA here is from genome assembly GCA_036927565.1 of Tuctoria greenei. Classification (NCBI taxonomy): domain Eukaryota; kingdom Viridiplantae; phylum Streptophyta; class Magnoliopsida; order Poales; family Poaceae; genus Tuctoria; species Tuctoria greenei. The sequence continues at coordinate 62,300,656 of JAYESD010000012.1, read as the reverse complement.
GATCATTGATTAGTATCCCATAGCTTGACCATAAGAGTAGTATATAGTTTACTCCATTGTCTTCCTTTGGGATAAATATGATACCCTTAGGAGTATGCATGGGTGAAATGCTACAATGGTATCTTCTGTGCGCTTGCGGATCTCATCTCTTTACCGAAGATGATATGTGGTGTTAAGAAATACCAACAAGCATTTCTGGCGTCATTGCCGGGGATGATTTGTTAGTATATCTTAGGAGCCGTCAACAATCATTTTTGGCGCCATTGCCGGGGATGATTTCTTAGTATATCTTAGGATCCGTAAACAAGCATTTCTGGCGCTGTTGCTGGGGAAGGCAAAGGAAGTGAAGGATAGCTATCACTTGTGATTAAGATATAGGTACTAATAGTTATTAGACAGGATTACCCTTGTTTGTTTTCTCCTTTGTGTGCAAATAGGGTAGTGTTGGCCAACCCATCGTATGGGATGGCCAACGAGGACGCAAGTGCTAAACTGCAAGATGATTCAAGGTGTACCTCAACAAATGTCCGCTAGGCAACACCATTGCCTTTTGCGGGAGAATTTCAACTTTCAGTAGGAGCCAAAGTCATCCGTACCCAAGCTTGGGGAAGGCTCCAAGAAGTTCTTCTTGGTTTGCGTCCACCAGTGGGTGGATAGTTGGCTCTTCATCCAACACTCGTGTCATGGGTTGGCTCCACCAATCCATGACCACATTCATGCTGGAGCTGAAGGAGTCCTATTGTCATTCATCATGGATGAGAAGAAGGTCTCCGCTCAAGGGGTGGATTGAAGAATGCTCGAGTTCCCATAGCTTGTCATGCACACCACTTCACGAGGTGGATATGCTAGTTATGGAACTACACCTCCCATTGAAGTGTCATGAATATCCAAGTCGTTGGAGATTTGTTTGGATAATCTAAGTCATGGATATTCACATGATTTGTGAAAATCCATGTCATCATGGAACGCGTGGGAATTATTTCCCTAAGACCCATGAGGACCTTTTTTCAAACAACAACTCCAATGGATACCATTCACAAGGAGGTCAAGGATGGAATTAACATCACCCTTGTATTCAATGAGGCTATGGCTTTCCAAGGGATTTAAGTTCAACTAGCCTACCTTGAAGTATCTTGGCCAAGCAGAAATCAAGACAACATTCACATGAAGATCTTGTCCAAGGACAAGAACTTAAGGAGCATTCAAAGTCCAAGATATCCCACATCACTTGTTGGGATTCCCACACTTCGACCAAACCCATTCAACCTAGGGCAAGTGACATTGTGGATGAAGCGTTTCTTGTTTGATTGTGGAGTCCACATGTCATCATGCCCAAGGAAGCCTTTGATCCATGATCAAGGTATGGGTTGATTCAATGGAATATCAATATGGTCAGAGTGGCACCCCTAAGAAGTACAAAGCCTCACAATGCTCATGAAGGAATACATTCAAGAGGGAGAACTCATTGCTACAACAACATGTCTATATCAATACAACGGGGAGGGGATAGGGCCACCATGTGGCCCACATGTCCAAATGATAGCCAAATGAGTTTGGCATGTCAAAACAGAAGAAATCGTCCACATCTTCAACTCCGGGATTGGACAACAGATCATCGCGCTGAACAGAATGGAGGTAAGTCCTACTCATCGGACTTCAAATATTCGGTGAGTCCTCGCCAATAGGTTAATTGGTAGTTATCACTCACCGGACTTCAAAAATTCGGTGAGTCCTTGCAAATAGGTTAATTGGTAGTTATCTCATATTTGTTTTCCAAATCGCATCAACCCTTGCATTTGCATGTTTGAAATTCCACACTTGCATGTTGGAAAGTAAAATTTCCAACCATCATAATCTAAAAATTTGAATTAGGGGAGAAATTTAATTGGATATGAACTACGTGCATGACCACTTGAATTTATCTTCCTAGTTCAAACTAAAAAGATATGCTTTGAACCTCATTGCATTTACAAGTTATTTCAAGCTGGGCAAGGCAATTTGAAAATTGGGTTCAATTTGCTTTTGGCTAACGTAGCCCGTTTTCGAGTTGTTTTGTGTGTTCTTGATTAAAGTGCAGCTAGGTCAAAATTGTGAAGAGGTGGTGTGGCAAGAAAGTGGAAGGTTTCATCAAGCTCAAGTCACCATTGGGGGGATTTGAGAACACTTCTCTCCTTCAAACTCATTTTGAGTTTGAGGAAGAGAAATATTCAGGATGATGACCCAATGGAGGATCCAGAACCAAATCCATTGCTAAATCCAATCTCAACTTGGCATTTGACATCAACCATCAAGCCTACACCGAAAATCAAGGTTGTGAGTTTCTCACACAAAGACCTTCGTCACCAACTGCTCTTCAAATGAGGTATGAGTTTAGAATTTTTCATTGTTTGGTTTGCCATAGAATTGAATGTATTTGCTTGCATTTGTGATGAAGGTTGACACTTCCTCATCATTTAATTCTCATGCATCCTCACAAGAGTAGGTGTGGGTATTGACTTTTGGATCTCCAAAAGGAAATCCCATCTTACTTGAAAAAATCTAAAACAAGTACCGAGAATACTTTAAGCATTGTTTTGTAGACTTAGTCATTTCTTCTAGGTTTCGAAAATAAAACTTTTAGGCATGACTTAATTGGTGAATTGGCATATAGAAACTTGGCATAGTGACAGCCATAATTTTTAATTGAGCTTCATGCATAGATGGTGTCACTAGATTTCAAACTCCTAGGAATAATTGATATCCTTGCTCTAAAATTGAATTGCATTTTTTGGAGGAGTCACTAATTTTAAATTCCTAGTGAAGTTCAGCAGGATAATATTGAGAATATTGTTTGTCATGGTCTAAATGATAAAATTTGCTATTGAAAGCTAAGATGGTTAAAAACTTTGAAAGATGTAGGGATCCATATAGTATATTTCTATCACATGCACTGCTATGAATAGGAGATTTAGAAAATATGCAACATGAATTATCCATAAAGCTCCACTCTTATCAGTCAATAACACATTGATCATGGATACACTTGACATTGGAACCAATGCATCTTTGATTTTGTTCTTCCCCGTATGTACAAATGAATGTTCGGTTACCTAACCTGAACATTCATTTGTACAAGTATCGGGAGCTAACCATCCCTCTCTATTCAAGAGAGGAAGTTTGCAGGAGTAATATTACTATGCAGGCATTCAAGAAGCTGATTGTTGGGATCCCTAGAGGATCCCATTTCAACATCTCTTGGCCAAGGAGTAAATGAGGATGGTTGCTACCTATCGGAAATTATGCCCGATGGTCAATCATAACTATACGAGGCTAGAGATTTGAAATGGGAACCCTCCATGAGCAACCAATGGGCTGCCACGAATGGGTGAGAGCATTATGCTCTCAACTATTCTAAGCTCTCATTAAAGCTCAAGGGATTTGCCACCATCATTGGGTGCAAGTTGTTCCTATGTGGCTAGAAGCCAAGGAATGACAAATGACACCCAACACATGGAGACCCTCATGTGCGGACGATCAACATCGAAAACACTCTATTCAACCACACTCATGGTGTCCATGGGAGGCAACACAACAATCAACACTCAACCCTCCATTGTCAAAGCCACGCTGCAACAAGGATAGGCCAACTCATGGCCTACCTCCGTCGTTAGGGTTTCAACCCCTATCACGGACCTTGATCAAGAATAAGCTTGGGGGAGGACCGCCACTTGCGGTAACTTGTATCACACCCACTGCATTTTTATTTAAAATCATCCATTGCATATTTACTTTCCATTCATCCACCATCCACCATGCATCCAAAAAAACATAAAAATAGGAACTTAGATTTGCTTTGCTTATCAAATAAAGATGTGCGGTAAGAATGATTTAGAATTCACATAGATGAAATGATGAATAGTTGCTCTGTTTTATTTTTCCTAAGTCCCTAGTTTACAACTTGCTACTGTCCGAATATTGCTTAAATTGGCTAAAATTAACTTTGCCTTGATTTAGAAATTGTGGGTAGCAAAAGCTTAATCTACTTCTAGGTTGTTGGGAGATTTGAATTAGTAATGGGGCTGCTATTCCTATTTTGAAAGTGGAACTTAGATTTCCGGAGAAATTCTATCAAGATTTAAGATTCCCTCATTTGATTGGAAATACCTACCAAAGCCATATGATATTCATACATAGACAACACCTTATGCATATGCTATTTGCTTTCACATTGAGCCTAGTCAAATTAGTATAGAACTATGTGAGAAATCATTCAATTCTTTTTGGATTCAAGACTTCACTTGCACATGCTATACTTCTATACTAGAAGGAAGCAAAAGTCCATCATATCCACCATTCCACAATAAAAAGAGAAACTCCATGCTATTCATAGTTAGCACTCTCTTCAAGTTATTGCATAAAAAGGAGTAGAAGACATGGCTACAAGAAAAAGAAAAAGTAAATGCATGCTTATATCACAAGCATGAGAAAAAAAAGAGAAGAAAAAAATATGCTTACTCCATAAGCATCAAAAAAAAGGTAGCCATGTTTCATCCTTGCAATAAAGAGAGTCCACATCAAAAGGAGTCATCTCAATGTTTCCACATCCACCTCCATTCCATCGCACATGCACAAGTCTTGATTCAAAAGTTTGAATTGGTTTCTCCTAAGGCTTGCTCTTTTGACTTAGCAATATTATGTGTTGCAAATATGCCTACTTACTTTCCCTACCAAGCTCCACATACAAGCCATATTCAAAGAGTAGGAATAGTATAGGCATAATGCCTTGGTGAGGACATATTTCCACTATACACAAAGGAGTGAATGAGAGAATCAATTGAGGTACTTATAATCTAATTTGAATCTCTCCAGAATTTAAGTGGAACTTTATATCTAGGCTATGCTTGCTCCATTTGTTGTTCTATCTTTCAATTACCCATGAATAGGAGAAGGCATAACTCCCATAATGACTTAAGAAGGGTGAAGTACCATAGCCACTTTTTGCAATACTAGGTAGAGTATTTTGTTGTGCACTTGGTACTTTCAAAAGGTAGAACATTGTAGCAACTCCTGATCATCAAACTAAAAGTCTTGACTTTGCTCGGGACGAGCAAAGAATAAGCTTGGGGGAGTTTGTTGACGGCTGTTATATACCAATTTCAGCCGTCAATATAACTCAAGTATGTGAAGGATTGATCATTTCTTGCACACATCACCTTTCTACTTGACCTATTTCCACTTGTACTTGGAGAAATATGTGAATGCAGATATTTATACAGGAATTGAGGAAAAGTATGGCGATCAATCCTATAAAATATCATCCCAGACAATCAGGCGACGACACGTGGCACCACATGGATCAAATGGCCCACAAACAGAAGTATTCGAGGCCATCCAACGGTGTAGTACCAATATCAGTCAATGGGACCCATCTGGCAGCCACCTGGGAGAAGTACGGGCCGTTTGGAGCCCTGACCAGGTCGGCCAAACCAGGGGTCGGTCGACCTGGTCCTGGCGCCAAACGCGGTCAACTTCCACGTGTTGGCTCCTCCCGGCTCCCTGGAGTCAATGACGACTGATTTGCGCACTTTTGGTGGCGGCAACCGACATCAACACTAGTATAAATAGGACCCCATACCCCTCACTTCAACACATACCACTTGGGCATCATTCTATTGTATACACTATCTTCCATAGTCCTTAGAGGAGTTAGGATGTAGAGAGGAGAGCCTCTAGTCCCAAGTCCAAATTGGGAAAGGAGTAGAAGGTGTCTCTCTTCTCAATTCCACACTAGAAAAGGTATGTCTCATGCATTCCATCTTGTATTTGTGACTTTGTGCTCAATAAAGATATTATCTTTAGTCTTCTTTTATACGTATACTTGGACAAAGAGTTTCTTGTTTGATTGTGGAGTCCATGTAAGTGGAAGGTATAGTCTTTATGATTGTACTCTCATGATCACATCTTATGGTCATAAACATTATAGACCCATACTATAGTCTATGTAGTTATGATATGATTATGTTAATATCAATAACTATGCTATGCAATGAACATTGGTTCAACGATGATTTAGTTCATTGCCTTTGGATGGCTTGTGTTGCAGCTCTTAAGCTATTTGCTTAGTATGCTAGCATGGTGCTAGGGTATTTAAGTTGCGTTGGATGTCTCGTAGACCCACGGATTAAAGAGGTAGGCAGTAGGTGGTGACAGCCCTATCTGTCCTTTGTAATCCTCCACGCTCGGCTATGCCACAGGCTCTTGGCGGGAGTCACTAAGCCCATGCCCGATGTGTTGAATAGCATTGCATAGGAATTCATCATTGACATGACCATTAGTATCTACCTTGGGCTATGTATATGTATTAGGAGCATTGTAGGAGCAACTCTCTAACACTTAATCCAATCTTCCTCTAGGACCCATTTACCCTTTAGAATAGATTGCCTTGGTGTGTGTCACACTACCCCTATTATCAACTTACCCCCTGTCCGGATAATTGATTAGTATCCCATAGCTTGACCATAAGAGTAGTATATACTTTACTCCATTGCCTTCCTTTGGGATAAATATGATACCCTTGGGAATACTCATGGGTGAAATGCTACAACGGTATCTTCCGTGCGCTTGCGAATTTCATCTCTTTATCGGAGATGATATGTGGTGTTAATAAATACCAACAAGCATTTCTGGTGACGTTGTCGGGGATGATTTGTTAGTATATCTTAGGAGCCGTCAACAAGCATTGCTGGCGCCATTGTCGAGGTTGACTTGTTAGTATATCTTAGGAGCCGTCAACAACATGCCAAACTAAAGGAACTAGAGCACTCTTCAATCCAGCCCTTGAGTATATGTAACACCCTAAATTTTCGCATCATGCATTGCATACATGATCATGCATTAAACATTAGCAGGATAAAAAAATAATAAAAGGATAAAACATACATATATGGTGTAGCAAAAAGAAGAAAAAGAAAATAATAATTTTAGCCTAAAACTTGTAAAAGGGAATAAGTATAAAAATAATAATAATATATATATGTAAATATATATATATAAATATATGTATATAAATAACAATATATAATAATAGTATATAAAAAAAAGAAAGAAAAACAAAGCGCCCTGTCGCTCGCCCGGCCTCCCGCACGCCCCGTACCGCACGCCACCTGCCGCCGGGCCCCACCCCGCGCCGCGCTCACGCGCCCAGATCTCGCTGCAGCGAATCTCGCCGCCCGCCTGTCACCGACCCCAGCGCGCGCCGCGCGACCCCCGCGGCCCAGCGCGCCTGCGCGCTGCGCGCCCCGCCCGATGCCGCCTCCCGCGCGAGCCCCGGCTCCCGCGCACCCGCCCGACCCCGCTGGACCCCACTCCGCGAATCACGCGCCTCCCGCGCGATCCACTCGCCCGACGCGCGACTTCTGCCCTGATCCGCCCGCGCCCTGGGCCCCGCGCCTTACCGCGCCCGACTCTGACGCGCCCACACGCGATCGAGTCCCGACCAACTCGGTCCCGGCCAGTACCGCCTATAAATACGTAAGTCTCCGTAGGGTTTTTCCACGAAGCGTAGAAAGCAGCGCCGCCAGCCACGGAAAAAGCCGTCGGTACAGAAGGCAAAAGAAACCAGAGAAGAGGCGCCGCGGTGAAGAAAAAGAAGAAAAAGGAGGGGAAGAAGAGGAGGAAAAAGATGAGAGTGCCGCCATCCGCCGGAGATCGTCGTCGTCATCGCGTCGCCGTCGTCGTGCTGCCGAAGGACCCTGCGCATCTACTTCGTCTACGCATCGTCCCCATCCCGCGATCATTGAAGCCATCGCATCTACGGTAGGCCATGTTTCCGATGCGAATTTTAGCGACCATATTGAACCTAATAGGCGTAGTTTAATCATAGTCGCACCGTCTTTTTATTTTCAGCAGCATTAATTCTCGCTAAAACCCCCATAAACTCATATGGACACGTATGAACTAGTTGCATCTAATTAATAAACAACCGCAGTTAATTAATTATTGAATTTTGCATGCATGCATGTCATTGCATGTTGATTATTGTGTGTGCATCATATTGAATTGTATGAATTTTCTTGTATGTGTGATCACGCGTAGAGGAACGTGCTCAAGAGGCCACATACGAGGATTTCCAAAATCAAGACTTTGAAGCACTTGAGCAACCCCATCCGTCGGAGCAAGGCAAGTGTCCTTGAAGCATATTGATCCTGTTTTTAAAATAAATGTTTTGTTTGCAAAACTGCATGCTTGTGTCAATTTGATGGGAATCCTATGGTAGGAAGATTATTAGAATTGTTTAACCACCCTTGTCACCTGGAATATATGGTAGGGAGTCGGGAAGGGTTTTTACCTTTTTGCTTCGCTTAATTAATTGGGATGGCAAACAACACTACACATTTAATTGTGCACCAATGATATTCTGGTTAATGTGAACTGGTCAATACGATGGGTGATCTAAGCAAGCTTGGTATGTGGATGGGTTGGATGTCATGGTGGTTTGCTTGCTTTAGATCTAAGGACCGGTTCATGCGAGAATAGGCCAGGACTACAGTGCCACCACGAGGCCAAGTATGGGTGCAGCATAGCTGATTAATTAGGGCATTGCTAGTGCTGTTTGGACCATTGTGGATGCTCAGGGAAGGGGTAGTCGGATTGGGTTTGTTGATGATTGGCGGGACTACCCTGGGATCCGAATGGCTCAAGAGGGGGCCCTTGGTTGAAGATGTGCTCAGTTGGAGGCATCGCCACCGGTGAAACCTCAGTGGGGTCTAAATAGGCTAGTAATCCCTTTGTAAAGGCTATTTTGTGATCTCTTGGCCATACACCAAAGGAAGTGTAATTGGCATCAGGGAGGTTCTTTAGTCGCCGTTGGGTGATGAAATCACAAACACGTGGGTAAAGTGGTACAAACTCTGCAGAGTATTAAAACTATCATGATAGCCGTGCTCCCGGTTATGAGCGCCTGGATGACCTACATGATTAGAGGGAATTTGGTAATGGGATGGTTATTGGGATGGTTATGGTTTGGTAATGGTTATGGATGGTTATGGATTTATTTCTGGTATTGAATATGGTTATTGGCAAATGGGGAAATCTGGAATTATTGATGAGGATGGTGAATTGTGGACTGGTACTATGGTATTACTTATGATTATGATGGGTTTATTTCACATACATATAATATATTGCTTTTCAAATGTTTTACTGTACTTTTCAGCACATAGCCATTATTATTGTCGTCATTTGAATCAGCCACATGTCATACCTTCCACACTTGCTGAGTACGACATGTACTCACTCTTGCAATCCCCCCCCAACAGTTGCAGGTCAGGATTGTGAGTTTAATGGCGATAATGCGGAGTTCTAGGCCGTGTCTACCGTCAGCTTTGCCTGTGGTGTTGCATGGAGCTGCGCTATCCCTTTTGCTTAGTTTGCTTAGTTGCTTAATTAGTTTATTTCTGCTGCATTAGTTCAAACTTGTCATTAATATCTATTAGAGCTTGTATTCGAGGATATAATGAATTATGTAATAAGAGTACTTATTTATTAATTTGAGTTGTGGTAATTATCTGTTTATCATTTGTGAATCACTCGTGTATGTGTGTTGAACATCCTGGGCACATATATGCGTTAGCTTGGTTCAATTTTCGGAATCGGGCGTCACAGATTGGTATCAGAGCCACAGGTTGACTGTAGGATGCAGCCTAGATAGAATGGACACTTTAGAGCACATAGGAGCACTCAGGAATTGATGTGTTTTGCTTGGAGTGCTGTTTGCTATATATATTGTTTGCTTGTGTGCTTAATAGAGGATTTTGGGATGCTTTAGCATTACCATGTCCACCTAGGGTAGTATAGCTAGTTGGTTAGCTTCATATCCCCTGATGCATATAGTTGGGGACGTTTCTAAATTCTTACCTATTGCTTTCCTTCAGATGGTGAGGACTCGCAACCGGAGGGATGTCAATGACGAGGAGGAGAACCATGGAGTACCTCAGTACAATACTGGACAAGGATCTACTCAGGGAGCTATCAACATTGAGCAGCTATTGGCTATGCAAAACCAGCTCATGCAGACCATGATACAAACAATGGGACAGCTGCAGGCTAGCAATATCAACAATCGGCCCCACATGCCTCCACCGCCACCCCCGCCTCCTCATAATCGATTGGGAGAGTTCATGAGGACTAGGCCGCCAACCTTTGCTCAAGCTGCTGACCCTATGGATGCTGATGATTGGCTCAAGTCCGTGGAGAAGAAACTTGCTATTGTCCAATGCAGTGACCAAGAGAAGTTCATATTTGCTTCTCATCAACTCGTTGGGGCAGCTGCAGATTGGTGGGATGCTTATTGCAATGCTCATGAGAATCAAGAGAGGATCACCTGGGCAGAATTCAAGGAGAGTTTCCGTTCTCATTATGTGCCGGAAGGTGTTATGATCTTGAAGAGACAAGAATTTGAGAACTTGAGGCAAGGAAAATCAAGTGTGAGTGAATATCTCAATAAGTTCACTCAACTCTCAAGATACGCGCCCGAAGATGTGAGTCGGGACAGCCGGAAGCAATATTTGTTCATGAGGGGCTTGAACAATGAGATCCAAGTGCAACTACTCAACTGCGATTATGTCAATTTCCAGAAGCTTGTGGACAAAGCGATTGTGGTTGAGAACAAGATTCATGACATGGAGCAAGAAATCAAGAGGAAGGCGCCATATCAAGGACAGCAACAAGGAAGTAATGTGCGCCCTCGCCTTGCACCACCCAATGCACCCTATTACAGCTCCTCTATTCCTGCTCAGTGCCCTGGTTATGCACTGTGCCCAACTCAGTTCGTGCAGAAACGCCCTATCATGCAAGCACCTAGGCCTCCAATGCCTTATGAGCCTCGTGCTAATTTTCCTGCTGCAAGTGTTCAGAACCAAGCTCATCCCAATAATTGCGGTGGGATTAAGAAGTGCTATACTTGTGGAGAAGCTGGACACTTTGTGCATCAATGTCCTAAGTCAGGCCTTGGTCAAGGGAGCAATGCGCCGAGGCAAAACCCAAGACCTAATGGAGGACAGCCACAAGGAAGCCGTGGACAGCAGAATTTTGCTCGTGGTAACATGAACCATGTCTCTACGGAGGATGCTCAACAAGTTGATGACGTGGCCATTGGTATGTTTCTCGCGAACTCCAACCCCGCGACTATGTTATTTGATTCTGGAGCATCGCATTCATTCATTGCATCGAAGTATGTTGCCTAGTATAGTTTGCCTATCTCTCATATGAAGTTTACTCTGTCGGTTAAGTCTCCTGGAGGAGAGATGAGGACAAATATAGTATGTCCAAAAGTAAGCCTTAGAATAAGGGGGGTAGACTTCTCCGCCAACCTCATTGTTTTAGATTCTCAAGGATTGGACATTATACTTGGTATGGACTGGTTGAGGAAGCACAATGGAGTTATTGAGTGTGCCTTAAAGATGGTCAAGATGACTAATGAGGAAGGGATCACCGTAGAATTTGAAGCATCTCAAACCGCACCGAAGCAATTGGAGCTGAATCATATGGACGGTGCCGCAAATGAGGAGATTCCGGTGGTGTGTGAATTTTTGGATGTTTTTCTGGACGAGTTGCCAGGTATGCCACCCGATCGAGACATTGAGTTTGTTATTGATTTAATACCTGGAACTGCACCTATAGCTAAGAGGTCGTATAGGATGCCTCCTTCGGAATTAGCGGAGCTCAAGAAGCAAATTCAAGAGCAACTAGAGAAGGGTTTTATTCGCCCAAGCTCTTCACCTTGGGGAGCGCCCGTTCTATTTGTGGACAAGAAGGATGGAACGCAAAGGATGGTGTGGATTACCGAGCTCTCAACGAGGTGACCATCAAGAACAAGTACACCTTGCCCCGTATAGAGGATTTGTTTGATCAGATGAAAGGTGCCTGTGTGTTTTCCAAGATTGATTTGAGGTCAGGGTACTTTCAAATGAAGATTAGATCGTCGGACATACCCAAGACAGCTTTTAGGGCACGGTATGGATCTTATGAGTACACCGTGATGTCTTTTGGATTGACAAATGCATCTGCTTACTTTATGTACCTCATGAATAAGGTCTTCATGGAGTACTTAGATAAGTTCGTTGTGGTGTTTATTGATGACATTATGATCTACTCGAAGGATGAGAAGGAACATGAGGAACACTTGAGGCTTACGTTGCAGAAATTGAGGGAGCATCAATTGTATGCCAAGTTCAACAAGTGTCAGTTTTGGTTGAAAGAGGTGCCATTTTGGGTCATATAATCTCAGGAGGAGGAGTATCGGTTGACCCCGGAAAGGTAAGAGACGTGTTGAAATGGGAACCGCCGCAAAATGTCAAGGAAATAAGGAGTTTTCTTGGAATGGCTGGATATTACCGTCGATTCATCAAGGACTTCTCCAAGATAGCCAAGCCAATGACGGAATTGCTAATGAAGGGAAAGGCTTTTCGATGGACTCAAGCTTGTCAGGATAGCTTTGAAGAGTTAAAGGAAAGGTTGACAACAACCCCAATTTTGGTGTTGCCGGATGTAAGCAAGAGTTTCGACATTTATTGTTATGCATCAAGACAAGGACATGGGTGTGTATTGATGCAAGAAGATCAAGTGGTCGCCTATGCGTCAAGACAATTGAAGAAACATGAGCAGAATTACCCAACACATGATTTAGAACTTGCAGCCGTGGTACATGCATTGAAGATTTGGAGACACTATATTCTTGGACATAGGTGTGAAATTTACACGGATCATAAGAGTTTGAAGTATATTTTCACACAAACGGATCTGAATTTGAGGCAACGAAGATGGTTGGAGCTCATCAAAGATTATGATTTGGGGATCAACTATCATCCAGGAAAATCCAATGTAGTGGCCGATGCTTTGAGTAGAAAAGGAGTAAGTTATCAACTCACGGTTCGAGAGTTACCATTCGAGTTATGTAAGGAGTTTGAATGGTTGAACCTCGGGTTTGTAAATGAGATGGAGATGATGGAGTTAAACCCAACCTTGGAGCAAGAGATTCGAGAAGCACAAACCACGGATGAAGAGATCAAGGAAATCAAGGAAAGGATCGAGGAAGGGAGAGAATTCCGATTTGATGAAGATGAACATGGTACCTTATGGCTTGGAAAGAGGACTGTTGTGCCTAATGTAAAGTATATTTGGGAGACAATATTAAAGGAGGCACATGACTCACCTTACTCAATTCACCCTGGTTGTACAAAGATGTACAAAGACTTGAAGGCTTGCTATTGGTGGGATAACATGAAAAAGGACATAGCTGAATATGTGGCATTGTGTGATGTGTGCCAACGAGTCAAGGCGGAACATCAAAGGCCAGCTGGACTATTACAACCATTAAAGATTCTGGAATGGAAGTGGGAAGAAATTAGTATGGACTTCATAGTTGGGTTACCACGTACTCAGTTCGGGTATGACTCGATTTGGGTAATTGTGGATCGCTTAACCAAGTCAGCTCATTTTGTCCCTGTGAAGACCAAGTATACAGCTGCACGATTGGCCAAAATATACATGGAGCATATTGTGTGTCGACACGGAGTACCGAAGAAGATAGTCTCGGATAGAGGTTCTCAATTTACCTCCAGATTTTGGCAGAAATTGCATGAAGCTTTGGGAACGAGGTTGAATTTTAGTTCAGCATATCATCATCAAACGGATGGACAAACCGAGAGGACCAATCAGATATTGGAGGACATGTTAAGAGCTTGTGCTTTAAAGCATGGGAAAAGTTGGGACAAAAGCTTGCCATACGCGAAATTTTCATACAACAATAGTTACCAAGCAAGCTTGAAAATGTCACCATATGAAGTGCTTTATGGGAGGAGGTGTAGGACACCTTTATTCTGGAATGAGGCGGGAGAATCTCAAGTATTTGGTTCGGATGTGTCGCAAGAAGCCGAAAAGCAAGTCCAAATAATTCGTGAAAACTTGAGGGCTACCAAATCAAGGCAAAAAAGCTATGCGGACAACAGGAAAAGGAAACTAGACTTTGAAGTGGGAGATTTTGTTTACCTCAAGGTGTCACCAATGAGGGGTCATAAGAGGTTTAACATAAAAGGAAAGCTAGCACCTCGCTATATCGGGCCATTTAAGATTCTGGACAAGCGAGGAGAGGTAGCTTATCAACTTGAGCTGCCGACGTATCTCTCTGATGTACACGACGTGTTTCACATCTCTCAACTCAAGAATTGTCTCAGGGTACCGGAAGAACAAGTGCCGATGGACAAGATAGAACTTCAGGAGGATTTGTCCTATGTCGAGCAACCTATCAAGATCTTGGACGTGAAGGAAAGGGTCACGAGGAATAAGAAAGTCCATTGGTGCAAAGTGCAATGGAAACACCATACAGAAGCCGAAGCTACATGGGAACGTGAAGAAGACCTGAAGGCAGAATTCCCGCATCTTTTCTCCACGCTGTCAAATCTCGAGGGCGAGATTCACTTTAAGGGGGTAGGTTTGTAACACCCTAAATTTTCGCATCATGCATTGCATACATGATCATGCATTAAACATTAGCAGGATAAAAAAATAATAAAAGGATAAAACATACATATATGGTGTAGCAAAAAGAAGAAAAAGAAAATAATAATTTTAGCCTAAAACTTGTAATAGGGAATAAGTATAAAAATAATAATAGTAATATATATTTGTAAATATATATATAAATATATGTATATAAATAACAATATATAATAACAGTATATAAAAAAAAGAAAAACAAAGAAGAAGAAAAAAAACCTAACCACTGGCCAGGCGGACGAGCCGGCCCAGCCAGCTGGCCCCCGCCGCCACGCGCCTCAGAGCGCCCCGCCATGCCGCACGCGCTGGGCCCCACCCCGCCTGCAGCGCCCCGGCGCTCGCCCGGCCTCCCGCACGCCCCGTACCGCACGCCATCCGCCGTCGGGCCCCACCCCGCACTGCGCTCACGCGCCCTGATCCCGCTGCAGCGAATCTCGCCGCCCGCCTGCCCCCGACCCCAGCGCGCGCCGCGCGACCCCCGCGGCCCAGCTCGCCTGCCCGCCGCGCGCCCCGCCCGATGCCGCCTCCCGCGCGAGCCCCGGCTCTCGCGCACCCGCCCGACCCCGCTGGACCCCACTCCGCGAATCCCGCGCCTCCCGCGCGATCCACTCGCCCGACGCGCGACTTCCGCCCCGATCCGCCCGCGCCCTGGGCCCCACGCCGAATCGCGCCTGACTCCGACGCGCCCACGCACGATCGAGTCCCGACCGACTCGGTCCCGACCAGTACCGCCTATAAATACGTAAGTCTCCGTAGGGTTTTTCCACGAACCGCAGAAAGAAGCGCCGCCAGCCACGGAAAAAGCCGCCTGTATAGAAGGCAAAAGAAACCAGAGAAGAGACACCACAGGGAAGAAATAGAAGAAAAAGGAGGCGAAGAAGAGGAGGAAAAAGAGGAGAGCGCCCCCGTCTGCCGGAGATCGTCTTCGCCATCACGTCGCCGTCGTCGTGCCGCCGGAGGTCCCTACGCATCTACTTCGTCTACGCATCGTCACCATCCCGCGATCATCGAAGCCATTGCATCTACGGTAGGCCATGTTTCCGATGCGAATTTTAGTGACCATATTGAACCTAATAGGCGTAGTTTAATCGTAGTCGCACTGTCTTTTTATTTTCAGCAGCATTAATTCTCGCTAAAACCCCCATAACTTCATATGGACACGTATGAACTAGTTGCATCTAATTAATAAACAACCGCAGTTAATTAATTATTGAATTGTGCATGCATGCATGTCCTTGCATGTTGATTATTGCGTGTGCATCATATTGAATTGTATGAATTTTTTTGTATGTGTGATCACGCGTAGAGGAACGTGCTCAAGAGGCCGCATACGAGGATTTCCAAAATCAAGACTTTGAAGCGCTTGAGCAACCCCATCCGCGCGGAGCAAGGCAAGTGTCCTTGAAGCATATTGATCCTGTTTTTAAAATAAATGTTTTGTTTGCAAAACTGCATGCTTGTGTCAATTTGATGGGAATCCTATGGCAGGAAGTTTACTAGAATTGTTTAACCACCCTTGTCACCTGGAATATATGGTACAGAGTCGGGAAGGGTTTTTACCTTTTTACTTCGCTTAATTAATTGGGATGGCAAACAACACTACACATTTAATTGTGCATCAATGATATTCTGGTTAATGTGAACTGGTCAATACGATGGGTGATCTAAGCAAGCCTGGTATGTGGATGGGTTGGATGTCATGGTGGTTTGCTTGCTTTAGATCTAAGGTCCGGTTCATGCGAGAATAGGCCAGGAGTACAGTGCCACCACGAGGCCAAGTATGGGTGCGGCATAGCTGATTAATTAGGACTTTGCTAGTGCTGTTTGGACTATTGTGGATGCTCGGGGAAGGGGTAGTCGGATTGGCTTTGTTGATGATTGGCGGGACTACCCTAGGATCCGAATGGCTCAAGTGGGGGCCCTTGGTTGAAGATGTGCTCAGTTGGAGGCATCGCCACCGGTGAAACCTCAGTGGGGTCTAAATAGGCTAGTAATCCCTTTGTAAAGGCTATTTTGTGATCTCTTGGCCATACACCAAAGGAAGTGTAATTGGCATAAGGGGGGTTCTTTAGTCGCCGATGGGTGATGAAATCACAAACACGTGGGTAAAGTGGTACAAACTCTGCAGAGTATTAAAACTATCATGATAGCCGTGCTCCCGGTTATGAGTGCCTGGATGACCTACATGGTTAGAGGGAATTTGGTAATGGGATGGTTATTGGGATGGTTATGGTTTGGTAATGGTTATGGATGGTTATGGATTTATTTCTGGTATTGAATATGGTTATTGGCAAATGGGGAAATCTAGAATTATTGATGAGGATGGTGAATTGTGGACTGGTACTATGGTATTACTTATGATTATGATGGGTTTATTTCACATACATATAATATATTGCTTTTCAAATGTTTTACTGTACTTTTCAGCACATAGCCATTATTATTGTCGTCATTTGAATCAGCCACATGTCATACCTTCCACACTTGCTGAGTACGACATGTACTCACTCTTGCAATCCCCCCCCCCCAACAGTTGCAGGTCAGGATTGTGAGTTTAATGGCGATAATGCGGAGTTGTAGGCCATGTCTACCATCAGCTTTGCCTGTGGTGTTGCATGGAGCTGCGCTATTCCTTTTGCTTCGTTTGCTTAGTTGCTTAATTAGTTTATTTCCGCTGCATTAGTTCAAACTTGTCATTAATATCTATTAGAGCTTGTATTCGAGGATATAATGAATTATGTAATAAGAGTACTTATTTATTAATTTGAGCTGTGGTAATTATCTGTTTATCATTTGTGAATCACTCGTGTATGTGTGTTGAACATCCTGGGCACACATATGCGTTAGCTTGGTTCAGTTTTTGGAACCGGGCATCACAGTATAGACCATATTCTCATTCATGATGAATGACAATAGGACTCCTTCAGCTCCGGCACAAAGGTGGTCATGGATTGGTGGACCAACCCATCACATGAATGTTGGATGAGGAGCCCACTATCCACCCTATGGTGCAGGCAAACCAAGAAGAGCTCGTGGAGCCTCCCCCAAGCTTGAGGATGGGTGACTTTGGCTCCTATTGGAAGCTGAAATTCTTCTGCGAAATGCAATGGTGTTTACTAGCAGTCATTTGTTGAGATACGCCTTGAATTATCTTGCATTTGAGCACTGGAATCCTTGTTGGCCATCCCATAAAATGGGTTAGCCAACACTACCCTGTTTTCACCACAAAAAGGAGAAAACAAACAAGGGTAATCCTGTCTAATAACTACTAGTACCTATAACTTAATCACAAGTGATAGCTATCCTTCACTTCCATTGCCTTCCTCGGCAACGGCGCCAAAAATGCTTTTTGACGTTTCTTACATCACATATCATCTCTCGAAAGAGATGAGGTCCGCAAGTGCACAGAAACTGTCGTGCAGCATTTCACCCAAGAGTATTCCAAAGGGTATCGTATTTATCCCAAAGGAAGGCAATGGAGTAAAGTAGACACTACTCTTATAATCAAGCTATGGGATACTAATCAATTATCAAGACAGGGGTAAGATGATAATGAGGATAGTGTGACACACACCTAAGCAATCTACTCTAAGGGTAAGGTTGTCCTGGCGAGGGTTAGACTACGAGATAGATCTACTCCTATTATGCTCTAATCACTCATGTACATAGCCTAATAAAGTACAAATGACTATAGTGGTGGTGTATGATATTTATGATAACATAATAATGCATTGTGTCTAGATCATAACAACATATACACCTAGCACATACATGGACTCCACAACCAAACAAGGAACACTTTTCCCAAGTATATAAGTAAATAGAGACTAATAATGATATTATTATAAAGTACAAAGTCACAAATGCAAGAAAAGGTACATGAGCCATACCTTTCCTAATTTGGACTTGGGACTAGAGGCTCCTCTTTACAGTCTAACCTCCACTAAGGACTTGAAGAACTAATGTATACAAGAGAGTGAATGCTCAAGTGGTATGTGTTGAAATGAGTGGTGAGGGGTCCTATTTATAGCTTGGAGAAGGGTCGGTTCCCGCTAACAAAAGTGTGTGAATTAGTCACTACTGACTTCTTCAAGTCGGGAGGAGCCAACACATGGCGTTTGACCGCGTTTGGCGCTAGGAACTAGTCAGCCGACTAGGGGGGTCGGTCGACCTGGTCCTGGCTCAAAACGGTTAGTTCTTCCTCCAGGTGACTGACAAGTGGGTCTCATTCCATGATATGGGGTGCTACACCGTTGGATGGCCTTGGATACTTCTATTTATGGTCATTTGATACATATGGTGCCACGTGTCGACATCTGATTGGCTGGGTTGGTATTTTATAGGATCCATCCCCTTGTTTCACTTCAATTCTGAATAAAATACTTGCCTGCACTAATTTCTCCAAGTACAAGTGGAACTAGGTTATTCCTAACAATTATGTGTGTAAGAAATATTCATTCCTTCACATAATCGAGTTATATTGACGGTCGAAAATTGTATATAACAGCCGTCAACAATGTCCTCAACCGGTGGATACACGAATGGTTGTGGCAGATGGTCCTGAGCCTCCATCAAGTCCTCCTGAGCTTGGATAGCCTCGGCTTTCCAACCCAGAGCTTCGTCGATAGCTTCATATCGCTCCTCGGTGATCGCCAATAGTTGTTGTTGCTGCACCACCTGTTGGCTCCCCTACAGCTCATCACGAGCTTGCTGCAGTTCAGTGTGAGCTTGCTGCAATTCAGTGCGAACTCGCCGCAGTTTATTGCCAGTTTGTTGCAGCCGATTCTTGTGCTGATTCAACCCGTGATTTTTCGGAGCAAGGAATGAATGTAATGACTCATTGATGTAGTCAAGAGTGTCACCCCGTTCAACCGCATGTTTTAAAGCTTTGACCTACTGCTGGATGATTGCACCTTGCATAATGGCCACCATACTAGATGCAGCAGTATACATCCTGAGTTCATTGGTGTTGTGTCGCCATACGATGTTGCCACTCAAAACCAGCCATGCCATGGAACGGAAGAAGAGCAAATTGTGTTCCATCCATGGCATCATGATGAAGCTCGCAAAGCTTCATAAGCGCTTCGCCCGTTGCAACGGCCTACGTGTCCTCCAGACGAGCTCCCAAATTAGTGACGGAAAAGGGAACCAATCCGCGAAGGAGTGGACTAGCAGGGACGTCGACGTGGACAGTGCACGACATTATGCCGCTGTTGTCCTTCCATGACCCAAATATCTTGGTATTTCAATGTAGCCAAACTGCTCAACACCTCCAGCAGAAAGATCGGGAAGCCCGAATGGTTAGCGCACGTGGAGTACACACATCCGTTCGGAAACAATAGTGTCACATCCGCCATCTATATAAGACATATTTGAATGGGTCAAATACTCAAATTCAACACCTCATGTCAAATAGCAACTGCTGGACTTTGAATATGACACAAGAAACTTAAACCAATATGATTTGTATTGCAACATTCAAAAATTTGTTTTACTGTCAAGTTTCTGATCCACCTGACTAGTCTGGATAGATTTGAACTTTTCGACCAGTTAGCGGAAGAATCTGGACTTGAGTTCAAACAATGTTGTTGTACACTCAAAGACCTTTCCATAATGTATTCGTTTGCCCCCATAGTGTTTATGGTTGAGGAGATATAGCTTTTGCAAATTGACAGTTTTCTGGAAATTTTGACAGCATCTCCTTTGTTTATGGCTGATTTTTGTCCATATTTTCCAGATACAAAACATCAATATTTGCAAAAATCATAAATTACAACATTGTGACAAACATCCTCAGGACTCCATAAATGTATTATATGAAGCCATTCGTTGATTCTACTAAGAGATATGATCAAACTAGTAACAGAATATAAAAACTGTTCACTCTCTGTCCAGATTTTGTAACACTCCACATTTCCTTTCTCTCATTTCCAAAGCAATTCACTAGGATTTACCATTTTATTTCATAGATTTCTATTTTGGAGCATATGAAACTCTCATGTTTTAATATGTGAATTTCAAATTTCTGCATAAACATAAGCATGTTATAGTTCAATTACATTTCAGCATGTCTACTGCACTCATATCAGATTTAAACTTCCCCAAAACAGATCTCACCATTGCTCAAATGGCTCATATGCATGTCGGGACAAGAAAAATCTTAAACCCTTGTTAACTTCACTCAAATTTTGAGTTTGATGTTTCATAAAATATTTTAGTATGTCAGGAAGCTACCCAAAAAATTTCAAAATTTTGGAGCTTGTTTACTATTTTAATTCCAAGTTTGAAATCAGCCTGTATACTGAAAAGTTCTCTGGAATTGCAGCTGCCTTGCCTCCCTTACAGCTGGGTCCCATCGCTCATGTCACTGCTGTTGGGCCTCACATATCAGTCTATAATGCACTCCACTTACCCACCCCTTACCACCTCCTTGCCTGCATGTTTAACAGCACTTGGTGAGCTGAAGCGTCAAGTGCTTCTCTATTCCCCCATCGAGCAGCACAAACACAAGCTGAGCTGAACGCCCGTGCATCTGCTCAGTGTTAATCCGGCCGGGAAGGCCACCTGCACTGGCCATTTCCCTCCTGGTCCCGTCTCTTCTACTTCGACGCCCCTCGGTGAGACCCTCCAGCAGCTTCCCGTCGCCCCTGTACGAGCAGAGCTAACCGGCAGATTTCCAGCTAGGTCTTCGTCGCCCTGCCACTCCGTCGCTTCTTGGGGACAGCCCCAGCAGGCGCGCAGCACCCACCTCCTCCTCATCCAGTGACCACCGCATCTCGGGACACGTAGGTCGCATGGGTTTCTGCACCACCGTAGTCGAAATTAAGTTCTCCGCAGTTCTCGTGCCGCACATCTCTATTTGTCAATAATTGAAGACGCGTTTTCATATCTTGCTCGTCTTGCTTCAGTCTTGCGCGTCTCTTGTTTATCTCCCGCGTCTCTTCACCACCGGTGCTCCTTTACTAATCGACCAACTCTAGTGCGACCGCCGCCTCTATTCGACCAACTCTAGTGTGATCGTTGCCTCTGTTCGCCATCGTTGTCGCCGTCCTCGTTGTCATCACTGTTCATAGTTGGGTTTGATATCGCCTTGGCGTGTAAGAGACTGAAAGAGGAGTGCTTGGCGTGGCGCAAGAAATATCCTCATGTATGTACATATGGCACACTAGTCGCATGGTTTGATGTAGCTCTGCAATGGACTGATGAGCTTAATTATAGTTTTGTTTCTTCGTCTTGTTTGTTTTTGGCATTTGCAATTTCATGGCTCACCGCCATTTGCATCACTTGTTTGTCCAATTTGTTCGTGTAGTGTTTCTCTGCGAAGCCTGAGTTGGGAGATTTATTGAAGTGGCAGTGCATCGTCCCTGATAAAAAAGGAGTAAGTCATGAAGAACAAGTACAATTATATCTAGTATAACATCGTCCTCTTATTAATGAATTTCCTTTGTAGATTGACTGAGAAGGTGGTAACTACCCCTGACGATCTCCTTCTTAGGGGATTATCTATTGGTGCCTCTAAGATGCGCCTTTCCACGTGGTTTCTTTCACCCGAATGTTGATCGCTGAGGAGCACTCTGCCTTGGAGTTCTTGATCAAGAGACTGTAAGATAGACTTATTTTTCTCAAGTAATTAGTAATTATTTCTGAAATTATTTGAACTAGTTTCTTATGTTGCTTAAATTGATATTTCTTAGGGGTGGTGGTCTGGTTTTACAATCAAAACTATACTACTTGAAGTTCAGCGTTTGCTCATCAGCCAAATGCACCTGATGTTGAAAGTGATTGATATAATTTACTTATCAAGGTTAGTAACTTTGTGTTAGTGATCAACGTAGGTTATATATCATTCCTCATTCGATATTTGTTAATTTAAAGAATGTCAATATTTTCAAGATTTGGGGGCATATAAGAGATGTGTTCCGAAGAAAGTTGGACGGTACAGTTTAGATTGATCGATGAAAGCTTCATAGAAATAAGTTTAGAATTGAAATATATAGTTTAGACGGCACGCAATGTGTATGAACTATGAAATTCATTGAGTTGCGAATTATCTCTGAATTGCAATGTCATTGCGTTTGTTTATCCCTGAGTTCCAATTATATCCCTGAATTATAATGTCATTGCGTTTGTTTATCCCTGGAACAGATGCTCACGATGTTAACTCTGCGCGCGAGTGGCAACGGACGCTCACGATGTCGTGCGAGTGGCAAAAGGGATATGAGCACGTGTTGTATTATGGTCCATCGCTGATTTTGACCTCCATCAAAAGGTAGACGGGCAAATGTGTGACGGCATTATACAGGCTTGGCTCCGATTTTTGATCTATTTTTAGCTCTCGTGCGCTCTCAGGCGAAAATTTTCACGCAAAACATACTCCCGCTCTCTTGACCTAAGGAAGACGCTCAAATGAGAGACGGGTGTTATAGAGTCTCATCTCCGAGTTTTGCTATTTTTATCTCTTGCGTGCTCTCTCCTAACACTTGGTGAAATTTTTTAGCTCTCGCGCCCTTTCTCGACCTAGAAAACACAGCTCCTGAGCACACCGCCACCGTCCCTCTTCCTCAACTTGCTCTTCATCATTTTCGCGTTGACGTCGTCGACCCCAACCTTCGCCATCAGAGAGTTGAGCACGCAGGAGCACGCCGCCTCGTCCCCTGTCCTCGGAGCACGTCGCCGCCTCAACCCCGAACTCGGTAATCGGTATGAGCACGTCACCGCCTTCACATAAGTGGAAATGTTTTCCTTGGTTGGTGTCCTGGAACACATTCATCTTTCTTGTTTATGTCCAATGCAGAAGTAATATATTTATTTTGACTATCAATGTATATATCAATTCTGATTCGCAAACCCTTGAAACTGCAGGAATTGTGGTTGACACTAGCATTCATCATCCCAGTGAGTTTGATTTCTACCTCTGCAGCCATGCTGGAATCAAGGTACCTATTAGATAATTGGTGTTGCTCTCACGAGTTTTTGATATCAGGCTTTAATGTATCAGTGAAATGTAAATTGTTTGTTTTTTCAGGGGACAAGCACACCAGCTCACTACCATATCTTTTATGATGAGAACCATTTCTCTAATGATGTGTTGCAGATGCTTACCAACTTTCTGTGCTACAAGTAAGCTCGGTTCTCTATTCACTAACAGTTCCTGTGTTTATTACAATTGTATACCAATTTGTTTCTAAGCTTTCAGATATTTTCTACCTTATATGATTGTTTAAGCGAACGTGACTGCAATTTGATAATGGTTTATATAATTTTAGTGATTTTATTGAATTTGAGGATGTCTCAGTGAGGGCATTAGAGGCTATGAAGGCTCATCATTAATGAAGTCATTGATCAGGAGAATTTTCACTACGGTACACAGTATTAGATGATGACGGTTATGATGTGTGTAATTAGTTATTTTGTAATCAGTATGAACAGGGGGCATTTTTATGTAATCAGTATACTTGATAACCACGATTGACACTTTGTTAATATTTGATTGGTCATAATTTGAGGTGTGATCTTTTTGGTTATACATATGTTCAGTATGTGTATGTTGCTAACACTGGCAATTTGGCTGCTAAATCCTGGCTAGCTCCAGGATGCAGCCGGCAACCAGGATAATTAGGGGTGGGAGGCACCGAATAGGAGACCCTGCCTGTAAATAATCTGCGAGAAACTGTAACAGAGATCGTCTTGGATTATCTCAATAAAGGAGACGAACTTCCTTAAAGCCCGTCTCAGATCAATCAATAAATATGCGATAGGTTGCAATAAAGCCCGTCTCGGATCAGTCAATAAATCTACGACGCGCTATATTAGAGGTTGTCTCGCATGTATGCTGATGATCGACGAGCTAGTTGCTCGTCTCCGATGACTCCGTAAAGCACGTCTGGTATGACTCAAAGAAAGCGGACACGCTATATTTGATCTTGTCTCGCACTTATGCTGATCAGTGATGCGCCCGCCGCGCGTCTCTGATGACTACGTAATGCGAGACACGACAACGGAGACGCACTATTTGTTCGTCTCCGTTCTTCGTTCGAACACGTCTCGGATGAGCCTTTCTCACATAGTGTAGCTATTGTACCTATGACAGATGATCGTCAATATCTGTTCAAACATTATCGTGGCAAGAAACTCACTAAGATGGTTTGTAGAGCATATATCGAGTGTATCGAAAGCTTATTTGTTCCCAGCAGAGAAGAGGTGAGCTAACTCATGCACTGGGAAACAAGGAGCATCATGGCCACACACGAGGCTATGGTAGCAAGGCTCTGAAGCATGCCTTGCAGGTAAACACCGACTGTTATAGAATATGTAGATTTAGAACTAGATGTTCAAGTGAAGGCCACTGTACAAAGGGATGTACAAGAAAAAAAAAAGAGCAAGCTATGCAGTCTAAACAACACCAGTGGGCCAACCAACAAATTTATTTTGTTATGAGCCCTACTGGACCTAGTGCTCATCGTAGGAGTTGTGCATCCTTGCTGTTTCAGAAAGATGACAATCAACATCATCTTACTGATGACTTTTTATTGTGTAGTGTGCAGGCTTGTCACAAATGTAATAAGTACCAAGCATGGTGACCACTGGGTTAGCTGAGCCATTGGTTACAGGGGTTCTCTTCCAACAAAAACTGATATCAAAGGATATGCAATTCTACATCTCGATAAGGTAAAAATAAAATTTTAATAGAGCAATTCGGATTACGCTGACTGAGAAATTTAGGATTGGTAAAAATATTGGTTCATACGTCCGGCGGTGTAAATGTGACATCATTTTTTATTCAGGTTCTGAATCTAGTACAGAGTCTTCAGACCAAGGTTTACCATTGTTAGCAACAGTAGTAGCAGCAAGTTCATTGCAGCCACCATAACTAGTGCCAAAAGTAGAGGCCCTACAAATAGAACCATTTCTAGCTGCAAGAGAGACGTTGCTGCTACAACCATTGGCAACAACAATAATGGTGTCGGCAACATAAAATTTACCTCAACTAGAAGAGGTAACTCCTTCATCGAGTCCACAGAAGCAATGTACATTTTAATAATAGCAAGAGCAGCCTGGGAAGTCGACTGCATCACAACAGCCACCACAGTCCAAGAAGCTGCCTTCCTCACAACAGCAAACAATGTCCAAAAAGGTAGTTTTATCACAGCAACAAGGGTCACCCGAGAAGTCAAGCTAGTGTTACAAAAGAGAAGGAAAAACGAAAGGATGATGCAGCGAGAAGATCAACGGCAACAATAACAATAACAACTAATAGCAACAAAATATTTGTTAAGGGTATTTATTAAGGATGCTAAGATTCTAGTGAAATCTTTTATAGTGGCACCATTGAAACGCCAACTGAAATAGAGAAGTGAAAGTCTGACGAACCAATTATTTCTGAATTTCAGTATAACTCAAGACCAACATTGCAAAAATTCAACCAGTTGTACATGAATCGATTTAAGGCCTACAAAAATATGTTGTGTGCTAGCTTCATCCACGACTCTTCCTTTGTACTAGCAATGAGATTATGCTTGCTTGGGAAGAATTTATTTTCTACTGAAACTAGATGCAATTAGTGTCCAGATGATTCATTTGTGAGAATTGTATGTCCTATATTGTCTGATTCATAATATATTATTGCCTTAATAGAGTGAGTGTCTAACTTATTTCATATTCATATGTAGAATACAAAAGGCATATGTGCCGACAATGGAATCAAGGGCATGGCCTACATCGACCCACATATTGTATACAAAACCATGGCACTCGATCAACCACAAATAGTAGGCAATGCTTTGTTTGATTTTTTCTGGTGTTCCAAAGCAAGAGATGTATCTTCTTACCTTATTGTTACCATTATGTGTGTTTACCTATAAGATCGATTGTTCTATATTTGTGTAACATGTTCTTTATAACTTATGAGAAACATCTTGCAATAAAATTTTTATAGATATCACTGGATCTTATTTTTATTCTATAGGACGATGCTCAGACCTGTGATGTTGTATGGAGCAGAATGTTAGCAAACTAAAAGGCAACATGTCTAACAAATGAGTGCTGCTGAGATACACATGCTAAAGTGGATGTGCGGTCACACAAGAAGAGACAAAATTAGGAACAAGGTGATACGTGATAGGGTAGGGGTGGCACCGATTGAGGAGAATCTAGTCCAACATCGCCTAAGGTGGTTTGGGCATATCCAGCGGAGACCTCCAGAAGCACCGGTTAACAGTGGGATTATAAAGAGTAGAGAAAAATTTAGGAGAGGTAGAGGTCGACCAAGGTTGACATGGCAGGAGGCGGCGAAATGAGACTTAAAGGAGTGGGACATACCTAGATATTTGGCTCATGATAGGACTGCATGAAAATTAGCAATTCATGTGCCAGAACCTTACTTTATTCGTATTTTGTTACTCTTATCTTCTTTCTTATTAATTCATTTCTAAAATAAATTAAATGTAGAATCTTATTTTATTTTGTATTTTTTTACTCTCATTTTATTTTCTATTACTTTTCTTCAAAAATTGTTGGGTTTCATTTCTAGCCGATCCCAACTTGTTTGGGACAAAGGCTCGGTTGTTGTTGTTGTTGTTATAGCACTGGATCTTATTTATCATTGGATTAGAGGCTAACACCATGTAAGTCGTAGACTCCAAATGAAGAGAAAGGGAGTCCTGGAATGAGCTTGAAGTCTATGCACAGAAGTAAGTAATTGTTTTATTGTTACTTTTTTAGTTACACATTAAGATGATTTGAGGTTAATTCAAATAGTATGTGTGAGCTATAGAAAGAGGGGTGTGCTTTGCCGACAATTCGCAAAATAATTATTCATCGGAACCACCAACAACATGAATTAATTTTCATATCCAACCACTCAAAAATAACACCTGTCACTACAAGAAATGATTAAAAGGGTGGCGGTCTTAAAGCCGTCAGTTGCAAACAGTAGTCGTCGACCCTAATGTATAAATGTCGGGGAACCCATGGATTTAACCGTCGCTTCTTGGTCGACGTGTTTAACTTCTATGAATGTCGGGGCTGACAACTTTAAGGGTTATGACTGTCGATTCCAGACACTACTACAAAAAACTTTATCGCGGACGGCTCTGAACATATATCACAAGCGGATTTCAAAACCGTATGAAACAAAGAGCCGATGAAAATTGGCCATTTTCACAGGCGGCTCTAGAAACCGCCTGTGCTAATGATTTTCCACATGCAGTTGTTTACGTCGTGTCGCCTGTGATGATGCATTATCTCAGGCGGGTCCTAACGTACAACTCCGCATGTGATGATGCATTATCTCAGGTGGGTCCTAGAACTAATTAAATCTATTATTTCTAATTTGCTGATCAAATTTAAATAACATTAATCACAAATATATTCAATGCATTTTGTAGTTTATACTTTGCAATTCATAGTGCGTACATTGCAATTCATAGTGTCTATATTGCAAAATATAGTTCAATTATACATAGCAATTCATAGTTTCTCTCAGCTCATATCTAATATTCATAGTTCATACATTGCAATTCATAGCTTGGTCTCCCTAATATTGCAATGAATAGGAAATGGTTGTGTTCCTATGAATAGGAAATGTTTGTGTCTCCTAATCTAGATCGAGCTGCAATCATTTCACCAAGCTTTCCAAACTGCAATCTGGAAGACATGATTGTTGAAGTTCCACTTCCCACTTTGTAACATCAATGTCTCCTCCGTATCCAGCTTTAAGCTTCAAAGAGAAGAAGTAATCAGATTCGAGCATCAATGTTTTGTCACCATAATGTATAACTGGAAAATGTATAAAAGTAAGAAATTGTAACCAAACTTAGGGGCCTGCAGTACTCTACCACCAAACTTTAATCAAGATCGAGCTGTTAGATTTTTGTAGGGATGAGAGCAAAAATTGTCCATGAAGACAAAGTGGGAAGGCACTACTTCAACTTTATCATAACCATCAAGGATGACTGATAAATTTTCCATAGTCTTCTCCACAATCAAGGTCATGGAACCCACATAAAAAATCTATACAAAGTAACAATATCACATATGAACATTCTGAGAGATAAAAATAACAAACCAAAGAGCAGATATCACATATTAAAAATCTACACAAAGTAACAATACAAAGAGCAGAAAATCTATAGAGAGTAACAATACAAAGTAATTTTGATGCATCGTCAGATATCACATATAGAAAATCTACACAAAGTAATAATACAAAGAGCAAAAAATCTATAGAAAGTAACAGTAGTAACTTTGATGCATTCTGAGGTATCACATATTGAAAGTGCATCTAGGCATCCCTTGTGGGTTTTGGTTGATTAATGACAAACAAATGAGATCCTAACAAAATTGTTGAGATGAGCGCAGATTTTAAATCAATTAGGAAGAAAACACAAAAAGAAAGGAGAATGAGGATCCAAAGGAAAAGAGCTCAAGAGCTGAAAAGATTAGAATTATTTTGTATGGAGTGTATTGGATAAACACACCCCACGAGCTCAAGTGAAAAAGATTACACTCACTGCACAAAAATCAGCATGTGTGGACTAGTCTAATATCTCTCTGACTAAAAACAGACAAGTCCCCCCAGTGCGGACTTGTCCGCAGCCCTTCACATTTGCAAAACACCAGACAAGTCTGATGTCAATCGGACTAGTCTGATATTCCTCTGACTAAAATCGGACAAGTCCTCCATGTGCGGACTTGTCCTTAGCCCTACAATTATTCACCACACCGGACAAGTTCGATATCTACAAGACTAGTCCAAAAACTCTCTGACTAAAATCGGACAAGTCCCTTCAAATGCGGACTTGTCCTCAGTTCTACACGGTGTTAACTACACCGGACAAGTCCGACATCAACCGGACTAGGCCGAAAAGTTTTTATGCCCAGATCGGACTAGTCCGCACCTTAACAGACTAGTCTGGTATCCATCAACACTTAGGGTTTCTTGCACACAGGCACACCAGACTAGTCCGGTGTCCACCACAGACTAGTCCGGACTTCGCAAACCCTAACGGTAACATTTGGAAACCCTAATATAAATAGAGGAGTACGGCCATACAACACCCTCTCTTGACTCCCTGCGCCGTCACACCTCCCAGGAGCCCAAAAATACATCTCTCCACTCATTCTAAACCTAAAAGGATCAAATCTTTGAGGATTAGGGATTGGACAAAGGAGTGAACTTGTTCTACATGATCTTGAGCTATTGGGTTTGATCTCTCGCACACTCTCACTGTTTATTGTATATCTTTTGAGTATTTTTGGTGGTGTTCATCGCTGTAATTCTTGGGGAGCTCTCAACTTGTGAGAAGGCCCCTTGAACAAGTTATTTGCCTCTGTGTGATTAGTGGTTGAGAATCGGCCTCCGTGGCGATTCAATGAGGGAAGGGTTAGTGAAGACCCGGTCCTCTGTGGACTCCTCAACGGGGAAGTAAATTCCTCCGTGGGATCGAACCTCGGGATAAATCTTGTGTCTCGCGTGTTCTTGTTTTATCATTCATCATATTCTAGGGTTTGCATAGTTTTGTGTAACTCACATTGAAATATTGGAATTAAAGTTGATCATTGCAATATAGTGTTTCGTTGTTATAATACATTCAAATTGTCAATTGCTTTCCGCTGCATAGGCTACTAGAAGTGAAATTAAGGATCAATCTTGATCTTTTTAGTTTACGCATACCGGACTAGTCCGCACCATACCAAACTAGTCTAGCCTCCCTGCATTTGATTTATTTGTTAAGTGCTTCAGAGATCGAAAAATATTAAAAATGCCTATTTACCCCCCCCCCCCCCCCCCCCCCCGACCCCTCTAGTCTACATTCAATTGGTATCAGAGCCCAACTCTTCAAAAGAGACTCACCGCTCGAATAGACGATGTCGGACATCAAGGATGTACACAAGAGCTTCAACAACGAAAATGGTGAGGATGAAAAGAACCGAAAGCTGGAGAAACTCCTCGATGCCATTTAAGACTGTGGGGACGATGATGAGGAGATGCTTGAACTCAAGGCTCTTCTGCGGAAGAAGGCACTATGTCCAAAAGGGAAGAAGAAGATTCAAGATGAGAATACGAAGGGGAGTAGTCACACAGACTACTCCCGATATCCTTTTAACTATGAACGTCTAAATTCTAACAATAGTCATTACCTATCAATTAATTTAGGCAAAGCACCATACTTTGACGGAAATGACTATTCAACTTGGAGACAAAATATGAAAATGCATCTTATTTCTATTAACCCAATTCTTTGGCATATAGTGTGTACATGTATAGATATTCCAGATGATTATGAAGAGTTAACTCCAAGTCAAGAGTAAGCCATTCATCAAAATGCTCAAGCCGCACCTGTCATCACTTCATCATTGAGCAGAGATGAGTTCACCAAGGTGGATGGACTTGAGATCGCCAAGGAAATATGGGATACCCTCAAAATAGCACATGAAGGTGATCGCCATGTACGTGAAGCCAATATCGAGATGATCGAGGTTGAATTGGTAAGATTCACTATAGAAGAAGATGAAACACCCCAAGAAATGTACAATCGACTGAAGTCCCTCATCAACAAAGTCCGAGCTTACAGAAGCAAGAAGTGGACAGATCACGATGTTGTGAAAATGATTCTAAGGGCATTCATGCCTTGGAACTTGACGTTCTGCTCTATGATTAGAGAAAGTCGATGTTATCGCAAAATGACCCCGAACAAACTTATTGGCAAGATCATCAACTTCGAAATGATGGAGAAAGAAGCCAAGCATGTCAAATAACTTGCCGATCTTACCTCGACAAAGAAGAAAGGGGTTGATCTAAAAGAAACCTGCAAGCCGGCATCAAAAGAAGCTCGAGAAGTTCATGAAGAAGATGATGGAGATCATGAAAGCAGTGATGTCGATGAAGAAGACATGATCTTGTTCATGAAAAAGTTCAAGAAAATGATGAGAAGAAGAAAGGGTGGAAGCTCAAATGAAGGAAGACATAGGGACAAACCAAGATCCAAGATGAGACGTGCATGCTATAATTGTGGAGAGTATGATCACTTCATAGTTGACTGTCCACATGAAGACAACAAGAGGAAGAATAAAGATAGCAAGCCTCAACAAAAGAAGGTATTCAAGAAGAAGAAGCAATATGGACAAGCACATCTATGGAAGGACTGGGACTCCAATGATGAGTCCTCATCTGAAGAAGAAGAGGATGGCCACTATAGCCATCAAGAAGCCTACCAAGAAATCCACTCTTTTTCCAAACATGGGCGCAAGCAAGGACACCGACCACATATGTCTAATGGCCAAGGAAGGAAAAAGAAAGGTCACATCTAAATCTTCCTCCTCACTTTCTTTCACTAGTGATAGTGATAATTCTAGTGAGGATGATAGCAGTGATGAAAATGAATGCATGCTTATGGGTTTAGATAAAAAGACTGCTGCTAAAATGAAATTTTTACTTCAACAGATTGTTGATAAGGTGAAGTTAGTCAATCGTCGGGAGGATATGATCATCTCCCAAAAGGAGGAATATCTTGAGAATGAAAAGCTTCTTGAACTTGAAAACGAGTGAAGTAAATAACTAGAACTTGAGTTAGCTTCAAGCAAGGAAGCTTGCCTGAAGTTAAAAGACTCAAACGTCACTACCAAAGATGAAATTGCTAACTTAACCATAACAAGATCCTTGAGGTACAAGTTGAGTCACTCAAGCAAAGTGGTTCTTCATCATCTTCAAGCTCACCTTCCCAACAAATCAAATCTGAAACTATTATGACCTGTACTTGTGCTAAAAGTGACACTAACTTGAAGGAAAAGTTAAACTTGGCAAAGGACAAGCATCCTTCCCAAAGTGGCATATTTGACAAGGAGAAGTTCAAGTATGCACGCAATGCATACTCGGTCGCAAGACCTCCTAATGTCAAATATAGCATTGTGTATTCTTATGGTGAAAAGCAAAACGCTAGAAGCCACAAGAATAACAAGGATCGCATTGCCTTTGTCAAGGAAAACTCTTCTCAAGTTAGAAAACTTAATAATGTTGATAAATTTAACACTGTGAATACATATGAACAACAAGTCATGTTTAGAACTTTTGATGCTTCATATGTACTTATGAAAAGTATTCTTGGAAGAGTTGACGATAAATATGTTGGTCCACGCCATGGGAACACCAAGTCTCATGTGTGGGTGACCAAATCACTTGTGACTAACCTCAAAGGACCCAAGCAAGCTTGGGTACCAAAAACCAAAGCATAATTTGTACGGGCTTATTCATCCGGTGGAGAAAAATGGGTGCTAGATAGTGGATGCACAAATCACATGAACAAAAAAAGAAAAATGTTCGTGGAATATGAACAAAACGAAGACTCAAGCGAAGCCATCTATCTTGGTGATAATAGTCAAGGAATGGTGCTAGGTACCTGTAAAATTGCAATTTCATCACATCATACACTTTCTCATGTTTTACATGTTGACTCCTTAGATTATAACCTCTTTTCCATATCTCAATTATGTGACAAATGTTATAATTGTTTATTCTTTAATGAGGGTGTTGCATTCAAGGGTATGTTAAAGGTAAAACTTTATCTAGTTGACTTCAACAAAGATAATGCCAAACTTGACACATGCTTGATTGCAAAAACCAACATGGGTTGGCTGTGGCATAGATGGCTAGCACATGTTGGTATGAGGAATCTACAAAAACTTCTAAATGGTGATCACATCCGAGGTTTAAAGGATTTTGTTTTTGAGAAAGACATGCCTTGTAGCGCATGCCAAGCCGGGAAGCAAGTAGGAGTACCTCATCCCACGAAGAATGTCATGACTACAACAAGACCACTCGAGCTCCTTCACATGGACCTATTTGGTCCAATTTCTTACATAAGCATCTGCGGTAACCAATATGGTTTAGTCATTGTCAATGATTTTTAATGCTTCACGTGGGTTTTCTTTCTGCATGATAAGTCAGAAACTCAAGGAACACTCAAGAAGTTTCTCAGGCGAGCTCAAAATGAACTCTCATTGAAGATCAAGAACATATGAAGTGACAATGGGACAGAATTCAAGAATACTCAAGTTGAGGAGTATCTAGATGAGGAAGGGATAAGCATGAATTTTCAGGACTATATTCTCCTCAATAAAATAGAGTAGCTGAAAGGAAGAACCGAACACTCATTGAGATGGTGAGGACAATGCTCGATGAATACAAGACTTCAGACCGGTTTTGGGTTGAAGAGGTTAACACCGCTTGGCACGCCATAAACTGATTATATCTTCATCGTCTACTAAAGAAAACCTCATATGAACTACTCACCGGTAACAAACCAAATATTTCATACTTTTGAGTTTTTTGTTCAAAATGCTATATTCTTAACAAGAACCATAGGGCTTCGAAGTTCGCTTCGATGTCCGATGAAGGTTTCTTGCTTGGCTATGATTCGAACCCCTACGCTTATTGTGTCTTCAACAAAGCCTTTGGACTTGTTGAAGTAGCACGTGAGGTAGTGTTCTGTAAAATCCCAGTTTTTCCTTAATATAAAGTACAACTACCAGTTGGTTATCAACCATAGTGGAGCTATGGTTGTACACATGAACTTGATCTCATCAAAAATATTCCTTTTACTCATACTTAAATTTTATTAACATGGCGATGGGACTTCACCAATGACCTAGAATAATTCAAGTGGCCTTTCTACAAATTTTGTAATTTATGTGAATGAGAATCGCCAGGGCAAAAACCATATGCAGTACTAAATATATTCAAATTATTTCAAAACTTGAATATAGCTACTGTAAAGTTGGGCCCTATCAAAATATTCAAATCTGAGGCTACAGATTTTTCCATGGCATCATAATGTTCCAAATAGCACCCCTGCAAAGTTTATAATTTTTGAAGCTCATTTGCTATTTAATTCAGAGACTCCATTGAATTTCATTCAAATTCAAATTTGAATTTGAATTCCAGTTGAAACTTGTCCAAATTTGAAATCCAATTTCAGATTCTGACTCTACACATTTGATTTGGCTTCTCCACAAAGATCTAGGATTTTTGGATCAATTTTGTTGAGGGAATTAAAGTTCCAGAGAGGATAGGCTTAAGGGGCAGTGGGACCCAGTAGTCATAGGCACATGTACATGAGTGCTCTGCCGCCGAAATTCCGTCGCCGCTCCCCTCGACACTGCGCGCCATGCAACGCTCCAGCGAATTGCCTGCTTGCCTGCTCGTCACGCGCCTTAAAGTCGCGGCCACCGCCACCGCGTCACACCAGTCACCTCACTTCTCCCGTCTCCTTTTTGAGTTTTCCCCTCCGCTCGTGAGCCGCCAACCTCACCTCGGGACTCCGACGATAACTTGCCGTATAGCCAAGGATCAATCGTGAGTTCTTTAGCAAACATGTGCACAACTTACTTGCGCACCTCCTCCATCTTTTGGTTCGGTGTTTCCTCACCCGGTAGTGCAATATTCCGCAGTTTTCCGACGACCGCGGGAGAAGCCGCCAAGAATCGCCTCTGTTCCGCCGTCAGCAAGCCGGAGGAAGCCTCTTCAGGCCCCGACTTCTACAAGAGAAAGGTGTGTTATCGCGCCATAAACATGCTCACCAAATTTCAAGCCATGCCATGCCTTGTAGCGCTCCTATTTCCAATTTTCCCAATGATAGTTCATACCTATGTCTCTAGGTTAGGGGTTTAATTCGTTTTCTACGTCTAATAATTCTTGATCATAGTTAAGGGATAGTTTCCCTATCTCCCTGTGAACACTCTGGATCAAAAATATTTGAAAACCATCGAGTGTTGACCGAGTTAGACGAGTTTTGGTCGCCGCCGGTGAAAAAGCTGCGGTTCACCATCGAGCTCATCTTTGCCGGCGATGTCAACCCTTTCTAACCTCCAAATCATCGTCCTCGTGCTTATAGGAACATTTCTAGCTTTTCCCCGAGCCTCTTGCGTCGTTCCCGTGCGATTTCGGCTATCGCCGAGACCCTAACTCCGCCGCCGCTGTCGCGCCGCCATCTCCGGCTGTCGTCGCCGCGATTGGACCTCAGCATCGTGTTGTCCGGTCGATTTTATGGCTAGGTGGTCAGGGCCGAGTCGAGTGGATGTCGATGCAGCCATTGCGGCGAGCTCGCCAGCGCAGGCCGTCGGGGCCGAGCAGCGCGTCGCGAGGTAGACGAAAGCTTCGCGGGTCCCACAGGTCAGCGACTGATTCCCTCGCGCGGGATTAGTTGTGGCCCAGATCTGGTGCGGCTGCGCGGGTTAACCGCGTGGCCCTCGGTGCGGCCCACCCTTGATTGCTTGATTTTAAACCAGTGGGCCCGGCTGCTTTATTTAAATTTTCCTATTGAAAAATAATTCCAGGATTCAATCAAACTTCTAAAATTCATTACTCCTAGTAAAATTGCTTAAAAAATTCCAAATAAATTCAGATAAACTCATATCAACCTCTAATTTGCAGTGATGCAATTTATTGGACATGAAACTCCTAGAATTTATATAATTAGTTCTCTTGAGCTAACTGCTTGGGAAATGAATTACTACTTTTCTGTTAATTAGAAAATTCCAAATTTTGGTCAGAACACTCTTAATAATACATTTGATATCCAGTAAAAATTTCAAGTTCTTTGGACTACATTTACTGGGTTGATCAGTGTTCCAAATCTCTATGTAATTGAAAAATTGGAAAAAATACAGATAACATTTCAGAAATTCTCCCAAACTTGTAAAATCAATTTCTCCCTGTAGGAAGCTCAGAAAATTGTGAAACAAATTTTAATAGAACCAGTGAGACCCCCTATACATGGTACAACCACTGGTAGCCATGATAGACCTCCAGAATTTCAACCAAAATTCAGAGAAGGTTATTGCTTACAATAATTTTTAAAAACAACAAACTTCCTTGATCATCTCCTGTTCTACGAAAGATTCTCCACTGTAGTCCCTACTATCTAGCATAAAAGTCCCAAAGCCATTTAAGATCATAATCTTATTTGATTCACAAGATATTAGCTTGTGACCTTAAACATATTATTTAATTTCAAAGTCATTCATATATAGTATATGCATAACTTTTAGTAACTGACGTCAAGGAGCAGCCGGAAGCTTTGGAAGTCCAGCTGCTGGAGACTAACTTAGACTCAAACTCGCATTTAGGCAAGCCCTAGTTTTCATAAGTTCCTTCCAGTGTCTTTGCAGTTTTCATTCACCTTACATTTTTAGATGTTTGTGCATTACGTTTAAGGTGTTTGACATCCACTTGCATGAACAAATAACCCAGGGAGTGGTTAGAATAGCTCACAGACTCGTGTAGTAACTGCCATGCTTATATTCATAGTGATCCGATATAAGTCGAGTAGTTGGAATCTACTTGCGAAATAAGATTTTATCACACGGGATGAATTGGATCAAGAGATGATCTATAAATATGAAATGAAGACAGGTCAAAGATGAGTACGAAGTGACAAGAGGTGGTTTTGGTCGCATAACTCTAACCGTGTCGATTAAGGCCCGTGCCGTGTACAGCCCTACTGGACAAGCTTGAATTGTACCGGCGACATACTGGACAAATGGGCTCCAGTAAACTGACGTAGCTTGATACTGGTTTGTCAAGGAATTCTGTTCCATTTTATAGGCGTGGGTCAAGGGCAGCAAGGTGTAAATCAGCTGGTGGGCACGTCAGAGTCCGCCCCACACAGTGACCTCCTGCTCGTGACGGATCGACCGGTTCAACATTCAAGTGTTGGGTGAAAGGTGGCCATATACGACTAGTATTGAAGTGTTATGTAGGTATTGCTGTATGTACTCGCTGGCGCTTCTGAAAGTGCGTATGTGTTGTGTTGTCAGGGTGTGTCCTGATTGCAATCACCGTCCCTCGCGATAATAGAGTACCACTTGTTCACTGTGTCATGACGTAGTAAATACTTAAGAAGCCAGATGAATATGATGTACTGAATTATAATTGTTTTACAACCTTGTATGGTTTAGAGATAGCACAATTAAAAGTTTATAGTTTCCCCATACTTTACCTGTAATAGCATTATGCGCTTTGGGCATGTCATATCATCGGCAAAGTTTTTCTTGTTTGATTCTGGAGTCTATGATGTGTCGTGCCTGAAGAATGTCATGTGCTACTTAAAACATGACTATAAGGATCCACTTGTAGGCGAGTCCTTTATGCAATTCCTTATCTATGCTTAGTATTCACCCCTGCATATGTCTAGTGAGACGGGTTAGTCTTGCTGAGCCTTAAGCTCACGTTTGCAGTTAACAAGTTTTTGCAGATTATACAACTGATGACGGGTTCGATGACGAGGCTGCACCCCCTCCAGGGTTTACAGCCGAGTGGGAACCCTGCACGCCGCCGTAAGTTGGGTGTTGCTAGTGCGAAGCATCCAGGGCATGGATGACTTTGCTTTTGCATAGCTAGTGCCGAGAGCATAGCTATGATGTATAGTTCTCTTTCCTTTTCCTTAGTATTGTAAAACTTCCACTAAGTTTATAAATAAAGACTTGGTACTGTATTTTATTCTCATTCTTTTCCTGTATATTGTTGGGGTCGCATTGCACGACACCACCCAATGAGATCCTTGGATGTCGGGATTCCGGTCCCCACAGCATGGTATTAGAGCGTCATTGGGAACAGTGTGCTTGAAAAGAGCATATTTTCAAAAACTTAGGATTATATGAGTGAATAATTAGCTATATTCTCTTATTAGGAGTATTATTAGTATAAGATATAAAGGTGAGAAACTAACTCATGTGTTATTAATTCTATAATGACGCTCCGACGTCAGGTTAGATGTAAGGTACGCCACCGAGAGCAGATCAATCTCGGTAAGCTCAGCATACGAGGAGTGGTATGTGATATTTTTGTGTCTTAGCACGGAAATTCAATATGAGTCTCTGAAGCTTTTCATATTTTTGAGAACATATGAACGCGGTACCCCAGCGTGACTCAAAATTAGTGGGAGCCCCCGTCGGGTGGTGGATAACCTGATAGTATACATGTCTAGAACTATTCTTTTCTATAGGAGCATGTGAAACACATATGACCAAGCGTGTATAAGCCGGTTCATGCGGGAGTCTTCGCTGTACAGACATAGTACAGCCATGTACCTCGAGACATGACATCGCTCGAGGGCGACTCATACCAAAGTCGTATGCATTTATTTTCATATATATTATTGTGACTGCTTATCATATTTCCCCGGACCGCCCTTGTGGTGTGCAGGTGTGAAAAGGGATTGTTTGTCTTTTGCAGCTACACTGACTACAGTAGCAACCCGTTTAGAACACGTTTGCGAGTGAACGATACTAGGGCCACCTATAAATGTACCCGGATATACAGGTTAGAATTTTCTTTGGTGAGGCACGCAGTACCGTCAGTATCTAATTTGATACTTGACCATCCCCAATGACAGAATGGATGCATTACATTTTGGAAAGTCCGACTATCTGATGTGGGTAGGCTTGGACTCCGCAAAATAAGTTTCGACTCGACAAAGGGTTAGAACCAAGATTCTTGATTTCTGGCTGAAGTTTGCTCAACTTCGTTGGACTATGGTCTTGGTTAGTTATGAATATACATAGGGGTATTCTATATGGATGGAAATTTCTTCAAGACCTCTACAACTTTTTTGTTGACCATCATGGCAGAAAAGCTTGATAATCTGTTGAAATTTGGAGTATACTTCAACTGCTCCAGATGACCATACCATTGTACCAGTCTCTGTATTTTTGCCATAACTCACTGTAGAAAAATCTTCTTCCTTATCGTGATGCATATCTGAAAAGGGTAGAAGAAGATCTGCAGAATTTCTATTTAAAGTTTTTCCTGAATCAAGTTTGAGTCAAATCAAATTTTGAGTTCAAAACAGTGAACTGCAGGACTGCTGGTGGAAACCAGTCAGTTCATCTTTTAAGTTTGGATAGCTCTAGCTTTTAATCCAGAATAGTGACATGGTCACATATATACATTTATGGAAATCTTAGGAAGTCCTCTATCAACTTTATATTGCACTCATGGCCTGAATCTTGGTGCAACTGCGTTTATTTCCTATTGTCGCAAACTTGTTCTGGCAGACCAGAACTTGAAACAGTTTGCGCATAGTTTTCAATTCGCGCGCTATACCTGTATAACAAATTTTTCAAGGCTGAACTCTTTTACTTCTGGATTGCTAACATCATGTTATACAATGTTTAATTTTTCATTACCCCAATATATTGTTATGATATACCTGTATAAGTTGTGGAAATAACCACTTATACGGAGGAGGTTCTGTCAAAATTTCCAGAAAACTTGTGTCAAATTTAACCTGTATAGATTCTACTTCATAGCTCACCTGGAACTCTATGAGTACAATATGGAAAGGTTGTAAAGTTTACTACAAGTTTTGTATTTAACCCAACAACTGGTTCTGAAATTTCCTGTATGAATATTTTGAATTTATACAGGAAGATCAGCTGGAACAGACTGTGATTACTCATCCAGTTTTAGACTTTCCTTGAACTATTGGAAGTTGGAAACCTTTTCATTGATCAAGTATCCTTTCCACAGATGGCGGATTTGATGGTACACTTACCGAACGGATGGGTGTTCGCGTCGTGTGCTCATCGAAAAGGTTTTCCGGAGTTGTTGATAGCGCTGCTTCAACATTCGGGTATCGCGACATACCGAGCTATTGGGGCAGGGAATTCAATGACGGAGGTGTGACAAGATGCACCATCTATTTCGATGTTCCCGCTGGTCCTTCATAGATTGGATGGGCCCCTTTCTCCATCCATGTGAAAGGGAATCGGTTGGAAGACACGTGGTGTTTTGCCGCAAGTGTTGCTATTGCGAGGTTTTGCAAGCTTTATTTTCGTCATTTGGTGGGCACCCCGTTCGCGCTCTTTCCAGTCGATGGTAGAGCTAGTGAGGAGTGGGCGAGTCGAATAGTGCAGATTATGGCATTCACGGAGAGGTACCCAAGATAATCTTGGCATTATATGCAGCATCATCGTGTCAAGTGAGCGTTACACAACATGTTAGCATTGAAAGGTTGCTGGGTGATCTGAAACAAGCTTTGATTCAAGAAGATCATTTTGAGTGGGCCAATGATTCACTTAGAGCCATGATTGCTCCTCACAATCGACGTTTAAACATTACGTAGAATCAGTGGCACCGAGCTGTTCAAGATCTATCGGATGCTCGCAAGGAAATGCACTGCGCAGAAAGCGCGTTGGAGGCGAGTCAACTTGAGGTGTAGCTGCTGGATGATCAGTTGAGTATGGTGACTCAAGAACGGGACCAATCTAGGGAGGAGACTCAGGATCGGAAAGCTAGTTGCGAGCATGCATGAAAGGAACTAGAAGATTATAAGATGTTTCTTCTACAGGCTGATGTGCAATCATTAGTTGTCGCGACATCATCGGTGGCGGGTGAGGCAGCAACTCCTGCTCCAGCACCCGCACCTGTGGCACCAATTTCTGAGGACGAGGACGAACAAGATCCTGAGATACTCGAGTATGTCGAATAGGACGTATCGGAGTAGGATGGGGCAGCACTCCTGCCATCACGGGGCAACGTATAATTAGTAGTTGCTAGTATTTATTTTGTGGCCATGTTTGTGTCATATTAAAAATACTAGTGGGTGTGTATAAGAAGACAAGGTGTGTATGACGTCTCATGGGGACCAAGTATGGTAGAGATGCACTTCCGTAGTGGGAGTTTGTCATTTTGGAGTTCACTACTGTAAACTTGGTCATGAGATAATATATCTTGTATAAAGTTTGTGCCTTATCAATATATGTGGATGTTATGCACTTATTTCCTTGACAATATTTGCACTACTGTAATATGAAATGGATGAAGGAAAAACAAGCATATTGCTGATTTTTACATCATTTGGATGCAGCATGGTGCGTACGCTTTCGACGCCTGAGGTGGGAGGCTCGAGCCGTGGTCGTGAGGACGAAACTCCGACCCGGGAGCAAGCTGCGACACCGCAGCAACAAGTTCCACAACCACCACCTCCTGAACTTCCGAGGAGTCTAGTGGAGGTTCTCGCCGCAGTGCTCAGCTCGCGCGACGAGCAAACCGAGTTGTTGCGGACCTTGGTTCAACATTCATCCCGTCAAGGGGGGCGACCAGATGTAGGTCCACGACAGCCCTATCCGAGTTCATACTCGGACTTCATGTCAACGCACCCGTCGGCCTTCATGGAGGGCGATGAACCGTTGGAGGCGGACAACTGGCTCCGCTCCATAGAAGGAAAGTTCAGTTTGCTACGAATAACCGAACAGAAGAAGACCCTGTTCGTGGCACAACAGTTGCAGGGTTCTGCTGGGGCATGGTGGGCAAATTATCTTGCTGCACTACCAACAGATTATGTCGTGAACTGGGAGGAGTTTCGGGAGGCGTTCTGTGCCTATCATATACCTCCTGGGATCATGAGGAGGAAGCTTCAAGAGTTCTTGGAGCTCAAGCAAGGAGGAAGGAGTGCTTATGAGTACTCCAAGATCTTCAATCACTTGGCCCAGTATGCTTAGAACCAAGTGAGTACTGAAGATAGGAAGCGTGAATGCTTCTACCAGGGTTTGAACCCCAAGATGAAGGACAGGCTTGCCTTGTTCAACAGCGGCGGCTTCAACAACATTGTCAACACCACGATCGTACAGGAGGACGCTACTAGGGAGTTGTTCTATGATAAGAAGAAAAGGAGTGCTCCGCAGAGCAGCGGAGGTGGTGCTCCTCAGAAGTACCGCATGGTGTATCGATCACCATCCGACCAGAGGTGGCAGCCGCCATCACGACCATCGATGTTTCGTGGTTGCCAGTTCAACAACGCTGACTTTAGTCCGCAGCATCAGCAGGGGATGATTCTGCGTGCACCTCCACCTCCACTGCATGCACCGGGATTCCGTCCTCCCTTCCGTGTTGGTCAGAACCCGTACACGTGTTTCACGTGTGGTCGTACGGGGCACTTCGCCAAGGACTGCCCACAGAGCGGAGGACAGTCATCGTACCAGAGGGCAAACCAGCCCCGCAACCAGACCAAGAAGCCAGCAACCAGAACCGGCAACATCCACCACCTCGCCATAGAGTACGTTCCGGAAGGCGCATCCTCACGGGTACGTTATCTCTCCTTGGTCATCCCGTAGTCATCCTCTTTGACTCTGGTGCTTCCCAAAACTTTATTATCAAGTCTTATGTCATTCAATATCAGTTA
This sequence comes from Tuctoria greenei, assembly GCA_036927565.1. Classification (NCBI taxonomy): domain Eukaryota; kingdom Viridiplantae; phylum Streptophyta; class Magnoliopsida; order Poales; family Poaceae; genus Tuctoria; species Tuctoria greenei. The sequence continues at coordinate 62,257,946 of JAYESD010000012.1, read as the reverse complement.
CCTATCATTCCTACAAAAACCTCATATATGATTTGTTCTCCGGGTTGGAAAGTAGTAGCAGATGAGATGGTCCATAGGGTACCTCTTAATCTGGGTGGGAACATATACCCTATCTCTCTCATTTTACTGGAGCATCAGAAGTTAGATGTTATCTTAGGGATGGCATGGTTGCAATACAACTGTGCTATTCTTGACATCGTTCCTCGGAGGATATATCTGAATGCTCCACTCCAGCCTCCCCAAGCTCTCACTCTTGAGAGTATTATCCAAGTGACTCCAACTACTTATAACACTGAGGCCATTAACCTTGAGGACATTCTGTTGGTGTCGGTACCCTAAAAACCGTACACCCCCTGAGGTTACAAAGATCTCGAGGGAAGGCCGTCTACTTGGATTGAAGACCCTCGGAGGCCCACTTGTCAGACATGACCGGACCTGCTTCTCCAACATGGTTAATCCCTAGGTCGCCACGTGTACTGCCAAACCGGAGCTACCGCCCACAAGGGGGAAGCTCCGGGCCAGGTACCGAAATGGCACCTCCGGACTTAACCCCTGACCGAGAGAAGCTCCGGACCTCACACGTGTCAGATAGCCCCGGAGCTACCTGCTTCCCACAGCAAGCTCCGGAGCTGCCACATGTCCAAACGTTGGAGCTGGCAGCCTCTAACCTCCGGAAGACCTTGTAACGGCTCCGGATCTTCAAAGGAGAGCCAAGGACTTCAAGACCCGATTAAATGTCATTAATGCCATATTAATGACACTTAAACGGATGATCTTAACACCAGTAACGGCACTATCGGAGCCCGTTACAGAATCATTAACAGCAATTAATCGTGTATCAATACTAGTAACCGTTGGGGCCACATGTCGGGCCAAGCTAGCTTGTAACGGTCTGTCCTTGTACTATAAAAGGACAGGCCGACGATACACGCGGACGTTCACGGACGTTCACGGACGTTGACAAGCGATCATACTTAACAAGCTAATACAACACCAACACACCCGTGGAGTAGGGTATTACGCTCAGGCGGCCCGAACCACGTAAATCCTTGTGTCTCCTGTGTTAAATGCAATTTACCCTCTTAAGTCTCCGCGCGCCCACACCGAACCACAAACTCCTTCAACACTTTAGCAGTGTCAGGAGATCTGCCGACTCCAACAGTCGACAGTTGGCGCGCCAGGTAGGGGCGCCTGAGATTTTCGAGAATGGTGAACTCCGCGGCTGGATCATCCAACGGCGAACCTGCTGCTCAGGCTGTTGGGGGCAATCCCTCCAACAGGCAGCCACCAGCAGGAGCCTCAACACCAGCAGGAGCCACACTCCCACCACCACCATCTTCTCCAGCAAATCGTGCTGGGCAACGTGATGGTGCGCCGGCATCACTTACTGCGTCGGCAAGTCATGACAACCCGGAACACGCGCTCCATGCAGCGCGTGCTCTTCTCCAACGTCCACCACCTCCGGATGCATCTCGAGATGCAATGGAGCAGTGGAGGGCCGATGTGGAGCATTTGGTCGCAGCAGCGGCCGAACGCCTCAACAACCAGGGTCCACCTCCTTTAGGACGGGCCCCGTCGCAGCAGCGGACTTTGTCTGGAAGACTTGGTCCACACGTCTCCAACAACAGGAGACGATCTGCGTCACAGCAGGTGACGTCGTTGCCCTCTGGGCACGACGCACCCATACGGTATCCAGGCTTTCGACTCATGACCTCCGGGCGGAGCTTGATCGCCGATACCGCCAGCAAGATGGTCGTGTCCATATTAAGAGAGCTCGTGAAAGTCGGGAAGCTCAGGACCTTTCTACTCTGGAAGGGGTAGGAGGAGGCTGTTCAGCCCTAGCCATGCACCTGCGCATGGTTAGATGGCCACAGATGTTCCGGACACACCTGCCGGAAAAATTCAACGGGACTGTCAACCCCGCCGAATTCCTTCAGATATACTCCACTGCAATCTTGGCAGCTGGAGGAAACGAGGCTGTAATGGCCAATTACTTTCCAGTGGCCTTAACTGGGACCGCCAGGTCCTGGTTTATGAGCCTTCCACCCAACTCTATCAATAGTTGGGAGGAGTTGTGCCGTCCGTTCACTGCCAACTTCGGGAGTTCATACACCCGACCAGGCACTGAACTGGACCTTTTTGCGGTCGTGCAAAAAGGGGGAGAATCTTTGCGGTCCTTCACCCAGATATTCTCTCAGGTACACAACACAATCCCTTCTATCTCAAGCGTTTCTGTCATTGTTGCATTCAGACAGGGCGTACGAGACAAGAAGACGTTGGAGAAGCTGGCGATCAAAGAGATCACCAGTGTCACGGAACTCTTCAGCCTGGCAGACAAATGTGCCAGAGCTGCGGAGGGCCGTGAAATGCACTCCAAACCAGCCTCGGAGGATCACAAGAAATCCTCCATAGAAGAAGCCACTACCACCGGGGGTGGCAAGAAGAAAAAGAAGACCAACGGCAAGAAGAAGCCGTCGGCAGGCACATCCAACGTTGCAACTGCTGCAACTCCGGGTGGCCGGGGGCCACGCCCCGAGAAGCGACCTCGACCGTCTTCCGAAGACAGTGGCAAACCCAAAGTGTGGTGTCCCATTCACAAAACGGGCAGCCACGATTTGGAAGACTGCCGGGAGGTCCAAAACCTTGTCGAGCGCTACAGCAAGCGCCGGGAAGGGTCCCCTTTCCGACAGAGGGAAGGAAAACAGAAGGTCGACGAAGCTCCGGCCGAAGAGGAGTTAGGGTTTCAGGACCCCAAAAAGGTCCCGAAGGCCGTCTACACCTCCATCGACGATGACTCCGACAACGAGCGTCGGAAAATCATGAACACTATTTTTGGTGGATCATGGGACATCACCTCCCGTCGCGTCATCAAGACTATGCGGCGGGATATGGCCGCTGTAGCTCCTACAGCTAGACCGGAGCCACATCGAAAGTGGATGGACACATCCATCACTTTTGATGCTTCGGACTGTCCTCGAAGCATGGTCGGAGCTTGACAGTTACCTTTGATGGTATCTCCCACCATTAATAACATCCAGCTCCATCATGTTATGGTGGAGGGAGGTTCGGGGCTGAACCTCATAAGCTTTGAAGCTTTTACCAAGCTTCAGCTCCGACCTTCGATCTCCAGCCCTCTCGACCTTTCTCCGGAGTAGGTCCGGGGGCCATTACCCCACTCGGAGCTATAACTCTCCCCGTTACCTTCGGGACACGGGAGAAGTATCGCACCGAGAAGTTGGTCTTCGACGTCATTCAGATCAACTTACCATTCAACGCCATCTTGGGTAGACCTGCCCTATACAAATTTATGGCAGCTGCTCATTATGGATACCTGGTGTTGAAGATGCCAACACCAGTAGGCGTTCTCCGGATCTGCGGAGATCGCACCGCCGGAGTAACTGCTCTGGAGGAGCTCCATGCACTCACCACGGCGCAAGAGGAGGACTCCAGACAGGAGCAAGCTCCGAAACACCCGAGCATTCGTCAACGAGGCTCAACCTCTGCACCCCGTGTGCAGCCAAGCGGCGACACCGACATTCCCGTCAAAGTCGTCCAAATTGGTTCTGATGCCGCTCAAACCACCCGTATATCGGGAGGGTTGAACGACAAATAGGAACTCGCGCTCATCACTTTCCTCCAGGCTAATGTTGACGTGTTTGCCTGGCAACCGTAACAAATGCCTGGGATCCCCAGGGAAGTGATTGAGCAAAATCTAAAGATTTACCCCGATGCTCGGCCTGTGCATCAGAAGTCTCGGAAGCAATCCGTAGAGCGGCAGAACTTCATCCGATAAGAAGTGAAGAAGTTGCTCGAAGCCGGATTCATCTGAGAAGTCTTCCTTCCAAAATGGCTGGCGAACCCAGTCGTTGTGCCCAAGGCCGGCGGGAAGCTTCGGATGTGCATCGACTACACCACACTGAATAAGGCATGTCCAAAAGATCCATTCCCACTACCTAGAATAGATCAGATAGTGGATTCCACCTCCGGGTGTGAGTTATTGTGTTTCCTAGACGCATATTCTAGGTATCATCAAATCAGGATGTCTAGGGAGGATGAAGAGCATTCTTCATTCATCACAGTAGATGGATTGTATTGTTACACAGCCATGCCATTTGGTCTCAAGAATGCAGCTTCAACTTTTGTACGAGCTATGTATAAAACTTTTGAAGAACTCATCAGAGACATAGTGGAAGTGTACGTCGATGACATCGTGGTCAAGGTCAAGAACAAGGAGTCCCTCTTGGACACCTTGCAGGCTGTCTTCGACAAGCTGTGGGCCACCCGCACGAAGCTAAACCCAGACAAGTGTGTCTTCGGGGTTAGCTCCGAAAAACTTCTTGGTTTCCTGGTAAGTCACCGGGGCATAGAGGCTAATCCAGCGAAGATAAAAGCCATTGAAGACATGCGGCCACCAACCCGCATCAAAGACGTCCAAAAGTTAACTGGGTGTCTAGCAGCCCTCAGCCGGTTCATATCAAGACTGGCGGAACGGGCACTTCCCTTCTTCAAGTTGTTGAGGAAGTCCGGACCATTCCAATGGTCCGAAGAAGCAGAGAAGGCATTCCAGGAGCTGAAACAGTTCCTCACCACCCTACCAATTCTGGTAGCTCCGAACCCTGGTGAGCCTTTGTTGCTTTACATTTCAGCTACTGACGAAGTCATCAGTATGGTTCTGGTTGCGGAGAGACCGGAACTACCCCATACTCAGGAATCCAGACCCCTTCAGGAGGGTCCGGAGGTTCCTGAAAGTGAGTATGGGTCCCAGCTCCCAGACTCAAATCCACAAGAAGTCACTTCAGAAGACCCAGACTCCTCTAAGAGGGTCCAGGTCATTTCTGAAGAGGCTCCGGGTTCCTCCAGCTAGAACCCGAAAGTCCCCGAAGAGAATCTGGACTCCTCCGACAGGGTCCGGATCAATGAAGAGGAAACCCCGGACCCCTCCGGGAGGGTCCGGACCATTCAACGCCCGGTATACTTCATCAGTGAAGTATTACATGATGCCAAGACTCGATATCTAGAGGTGCATAAGATACTTTATGCAGTTCTTATTTCCTCCAGGAAGCTTCGACACTACTTCCAAGCTCACAAAGTCTCGGTGGTGACCTCCTATCCACTTCGAGCGATCTTGCATAATCCCAATTCAACTGGGAATATTGCAAAGTGGGCAGCAGAATTGGCTGAATTCGATCTCGAATTCATTCCGAGGCAAGCAATCAAGAGTCAAGCGTTGGCAGATTTCGTGGCGGAATGGACTCCCTCTCCATCAAACCCTGGGGGCCCCAACGAGCAGAAGACAGAGCATCAAGCTCCAACCTTCACCGAGCCTCACTAGACCCTCGACTTCGATGGCTCCATGCAGAAGCAGGGGGCCGGAGCTGGAATCCTTCTCCTTGCACCGACTGGGGAGAAGGTAAAATACATGGTACACCTTGACTTCAAGGCGACCAACAACATGGCGAAGTATGAAGCACTCATCTATGGACTAAAGGTGGCACTATCATACGGTGTCAAGCAACTGCTGTTCAAAGGAGATTCACAGCTCATCATCAAACAGGTGAAGGGTGAATGCCCCTGCAATAATCTCCAGCTAGCTGCTTACCTCCTTGAAGTCCAGAGGCTTCAAAAGGACTTTGAAGTCCTAGACCTCCACCATGTTCAGCGTGCCCACAACGCTGAAGCCGACGAACTCTCGACGAAAGCGTCAACCGGAGCTCTAGCTCCTGAAGGAACTTTTGTCCGGAGATTGTCGAAACCCACAGTTCAGCCTGCCGAACTGAACGAAGGGGGCAAGATCAGCATCCCGAAGCTGACGGTCCCGATGGCCCTGTTACCATGGCAGCCATCAAGGGTCGTAGGTGCTGCCGGAAGCTCCGAGCAACCCAGCACGCAAGACTCAAATGCTCAAGTCAGTTCCGATGCATGGATCTCGGAGATCCGGAACTACTTGAAAGACAACATCCTTCCTGACGATGATGTATCCGCTGACCGGGTAGTCAGATTGGCTAAAAGATACACGCTGGTAGAAGGGGATATCTACCGGCGCGGTGCCAACGACATCCTAATGCGGTGCATCACAAGGGAAGAAGGCTGCGAGCTCCTCGCAGAAATCCATGGAGGCGAGTGTGGGAACCACGCATCTTCCCGCACACTGGTCGGAAAAGCCTTTCGGCGTGGCTTCTACTGGCCTACAGCGCTCCAGGATGCCACTGAGCTGGTGAAGAAATGCGAAGCATGCCAATTTCATGCAAAGCAAATTCATACACCTGCTCATCCCTTACAAATGATACCTCCTACATGGCCCTTCGCTGTGTGGGGGATGGACATCTTGGGACCCTTCCCAAGAGCCATCGGAGGTTACAAGTTCCTGTACATCACCATTGACAAGTTCACCAAGTGGCCGGAAGCAACTCCAGTTGTGACGATCAACAAGCAATCTGCTATCAACTTTCTGCAATCCATTGTAAGCAGATTCGGAGTCCCAAACAAGATCATAACTGATAATGGGACTCAATTCACAAGCTCCGCATTCCAAGGATATTGCGAAGACCTCGGCATACAAGTTTGCTACGCCTCCGTAGCTCATCCAGCCAGCAATGGCCAAGCCGAGAGAGCAAATGCAGAAATCCTTAAAGGACTCAAAACGTGCACCTATGAGCGCTTGAAAAAGCACGGAGCCAACTGGATCGAAGAGCTTCCGCCCACTCTATGGGCCAACAGGACTTCTCCAAACCGGTCAACCGGAGAAACACCCTTCTTTCTGGTGTACGGAGCTGAAGCAATCCTTCCTCCGGAAATCACCTTGGGTTCGCTCCGGGTCCGGACCTTCGACGAAGCCGCGCAGGACCAGCTCCGGCGTGGAGACCTAGACCTTGTCGAGGAGGGAAGGTGCCAAGCAGCTGTTCAGAATGCCCGATATCGCCAAGCTCTACGGCGTTATCACCAGCGGCATGTACACAACCGACAGCTCGAGGAAGGCGATCTGGTGCTACGGAGAATACTATCCAGAGAAGGGTTAAACAAACTCTCCCCCGGCTGGGAGGGGCCCTTTCGAGTGATCAAAGTATCCCGTCCCGGAAGCGTTCGCTTGGCTACCGAGGATGGGACACCTCTCCCAAATCCTTGGAACATCGAGCACCTCCGTAAGTTCTACACTTAATACCACGGAGGTGAGTCTTGAGTAACTTGAGATGTATGTTATAGAGTCATTGTATAGAGTCGGGTAGTTCCTCCGGGAGAGCGGCCGGACCTTTCCCGAAAGGTCCGCAAAGCTCATGCAGCACTTGTCACAGTCTCCGGACTAAAAGTGTGGCTAACTACCCTAGGTCAAACGAGAAACCGAACACACTTAGCCTGGTCCCGTACCCTAAGAGTGTACTTGTTTCCCCTGTACCCCGGACCTATAATGAAAGACATCTTCATGTGAAATAGACTCCACGTGCATTCATTTTGTGCAGGCTCAACATTTTTATTTTTCTCTTTCTTGTCTATAACAGAGACGTGCAATTCTTAAGAAATTTTTAGTTCGACCGGTTTATATACGATTCGAGTTGTATTGTCAGATCTTTTGGATTTAAATATCGTTTATGGCCAACTCGCCTGAAAGCCGCCAAGCCAATCTAGGGCCGGAGTGCGCTATCGACTTAGCCTGGTCAAGCATCCTAAGTACGCCACTCTACCTACACCCCGGCAGGCCGAAGTAAGGCAGGTCCATGGACAATTGGATCTAAGAGAAAAGACAACGCATCCAGTTGTATTTAAAATCGTGTTCAACTTAAAATTTTCTTGAGAATCATAAGCCGCGACAAAATTATAGACAAGGAACGAATTTTACTATTTTTCTTGGCTTAAGTGTGCAGGAAAAATAAACTCTACGTTGATGGAGAAAAGCCGGAGCTAACCAAGCTCCGATTCCCCCAAGGGGGTCAAACGTCGACGCTGAGTAAAAGATGGTGAGAAGACCCCGTAAATGGAGTCTGTTGCCAACAAACCAAGTGTTGGCAAAGGTCACTGCCGGAGCTACTAAGCTCCGACACCTCGGAGGACTAACTATCGACGCTCTATGTGTTGATAGAGGCTATTGTCGGAGCTACCAAGCTCTAGCGATGGACAATGCCGGAGCTTCTAAGCTCCGACAACTTCAGGGGACCTTCACTATCAAAGACTTCGGACCTAAATTCTACAAGTTCGGAGCAAATTCGCCTTCAACAAAACTCAATATCCTTTTGGTACATGTTCACAATCAAATTGTGTACATCTACCAGGGGGCCAAGTGAAGATAAAGATGTTGAAGACAAAAAATGAAATTCGCAAAAATTTGGGAATTTCATTCATCTGGAGACAGGAGATTACATCTGGAGACAAGGGATTACAAAATTGAGGAAGAAGAAGAGAAAATACAAGTGAGAGCTAAAGAGATGGTCCTAGACCCTATGGAAGAACTCGGCGACCTTCTGGGCGACCTCCGACACGCTGGCTCGGGTAGCTTCGCCTTCTCCTTCGACGGGGCCTTCGAGCACCGGGTCCAGAGGAAATTGAGGGTTCTGGCTGGTGTAGCACGTCAGCACATATTCTGTGACGTTCCTCGCCAGGGATTGCCCCTCGACCTCTAGTTGGTCCGCGATGACGTCGCCCACCATGGAGAGCTTGCTACCTGCTGCGCTCAACGCCTGCAGCGCAAGGTCCGGCTCCGGCTCCGGATCATCCGGGCGCACGGGGCTGAAACCCATCGGCGTCAGCGCATCATTGGCCTTGCCCAGGAACTCCCAAATCTGCAGGGAGTCCGCCGTCCTCAGGCTCTTCACCTCTTCCAGGGATCTCTTGGCCGCCGTCAGTTCGGAATTCTCACGGGCGAGGCGCTCAACTTCTTTGGCATTTTGCTGAATCTTTGCAGCAACCTGCCTCTCAAGTCTTCCGAGCTCCTCCTCCCGGAGGTGGATCTTGTTCCGACGATATACCAGGTCCTTCTCCCTAGCCTCCACTTTCTTCTCCCGAGCAACAAGGGCACACTCGTATTCGTAGAGTTCCTGCCCCCGCACCCAGGTCTTCTCCTCTTCCTCGAGGCAGCGCTCTTCCAACTTCTTAGTGCGCTCTTCGAGGCCCTTGTCAGCCAGAGCTACTTTCTCAGCGAGCTCCTCTTCCCTCCTCAGGACGTCATCCCGCAGCTCCAGGAGTTTTTGCTCTTCGTCCTCGAGCCGTCTCTCCCTCCCTTCGAGTGCCTCTCGACGCTTGATGAGTGCGGCGTTGATGGCCTCAAGCTGTTCGTGCCGAGCATTGGCCGCGTCGTTGGCAGCCTTGGCCTGATCATGGATCTCCCGGGATTGAGCGTCGAGGGCTTGAGTCATGCTCTCCCTGTCATCCAGCAGCTTGTCCGAGTACTCCAGGCGGATCTTCTCCTGCTTGATCCACTCCTTGTCGTCCGCTAGCCTCGACTGCGCCAGCTTAGTCTCGAAGTGGAGCCGATTACGCCACCGCCTAAGGGTTTGGCGCTCCTCTTCAAGATCCTTGCTGTCATGGAAGAAGGCCAGATGGACCTGACGTAGATTGGAGCAGGCGTTGTCGATAGACATCGACAGCGGGATGGGCTCCGGACCTGCTGGGGTCTCCTCCGCTGGTTCCAGGGGGTCTTCACATACAAAAATTGGGTCCCACTCTACGAGAGTGGAACCCTGAGCTTCCAAGGCACTAGGGCCATCCTCCGGGATGGCCTCAGTCGCCATCGAAGAAGGCCCCGCCGCCAAGTCTTCATTCGCCCCCTCGGGCAGGGGGCCAGTGACTTCGCTTGGGCACTCCGGCTCAGCCGCAGGTACCATCAACGTCGTCGCCTCCGGAACAGGAGCTGCTACAGGCTCCGACCGGGACACCTCTTCCGAGGGAGGCTTGAGCTCCCTCTCCTCTTCAACCGCCGGCTCTGTGACCGGCGCTCCAACAATAACCGGCTCAGCGACTGGTACTTCGGAGGTAACCAGCTCAACTGCCGGAACTACCTCGACTTCCGGCTCGCATGCCGGAGCTTCAGTCACCTCCGGCTCAATCGCCGGGGCTTCGACAAGTTCCGGCTCCGAGGCCGAGACTACTACTTCTTCCGGCTCTACAGCCGGAGCTTCCACTACTTCAGCACCAGGACCCGGAGGTTCAACCTCCGAGACAAGTGCCGCTGGCGTGTCTTGACTCCCGTGGTCCGGCGCTACCACGGGAAATTCTGGGGACGAGTCGAGGTTCATGACCACGACAGCCGGCGCCGGAGCTGTCGCAGCCTCAGCCATCACCTGGGGTGGCACTAGGACAGGAGCAGAAGCTCCCACGACCTCAGACATCGTGGCCGAGGGTGGAGCTTCACTCCCCTTCTTGGCGACGCTGCAGAGGATGGATAAAGAAAATTAACAAACAATCGCTACAATTAAAAAGTTAACCAAGGTAAAGATCAAAAATTACCTTGGAAGGCTTCCGCACCAGCTTGCGCGGAACCTTTTTCCCGGACGTTCCGGGCTGGCTATGGTCGGCGTAGGAGCTCCGGGAGGCCCCCCAGAACTTGTCGCAGCCACGGGCGTTTCCCGGGTCAAGGCTCTCCTCGATCGGGAGGAACCCCTGGACCTGGAGGCTCCCACCGTCCCAGGTGCCGGAGTCGTGCACCCGGAGCTAGAACCCCAGGAGGGCTCCACCACGGGGACAGACGCGCTCCGGGAGGATCCCACTGCAGGAACAGTATCGTTCCGGAAGGACCCCACTATGGGGACAGTCACCACGGCGGCAGAAGATCTTCCCCCCTGGGGAGAAGGAACCGAGGCGGAAGTAGAGGGCCTGACGAACCTTCCGTCGGCATGTCGTAGCTTCCTCTTCCGACTCTCCGGCTCCTCCGCCAGCTCCTTGCCCTTGCCGATGACCTCGACCCTCGGCTGTGGATTGCCATCTGGGTGGTTGGTCTTCTCTCGACGACACCAAGGTCGTCAAGCACAGGCATCATTCGACGGAGCTCCCTGCTGAACTCCACTTCCATGTTCAGGGGGAGAAAGGCTGACGGTGGAGTCAAGTCATCACTGTCGACATCGATGCCGTTCTGGAACTTCTTGAGGTGGAACTCCAAGGCCTTCCCCACCATGTTGGACTTCAACCCGGTCTCAACCGGTCCTCGTCCATCACGCTGTTGAGGGCCCAGGCGAGCTTCTCCCTCCTCTTCAGCGGCGCCCACCTGTTGGCCAGGAAGTTGCAGAACACCGCCTGGGGAGTCAATCCTCCCTCCACGCATCGGCGGATCCTGGTCAGGGCAGGGTCGAAAGCTTCCGCCAGCACCGGAACTTCACTCCATATCGACGTGTCGATGCCGCGCAGACCGTCTGGCAGCTCCAACCGCTCATGCTCCTCCACCCTGACGACTATCCAATCTTTCTTCCAGTCATCCCACTTCCCGGAAGGGAACGACCAGAGGTACTTGAATGGGCACTTCTTGCGCTTCACGAAGTAGTAGAAGCCAAGTTACTCATTGCTCTGGCCAGTGGTGTGAACGGTGAAGAAGGTTCGGAAGAGCTCGACGCAGGGGGGGATGCCCACCCACATCTCGCAGAAGTGGACAAAGATGGACACGAGGAGAATGGAGTGAGGGCCAAGGTGGTATAGCTGCAGACCATAGAAGTCTAGCAGCATCAAGAAGAAAGAAGAAAAAGGTGGGATCAGCCCCACCATGGCGTACAAAGAAAAGTACACCATCTCGCCAGCGCGCTCCTTCTCAAAGGGGAGCTCTCCGCCGGCACGGACCAAGCGGTTGATGAAGTCCGAGGACCACCCCATGAGGGCCCGGACCTTCTTCAAATCGTTGTCAGTCTTCAGGCGACTCTCACGCAGACCCAACTCCATCGCGGCACAGCTAGGCAAGAGAAGAGGAGCGAAGTACGAGTCGGGAGTTTGAGCGCAAGATCAGATGAGAGGCGTAAAGAACTCCCGACGGTGCGCGCTTTCCTTCTTAAGTAAGCCCTCGCAACGCTTGGATGGAAATTGCAGGGAAGTCGAAGATACTACTCAAGAATTCAACCCAGCCGATGACAAGAGGGCTCGGGACCACCCCGACGATCAAGTCGAAGCTCTTACCCAGGCGAACGGTTGTCATCACGAGGCGGGAAACCCAAAGGCGGCGGCCTGACAGGGCGCGCGGAACCGATACGGTTTTCGTATCGGGAACCGGCGACCTTCAATTGCGTGAGATCCACACGTCAAAGATCTCATCTACCGCCTGAGGTGCGCCACGCGGCGGGATCTAACTGTAAAACCCTGCCAACGGCACCTCCGAAGACCCTTGAAGACCCAGTTCAAGAGTTGCAAGGATGGACCCACCTCCGATGGAACGACTTCTCCCCAGTGACCTTCCTCGGAGGTAGGTCCAGGGGGCCACTGTCAGTACCCTAAAAATCGTACACCCCCTGAGGTTACAAAGATCTCGAGGGAAGGTCGTCTACTTGGATTGAAGACCCTCGGAGGCCCACTTGTCAGACATGACCGGACCTGCTTCTCCAACATGGTTAATCCCTAGGTCGCCACGTGTACTGCCAAACCGGAGCTACCGCCCACAAGGGGGAAGCTCCGGGCCAGGTACCGAAATGGCACCTCCGGACTTAACCCCTGACCGAGAGAAGCTCCGGACTTGACATGTGTCAGATAGCCCCGGAGCTACCTGCTTCCCACAGCAAGCTCCAGAGCTGCCACGTGTCCAAACGTCGGAGCTGGCAGCCTCTAACCTCCGGAAGACCTTGTAACGGCTCCGGATCTTCAAAGGAGAGCCAAGGACTTCAAGACCCGATTAAATGTCATTAATTCCATATTAATGACACTTAAACGGACGATCTTAACACCAGTAACGGCACTGTCGGAGCCCATTACAGAATCATTAACAGCAATTAATCGTGTATCAATACTAGTAACCGCCGGGGCCACATGTCGGGCCAAGCTAGCTTGTAACGGTCTGTCCTTGTACTATAAAAGGACAGGCCGACGATACACGCGGATGTTCACGGACGTTCATGGACGTTGACAAGCGATCATACTTGACAAGCTAATGCAACACCAACACACCCGTGGAGTAGGGTATTACGCTCAGGCGGCCTGAACCACGTAAATCCTTGTGTCTCCTGTGTTAAACTGCAATTCACCCTCTTGAGTCTCCGCGCGCCCACACCGAACCACAAACTCCTTCAACACTTTAGCAGTGTCAGGAGATATGCCGACTCCAACAGCCGACAATTGGTATGTGAGTATCCGTACGTATTTCTCAAAGATCATTCTGGTATGCCACCAGAAAGAGATGTCGAGATTAAGATTGAACTTGTACCGGGAATAGTGCCGATCTCAAGGAAGCCATACAAGATGGCACCTAAGGAACTTGCAGAACTAAAGGAGCAGCTGAAGGAACTTATGGACAAGGGTTTCATTCGTCCAAGTTAATCACCTTTGGGATGTTCTGCATTTTTCGTGGAGAAGAAGGATAAGCCATTGAGACTATGTGTGGACTATTGTCCACTCAATGTTGTCACGACCAAGAATAAGTATCCACTACCACGCATTGATATTCTGTTCGATGAATTGGTGGGTGCTAAGGTATTCTTGAAGATGGATCTTCGTTCTGGATATCATCATATCAGGATTCGACCAGAGGATATACCTAATATGGCATTCTCGACGCGGTATGGATTGTATGAGTACCTTGTCATGTCCTTTGGATTGACCAATGCACCAGCTCATTTCATGTATCTCATGATTTGGTGTTCATGCCGGAATTGGACAATTGTGTCGTGGTCTTCATCGACGACATCATTGTGTATTCGAAATCTGAAGAAGAACATACTCAACATTTACGTGTCGCGCTTCAATGATTGTGCGACCACAAGATATATCCTAAGTTCAGCAAATGTGATTTTTGGATCTACCAAGTGCCATTTCTAGGGCACATCATCTCTGTCGAGGGGATTGCAGTTGATCCAAGCAAGATTAAGCAAGTACTCAAATGGAAGTCTCCAATGTCTGTACATGAAGTTCGAAGCTTCCTAGGTTTAGCAGGATATTACCGGAGGTTCATTCAAAGTTTCTCCAAGATAGCTAAACCAATGACAGAAGTTCTGAAGAAAGGGAAAAAGTATGTATGGATGAAGGAATGTGAGGAAGGTTTTCAAGCATTAGTGAAACACCTCACAACAGCACCGGTATTAGCCCAACCAGACACAACCAAGTCATTTGATGTTTATTGTGAAGCATCTGGGACTGGTTTGGGTTGTGTATTGATGCAAGACAGAAGGGTGATCGCTTATCGATCACAGCAGATTCGGAACCATGAGCAGCATTATCCAACTCATGATCTTGAGCTCACTGCCGTGGTACTTGCATTGAAGATGTGGAGACATTATCTATTGGGCAACCTAGTGCATCTCTACACCGATCAAAAAAGTTTGAAGTACATCTTCACCCAGAAGGACTTGAATATGTGGCAGCGAAGATGGTTGGAATTGATCAAAGACTATGAGATTGAGATCCACTACCATCATGGCAAAGCGAATGTAGTTGCAGATGCGCTGAGTCGCAAGTCCCATGTCAATAATCTCTCCATCACCTCAATGGAATAAGAAGAGCCGAGTCTTTACTTCGTTCCATATGGGGAGCTCTACAATCTAGCTCTCATTCCTACCATAAGGGAAGATATTGTAGAGGCTCAGAGGAAAGACAAGGGCATGTCGCACATTCGCCGAAGAATGAAGAAGGGGGAGATGAAGTGTTTTTGATGTGACAATGACGGTACCATTTGGTTCAAAGGCCGCATCATGGTGTCCGGCAATGTGGAACTTCGGAAGAAAATATTGGACGAAGCTCATTTGTCCAAGTATTCTATTCATCCGGGAAGTAACAAAATGTACCAAGACTTAAAGAAGAAATTTTGGTGGACTCGGATGAAGAGGGAGATAGCAAAGTATGTATCCAAATGTGATACGTGTCGGCGGCCACCTTAGGAAAGCCAACCACCTGAAGACAGCCGCTCACCTTCAGCCTTTGAGCATATCGGCCTGAAAATGGGAGGACATCAGCAAGGATTTCATTGTTAGATTACCTCTCACCTTTTGCAAGCATGACCCGATTTGGATGATAGTCGACCGACTCACCAAGTCGGCTCACTTTATTCTAGTCAATGTCAATGATGTGGCACGACAATATGTCGAGTTGTATATTGCCAGGATCCTGCCCTACACGGAGTACCCTGCACTATCATATCAGATTGTGGAACCTTATTTGTTGCTCGGTTTTGGGAGCATCTCCATGCATCTCTGGGTACAAAGTTGATTCGAAGCTCAGCTTACCATCCTCAGACTGATGGTCAAATGAAGCGAGTAAACCAAGTGCTAGAGGATATGCTCCACGCCTGTGCCATTCACCATGGTAAGAATTGGGATGATCATCTAATATTGGTGGAGTTTTCTTACAACAATGGTTATCAGGCTAGCATCCAAATGGCACCATATGAAGCTCTTTATGGCCAGAAGTGCCACTAACCTTTGAACTGGTGTGATTCCGATGAACGAATGATATATGGTATCTGTCGGAGGATGATTCTGGCAATTCTCCCGGTACTACCATTGGCAGCTCGTGAAGTTCTTAGTTCGGTTGTGGGCATGCGGAGATTCAGAAGAAGGTGGCGATTTGACACGAGTATTTACGTGGTTTGGACCGCCTGAGCGTAATACCCTACTCCACGGGTGTGTGTTGTTGTTGTATTGAGCGTCTGAGCGCTTAAGTCTGAGAGACCAGAGTGTCTGGGAGTCTTAGGTGGGTGTGGAAGCCTCTCCCCTTGTGTATCGCCCGGCCAGTCCTTTTATAGTACAAGGGCTGGTCGTTACATCGGCAGCCTGGCCCGACATGTGGCCCTCGCAGTTACTGATGCTTAATACACAGTTAATGTACTTAATTCCCCTTTACAGTGTGATAACGGGCCTTGATGGCAGCGTTACTGGTATTAAGGGTCCTCCGATCGTGTGTCATGAAGATAGCATTAATGACACATAATTGGGTCTTGAAGCTTTAATTGTTCCTTGAAGGTCCGAGCCGTTGGAGGTCCACCAGTTTGCTTGTTGAGGTTGAAGGTCCGGGAGCTGGACGCGTGGCAGCTCCGGAGCTTACTGTCTTGGACGAGTAGGTCCGGTGCTGTTGTACACGTGTCGGTACCGAAGCTTCCCTCTATCTGGGGTTAGGTCCGTGGGTGCCACACAGGTATCTAGTTTGGAGCTTTCTTATGTATGGAATGTAGCTTCGGTTCTACGATACATGTGGCGGCACTAGGACTAACCATAAAAGGGAGGCAGGTCTGGTTCCGTATGACACGTGGGGCCTTTGGAGGTCTTCAACTCAGATAGGTGGAGTTCCTTCGCACTCTTTGCAGTCCCAAGGGGTATCTGGTATGCAGAGTACCGACAGTGTCCCCCTGGGCCCACCTCTGGGAGAGACTTTCTGGATTAAGTCATTCTGCCGGAGATGGGTCCATTTTTTGATTTTTGCGCCATGTCTTCAAGAATCTTTGGATGTGCCGTTGAGGTGGTGGTTCGCAGTTAAACCACCGCCGCGTGGCGTCTTCAGGATGCAGCAGGTGAGATCTGCGCATGCGGATCTCACGCAATTGAAGGTCGCCGGATCCCAATACGAAAACAGTATCGGTTCTGCGCGCCCTGTCAGGCTGCCGCCCTTGGGTTTCCCGCATCTCATGATGACAACTGTTCACCTGGGTTAAGGACCTCGACTTGATCTTCAGGGTGGCCCCTGGCCCCCTTGTCATTGGCAGGGTGAAGTTTTTGAACTGTATCGTTGGTCCTTCTGTGGTTTCCATCCAAGCGTTGTGGGGGCTTACTTAAGAAGGAAAGAGTGCACCATTTGGGGATTCCTTACACCTTCATTTGAACTTGCGCTCGAATCCTCCAAACTTTTGCTTGCTTTTCCTCTCTCGCCCCGCCGTGCTGCGATGGAGTTGGGTCTCCGCAAGAGCCGTCTCACGACTGACGGCGATTTGAAGAAGGTCCAGACCTACATGGGGTGGTCCTGTGACTCCTTCAACCACCTGGTGCGTGCCGGCAAGCTCCCGTTCAAGAAGGAGCACGCCGATGACATGGTGCACTTTTCTGTGTACACCATGGTGAGACTGATCCCACCCTTCTCCACTTCTCTCTTGATGCTGCTAGACTTCTATGGTCTGCAGTTGTACCACCTTGGCCCCCACTCCATTCTTCTTGTGTGCACATTCGTCCACTTCTGCAAGATGTGGGTGGGTATTCCCCCCTGCGTCGAGCTTTTCCGTACCTTCTTCACCATCCACACTACCAGCAAGAGCAATGATTATCTTGGCTTCTACTACTTTGTGAAGCGCAAGAAGTGCCCTTGTCGGTGGTTTTGATTCGGCGGATCTCCCGACACTACTAAAGTGTTAGAGGAGTTTGAGGTTCGGTGTGGGCGCATGGAGATTCAAGAAGGTGAAGTGTAAATGACACAGTGGACACGAAGATTTACATGGTTCGGGCCGCCTGAGCGTAATACCCTACTCCACGGGATGTGTTGGTGTTGTATTGGTTGTCTGAGCTCAAAGTGAGTTCAGGGTGTAGAGTGAGTGTCTAGTGTATCGAGCGTGTGTACTATGTATCGTCGTCCTGTCCTTTTATAGTACAAGGGCAGTCCGTTACAAGTTAGCCTGGCCTGACATGTGGCCCCGACGGTTACTGATATTGATACACATTCAACACATTTAATTGCCCTTAATGACCGAGTTGTGGGCTTTGATAGCACCGTTACTAGTAATTAAGGTCATCCGATCGTGTGTCATTAATATAGTATTAATGACACTTGATCGGGTCTTGATGTCCTTGATTCCCCTTCGAAGATCCGGAGCCGTTGTGGAGTCTTCCGAAGGTTAGAGGCTGAAGATCCAACGGTTGGACACGTGGCAGCTCTGGAGCATACTGTGGGGAAACAGAAAGCTCCGGAGCTACCTGACACGTGTCAGTTCCGGAGCTTCCCTCGGTCTGGGGTTCGGTCCGGGGGTGCCATTTCGGTACATAGCCCGGAGCTTCCCCCTTGTGGGCGGTAGCTCCGATTTGACAGTACACGTGGCGAACCTGGGACTAACCATGTTGGAGAAGCGGGTCCGGTTATGTCTGACATGTGGGCCTTCGAAGGTCTTCAAATCTAGTAGATGACTTTCCCTATATATCTTTGTAATCTCAAGGGGTATTCGGTTCCCAGGGTACCGACAGTGGCCCCCTGGGCCCACCTCTGGGGAAGATCCCTTGGGTGAAGTCATTCCGCCGGAGGTGGGTCCATCCTTGCTACTTTTGAACTGAGTCTTCAAAGGTCTTCGGATGTGCCGTTGGCGATGGTTTGGAGTTAAATCCTCGCCGCGTGGCGTATCCCGTGTACGGCAGATGAGATCTTTGGCGTGCGGATCTCACGCAATTGAAGGTCGCCGGTTCTCGATACGAAAATCGTATCAGTTCCGCACGCCTTATCAGGCCGCCTCCTTCGGGCTTCCCGCCTAATGATGACAACCGTTCGCCTGGGTAAGAACCTCGACTTGATCGTCGGAGTGGTCCCGGGCCCTCTTGTCATTGGCAGGGTAGGATTTTTGAGTAGTGTTTTCGACTTCCTTGTGGTTTCCATCCAAGCGTTGCGAGGGCTTACTTAAGAAGGAAGGCGCGCACCGTCTGGAGTTCTTTACGCCTCTCATCTGATCTTGCGCTCATACTCCCAACTTGTGCTCGCTTTTCCTCTCTTTCCTTGCTGTGCTGCGATGGAGTTGGGTCTCCGCGAGAGCCGTTTGAAGACCGACGGTGACCTGAAGAAGGTCCGGACCCTCATGGGATGGCCCTCGGACTTCTTCAAACGCCTGGTCCGCACCGGAGGAGAGCCCCCATTTGAGAAGGAGCACGCCGGCAAAATGGTGTACTTCTCTTCGTACGCCATGGTGGGGTTGATCCTACCTTTGTCCTCCTTTTTCTTGATGCTGCTAGACTTTTATGGTCTGCAGCTATACCACCTTGGCCGCCACTCCATCCTTCTTGTGTCTATCTTCATCCACTTCTGTGAGATGTGGGGGGCATCCCCCCTGCATTGAACTCTTCCGGACCTTCTTCACCGTCCATACCACCGGTAGAAGCAATGAGTACCTTGGCTTCTACTACTTCGTGAAGCGCAAGAAGTGCCCATTCAAGTACCTCCGGTCGTTTCCCTTTGTGAAGTGGGATGATTGGAAGAAGGACTGGATAGTCATCCGGGTGGAGGAGCACGAGAGGCTGGAGCTGCCCGAAGGCCTCCCCAACATTGACACAATAGTCTGGAGTGAAGCTCCGGTGCTTGCGGATGCCTTCAACCCTGCTCTGACTAGGATCCACCAGTGCGTGGAGGGAGGATTAACCCCTCAGGCGGTGTTTTGTAACTTCCTGGTCAACAGGTGGGCACCGCTGAAGAGGAGAGAAAAACTCGCTTGGGCCCTCAACAGCATGATGGACGACGACCGGGTCAAGACCGGGCTGAAGTCCATCATGGCGGGGACAACCTTGGAGTTTCATCTCAAGAAGTTCCAGCACGGCATCGACGTCGCGGGTGACGACTTGACTCCGCCATCAGCTTTTCTCCCTCTGAACGTGGAAGTAGAGTTCAGCAGGGAGCTCCGGCGGAAGATGCTTGTGCTTGACGACCTTGGTGTCGTCAAGAGAAGATCGATCTCCAGGGTGGCGATCCCTGGGGTTTCCAAAGGTGGCTCCGACCCTGCCCCGAAGCCAAGGGTCGAGGTCGTCGACAAGGGCAAGGGGCCGGCGGACGAACCCTTGAGCCGGAAGAGGAAGTCGCAGCATGCCGACAGAAGGTCCGTCAGGCCTGCCACATCTGCATCGGCTCCTTCTCCCCGGAGGGGTAGGTCTTCTACAACCGCGGCGACTGTACCCACAGCGGCGTCCTCCCGGGGTGCTAGCTGCGGGCATGCGACTCCAGCTCTAGGGCCGGTTGAGGCCTCTAGGTCTGGGGGTTCTTCCCGATCGAGGGGGGCCTCGACTAGGGAAACGCCTGTGGCTGCAACGAGTACCGGGGGGCCTTCCGGAGCTTCCACGCCGACGGCGGCTATGACCAGCCCAGAACGCCCGGGAAAGAGGTTTCGCACAAGTTGGTGTGGAAGCCTCCCAAGGTAATTTTTAATCTTTACCTTGGACAGTTGTTTTGTTGTAGTAACTGTTTTTTAAGTTTCTTCGTCCATCATCTGCAGCGTTCCCAAGAAGAGGAGTGAGGATCCACCCTCGGCCACAGCAGCTGAAGCTGTGAGGGCGGAAGCTTCTGCTCCTGTCCCGGTGCCGCCCCAAGTGGTGGCTGAAGCTGCGACAGCTCCGGCGCCAGCTGTCGTGGTCATGGACCTCGACTCATCCCCAGAGACTCCCGTGGTAGCGCCGGACCGCGGGAGAGAAGATGTGCCTGCGGCACCTGCCCCGGAGGTTGAAGCTCCAGGTCCTGGTGCTGAGATGATGGAAGCTCCGGCCGTTGAGCCGGAGGAAACAGTAATTCTGGCCCCAGAGCCGGAAATTGTCGAAGCTCCGGCGGTTGAGCCAGAGGTAATTGAAGTCCTGGCGTGCGCACCGAATTTTGAGGAAGTCCCGGCGGTTGGGCCGGCTACCTCAGAAGCACCGGCCGCAGAGCCGGTCGTTGTTGGAGCTCCAGCCGCAGGGCCGGTTGATATTGAAGACCTTCCATCTCCCGAGCTGGTTGTTGCAGAGGTGTCAGCGCTCGAGCCCCCGGTAGAGGAGGTGCTCAGGCCGGAGCCAGAAGCAGCTCCTGCTCCCGGAGTGACGACGCCGAAGGTACCAGCGGCTGAGCTGTAGTGCTCAGAAGAGGTTGTTGGCCCCCTTCCTGAGGAGGCAAATGAAGACCTGGCGGCGGGGCCTTCGGAACCACTTCCAGAGGTCAGAACTTCATCAGCGGGACCTTCCTCGATGGCGACTGAGGCCATCCCAGAGGACAGCCCTAGTGCCATAGAGGCTCAGGGGACCACTCTTGTGGAGTGGGACCCAATTTTTGTAACTGAAAACCCGCTGGAACCAGCGGAGGAGACCCCAGCAGGTCCGGAACCTATCCCGTTGTCATTGTCTATTGACAACGCCTGCTCCAGTCTGCGTCAAGTTCAGCTGGCATTCTTCCACGACATCAAGGCTCTTGAAGAGGAGCGCCAAACCATTAGGCGGTGGCGTAACCGGCTCTACTTCGAGACCATGCTGGCACAGTCGAGGCTAGCAGATGACAAAGAATGGATCAAGCGGGAGAAGGTCCGCCTGGAATACTGGGGCAAATTATTGGATGACAGGGAGAGCATGACTCACACCCTCGACGCTCAATCTCGGGCCATTTATGAGCAGGCCAAAGCAGCTAATAGTGCGGCTGATGAACGCCAAGAAAGGCTGGAAGCCATTAACACTACTCTCATCAAGCGCCGGGAGGCACTTGACGAGAGGGAGAAAAGGCACGAAGATGAAGAGCAGAAACTCCTTGAGCTGCGGGATGATGTTTTGAGGAGGGAGGAGGAGCTCACCGAAAAGGTGGCTCTGGCTGACAAGGGCCTCGAGGAGCGCGCCAAAAAATTGGATGAGCGCTACACTGAGGAGGAGGAGAAGGCCTGGGTGCGGGAGCAGGAACTCTACGAGCAAGAGTGTGCCATCGCAGCCAAGGAGAAGAAAGTGAGGGGCAGGGAGAAGGACCTGGTTGACCGCCGGAACAAGATCCACCTCCGGGAGGAGGAGCTCAGAAAACTCGAGAAGCGAGTTGCTGAAAAGATTCAGCAAAACGCCAAAGAAGTTGAGCGCCTCGCTCGAGAGAATTCTGAACTGGTGGCGGCCAGAAGATCTTTGGAAGAATTGAAGGGCTTGAGGACCGCGGACTCCCTACAGATTTGGGAGTTCCTGGGCAAGGCCAACGACGCGTTGACACCAATGGGCTTCAGTCTCGTGCGTCCGGATGATCCGGAGCCGGAGCCGGACCTGGCGTTGCAGGCGTTGAGCTCGGCAGGTAGCAAACTCTCCAAGGTGGGCGACGTTATCGCGGACCAATTGGAGGTTGAGGGGCAATCCCTGGCGAGGAACGTCGCAGAGTATGTGTTGACGAGCTACACCAGCCGGAATCCCCAATTTCCTCTGGACTCGGTGGTTGAAGGTCCCGTTGAAGGAGAAGGTGAAGCTGCCCGAGCCAACGTGTCGGAGGTTGCCCAGAAGGTCGCCCAGTTCTTCCATAGGGTCTAGGTCCATCTCTGTAGCTCCTACTTGTATTCTCTCTTTTTCTGCCTCAATTTTGTAATCCTGTAAAACCCCACTTTTATGGCATGTTAAGTTCATATGGGTTTTGTGATCAACTATTTTGGATCTCCAATATAATGGTACACATGAACTATGCCATCCAAAACTTATCTTGCACTCTTTGTTAGATTCTTTTATCATAGGTATTAGACTTCACCATGAATCCAAATTATATTCTATTCACCTTTTAAGAATAAGAATTTTTGGATAAGGATTAGTAAGCAATGCACAATGAAGCCCTAATAAGCTCTAAACCAAATATTCAAATTAAGGGCTCTAAATTTTTCCATGAGGTCCTAAATTCCTCAATAGCATGCTTACAAAGTTTCAAGATTTTAGAAACTCATCTACTATTTTTATTGAGGTGCTTAGCAAATTTGAATCAAATTCAAATCTGAATTTTTAATTCTTCTCCAACTTCTTTAAACATAAGAATTGAGTTCACCATTGTGTTCAGAATAATTCATTTGTCATCTCCACAAAATTTCATGATTTTTGGAGTTGATCTTCTATTTTTAAATGAATTAGTAACTGAGCTGTGGGGAGAATCACTGGACAGTGGGCCCCACATGTCAGCTCCCCTTTTAAACGGATCAGCTCAACCCCGACACCTCTGCACCGCCGCGCCCCCGCTCGACACCGCGCGCGCATGCAGCTCCAGCGAGCTGCCTGCCTGCTCGCCGCGGCCCTATAAAAGGCCGGCCGAAGCCCCCTTTAATCCTCATCCCCGATCACAGCTCCATTGCCTCGCCACAATTCTTCCGCCGCGCGCCATCGCCGCCGCTCGCCACTGCTCCGCGGCGTGCCGCCGTTCCGCGCCGTTTCAAGCCTAGCTCCAAAGAGCAAAAAGGTGCGCCTGATCAAACTCTAGCTCATGGTACAAACCGTTTCTCTTATCGTTGAAGCCTGAGCAAGATATTGTTCGTTTCCTCTACGGCCGAGGGTAGATAGCTAGCTATGATTTCATGTCAAATTCCTTTTCGACAAGCAATCATCCTTTGCAATTACTTAGAGATAGTTTCTATAGGCCCTAGCGATTCTGTCTCAGCAAAAACCTTTAAGGATCATCAAGCAACGGCTCTGAATTTCGAGTTTTGCTCGCCGCCGGTGAGAAAACCTCGGTTCACCGTCGAACTCATGATTCCCGGCAACTCACTCCCCTTCTGCGCCCATATCCTTGAACTCCATCATCCCAGGAAGGTTTTGGAGCAATTCCCAAGTGATTTGAGCTACTCTATAGAGAGTTCTATGATGCCCGAGCGCTCATCGCCGCCACCGCCGTCGCACGACCTTTTCCGGCGAGCTTCAAGACCCACTGACCTCACCATCGTGCTCAGCGACCCCAAAAACCCCCAGGCGGCAAGTTTCCGCGAATCTGGTGCGTTGGATTGGCCGGCGGCGAGGCTCGCCGGAGAGCACCGCCGCGGGAGCCCCGCGCGCCGCCCGCGTCGGGAGGTAGAAGACGACGCGGCGGGTCCCGCGTGTCAGCGGCGGGTCCCGCGTGTCAGCGGCGGTAAATCCCGTCGGATCAGGTGTGGCCACGGGATTTGCTGTGGCTACGCGGTGGGAATCTGTGGCCCCCGTGTGGCTTAAATACTATTGGTTCATTTTAAAACAGTGGGGCCCACGAGTTAAATCAAATTAGGAAATTATTCCAGATTAGACTCCAACTTAGAAAAATCCATAACTTTCTGTAGGATACTCCAAAAATCTTCAAACAAATTTTGTTCGAAAGCTCTTGAGCTCTAGTTTCTGTCAATACCAATTAGGTTCTGTGGAACTCAGAGTTAAATTCTGTAGAAAATGATCTTTCTTAATGCAAATGCAATTTTTCCAGACAAGATATCCATGGGAAAATTCCCCAAAATTCACATTAAATTTATTGTCCTATTATAGATTATCAGGCAAAGTTTGGGAGCCATAACACCTGTTTAACTCTCTGGATAATTCAATTTCCTTTTTCAGTTATTGAATTTTCACAGCTATTAGGTTGCTTTATTAGGTCCCAAAATTTTACTGAGTCTTCCATTAGTCATACCCTAGCTCCTGTTAAAGTCTTGGATTTAATTAACCTACTATACTAGTCCTAAATCAGTTACAAACCAAATATTGATTTAATGTCTCGAAACTCAATTATAAAGTAAATCCAGAAATTCTTGCCGAATTAGAAATACAATAACTCCTTCCCCACAGCTTAGAAAATTATGAAACAAATTTTGCTAAGACCAGAACCACTCCCTCCATCTTGATTATCAACTGTTAGCTAGGTTCAAGCTACAGTTTCCTCTCGGAAATTTTTGGAAGTTGGTTTGCTTGCCATACTTTCGGAGACCACAATCTGCTATGATCATCTCCTGTTCTTTGCAAGAGCTTTGATCATATTCCCTAGTATCTACCATCGAAATTCCAAAGCCAATTAAGATCCCTGTCATATAGTGATCACCATGAATTAATTTATGGTCTTAAAATAAATAAATTTCAAAGTCATTTATATATCCATGTTATCTGCATATCGTATAGTGACCGAAGTCGAGGAGGAGCCAGAAGCCTTGGAAGAGAACCTTCCAATTTTTAACTCAGAACCTGACCTGCAACAAGGCAAGCCCCGGTTTGCATTTAAGCCGTTTATGAGCTTTTGCTTTATCACTATGATGAATAGTATATGAATTGTGCATTACGTTTAGGGTGAATGATACTCCACTTGCATGACCAAAAATCCCAGGGGTTTATTTGGCACGAGTTACAGTTTGACCTATAGTAACTGCTTTGCTAATGCATAGGAAATCCGGTAGAAGTCGAGTAGTTGGAATCTACTCGCGAGAGATGTATCTCACAGGATTGGTTGAATAGAAAATGGCTTAATATAATGAAACTGAGACCGGGTAGGGAATGGATAGGAAGCGGCGAGAATTGAGTCTCGGTCGCATAGCCCTGCCTGTGTTGATTAAGGCCCGTCCGTATGCGGCCCCGCTGGACAAGCTTGAATTGTACCGGCAATATAATGGACATATGGAATCCAATAAACTGACGTAGCTTGGTCACTTGGGTGTCGAGGCATACCGTTCCGTTTTATAGGTGTGGGTTGAGGGTAGCAAGGTGTAAATCCGCTGGTGGGCACGTCAGAGTACGCCCCACGCAGGGACCTCCTGCCCGTGACGGATCGACCGGTTCGGCATTTGAGTGTCTTGCGAAAGGTTGCCATATACGCCTAGTACTGAAGTGTTATGTAGGTACGGGTGTGCTCGCTGACACCTCCGAACGACGTATGTGTCGTGTTGTCCGGGTGAGTCCTGATTGCAATCACTGTCCCTCGCAGTAATAGAGTACCACTTGTTCACTGTGTCGTGACGTAGTAAATACTAAAGAAGTCGGGAAAGTCATATGATATTGAATTATAATTACTTTGCAACTTTGTTTGGTTTAGAGATAGTATAACTAAAGATTTACAATTTCCCCATACTTTAGCTGTAATAGCATTATGTGCTTTGGGCATGTCATATCATCGGTAAAGCGTTTCTTGTTTGATTGTGGAGCCCATGATGTGCCGTGCTCAGAGAATGTCATTTGCTACTTAAAACTTGGTTATAAGGATCCACTTGTAGGCGAGTTATTTTTGCTATTCCTTACCTATGTTTAGTGTCCCCGTGCATCTGTCTAGTGAGACGGTTAAGCCTTGATGAGCCTTAAGCTCACGTTTGCAGTTAACGAGTTTTTACAGGTTACCCTATTGAGGATGGGTTTGACGATGAGGCAACACCCCCTCCAGGGTGTACAGCCGAGTGGGAACCCTGCACGCCGCCATAGTTTGAGTGTTGCTAGTGCAAAGTATCCCTGGCATGGAAAACTTTGCTTTTTGCATAGCTAGTGCTGAGAGCGTAGCTATGGTATGTATATATTTCTTTACATCCGCTAGTATTGTGAAAACTTCCGCTGTGTAGTAAATAAAAGACTTGGTATTGTACTTTATTCTGGTTCTATTCTTGTAAACTGTTGGGTGTCGCATCGCACGACACCACCCAATGAGATCCTCGGATGTGTGGACTCCGGTCCCCACAGACATGGTATCAGAGCTTCGTTGGGAACAGTGTACCGGAAAAGAACATATTTTCAAAAATTAGGAACTTGAGTGAGGAATTAGTTATATGCCGTTATAAGGAGTATTATTAGTATAAGATATAAAGGTGGTAAACTAACTATGTGTTATTATATTCTGTAACGACGCTCCGACATCAGGTAAGAGGTAAGGTACGCCACCGAGAGCGGATCAATCTCGGTAAGCTCAGCATACGAGAGGTGGTATGTGAAATTTCCGTGGCTTGGCACGGAAAGTCAATATGAGTCTTTGAAACTTTCCATGTTTCTAAGAACATATGACACGCGGTACCCCAGCGTGACACAAAGTTAGAGGGAAACCCCGTCGGGTGGTATGTAACCCGATAGTATGTTCTCATATCTATGAGAACATGCGAACACGTATGCCCGAGCGTGTATAAACCGGATCGTACGGGAGTCTTTGCTGTACAGACGTATTTACAGCCATGTACCTCGAGACATGGCCTCGCTCGAGGACGACTCACGCCAGAGTCGTATGTATTTACTTTTAGTTATATATTATTGTGACTGCCTGCCGTGTTTCCCCATGCCGCCCTTGAGGTGCGAAGGTGTGAAAGGGGATTGTTTGTCTTCTGCAGGTAACCTAACTCCGGTAGCAACCCGTGTAGAAGCCGTTTGCGAGGGAACGATATAGGAACCACCTATAGACGTAACCGGATGTACCGGATAGAATTTCCTTTCGTGAGGCACGTAGCACCGTCAGTATCAAACATGATACTAGACCCTCCCCAACGACAGAATGGTTGCATTGTGTTTTGAGAAAGTCCGACTATCAGATACTGATAATTTCGGGCTCGACTTGATAAGGTGGATAGAACCAAGATTCTTGTTTTCTGGTAGAAGTAGCTCAACTTCGCCAGGTTGTAATCTTGGTTAGCAATTAGATATCATGAGAGTATCCTACATGGATGGAAAGCTCGTGAAGGTCTCTCCAACTTTTCCGTTGACCATAAAGACAGAAAAGCTTGTTAATCTGTTGAAAACTGGGGTTTACTGCAATTACTCCATATGAACCCACCTTTGTACCGTTTCTGTATTCTTGCCATAACTCACTGTAGAAAAATCCACTACCTTATTGGGATATATGTTTGAGAAGGGTAGGTGGAGATTCACGAGTTTGTTTTGGGGAGTCCTTCCTGATTTTAATTGGAGTTTAACAAAATTGGGAAGTCAGCACAGTAAACTGCATGGCTGCTGATGCAAACCAGTCAGCTTTACTGTTGAGTTTGGATAATTATAACCCCTAATCCAGAACAGTGATATGGTTACGCATGTACATTTCTGGAAAGCTTAGGAAGTCATCTATCAACTTTATTTATCACTCCTGACCTGAATCTAGGTGTAGCTATGCCTAATTCCATTTGTCGCAAATTTGGTTCCTGCAGTCCAGAACTTGGAACAGTTTGCACCTAATTGTGAATTGATGCATAATACCTTCATGACAAGGTTGTCGTGGTGGAACTTCTTTAGTTCTGGATTGTTAACACGATGTTACTCAATGTTTATTTTGACACTACCTCAATATCTTATCATGATGAACCTGTATAGAATGTGGAGATAAGCCCATATACAGGGGAGGTTCTGTCAAAATTTTCAGAACCCTTGAGTCAACTTAAAACTGGTATAGATTGTTCATACTAGTTCAACAGTGGCTGTATGAGTACAATCTGGAAAGGTTTTGAAGTGTACTACAATTTTTGTATTCAACATAAAGTTTAGTTCTGACTTCTTCTGTATGAAACTTACGGGTTACTGCAGATAGGTCAGATAAACCAGAACTGTACTCATTTTCAGATTGCAGCTTTGACTGAACCAATTGATTATGGATATTTCTTTTTGTCCCACATCACCAGTGATTGGGTCGAATACTTAAACGGTGTATTGACATTCGGGTATATTTGTCCACAGATGGCAGCACCAAGAATTCAGTTGCCTAATGGATGGGTGTTCTCAACATGCACCGGGCACGCCGGTTTTCCGGACGTGTTTGCACGGTTGCTCGGCCAGTTTGGCTATTTGGTGTTATCTAGCTATTGGGGCAAGAAGTTCCAGGAGGGCGGTATGTGGAGTTGCACCATCTACGTCGGTGTGCCTGCCGGTCCACCGCACCTCGGATGGGCTCCATACTCCATCAAGATCAAAGGATTGATATTAGAAGAAACATGGAGCTACGCCGCAAGTGTTGCCATAGGGAGGTTTTGCAAACTCCATTACCGTCATCTGGTGGGTACTCCGTATGAGTTCTTTCCAGTCAACGGCAGAGCTTCTGAAGCCTGGGCAACCCGCTTGCTTGCGGAGGTGGGAGAGCATGGCGAAACATCCGCAACAGCCTTAGCGATGTATGCAGCAGCCTCACATCGCGAAAAGGGTAATCAGAGGACATGCATAAAAGAATTGACAAACAATCTGAAGCAAGCCATGAAGCGAGCAAATCACTTTGAGTGGGCAAATGACGGACTTAGGGATATGATGGCTCCTCTTAATCATCGTTTGAACCTTAGGGAGAATCAATGGCATGACACTGTTATGGATTTGGCCGCGTCTCGCCAGGAGACTCTAGAGAGAGATATTGATCTGGAGGCAAGCCTACTTTATGGGCACCAACGGGACACACAGTTGAACGTGGTGACTGCAGACAGGGATCAGTCCAGAGTAGAAGCTCAGAGCTGGAAGACCAGCTGTGAACAGGCTCAGCAAGAGAATGAGGCCTGGGGGATGTTTATGATACAGGCAGATTGGCAAGCTATGGCTGCCAAGAAGACGTTGATGTTGAACGATGTATCAACTTCTACTCCAGCACCCGTATCAGAGGTGCCTAGCCCTGAAGATGAAGAAGAAGAAGAAGACCCAGAGGAACTTGAATACGTCGAGTAGAGCGTATTGAAGTTAGATGTGGTAGCACTTCCGCCAACACCGGGCGGCATATAGTTACATGGTTGCTAGTGTTTCTCTTTTGTGACCATGTTTGTGTCATATTAAGAGTAATGGTTGTGGTGTCTAGCTAACTAGATGAGTATGACATGTCAGGAAGGCCAAGTATGGTAGAGATGTGTTTCCATAAAGGGAGTCCGTCATTTTGGGTTTACTACTGTAAACTTGGTCTTGAGATGATATATTTTGTATAAAGTTTGTGCTTTATCAATATATGTAAATGTCATGCATCGTCTATTATTGTCTACCGCATTTCTAAGGGAGGATAAACTTGAGGCAATGGGACTTACCGTGTTATTCATTATATTGCAGTATCGTGCGTACTCGTACAGCCTCAGAGGTGGGAGGATCTAGTGGAGGACAGGGGGATGACACACCACCCCCGGGGCAGAATACGCCTCAGACGCAACCACCTCCACCACCTCCAACCACACTCCCCAGGAGTCTCGCGGAGGTTCTCGCTGCAGTGCTCGGCTCGCGCGACGAGCAAACCGAGTTACTGCGGACGTTGGTGCAGCACTCGTCCCGTCAAGGGGGACGACAGGATGATGGACCGCGTCAGCAATTTCAGAGTTCCTACTCTGATTTCTCATCGACACACCCACCGGTATTCAGAGAAGCCGATGAACCGTTGGACGCGGATAACTGGCTCCGCACCATTGAAGGAAAGTTCGGTTTACTCGCGGTAACCGAACAGCAGAAGACATTGTTTGCAGCGCAACAACTGCAGGGGTCTGCCGGTGCGTGGTGGGCCAATTACCTTGCCGCACGCCCCGCAGGCCATGTTGTAAGTTGGACCGAATTCCGGGAGGCATTTCGCGCCTACCACATCCCTCCCGGGATTATGAGGAGGAAGCTTCAAGAGTTCTTGGAGCTAAGACAAGGAGGAAGGAGTGCATACGAATACTCCAAATCATTCAACCACTTGGCCCAATATGCTCAGGACCAAGTGAATACCGAAGATCGGAAGCGGGAATGTTTCTACCGGGGTTTGAACCCCAAGTTGAAGGACAAGCTTGTCCTGTTCAACCGCGGCAACTTCAACGACATAGTCAATGCCGCTATCATGCAGGAGGACGCTACGCGCGAGCTGTCCTCCGATAAAAAGAAGAGGGGTGCTCCACAGAGCAGCGGAGGTGGTACTCCTCAGAAGTACCGTATGGTGTATCGATCACCATCCGGCCAGAGGTGGCAGCCGCCATTGCGACCACCAATGTTCCGTGGTCGTCAGTTCAACAACGGCGGATTTCGGCCGCAGCAACAACAGGGGGTGGTTCCACGTGCACTTCCACCTCCACCACGTGCACCGGGATTCCGTCCTCCCCTTCGTATTGGCCAAACCCCGTACACGTGTTTCACGTGTGGACGTACGGGGCACTTCGCCAAGGATTGTCCGCAGAATCGACAAAGCGGAGGGCAATCATCTTACCAGGGGGCCAACCAGCCCCGCAATCAGTTCAAGAAGCCAGCCACCAGACCCGGCAACATCCACCACCTCGCCATCGAGGGCGTTCCGGAAGGCGCACCCGTGCTCACGGGTACGTTCTCTGTCTTAAATCATTCCGTAGTCATACTTTTTGACTCCGGAGCTTCACACAATGTCATTAGTAAATCTTTGGTCGTTAAAAGTCAATTGCCTGTTATCTCCACAAAAACTCCATATATGATTTGCACCCCAGCAGGGAGGGTAGTAACATATGAGGTAGCCCATAAAGTGCCTCTTGACCTAGATGGGAACGTCTATCCTACCTCTTTCATTATCCTAGAAACTCAAAAGCTAGATATCATCTTAGGAATGGCATGGTTGCAATACCATGGTGCTATCCTTGATATCGTTCCTCGAAAAATTTATCTAAACTCTCCACTCCATCAGCCCCAGGTTCTCAATCTTGAGAACATCATTCCATTAGACCCATCCACTCACAACACCGAGGTTATGGAACTTAAGAATATTCCGGTAGTATGTGAATACCCCGACGTGTTTCCTGAAGATCTCCCTGGGATGCCACCAGAAAGGGATATAGAGTTCAAGATTGAACTTGCGCCCGGAACAGTGCCAGTTTCAAGACCACCCTACAAGATGGCACCCAAGGAACTTGCAGAACTGAAGGAACAATTAACTGAACTTGAGAGCAAAGGTTTTATTCGTCCAAGTTCATCATCATGGGGTTGTTCTGCACTGTTTGTAGAAAAGAAAGATAAGACCTTGAGGCTATGTGTAGACTATCGTCCACTTAATGCTGTCACCATCAAGAACAAGTATCCACTACCGCGCATTGATATTCTTTTCGATCAATTAGTGGGTGCTAAAGTGTTTTCGAAGATGGATCTTCGTTCTGGTTATCATCAAATTAGAATCCGACCAGAAGATATATCCAAGACAGCATTCTCAACAAGGTATGGACTGTATGAGTATCTGGTTATGTCCTTCGGATTAACCAACGCCCCGGCTCATTTCATGTATCTCATGAACTCAGTGTTCATGCCGGAATTGGACAAGTTCGTCGTGGTCTTCATTGACGACATACTTGTGTATTCAAAATCCGAAGAAGAACATGCTCAACACTTGCATATTGTGCTTCAGCGATTACGGGACCATCAGTTGTATGCTAAGTTCAGCAAGTGTGAATTCTGGATCAACCAGGTGCCATTTTTAGGGCACATCATTTCAGCAGAAGGTATTGCAGTTGATCCAAGCAAGATCAGGCAAGTCCTCAAATGGGAGTCTCCAAAGTCTGTACATGAAGTCCGAAGTTTCCTGGGTTTAGCAGGATATTATCGGAGGTTTATACCCAGTTTCTCCAAAATAGCTAAACCAATGACAGAACTTCTGAAGAAAGGACAAAAGTATGTATGGACTGAGGCATGTGAGGCAGGTTTCAAAGCATTGGTGAAACACCTTACAACGGCACCAGTTTTAGCCCAACCAGACACTACCAAAGCATTTGATGTCTATTGCGATGCATCTGGGATTGGTTTAGGTTGTGTGTTAATGCAAGAGCGAAGAGTGATCGCGTATGGATCACGACAGCTTCGGAACCACGAGCAGCACTACCCGACTCATGATCTTGAACTGGCTGCTGTGGTGCTAGCATTGAAGATGTGGAGGCATTATCTACTGGGTAATTTAGTACACCTCTACACTGATCACAAAAGCTTGAAATACATCTTCACCCAGAAGGATTTGAATATGCGACAAAGGCGATGGTTAGAATTGATCAAGGATTATGAGATTGAGATCCACTACCATCCAGGCAAGGCGAATGTAGTCGCCGATGCACTGAGCCGCAAGTCCCATATCAACAATCTTTCCATTACCTCGATGGAGGGAAAAGAAGAACTGAGTCTTTACTTGGTTCCATATGGGGCGCTCTACAATCTCGCTCTCATTCCTACCATCAGAGAGGATATTATGGCAGCTCAGAGGGCGGACAAGGGGATGTCACATATTCAGCAAAGAATAAAGAAGGGGGAGATGAAATGCTTCCGAAGTGACGATGAAGGTACCCTCTGGTTTAACGACCGTATAGTGGTACCCCGAAACATGGAACTTCGGAGGAAGATACTGGATGAAGCTCATTTATCCAAGTATTCCATTCATCCGGGAAGTAACAAAATGTACCAAGATTTAAGAAAGAAGTTCTGGTGGAC
Source organism: Tuctoria greenei (assembly GCA_036927565.1). Lineage (NCBI taxonomy): Eukaryota > Viridiplantae > Streptophyta > Magnoliopsida > Poales > Poaceae > Tuctoria > Tuctoria greenei. The sequence goes on along the minus strand of JAYESD010000012.1, from coordinate 62,224,929 downwards.
TCGGATGAAGCGGGAAGTAGCTAAATATGTATCCGAGTGTGATACGTGCCGGCGAGTGAAGGCCGACCATATGAAAGCAGCAGGACAGCTTCAACCTTTAAGCATACCAGCTTGGAAATGGGAGGATATCAGCATGGATTTCATTGTTGGGTTGCCTCCCACTCTCCATAAGCACGACTCAATTTGGGTGATAGTTGACCGACTGACTAAGACGGCGCATTTCATTCCCGTCAATACCAACTATCATTCCTCTAGATACGCGGAGTTATATATTGCCAGAATCGTATGCCTCCACGGAATACCACGCACCATCATCTCAGATCGTGGGGCTGTATTTGTTTCGCGATTCTGGGAGCATCTCCACGCTGCACTGGGGACCAAGTTAATTAGGAGCTCGGCCTATCATCCTCAGACTGATGGACAAACTGAACGGGTGAATCAAGTGCTTCAGGACATGCTTCGTGCCTGTGCCATCCACCATGGTAAGAATTGGGATGACCATCTACCATTGGCAGAATTCTCGTACAACAACGGTTACCAGGCTAGCATCCAGATGGCGCCATATGAAGCTCTTTATGGCCGCAAGTGTCGCACACCCTTGAACTGGTGCGAATCAGGTGAACGGGCAGTGTACGGCATCGACTTAGTAAATGAAGCCGAGGATCGAGTTCGCACTATTCAGGCGAATCTCAAAGCTGCTCAGTCTCGTCAGAAGAGCTACGCGGACAAACGACGTCGACCTCTTCACTTCGAAGTTGGAGATCAAGTTTATCTCCGAGTATCCCCTATGAAGGGTATCCATCGCTTCGGGGTAAAAGGGAAGCTAGCCCCCCGCTTTATTGGGCCTTTCGCAATAATCGAAAGATGCGGACCTGTGGCATATCAATTGGAGTTACCAACGTCACTTTTCGGAGTCCACAATGTGTTCCACATTTCCCAATTGCGGAAATGCCTTAAGACTCCAGCTGATATCCGCATAGAGGATTTGGAAGCTCTCCAACCAGATCTCACCTATTCCGAGCATCCAACTCAGATCATCGATGAAAAGACTCGCACCACAAGAAGCCGCACCTTGCGTTTCTACAAGATCTTGTGGAGCCACCACAGTGCCGAAGAGGCCACGTGGGAAAGCGAGGAGTATCTTAGAACAAACTATCCGGACTTGTTAGCGGCATATGTTCAATAGATCCTTTTTCCTTTGCCTTCTTTTGTAATCTCGGGACGAGATTCTTTTAAGGGGGGAGGAATGTAAAACCCCACTTTTATGGCATGTTAAGTTCATATGGGTTTTGTGATCAACTATTTTGGATCTCCAATATAATGGTACACATGAACTATGCCATCCAAAACTTATCTTGCACTCTTTGTTAGATTCTTTTATCATAGGTATTAGACTTCACCATGAATCCAAATTATATTCTATTCACCTTTTAAGAATAAGAATTTTTGGATAAGGATTAGTAAGCAATGCACAATGAAGCCCCAATAAGCTCTAAACCAAATATTCAAATTAAGGGCTCTAAATTTTTCCATGAGGTCCTAAATTCCTCAATAGCATGCTTACAAAGTTTCAAGATTTTAGAAACTCATCTACTATTTTTATTGAGGTGCTTAGCAAATTTGAATCAAATTCAAATCTGAATTTTTAATTCTTCTCCAACTTCTTTAAACATAAGAATTGAGTTCACCATTGTGTTCAGAATAATTCATTTGCCATCTCCACAAAATTTCATGATTTTTGGAGTTGATCTTCTATTTTTAAATGAATTAGTAACTGAGTTGTGGGGAGAATCACTGGACAGTGGGCCCCACATGTCAGCTCCCCTTTTAAACGGATCAGCTCAACCCCGACACCTCTGCACCGCCGCGCCCCCGCTCGACACCGCACGCGCGCATGCAGCTCCAGCGAGCTGCCTGCCTGCTCGCCGCGGCCCTATAAAAGGCCGGCCGAAGCCCCCTTTAATCCTCATCCCCGATCACAGCTCCATTGCCTCGCCACAATTCTTCCGCCGCGCGCCATCGCCGCCGCTCGCCACTGCTCCGCGGCGTGCCGCCGTTCCGCGCCGTTTCAAGCCTAGCTCCAAAGAGCAAAAAGGTGCGCCTGATCAAACTCTAGCTCATGGTACAAACCGTTTCCCTTATCGTTGAAGCCTGAGCAAGATATTGTTCGTTTCCTCTACGGCCGAGGGTAGATAGCTAGCTATGATTTCATGTCAAATTCCTTTTCGACAAGCAATCATCCTTTGCAATTACTTAGAGATAGTTTCTATAGGCCCTAGCGATCCTGTCTGAGCAAAAACCTTTAAGGATCATCAAGCAACGGCTCTGAATTTCGAGTTTTGCTCGCCGCCGGTGAGAAAACCTCGGTTCACCGTCGAACTCATGATTCCCGGCAACTCACTCCCCTTCTGCGCCCATATCCTTGAACTCCATCATCCCAGGAAGGTTTTGGAGCAATTCCCAAGTGATTTGAGCTACTCTATAGAGAGTTCTATGATGCCCGAGCGCTCATCGCCGCCACCGCCGTCGCACGACCTTTTCCGGCGAGCTTCAAGACCCACTGACCTCACCATCGTGCTCAGCGACCCCAAAAACCCCCAGGCGGCAAGTTTCCGCGAATCTGGTGCGTTGGATTGGCCGGCGGCGAGGCTCGCCGGAGAGCACCGCCGCGGGAGCCCCGCGCGCCGCCCGCGTCGGGAGGTAGAAGACGACGCGGCGGGTCCCGCGTGTCAGCGGCGGTAAATCCCGTCGGATCAGGTGTGGCCACGGGATTTGCTGTGGCTACGCGGTGGGAATCTGTGGCCCCCGTGTGGCTTAAATACTATTGGTTCATTTTAAAACAGTGGGGCCCACGAGTTAAATCAAATTAGGAAATTATTCCAGATTAGACTCCAACTTAGAAAAATCCATAACTTTCTGTAGGATACTCCAAAAATCTTCAAACAAATTTTGTTCGAAAGCTCTTGAGCTCTAGTTTCTGTCAATACCAATTAGGTTCTGTGGAACTCAGAGTTAAATTCTGTAGAAAATGATCTTTCTTAATGCAAATGCAATTTTTCCAGACAAGATATCCATGGGAAAATTCCCCAAAATTCACATTAAATTTATTGTCCTATTCTTGATTATCAGGCAAAGTTTGGGAGCCATAACACCTGTTTAACTCTCTGGATAATTCAATTTCCTTTTTCAGTTATTGAATTTTCACAGCTATTAGGTTGCTTTATTAGGTCCCAAAATTTTACTGAGTCTTCCATTAGTCATACCCTAGCTCCTGTTAAAGTCTTGGATTTAATTAACCTACTATACTAGTCCTAAATCAGTTACAAACCAAATATTGATTTAATGTCTCGAAACTCAATTATAAAGTAAATCCAGAAATTCTTGCCGAATTAGAAATACAATAACTCCTTCCCCACAGCTTAGAAAATTATGACACAAATTTTGCTAAGACCAGAACCACTCCCTCCATCTTGATTATCAACTGTTAGCTAGGTTCAAGCTACAGTTTCCTCTCGGAAATTTTTGGAAGTTGGTTTGCTTGCCATACTTTCGGAGACCACAATCTGCTATGATCATCTCCTGTTCTTTGCAAGAGCTTTGATCATATTCCCTAGTATCTACCATCGAAATTCCAAAGCCAATTAAGGTCCCTGTCATATAGTGATCACCATGAATTAATTTATGGTCTTAAAATAAATAAATTTCAAAGTCATTTATATATCCATGTTATCTGCATATCGTATAGTGACCGAAGTCGAGGAGGAGCCAGAAGCCTTGGAAGAGAACCTTCCAATTTTTAACTCAGAACCTGACCTGCAACAAGGCAAGCCCCGGTTTGCATTTAAGCCGTTTATGAGCTTTTGCTTTATCACTATGATGAATAGTATATGAATTGTGCATTACGTTTAGGGTGAATGATACTCCACTTGCATGACCAAAAATCCCAGGGGTTTATTTGGCACGAGTTACAGTTTGACCTATAGTAACTGCTTTGCTAATGCATAGGAAATCCGGTAGAAGTCGAGTAGTTGGAATCTACTCGCGAGAGATGTATCTCACAGGATTGGTTGAATAGAAAATGGCTTAATATAATGAAACTGAGACCGGGTAGGGAATGGATAGGAAGCGGCGAGAATTGAGTCTCGGTCGCATAGCCCTGCCTGTGTTGATTAAGGCCCGTCCGTATGCGGCCCCGCTGGACAAGCTTGAATTGTACCGGCAATATAATGGACATATGGAATCCAATAAACTGACGTAGCTTGGTCACTTGGGTGTCGAGGCATACCGTTCCGTTTTATAGGTGTGGGTTGAGGGTAGCAAGGTGTAAATCCGCTGGTGGGCACGTCAGAGTACGCCCCACGCAGGGACCTCCTGCCCGTGACGGATCGACCGGTTCGGTATTTGAGTGTCTTGCGAAAGGTTGCCATATACGCCTAGTACTGAAGTGTTATGTAGGTACGGGTGTGCTCGCTGACACCTCCGAACGACGTATGTGTCGTGTTGTCCGGGTGAGTCCTGATTGCAATCACTGTCCCTCGCAGTAATAGAGTACCACTTGTTCACTGTGTCGTGACGTAGTAAATACTAAAGAAGTCGGGAAAGTCATATGATATTGAATTATAATTACTTTGCAACTTTGTTTGGTTTAGAGATAGTATAACTAAAGATTTACAATTTCCCCATACTTTAGCTGTAATAGCATTATGTGCTTTGGGCATGTCATATCATCGGTAAAGCGTTTCTTGTTTGATTGTGGAGCCCATGATGTGCCGTGCTCAGAGAATGTCATTTGCTACTTAAAACTTGGTTATAAGGATCCACTTGTAGGCGAGTTATTTTTGCTATTCCTTACCTATGTTTAGTGTCCCCGTGCATCTGTCTAGTGAGACGGTTAAGCCTTGCTGAGCCTTAAGCTCACGTTTGCAGTTAACGAGTTTTTGCAGGTTACCCTATTGAGGATGGGTTTGACGATGAGGCAACACCCCCTCCAGGGTGTACAGCCGAGTGGGAACCCTGCACGCCGCCATAGTTTGAGTGTTGCTAGTGCAAAGTATCCCTGGCATGGAAAACTTTGCTTTTTGCATAGCTAGTGCTGAGAGCGTAGCTATGGTATGTATATATTTCATTACATCCGCTAGTATTGTGAAAACTTCCGCTGTGTAGTAAATAAAAGACTTGGTATTGTACTTTATTCTGGTTCTATTCTTGTAAACTGTTGGGTGTCGCATCGCACGACACCACCCAATGAGATCCTCGGATGTGTGGACTCCGGTCCCCACAAATCCCTTGTCTCCAGATGAATGAAATCCCCAAATTTTTGTGAATTTCACTTTTTGTCTTCAACACTTTTGTCTTCACTTGGCCCCCTGGTAGATGTACACAATTTGATTGTGAACATGTACCAAGAGGATATTTTGTTTTGTTGAAGACTCATTTGCTCCGAACTTGTAGAGTGTAGGTCCGAAGTCTTCGATAGTGAAGGCCCCCTGAGGTTGATGAAGCTTAGAAGCTCCGGCATTGTCTATCGTCGGAGCTTAGTAGCTCCGGCAATAGTCCTATCAACGCGTAGAGCATCGATAGTTAGTCCTCCGGGGTGTCGGAGCTAATAGCTCCGGCAGTGATCGTTGCCAACACGTAGTTTGTCGGCAGTAGACTCCGTTTGTGGGGTCTTCTCACCATCTCTTATTTAGCATCGACGGCTGGCCCCCCTAGCTCTACCGGAGCTTGGTTGCTCCGGTGATGCTCGTTTTCAATGTTTAACATCGATTACAAGCCACCTAGGGGAGTCAGAGCTTTGTTAGCTCCAGCTTTTCTCCATCAACGTAGATTTTTTATTTTTCCTGCACACAGAAGCCAAGAAAAATAGTAAAATTCGTTTCTTGCCTATAACTTCGTCGTGGCTTACGATTTTAAAGAAAATTTTAGGTCAAACGCGATTCTAAATACAACCGAATGCGTTGTCTTTTCTTCCAGATTCAATTGTACTTGGACCCGCCTTACTTCGGCCTGCCGGGGTGTAGGTAGAGTGGCGTACTTAGGGTGCTTGACCAGGCTAAGTCGATAGCACACTCCGGCCCTAGGTTGGCTTGGTGGCATTCAGGCGATTGGGCCATGAACAATATTTGAATCCAAAAGAATCGACAATACAACTCGAATCATATATGAACTGGTCGAACTAAAATTTCTTAAGAATTGCACGTCTTTGTTATAGACAAGAAAGAGAAAAATAAAAAATGTTGAGCCTGTACAAAATAAATGCACGTGGAGTCTGTTTCACATAAAGATGTCTTTCATTATAGGTCCGGGGTACAGAGGAAACAAGTACACTCTTAGGGTACGGAACCAAGCTAAGCGTGTTTCATTTCTCGTTTAACCCAGGGTAGCTAGCCACACTTTTAGTCCTGGGACTGTGACAAGTGTTGCATGAACTTTGCAGACCTTCCGGGAAAGGTCCGGCTGTTCTCCCGGAGGAACTACCCGACTCTGTACAATGACTCTATAACATACACCTCAAGTTACTACAGATACGGAGGTGCTCAATGTTCCAAGGATTTGGTAGAGGTGTCCCATCCTCGGTAGCCAAGCGAACGCGTCCGGGACGGGATACTTTAATCACTCGAAAGGGTCCCTCCCAGCTAGGGGAGAGTTTGATTAACCATTTCTCTGGATTGTATTCTCCGTAGCACCAGATCGCCTTCCTCAAGCTATCGGTTGTGTACATGCCGCTGATGATAGCGCCGAAGGGCTTGGCAGTATCGGGCATTCCGAACAGCTGCTTGGTACCTTCCCTCCTCAAGGAGGTCTAGGTCTTCACGCCGGAGCTGGTCCTGCGTGGCTTCGTCGAAGGTCCGCACCCGGAGTGACCCCAAGGTGATTTCTGGAGGAAGGATTGCTTCAGCTCCATACACCAGGAAGAAGGGTGTCTCTCCAGTTGACCGGTTTGGAGTTGTCCTATTGGCCCATAGAGTGGGTGGAAGCTCTTCAATCCAGTTGGCTCCATGTTTTTTCAAGCGCTCATAGGTGCGCATTTTGAGTCCTTTAAGGATTTCAGCATTTGCTCTCTCGACTTGGCCATTGCTTGCTAGGTGAGCTACGGAGGCATAGCAAACTTGAATGTCGAGGTCTTCACAATATCCTTGAAATGCAGAGCTTGTGAATTGGGTCCCATTATCAGTGATGATTTTGTTTGGGACTCCAAATCTGCATACAATGGATTGTAAAATGTTGATAGCAGATTGCTTGTTGATTGTCACAACTGGAGTTGCTTCAGGACACTTGGTGAACTTGTCAATGGCGACGTACAGGAACTTGTAACCTCCGATGGCTCTTGGGAAAGGTCCCAATATGTCCATCCCGCACACAGCGAAGGGCCATGTAGGAGGTATCGTTTGTAGGGGCTGAGCCGGTGTGTGAATTTGCTTTGCATGAAATTGACATGCTTCGCATTTCTTCACCAGCTCAGTTGCATCCTGGAGTGCTGTAGGCTAGTAGAAGCCATGCCGAAAGGCTTTACCAACCAGCGTGTGGGAAGACGCGTGGTTCCCACACTCGCCTCCATGGATTTCTGCGAGGAGCTCGCAGCCTTCTTCCCTTGTGATGCACCGCATTAGGATGTCGTTGGCACCGCGCCGGTAGAGATCCCCTTCTACCAACGTGTATCTTTTAGCCAATCTGACTGCCCGGTCAGCGGATACATCATCGTCAGGAAGGATGTTGTCTTTCAAGTAGTTTCGGATCTCCGAGGTCCATGCATCGGAACTAACTTGAGCATTTGAGTCTTGCGTGCTGGGTTGCTCAGAGCTTCCGGCAGCACCTACGACCCTTGATGGCTACCATGGTAACAGGGCCATCGGGACCGTCAGCTTCAGGATGCTGATCTCGCCCCCTTCGCTCAGTTCGGCAGGCTGAGCTGTGGGTTTTGACAATCTCCGGACAAAAGTTCCGTCAGGAGCTGAAGCTCCGGTTGACGCTTTCGTCGAGAGTTCGTCGGCTTCAGCGTTGTGGGCACGCTGGACATGGTGGAGATCTAGGACTTCGAAGTCCTTCTGAAGCCTCTGGACTTCAAGGAGGTAAGCAGCTAGCTGGAGATTGTTGCAGGAGCATTCACCCTTCACTTGCTTAATGATGAGCTGTGAATCTCCCTTGACCAACAGTTGCTTGACACTGTATGACAGTGCTACCTTTAGTCTGTAGATGAGTGCTTCGTACTCCGCCATGTTGTTGGTCGCCTTGAAGTCAAGGTGTACCATGTATTTTAATGTCTCTCCTGTTGGTGCGAGGAGAAGGATTCCTGCTCCGGCCCCCTGCTTTTGCATGGAGCCGTCGAAGTAGAGGGTCCAATGAGGCTCGGTGAAGACCGGAGCTTTGTGTTCCGGCTTCTGCTCATTGGGGCCCCCAGGGTTTGATGGAGAGGGAGTCCATTCCGCCATGAAGGCTTCCAATGCTTGACTCTTGATTGCTTGCCTTGAAATGAATTCGAGACCGAATTCGGCCAATTCTGCTGCCCACTTTGCAATATTCCCAGTTGAATTGGGATTATGCAAGATTGCTCGAAGTGGGTAAGAGGTCACCACTGAGATTTTGTGAGCTTGGAAGTAATGGTGAAGCTTCCTGGAGGCAATAAGAACTGCATAGAGCAGCTTATGCACCTCTAGGTATCGAGTCTTGGCATCATGTAGTACTTCGCTGATGAAGTACACTAGGCGCTGAATGGTCCGGACCCTCCCGGAGGGGCCCGGAGCTTCCTCTTCACTGACCTGAATCCTCCCGGAGGGATCCGGATTTTCTTCGGGGACCTCCGAGTCCTAGCTGGAGGAACCCGGAGCTTCTTCAGAAGCGACCTGGACCCTCCCGGGGGGGGTCTGGGTCTTCTGAAGTAACTTCTTGTGGATTCAAGTCTGGGAGATGGGACCCAAACTCGCTTTCAGGAACCTCCGGACCCTCCCGAAGGGGTCTGGATTCCTGAGTATGGGGTAGTTCTGGTCTCTCCGCGACTAGGACCATACTGAAGACTTCATCAGTGGCTGAAATGTAAAGCAGCAAAGGCTCACCAGGGTTTGGAGCTACCAGAATTGGTAGGGTGGTGAGGAACTGTTTTAGCTCCTGGAATGCCTTTTCTGCTTCTTCAGATCATTGGAATGGTCCGGACTTCCTCAATAACTTGAAGAAGGGGAGCGCCCGTTCCGCCAGTCTTGAAATGAACCGGCTGAGGGCTGCTAGACATCCAGTTAACTTTTGGACATCTTTGATGCGGGCTGGTGGCCGGATGTCTTCAATGGCTTTGATCTTCGCCGGATTAGCTTCTATGCCCCGGCGACTTACCAGGAAACCAAGAAGTTTTCCGGAGCTAACCCCGAGTACACACTTGCCTGGGTATAGCTTTGTGCGGGTGGCCCGCAGCTTGTCGAAGACAGCCTGCAAGGTGTCAAGGAGTGACTCCTTGTTCTTGACCTTGACCACGATGTCATCGACGTACACTTCCACTATGTATCTAATGAGTTCTTCAAAGGTTTTGTACATAGCTCGTACAAAGGTTGAAGCTGCATTCTTAAGACCAAATGGCATGGCTGTATAACAGTACAATCCATCTACTGTGATGAAAGAGGTATGCTCTTCATCTTCCCTAGACATTCTGATTTGATGATACCCAGAATATGCATCTAGGAAACACAGTAATTCACACCCGGAGGTGGAATCCACTATCTGATCTATTCTAGGTAGTGGGAATGGATCTTTTGGACATGCCTTATTTAGTGTTGTGTAGTCGATACACATCCGAAGCTTCCCGCCGGCCTTTGGCACAACGACTGGGTTTGCCAGCCATTTTGGATGGAAGACTTCTCGGGTGAATCCAGCTTCGAGCTCCTTCTTCACTTCTTAACGAATGAAGTTATGTCGCTCTATGGATTGTTTCCGAGGCTTCTGATGCGTAGGTCGGGCGTCGGGGTAGATCTTCAGATTGTGCTCAATCACTTCCCTGGGGATCCCAGGCATTTGTGACGGTTGCCAGGCAAAAACGTCAACATTAGCCCGGAGGAAAGTGATGAGCGCGAGTTCCTATTTGTCGTTCAATCCTCCCGATATACGGGTGGTCTGAGCGGCATCGGAACCGATTTGGACGACTTTGAAGGGAATGTCGATGTCGCCGCTTGGCTGCACACGAGGTGCAGAAGTCGAGCCTCGCTGACAAATGCTCGGAGGTTTTGGAGCTTGCTCCTACCTGGAGTAATCCTCTTGCGCCGTAGTAAGCGCATGGAGTTCTTCCAGAGCAGTTACTCCAACGGTACGATCTTCGCGGATCCGGAGAATGCCTACTGGTGTTGGCATCTTTAACACCAGGTAACCATAATGAGCAGCTGCCATGAATTTGTACAAGGCAGGCCTACCCAAGATGGCATTGAAGGGTAAGTTGATCTGAGCAACGTCAAAGACCAACTTCTCGGTGCGATACTTCTCCCGGGTCCCGAAGGTAACGGGGAGGGTAATAGCTCCGAGTGGGGTAATGGTTCCCGGACCTACTCCGGAGAAAGGTCAGGAGGGGTGGAGATCCGAAGGTCGGAGCTGACGCTTGGTAAAAGCTTCGAAGCTTATGAGGTTGAGCCCCGAACCTCCGTCTACCATGACATGGTGGAGCTGGATGTTATTGATGGTAGGAGATACCATCAAAGATAGCTGACCTGCTCCAACCATGCTTTGAGGGCAGTCCGAAGCATCAAAAGTGATGGATGTGTCCATCCACTTCCGATGAGGCTTCGCCCTGGCTATAGGAGCTACAGTAGCCATGTCCCGACGCATAGTCTTGATGACACGGCGGGAGGTGATGTCCCATGACCCACCAAAAATGGTGTTCATGGTCTTCCGACGCTCGTTGTTAGAGACGTCGGAATTGTCGTCGACGGAGGTGTAGACGGCCTTCAGGACCTTTTTGGGATCCTGAAAACCTAACTCCTCTTCAGCCGGAGCTTCGTCAACTTTTTGTTTTCCTTCCCTCTATCGGAAAGGAGCTTCTTCCCGGCGCTTGTTGTAGCGCTCGGTAAGGTTCTGGACCTCCCGGCAGTCTTCCAAACTGTGGTTGTTCGTTTTGTGAATTGGACACCACACTTTGGGTGTGCCACCGCCTTCAGAAGATGGTCAAGGTCGCTTCGCGGGGCGTGGCCCCCGGCCATCTGGAGCTGCAGTAGCTGCAGCATTGGATGCACCGGCTAATGGCTTCTTCTTGCCGTTGGTCTTTTTCTTCTTCTTGCCACTCCCGGAGGTAGCGGCTCCTTCTTTGGAGGATTTCTTGTGATCCTCCAGAGTTGGTTTGGAGTGCATTTCACGGCCCTCCGCAGCTCTGGCACATTTGTCGGCCAAACTGAAGAGTTCCGTGACACTGGTGATCTCCTTGATCGCCAGTTTCTCCAACATCTTCTTATCCCGTACACCCTGTCTAAATGCCAAAATGACAGAAGCGCTAGTGATAGAAGGGATAGTGTTTCGTACCTGAGAGAACCTCTGGATGAATGATCGCAAGGAATCTCCCCCTTTTTGCACGACTGCAAAAAGGTCCAGTTCGGTGCCTGGTCGGGTGTATGAACTCCCGAAGTTGGCGGTGAACTGCTGGCACAGCTCCTCCCAACTGTTGATGGAGTTGGGTGGAAGGCTCATAAACCAGGACCTGGCAGTCCCAGTTAAAGCCACTGGGAAATAATTGGCCATTACGGCCTCATTTCCTCCAGCTGCCAAGATAGCAGTGGAGTAAATCTGAAGAAATTCGACAGGATTAACGGTCCCGTCGAACTTCTCCGGCAGCTGAGGCCGGAACTTCTGTGGCCACCTGACGATACGCAGATGCATGGCCAGGGCTGAACAGCCTCCTCCTACTCCTTCAGGAGCAGGAACGTCTTGAGCTTCTCGTCTTTCACGAGCACGCTCAATATGGACTCGGCCATCTTGTTGGCGATATCGGCGATCAAGCTCCGCTCGGAGGTCGGGAGTTGAAAGCCTTGATACCGTGTGAGTGCGTCGTGCCCCGGAGGGCAATGACGTCACCCGCTATGATGCAGCACGTCTCCTGTTGTTGGAAACGTGTGAACCAAGTCTGCCAAACAATGTCCGTCGCTGCAACGGGGCCCGTCCTGAAGGAGGAGGACCCTGGTTGCTGATGCGGTCGGCTGCTGCTGCAACCAAATGTTCCACATTGGCCCTCCACTGCTCTAGTGCATCCCAGGATGCATTTGGAGGTGGTGGGCGTTGAAGAAGAGCACGTGCTGCATGGAGCGCGTGTTCCGGGTTGTCATGATTTGCCGATGCAGTGATTGACGCTGGTGCACCATCGCGTTGTCCAGCTTGATTTGCTGGTGGAGGCGGCGGTGGTGGTAGTGTGACTCCTGCTGGCGTTGAGGCTCCTGCTGGTGGCTGCATATTGGAGGGATTACCCCCAACATCTTGAACAACAGGATGACCGTTGGATGATCCAGCAACTGAGTTCACCATTCTTGAAATCTCGGGCGCCCCCTTCCTGGCGCGCCAACTGTCGGTGGTTTTGATCCGGCAGATCTCCCGACACTACTAAAGTGTTAGAGGAGTTTGAGGTTCGGTGTGGGTGCGCGGAGATTCAAGAAGGTGAAGTATAAATGACACAGTGGACACGAAGATTTACGTGGTTCGGGCCGCCTGAGCGTAATACCATACTCCATGGGATGTGTTGGTGTTGTATTGTTTGTCTGAGCTCAAAGTGAGTTCAGGGTGTAGAGTGAGCATCTAGTGTATCGAGCGTGTGTACTATGTATCGTCGGCCTGTCCTTTTATAGTACAAGGGCAGGCCGTTACAAGTTAGTCAGGCCCGACATGTGGCCCCGGCGGTTACTGATATTGATACACATTCAACATGTTTAATTGCCCTTAATGACTGAGTTATGGGCTTTGACAGCACCGTTACTAGTAATTAAGGTCGTCCGATCGTGTGTCATTAATATAGTATTAATGACACTTGATCGGGTCTTGAAGTCCTTGATTCCCCTTTGAAGATCCGGAGCCATTGTGGAGTCTTCCGGAGGTTAGAGGCTGAAGATCCGACGGTCGGACACGTGGCAGCTCTGGAGCATACTGTGGGAAACAGAAAGCTCCGGAGCTACCTGACACGTGTCAGTTCCGGAGCTTCCCTCGGTCTGGGGTTAGGTCCAGGGGTGCCATTTTGGTACATAGCCCAGAGCTTCCCCCTTGTGGGCGGTAGCTCCGGTTTGACAGTACACGTGGCGACCCTAGGACTAACCATGTTGGAGAAGCGGGTCTGGTTATGTCTGACATGCGGGCCTCCGAAGGTCTTCAAATCAAGTAGACGACTTTCCCTAGAGATCTTTGTAATCTCAAGGGGTATTCGGTTCCCAGGGTACCGACAGCCCTTATAAATACTTGAGGTCATTCCCTTCTGGCAAGTGGGATGACTGGAAGAAGGACTGGATTGTCATCACGGCAGAGGAGCACGAGAAGCTGGAGCTACCTGAAGGCCTCCCCAACGTTGACACTGAAGCCTGGAGTGAAGTTCTGGTGTTGTCGGAGGCCTTCAACCCTTCCTTGACCAGGATCCGCCAATGTGTGGAAGGAGGAGTGACCCCCCAGGCGGTCTTCTGCAACTTCCTGGTCAACAGGTGGGCTCCACTGAAGAAGAGGGAGAAGCTCGCCTGGGCCCTCAACAGCGTGATGGACGATGATCAGATTGAGACCGGTTTGAAGAACAACCTGGAAGGTGCAGCTTTGGATCTTCATCTCAAGAAGTTCCAGCACGACATCGATGTCGAGGGCGATGACTTGACTCTGTCGGCGGCTTTCCTCCCTCTGAACATGGAGGCGGAGTTTAGCAGAGAGCTCCGGCGGAAGATGCTAGTGCTTGACGACCTCGGTGAAGTTGAGAGGCGTCCGACCACCAAGCTGGCGATCCCCGGAGCTTCTGAGGGTGGCCCTGCTCCTGCCCTGAAACAGAGAGTTGAAGTCGTAGGCAAGGGCAAAGAGTTGGTTGAGCCACTGAGCCGAAAGAGGAAGTTGAAGCACTCTGGCGGGAGGTCCGTCAGACCTGCCCCTCCACGATAGCTCCTTCTCCCCAGTGGGGGAGGTCTTCGACGGCGACAACCACTCCAGCATCGACGTCTCCCCGGGACGCCAACTCCGCCCAGGTGACTCCAGCGCTGGAGCCAGCTAAGGGCTCAAGGTCCGAGGGTCCTTCTCAGTTGAGGGGGGCCTCAACCAAGATGTCGCTGGCGGCAGCAGCAAGCTCCGGAGGGCCTTCCATAGCTACTACCCCAGTTGCGACTAGGTCGGGCTCTGAGCGTCTGATGAAGAGGTTCCGCGCTAGCTGGAGCAGAAATCTCCCAAGGTAAATTTCCTTTTTACCTCATTTGGTTATTTTTTGTTGTAATCATATTTTGAGTTTCTTCGTCACTCATCCACAGGGTATCCAAGAAAGGGGTTGAAGCTCCGGTTCCTGCGATAGCAACTAATGTTGTATAGGCGGAGGCTCCGGCTCTAGTTCCAGCGCTGCCCCAGGTGGTGGCTGAGGTCGCGGCAGCTCCGGCGCCAGTTGTCGTGGTCCTTGACCTTGACCCATCTCCTGACGCTCCCATGGTAGCGCCGGATCATGGGAATGAAGATGTACCAGTGGCACCAGCTCCAGTTTTGGATGCCGTGATGACGGACGCTCCGGCCTCAGAGTCGTAGGTAGCTGCAGTTCCGGCCTTAGAGCCAGATGTTGTTGAAGCCCCAGCGATGGAGCCGGTAGTTGATGAAGTTCCGGCACCTGAGCCAAAGGTTTTCGCGGAGGTGTCGGCACCCCAACCGTTGGAGGTTGAAGCACTCGCGCCTGGACCAGAAGTGGAGGAGGCGCCAGCACCGGAGCCAGAAGTGGCCTCAGCTCCAACCGAATCTTCAATGCCTGCCCCAAAGGTGGTGGTTCCGGAGGTACCCGCGCCTGAGCTAGGGTGCCAAGGTGAAGCGACCAGTCCTCTGCCAGAGGGAGCACTTGCTGATGACTTGGCGGCGGGACCTTCGGAGCTGACTCCGGAGGTAGGATCTTCTGTTGTTGGACCTTCCTCGGCGGCGACCAAGGCTACCCCGAAGGGCGGCCCTAGTGCCGCAGAAGCTCAGGGGACCGCTCTTGTAGAGTGGGACCCGATTTTTGTTATGGAGAACCCGCTGTAGTCAGCAGACAGGACCCCGGCAGGTCCGGAGTTGATCCCCTGTCATTGTCCATCGACAACGCCTGCTCCAGCCTTCGTCAGGTACAACGTGCTTTTTACCACGACAACAAGGCCCTCAAGGAGGAGCGCCAGACCCTTAGGAGGTGGCGCAACCGGCTCCAATTCGAGACCAAGCTGGCGCAGACAAGACTGGCCGATGACAAGGAGTGGGTCAAGAGGGAGAAGGCCCGGATGGAGTACTGGGGCCAGCTGCTGGACGAGAGGGAAAACATGGTGCAATCCCTCGACAACCAGTCCCGGGCCATCCACGAACAGGCCGTTGCTGGAAATGAAGCTGCGAACGATCGCCAAGAGAAGCTCAGCGCGATCCAGGACAGCCTCGTCAAGCGCCGGGAGGCTCTTGAAGAGCGGGAGAAAAAGCTCGAAGATGAAGAGCAAAAACTCTGGAGCTGTGGGATGACCTCGTGAAGAGGGAGGAGGAGCTTGCTCAGAGGCTAGCTCTGAGTGACAAGAGCCTCATGGAGTGCACCAAGAAGCTAGAGGAGCTCTGGGAGAGCGAGGAGAAGAAGGCCTGGCAGCGGGGACAGGACCTCTCCAAGAGGGAGAATGAAGTTGCTGCCAGGGAGAAGAAAGTGCGGGGCTGCGAGAGAGACCTAGTCGACCGCCGGAACAAGATCCACGTCCGGGAAGAGGAGCTTGCTAAACACGAAAGGCAAGTTGCTGAAAAGATTCAGCAGCACGCCAAAGAGGTCAAGCGCCTTGCCCGGGAGGGTTCGGAGCTTGCAGCAACCAATAGGTCCTTGGAAGAGGTGCGAGGCTCAAGGGTTGAGGAGTCCCAACAAGTATGGGACTTCTTGGGCAAAGCCAATGACGCGCTGACGCCGCTGTGTTTTAGTCCCGTGCGTCGGGACCATCCAGAGCCGGAGCCGGACCAGGCATTGAAGGCATTGAGCTCGGCGGGCAACAAACTAAACAAGATGGGCGATGTCATCGCGGATCGGTTGGAAACTAAAGGGACATCCCTTGCGCAGAACATCGCAGAGTACATGCTGACGTGCTACACGAGTCGGGATCCTCACTTCCCATTAGATCCGGTGCTTGAAGGTCCCCTCGACGGAGTGGGAGATGCCGCCAAGGCCAGCGTTTCGAAGTTTGCTCAGAAGGTTGCCTCGTTCTTCCGTAGGATCTAGGACATTCTCTTCATAGCTTCCACTTGTATCTTCTCTTCTTTTCTCCAATTTTGTAATCTCTTTTCCTGAGATGAATGAAATCCAAGAAATTTATGAATTTCATTTTTTGTCTTCAACCTTTGTCTCACTTGCCCCCCTGGTAGATATACACAATTTGATTGCGGGCATGTACCAAGAGGATGTAACATTTTGTTGAAGACTTGAGTGCTTCGAACTTGTAGAGTATAGGTCCGAAGTCGCCAATAGCAGGGCCCCCTGAGGTTGTTGGAGCTTAGTGGCTCCGGCAGTGACCATTGTCAACACGTAGAACGTCGGCAGCTGGTCCTCTGGGGTTGTCGGAACTTAGTAGCTCCGGCAGTGTCCACTGTCAACACGTAGAGCGTCGACAGCAGGGCCCCATTAGGGTGCCCTTCTATCATCTTTCCTTCACGTTGACGGCTGGCCCCTGGATTTGCCAGAACTTGGCAGCTCCGGCGACGCCTACTATCAATGTTTAAAACATCGACAACGGGCCACCTTAGGGGATATCGAAGCTTTGATAGCTCCGACATCATCCACCATCATCATGAGATTTTTATTTTTCCTGCACACTGAAGTCAAGAAAAATAGTAAAATCCATTTCTTATCTATAACTCGTTTGCGGCTTACTATTCCCGAAAGAAATCTTTAGGTCGACTGTAATTATATATACAATCAAGTGCATTTGCTTATTTTCTCTAGGTCTGCTCGTTTTCTGGACTCACCTTACTCAGACCTATCGGGGTGTAGGTAGAGTGGCGTACTTAGGGTGCTGGACCAGACTAAGTCGATAGCACACTCTGGACCTAGATTGGCTTGGTGTTTAGGCGAGTGTGCCATTCAACAATGTAAAGACCCGAAAGAATTAACAAAGCGACATGAATTATACATGAATTGTTCGAGATAAAGTTTCTTGAGAATTGCACAACTTTGTTATGGACAAGAAAGAGAAAAATAAAAAATATTGAGCCTGTACAAAATAAATGCACGTGGAGTCTGTTTTCACATAATGATGTCTTTCATTATAGGTCCGGGGTACAGGGGAAACAAGTACACTCTTAGGGTACGAAACCAGGCTAAGTGTGTTACATTTCTTGTTTGACCCAGGGTAACTAGCTACACTTTTAGTTCTGAGACTGTGTCAAGTGTTGCTTGAACCTTGCGGACCTTTCGGGAAAGGTCCGGCTATTCTCTCGGAGGAGCTACCCGACTATGTACAATGACGCTATAACATACATCATATGTAACTACAGACTCACCTACGTAATATTAAATGTAGAACATACATAGGTGCTCAATGTTCCAAGGATTAGGGACCGGTGTCCCATCCTTGGTTGCCAAGCGAATGCATCTGGGACGGGATACTTTGATCACTCGAAAGGGTCCTTCCCAACTGGGGGAAAGTTTGTTTAACCCTTCTCGAGTTTCTATTCTCTTTAGAACCAGATCGCCTTTCTCAAGCTGTTGGTTATGAACATGCCTTTGGTGATAGCGCCGGAGCGTTTGACGGTATTGTGCATTTCGAACAGCTGCTCGGCACCTTCCCTCTTCAACGAGGTCAAGGTCTTCATGCCGGGGCTGGTCCTGCGTGGCTTCGTCGAAGGTCCGGACCCGGAGTGACTCCAAGGTGATTTTTGAGGAAGGATTGCTTCAGCTCCGTACACCGGGGAGAAAGGTGTATCTCGAGTTGACCGGTTTGGAGTTAACCTGTTTGCACACAAGGTGGGCAGAAGCTCTTCAATCCAGTTGGCTCCATGTTTTTTCACGCGCTCATATGTGCGCGTCTTGAGTCCTTTTAGGATTTCTGCATTTGCTCTCTCGGCTTGGCCATTGCTTGTCGGGTGAGCTACAGAAGCGTAGCTGACTTGGATGCCGAGGTCTTCGCAATATCCTTGGAATGCAGAACTTGTGAATTGGGTCCCGTTGTCAGTTATGATCTTGTTTGGGACTCCAAATCTGCATACTATGGACTGCAAGAAATTGATAGTTGATTGCTTGTTGATTGTCACAACTTGAGTTGCTTTCGGCCACTTGGTGAACTTGTCGATGGCAACGTACAGGAACTTGTAACCTCTGACGGCTCTTGGGAAAGGTCCCAAGATATCCATCCCCCACACAGCGAATGTCCATGTAGGAGGTATCATTTATAAGGGTTGAGCTGGTGTGTGAATTTGCTTCGCATGAAACTGGCATGCTTCGCATTTCTTCACTTGCTCAGTTGCATCCTGGAGTGTTGTAGGCCAGTAAAAACCATGCCGGAAGGCTTTACCGACCAACGTGCGGGAAGATGCGTGGTTCCCACACTCGCCTCCATGGATTTCCGCGAGGAGCTCGCGGCCTTCTTCCCTTGTAATGCACCGCATTAGGACGCAGTTGGCACCATGCCGGTAGGGATCCCTTCTACTAGTGTGTATCTTTTAGCCAATCTGACTATCCGGTCAGCATATGCATTGTCTTCAGGAAGGATGTTGTCTTTCAAGTAGCTCCGGATCTCCGAGATCCATGCATCGGAGCAAACTTGAGCTTCGGAGTCTTGCGTGCTAGGTTGCGTGGAGCTTCCTGCAGCACCGACGACCCTTAATGGACGCCATGGTAATAGGGCCATCGAGACCGTAGAGGTGCTGGTCTCGCCCCCTTCGCTCAGTTCGGCAAGCTGAGCTGTTTGTCTTGACAATCTCCGGACGAAAGTTCCGTCGGGAATTGGGGCTTCGGTTGAAGCTTTTGTCGAGAGTTCATCAGCTTCAGCGTTGTTGAGACGCTGAACATGGCAAAGATCCAGGATTTCAAAATCCTTATGAAGCTTTTGTACTTCAAGTAGATATGCAGCTAGTTGAGGGTTGTTGCAGCAACATTTACTTTTGACTTGTTTTATAATGAGCTGCGAATCACCCTTTACCAACAGCTGCTTGACACCATATGATAGTGCCACCTTGAGCCCATAGATTAGTGCTTCATACTCCGCCATGTTGTTGGTCGCCTTGAAGTCAAGGTGAACGATGTATTTGACCTTCTCCCCGGTCAAAGCGAGGAGAAGGATTCCAGCTCCAGCCCCCTGCTTCTGCATGGAGCCGTCAAAGTAGAGAGTCCAGTGAGGCTCGGTGAAGACCAGAACCTTGGGTTCCGGCTTCTGCTCACTGGGGCCCCCAGGATTTGATGGAGAGGGGGTCCATTCCGCCACGAAGTCCGCCAATGCATGACTCTTGATCGCTTGTCTTGGGACGAATTCAAGATCGAACTCGGCCAATTTCGCTGCCCACTTTGCAATGTTGCCAAAACAGTTGGGGTTATGCAAGATTGCACACAGTGGGTAAGAGGTTACCACTGAAATCTTGTGAGCTTGGAAGTAGTGACGAAGCTTCCTTGAGGCAATAAGTACTGCGTAGAGCAGCTTATGCACCTCTAAGTATCGACTCTTGGCATCATGAAGTACTTCACTGATGAAGTACACTGGGCGCTGGACTGTCCGAACCCTCCCGGAGGGGCCCGAATCTTCCTCCTTATCAATCCGGACCCTCCCAGAGGGGTTTGGACCTTCTTCGGGGACCTCCTGGTTCCTGCTGGAGAAACCCGGAGCTTCTTCTGGAGTTACCCGAACCTTCCCGGAGGGGTTCGGATCTTCTTGTTTAGCAACAATAACTCCTTCATTTGAAGAAAGTTTATCCTCTGGCGTCTCACCTCGAGGATCGAGGTCTAGGGGCTGGGACCCAGACTCGCCTTCAGGTAGCTCCGGACCCTCCTAGAGGGGTCTGGATTCCTGAACTGGAGATGGTTCTGGTCTTTCCACAACCAGGACCATGCTGACAACTTTGTGAGTTGTCGAAATGTAAAGCAGAAGTGGCTCACCAGGATTCGGAGCTAGCAAAGTTGGTAGAGTGGTGAGGAGCTGCTTTAGCTCTTGTAAAGCCTTTTCTGCTTCTTCAGACCATTGGAATGGTCCGGACTTCCTAAATAATTTGAAGAAGGGTAGCACCCATTCTGCCAGTCTTGAAATGAACCGGGTGAGGGCTGCTAGACATCCAGTCAGCTTCTGGACATCCTTGGTGCTGGCTGGTGGCCGCATGTCTTCAATAGCTTTAATCTTCGCCAGATTTGCCTCTATTCCTCAGTGGTTCACCAATAATCCAAGAAGCTCTCCGGAGCTAACCCCAAAGACACACTTGTCTGGGTTCATCTTTGTGCGTGTGATTCGCAATTTGTCAAAGACAGCTTGCAAGGTGTCAAGGAATGATTCCTTGTTTTTGATCTTGATGACGATGTCATTGACGTACACTTCCACTACATCTCTGATGAACTCTCCAAAAGTTTTGTACATAGCTCGTACAAACATTGAAGCAGCGTTTTTGAGACCGAATGGCATGGCAGTGTAACAATATAATCCATCTATTGTGATGAAGTAAGTGTGTTCTTCATCTTCCCTAGACATTCTGATTTGATGATACCCAGAATACGCGTCTAGGAAACACAGTAATTCACACCCGGAGGTGGAATCCACCATCTGATCTATTCTAGGTAGTGGAAATGGATCCTTTGGACATGCCTTATTCTGTTTAGTGTAATTGATACACATCCGAAGCTTCCCGTCGGCCTTAGGTACTACGACTGGGTTTGCCAGCCATTTTGGGTGGAAGACTTCCTGGATGAATTCAGCTTTGAGCAACTTCTTCACTTCTTGGCGTATGAAGTTTTGTCGCTCTACTGATTGCTTCTAAGGCTTCTGATGTGCAGGCCGAGCGTCTGGATAAATCTTCAAATTGTGCTCAATCACTTCCCTAGGGATCCCAGACATTTGTGACGGTTGCCAGGCAAACATGTTGACATTAGCCCGGAGGAAAGTGATGAGCGCGAGTTCCTATTTGTCGTTCAGTCCTCCCGATATACGGGTGGCCTGAGCAGCGTTGGAACCGATTTGGATGACATTGACGGGAATGTCGGTGTCGCAACTTGATTGCACACGAGGTGAGGAAGTTGAGCCTCGATGACGAATGCTCTAGGGCTTCGGAACTTGCTCCTTTCCGGATTTTTCCTCCTGTGCTGTAGCAAGTGCGTGGAGTTCTTCCATAGTAGTAACTCCGACGGTACGATCTCTGTTAACCCGGATAACGCCTGAGGGTGTTGGCATCTTCAACACCAAGTAGCCATAATGAGCAGCAGCCATGAATTTGTACAAAGCTGGCCTGCCCAAGATGGCGTTGAATGGTAAGTTGATCTGCGCCACGTCGAAGACCAACTTCTCGGTCCTGTAATTCTCCCAAGTCCCGAAGGTCACCGGGAGAGTAATGGCACCGATTGGAGTGATGGCCCCAGAACCTACTCCAGAGAAAGGTCGAGAGGGGTGAAGATCCGAAGGTCGGAGCTGAAGCTTGACGAAGGCTTTGAAGCTTATGAGGTTCAGCCCTGAACCTCCGTCCACCATTACGTGGTGGAGCTGGACGTTATTGATGGTCGGAGATACCATCAGCAGAAGTTGACCAGCTCCGATCATGTTCCACGGGCTGTCCGAAGCATCGAAGGTGATGGCTGTATCCATCGACTTCCGATGAGGCTCCGCCCTGGCGGTGGGAGCTACTCAGGCCATGTCCCGCCGCATTGTCTTGAGGACACGACGGGAGGTGATGCCCCACGAACAACCAAATATGATGTTCATGGTCTTCCGACGCTCATTATCACAGACATCAGAGTCGTCATCGACGGAGGTGTAAACAGCCTTGAAGACCTTTTTGGGGTCTTGAAAGCCTAACTCCTCTCCAGGTTGTGGTTGTTCGTCTTGTGTATGGGACACCACATCGTGGAGCTACCACCTTCTTCAGACGACGACCGAGGTCGTTTCTCGGGGCGTGGCCCCCGACCTCCCGAAGCTGCAGCAGTAGGTGTGCGGGCCGACGACTTCTTCTTGTCGTTGGACTTTTTCTTCTTCTTGCCACTCCCGGGGGTAGTGGCTTCACCCTTGGAGGACTTTTTGTTAGCCTCAGGAGGTGGTTGGGAGTGCATTTCACGGCCATACGCAGCCTTGGCACACTTGTCTGCCAAGCTGAAGAGTTCTGTGATGCTGGTGACTTCCTTAGTTGCCAGCTTCTCCAGCATCTTCTTGCCTCGAACGCCCTGTCTGAATGCTACAATAACATAAGCGCTTGATATAGAAGGAATGGTATTTCGTACCTGGGAGAACCTCTGGATGAAAGATCGCAGGGACTCTCCCCCCTTCTGCTTGACAGCAAAAAGGTCTAGTTCCGTGCCTGGTCGGGTGTATGAGCTCCCGAAATTGGCGGTGAACTGTTGGCACAACTCCGCCCAACTTTTGATTGAGTCACGCAGAAGGCTCATGAACCAAGACCTGGCGGTCCCAGTCAAAGCCACATGGAAGTAATTGGCCATCACGGCCTCATTTCCCCCAGTCGCAAGGATAGTTGTGGAGTAGATTTGAAGAAATTCGGCGGGATTGACAGTCCCGTCAGATTCCTCTGGCGGGTGAGACCGGAACTTTTGTGGCTATCTAACCATGCGTAGGTGCATGGCCAAGGCAGAACAGCCTCATCCTACTCACTCAAGAGTAGGACTGTCCCTAGCTTCTCGCCTCTCGTGAGCATGCTCGATGTGGACGCGGCCGTCCTGTTGACGGTAACAACGATCGAGCACCGCCCAGAGGTCATGAGTCGAAAGCCTCGTTATCGTATGAGTACGTCGCGCCCCGGAAGGGAGCGACGCCGCCTGCTAAGATGCAGCATGCCTCCTGTGCTATGAAGCGTGCGGACCGAGTCTACCTGACAAGGTCCGATGCTGCAATTGGGCCCACCCCGAGTGGGGAGGACCTTGATTGCTGATGCGATCAGCTGCTGCTGCAACCAAATGATCCACATCAGCTCTCCACTGCTCCATTGCACCCTGAGATGCTCCTGGAGGCGGGGGAAGTTGGAGAAGAGCACGCTCAAGATGAAGCGCATGTTCAGGGTTGTTATTCGTCGATGCAGTGACCGACGCGGACGCCCCATCTTGTTGTCCTACTTGATTTATCAGAGACGACGGTGGCAGTGGTGGCATGACTCTTGCTGGAGCCACAACACCCGCTGGCTGGTGCATGTTGGAGGGATTGCCTCCAGCAGGTTGCGCAGCATGGTTGCCATTGGATGATCCAGCAGCAGAATTCACCATCTTTGAATCTTAGGGCCCCCTACCCGACGAGCCAACTGTTGGAGGATGATTCCGGCAATTCTCCCAGTACTACCGTTGGCAGCCCGCAGAGTTCTTAGTTCGGTTGTGGGCACGCAGAGATTCAGAAGAAGGTGGTGATTTGACACAAGTATTTACATGGTTTGGGCTGCCTGAGCATAATACCCTACTCCACGTGTGTGTTGTTGTTGTATTGAGCGTCTGAGCGCTTAAGTGTGAGAGACCAGAGTGTCTGGGAGTCTTAGGCGCGTGTGGATGCCTCTCCCCTGTGTATCGCTCGGCCAGTCCTTTTATAGTACAAGGGCTGGCTGTTACATCGTCAGCCTGGCCCGACATGTGGCCCTGGCGGTTTCTAATGCTTAATAAACAGTTAATGTACTTAATTCCCCTTAACAGAGTGATAATACGCCTTGATGGCGGCGTTACTGGTATTAAGGGTCCTCTGATCGTGTGTCATGAAGATAGCATTAATGACACATAATCGGGTCTTGAAGCTTTAATTGTTCCTTGAAGGTTCGAGCCATTGGAGGTCCACCAGTCTGCTTGTTGAGGTTGAAGGTCCGGCGGCTGGACGCGTGGCAGCTCCAGAGCTTACTGTCTTGGATGAGTAGGTCCGGTGTTGTTGTACACATGTGGGTACCGGAGCTTCCCTCTGTTGGGGGTTAGGTCCGTGGGTGCCACACTGGTATCTAGTCCGGAGTTTTCCCATGTATGGAATGTAGCTCCGGTTTTACGATACACAAGGCAACACTGGGACTAACCATAGAAGGGAGGCAGGTCCGGTTCCGTATGACACATGGGGCCTTCAGAGGTCTTCAACTCAGATAGGTGGAGTTCCTTCACACTCTTTGTAGTCCCAAGGGGTATCCGGTACATTGGGTACCGACAATATCGACTTGGTAAATGAAGCTGAAGAACGAGTATGAGTTATTCAAGCCAACCTCAAGGCTGCTCAATCTCATCAGAAAAGCTATGCAGACAAACGACGTTGACCTCTTTACTTCGATGTTGGGGATCACGTTTATCTTCGTGTATCCCCAATGAAAGGGAACCATCGCTTCAGAGTAAAAGGGAAGCTAGCTCCATGCTTCATTGGGTTGTTTGTAGTAATTGAACAATGCCGACTTGTGGCCTATCGGCTAGAACTGCTAGCGTTGCTTTCAGGGGTCAACAATGTGTTTCACATTTCGCAGTCGCGGAAATGTCTCAAGGCCCCAGCTGACGTACGTATGGAGGATTTGTAAGCTCTCCAACCAGATCTTACTTACTCTGAGCATGCAACCCAGATAATCGATAAGAATACTCGCACCACAACAAGCCGCACCTCGCATTTATACAAGGTCTTGTAGGGCAACCACACCGCTGAAGAAGCAACATGGGAAAGCGAGGAATACCTTAGAACGAACTATCCGGACTTGTTAGTGGCATATGTTCATTAGATCTTTTTCAGTTATCCTTCCTATTGTAATCTCGGGACAAGATTCTTTTAAGGGGGGGGGGGGAATGTAAAATCCCAGTTTTTCCTTAATATAAAGTTCAACTACCAGTTGGTTATCAACCACAGTGGAGCTCAATTATGGTTGTACACATGAACTTGATCTCATCAAAAATATTTCTTTTACTCACACTTAAATTTTATGAACATGGGGATGGGACTTCACCAATGACCTAGAATAATTCAAGTGGCCTTTCCACAAATTTTTGAATTTATGTGAATGAGAATTGCCAGGGCAAAAACCATATGCAGTACTAAATATATTCAAATTATTTCAACACTTGAATATAGCTACTATAAAGTTGGGCCCTGTCAAAATATTCAAATCTGAGGCTATAGATTTTTCCCTGGCCTCATAATATTCCAAATAGCACACCTACAAATTTTTATAATTTTTGAAGCTCATTTGCTATTTAATTCAGTGACTCCATTGAATTTCATTCAAATTCCAATTTGAATTTTAATTCCAATTGAAACTTGTCCAAATTTGAAACCTAATTTCAGATTATGACTCTACAAATTTGATTTCACTTCTCCACAAAGATCTAGGATTTTTGGATCAAGTTTGGTGAGGGAATTAAAGTTCCAGAGAGGATAGGCTTAAGGGGCAGTGGGACCCACTAGTCATAGGCATATGTACGTGGGTGCTCTGCCGCCGAAATTCCGTCGCCGCTCCGCTCGACACCACGCACCATGCAACGCTCCAGTGAGCTGCCTGCTTGCCTGCTCGTCGCGCGCCTTAAAGTTGCAGCCACCGCCACCGCGTCACACCACTCACCTCACTTCTCCCGTCCCCTTTTCGAGTTTTCCCCTCCGCTCGCGCGCTGCCAACCTCACCTCAGGACTCCGATGATAACTT
Source organism: Tuctoria greenei (assembly GCA_036927565.1). Lineage (NCBI taxonomy): Eukaryota > Viridiplantae > Streptophyta > Magnoliopsida > Poales > Poaceae > Tuctoria > Tuctoria greenei. The sequence continues at coordinate 62,199,033 of JAYESD010000012.1, read as the reverse complement.
GCCATCTAGCAAAGCATCGATCGTGAGTTCTTTAGCAAACATGTGCAGAACTTACTTGCGCACCTCCTCCATCTTTTGGTTCGGTGTTTCCTCACCCGATTGCGCGGTATTCCGCAGTTTTCCGACGACCACGGGAGAAGAAGCCAAGAACCGCGTCTGTTCCACCGCCGGCAAGCCGGAGGAAGCCTTTTCAGGCCCCAACATGTACAAGAGAAAGGTTTGTTATCACGCCTTAAACGTGCTCACCAAATTTCAAGCCATGCCATGCCTTGTAGCGTTCCTATTTCCATTTTTCCCGGCGATAGTTCATACCTATTTCTCTAGGTTAGGGGTTTAATTCATTTTCTACATCTAATAATTCTTGATCATAGTTAAGGGATAGTTTCCCTATCTCCCTGCGAACACTCTGGATCAAAAAGATTTGAAAACCATCGAGTGTTGACCGAGTTAGATGAGTTTTGGCCACCGCTGGTGAAAAAGTCGCGGTTCACCATCGAACTCATCTTTGCCGGTGATGTCAACCCTTTCTAACATCCAAATCATCATCCTCGTGCTTCCAGGAACATTTCTAGCTTTTCCCCGAGCCTCTTGCGCCGTTCCCGTACGATTCTGGCAATCGCCGAAACCCTAGCTCCGTCGCCGCTGTCGCGCCGCCATCTCCGGCCGTCACCGCCACGATTGGACCTCACCATCGTGTTGTGCGGTCGATTTTATGGCTAGGCGGTCAGGGCTGAGTCAAGTAGAGGTCGACGCAGCCATTGCAGCGAGCTCGCCGCCGCAGCGCCGCCGCAGCCGAGCGGCGCGTCGCGAGGTAGACGAAAGCCTCGCGGGTCCCACAGGTCAACGACTGATTCCCTCGTGAGGGATCAGCTGTGGCCCGGATCCGGTGCGGCTGCGCGGGTTAAACGTGGCCCTCGGTGCGGCCCAGCCCTGATTGGTTGATTTTAAATCAGTGGGCCCGGCTGCTTTATTTAAATTTTGCAATTGAAAAATAATTCCAGGATTCAATCAATCTTCTAAAATTTATTACTCCTAGTAGAATTTCTCAAAAATTTCCAAATAAATTCTTGTAAACTCATATCAATCTCTACTTTGCAGTGATGCAATTTATTGTACATGAAACTCCCAGAATTTATATAATTAATTCCTTTGAGCTAACTGCTTCGGAAATGAATTACTACTGTTCGGTTAATTGGAAAATTCCCAATTTTGCTTAGAACACACTCATAACAATACACTTGATCCCCAGTAAAAATTTCAAGTTCTCTGGACTTCATTTACTGGGTTGATCAGTGTTCCAAATCTCTATGTAATTGAAAAATTGGGAAAAATACAGAAAACATTTCAGAAATTCTCCCAAAGTTGTAAAATCAATTTCTCCCTGTAGGAAACTCAGAAAATTGTGAAACAAATTTTCCTAGAACCAGTGAGACCCCCTCTACATGGTACAATCACTGGTAGACATGATAGACCTCCAGAATTTCTACCAAAATTTAGAGAAGGTTATTGCTTACCATAATTTTTAAAAACAACAAACTTCCTTGATCATCTCCTGTTATTTGCAAGAGTCTCCACTATAGTCCCTAGTATCTACCATAAAAGTACCAAAGCCATTTAAGATCATAATCTTATTTGATTCACAAGATATTAGCTTGTGACCTTAAACATGTTATTTAATTTCAAAGTCATTCATATATAATATATGCATAACGTGTAGTAACTGAAGTCCAGGAGCAGCCGGAAGCTTTGGAAGTCCAGCTGCCATAGAAAAACATAGACTTGGACTTGCATTCAAGCAAGCCCCAGTTTGCATTTAAGTTCCTTCAAGTGTCTTTGCAGTTTTCATTCACCTTACGTCTTAAGATGTTTTTGCATTATGTTTAAGGTGTTTGACATCCAATTGCATGACCAAATAACCTAGGGAGTGGTTAGAATAGCTCACAGACTCGTCTAGTAACTGCCATGCTTATATAAATAGGGAACCGGTAGAAGTCGAGTAGTTGGAATCTACTCGTGAGATAGGATTTTATCACACGGGATGAATTGGATCAAGAGATGATTTATAAATATGAAATGGAGATCGGTCATAGATGAGTAGGAAGTGACAAGAGGTGGTCTTTGTTGCATAGATCTGACCGTGTACGGCCCTGCTGGACAAGTTTGAATTGTACCGGCAACATACTGGAGAAATGGGCTCCAGTAAACTGATGTAGCTTGATACTGGTTTGTTGAGGCATTTCGTTCTGTTTTATAGGCATAGGTTGAGGGCAGCAAGGTGTAAATCAGCTGGTGGGCACGTCAGAGTACGCCCTATGTAGTGACCTCCTGCTCATGACGGATCGACCGGTTCGACATTCGAGTATTGGGTGAAAGGTGGCCATATACGACTAGTACTGAAGTGTTATGTAGGTACTGTTGTATGTACTCGCTGGCGCTTTCGAAAGTGCGTATGTGTCGTGTTATCTGGGTGTGTCCTGATTGCAATCACCGTCCCTCATGGTAATAGAGTGCCACTTGTTCACTATGTCATGACGTAGTAAATACTTAAGAAGCTAGAAGAATATGATATATTGAATTGTAATTGTTTTGCAACCTTGTATGGATTAGAGATAGCACAATTAAAAGTTTACAGTTTCCCCATACTTTACTTGTAATAGCATTATGCGCTTTGGGCATGTCATATCATTGGCAAAGCATTTCTTGTTTGATTGTGGAGTCTATGATGTGTTGTGCCTGAAGAATGTCATGTGCTACTTAAAACATGACTATAAGGATCCACTTGTAGGCGACTCCTTTATGCTATTCCTTACCTATGCTTAGTATTCGCCCCTACATATGTCTAGTGAGACGGATTAGTCTTGCTGAGCCTTAAGCTCATGCTTGCAGTTAACAAGTTTTTACAGATTATACGACTGATGACGGGTTCGATGACGAGGCTGCACCCCCTCCAGGGTTTACAGCCGAGTGGGAACCCTGCACGCTGCCGTAAGTTGGGTGTTGCTAGTGCGAAGTATCCAGGGCATGGATGACTTTGCGTTTGCATAGTTAGTGCCGAGAGCGTAGCTATGATGTATAGTTCTCTTTCTTTTTCGCTTAGTATTATAAAACCTTCGTTTTGTTTATAAATAAAGACTTGGTATTGTATTTTATTCTCATTCTTTTTCTGTATACCGTTGGGTGTCGCATCTATGTTGATGATATCATATTTGGTTCAACTAACAAATCTTTTTGTCAAGAATTTAGTAAAATCATGACAGATAGATTCGAGATGTCCATGATGGGAGAGCTAAGATACTTTTTGAGATTTCAAGTGAACCAGCTAAAGGAATGAACGTTCATAAGACAAACAAAGTACACCCAAGACACTCTCAAGAAATTTGGCATTGACAAAGCGAAGCCCATAAAGACTCCCATGGCAACGAATGGACACTTAGTCCTCAATGAAGATGGACCTAACGTGGATCAAAAGGTATACCGTTTCATGATTGGCTTTTTACTTTATTTATGTGCATCTAGGTCTGATATTATGTTGAGTGTATGTATGTGTGCAAGATTTCAAGCCAATCCTAAGGAATGTCATTTGACAGCCATAAAAAGGATCTTGCGATATTTAGTTCACACACCCAAGCTAGGCCTTGGTATTCTAAAGGCTCAAAGTTCAATCTCTTTGGATACTGCGATGCAGATTATGCCGGATGCAAGGTAGATAGAAAAAGCACATCCGGTACTTGCCAATTTTTGTGTAGGTCCCTAGTTTCTTGGTCCTCCAAGAAACAAAACTCCATTGCCTTGTCTACAGCCGAAGTAGAGTATGTTGCAGCCGGGAGTTGTTGTGTGCAATTCTTTTGGATGCGACAAACTCTAAGGGACTACGGTTACAATATGAATCGTATTCCACTCCTTTGTGATAATGAGAGTGTCATTAAAATTGCACACAATCCTGTTGAGCACTCTAGAACCAAACATATTGATATCCAGCATTACTTTTTAAGAGACCATTCAATTAAAGGAGACATAGACATTTCCCATGTTAAAACTGAGAAACAACTAGCTGATATCTTCACCAAGCCACTTGATGAAAAATGCTTTTGTGAGCTCCGAAATGAACTAAATATCCTCGATGCCCGGAACGTGGCTTGAAAACTTGCATATCTGCATGCCATCTTCAAAATCTAGTTGATTGTGTTGAAAAATCATCTTTCTCTATTTTCTCTGGAAAAACTATGTTAATTATTTCATCTTGATGAATTATGGTCATAGATTGATTGTTGTATGTTTACTGATCATATTCACCAAGAATATTTGTGTGTTTTTGTCTCCTATTTATTTTAGGCACCCTCGGATATATATGAAAGGTCTATATAATTTTTCAATCCAGGTGACCACGGACTAGTCTGTTGTTACCCTGGACTAGTTCGCACATTGCAGACTAGTCCGCGGAGTGTTCACTAGTCTGGTCCGACTCCGGACTAGTCCGTATTTTGACTCCATAACCCCTTAGGACCAGCACAGATCTATTCTTCTTCCTCCTCACAACTCCCCACATGTTCTCTCTCTTCACTCAAGTGCTCCCAAGGCAATTTTGCGAACTCTCCATCAAATCCCCTCAAATCTCCATGGGAATCGATCTATATTGCAAGGACATTGAATACCCAAGACTAATCCGCTCCAACAACTCCTCAAACCCCTTGAATCGAAGGATTTGGTAATTTTTTTCTCACCAAACCCTAATTCTTCAAGTTTCTTTGATATTCCTCAAATAGCATGACTCCTTTTGTTAAATACATGCTTCCCTGTTGTATTACATCTACACTACTTCACGTTTGCATTGGGGAACTCCATGATTTAGTTTGGCTAGGGTTTGAGCAGCCGCATACCAGACTAGTCCGTTATCGGTGCGGACACGTCCGATACTCCGGACTAGTCCGCACCTAAACAATGGACAAGTCCGGTGTTTGCTGATTAAAACCCTAGCATACTTCTACTCGACGCCATCTATTGCCACCAATTATTATCTATGTCGTATATCTCCTCTTTGTCAGTACAATGTCAAACTCAAATGAGCATCTCCCTGACTTTGAGACCAAATTGGATCGAGAGACATTGCCTCATGCTACAGCAGACCACATCAGGAAAAGGCAAGATCGGGCTGCTGATTCTTCACCCACTCCACCTCGGGTGCAGCAAAAGGTTCCGGATAAGAAACCAACCTCCAAGGGCAAGGATGTGGTTGGACCCAGCTCAGCAGCTTCATGCCAAGCGAAGGGCAAAGGAAAGGGGCTTGCCTCTGGCCCAAATGGTCTTTTGAAGATGACATCTCCGAGACAAGGGAGTAGGAACTCCTCAGAAGAGAGATTTAGTGGCAAGGGCAGTGATGTGGCATGGAAATTTAGAAAGATTGATGCTTACAACAGTGGGAAAGTGGTTGCTGATCCGAGATTTTGGAGTCACTTCCACTCGAACTACTACAACACTGTTTACCTCAATATGAAGACTCCGGTGGTTCGCAACCAATGGATTGACTGGAACCATTTTGAAAGGAAGAGTTTTGATGCTTTTAATGAGGTGGTAGAGGTTGCAGAGAGGCATGGTCTAAAGGACATGTTTTCCTTGAGATACAACTGGAATGATGAAGTGAGAGCCCAGTTCTATTCCACCATCAACTTTTCCCAAACGGGTGAAGAAATAGTAACTTGGATTACTCATGGATCAATATACTCTATCACCAATGATGAATTTGCAAAGTTGTTACATCTTGAGGATAGCGGTAACCATAAGATAGTGATTCACAATGACAACACCCTGGAGAAAGACAAGATGGATTTCCTCTATGACATTCGCCTCCGCTACAATCCCCCATCGACCAAGAACATGAAGCCATTCCTCTTTGTCCTCAATAAAGTGCTTCAGAAGACGATTGCTCCAAAGGATGGGGACGTAGGCAACGCTCAAGGTTACATGAGAACCTTGATGAAGGTGATAAGCAAAAAGAGGAGGTTCGATGTGTTCAACTACATTTGGAATGACATTGTGAACATTTTGTGCACTCCAAACCACTCTTGTGGCTATGCACCATACCTGATGTTCATGATTGAAAAGGTAACAGGGATTAAGTTTGTGAAGGATGTGGAGAACACTGCTTTGAGGCCTCAGAAGCCGCCTCAAGCTGCTCTCCCAACTGCTCCCTCACCTGCATCAAGTTAAGATGCTCCTAGGAGAGGCAAGACATCCCTCTAGCTCAAGGGCCCCTCCATCTCACAAAGGATCTGGTAGTGGGATTTTTAAATACTTGGCTGCTATATTTGGTTCTTGCCATAAAACTAAGGTGAAGGTTCATACAATGAAAAATGCAACAAAAGAACAAATGAGATACATGAAGGACAAAGTCAAAGCAATATGCCAAAAACTGGAGATTGAGACGATTGGATCTCTAGTTATCTCTGAAGACTCTGACTCTGACTTTTCAGAGCTTCCACCTCTCTCTCCTTTCGACTTGCCTACTTTGGCCTTAGGGGCACAACAAGTCATTCTTCTCATCCTCCTCCTCGGTCTGATGAAGAAGATGAAGAAAGGACCAACAGCACGGATGAAGGCGGCGACGACGAGTAGATCCCTTCTTCTCTTCCTTTTTGGTGCCTTGATGCCAAAGGGGGGGGGGGGAGATTGAGGGGGAGTCTTAGGTCATAGCATTAGGTTGAGAGAGAGAGAGTTATATTCCTCTTTTGTGTTTTTTTGCTACTCTGTCATGCTTTTAATCTTGTAAGACCTAAATTATGCTCTCATCATGCTTTTGGACATGTTTTGTTAAATGATGATTATGTCGTACTATGATCAATTGTTTATGCTTTAAAACTACTATGTGTGCTTGTTATCCTTCATGATGTTGTGATTATGCTCCTTATCTCATTCACATCAATATTATTGCTCAAACACATAGTTTTTGTGCCCCACCATAAAGAGTGCACATATGTATTACTTCTACATATGTATTACTTCATATGTGCACACTTTATGAAAATCTGAATTTTTTGTCATATATGTGTAATCTCAATTGGTTGTCATCAGTCACCAAAAGGGGGAGATTAAAAGTGCATCTAGGCATCCCTTGTGGGTTTTGGTTGATTAATGACAAACAAATGAGATCCTTACAAAATTGTTGAGATGAGCGCAGGTTTTAAAGCAATTAGGAAGAAAACACAAAAAGAAAGGAGAATGAGGATCCAAAGGGAAAAGAGCTCAAGAGCTGAAAAGATTAGAACTATTTTTTATGGAGTGTGTTGGAGAAACACACCCCAAGAGCTCAAGTGAAAGAGATTACACTCACTGCACAAAAATCAGCATGTGTCTTTGACTAAAAACGGACAAGTCCCCCCAGTGCGGACTTGTCTGCAACCCTTCACATTTGCAAAACACCAGACAAGTCCTATATCAACCGGACTAGTACGATATTCCTCTGTCTAAAATCGGACAAGTCCTCCAGACTTGTCCTTAGCCCTATAATTTTTCACCACACCAGACAAGTCCAATATCCACTGGACTATTCCGAAAACTCTTTGACTAAAATCGGACAAGTCGCTCCAAATGCGGACTTGTCCTCAGTTCTACACTGTGTTAACTACACCTGACAAGTCCGACATCAACCAGACTAGTCCAAAGAGTTTTTGTGCCAAGATTGGACTAGTCCGCTCCTTAACGGACTAGTCTGGTATCCGTCAACACTTAGGGTTTCTCGCACACACGCACACCGGACAAGTCCGGTGTGCACCACAGACTAGTCCGGACTTCGCAAACCCTAACGGTAATATTTGGAAACCCTAATATAAATAGAGCTGTACGGACATAAAACACCCTCTCTCGACTCCCTGCACCGTCACACCTCCCAAGAACCCAAAAATACATCTCTCCACTAATTTTAAACTAAAAGGATCAAATATTTGACGATTAGGGATTGGACAAAGGAGAGAACTTGTTCTACATGATCTTGAGCTCTTGGGTTTGATCTCTCACACACTCTCATTGTTTATTGTATATCTTTTGAGTGCTTTTTGTGGTGTTCATCGTTGTAATTCTTGGGGAGCCCTCAACTTGTGAGAACGCCCCTTAAACAAGTTATTTGCCCCTGTGTGATTAGTGGTTGAGAATCGGCCTCCATGGCGATTCAACAAGGGAATGGTTAGTGAAGATCCGATCCTCCATGAACTTCTCAACGGGGACGTAGATTCCTCCATGTGATCGAACCTCAGGATAAATCTTGTGTCTCGCGTGTTCTTGTTTTATCGTTCATCATATTCTAGGGGTTGCATAGTCTTTTGTAACTCACATTGAAATATTGGAATTAAAGTTGATCATGCAATACAGTGTTTCGTTGTTATAATACATTCAAATTGTCAATTGCTTTCCGCTGCATAGGCTACTAGAAGTGAAATTAACGATCAATCTTGATCTTTCTAGTTCATGCATACCGGACTAGTCCGCACCATACCAGACTAGTGCGGCCTCCCTGCATTTGATCTATTTGTTATTTGTTTCGTGGATCGACAAAGATTCAAAAAGCCTATTCACCCCCCCTCTAGGCTACATTCACATATAGAAAATCTACACAAAGTAACAATACAAAGAGCAGACCATCTATAAAAAGTAACAGAACAAAGTACACAGTAACTTTGAGGATGGCGCTCTGCGGCGACGGTGAGGGTGAGGGCGGCGAGGGGATAGGACAGTGAGGGAGAGGACGACGAGGTTGAGGACGGCAAGGATGAGGACAGCAAGGGAGAGGACGGCAAGGGAGAGGACGGCGAGGGTGAGGACGGCGCTCTGCGGTGACGGTGAGGTTGAGGACGGCGAGAAGAGAGGACGGCGATGGAGAGGACAACAAGGGAGTGGACAGCGAGGGTGAGGACGATGAGGGTGCAGACGGTGAGGGTGAGGACGGTGACGATAATATGGTGAGGGTGCGGGCGGCAAAGGTAAGGACGGTGAGGGTGAGGGCCTGACAGCAAAATGAAAATGTTAGGGTTGCGGGGCGCGGCCGACGCTTCATTTATCGAGATATTATTTTCCACAGGCGGCAGCTTTTCAAACACCGCCTGGGAAAACATTTTAAATAATTTATAAAACTAAAATTTTCAGGCAGCGACTTTTTAATCACTGCCTAAGAAGTTGAGTAGTCGCTACTTAGAGATACTATTGTCACATGCGTCTTTTGCTTAAGGACCACCAGTGAAAAATTACGACACTTTGTTATCAAATTATGCGATATGTATCTATAATGATTTTCTACCTCAACAATGTGTAATATATCCATTAAAGCGATAAATTGTCCATTAGTCTATATTTTTATAATACATATCTATAAAGATTTTATTTGTCGTTAGGACAACACGTTATTAGTTCATTTTTAGTAGTTAAATCAAATGATGAGGTTATGGCGATTAGAATTACTTTTCCATAGATAGCAAACACCAATGAACAACAACATTAAGTTCATTAACTTAAAAAAATTATATTGCAAAGACAAGAAAAAAGAAAAACACCAACTAAAAACATGAAAAGAAAAACAACACAACTAAAAACAAGAAAAGAAAAACAACTAATTTCTCCTCCTCCTCCTCCTCCTCCTCCTCCTTGGGCTCCTGGCCCTCCTGGGGTGCCTGGGGTGCCTCCAGCGGCAGAGTCGAGAAAGCCAGGTTTCTGGCCGTTGTTGCCACCGGGTTGTTGCACGCCTCGACGCCGAGCCCAACCACCATCATCAACCAGAGAGCGTCGAGGCGACTGGCCAAGTGCGTGAGACTGAAGACGTAGTGGTCTGTGCTGCTCATTCTAGTATGTTCTGGAAGGGTATCGAGCCCAAGGCGCCATATGGAGTGAGGTGTATTGTTAAACACATATTGCGCCATATTGTGGAGGGCGAGCTCCATGATCAGGGGGATTCCGGTCGCCGTCGCTTGTTCCTCGGCGGGCTTGTAGTGGTGTGTTTTTGTCAGCCATTTTGGTGTTCTTAGCGCGGTTTTGCGGAGAAGAGAGGAAGAGTGGTTGTGCAGAGAGGACGATGGCGCGTGCGGGTGATCTTATAACATCGTGGCAGCCCGGCGATTCATCTCTCAATGCGCACAGTGGTGATGGGACGCGGAGCAATTTGAATTGAATTCAAAGGATGCGCATGCGCTGCGCACGTTTAAGGCACCTCGGTAATTGGCGCGCACGCCCGGTGTGCTCGGTCGCATCAGCCGCTTGTACTAATGGCTACTATGTAGGCGGCTCATCCTTCGAAGCCCGCATGTACAAATAGGTATGTTTACACTGGAGGATCCTTTATGTGAGTCGCCTGTGAAGTTCCATCATCACAGGCAGTTATTTCATCATTTGACAACTCAGGCGAATTTTTCAAAGGACCACTTGTGTAAAAAAATTGAGACGCCTGAGAAAATGCTTTTTGTAGTAGTGAAAACCCGACGCATGTAAGCGTTGTGACCATCGCCCTTGTCCCCGACACACCCAAGGCTATAAGACCGTCGGCCAAGCGACAGCCCCAACACACGTAAGGCTTTAGTCATTTTTTTTATAAAAAACCACCAGTACCTGTTCGCTCTGGCTTAGGATGGGCCCAGTACCTGTTCGCTCAGTACCGTCAGTCCCCATGCTTGCCTCACACCGTACACCCTTATACATGTTAATGGTTCCAATCAATGTCACCAAGGATAAGGTGAGACAACTATTTGGTGTTTTTGGTTGTCAACTTCAGGAATTCCCAATAAACTATCTGGGTCTACCATTGGACATATACAAACCTATCATTCGGCAATATGATGGCTTGATGAACAAAGTGGAAAAACAATTGTTAGCCACATCCATACTATTAAATCAAGCGGGGCCACTTATCACTACAAATCCCTAAAATAGTCATTGAAAACACTGACTGTATGAGGAGACATTGCTTATGGAAAGGCTCTCATAAAAACATTGACCGTATGAGAACCAGTTTTGAAATTTCCACTTCATTCAACTTTGGTTTCACTTCCCTAAGTTGCACACCACCTCCCCATGATCATTATTCGGAGTAAGTTTCTCGCTCACCAAGTTCGAACTTAAGGGGGAAGGAGTGCACTCAAGTAACTTAAGTATCCAATAGCCATCCTCTTTGGCATTGTATCATATCAACAACAAAACGACCAAATGGGGCTACAGCTTCAAGAAAGACCAGCTCCAGGCACAAGGCCAACTCAGCATAGAGGAAGTGCAACCTCAACTCCATTATCGCTATCAAGGCAACTATAAGTCACCACTACATGAACAAAGAAAGGATCAAGTGAAGTATCGTTAAAGGCAGCTATAGTAGCCTCGATTCTAGGCCTATTGATCTAGATTGTGGAAGTAACTTAGTTAGTGATTCCTAGTGCAGGAATGAATCTTTGATTCAGCAAATGCCTCGACAACACGATTACTCACAAACTTGAAAAGGTAAGATGGTGTAATGTATTTCCCACATTCCTTATAAATATTCTTAATATGAATTCCTTGACCGTGGTCGAGTTATTGAAGTGACCTTTCTTATTGAGTGCCTTTCATGACCATGTAATCCAAGCCTTGCAAATCATGAGATATTCCTTATCCTTGTGTGAGTGTTTGTCAGTGGTTTTCATCCGGCAGATCTCCCGACACTACTAAAGTGTTTGCGGAGTTTGAAGTTCGATGTGGGCGCGCGGAGATTCAAGAAGGTGAAATGTAAAATGACACAGGAGACACAAATATTTACGTTGTTCGGGCCGCCTGAGCGTAATACCCTACTCCACGGGGTGTGTTGGTGTTGTATTGGATGTATGAACTCAACTCTGGTGACGTGAGTTGAGAGCGCGTGTGAGCTGATTAGTCTAGATCAGATCCGAGAGAGCTCAGAGAGATCAGAGCACGGAGAGCCCCCTATGTATCGTCGGCCTGTCCTTTTATAGTACAAGGACAGGCCGTTACAAGTTGGCCTGGCCTGACATGTGGCCCCAGCGGCTACTAATATTGATACACATTTTATGCGCTTAATTACCCTTAATGACCGAGTTATGGGCTTTGACAGCACCGTTACTGGTAATTAAGGTCGTCCGATCGTGTGTCATTAACATAGTATTAATGACACTTAGTCGGGTCTTGAAGTCCTTGATTCCCCTTTGAAGATCCAGAGCCGTTGTGGAGTCTACCGGAGGTTTGAGGCTGAAGATCCGACGGTAGGACACGTGGCAGCTCCGGAGCATGCTGTGAGGAACATATAGGTCCGGTGCCACCAGACACGTGTCAGTTCTGGAGTTTCCCTCGGTCTGGAGTTAGGTCCGGGGGTGCCGTTATGGTACATAGCCCGGAGCTTCCCCCTTGTGGGCGGTAGCTCCGGTTTGATGGTACACGTGGCGACCCTGGGACTAACCATGTTGGGAAAGCGGGTCCGGTTATGTCTGACATGTGGGCCTTCGAAGGTCTTCAAATAAAGTAGATGACATTTCCTTGAGATCTTTGCAATCTCAAGGGGTATACGGTACCCAGGGTACCGACAGTGGCCCCCTGGGCCCACCTCTGGGGAGGACCCATTGGGTGAAGTCATTCCGCCGGAGGTGGGTCCATCCTTCGACTATTGAGCCGAGTCTTCAAAGGTCTTTAGATGTGCTGTTAGCGATATTTTTGGAGTTAAATCCTCGCCGTGTGGCATATCCCGGGTGCGGCAAATGAGATTTTTGCCGTGCGGATCCCATGCAATTGAAGGTCGCCGGTTCCTGATACGAAAATTGTATCGGTTCTGCGCGCCTTGTTAGGTCGCCGCCTTCGGGCTTCCTGCCTTACATGATGACAACCGCTCGCCTGGGTAAGAACCTCGACTTGATCGTCGGGGTGGTCCCGGGCCCTCTCGTCATCGGCAGGGTGAAATTTTTGAATAGTATCTTCGGCTTCCCTGCGGTTTCCATCCAAGCGTTGCGGGGGCTTACTTAAGAAGGAAAGCGCGCACCGTCTGGGGTTCTTTACCACTCTCATCTGAACTTGCACTCGAACTCCCAAACTTGTGCTTCCTTTTCCTCCCTTGCCTCGCTATGCTGCGATGGAGTTGGGTCTCCGCGAGAGCCGCTTGAAGACCAAAGGTGACCCAAGAAGGTCCGGGCCCTCATGGGGTGTTCCCCGGACTTCTTCAACCACTTGGTCCGCATCGGGGGAGAGCTCCCATTCGAGAAGGAGCACGCCGGTGAGATGGTATACTTTTCTGCATACGCCATGGTGGGGTTGATCCCACCTTTTTCCTCCTTTTTCTTGATGCTGCTAGACTTCTATGGTCTGCAACTGTACCACCTTGGCCCCCACTCCATTCTTCTAGTGTCTGTCTTCGTCCACTTCTGTGAAATGTGGGTGGGCATCCCCCCCTGCATTGAGCTTTTCCAGACCTTCTTCATCGTTCATACCACCGGAAGGAGTAATGAGTACCTTGGCTTGTACTACTTTGTGAAGCGCAAGAAGTGCCCATTCAAGTACCTCTAGTCGTTTCCCTCTGGAAAGTGGGATGATTAGAAGAAGGACTGGATAGTCATTCGGGTGGAGGAGCACGAGAAGCTGGAGCTGCCCGAAGGCCTCCACAACATCGACACTACAGTCTAGAGTGAAGCTCCGGTGCTGTCGGATGCCTTCAACCCTGCTCTGACTAGGATCTGCCATTGTGTGGAATGAGGATTAACTCCTCAGGTGGTATTTTGCAATTTCCTGGTCAATAGGTGGGCACCACTGAAGAGGAGAGAAAAACTTGCTTGGTCCCTCAACAGTGTGATGGACGACGACCGGGTCGAGACCGGGCTGAAGTCCAACATGGAGGGGGCGACCTTGGAGTTTCATCTCAAGAAGTTCCAGCACGACATCGACGTCGCGGGTGATGACTTGACTCCACCACAAGCTTTCCTCCCTGTGAACTTGGAAGTAGAGTTCAGCAGGGAGCTCCGGCAGATGATGCCGGTGCTTGAAGACCTCGTTGTCGTCGAGAGACGATCGACTTCCAGGGTGGTGATCCCTGGGGCTTCTGAAGGTGGCTCCGACCCTGCCCCGAAGCCAAGGACCGAAGTCGTCGGCAAGGGCAAGGAGCCGGCGGCCGAACCCTCGAGCCGGAAGAGGAAGCTAAAGCATGCCGACGGAAGGTCCGTCAGGCCTGCATCCTCTACAGCAGCCCCTTCTCCCCGGAGGGGGAGGTCTTCTACAACTGCGGCAACTCTACCTGCAGCAGTGTCTTCCCGGGGTGCTAGCCCCAGGAATGTGACTCCAGTACCAGGGCCAACTGAGGCCTTTGGGTCCGGAGGTCCTTCCCGGTCGAGGGGGGCCTCGACTAAGGAAATGTCCGCGGTTGCAACAAGTTTCGGGGGGCCTTACGGAGCTACCACGCCGGCGGCAACCATGGTCAGTCCAGAACACCCGGGAGAGAGATTCCGTGCAAGCTGGTGCAGAAGCCTTCTGAGGTAATTTTTAATTTTTACCTCAGATAGTTGTTTTGTTGTAGTAACTGTTTTTTATGTTTCTTTATCCATCATCTGCAGCGTCCCCAAGAAAAGAGTGAGGCTCCACCCTCGGCCACAGGGGCTGAAGCTGTGAGGGCGGAGGCTTCTGCTCCTGTCTTGGTGCCGCCCCAAGTGGTGGCTGAAGCTGCGGCAGCTCCGGCGCCAGCTGTCGTGGTCATGGACCTCGACTCATCCCCCTATACTCCCGTGGTAGCGTCGGACCACGGGAGAGAAGATGTGCCAGTGGCACCTGCCCCGGAGGTTGAAGCCCCAGGTCTTGATGCTGAGATGTTGGAAGCTTCGCCCGCTGAGCCGGAGGAAGCAGTGATTCCGGCCCCAGAGCTGAAAATTGTCGAAGCCCCGACGGTTGAGTCGGAGGTTATTGGAGTCCCAGCGAGCGAGCCAGATGTTGAGGAAGTCCCGGCGGTTGAGCCGGCTACCTCTAAAGCTCCAGCCTCAGAGCCGGTTGCAGTTGAAGACCTTCCGGCGCCTGAGCCGGTTGAGGTTGAAGCTCCGGCCTCAAGGCCAGTTGTTGCGGACCTTCCGGCGCCCGAGCCGGTCGTTGTGGAGGTATCAGCACGCGAACCCATGATGGTCGAGGCACCAACACCCGAGCCACCAGCGGAGGAGGAGCCTAGGCCGGAGCCAGAAGTAGCCCCTGCTCCAGAAGTGATGACGGCGGAGGTGCCTGCTGCTGAGCCAGGGTGCCCTAAAGAAGTCGCTGGCCCCCTGCCTGAGGGGGCAAATGAAGACCTGGCGGTAGGGACTTTGGAACCACTTCCGGAGGTCGGAACTTCTTCTGCGGGACCCTCCTCGGTGGCGACTGAGGCTATCCCAGATGACGGCCCTAGTGCCGTGGAGGCTCAGGGGACCACTCTTGTGGAGTGGGACCCAATTTTTGTAAGCAAGAACCCGCTGGAACCAGCGGAGGAGACCCCAGCAGGTCCGGACCCTATTCCCTGTCGTTGTCCATTGACAACGCTTGCTCTAGTTTGCGTCAAGTCCAGCTGGCATTCTACCACGACAGCAAGGCTCTTGAATAGGAGCACCAAACCCTTAGGCGGTGGCGTAATCGGCTCTACTTCGAGACCAAGCTGGCGCAGTCGAGGCTGGCAGACGACAAGGAGTGGATCAAATAGGAGAAGGTTCGCCTGGAATACTGGGGCAAATTATTGGATGATAGGGAGATCTTGACTCATGCCCTCGACACTCAATCCCAAACCATTTATGAGCAGGCCAAGGCAACTAATAGTGCGGCTGATGATCGCCAAGAAAGGCTTGAAGCCATTAACACTACTCTCATCAAGCGTCGGGAGGCACTTGAGGAGAGGGAGAAGAGGCTCGAAGACGAAGAGCAAAAACTCCTAGAGCTGCGGGATGATGTCTTGAAGAGGGAGGAGGAGCTCGTCGAAAAGGTGGCTCTGGCTAACAACGGCCTCGAGGAATGCACCAAGAAATTGGAGGAGCATTGCGTTGAGGAGGAGGAGAAGGCCTGGGTGCGAGGGCAGGAACTCTACAAGCAAGAGTGTGCCATCGCTGCCAGGGAGAAGAAAGTTAGGGGCTGGGAGAAGGACCTGGTCAACCGCTGGAACAAGATCCACCTCCGGGATGAGGAGCTCGGAAAACTCGAGAAGCAGGTTGCTGAAAAGATTCAGCAAAATGCCAAAGAGGTTGAGCGCCTTGCTCGTGAGAATTCTGAACTGGCAGCGACCAAAAGATCCTTGGAGGAACTGAAGGGCTTGAGGACTGCGGACTCCCTACAGGTTTGGGAGTTCCTGAGCAAAGCCAACGACGCGCTGACACCAGTGGGCTTCAGTCCCGTGCGTCCAGATGATCCGGAGCCGGAGCCGGACCTGGCGTTGCAAGCGTTGAGCTCGGCGGGTGGCAAACTCTCCAAGGTGGGTGATGTCATCGCGGACCAGTTGGAGGTTGAGGGGCAGTCCCTGGCGAAGAACGTCGTAGAGTATGTGCTGATGTGCTACACCAACCGGGATCCCCAATTTCCTCTGGACCCGGTGCTTGAAGGTCCCATCAAAGGAGAAGGTGAAGCCACCCGAGCCAACGTGTCGGAGGTTGATCAGAAGGTCGCCCAATTCTTCCATAGGGTTTAGGACCATCTCTATAGCTTCCACTTGTATTCTCTCTTTTTCTTTCCCAATTTTGTAATCCCTTGTCTCCAGATGAATGAAATCCAAATTTTTGTGAATTTCATTTTTTGTCTTCAACACTTTTGTCTTCACTTGGCCCCCCTGGTATATGTACACAATTTGATTGTGAACATGTACCAAGAGGATATTGTGTTTTGTTGAAGACTCGTTTGCTTCAAACTTGTAGAGTGTAGGTCTGAAGTCTTCGATAGTGAAGGCCCCCTGAGGTTGTCGGAGCTCAGAAGCTCCGGCATTGACTAACGTCGGAGCTTAGTAGCCCCGGGAATAGTCCCTATCAACGCGTAGAGTATCGATAGTTAGCCCTCCAGGGTGTCGGAGCTTAGTAGCTCCGACAGTAACCTTTGCCAACGCGTAGCTTGTCGGCAGCAGACTCCACTTGTGGGGTCTTGTCACCATCTTTTATTCTGCATCGACGGCTGGCCCCCCCTAGCTTTGCTGGAGCTTGGTTGCTCCGGTAATGCTCGTTTTCAATGTTTAACATCGATCACAAGCCACCTAGGGGGAGTCGGAGCTTTGTTATCTCTGGCTTTTCTCCATCAACATAGATTCTTTATTTTTCCTGCACACTAAAGCCAAGAAAAATAGTAAAATTCGCTCCTTGCCTATATCTTCGTCACGGCTTACGATTCCCAAGAAAGTTTTAGGTCAAACACAATTCTAGATACAACCGAATGTGTTGTCTTCTTTCTTCCAGATCCAATTGTACTTGGAACCGCCTTACTTTGGCCTGCCGGGGTGTAGGTACAGTGGCGTACTTAGGGTGCTTGACCAGGCTAAGTCGATAGCACACTCCGGCCCTAGATTGTATTGGCGGCATTCAGGCGAGTGGGCCGTGAACAATATTTGGATCCAAAAGAATTGACAATACAGCTCGAATTGTACATGAACTGGTCGAACTAAAATTTCTTAAGAGTTGCACAACTTTGTTATAGACAAGAAAGAGAAAAATAAAAAATATTGAGCCTGTACAAAATAAATGCACGTGGAGTCTGTTTCACATGAAGATGTCTTTCATTATAGGTCCGGGGTACAAGGGAAACAAGTACACTCTTAGGGTACGGAACCAGGCTAAGCGTGTTTCATTTCTCGTTTGACCCAGGGTAGCTAGCCACACTTTTAGTCCTGAGATTGTGACAAGTTTTGCATGAACTTTGCGGACCTTCTGGGAAAGGTCCGGATCTTCTCCCGGAGGAACTACCCGACTCTGTACAATGACTCTATAACATACACCTCAAGTTACTACAGACTCACCTCCGTGATATTAAGTGTAGAACTTACGGAGGTGCTCAATATTCCAAGGATTTGGGAGAGGTGTCCCATCCTCGGTAGCCAAGCGAACGCTTCTGGGATGGGATACTTTAATCACTCAGAAGGGTCCCTCCCAGCTGGGGGAGAGTTTGTTTAACCCTTCTCTGGATTGTATTCTCCGTAGCACCAGATCGCCTTCCTCGAGTTGTCGGTTGTGTACATGCCGCTGATGATAGCACCGAAGGGCTTGGCGGTATCGGGCATTCCGAACAGCTGCTTGGCACATTCCCTCCTCAAGGAGGTCTAGGTCTTCACGCCGGAGCTGGTCCTGCGTGGCTTCATCGAAGGTCCGGACCCGGAGTGACCCCAAGTGATTTCTGGAGGAAGGATTTCTTCAGCTCCGTACACCAGGAAGAAGGGTGTCTCTCCAGTTGACCGGTTTGGAGTTGTCCTGTTGGCCCATAGAGTGGGCGGAAGCTCTTCAATCTAGTTGGCTCCATGTTTTTTTCAAGCGCTCATAGGTGCGCGTTTTGAGTCCTTTCAGGATTTCAGCATTTTCTCTCTCAGCCTGGCCATTGCTTGCCGGGTGAGCTACGGAGGCGTAGCAAACTTGAATGCCGAGGTCTTCGCAATATCCTTGAAATGCAGAGCTTGTGAATTGGGTCCTGTTATCAGTAATGATTTTATTTGGGACTCCAAATCTGCATACAATGGACTGCAAAAAGTTGATAGCAGATTGCTTGTTTATTATCACAACTGGAGTTGCTACCGGCCACTTGGTGAACTTGTCAATGGCGACATACAGGAACTTGTAACCTCCGACGGCTCTTAGGAAAGGTCCCAAGATGTCCATCCCCCACACAGCGAAGGGCCATGTAGGAGGTATCATTTGTAGGGGCTGAGTCGGTGTGTGAATTTGCTTTGCATGAAATTGGCATGCTTCGCATTTCTTCACTAGCTCAGTTGCATCCTGGAGTGCTGTAGGCCAGTAGAAGCCATGCCAGAAGGCTTTACCGACCAGCGTGCGAGAAGACGCGTGGTTCCCACACTCGCCTCCATGGATTTATGCGAGGAGCTCGCAGCCTTCTCCCCTTCTGATGCACTGCATTAGGACGCTGTTGGCACCGCGCCGGTAGAGATCCCCTTCTACCAACGTGTATCTTTTAGCCAATATGACTGTCCGGTCAGCGGATACATCATCGTCAGGAAGGATGTTGTCTTTCAAGTAGCTCCGGATCTCCAAGATCCATGCATTGGAGCTAACTTGAGCATTTGAGTCTTGCGTGCTAGGTTGCTCGGAGCTTCCGGCAGCACCTACGACCCTTGATGGCTGCCATGGTAACAGGGCCATCGGGACCGTGAGCTTCGGGGTGCTGATCTCGCCCCCTTCGCTCAGTTCGGCAGGCTGAGCTGTGGGTTTTGACAACCTCTGGACAAAAGTGCCGTCTGGAGCTGGAGCTCCGGTTGACGCTTTCGTTGAGAGTTCGTTAGCTTCAGCATTGTGGGCACGCTGGACGTGGGGGAGGTCTAGGACTTCGAAGTCCTTCTGAAGCCTCTGGACTTCAAGGAGGTAAGCAGCTAGCTGGAGATTGTTGTAGGAGCATTCACCCTTCACTTGTTTAATGATGAGCTGTGAATCTCCCTTGACCAGCAGCTGCTTGACACCGTATGACAATGCCACCTTTAGTCCGTAGATGAGTGCTTCGTACTCCGCCATGTTGTTGGTCGCCTTGAAGTCAAGGTGTACCATGTATTTTACCTTCTCCCCGGTTGGTGCGAGGAGAAGGGTTCCAGCTCCGAACCCCTGCTTTTGCATGGAGCCGTCGAAGTAGAGGGTCTAGTGAGGCTCGGTGAAGACCGGAGCCTTGTGTTCCGGCTTCTGCTCACTGGGGCCCCCAGGGTTTGATGGAGAGGGAGTCCAATCCGCCACAAAATCTGCCAATGCTTGACTCTTTATTGCTTGTCTTGGAATGAATTCGAGATCGAATTCAGCCAATTCCACTGCCCACTTTGCAATATTCCCAGTTGAGTTGGGATTATGCAAGATTGCTCGAAGTGGGTAAGAGGTCACCACTGAAATCTTTTGAGCTTGGAAGTAATGGCGAAGCTTCCTGGAGGCGATAAGAACTGCATAAAGAAGCTTATGCACCTCTAGGTATCGAGTCTTGGCGTCATGAAGTACTTCACTGATGAAGTACACTGGGCGCTGGATGGTCCGGACCCTCCCGGAGGGGCCCGGAGCTTCCTCTTCATTGACCCGGATCCTCCCGGAGGGATCCGGACCTTCTTCGGGGGCCTCTGGGTCCTTGCTGGAGGGACCCGGAGCTTCTTCAGAAGCGACTTGGACCCTCCCGGAGGGGTCTGGGTCTTCTGAAGTAACTTCTTGTGGACTCAAGTCTGCGAAATGGGACCCAGACTCGCTTTCAGGAAGCTCCGAACCCTCCCGAAGGGGTCTGGATTCCTGAGCATGGGATAGTTCTGGTCTCTCCGCAACCAGGACCATACTGACGACTTCGTCAGTTGCTGAAATGTAAAGCAGCAAAGGCTCACCAGGGTTCGGAGCTACTAGAGTTGGTAGGGTGGTGAGGAGCTGTTTCAGCTCCTGGAACGCCTTTTTTGCTTCATCAGACCATTGGAATGGTCCGGACTTCCTCAATAACTTGAAGAAGGGAAGTGCCCGTTCCGCCAGTCTTGAAATGAACCGGTTGAGGGCTGCTAGACATCCAGTCAGCTTTTGGACATCCTTGATGCGGGCTGGTGGCCGCATGTCTTCAATGGCTTTGATCTTCGCTGGATTTAGCCTCTATGCCCCGGTGACTTACCAGGAAACCAAGAAATTTTCCGGAGCTAACCTCGAAGACACACTTGTCTGGGTTTAGCTTTGTGCGGGTGACCCGCAGCTTGTCAAAGACAGCCTGCAAGGTGTCAAAGAGTGACTCCTTGTTCTTGACCTTGACCACGATGTCATCAACGTACACTTCCACTATGTCTCTAATGAGTTCTTCAAAAGTTTTGTACATAGCTCATACAAAGGTTGAAGCTACATTTTTGAGACCAAATGGCATGGTTGTATAACAGTACAATCCATCTACTGTGATGAAAGAAGTATGCTCTTCATCTTCCCTAGACATTCTGATTTGATGATACCCAGAATATGCGTCTAGGAAACATAGTAATTCACACCCGGAGGTGGAACCCACTATCTGACCTATTCTAGGTAGTGGGAATGGATCTTTTGGACACGCCTTATTTAGTGTTGTGTAGTCAATACACATCCGAAGCTTCCCGCTGGCCTTGGGCACAATGACTGGGTTTGCCAGCCATTTTGGATGGAAGACTTCTCGTATGAATCTGGCTTCGAGCAACTTCTTCACTTCTTGTTGAATGAAGTTCTGTCGCTCCACGGATTGCTTCCGAGGCTTCTGATGCACGGGTCGGGCGTCAGGGTAGATCTTCAGATTGTGCTCAATCACTTCCCTGGGGATCCCAAGCATTTGTGACGGTTGCCAGGCAAACACGTCGACATTAGCCCGGAGGAAAGCGATGAGCGCGATTTCCTATTTGTCATTCAGTCCCCCCAATATACGGGTGGTCTGAGCGGCATCGGAACCGATTTGGACGACTTTGACGGGAATGTCGGTGTCACCGCTTGGCTGCACACGAGGTGCAGAAGTCGAGCCTCGTTGACGAATGCTCGGGGGTTTTGGAGCTTGCTCCAGCCTGGAGTCCTCCTCTTGCACCGTAGTAAGTGCATGAAGTTCTTCCAGAGCGGTTACTCCGGTAGTGCGATCTCCGCAGATCCGGAGAACGCCTACTGGTGTTGGCATCTTTAACATCAGGTAGCCATAATGAGCAGCTGCCATGAATTTGTACAAGGAAGGCCTACCCAAGATGGCGTTGAAATGTAAGTTGATCTGAGCAACGTCAAAGACCAACTTCTCAGTGCGATATTTCTCCCGGGTCCCGAAGGTAACGGGGAGAGTAATAGCACCGAGTGGGGTAATGGCTCCCGGACCTACTCCGGAGAAAGGTCAGGAGGGGTGAAGATCCGAAGGTCGGAGCTGAAGCTTGGTAAAAGCTTAGAAGCTTATGAGGTTTAGCCTCGAACCTCCATCTACCATAACATGGTGGAGCTGAATGTTATTGATGGTAGGAGATACCATCAAAGGTAACTGGCCTGCTCCAACCATGCTTCGAGGGCAGTCCGAAGCATCAAAAGTGATGGCTGTGTCCATCCACTTCCGATGAGGCTCCGCCCTGGTTGTAGGAGCTACAGCGGCCATGTCCCAACGCATTGTCTTGAGGATGCGGCGGGAGGTGATGTCCCATGATCCACCAAAAATGGTGTTCATGGTTTTCCAACGCTCGTTGTCAGAGACGTCAGAATCGTCGTCGACGGAGGTGTAGACGGCCTTCAGGACCTTTTTAGGATCCTGAAAACCTAACTCCTCTTCAGCCGGAGCTTCGTCAACTTTTTGTTTCCCTTCCCTCTGTCGGAAAGAAACTTCTTCCCGGCGCTTGTTGTAGCGCTCGGCAAGGTTTTGGACCTCCCGGCAGTCTTCCAAACTGTGGTTGTCCATCTTATGAATTGGACACCACACCTTGGGTTTGCCACCGTCTTCAGAAGACGGTCGAGGTCGCTTCTCGGGGCGTGGCCCCCGGCCACCCGGAGCTGCAGCATTAGATGCGCCAGCCGATGGCTTCTTCTTGTCGTTGGTCTTTTTCTTCTTTTTGCCACTCCTGGAGGTAGTGGCTTCTACTTTGGAGGATTTCTTGTGATCCTCCGGAGGTGGTTTGGAGTGCATTTCACGGCCCTCCGCAGCTCTGGCATATTTGTCGGCCAAGCTGAAGAGTTTTGTGACACTGGTGATCTCCTTGATCGCCAGTTTCTCCAACATCTTCTTATCTCGTACACCCTGTCTAAATGACACAATGACAGAAGCGCTAGAGATAGAAGTGATAGTGTTTCGTACCTGAGAGAATCTCTGGATGAGTGATCGCAGGGATTCTCCCCTTTTTTGCACGACTGCAAAAAGGTCCAGTTCGATGCCTGGTCGGGTGTATGAACTCCCGAAGTCGGCGGTGAACTGTCGGCACAACTCCTCCCAACTGTTGATGGAGTTGGGTGGAAGGCTCATAAACCAGGACCGGGCGGTCCCAATTAAAGCCACTGGAAAATAGTTGGCCATTACGGCCTCATTTCCTCTAGCTGCCAGGATAGCAGTGGAGTAAATCTGAAGAAATTCGACGGGTTTAACGGTCCCGTCAAACTTCTCCGACAGGTGAGACCGGAATTTCTGTGGCCACCTGACCATGCGCAGATGCATGGCCAGGGCTGAACAGCCTCCTCCTACTCCTTCAGGAGCAGGAATGTCCTGAGCTTCTCATCTTTCACGAGCACGCTCGATATGGACTCGGCTGTCTTGTTGACGGTATCGGCGATCAAGCTCCGCCCGGAGGTCATGAGTTGAAATCCTTGATACCGTGTGAGTGCGTCGCGCCTCGGAGGGCAACGACGTCGCTTGTTGTGATGCAGCACGTCTCCTGTTGTTGGAAACGTGCGGACCAAGTCTGCCAGACAAGGTCCGTCACTGTGACAGGGCTCATCCTGAAGGAGGAGGACCCTGGTTACTGATGCGGTCGGCTGCTACTACAACCAAGTGTTCCACATCGGCCCTCCACTGCTTCATTGCATCCCGGGATGCATCCGGGGGTGGTGGGCACTGAAGGAGAGCACGTGCTGCATGGAGCGCGTGTTCTGGGTTGTCATGATTCGCCGACACAGTGATTGACGCCGGTGCACCATCGCGCTGCCCAGCTTGATTTGCTGGTGGAGGCGGCGGTGGTGGAAGTGTGACTCCTGCTGGAACTGAGGTTCCTGCTGGTGGCTGCATATTGGAGGGATTGCCCCCAGCAGCTTGAACAGCGGGATGACCATTGGATGATTCAGCAGTTGAGTTCACCATTCTTGAAATCACAGGCCCTCCCCCTTCCTGGCGTGCCAACTGTCGGTGGTTTTGATCCGGCAGATCTCCCGACACTACTAAAGTGTTTGCAGAGTTTGAAGTTCGGTGTGGGCGCACGGAGATTCAAGAAGGTGAAATGTAAAATGACACAAGAGACATAAAGATTTACGTGGTTCGGGCCGCCTGAGCGTAATACCCTACTCCACGGGGTGTGTTGGTGTTGTATTGGATGTATGTACTCAACTCTGGTGACGTGAGTTGAGAGCGCGTGTGAGCTTATTAGTCTAGATCATATTCGAGAGAGCTCAGAGAGATCAGAGCGCGGAGAGCCCCCTATGTATCGTCGGCCTGTCCTTTTATAGTACAAGGACAGGCCGTTACAAGTTGGCCTGGCCTGACATGTGGCCCCAGCGGCTACTAATATTGATACACATTTGATGCGCTTAATTACCCTTAATGACCGAGTTACGGGCTTTAACAGCACCGTTATTGGTAATTAAGGTCGTCCGATCGTGTGTCATTAACATAGTATTAATGACACTTAATCGGGTCTTGAAGTCCTTGATTCCCCTTTGAAGATCCGGAGTCGTTGTGGAGTCTACCGGAGGTTTGAGGCTGAAGATCCGATGGTAGGACATGTGGCAGCTCCGGAGCATGCTGTGAGGAACAGATAGGTCCGGTGCCACCAGACACGTGTCAGTTCTGGAGCTTCCCTCGGTCTGGGGTTAGGTCCGGGGGTGCCGTTATGGTACATAGCCCGTAGCTTCCCCCTTGTGGGCGGTAGCTCCGGTTTGATGGTACACGTGGCGACCCTGGGACTAACCATGTTGGGAAAGCGGGTGCGGTTATGTCTGACATGTGGGCCTTTGAAGGTCTTCAAATCAAGTAGATGACATTTCCTTGAGATCTTTGCAATCTCAAGGGGTATACGGTACCCAGGGTACCGACAGTGTTGTTACTCGTTCTTGCTCAAACTATAAAAGATGATGCACCATACACATGCATCATTTCACACCATACATATGCACCATTTGCACCATATTATGTGCATATGTATTGCACCATACAACATGTGATGCATCATGAAGCATCATTTCTAATAATAATAAGAAAACTATTTGATGCATGATTAATACTACAATTATGAGGAAGAATGTGTATGTCCTTTTAATATTTAAGTTGTCTAAATCATTTGACTTTTGACAACTCTTGTGTGATACCCAACCTTGTTAATTCTTGCTCTTCGAGTAATACAAGGGTAATGGATTGACCAACCTTTCTTGTGGCCAAGATAAGCTTGAACCTTCATTCTTGAGTTGTTTAGGTTCGAGTACATTGACTGTTGAAACTATGCCGTCCTTCATTGTGTGATCATGAGTTAAATGATTAACCTCACAAAATCCTTGAAGTTTCTTTATTCGTGAGGGTACCATTTGATTGTTAACCTCACAAAGCTCCTTTAACTTGATTTAAATGCTTGATTTGATTATGGTGACTTTGTCACGTCAAAAACCTTGTAGCTACCATATGTTGGGTGTCTATGCATTTTGAAGACATAAGAGGAACTGAATATTAAATTCTCTTATAGCACTGCAAAGAGTTTGATTCTTTCTTCACTCGTGAGATACCAATTCCTTGCAAGTTCAGAGATTCATGGTTATTCTTGGGAAACACATTGATTCACGTCGGGGAAATACTAAATTAAGGTTATAAAGATTTGTGCGAAACAAAGCAAGGCAAAAAGAACAATTATCAAGATGATCAAAAGAAGCTAAGAGCAAATATTAAAATCTTCAAGTCAAGATTAGGACAATAATGTACCTCTTTTCATTGTTAGAGAAAGCATAGCAAGATGCTAATAGAAACTCGAGCACCCCATCAATTCTATCAAGATAGAGGCCCGAATCCATAGAAGTCAAATACAAAGTTCGAGCACCTCATGTACTCAAGTAATGGCCTCCTCGAAGACGATACATGGAGACAAGAAGATTATCACAAATCCTTTAATGCAACATTGCTATCATATTCTCCGGATTAATGTCCATCTTTTAAAATGTTCCCTAAACCGTTTCCGTTGTTCCTTTACCTTGAATCTCGGGACGAGATTCCTTTAAGGGGGAAAGATTGTAAAAGCCTGCACTTCGAAAGTACAAGAAACCAAAAAGGTGAACTTAAAATTTTTTAAAAATGTTTAATTCAAAGTAAGAAAAATAATTATTGAAGGAAGAAAAGAAAAGAATTAAACTCCATATAGCGGTAATAAAATTATTAACCACAATGTGGTTAGTTTAAATTCAAATCTGAATTTGATGCTTAGCATTGTAAAACTCCTAAATTGACCTCACCTTTTAGTGACTGATGTTTGAGATATCAAGATCGTCAATTTTGGAGCAAGTTTTCACCACTTATTTAAGTATGACATAAAGAGGAGATTCAACTTAAAATTCAAATTCCATATTGAAATATGTCATACTCCACATTTGAATTCACCAATCCCTTTTCCATGTTCCAAATATCCCCTTCCACCAAGTTTGGTAAGTTTTAGACTTCTTTTGCTATTTATTTAAATTAGGGCCCATGTGAGCATTCAATTTGAATTCAAACTCAAATTCTATCTTCACTTCATTCAAATGCCAAAACTGATTTCACATTTGAATTCCTCACATCTGAATTGCCCTAGCTGCCAATGTTCAAAGATTTCAGAGCATGTTTATATGGCAATTTGTTTTAACAGTGAGGGGATTGGTTCAAGCTTGTGGGTCCCACCTGTCATTGTCCAGGACAGAGAAAAATCTCTTCACTCCTCTCTGCTTCTTGCCATGGCGCCGCGCAGGGAAAATGCATGTGCCACCTTTTGTTGCCCAACCGACTCCAGCTCAGTGCTTGATATTTTACCCTTCTCCTTATCTTCCTCTGTTGGCCAGCAACGTCAAGCATGTTCAGTTTGTACTCTCTTCTCTGTTTTAACCGCCAGGGTTGCCGCCACCAAGGCACACCGTCGCTCAGCTTCTGCCCTCACCCTCGCTCAGCCGCGTCTCTGCAGGACACACATGCCTCTCCTCCCTCACCTTCACAGACTAGCAACTGCGAGAGTCTTCCGTTGATTTTCTTCCTCAGCGCAGCAACTTGATTCTTCATCGTTTTTCTCTGTTCTCGACGAAAATCTTCACCATGTGATTGGTTTCGATCATTTTTTCTCATGCTTTGATCATCAGCTTCTATTTGCGCAGCTCCTGACCTAATTCCTGTGCAGCCCGAGCTGCCACTGAGGAGGGCTTCGTGTTCCAGTGACCGCCAAACTTCATCAACGATATGGGCACCCCTCTGCTCGTCGTCAACTGGACGGTGTAAAGATCCTCAAGCCCATCTTTAAGAAGCAAAAATAGGCACCAACACGTCCTCTACAAAGCCATGTAAGCCATTTGCCATGCCCTAAACTGTGGCCATCGGATTTCCTATTTATCTCTCGTCAAGTTCATATGCACATAACCTAGGTCTTGAGTCAATTCGTGGCACAAACGTGGAAATCGACCATTCCCTTTAGACAATATCCTCAAGACACCTGTGCGCATCCCATAGAAGAAAAATCTTAGAAGACCACCGTTCGTTCGTGCCTGAATCCAAAATTTCCCTTCTACCACCATGTTGGCTCGGATTCACCATCGAAATCTTTGCCCCGACGATTTTCTTCGCTATTTATGTTCAGTTTCTTACTCTCCAGTACACCATGATGCTCCTAAACCAATTCCCTTGCCATTTGGGACCATGGTTGAGAAATCCCGAGCTCACTGGAGTTGTGGCACCACACTGGCTTCAAGTAATGTTCTGCTTCCGGAAGGTGGGCGCTGTTAGAAAATAAGAGGCAATTTACTGAATAATTCCGGAAAAACACGAGAAAAACAGCAGCGATCGGCAGACAGACGGGACGAGAATTAACGCGTACCGGTTTGGAGTCGAACGCACCGCTGTAGATCCGACGGCGAACAGCCACTGCAGGCGTTGGTGACGACGTTGAGCCGCAGCGCTCGATCTGGTCGGTAGACGAGCCGTGGTGAAGAACGCGAGCAGTCGTGCAGAGCGCTTCCCAAAAACCTTATTCGCCCTCTCTCGG
Organism: Tuctoria greenei; assembly: GCA_036927565.1. NCBI lineage: Eukaryota > Viridiplantae > Streptophyta > Magnoliopsida > Poales > Poaceae > Tuctoria > Tuctoria greenei. The sequence continues at coordinate 62,171,042 of JAYESD010000012.1, read as the reverse complement.
TGCAGGATCGCAAGGGCGAGCGGTTCCGGAGACCTGCTCTCCCGATCGTCGGTGCACGCCGGCGCTCGGGATGGAGTAGACTAGAAGGCGGCGCAAGGAACGCGAACGTGGGAACGATCTGATCGTGGGATACCCTGCCGTACCGCGGATGCCCGTATTTATAGAGTCCCATGAGGCGGTTCGCATGCGATCCGGAGGGTCCAGATCTGAACTGACTCCGCAGTCGTAGACGCGTCCATCTCTAACGACTTGGACTCTGACTCGCTAGCCCCAAAAATTCGGAGGCCCAAAAGCCCAATTTAATTTTCTGCAAAAATATAAAATTTGGGCTCGGCTCGAGGCTCGAATTCACACGAACACGCGCGCGCGCGCGCGCGTGTGCGGGGCGGGGCGAGGCGAGGCGAGGCGAGGCGTGGCGTGGAGAGGCGAGCGAGCAAGGAGGAGGAGGAGGAGGAGCGCGCGTGGGCCACCCCTCTCTTCCTCTCTTCTCTCTCACTCAAGGAGTGGAAGAGCAACCTCCCTTATATGTAGGGTTGCTCCACTTCCACTTCCCATGTGGGACTAAACACTTAGCACCACTCTCTCTTGCCCTAATGGGCCTTTGAGATTTTCTAGGATTTATTTCTGAATTAATATTGGGCCAAGCCCATTAATTCCAACAATCCCCCATCAGATCTCAAAGCCATAAGGAGAGAGGTCATTCTCGTTCCTTGTTTAATATACTAGTGTTTTCGGCAGAGACTGTGAAGTTGAACTTCTGCCTAGATCCTCAAGTTTCATCAGGTCACAACTTGAACAATGGACTACGCCTTGAATTGCAAGTTTTGTGTGAACTAACTTCACCCAAAGACCATTACTAGTACTTGACTACCAGTAGTCTACCCCGTGGGTGGAGCATATGCGTCGTACTCCCTGGTCTCTTCATGAGCTTTCCAAAGATCACCCAAATCTCACAGACTGCGACGTTAGACGGTCGGAGCTCATATAGGTGTGTTTCCTTCAAGACTGCCCTGTAGGACGGCATCTTTGCTACAATAGCCAACAGAAACACATTAAGGCAAATCGCCAACCTGCCTTACAGTTTGAGAGTACAAGTGTGCATCTTCCCATAGAGTGGGTATAAAGGAAGTACTCTCCTCGGTGAACCACTAGCTTGTTTTTCCCATGTCCTAATTCACGGGATCTCCGATCACATAGTTTGGGTTACTACTATGGTGTCACATCAATGGGTCTCAAACCCATCTCTCTCGATGCACTTTCTATCACATTACGTGATAGACCCTTCGTAAAGGGATCTGCCAGGTTTTTGTCTGTTTGTATGTACAAAACAGTAATAACTCCGGAGTTTCCCATTTTCCTGACAGATTTTAAATGTCTCTTGACGTGTCTTGATGATTTTGCATTATCCTTAGAACTGGTCACTTTGGCAATCACCGTCTGATTGTCACAGTTCATAAGGATTGTCGGCAATGGTTTCTCAACTATAGGCAAATCCATCAAGAGCTCTCGCAGCCATTCTGCCTCCACAGTGGCTGTCTCTAAAGCAGTGAGTTCTGCTTCCATGGTTGACCTCGTCAAAATGGTCTGTTTGCAAGACCTCCATGATATAGCGCCACCAGCTAGAGTGAACACATATCCACTTGTGGCATAGAGTTCATCAACATCAGAGATCCAGTTCGAATCACTGTAACCCTCAGGCACGGCCGGATGCCCGGTATAGTGAATTCCATAACTCATTGTACCTCTCAGATAGTGCATAACCCTTTCAAGTGCATGCCAATGATCTGTACCCGGGTTTGACATGAACCTGCTCAGTTTGCTTACAGCAAAAGAGATATCAGGACGGGTTGCGCTAGCTAAGTACATGAGCGAACCGATCATCTGAGAATATCTGAGTTGATCTCTTGACTCTTTCTTGTTCTTTCTAAGTATCACGATGGGATCATAAGGCGTTGGAGAAATCTTGCTATCCATAAAGCTGAACCGGCTCAAGATTTTCTCAACATAGTGGGATTGACTTAAAGTAATTCCACTCTCATCCTTATTTAGTTTAATGTTCAAAATAACATTAGCTTCTCCCAAATCTTTCATATCAAAACATTTTGATAGAAAAGACTTGACCTCAGAAATTATATTAATGCTCGTACCAAAAATGAGTATATCATCTACATACAAGCATAACATAACGCTATCTCCCCCACCATGGCGATAGTACATGCACCGATCAGCCTCATTAATGACAAAGCCCGCAGACGTCAAAGTACTATCAAACTTCTCATGCCATTGCTTAGGTGCTTGTTTCAGGCCATACAAGGATTTCAACAATTTGCACACCTTTGTCTCTTCACCTTTTACTACGAACCCATTAGGCTGTTCCATATAAATCTCCTCTTCCAACTCTCCGTTCAGGAAAGCTGTCTTTACATCCATTTGATGGATGATTAGACCATAAGAGGCAGCCAAAGAAAGTAGTACACGAATTGTTGTCATTCTGGCGACAGGTGAATAGGTGTCAAAATAGTCTTCACCTTCCTTTTGAGTATAGCCCTTTGCAACTAGTCTTGTCTTGTACTTTTCAATAGTACCGTCAGGTTTGAGCTTCTTCTTGAACAACCACTTGCAGCCTACTAGTTTGCACCCGTATGGCCGTTCAGTTAACTCCCAGGTTCCATTGGAAAGAATTGAGTCCATCTCACTATGAACTGCTTCTTTCCAGTCATCTGCATCAGGTGATGCATATGCCTCTGCTATGGATCTAGGAGTATCGTCCACAAGGTACACAATGAAATCATCACCAAAGGATTTTGCAATCCGTGATCTCTTACTCGACTGAGTTATTTCATTGTGTTCTTCCTCTGGGACATTCTCAAACGGTGTATCAAGAAACTCGCTAGTTGTGGTGGATTCAGGACAAATTCCAGAAGAGATCCTAGCAGTGCTATGCATATCTTTCATAGGAAAAATATTCTCAAAAAATGTTGCATCACGAGATTCCATAATAGTATCAACATGCATATCAGGTACCTCAGATTTAACTACTAAAAATCTATATGCGATGCTCCGATGAGCATAGCCTAGAAAGATACAATCCACTGTCTTTGGTCCCAGCTTGCGTTTCTTGGTAATTGGAACATTGACTTTTGCCAAACATCCCCAAGTACGCAAGTATGAAAGTGATGGTTTTCTCCCAACCCACTCCTCATAAGGGGTTTTCTCTTTATTCTTGTTTGGAACGCGGTTTAGGACATGACATGAAGTCAATAGAGCCTCCCCCCACCATGCCTTAGATAAACCGGACGTGTCTAACATGGCATTCACCAAGTCACACAAGGTGCGGTTTTTTCTCTCGGCTACCCCGTTTGATTGGGGTGAATAGGGAGGCGTCCTCTCATGTATAATACCGTGTCCCGCACAAAAATCATCAAATATTTTGGGAAAATATTCACCACCACGATCTGACCTAAGACGTTTGATCTTTCTCTCTAATTGAGTTTCTACTTCAGATTTATTGATTTTAAAGTAGTCTAAAGCTTCATCTTTAGTTTGCAACAAGTAAACATAACAGAATCTAGTAGAATCGTCTATTAATGTCATAAAATATTTCTTTCCACCTTTTGTCAACACACCATTCATCTCGCATAGATTAGAATGTATGAGTTCTAATGGTGCCAAGTTTCTCTCCTCGACTGCCTTGTGAGGCTTTCGAGGTTGCTTTGACTGCACACAACTATGGCACTTAGAACCTTTGACAATAGTGAATTCCGGAATTAATTTGAGACTAGATAGCCGATTCATTAAACCAAAATTAACGTGACATAAACGAGAATGCCAAACACTTGCATCATCATTAATACCGCCACAAATATGGTTTACTGGCTTATTACTAAACTCCGAAAGAGAAAAGCGGAACAAGCCTCCGCATTCATAGCCTTTACCTTTAAATTGTCCATGCTTAGACACAACTATTTTATTGGACTCTAAAACTACTTTAAACCCATCTCTGCATAGAAGGGTACCGCTAACAAGATTCTTGTTCATAGTAGGGACATGCTGCACGTTCTTCAGCTGGACAATCTTTCTCGAAGTGAACTTCAGATCGACCGTGCCAACACCACGAACAGAAGCATGTGACCCATTCCCCATTAGGACGGCGGAATCTCGGACAAACTGGTAAGAAGTAAACATGGACATGTCAGAACATACATGAACATTAGCACCCGTATCAAACCACCAAGATGGTGTTTGAGAAACAGAAAGAACAGTAAAGGAATTACCGTACCCATCTGCATTGTTGGATGTCACGATGTTGACATTCTTTTTCCCTTTGCGATCTGCCCTCTCAGGACAGTTCTTGGAAATATGTCCCTGCTCCCCACAGGTGTAGCAGCAGCCATCATTTGCTTTGTTTGACTTCTTCTTCTTGAAAGCAGTAGTTTTGTTTGGCTTGAATAGAGACTTATTCCCTTTATTCTTGACATAGGGTTTCTACACCATATTAGCATTGGCGCTCGATTGACCCTCGCCTCCTTTCTCAGTAGCGTCCTTAGCCCGAGCCTTCTCCTCAACATCAAGAGATGCTATCAGGTTTTCAACTGATATTTCCTGTCTCTTGTGTTTGAGGGCTGTGGCGAAGTTCCTCCATGATGGAGGTAACTTTGCAATAATGCACCTAGCCACAAACTTGTCGGGTAAAGGACACTTAAGGAGATTGAGCTCTCTCGCAAGGCACTGTATTTCATGAGCTTGTTCAACTACAGGACGGTTGTTTACCATCTTGTAGTCATGAAAATTCTCCATGATATACAGTTCACCACCTGCATCGGCTGCACCATACTTAGCGTTAAGTGCATCCCATAGCACTTTCTCATCTGTGACTGTCAGATAGACATCACAGAGTTTATTATCAAGAACACTTAAGATGCATCCTCTCAGGGCAGAATTGGCTTCCTCGAACTTTGTCTGTTCTTCAACAGACAAAGGACCTTGAGGCCTGCCCTCAGTTACCCAGAAGATCTTAAGCGATTGGAGCCAGAGCGTGGCCTTAACTTGCCACCTCTTGAAGTGCACGCCAGAGAATTTCTCTGGCCTCAGTGCATCGGCCAAAGTCATCATGTTCAACTCAGGAAATTGCCTAATAAGGTTTTTGGATTGTTAGAAAATAAGAGGCAATTTACTGAATAATTCTGGAAAAACACGAGAAAAACAGCAGCGATCGGCAGACAGACGGGACGAGAATTAACGCGTACCGGTTTGGAGTCGAACGCACCGCTGTAGATCCGATGGCGAACAGCCGCTGCAGGCGTTGGTGACGACGTTGAGCCACAGCGCCCGATCTGGTCGGTAGACGAGCCGTGGTGAAGAACGCGAGTAGTCGCTGTTGGATATGTGTCGAATATTATGTATGAGTTGGTTACGATAGGACTTTGAGTTGTATTAGCGGTGGGGTGTAGAGTTTGTGTTGGACTCTTCAACCGGCCTCCTTATAAATATGAGGGGAGGGCCGCTGTTGTAACCATGACAAAAGACAATATATTGGGGAGCAGCGCCCGTAGTCATGCCCCGGGGATGTAGGCTTCGGCTGAATCTCGTTAACAAATATTGTGCCTCGCGTGTCGTCCGTGATCTTGCATCGATGCCTCGAGAGATCTGTTGTCGCTTCCGCGTGCTTATTTCCTAACAAGTGGTATCAGAGCCAAGGTTGGATTGGATCTAGAGGTGATGCAGAAGATCATCGTGGAGGTGCAAGGATCATGCTCGACGGGCACCGTGAAACTGCTTGATCCGGTGCGAGGTGGAGCATGGCGGCGATCGGCGATCTGATCGGTGTTGTCGGACACTCTAGGCAGGCGGCCTAGACCGTCCGACGGGCTGCAACCGGCGAGGATCGTCCAGACGTGGAGATCAAACCGGTACGGTGGCCGTTGAAGGCGCGCGACGAAGGCAACGACTTCGGCTTACGATCAGACCAGCGGCTAGATGTGGCGAAAGCTGGAGAGATCAAAGTGTGGGAACATCGCGGCGAGGCGGTGTACCCGGTGTTGAACAAAGGCGGTGTCGCGATACGCAAGCAGACTGTATCGATGATACGGGTGGCCATGATGTGCACAGGGATGTATGAGGACGTGATATTGCAATAGGATCGTCGGTCGACGGAGTTGCAGTATGTAGCACGCAGATGTCGATAAAACTGCTCGTATTGCAGCCAGTTTTCTACGGAGTTCTGTGGACGTGGTGATCTCGTGGCTTGTATGGTCTCGTCATTGGGGGCGGCTGGTGACGTGGTGCGGAAGCAGATGCAGATGTACGCTTGGCGAGATGGATCCGGCGAGTTCTATTTGCTAGGCGGAAATCTCTGGCTCTTGTTACGTTGTGGTGCGCAGGTACGAAGGAAGCTACAAGAGTCCAAAGGTGATGAAGCAGGTGAACGTGATGCGGCAGGTGACGTGCATGTTGTCTGGTCCAAGTCAAATACGATAAACATGTGCATCCATGCATGTTGGATCGTGAGGAGATAAGTGGGTCCCACCATTGATTATTTAACCATAATCAAGGTGCATGCAACGTGGCTGCTGGCCGTTTTTTGACTTGCGTGCTTAACCAAGTATCGGACTCTAGCAACCAGAGCCAAACAAAGCACTCTCGGAGTTGTACCAGTATCGGAGTCGGGAAATTCTTTTTTCAGCGGACTCGGTCTGTACAAGCTCCGGACAGGTCACATAAATAAAGAGACAGGGACGGGCGCTATTGCATCGAGAGAGACAAAGCAGATCAGGAGGTAGTTTCAGCAAGTCAGGCCTGAGCAGACGGGACCACCAGAAACAAAAAAAAAATTTGTGTGGTGCTTGAGCTCGAAATGTGGCTTTGCAAAAGTCGCCTGGTGATCAGCGGTCCACGTCTTGGTGGAATTTTTTGCACAAGGCAACAACAAATTAGGCTCCCTACAAGATCAACAGGACAAAGAGATCGTACGGTAAGACTAACCACAAAGAGTCGGAAAAACCGTGTGTTGGAGGGATGGCGCCGACGGGTACCATATTTGATATGGTGAAGTTTGATGGTAGCGGCAACTTCGGCTTGTGGCAGATAAGGGTGAAAGATTTGTTAGCGCAACAAAGTCTTTTGTCAGTTCTGAAGGCGAAAAAGCCGGTCAAGATGGAGGATGACGAGTGGGAGGAGAAACAGATGCAAGCAGTTGCAACTATGCGGCTGTGTCTGTCCGACAATGTCATGTACCATGTCATCGGGTTGACTACACCAAAAGAAATCTGAGACAAGCTGGAAAATCAGTTTATGTCGAAGACTTTGACGACCAAGTTGTATTTGAAGCAAAAATTATATGGGCTGAAGATGCAGGAAGGGTCTGATCTTGCAGAGCACATAAATATCTTCAATCAAAGGGTCACGGATCTAGGTCAGCTAGATGTGAAAATTGATGATGAAGACAAGGCAATAATTCTTTTATGCTGGTTACCACCATCTTATGAGCAAACGGTTACGACTCTGACATTCGGCAAGGATTCCATCAAAATTGAGGATGTTACTGCAGTGTTACTAGCTCAAGAGCAAAGAAGGAAGAACAATGCAGTGGATGAACCTCAAGCTGAAGGTTTGCTGATCAGAGGTGAGAATGCGAAGGAGAAGGTGGAGGCTAAGAGCAAGAAGAAGAAAAAAGTGCAGTGCTATTTCTGCAAGGAGTGGGGACATGTTAAAAGAGATTGTCCAGCAAAAGTGAAGGGTTGAAGTGCTAATGTGGTAATTCCTAAAAGTGACTCAGATAGCGACGGTGATGTTCTCTCAGTGGGTATCGAAATACAGTCAACGGAAGCATGGATGTTAGATTCAGCAACAGCTCTTTTCATGCTACACACAAAAGGGAGTGGTTCTTTTCGTACAAGTCAGGTGATTTTGGCAAAGTTTATTTAGAAGATGATAGGGGATACCCTATTATTGGAATAGGCGAGATCAAGATCAAGACGCAAGACGGAGATGAGCACGTGCTTCAAGGTGTTAAGCATGTACCAAAGCTGCAAAGGAATCTAATTTCGCTTGGGGCTCTACATCGTGATGGTCTGTTATTTTGGGCTGAGCCGGATGGAAAGACAATGAAAGTCATGAATGGAGATGAGACTGTGATGATATGAGAGAGAGAGGTATCAAATTTGTACAAGTTACAAGGGTGTTCAGTTGCAGGTGGAGTCATGGAAGATGGAGTTGCGGAGATAGCAGTGTTCTCTTCGGACGGCGAGTCTAAGGTGTTGGACTCGTCGGGTGGCTCTCCGTGAGCTACAAAGTCGACAACTCAAGTCCGGATACATGGAGATTCGCGCATGACAACTTCAAGGTGGTGTAATATTCACCAAGGTGGAGTTTGTTGGACATGTGTCGAATATTATGTATGAGTTGGTTACGATAGGACTTTGAGTTGTATTAGCGGTGGGGTGTAGAGTTTGTGTTGGACTCTTCAACCGGCCTCCTTATAAATATGAGGGGAGGGCCGCTGTTGTAACCACGACAAAAGACAATATATTGGGGAGGAGCGCCCGTAGTCATGCCCCGGGGATGTAGGCTTCGGCTGAACCTCGTTAACAAATATTGTGCCTCGCGTGTCGTCCGTGATCTTGCATCGATGCCTCGAGAGGTCCGTCGTCGCTTCCGCGTTCTTATTTCCTAACAGTCGCGCAGAGCGCTTCCCAAAAACCTTATTCGCCCTCTCCCGGTGCAGGATTGCAAGGGCGAGCGGTTCCGGAGACCTGCTCTCCCGATCGTCGGTGCACGCCGGCGCTCGGGATGGAGTAGACTAGAAGGCGGCGCAAGGAACGCGAACGTGGGAACGATCTGATCGTGGGATATCCTGCCGTACCGCGGACGCCCGTATTTATAGAGTCCCAGGAGGCGGTTCGTATGCGATCCGGAGGGTCCAGATCCGAACCGACTCCGCAGTCGTAGACGCGTCCGTCTCTAACGACTTGGACTCTGACTCGGTAGCCCCAAAAATTCGGAGGCCTAGAAGCCCAATTTAATTTTCTGCAAAAATATAAAATCTGGGCTCGGCTCGAATTCACACGAACACACGCGCGCGCGCGCGTGTGCGGGGCGAGGCGAGGCGTGGCGTGGCGTGGTGAGGCGAGCGAGCGAGGAGGAGGAGGAGGAGCGCGCGTGGGCCACCCCTCTCTTCTTCTCTTCTCTCTCACTCAAGGAGTGGAAGAGCAATCTCCCTTATATGTAGGGGTTGCTCCACTTCCACTTCCCATGTGGAACTAAACACTTAGCACCACTCTCTCTTGCCCTAATGGGCCTTTGAGATTTTCTAGGATTTATTTTTGAATTAATATTGGGCCAAGCCCATTAATTCCAACAGGCGCGCGGAGGAAGGCCGTGGCGCGAAGGAAGCTTTTCTTTCGTCCGCGGTTTAACTCAAACGTCAATGGACCGGCCCATGGACTCGCTTGGCCCACTTACTAGCATTTTAAATACCACGTCGTTGTATCGATTGGATGGGAACGAATCATGTAACTGAATTTTGTTTCTCCTTTCTCTCTCTACCCCTCCCTCCACTCTGTTTTGTGAACTCCAAGTTGATGAACATTGAGAGAGAAAGAGAAAAGATCACTACTCTGGTGATCCTATCCAAAGTTTGTTTGCGCTCCTTTGATATGTGCCTCATTTAAGTTATCTGTGTGTTGATCGACCGCCGTTTTCACTGTTGCTGCCACCCTCTGTTTACACTGGTATCAGATTTCTGGGTCGGGGATTCTATTCTTTCATGCCATATAACCCCGGGCCACAAGCCAGCTTTCTTGTTGCAAAGATGTCTGAATCTCATGCAGAGCTACTGGCGACGATGCGCGAGCTCAAGGAGACGGTGGCTTCCATGGATCAGCGTGTCTCAACGATCGTTGTTGATCTGCCGAAGGTGCAAGGTCAAATGGACTTGTCGATCCAGTCCATCGCTGATCTTCAGAAGGACCAAGACATCATGGATAAGACATTGAGGTCCTCCATGGGCAGTGCATCAGGCTCCGGCACAGACGCCGGCATCTTGGGAGCATCTACAGAGTTGCCCGCTCACACCACGTCAAATCAATATCCTCGTCAGGTCAGTTTCGACTGTCATGCTCCTCGTGTTACACCTGCTGATATACATGTCTTGGGTGATGATTTCTCTGCTCAGCGTTCCACTAAGCATTATATGCCTAAGTTGGACTTCCCAAAATTTGATAGATCTGATGCTCGTATCTGGCTTGACATATGCACTGCGTATTTTGCTCTATATGATATCTCTGCTGTTTTTCAAGTTACTGCTGCATCCATCCACATGATAGATCGAGTATCTCATTGGTACCAGTCGTGTAAACATTCTCTGTCCTTCGACTCTTGGGATATATTTTGCTGCAGGAGTACTTCAGGTGTTCGATCTGAACATTCATAGAGTCTAAGACAATGGAACTCTTAAATCTGAAACAATCGGGTTCAGTAGAAGATTATCGCACTGCCTTTGAGAAGCTTGTCTATAATATACGACTCTATGACCCAACTGTTAATGAGATGATGTTGGTGTCTCAGTTTTTACTTGGTCTTAATGATGATCTCAGAGGAGCTGTTGAAATGCACATGCCTACATCTGTTACTCAAGCTGCTAATCTAGCTTCAGTGCAGGAACATTTGTCTGGCAAACTGAAACACAGACCTGGAAAATATTCAGTTCACAGGCCTTCTCAGAGCAATGCTCTCAAGGGAGATTCCAAGCCATCTTATACATCTTCTGAGATTTGGAAAGCTAGACAACTTTGTGAATTTCGTCGTGCTAATGGTTTATGTTTCAAGTCTGGTGAAAAGTACATCCCCACTTATACATGTGCTGCCCCTGTTACAGGCCAATTGAATGTTTTACAGTCTGACTCCGGTGATGGGGGGAATGTTCTCTCTGATGATTTATTGGATATCTTGGAATCACATATTTCTCACAATGCTCAAGACCACTGTTACTTATCATTTCATGCCTTGTCTGGCAGACCTCATCATAAGGCAATTCAGTTGCAGGCACTAGTCCAGAATCAACACTTGTTAGTACTAGTGGACTCTGGGAGTACTCATTCTTTCCTTAATGCCCAGATAGCTACCAAGCTTCAGTGCACTTTATGTACTATCCCTCATATGCATATTCAAGTGGCCAATGGTACTTCCATAGTATGCGATTCTGAATTTGCTGACTTCACTTGGTATTTACAGGGACATACTTTCACCCACACTGTCAAGGTCTTGGACATTCAGGCTTATGACCTAGTGCTGGGCATGGACTGGCTTGAAATTTTCAGTCCCATGAAATGTGATTGGTGCAAAAAATGGCTGGAGTTTCAGTACAAGAACTCTGTTATTCATTTGCAGGGTATTGTTCCTTCTCATTGTTCTGTACTGCAGGAAGCATATGCTGAACAACTTCTAAAATGGGATAAATGCAATGATCTTTGGGCCACTGTATTGATCAAACCTGAGCTCAATATTATTGGTTTCTCAGACTCTGATATTCCTCAATCTATACAGCAGCTGATCACGAAGTATGCCTCCATAATAAGGGAACCAACTGCTTTGCCACCACCAAGGACTTATGATCATTATATCTCTCTGCTCCCAGACACTGTCCCTGTAAACTGTCAGCCATATAGATATTCACCAGAGCAGAAGAATGAGATAGAGAGGCAAGTAAAGGAAATGCTCCAATCAGGTACCATTGTTCCTAGCATGAGCCCCTTTGCAGCACCTGTTCTATTAGTTAAAAAAAGGATGGTTCATGGCGCTTTTGTGTAGATTATAGAAAATTAAATGCTGCCACGGTTAAGAACAAGTTCCCAATGCCTGTCATTGAAGAGTTTTTGGATGAAATCACTGGTGCACAATACTTTTCTACCTTTGCTCTTGCCTCTGGTTTTCACCAAATCAGGATGACACCAAGTGATGAGTATAAAACTGCATTTAAAACACATCATGGCCATTTCTAATTTAGGATTATGCCATTCGGCTTAACCAATGCCCCTGCCACCTTCCAATGCTTGATGAATGACATTTTTGCTGACTATATGAGGAAGTTTGTGCTTGTGTTTATGGATGACATACCAGTTTTCAGCAAGTCTTTGGCAGACCATGTTTCACATGTAGAGCTAGTTTTTCAGAAACTGCAGGCTCATCAGCTATTCATCAAGCTGAAGAAATGTGTTTCTGCAAAGCAGCAACTGACTAATCTTGGCCACATTATTTCTAAGGATGGGGTGTCAACAGATCCTGCAAAAAAAGCTGTAATGGTGCAATGGCCAGTACCACAAAGCTTCTCTGAACTTAGGGGATTCCTTGGCCTCACAGGTTGTTACAGAAAATTTGTAAAGAATTATGGCCTCGTAGCTAAACCTCTGACAAACCTTCTGCATTCCAAGTCATTTACATGGTCTGCTCCAGCACAAGAGGCTTTTGAAAAATTGAAGGTGGCAATGACTACAACCCCTGTATTGGCTTATCCAAATTTTTCAAAGACTTTCATCATTGAGATTGATTCTTGTGACTTGGGGATAGGGGCTCTTATCCCAAGAAGGCCATCCAATAGCATATTTCAGCAAGGGGTTTAGCTCCCTCCATCGGAAATTGTCCACCTATGAGAAGGAGTTTATGGTTGTTATGATGGCAGTAAACAAGTGGCGTAGTTATTTGCAAAGACAACATTTCATCATCAAAACAGACCATCAGAGCCTCTGCCACTTGCAAGATCAAAATCTCTCTACTGAACTAAAGCCATGAGGAAGCTGTCAGGCCTTTCATTCAGTTTTGTGTACAAAAAGGGGTCTGAAAACAGAGTCGCAGACTCATTGTCTATAGTTGGTCACTTGATGACAACATCATCTGTCTCAGGGTGATTCCTATATGGATTCAAGAGGTTCTAAATTCCTAAAGCACATATTAGAAAGCCCAAGACCTCATGGCACAATTAACCATCGTCAGTCCAAACGAGCAGGGTTACTCTTTGAAAGATGGCATCATCTGGTACAAAAAGAAAATATAGATTGCTGACGATGTTGCCCCTTACAAACCAAGCTTATAGCTTCCTGTCACTCATCTGCTCTGGGGGGGGGGGGCACTCAGGAATTCATCCAACCTACAATCGATTGAAGAAATTATTCTTTTGGCAGGACATGTACACTGACTGCAGGCAAAACACGAGTTGTGTAAATACCCAGGGCTTCTCCAACCACTACCTATTTCCCATGCTCCATGGACTGACATCTCAATGGATTTTATCGAAGGATGGCCCACATCTTCTGGCTTCACTGTCATAATGGTGGTAGTGGACCGACTGATCAAATATGCTCATTTCCTGCCTCTTCGCCATCCTTTTACTGCTGTTACAGTGGCACAAATGTTCTTGGATAATATTTTCAAACTTCATGTCATTCCCAAGAGTATCATCTCTGATAGAGACCGAATTTTTACTAGCCATTTCTACACTGAGCTGTTCAAACTGCTGAAGACTGAACTGAAATTGAGTTCTGCTTACCATCTCCAGACAGATGGCCAAACCGAGCGCATTAACCAATGTTTTGAGATGTTCCTAAGGTGCTCAGTGCAACATACTCCTCATCAGTGGACAAAGTGGATTCCCTTGGCTGAATTCTGGTATAACTCAACATTTCACTCAGATTTAAAATGTTCCCCTTTTCAGGCTTTATATGGTACTGAACCTCCTATTAGCATTTTTCCATCGTTGGCCAACACTGACAATCCTGATGTAGCTGAGTTACTAAAAGCACGTCAGCTTTACACTGAAATGATCAAAGAGAACCTAGCCCGAGCTCAAAACAAGATGAAAACTGCTGCCGATTGCAATAGGACTGAACGCAATTTTCAGATTGGGGAACATGTTCTAGTGAAGCTGTAGCCTTATGCACAACACTCAGTGGTTAGCAGGCCTTATCCCAAGCTGGCTTTCAAATATTATGGTCCTTTTAAAATCACAGCAAAAGTGGGTTCAGTTGCTTACCGACTTGATCTCCCTGTTGGCAGTGTTATACATCCGGTTTTTCATGTCTCTCAATTAAAACCATTACGCCACATTATGCTCCGGTGTTTTCTACACTGCCTTCCATTCCAGCTCTAGATGCTAATGATTTATCTCCCATCAAGATTCTGGACAGAAGACTTGTGATGAAGGGGAATTCGGCCATCACTCAAGTCTTGGTTCAGTGGTCGACTCTGCCAGCCACATCGGCGACGTGGGAAGATTACCATGTGCTTCATCAGCGTTTTCCTACAGCAGAAGCTTGGGGACAAGCTTCATCTTCGGTGAGGGGTCTTGTCACCACACTGGCTTCAAGTAATGTTCTGCTTCCGGAAGGGGGGCGTGCGGAGGAAGGTCGTGGCGCGAAGGAAGCTTTCGTTTTATCGGCGGTTTAACTCAAACGTCAATGGACCGGCCCATGGACTCGCTCGGCCCATTAACTAGCATTTTAAATACCACATCGCTGTATCGATTGAATGGGGACGAATCATGTAACTGAATTATGTTTCTCCCTTCTCTCTCTACTCTCTCTCTCTCTACCCCTCCCTCCACTCTGTTTCGTGAACTCAAGTTGATGAACATTGAGAGAGAAAGAGAAAAGATCACTGCTCTGGTGATCCTATCCGAAGTTTGTTTGCGCTGCTTTGATCTGTGCCTCGTTTGAGTTCTTCGTGCGTTGATGGATCGCCATTTTCTCTGTCGCTGTCGCCCTCTGTTTACAAGTTGCCGCACCGCCGCCGCCGTAGCGCACCTCTTTCCGAGCAGCAATAAATCTCGCTGACCCCACATCCATATTCCTCGCCGGATTTTAGGCCCTAACGGCCAGTTTCGTGCCTAGCGGAGCAGTAGTGTGGCACGCCGGCATGGGTGCCGCCAGTCCTCACCCTGACCGAAGGTAGAAGAAGGGGGGGATGGGGATAAACCCCGGGTCCCACCTGTCGGTCAAACACTTCATTAACCTTCGGATCTTCTGTGTCCAGTTTATCATTTGTGGGTGCGGCCTAAGTATGGTGTGGCCCTGTGTGGCAGGGTCATGATTGGTTGGATTAAATAGAGGTCCCACTGGTCAGCGCATTTCTCCTTTTGCTGTTCAAAGAAAAATCACAAAATACCTGAAATTTGGAAAAATCATTGAGACCAGTAGAGAACCCCAACAATTCCGAAATAAATTTGGTTGGACTCCTAATGATCTGTACTTTCAAGTGGTGCACTTGGATCAGTATGAAAATCTATAATTTTCCCCCAATAGTTCCATGATAAAAATGCCTTTGGAATTAATTCATGATTCTCTATTCATTAAAAAATTCCCAAAATTGGCCAGATCCTTCCGCATAATTCTCCTGAACTCCAATAAAATTTTCAGACTCATTTAATTCCATTTGCTATGTCAAATTGAGTTTCAAACATGTATGTATCTGAAAAATTCCAAAATATCCAGAAACATTTTCAGAAAATTGTCCAAACTTCTAAAATCAATATTTCCCTTTACATTACTTAGAAAATTATTAAACCAATTTTGTTAGACTCTATATGACCTCCCCTAGACAGAACAACCACTGGTTTCTATGTTACAGCTCCAGGTTTTGCTTGAATATTCTGAGAAACATAAAGCCATCATGACTTCTTGTGACCACCTCTTTCCTGCAACAGACCTGAAACTTTGCTAGCATCACACATAGGTACTGGGTTAGTTCCTGTAAAAATATGAGATCTGTTTGAGTTGGTTTACTTTGGAATTCATCTGTTCTTATACCTTTCCATTGAAAGGCCATAAAAGAATTTTTGTGACCCTATTCCTCTTTAACACAAGCTGATACTTTTCCAGCACTCCATCTCTGACAACATAAAGCCTCTGTAGAATTTATAGCACCTGTGAACCTATATAACCCAAGAAATCTGAGAATGAATCCCCTAGGTCCAAAACAATGTCCATTTGACATCAAACTAAATCCTTCTATGTTTCACCTTAGTCTCCTCTGTTTGTTGTACAAACAACAGCAGCAAAGCTTGTCCTCCTTAGATAGATTTTGTTCTCTAGCTGTGAAGACTTACATTTATCAAATGACTAAGTCATATTTTCTTTTATGCATATGCATTTCGATAATGAACGCGACCAAGGCGATAATGAGGAGGACGAACCAGAGGCAAGGATTTCTCTGTTGAGTCAGAAGTGATGAAGTCCATGACGGAGTTTACTAACTGATCTTCACTGACTTTTATTCTGCAACCCAAGGCAAGCCTCGGTTTGCATTTATGTCGTTTCTAAAGTTTTTCTTTTATCACTATGTTGACTAGTATATGATTTGTGTATTAGGTCTATTGTGTTTGAATACTCCAAATGTATGACCCACAATCTCATGGAGTATTTGGGTCAGTTTATAGCTCGACGTTTGAATTGTCATGCTAATGTTGTAGAGAATCAGATAGAAGTCGATTGGTTGGAATCCACTCGCGAGATAGCAATATTGTCCCATGAGATTGGTTATTTTAGAGAATGGTATATGAACTGAATATGAGATCGGGCAGCGGGATAGGATGCAGCATGACGTGGTCTCTGATGCATAGCCCTGCCTGTGTCGATTGAGGACCGCGCTGTGTGTGGCCCTAGTTGACATGTTTGAACTATACCGGAGGCATACTGGAGATATAGGACCCAGGAAACTGATGTAACTTTTTCACCTTAGCGTCGAGGCATAACCTTCCACCCTATAGGTGGGTTGAGAGCAGCAAGGCATAAACCTGCCAGCGAGCATAGACACGCTTCGTGTGGGGGCCTCCTGCTCGTAATAGTGCGACGGTTCGACGTGTAGGTGACGAGTGAATGGTTGTTGCATACAACATCAGTGGAGCGTGCCTTCACAGCTCTTAGTGTGGGTGTATGTGTTGTGCTATCCAGGTGTTATTGTCTTGAATCACCGTCACTCGCAGTTATGGATTGAGCATACATGTTCACTGCATCGTGACGTATTGCAATATTATAAATTATGCTTTCATGAATATAATTGTATTGCAACTTGTATGGATTAGAAATAGCACAATTGAGTTTATTATTTCCAAACATGCAACTTGTATGCAGCTTATGCAACTTTGGGCATGTAACATCATAGACGAAACATTTCTTGTTTGATTGTGGAGTTCATGATGTGCCATACCTATGGAATGTCAATTGCTACTTTCAAATCCGAGAATAAGGATCTACTATTAGGCGAGTCTTTTATGTAAAGTTCAACTTTCCTATATTATGAGTTCCCTGCATGTAGAGTTCCATGTTTAGTGGAGACGGTTAAGTCTTGCGGAGCCTTCGTGCTCATGGTTACTTTATACATGGTTTTGCATGTTTTCTTATATTGTTGTTGTTATGGGTAGTCCATGAGACCTCGAACTGTCAAGATGTATATCTTACATGACACCAAGCTGCTGCCTTTTGAGCTTCGTGTTGCTAGTGAGAAGTGTCAGTGGGCATGGACGGCTTCAATTGTGCTTAGATAGGTTGAGAGTGTGAGTGTGTACCTTCCACTGCGTGTGTACCACTATCTACAGGAAACAATGAATAGGATGTCTGTTTATCTATATGTGTTGGCTCCGACGCACTTAACGCGTCGCGTCAGTTAAACCGATGCTTATATTAACGCTCTTATGTGGGCTCCACTCGAAAGCTAAACCCTTCGCCTCTTCTCTTCTCCGCACGTACACTTCATCCTCCCAGTCGCCCGCGCCCGCCGCCGCCGCCAGCTGCCGCCTCGCCAGCGCCCCTGCCCGTCGGTTGACCGGCGTCCCCTCCACCTCCACCGTACGGCCACCCGTCGGCCTCGGCCGCCGATGCCCATTTGGGCAGTCGTCCGGCACCCCGGCACCCCCGTCTTCCCCTGCGTCGGTGCCTCCTTGCGGCCGGCGCCCCCGGCATCCCGACCCCTTTCATCCGGTTCAACCGATTCTAAGTGAAGGTAAAATATTTGTTAATTTGTAGCTGCATTGCAAATACGTGATTAGAGTTGAATGTGATTTATATCATATAGTTGCTAACTTGCTTTATCATATCATGTGATTAGAGTTAACTCATGAATGTGATTCACATTATATAGTTGCTAACTCGTGAATGTGATTCATATTCATTATGCTATATGAATTGAATGTGATTCATATCATGTCATATCATGTGAAGTTGAATGTTCAAGTTTATATCATGTGATTACTTCTTTTAGATATGAATTAAAAAGCCTTATAGTTTTTCATCTAAATGGATTAAAAGTTCGTATCATGCATGTGATTGCTTCTTTTTGGCATTTGCGATATGATGACTAATTATATGTTTGTAATATAGTAAATATCTTTGTAATTTTGGTAGCTTTAGAGGCCTGTAGTGAAAGATAATTCTAGTTGTGAAGTATGTGTTAAGACAAGCACAGATGCGTACGACGACAATGAGGACGACCAATTAACCGCGCCTGAACGGTGGATCCGGACTTAGAACATACGACTCTGACCAACTTTCCTCCCCTGTCTTGTTCTTTCCTCTCTCGTAAATGATTCAAAAATGAAAATGAGCAACGTAACCTATAGAATTTGATTACCTGTTTCGAATCGGCACGTATCACATGCTATTGGTATGTGAGACGTGATGGTTTAGAATTGTCCCTTTTGGGACAGCCTGGGAGTGGATCGGGGGGGGGGGGGGGGGGGGGGGGGCGTGCCTTGTGACGAGACGCGAGTCTAGATCTGGAAGAGATTTCGTATAACCCTGATGTTCTGTGATGTACCATTTTGGGCGTGTAGTGGAGAACAGCGGGGTTATGCTACCGAAATTTCGTCTGGATTGAGACTACGCGTGTCATCATAAGGATGCCCCACTCGACCACTCTTGAGTGGGTTTAGGACCTATATTCCTAGTTGTTGTGACCGTCACATAATATGAAAATAAACTAATAAAGATTTTTCTGCTTTCAAGGTATAAGCTGAAAAATGGGTGACGACCGTAAGGTGATGTATGATGGATGGAGTTCAGATGGTGTGTACACTTTGGAATGGGAACAAATCGCAAATGTGTTCGTGAACCAAGCATTTCCTAGTGGTGCTCGTTTTGTGAAGTGTCTGTGTAGTAGGTGCCAGAATCGTCGACGTTTGGAGAGGTCTAGAATGATGCTGCACCTTTGTAAGCACGGATTTATGCCAGACTATCTAGTGTGGCGTGAGCATGGAGAGATGGATCATGCTAGTGAGTCAGGCGGAAACGAGAATGAAGATCGTATGGATGAAATGATGGCGGATGTTGGTCGAGAGTATGAAGAGAAGTCACTGCTAGAGGAGGTAAAGAAGTTTTACAGGCTTCTTGCCGCCGCGGATGAAAAAAGTGTATGAGGGCACCAATGTGACCGTTCTGCAGGCCGTCACACGACTTATGGGGTTGAAGTCTAAGTCCAGTTTTGCAAACAATTGCTGCAATGGTATCCTGAAGTTGATCAATGATCTCCTTCCGTCAAAACATAAGATGTCGGAAGACATATATCACTCACAAAAGATTTTGGAAGGTATGGACATGAGTTATGAGAAAATTGATACGTGCGAGAATAATTGCATGTTGTTCTGGAAGGAACACCAGAACGATACTCATTGTATGCATTGCAAAGCATCTAGACATGTGAAGGTTTTGAATGATGATGGAGAGAAAATAAGTACAAAGGTACCAGTCAAACAGCTTCGGTAGATGCATATCATGTCCAGGCTTAAATGGTTGTTTCTTTCTCAAGAAACAGCGAAGCAGATGAGGTGGCATTCAGAAGGGTTACATGAGAGTGATGACAAAGATATTATGGTGCATCCTTCGGATGGCATGGCATGGCAAGATCTAGACTGTTTCGATCCGGAGTTTGGTAAAGATCCAAGAAATGTTCGTCTTGGATTACCAACAAATGGTTTCACTCCTTTCAGCACAAGTAACAATACATACTCTTGTTGGCCTGTTTTTATCATGCCTTACAATCTCCCTCCCAACATGTTCATGAAAGAAGGATACATATTGCTCGCGGCCATCATTCCTGGTCCTAAACATCCTAGGACAAAAATCAATGTGTTTATGCAACCATTGATTGAGGAGTTGAAAGAGTTATGGCAAGGTGCCAAGTTATACAAAAGTCATTTGAAATGTGAATTTACTTTATGTGCTGTGTATCTATGATATATACATGATTTGTTGGCATATGACATTTGGGTTGGTTGGTGTGTCCATGGAAAATTGTGTTGTCCCATATGTATGGCTGACACTGATGCCTTCAGGTTGAAGTATGGAAGAAAAGTTAGCTTCTTTGATTGACATCGATGATTCCTTCCATCAAATCACCCTTTTGGGAGTGATACATGATCATTCCGAAAAGGCAAAAGTGTTACAGAAGGACCCCCTCGTCGATTGACAAGCGAACAAAAAATGGCATGGCATGCAAAGTTAATAGAGTCCGCTGAAGGTGGTTTCGAAGGGTATGGTACAGAACACAACTGAACTCATATTTCTTTTCTTTGGGAGCTACAATATGCAAAGGCGTTGCTTTTACCGCACAACATAGATTTGATGCACTAGGAGCGTAATGTCGCTGAAAGCATCATACACATGTGTTTTGATTTTACCGGTCAAACCAAAGATAATATGAGTGCGAGGAAAGACTTAGCTGATATTTTTGATCGTCCTAGGCTTGAGGTTATAACAAATGCAAGCGGAAATGAAAGTAGGCCACGAGCTCCATAATGTGTTAGACCAGAAGAAAGAAAGCAAATACTTAGTTTGTTGAAAACACTGATGTTTCCAGACCGCCATGCAACAAACATAAAACGATGTGTTAATCTCAACACTGGTAAACTGAATGGGTTGAAGAGCCATGATTACCAAATTATGATGGAGAGACTTATACCGATAATGTTCTGTTGCTATTTCGAACCTGATTTGTGGAAGATGTTTGCCTAACTTAGCTACTTTTATAGACATATTTGTGCTAAGGAAGTGTCGAAAAAGATGATGCGAAGGTGGGAGAAAGAAATTGTTGTGCTTGTATGTAAGATGGAAAAAGTGTTCCCGCCTAGATTTATGAATGTTATGCAACATTTGCTGGTGCATTTACCTTATGAAGCATTGGTAGCAGGTCCTGCACAATTCAGGTGGATGTATAGCCAAGAAAGAGAACTGAAGAAACTTAGAGCTACAGTGCGCAACAAGGCAAGAGTTGAGGGTTGTATTGTAGATGCATTTGCAGCTAAAGAGATTACTAACTTCTCTAGCAAATATTTTTCACATGCCAACAACCTCAATCATCTGTCACATGATATCATAATGTAGAAGAGCAATCTACGAGTGAGCTTAAGATTTTTCAATGGAAGGGTAAATGTGTTGGGGCTGCTAATTCTCATTATATATCGACGCAAGAGAGCAACTACACCATGCTTTACATATTTTTCAACATGGAGGAGGTGTTACCATATTTCAAAATGTTTGACAAGTTGTATTGGAAATCTTCACTAAAACCTACACAAAGTCTATCAGTTTTTTCTTTTAATATTACTTCGAATGATTATCATAAGATGCTAACTTTGTTTATTTATGTAGTGTATGAAAGATGTCAACATCTCCGATGACTTGCAACATATGTCGCATGGTCGATTGAGAGCAACAGAATTTAGCAGGTATGATATCAACGGATATCGTTTTTGGACGGCAAGTTTAGAATCTAGTCGTCCACTTGCTGCCACTACAAATAGTGGAGTAATGATAACTGTCGCAGGGGGTAGTGGAAAAGTGACAGAATACTACGGTGTTCTTAGAAAAATAATAGAGTACACATTTGGCGGTCCAAAAACACTTCAACTTGTGATTTTCGATTATGAATGGTTTGATCCAACATCGGGCACACAAGTTGATGATTTTGAAATGGTGAGGTTCAACCACAAGTCACGATACACAGCCCATAACAACAATGTTGTACTTGTGAATCAAGTGGTACAAGTGTACTATTTAAGTTATCCTCACCAAAGTTTGAAAATTGGTGGGCCTTTCTTTTCAAATGAAACAATAAGAGAATAAGTTCAAAGCTTCTTAGGGTAAGCTGAGAATATGGGAATTTTGCCCCTCTTTTGATAATTCTTGTGTATACAGTTAACCCTGAAGTGCACCCTCATCGTTATGATAAGTATATAGAGATTCAAGAAGATGACGGTATTATCTATCAAGATGAAGTCAAGGAAGCAGAAGACTTTATGATATCTTGTGGGATAGGACTCGCAGAAATAGCTAGTGATACACTGGAGTTGATGTCTGAAGAACAAGGTTGCCCTTCAAGAAAACGTGTTCGACAATCACAAAGGATTATGGAAAAAGAAGAAAAGGATTATGGAAGAAGAGGAGAGATATGATGAAGAAGAGATGGAGAGTGAAGAGGAACAGATGGAAGAAGAGATACGTGAAAATCTTAACGCACGTGTGACAGAAGCAGATTCTGATGCTGATGATTTTTTATTTATATTGTACGCATTTTTTAGATTTTTATTATTTTTGTATACATTCTTTATTTATTATCTGATGTTCTATACTAATCATTTCTATAAAAATGTTTAAGCTTTTGCCAAGTTAGGGGAAGAAGAAGAGAAAGAAGGGTAGTGGATCTTCGTCCTCCACTCCTAGTTCTACTTCGAGCCAGCCGGACCCGTTACAGGTACTTGTTGTTTACATACATTTAAATATTAATATTAGCTGTCAATTGTTTCTTACTTCTTTACATACTTCTTTATTTATATTTTTAGGGTACTACTTACATTGGGCAGAGGAAGAGGCAATTTTTGAGTTGTGTGGCAGAGTCGACGTCGAGCGAGCCTGCACGAGGTTCGAGTCTAACACAGGTGGCAGATCGTTGCCCGACGTACGAGGTGTTGTACGTGGAGGAACCAGAGACTGTCAGGCAGACGTCAGAGCAGGAAGGTGGCTCAGGAGGAAGCTCAGGAGGAGGCTCAGGACGAGGCTCAGAAGGAGGCTCAGGAGGAGGCTCAAATACTGTTGGACGGTGGACCTCTTCTGATGGTGGTAATGAGGGGGGTGATGAGGACGACAGTGAAGAGCCTGAGGATCCCAAGCGAGATGCCAAGATTGCAAGAAGGGCAGAGCTAGAAGAGTTAGGACACCCCGATTGATGCCCCTTTAGGTAATATTTCTGATTAATTAATAAGTGCATTGTGTCTTTTCAATTATCTAATTTTATGTATTTTTATGTATAGGCTGCGGAGGCACCTTTTATGTGGTGTAAGTAAAAGCATGGACGAGCGGACGATTATAAGGCCAAAGGGTACTAGGTGTTGGGTCGAGCTTGGTTGGAGTGGAAAGGGGCATCGACGAGTTGTTAACACTGAGTTGGTAAACGACGTCCGATTTTGCTATCCCGAGATGGTTTTAGTGGACGGTCAAAAGACTGCATCGCATCATTGGGATCACTATGCGCTTCAAGAGTATGGCGATTCGGGTACATGTCAGGATGGAGTTTGAGAGATCTTCAGTGTTAGTTTGTTTTGATTGTTTTTATTACATTGCATCTTATTTTTTTTGACATTAATTGTTACTTGTATGCAGGGTAGGTTTCATTTAGAGGAGGGTGTGAGTCAAGCATATGCTTGTTCGGTTTTTCATAATGCTGTAAAAAGAAGTGTCAATGAATCCTTCTCTAAGGCACGAATCAAAGCTATGACCGTCTGCTGTAAGACGGTGATGCTCCGGCCCATGACAAACAAACAAGTGTACTATTTAAGTTATCCTAACCCAAGTTTGAAAAATTGGTGGGCCTTTTTTTCAAAAGAAACAGTGGGAGAATAAGTTTGAAGCTTCTTAGGGTAAGCTGAGAATATTGGAATTTTGCCCCTCTTTTGAAAATTCTTGTGTATACAGTTAACCCTGAAGTACACCCTCATCTTCATGATAAGTATATTGAGATTCAAGAAGATGAATGTATTATCTATCAAGATGAAGTCGAGGTAGCAGAAGATTTTATGATATCTTGTAGGATAGGACTCGCAGAAATAGCTAGTGATACACTAGAGTTGATGTATGAAGAACAAGGTGGCCCTTCAAGAAAACGTGTTCGGCGATCACAAAGGATTATGGAAAAGAAGAAAAGAATTATAGAAGAAGAGGAGAGATATGATGAATAAGAGATGGAAGAGAGTGAAGAGGAAGAGATGGAAGAAGAGATACGTGAATATTTTAATGCACGCGTGACAGAAGCAGATTTCGATGCTGATGATTTCTGATTTATATTGTACGCATTTTTTAGATTTTTTTGTATACATTCTTTATTTATTATCTATTGTTGTATACTAATCATTTCTGTAAAAAATGTGCGTAGATGTTTAAGCTTTTGCCAAGTTTGGGGAAGAAGAAGAGCAAGAAGGGTAGTGGATCTTCGTCCTCCACTCCCAGTTCTACTTCGAGCCACCCGGACCCGTTTCAGGTACTTGTTTTTTACATACATTTAAATATTAACATTAACTGTCTATTGTTTATTACTTCTTTACATACTTCTTTATTTATATTTTTAGGGTACTACTGACAGTGGGCAGAGGAAGACGCAGTTTTTGAGTTGTGTGGCACAGCCGACGTTGAGCGATCTTGCACGAGGTTCGAGTCCAACACAGGTGGCAGATCGTTGCCCGACATACGAGGAGTTGTACGGGAAGGAACCAGAGACTGTCAGGCAGATGTCAGAGCAGGAAGTTGGCTCAGGAGGAGGCTCATATACTGTTGGGCGGTGGACCTCTTCTGATGGTGGTAATGTGGGGGATGATGAGGACGATGGTGAAGAGCATCAGGACCCCAAGCGAGATGCCAAGATTGCAAGAAGGGCAGAGCTAGAAGAGTTAGGACACCCCGATCGATGCCCCTTTAGGTAATATTTCTAATTAAATAATAAGTGCATTATATCTTTTCAATTAACTAATTTTATGTACTTTTTATGTACAGGCCGCGGAGGCACCTTTTATGTGGTGTAAGTAAAAGCATGGACAAGCAGACGATTATAAGGCCAAAGGGTACTAGGTGCCGGGTCAAGCTTGGTTGGAGTGGAAAGGGCATCGACGAGTTGTTAACACTGAGTTGGGAAAAGACGTCCGGTTTTGCTATCCCGGGATGGTTTTAGTGCATGGTCAAAAGATTGCAGCACATCATTGGCATCACTATGCGCTTCAAGAGTATGGCGATTTGAGTACATGTCAGGATGGAGTTTGAGAGATCTTCTAGGTAAGTTTGTTTTGATTGTTTCTATTACATTGCATCTTATTTTTTTGACATTAATTGTTACTTGTATGCAGGGTAGGTTCCGTTTAGAGGAGGGTGTGAGTCAAGCATATGCTTGTTCGGTTTTTCATAATGCAGTAAAAAGACGTGTCAAGGACTCCTTCTCTAAGGCACTGATCAAAGTTGTGACTGTCTGCTATAAGACAGTGATGTTCCGGCCCATGACAAACAAAGAAGAAGCCAAAATTCACCTCACTAGGGAGGAGTACTTGCAGAGTCATGTGGACTGGATTTTTGCGAATATGGAGGCTTGGGAGTGGTTAAGCAAGTATTGGTGTTCAACTAAGTTCAAAAATATTTCTGATAGGCATCGAAAAAACTGAAAGAGCAAACCAGTAAAGAACTTCTTCGGGCCGGATTATTATGTTCGGATGGAACAAAGGATTGTATGAATTCTTACATTCATACTTAGATTGCTTCAATTAATTATATTGATTAAATTGTTGAATTTTGATATTGCAGACAGTTGAAATTGGTACGCCTCCTACATTTTTCGAGGTTTATCTTAAGGGGCACAAGGGTCCAGACCCAAATAGCCCGGAGGTGTTGTGTGACGAGGCATCAACTCATTAATTGGTACGTATGTTGATTCTTTGTTGCTTTTATCCATCAACTCAATTTATCTTGTATTACATTAATCCGTTAACTAAATGTATCACAACAAAAGTATGTTGAGTGGTTTAAGAAGAACCATGGACCTGATTCAGACTATTTGAGAGAGCCGTTGGATATCGCTGCGACGTACGATATCGGCCGAGGTCTACCGTATGGGAGGTATGTGTAAAGATAATGATGATCTGTATGTTAATGAATACCGATTCTTCACACTTGTATTTTTTGTAGACTTGGGTTGGGCGACGGGTATGTAGAGCGTGAGGCTTATGCTAGACGACGATCGTCCAATGTTAGTGGTAATCGATTTTAATCTTCTACAGAGGCTGAATTACGAGAAGAATTGAGACGCACTAAGGAGGATATGCAACAACAATAACAACAACATACACAGATGCTGCTGCAACAACAACGGCAACATACACAGATGCTGCAGCAACAAATGCATTATTTGTATGTGTCTCAAGTAACAAGTTATTTTCTTTTTTGAAAATATTATTCGATGCAGTTCATGGGTCAAGGTAGCTCCAGTTCTCAGTTTTGTCCGCCGCAACAACCTTACCTCGACATCATGACTCGACCAATGCAGACAGCACTACAGATTGGCTCCTCCTCACAGGTAAAACTGCTTATCTTATTGACTCGAGTTATATAATGCAATATCGTAACCATTTTTGTTGCAGGATTTCGAGAGTGGTCAACCTTGTGTTCCACAACCTTACGAATTCATGTCATTGTTGGCTTCTGGATTCCAGCAAAATAATCCAGGTAAACTGTAATTTTCACATTTGACCAATTTATTCAATTTTAAAATGATTCTAATTATAATATCACAACTTAAAGCAGTTTTCCCACCGATGCCTTTCCCTCCGGTGTAGACTCACCCTTCACAAGTTGGAGACGCAGCGGTATGCATGACTTGTATACTTGTTACAATATTTTCATTATAACAATACATATTAATTAGCACAATATTAAAAAGAAAAGGGAAATACTTAGCGGAGAGATGAAGTGAAAGAGGGAACAAGTGAGAGAGCGAGAGAGAAAGAGATAGATGGAGAGGGAGAGGAAGACATAGAGAGAGGGGGGAGATATAGAGAGAAAAGAAGTGATAGATAGAGAGGGAGAGAAATACATAGTGTGCCATGCACATCTCCCCGGAAACATTTCATTTCTCCATTCTTCAATCTTCTACGAATGCACGACATTCCCTTGTCTTTAGTTTGAGCTTCCAGAATCTCCTCTTGTATCATAGGAATGAGAGCAAGATTATATAATGCTTCATATGGAACCAAGTATAAACTCGACTCGTCCTCTTCCATCGGTGTAATGGCCAGATTATTGACATGGGATTTGCGGCTTAGCGCATCGGCAACCACATTTGCCTTGTCGAGATGGTAGTGAATTTCAATATCATAATCTTAGATCAGCTCTAACTATCTCTGTTCTCGGATATTCAACTCCTTCTGTGTGAAGATACATTTGAGACTCTTGTAATCGGTGTAGAGATGCACTAGATTGCCTAGTAAATAATGGCTCCACATTTTCAGCGCAAGCACCACAGCAGCGGGCTCAAGGTCATGAGTTGGAAATGTTGCTTATGATTCCGGAGCTGCATTGATCCATTTGCAATCATGCATCCATCTTGCATTAGCACACATCCGAGACCAATGCCAGACTCATCACAATAAACGTCGAAAGATTTGGTCGTATCCGGCTGAGCTAGCACTGAGGCCGTTATGATGTGTTTCACCAACGCTTGAAAAGCATCCTCAAATGCCTTGCTCCAAATATATTTTGTCCCCTTTTTCTGCAGCTCCGTCATTGGATTAGCAATTTTTGAGAAGCTCGGAGTGAATCTCTGATAATATCCTGCTAATCCGAGGAAGCTGCAAACTTCGTGAACAGACTTTGGAGACTCCCATTTGAGCAATTGAACAATTTTGATTGGATCAACAGCGTTGCCCTCTGCTAAAATAATGTGACCAAGAAATGGCACTTGGTTGATACAAAACTTGCACTTGCTGAATTTTGCATAGAGCTTGTGATCTCGCAATCGTTGGAGCATGATATGTAAGTGTTTGGCATGTTCTTCCTCTAATTTAGAATAAACCAGAATGTTGTCAGTGAAGACCACAACAAACTTGTCCAACTCCTTCATGAATACAGAATTCATGAGGTACATGAAGTGAGCCAGCGCATTGGTAAGACCAAATAACATGACAAGATACTCATAGAGCCCGTATCTGGTCGAGAATGTCGTATTGGGTATAACTTCCCATCAGATTTTAATCTGATGATATCCGGACCGAAGATCCATCTTCGAGAATACTTTAGCATCCACCAGTTCATCGTGTAAGATATCGATGCACGGCAGTGGATACTTGTTCTTGATCGTTACAATATTGAGCGGACAATAATCCACACATAGACGCAACGTCTTGTCTTTCTTCTTCACAAATAATGCAGAGCGGCCCCAAGGCGAAGAACTTGGGCGTATCAGACCTTTTTCTAGCAGGTCCATTAAGTGCTCCTTTAATTCCGCCAATTTATTCGGTGCCATTTTGTACGGCCTTCACGACATAGGCGTGGTTCTCGGAATCAGTTCAATCTTGAACACAATGCCCCTATCCGATGGCATACCCGGTAGGTTGTCGGGAACACGTTGGGATACTCATAGACCACACGAATATTCTCAAGCTTCGTGGCTTCTGTGTTATATGTGGCTCAAATTTCATTGATAGGGCGGTTGAGAACGGGGGTATGTGGTTCATGGATTGGAGAGTTTGAATGAACCACTCGTGGAACGATGTCAAGAACAACGCCATGGCAGTGCAGCCACAACATCTCTAATATGACATCAAGCTTTTCTCTCTCTAATATAATTAGAGAAGTCGGATAGATTTGCCAACCCATTCTAAGTGGTGCTCTATAGACCATCCTATATGCTGTTATTTTCCCACCCGGAGAGCAAATAAAATATGGACATTTTGTGGGACTTATAAATAATTGATATTTGACGACATATGGTTAACTAATGATGTTTTGGGTGGCACCGGAGTCAAAGAGTACGACTACGGGATGATCGAGTAGAGAAAACGTACCCGCAAGGACGTGTTTGCCTCCCGGCACGCCTTCGATAGCTATGTGGTGGACGTTGCAAGGTTTCGGCGCTGGTCTCTTAAGCTGGTTGCGGGGCTGAGTTGCAACCCGATATGGTGCTGGTTTGCTGCCCTGCTTCTCTTGACGGTCACGAGAAAAGTGTTTAACACGTCCACATACTACTACAAAAAGTATTTTCACAGGAGCCTCGATTCTTTTACACAGGCGATTCATAAAAAAATGTGCTTGTGATGTCGAATGATACAATAACCGTCTATGATGCTCAAACATCACGGGCGGTTTTTCATGCACCACCGTCTGGGTAAATACATGATCTTTATTCGTGGTTATTAATAAAGAACCGCCTGTACTGGTTCAAACATCACAGGTGGTTTTAAATAAATAACCGTCTGGGTAAGGACAGTGTTTGCACATGCAGCTATTAATAAAGAACCGCCTGTAGTGGTGCATATATTTCATGCGGCCTTTTATACAGATTGCCTGTGATGCTCCCTTTGTTTTCACAAACGGATTCTACTTACTGACCGACTATGAAGGAGACTAAAAGAAAAATATCTAATAATATTTTTCAGAGCATTTTATAGTAATATTATATACATATATATATATATATGTATGTATGTATATATTATACTATATACCGTCTGTGATAACTTATTTCATAGGCGGTTTTAGTTTCCGCTTGTGAAAATTGCATATTATCACAGGCTCTTCGTTTCAGACGGTTTTGAAAACCGCGTGTGATAATACGTTTGGAGCCGCCTGAGATGAAGCTTATTGTAGTAGTGACAGCTGTAGCACGTGTATTGTGTCAGAGCACTAGTGATCGGAGGATGGAATCCCAGTGCACGCTGCTGCTGTGGGGGCGCATGAGGAAACATCCTCTGTTGCTGCTGCTATTGTGGTGGAAATGGCGGTCAAAAGCTTGGCGCGTTGAAAGAACGACCGCGGAATTGCGGCGGTCCTGGTGGCTGCCACCTCCGACCGGATGATGAGCGGTACATCAGACGGTACTTTTGTGGAGCCCCACCACTGCTGCTCAATGGCACGCTATGTTTCCTGGAATCAAGAACGAGCTCACACTAATCATACTCCTGTACAATCGCGGCATTACCGATGTCGTTGAAGGTGCCGCGGTTGCATTGTGCGTGATGGACTTTCATCTTGGGGTTCAAACCTCGAAAGAATGTATATCGCTTTTTATCTTCCATTCTAACATAGTGTATTTGTGCCAGATGGCTAAACGCTCGAGAGTATGCTTGAGCACTCCTCCCGCCATGCTTCAGGCTCGAGAGTATGCTTGAGCACTCCTCCCGCCATGCTTCAGGCTCGAGAGTATGCTTGAGCACTCCTCCCGCCATGCTTCAGCTCCAGGAATTCCTAAAGCTTCCTCTTCATTTTAACGGGAGGTATATGGTGGCACGGAACACCTCCCGGAACTCGGTCTAAGTGACTGCACGACCAGCTAGCAGTGACGCAGTGTAGTTTGCCCACCACACACCGGGTGTTAAGCTGCTGCGCTGCGAACAATGCCTTCTGATGTTCGGTGCATTGGAGTAGCCTGAACTTCGCCTCGGTGGTGCGGAAGAAGTTATTCGCCTCCAGAGGCTCATCGGCCTCCATGAAGACCGGTGGGTGCATTGCCAAGAAGTCCGAGTACAAACTTTGTTAAGGCTAACATTGCTCATTGTCTTGTTGCCCCCCTTGATGGGATGAATTCTGCAGCAATGTCCACAGCAACTCAGTTTGCTTGTCACACGAGTCGAGCACTGCAGCAAGAACCTTGGCGAGAGTCCTAAGAAGTTTTGTTGGTGGTTGTGGTGTAACTTGTTGCTGCTGCGTTGTGGTTTGCTCTGGTGTTGTAGACTCATCGCCATGACCCTGGCTAGAACCGCCCACCTCATACGTTGAGCGAGTACGTGCCATTCTGCATCCACATCATCAGAAATCAGCAAGTATCCACTTCATCCATTCCATACAGTAGTAGTGTGAGCAATGACAATATGATAATTGCATAACATTAACAAATATTGATAAAGTACAAACTTATACAAGATATATAGTCTCATGAACAAGTTTATAGTAGTGAACTCCAAGATGACGGACTCCCACTACGGAAGTGCATTTCAACTATACTTGGTATCGATAAGATGTGATACATACATTGTCATCTCGTACACATCCAGTACGATTTACAATATGAAAAAACATGGCTACAAAATAAACATGAGCAACGATTAACTATATGTTGCCCCGTGTCGGCAGCGGCGGTGCCTCGACCTAGTCCAATTCATCCTCATCTATGAAGTCGAGTAACTCATGGTCTTCCTCCTCCTCATGACATAGAAGCACCTGCACGCCCATGTCCAGTGACATGTCCTCAACCGGTGGATACACGACTGGTTGCGGCAGATGGTCCTGACCCTCCATCAAGTTCTCCTGAGCTTGGATTGCCTCGGCTTTCCAACCCTGAGCTTTGTCGATAGCTTCGTATAACTTCTTGGTGATCCCCAATAGTTGTTGTTTCTGCACCACCTGTTGGCTCCCCTACAGCTCATCACAAGCTTGCTGCAGTTCAGTGCGAGCTTGCTGCAATTCAGTGCGAGCTCGCCGCAGTTTATTGCCAGTGTGTTGCAGCCGATTCTTGAGCTGATTCAACCCGTGATTTGTCGGAGCAAGGAATGAATGTAATGACTCATTGATGTAGTCAAGAGTGTCACCCCGTTCAACCGCTTGTTTCAAAGCTTTAACCTGCTGCTGGATGATTGCACCTTGCATAATGACCACCATACTAGATGCAGCGGTATGCATCCCGAGTTCGTTGGTGTTGTGTCGTCGTACGACATTGCCACTCAAAACCAGCCATGCTATGGACCGGAAGAAGTGCAAATTGTGTTCCAGCCATGGCATCATGATGAAGCTCGCAAAACTTCATAAGCGTTTTGCCCGCTACGGCGGCCCACGTGTCCTCCAGACGAGCTCCTAAAGTAGTCACGGAAAAGGGAACCCATCCGCGAAGGAGTGGACTAGCAGGGACGTCGATGTGGACAGTGCACGACAGTATGCCGCTGTTGTCCGTCCCTTGACCCCAATATTTTGGCATTTCGATGTAGCAAAACTGCTCAGCACCTCATGCATAAAGATCGGGAAGCCCGAACGGTTAACGCACGTGGAGTACACACATCCGTTCGGAAACAGTAGCGTCACATCCGCCATCTATGAAAGACATATTTGAATGGGTCAAATACTCAAATTCAACGCCTCATGTCAGATAGCAACTGCTGTACTTAGAATATGACACAAGAAATTGAAACCAATCTGATTTGAATTGCAACATTCAAAAACAGGTTTTACTGTCAACTTTCTGATCCACCTGACTAGCATGGATAGATTTAAACTTTTCGACCCGTTAGCGGCAGAATCTGGACTTGAGTTCAACAACAACGTTGTTGTACACTCAAAGGCCTTTCCAGAATGTATTCATTTTCCCCCATAGAGTTTATGGTTAAGGAGATATAGCTTTTGCAAATTGACAGTTTTCTAAAAATTTTGACAACATCTCATTTGTTTATGACTGATTTTTGTCCACATTTTCCAGATACAAAACATCAATATTTGCAAAAATCATAAATTACAACATTGTGACATACATCCTCAGGACTCCATAAATGTATTATATGAAGTCATTCGTTGATTCTGAAAGTCGCCTAGAGGGGGGTGAATAGGCAGCAATACCTGAAATCACTTAATCAAACAGGATTAAATTTCTGTGGCCGGACTAGTCTGCACAGGGCCGGACTAGTCCGCTCAGCACAGAGTTGAAATCCTAAAACTTGATTTCTACAAGTTGTTTGCGGAATTAAAGTTCACCAAAGATATAGGCAATGTGTAGTAAACTTGTAAAGCTCATATTGTGAGGTTTAAACACTTGGATAGCAAGTTTACAATAGTGATCAAAGTGTAGGGCAATAAGATCAAAGTGAAACCTAATAGCAATACTAGTGATCACGAAAAGCGAAAGACAAGTGAAACGAGATTTATCCCGTGGTTCAGCTCCACGAAGAAGCCTACCTCCTTGTTGAGAAGTCCACACAAGGACTGCGTCTCACTTGACCCTTCTCTCACCAAGCCACCACGATGGTCG
Organism: Tuctoria greenei; assembly: GCA_036927565.1. Taxonomy (NCBI): domain Eukaryota; kingdom Viridiplantae; phylum Streptophyta; class Magnoliopsida; order Poales; family Poaceae; genus Tuctoria; species Tuctoria greenei. The sequence goes on along the minus strand of JAYESD010000012.1, from coordinate 62,137,817 downwards.
GCTGGCTTTCCACTATATCAATAGGTAATCACCAAGTTTGATGGAGCTGCTCACAACTTGAGGCTCCCACAAATCAATACAACGAGGAGCACACGATGCTCAACTCACACAAGCCACACAACACAACACATTGTGCAAGAGATCAAACCAAGAGCCAAAGCGCGATGATCTTCCTTTACTCTCCTCCCCAAACCCTAATCTCTTCAAGATTTGCTCTTAGAGGGTTAATAAGATAAGTAGAAGGCTTTGGAAGGCTCTACGATGCTTGTGGCGGCGCTAGGGTTCCAAACCTTTTCAAATGAGCCTGGGGGTCCCCTTTTTATAGGGGTCCCGAGCCCCTTTTGCTTACATCAGCAGGGGGCGGACTGGTCCGGCCTCAGACCCCGGACTAGTCTGGCCCTATGGGACCACTTACCTCTAGTCAGTTCTCGACAACTGCCACACTGAGCAACGATCATCACGCTACCTGCCAAATTTCCACATTCAAACGGTCACTAGACAATGGACTAGTACGGTCAACGACGAACTAGTCCGAAGTGGAACAGAACCACATGGTCCGTTCCAAAATGGACTCTTCTGGGTTGGTCGGACTAGTCCGACCATAGGGGCGGACTAGTCTGGCCCCTCTAGGGTTTCTCTCGGTCTGTCACACTAAGTCTCAAATGGACAAGTCCGTACCCAAATGGACAAGTCTGAACTATTCCAAAGAGCTTTGGTCCATCCAAAACCGTACAAGTCCGGACTTCTCGGACTTAGCTCCAAATTCACTCAGATTCACTCCAGCGACGTTTGGTCCGTCTCAAAACGGACTTGTCTGCCATGGCCGGACTAGTCCGGCCTCCTAGGATTTTTCTCATTTTAGGCTTCTCACTTAGGTTTTTCTCTAAACCACCACTTTGGGCCCCTTGATTTGATCTCAATGCACATGATACAACCACCCTCTCTCATGATACGGCTCACCTAAACTCAACACCATAGAAACCCTAAATTCTATGCTTGAGTCTTTGACGCCAGTTTTCTCCTCTTTATTTTTGAGAGTTTTCATCTCATTTCAATCCTTGTACCTGTGATTAAGATCAACTAAGGTCATTAGCCTCTTAATTGTCGTCATCAATCATCCAAAACCCACGGGGATGCCTAGATGCACTTTCAATCTCCCCCTTTTTTGTGAATTGATGACAACACATTAAGACTTCAACAATAAGGATAATAATTTGTTTTCATAGCATGTATTTGTATGAGTGACTCCCCCTCAATGTATGCATCATGAGTAAGAGAGATTGAGAGAGTTATCATACATATACATGTTATGGTGGGGTGCCTAAGTGATGTGTTCATAAAGTGTGATAAGACAATGATTATGCAAAATAGACATTTAAATGAGGCAACACATCACAAGATTAGGCAAGATAGATGAATACATGAATACATAGATTAAGTCCTACAATACAACTTGAAATGAGTTTTAAAACATAATAAGTCCAACATAGATCAATACTCTCACAAATTAATCTATCTAATCTCTCCCCCTTCATCTCACTCCCTATATCTCTCCCCCTAGATCTAAGTGCTCATCCAAGCTTTCTCCAAGAAATATCTCCCCCTTTGGCATCAAGACACCAAAAAGGAAAAAAAGATAGGAAAGGGCCCTTAGGTCTACTCATCGTCGGAGTCGGAGTCGTCATCGCCGCCTTGGCGCTCGCTGTCACTCTCCGTGGCCTCTGGGTCAATATGTGCCTCATCATCATCGGTTGGGGCCGTGGGGGAAGTCCCAGCTTCTCCAAACTGAGCAAGCTCCTCGGCAGTGAACTCCGGAAAGGATGTGAGCTCACCATCGCTCTCCTCGGCGGGGGACATTGGAATGTCCAGCTTGTCGCACATCGCTTTGAGATACTTCTCATTGCAACGCTCCATGCGACGTTGCCTAATTTCCGTCTTCTGACATGAGGATAAGAGAGCCTTGAAGCATTTGAAGAAGCCACCCCCGCATTGTGTCAGAGGCGGAGGTGGTGGAGGAGAGGGCACAAAGCGAGAGGAAGAAGCGGGAGGATCCGCATTCTTCCTCCTAGGAGCACCCGGCTCCGGAGGAGGGACTTGTGTTCGAAGCCTCCGGTGAATAATATCTTTCTTGAATGGGAGCCCGAAGATCTTCTCGATCATGTACATAATGTATGGAGCGTAGCCACATGATCGGTTGGGGGTGTGAGAGATGTTGAAGATGTCATCGAAGATATAGTCCACCACATTGAAGCGGACATCTCCATCGATTAGCACCATCAAGTGCCTCAAGTTGCCTTGTATGATCCCCACATCTCCATCCTTGGGAGCAATGGTCTTTCTGAGGACCCGGTTGAGCACACTATAGAATGGCTTGATGTTTCTGATGTGCCCGACCTCATATTGTGCATGACTTGGGTACATATACTCCAAGGTGTCCCGATCAACTGGCTTCAGATTTGAAATGATAATCTCATTATCCAGCTGGTCCTCCAAGTCAAGCAGCTGAGCAAACTGCCAATAGGTGGAGGAGTACTGCTCTCCATGGGTCATCCAGGTAATCTTATTGTCCCCATCGGTGTGGAAGTATAGAGTGGAGTAGAACTGAGTTATGACTTCCACATTCCAGTCGTACTGGAAAACCATGAACTTCTCTAGGCCATGCCTCTCAACAGCCTCAATCACAGCATTGAAGGCTTGATGATCTTTCTGTGTCATATAGTCCCAGTCTATCCACTGAGCGTCTGTGACAGGGGTCTACTTGGTCATATAGATCGTCCTGTAGTAGTCACAGTGGAAGTCACACCAGAAGCGGAGATCCACTGTGCTCCTGTCACGCTGATATACATTGATCTTTCTCAACTTGCGTGCCTTCTCAGCCCCCTTGCCCTTGAAGATGTTGGTGTCGAATGCAGTTGCACGGTTTGGGTTCCGTACAGGAGAGGACATCCTCAAGGGGCCAATGGGTTGAGGGGCACCCTTCTTGACTTTGCTTGCAGCCTTCTTGGCCACAATCACCCTCTTCTTGGGTGCAGCATCAACAGGGGCCTTGCCTTTATCTTTTGAGGTCCTCGCCCCTTGAGACTTGGCTTGCTCACCCAAGGTCACAAGCCTCTTTTTTTTCGGGGCAGCCTCGACAGCAGCAGAGTTGTGCTCCTCACGCTGCATTTTATTTGCCCTCTGAGAGGCAAAGTACACAGCCGCCGTCTCTTGATCCTCTCTTTGCTTCCGGCGAAAGAGAGCTTGCTTCTCCGATTCGGTCTCGGAGTCAGAAGGAGGAACATATTCATTGTCTGACATGGTTGCTGACAAGAGAAGCAAGGGATTGTGTATGAGTCCAAGTAGTCAAGAGAAAATGGTAGAATTCACAAAATCAACCTAGGTTAGGTTTTTCACTATGTAACCCGGACTTGTCCGTCCAGGGGCTGGACTAGTCCGCACTAGGTCAGACTTGTCCGCCCTAGGACCAGACTGGTCCGGTTCACACAGCAAGAACCCTAATCTATGGAAATTTTGCAAAAACATGGATCCAACCACAAAAATAGAGGTACATGATCACATTGATGTGCACAACAACATTTGTGAAGAAGTTTCTATCAATGGACCCAAAAGAACTGAATTTCAAGGATCTTGGAGTTAGGTCAAGAAACCTCTTCAAATCTTCGATTCGATGAAATTTGAGTGAGGAATCGGCCTCCGATGCTTGTGGGAAAGTTCCTAAGCACCTTAGGGCTTCAATCCACCGATTGGAATCAAGATTTTGTGGAGGGAATAAAAAATCGCCGTTTGGGAGACGGTTTTCGAGCGATTTTGGAGAGAGAGTGTTTGAATGGAAGTGGAGAGGTCGAGGGCTCCCTGAGAAGGTTAAGTCCCCAAAGGGCCGGACTAGTTCGGTCAGGGACCCGGACTTGTCTGGCCTCCGGACTGGGTCCTGACAACATGGACTACTAGACTAGTCCGGTCCACTGGAGCGGACTAGTCTGGTCCTAAGACCTAAAACTCCTATATATTGAGTTTTGAGTGGAGATTTGATCCTTTTGTACTACATTCCACAAAATGTCTTTGTAAATATGGTCAGTAAGCAATCAACAATCAAACTATGACCATGATTCACAAGGATTCAATAATCTCAAAATAATTTGTAGAGAGATTGAGGAGGATTAGTTTTTCGCAAGCATGTGTAAATTTTGAATATTACAATCAGATGTGCAAGACTTAAGCCACATTTCGAGAATCTAGGATATTTAGCTCACTCCTAAGTTCACAAAACCTTTTCTCATCTAGGGGCTTGGTAAAGATGTCGGCCAATTGTTTATCGGTTCTCACATGGGAAATTGCAATGTCTCCTTTGATGCAGTGATCTCTCAAGAAATGGTGGTGAATATCGATGTGCTTGGTCCTTGAGTGTTCAACTGGATTGTGGGCTATTTTGATGGCACTCTCATTGTCACATAGGAGAGGGATATGTGCAAGTTTATGTCATAGTCCCTAAGAGTTTGTCGCATCCAAAGAAGTTGTGCACAACAACTTCCGGCGGCGACATACTCCGCTTCGGCTGTGGAAAGTGCAATGGAGTTTTGTTTCTTAGAGGACCAAGACACTAGAGATCTACCAAGGAATTGGCAAGCTTCCGATGTACTCTTACTATCAACTTTGCACCCCGCATAGTCCGCATCGGAATATCCAATGAGGTTAAACTTAGAGCCTTTGGGTACCAAAGTCCTAGGCTTGGTGTGTGAACCAAATATCTAAGAATTTTCTTAACGGCGGTCAAATGACACACCTTAGGAGCGGCTTGAAATCTAGCACACATACACACACTAAGAATGATATCGGGCCTAGATGCACATAAGTATAGCAATGATCCTATCATGGAACGATATACCTTTTGGTCCACACTTGGACCATATTCATTAAGATCGAGATGCCCGTTGGTTGCCATAGGAGTCTTGATGGGTTTGGCCTTGTCCATGTCAAACTTCTTGAGTATATCTTGTGTGTACTTGGTTTGACTAATGAACGTGCCTTCCTTGAGTTGCTTCACTTGAAAACCTAGAAAGAACTTCAACTCCCCCATCATGGACATCTCAAATCTTTCCGTCATTATCTTGGAAAACTCATCACAAAACGCTTTGTTAGTAGAACCAAATATAATGTCGTCGACATATATTTGGCAAACAAACAAAACATCATTGAAATGCTTAGTGAATAGAGTATAGTCCGTCTTCCCAATTTTGAAACCATTTTGAGTTAGAAAGTCTCTAAGGCACTCATACCAAGCTGTAGGAGCTTGTTTGAGTCCATATAGAGCCTTACGTAATTTGTACACATGGTTTGGGAATTCTTCATCTTCGAATCCGGGGGGTTGCTCCACATACAATTCTTCCTTGATTGGACCATTGAGGAATGCGCTCTTGACGTGCATTTGATATAGCTTAAAATCATGGTGAGTAGCAAAGGCAAGTAATATACGAATTGATTCAAGCCTAGCTACGGGAGCAAAGGTTTCTTCGAAATCCAAACCTTCGACTTGTGAATACCCTTTGGCCACAAGTGATGCCTTGTTCCTTGTAACCACCCCGTGTTCATCTTGTTTGTTGCGGAACACCCATTTGGTGCCTACAACATTCACATTTGGCCTCTTCACAAGCTCCCATACTTGATTTATGTCGAAGTTGTTGAGCTCTTCTTTCATGGACATCACCCAATCCGGATCTCGTAGTGCTTCTTCAACCTTGTGGGGCTCCAAGGAAGAAACAAAAGAGTAATGTTCACAAAAGTTTGCAACACGATATCGAGTAGTTACCCCCTTGGAGATGTCTCCAAGTATATTGTTAATTGGATAGTCCCGTTGGACACTTTGATGCACTCTTGGGTGAGGCGCTTGAGGTCTTGATTCATCATCTTGGTCTTCCTCATCCTCATTGTCTCCCCCTTGATTGATGCCTCCATTTTCATCTTCTTGGAGCGCATCTTGGGGAACTTGATCTTGATCATTTGAGGAAGAGCTTGCTTGATGTGTAGGATGGTCACTTGCATCTTGGGGTTGTTCTTGTGGTCGTATATCTCCAAGTGCCATCCTTCCTATCACCACTTGTGGAGCTTCTTCTTCATCTAGCACATGACGATCAACTTGCTCCACTTGGGAGCCATTAGTCCCATCAAACACTACGTCACATGCTACTTCAACAATCCTGGAGGATTTGTTAAAGACACGATAGGCGTAAGTGTTTGAGTCATAGCCAAGCAAGAAAATCTCATCGGACTTAGAAGCAAACTTTGAAGTCCTAGGCTTCTTGTTAAGAATGTAGCATTTGCTCCCAAAAACACGAAAGTAAGAGATGTTGGGCTTATTACCGGTTAGGAGCTCATATGACGTCTTCTTAAGTATGTAGTGAAGGTACAACCGATTTATGGCATGGCAAGCGGTGTTCACCGCTTCCGCCCAAAACCGGTCCGTCGTCTTGTACTCATCAAGCATGGTTCTTGACATCTCATTTAGAGTACTATTCTTCCTCTCGGCCACCCCATTTTGTTGAGGGGAGTAGGGGGCCGAGAACTCATGCTTGATGCCTTCTTCATCCAAAAATTCTTCAACTTGAGTATTCTTGCATTCGGTGGCATTGTCACTCCTTATGGTATTGATACTCAAGGAGAACTCATTTTGAGCTCCCTTCAAGTATCTCTTGAGAACACCTTGAGTCTCGCTCTTGTCATGCAAAAAGAATACCCAAGTGAAACGTGGAAAGTCATCAACAATAACAAGACCATATTTGTTACCACCAATACTAATGTAGGCGAATGGACCGAAGAGATCCATGTGTAGAAGCTCCAATGGTCTTGATGTTGTCATAATGTTCTTGGATGGATGTGGTGCTCCAACTTGCTTTCCAGCTTGGCATGCGCTACATGGCCTATCCTTTTCAAACACAACATTCTTTAAACCACGGATGTGCTCGCCCATAAGGAGTTTCTGCAAATTCCTCATCCCAACATGGGCTAGCCTTCTATGCCAAATCCATCCCATGTTAGTTTTTGCAATTAACCATGTATCAAGTTGGGCTTTTTTCGCGGAGAAATCCACAAGATAGTGCTTTGCCTTGGGTACACCCTTAAAGGCAATTGAGCCATTGCTTCTCCTTGTAACGGTCACACCCTCATTAGTGAATAAACAATTATAACCTTTGTCACATAGTTGTTATATGGACAAGAGGTTATAATCAAGCGAATCAAAATGTAACATATTTGAAAGGGTATGATTAGGGGATATAACAATTTTACCGGTGCCAAGGATTTTTCCTTAGCTATTGTCCCCAAAGTAGATTCCTTCACTTGGATATTCATTTAGCTCATACTCCACAAACATCTTCCTCTCTCCGGTCATACGATTTTTGCACCCACTATCAACAACCCACTTGGTTCCACCGGAGGAGTATGCCTACAAGAACGGTTTAAGCCTTGGCTTTAGGTACCCAAGCGGTGTAGGGTCCTTTGATGCTAGTCAAGAGGCACTTGGGCACCCACACACAAGGTTTGGGACTCTTGCGGTGTGGCCCAACATACCTAGCATATGCCTTTCCAAACTTGTTCCTTCAAAACATATGAAGCATCAAAATCATGGAACAATGGATGAGGCTCTTTCTTAGGCATTTTAGGTGTAATAGCAATGTTCTTTCCTTTTTTGTTGTGTGAGCCTCCTTTGACAAAAACAATCAAGTCTTTGCCATTCTTGGGAGTTTTGACATTTTGCCTCATCCCCCTAGAATAACCAAGACCATCCTTGACAAGGGGATGTCTTGTGTTGGTATATGCACTACGTGCATATGCCATCTTCTCCTCGTCAAAGATGCCACCGTTGGGTGCTTGATTGGTTTGTGCCATCTTTAGCTCATCTTTAAGCTTTATGATCAAGTTTTAGCATTTACAAGGTTGAGATGCTTCGGATTTAATATTTGTGGAAGGTGAGCTTGTAGAGGAAGAAGGTGCATTGACCTTGAGAGACTTCACTTGCGTCTCAAGGATCTTGTTAGCTTGTGTCAAACTAACAAGTTCATTCTTGAGCACAATTGTAGTGTTCTCTAGGTTTGAGCAAGTTTCCTTTCTCAAAGCGAGTTCAAGCTCAAGTTTCTTGCTTCTTTCTCTCTCAAGCTCCAAGAGCTCCTCGACCTCTTAACATCTCTCCTTTTGTTGGATGAGCATGTCCTCTTGACGGTTGATGAGTTCTTCCTTCTCAAATATCTCTTCCGTTAACAATCTCAATCTCTTCAAGGTGCTTTTGCTCATGTCTTTAAGCATATGTTCATTTTCACTACTACTATCGAAGTCATCATGAGAAGAAATTGAAGAAGAGGATTTATATTTAACCTTCTTTCTTCCCTCCTTGGCCATAAGACATGTTGGACTTGAAGTCTCCAAGTTGGGAAAGAGCTTGTTCTCTGTTGTAGTCTTCTTCATAGCAATAGTTGCTACCTTCTCATCTTCATCGGAGGAGGATTCCTCATTTGAATCCCAATCCTTTCCAAGGTGGGCATGTCCGGATTGCTTATTTTTCTTGAAGTACTTCTTCTCTTTGGACTTGCCCTCCTTCTTCTTCTTGTTTTCTTCATGTGGACAATCCACAATGAAGTGCCATATTCTCCACAATTGTAGCAAGCTCTTTTTGATCTTGTCTTGGGCTTGTCTTTTCTTCTTCTCCCATTTTGGTAGCTCCCCCTTCTCCTAAACATCCTCTTAAAGTTGTTGATGAAGAGAGCTTCTTCCTCATCGGTGTCGGGACTCTCTTCATCACTCTCTTCCTTTTCTTGTGATCTTTAGGACGTTGCTTTGAATGCAACATCCCTTTTCTTGGAGGAGGAAAGCTTTTGTAGATCATTATAGAACATCACTTCTTGCTCCATCGTCTCATGGTTGATGATTCTCCCTAGCACTTCTTCGGGAGTCATCTTGTGGAAGCCCAGACTTTCACGAATTAGTGAGCAAAGAGTGACGTTTTGAGGCATGAATGCTCGAATCATCCTCTTTACCACTTCGTGGTCGGTCCACCGGGTGCTTCCATATGACCGACTCTTGTTGATGAGAGTCTTGAGGCAGTCATACATATCTTGGGGAGATAAACCCTCCATGATGGTGAATCTTCCAAGCTCTCCTTCGATCATCTCAATCTTGGCCTCCCTAATGACGCGGTTGCCTTCATGCGCCGTCTTGAGGGTATCCCTAATCTCCTTGGCAACCTCCAACCCTTCAATGCGGTTGAACTCCTCACGAGTTAATGAGAAGGTAATCACTCCAACAGCTTGAGCATTGCGGTGTAGAAGAACGGCTTGCTCCAGAGTGATGTCTTCGTCATTCTTAGGAAGATGAACACATGTCATACCAATTTGCCACAAGCTAGGGTTTAAGGAAATGAGGTGCATCTTCATATTATGCTTCCACATAGAATAATCATTTTTGTCAAATTGAGGAGGTTTGCCAATGGGAATAGACAAGTAATGATTGCTTGCGGTAAGTTGCTCATAATTGTAAGGATACCGGGAGTAGTCTTGTGAACTACTCCCATTGTCGATGTTGACCGGAGCAATTGACTTGATTTCCTTCTTCGGCACGTTGAGCTTCTCACGAAGCCGTGCCTTGAGCATCCGAACTTCTTCGTCGTCATTTGGATCATCTTGAAGAACATCGACGTTCTTCGTCTTGGTGTCATCGACGACCACCGGAACCTCGTTATCACCCCTTCCGACCATTACTTCTCCGAGTTGTTAGACTCTTGGAGAGAAGCCTGCTCTGATACCAATTGAATGTTGCCTAGAGGGGGGGTGAATAGGCAATAATACCTGAAATCACTTAATCAAACAGGATTAAATTCCTATGGCCGGACTAGTCTGCACAGGGCCGGACTAGTCCACTCAGCACAGGGTTGAAACCCTAAAACTTGATTTCTACAAGTTGTTTGCGGAATTAAAGTGCACCAAACATATAGTCAATGTGTAGTAAACTTGTAAAGCTCAGATTGTGAGGTTTAAACACTTGGATAGCAAGTTTACAATAGTGATCAAAGTGTAGGGCAATAAGATCAAAGTGAAACCTAATAGCAATACTAGTGATCACGAAAAGCGAAAGACAAGTAAAATGAGATTTATCCCGTGGTTCAGCTCCACGAAGAAGCCTACCTCCACTTTGAGAAGTCCACACAAGGACCGGGCCTCACTTGACCCTTCTCTCACCAAGAAACCACAATGGCCGACTTGGTTTCCACTATATCAATGGGTAATCACAAAGTTTGATGGGCCTGCTCACAACTTGAGGCTCCCAAAAATCAAAACAATGAGGAGCACAAGAAGCTCAACTCACACAAGCCACACAACACAACACAATGTGCAAGAGATCAAACCGAGAGCCAAATCGCGATGATCTTCCTTTACTCTATCCCCAAACCCTAATGTCTACAAGATTTGCTCATAGGGGGTTAGTAGGACGAGTAGAAGGCTTTTGAAGGCTCTAGGATGCTTATGGCGGCGCTAGAGTTCCAGACCTTTTCAAATGAGCCCGAGGTCCCCTTTTTATAGGGGTCTCGAGCCCCTTTTGCTTACATCAGTAAGGGGGCGGACTAGTCCGGCCTCAGACCCCAGACTAGTCCGGCCCTATGGGACCACTGACCTCTGGTCAGTTCCCGACAACTTCCACACTGAGCAACGATCGTCACGCTACCTGCCAAATTTCTACATTCAAATAGTCACTAGAAAACGGACTAGTCCGATCAACAACGAACTAGTCCGAAGTGGAACAGAACCACTTGGTCCGTTCCAAAACGGACTCTTCTGGGTTGGCCGGACTAGTCCGACCACAGGGGCGGACTAGTCCGGCCCCCTAGGGTTTCTCTCGGTCTGTCACACTAAGTCTCAAACGGACAAGTCCGTACCCAAACGAACAAGTTCGAACTATTCCAGAGAGCTTTGGTCCGTCCAAAACCGGACAAGTCCGGACTTCTCGGACTTAGCTCCAAATTCACTCAGATTCACTCCAGCGACGTTTGGTCCGTCTCAAAACAGACTTGTCTGCCATGGCCGGACTAGTCCGGCCTTGAGGCCCGGACTAGTCCGGCCTCCTAAGGTTTTTCTCATTTTAGGCTTCTCACTTAGGTTTTTCTCTAAACAACCACTTTGAGCCCCTTGGTTTGATCTCAATGCACATGATACAACCACCCTCTCTCATGATACGGCTCACACAAACTCAACACCATAGAAACCCTAATTTCTATGCTTGAGTCTTTGACGCCCGTTTTCTCCTTTTCCTTTTTGAGGTTTTCATCTCATTTCAATCCTTTACCTGTGCTTAAGATCAACTAAGCTCATCAGCCTCTTAATTGTCGTCATCAATCATCCAAAACCTACGGAGATGCCTAGATGCACTTTCAGATTCTACTAAGAGATATGATCAAACTAGTAACACAATACAAAAACTGTCCCCTCTCTATCCAGATTTTGTGACACTCCACATTTCCTTTCTCTCATTTCCAAAGCAATTCACCAGGATTTACCATTTTATTTGAATGATTTCTATTTTGGAGCATATGCAACTCTCATGGTTTAATATGTGAATTTCAAATTCCTGCATAAACATAAGCATGTTATAGTTCAATTACATTTCAGCATGTCTACTGCACCCATACCAGATTTAAGCTTCCCCAAAACAGACCTCACCATTGCTCAAATGGCTCATATGCATGTCTGGATGTGGACAAGAAAAATCTTAAACCCTTGTTAACTTCACTCAAATTTTGAGTTTTATGTTTCATAAAACAGTTTAGTATGTCAGGAAGCTACCTCGAAAATTTCAAAATTTTTGGACCTTGTTTACTATTTTAATTCCATGTTTGAAATCAGTCTGTACACTGAAAAGTTCTCTGGAATTGCTGCTGCCCTGCCTCCCTTACAGCTGGGTCCCATTGCTCATGTCACTGCTGTTGGGCCTCACATGTCAGTCTATAATGCACTCCACTTACCCACCCCTTACCACCTCCTTGACGAGACAATTGCTATTATAGAACTCATAATACGTGGCTTCGACGGAATAACACTTATAAGATGGGCTTCTTTGAAATAGTACTTTCAACATTGATACACTGTTAAAATGGCATTATGAACTAATTTAACTCATTTTGTTTTCTTTTTCTATTTTCAGACCATGTAAAATAACTGATTTACCGTTAATCCTAACACATCAATGAATTCATTTTCTTCCAACTTGCCGAGATTACACATCCTCACGTTCAGTGCTTTGCCTGCGTCCAGTACTTTGCCTTCGTCCCTAAAATGACCGATGACCTGTACTTTGGCTGCGTAAAGGGCTTGTTGCAGCGGATGCAAATAAAATGACAAATGCAGATAAAATATTAATGGCTAAAAGAGAGATCTTTTCGTGCTAAAACACAATGATCACATAGATAATCAATTGCCAAGTTGTGTTTGATTGTTGTCAGAGTAAAACATGATGCTGATGATTCAGGACAGAGACAAACATCGAGCTATGGACAAGGCCACGACATGGCAGGACAGGACAGGGTGCCGACGATGTACTGGAGGGGTAATTCGGACGTGGTGTCGCCGCTGCGGGTGGTGATGGGTGTCGATGAAGCAACGTCACACATTATTGCCAGATCTGCAAGCAGTTGCACCGTCAGGACGTCTAGCGCTAGCGCTGTTGACTAATAGTATCAGCATTATTTTGTTGAAAATATAACAGACATCTGCCGAGAGAAGGATCTGCAGTCTAAAGTTAGAAGAAAACAAATTCATTGATCAGTTAGTAGTAAGTGCAAATCAGTCATTTTATGTGGCCAGAAAATATAAAAAAGAAACAAAATAGGTTAAATTAGTCTATAATGCTGTTTTAACGGTGTGTCCTTGTTGAAATTGCTATTTTAGAGAAGCCCATTTTGTAAGTGCTATTCCGTCGAAGTCTCATATTAAGAGTTCTATAGTAACAATTATCACCTCCTTGACTGCATGTTTAACTGCATGTTTAGAAGCTTCAAGTGCTTGTCTATTCCTCATCTAGGAGCACAAACACAAGCTGAGCTGAACGCCCGTGCATCTGCTCAGCGTCAATCCAGCCGGGAAGGCCCCCTGCACCGGCCATTTCCCTCCTGCTCCGGTCTCTTCGACTTCGACGCCCCTCGGTGAGACCCTCCAGCAGCTTCCCGTCGCCCCTGTACGAGCAGAGCTAACCGGCAGTTTTCCAGCTAGGTCTTCGTCGCCCTGTCGCTCCGTCGCTTCTGGGAGCTACTGGACAGCCCCCGCAGGCGCGCAGCACCCAATCCAACTTCTTGATTGATCTCAGAGTATCTCACGACCTTGCCTCTCTTCCCCAGGCCGAAATTTTGACCAAGGAGCTTCGGAGAGCCGAAGAAAGTCGAGTTTCCCCGCAGCCGGCTTAATTCTACCGCCTCCCACCGGTGAGCTCCTTATTCCGGTTATTTTTGCCCGTCTTGGTCCATGCCGGTGATGGTCACCTCCCAATGAATCCGTAGCAGTTTGTTCCTAGGAAAACGATGCACTGTGCGCAAAGAACACCATCGCCGTAGTTCGGATTTCGCCTGCCGCCGGCGCATTCCGGCGACCTATAGCAAAAACGGACCGCACCAATTGACTCGTTAATGGACCCCAAACACCCCAGGGTAGGTTTCTCAGACCAGAGGAGTCCGCTGCCGGCCCTGGACAAGCTGCACAGGCGAGCTCCCAGTGTGCCGTGCGTGCCTGGACAGAGGAGGAAGAGGAGCCTGACCCTTGGGTCCTTCTGTCAGCTGCTGAATGTTTTTCCTAAGTGGAATTTTCGGCCAGAAATAATTTCAGATTTAGCCCAAACTTCAAAAATTTATAGCTTCTTGTAGGGAACTCCAAAAATCATGAAATTTTTTTGTTAAGTCCACAAAGACATTTTCTACACAGCTGTACCATTTTCTTATCATGAAAACCTTTAATCTTTTTGTGTTAACTTATTTTCAACTAAACACTATTATCCCAATTAACACTAGAATGCTTGGATTGAGCCCAAAAATTACCAGGGCACTACTTATGGTCCTGAAAACTTACGGTAAAAGTTCCCGATCCATTGAGCCTGAAGAAATATTATAGTTTCAAACTTTGTATAATGTACCGTGAAGACTAAAGTTGTGACTATATACATGCCTAACATTCATGAAATTCAATTGTCACTTCCTGTTGTATCATTTGATCATACTCTTATTCCATAATTAAGATGTATACATTGTGTTAAGCATTCACATAATTATTCATTGATGTTAGCAAGTCCTAATGATCATAACTCATCCATTGATCCGTATATAATATCAATATTACATAATCATACATGTCATCATATTGTACACATATACGAGTCCGCGACACTTAATCTTTCTTGTGCATCCATGGCATGAATTAGGACCCGACGTACTCGAGGAGGTGAATCAAGAGGAGGAGAAGGCTCATATTGACCGTCATCTAACCACTAACATAGAGCAAGGCAAGCCCCGGTTTAATCATAAGCCATTTGAGTTCTTTTAAAAAATTTCGCAATGCTATATGTCTTTATTGTTTAATGTGCATTAAGTCTAGGAGTCGATATGAAACCCACTTGCATGACCACAATACCTCGGGTATGGATGGGATTAGAGCCTACATCTTGCTATGCTAATTACCCTAATGAAGTACTAGGAAGTGAGTAGTATGAGACTACTCATGCGGGTGAATTGGTCCGAATGTGGAATTATGGCGGAATCACAACTTAATAAAAATGAGACCGACGGAGCATGTATGAAGCAACGAGACATGGTCTTGTGTGCATAAGCTCGCTTGCGTCGTTTGAGGACTGAGCCGTTGTCAGCCTCTTGGACAAGTATTAAATTGTATCGTGTGCATGCTAGTTTATGGGACCTAGTAAGCTGATGTACTTGGTGTCGAACATCATGTTGGTCGCTCGCTGTCGGGGGTAAGGGGAGAAGTTGGGTGTAAATCTATTAGCGGGATCAACGTCTAGGACGTGACCCGCGTAGGGACCCACTGTCCGGAGTGGAAACCTTGTCCGCTATTGGGGTGTCATGGGAAAGGTTGACGCGTACGACGTGGAGTGGAGTGAATCGTATATCACTTCCGAGCGGGCGTACGTGGCGTGCACTCGAGTTTCTCCCTGCATAGTCAATAATGGTTGCAATCTCTGTCACTCGCGGATATGAGTGCGCTTGTTTAAGCAGTCTGCACGTAGTAAACAAGATGAATGATTATGCTCCTGATTATACTTGTATGTATTTAAATTCTTGTTTGCAAACTTATATGTTTAGACATAGTTGCTAATTAAATTTACATTCCAATGAACCATTAACTCAATGCTAAAATATGCAATTAAGAACTCACCATTAGTGCTTTTTATGCAACATAACTCTCCTATTATACCTATTTTTCCATTGTATATTGGATAGGTGCATAGGACTTTATTTTGTCAGGTAAGTCTTGTTGAGTTGTTAGGACTCACCGTTTGTTGATTACTCTTTTTCAGGTACTAAAAGTAGAGCAAGCTACTATATGCCGCTGGCGATTGTTGTGTGGAGCTAGTGTGAAGTGCTTGTGGGCTATGTACTTCACTTTTGCATTACGTGTTTAATTAGACTGTGTCGGTGGTTTGGAACCGGCAGATCTCCCGACACTACTAAAGTGTTATAGGAGTTTGAAGTTCGGTGTGGGCGCGCGGAGATTCGAGAAGGTGAATAGTATATGACACAGGAGACACGAGAGTTTACGTGGTTCGGGCCGCCTGAGCGTAATACCCTACTCCACGGGTATGTTGGTGTTGTATTAGCTGTATGAGCTTGTGTTGAGCGTCTGTGGCGCGTATGATGCCCTACTCCATCTCTAGAGTCCGTCGTCGGCCTGTCCTTTTATAGTACAAGGGCAGGCCATTACAAGTCAGCCTGGCCCGATATTTGATATTCATTCAGCAGGTTTAATTGCCCTTAATGACCAGGTAATGGGCTCTGACAGCACCGTTACTGGTGATTAAGGTCATCTGACCGTGTGTCATTAATATAGTATTAATGACACTTAATCGGGTCTTAAAGTCCTTGATTCCTCTTTGAAGATCAGGAGCCGAGTCTTCCGGAGGTTAGAGGCTGAAGCTCCGACGGGTGGACACGTGGCAGCTCCGGAGCATACCGTGGGAAACAGGAAGCTCCGGAGCTACCTGACACGTGTCAGGTCCGGAGCTTCTCTCTGTCTGGGGTTAAGTCCGGAGGTGCCATTTCGGTAAATGGCCCGGAGCTTCCCCCTTGTAGGCGGTAGCTCCGGTTTGATAGTACACGTGGCGACCCTGGGATTAACCATGTTGGAGAAGCGGGTCCGGTTACATCTGACATGTGGGCCTCCGAAGGTCTTCAAATCAAGTGGGTGACTTTTCTTTGATATCTTTGTATCCTCAAGGGGTGTACGGTTTCCAGGGTACCGACAGTGGCCCCCTGGACCTACCTCCGGAGAAGACCACTGGGGTGAAGTCATTCCGCCGGAGGTGGGTCCATCCTCGCGACTTTTGAAATGAGTCTTCAAAGGTCTTCAGAGGTATCGTTGGCGAGGGTTTGGAGTTAAATCCTTGCCACATGGCGTGTCCCGCGTGCGGCTGATGAGATCTTTGGCGTGTGGATCTCACGCAATTGAAGGTCGCCGGTTCCCGATACGAAAACTGTATCGGTTCCGCGCGCCTTGTCAGGCCGCCGCCTTCGGGTTTCCCGCCTCTTGATGACAATCGTTTGCTTGGGTAAGAACCTCGACTTGATCGTCGGGGTGGTCCCGGGCCCCCTTGTCATCGGCTGGGTGGAGTTTTTTAATGGTATCTTCGACTTCCTTGCGGTTTCCATCCAAGCGTTGTGAGGGCTTACTTAAGAAGGAAAGCCCGCACCGTCGGGAGTTCTTCACGCCTCCCATCTGATCTTGCGCTCAAACTCCCAACTTGTGCTTCGCCTTTCTTCTCTTGCCTAGCCGTGCCGCGATGGAGTTGGGTCTCCGCGAGAGTCGCTTGAAGACCGACGGCGACCTGAAGATGGTCCGGGCCCTCATGGGGTGGTCCTCGGACTTCTTCAACTGCTCGGTCTACGCCGTTGGAGAGCTCCTGTTCAAGAAGGAGCACTCCGGCGAAATGGTGTACTTCTCCTCGTACGCCATGGTGGGGTTGATCCTACCTTTTTCTAGATGCTACTGGACTTCTATGGTCTGCAGCTATACCACCTTGGCCCTCACTCCATTCTCCTCGTGTCTATCTTCGTCCACTTCTGTGAGATGTGGGTGGGCATCCCCCCTGCATCGAACTCTTCCGGACCTTCTTCACCGTCCACACCACCGGTAGGAGCAATGAGTACCTTGACTTCTACTACTTCGTGAAGCGCAAGAAGTGTCCATTCAAGTACCTCCGGTCGTTCCTTTCTGGGAAGTGGGATGACTGGAAGAAGGACTGGATAGTCATCCGGGTGGAGGAGCACGAGAGGCTGGAGCTGCCCGAAGGCTTCCCCAACATTGACACGAAGATCTGGAGTGAAGCTCCGGTGCTGGCGGACGCCTTCGACCCTGTTCTGACCAGGATTCGCCAGTGCGTGGAGGGGGGATTAACCCCTCAGGCGGTATTTTGCAACTTCCTGGACAACACGTGGGCGCCAATGAAGAAGAGGGAGAAACTCGCATGGGCCCTCAACAGCGTGATGGACGATGACAGGGTCGAGACCGGGTTGAAGTCCAACATGGTGGGGAAAACCTTGGCGTTCCACCTCAAGATGTTCCAGCACGGCATCGACGTCGATGGTGATGACTTGACTCCACCATCAGCCTTTCTCTCTCTGAACGTGGAAGTGGAGTTCAGCAGGGAGCTCCGGCGGAAGATGCCCGTGCTTGACGACCTTGGTGTCGTCGAGAGAAGATCAACCACCCGGTTGGCGATCCCCGGAATGCCCGAAGATGGCCCTGACCCTGCCCCAAAGCCGAGGGTCGAGGTCGTCGGCAAGGACAAGGAACTGGCAGATGAACACGAGAGTCGGAAGAGGAAGCTGCAGTATGCCGACGTAAGGTCCGTCAGGCCTGCTACTTCCGCCTCGGCTCCTTCTCCTCGGAGGGGAAGGTCTTCTACAACCGCGGCGACTGTTCCCGCAGTGGGGTCCTCCCGGGATGCGACTGTTCCCGCAGTGGGGTCCTCCCGGAGTGCGACTGTTCCCGCAGTGGGATCTTCTCGGAGTGTTAGCTCCGGGCATGCGACTCCAGCACCTGGGCCCGTGGAGGCCTCCAGGTCCGGGGGTTCTTCACGGTCGAGGAGGGCCTCGACTCGGGAAACACCTGTGGCCGCGACTAGTTCTGGGGGGCCTTCCGGAGCTTCCACGCCGGCTATGACCAGCCCTGAACGTCCGGGAAAAAGGTTCCGCGCAAGCTGGTGCAGAAGCCTCCCAAGGTAATTTTTAATCTTTACCTTGGACAATAGTTTTGCTGTAGTGATTGCTTTTTTAAGTTTCCGCGTCCATCATTTGCAGCGTTCCCAAGAAGAGGAGTGAGGCTCCACCCTTAGCCGCAGCAACTGAAGCTGTGGGGGCAGAAGCTTTTGCTCCGGTCCCAGTGCCGCCCCAAGTGGTGGCTGAAGCTGCGACAGCTCCAGCGCCGGCTGTCGTGGTCATGGACCTCGACTCATCCCCAGAGGCTCCCGTGGTAGCGCCGGACCATGGGAGAGAAGATGCGCCAGCGGCACCTGCCCCGGAGGTTGAAGCTCTGGGTCCTGGTGCTGAAATGACGGAAGTTCCGGCCGTTGAGCCGGAAGAAGCTGTGATTCCGGCCTTGGAGCCTAAAAGTGTCGAAGCTCTGGCGGTCGAGCCAGAGGTGATTGAAGTCCCAGCGCGCGTGCCGGAAGCTGAGGAAGTTCCGGCAGTTGGGTCGGCTACCTCCGAAGCACCGGCCGCAGAGCTGGTCATTGTTGAAGCTCCGGCCGCAGGGCCGGTCGAGGTTGAGGATCTTCCGGCTCCCGAGCCGGTTGTTGAAGAGGTGATGGAGCTCGAGCCCCCATCGGAGGAGGTGCCAAGGCCGGAGCCAGAAGCGGCCCCTGCTCCGGAAGTAATGACGTCGGAGGTACTCACGGCCAAGCCGGAGTGCCCAAGCGAAGTCGCTGGCCCCCTGCCCGAGGGGGTGAACGAAGACCTGGTGGCGGGGCCTTCCTCGATGGCAACTGAGGCCATCCCGGAGGATGGCCCTAGTGCCATGGAGACTCAGGGGACCACTCTTGTGGAGTGGGACCAAATTTTGTATCTGAAAACCCGCTAGAACCAGCGGAGGAGGTCCCAGCAGGTCCGAAACCTATCCCGTTGTCCTTGTCTATTGACAACGCATGTTCCAGTCTGTGTCAAGTCCAATTGGCCTTCTTCCACGACAGCAAGGCTCTTGAAGAAGAGCGCCAAACCCTTAGGCGGTGGCGTAACCGGCTCTACTTCGAGACCAAGCTGGCGCAGTCCAGGCTAGCGGATGACAAAGAGTGGATCAAGCGGGAGAAGATCCGCCTGGAGTACTGGGGCAAATTACTGGATGACAGGGAGAGTTTGACTCGCGCCCTCGATGCTCAATCCCTGGAGATCTACGATCAAGCCAAAGCAGCCAATAGTGCGGCCGATGAACGCCACGAAAGGCTTGAGGCCATTAACACTACACTAATCAAGCGCCGAGAGGCACTTGAGGAGAGGGAGAAACGGCTCGAGGATGAAGAGCAAAGACTCCTAGAGCTGCGGGATGACGTCCTGAGGAGGGAGGAGGAGCTCGCTGAGAAGGTGGCTCTGGCTGACAAGGGTCTCGAGGAGCGCGCCAAGAAATTGGAAGAGCGCTGCCAAGAGGAAGAGGAGAAGGTTTGGGCACGAGGGCAGGAACTCTACGAACAAGAGTGTGCCCTTACTGCCAGGGAGAAGAAAGTGAGGGTTAGAGAGAAGGACCTGGTCGACCGCCGGAACAAGATCCACCTCCGGGAGGAGGAGCTCGGAAAACTTGAAAGGCGGGTTGCTGAAAAGATTCAGCAAAACGCCAAAGATGTTGAGCACTTCGCCCGTGAGAATTCCGAACTGATGGCGGCCAGGAGATCCCTGGAAGAAATGAAGGGCTTGAGGACTGCGGACTCCCTATAGATTTGGGAGTTCCTGGGCAAGGCCAACGACGCGCTGACACCGATGGGTTTCAGCCCTGTGCGCCCGGATGATCCGGAGCCAGAGCCGGACCTAGCGCTGCAGGCGTTGAGCTCAGCAGGTAGCAAGCTCTCCAAGGTGGGCGATGTCATCGCAGACCAATTGGAGGTTGAGGGGCAATCCCTGGCAAAGAACGTCGCAGAATATGTGCTGACGTGCTACACCAGCCGGAACTCCCAATTTCCTCTGGACCCGGTGCTTGCAGGTCCCGTCGAAGGAGAAGGCAAAGCTACCCGAGCCAACGTATCGGAGGTTGCCAAGAAGGTCGCCCAATTCTTCCATAGGGTTTAGGACCATCTCTATAGTTCTCACTTGTATTTTCTCTTCTTCTTCCTCAATTTTGTAATCCCTTGTCTCCAGATGTAATTCCTTGTCTCCAGATGAATGAAATCCCCAAATTTTTGTGAATTTCGCTTTTTGTCTTCAACGCTTTTGCCTTCACTTGGACCCCTGGTAGATGTACACAATTTGATTGTGAACATGTACTAAGAGGATGTTGCATTTTGTTGAAGACTCATTTGCTCCGAACTTGTAGGATTTAGGTTCGGAGTCTTCGATAGTGAAGGCCCCCTGAGGTTGTCGGAGCTTAGAAGCTCCGACATTGTCTATCGCTGGAGCTTAGCAGCTCCGGCAATAGTCTCTATCAACGCGTAGGGCATCGATAGTTAGTCCTCCGCCGTGTCGGAGCCTAGTAGCTCCGGCAGTGACCTTTGCCCACACTTAGTTTGTTGGCAGCAGACTCCGTTTGCGGGGTCTTCTCACCATCTTTTATTCATCGTCAACGGATGACCCCCCCTAGCCTTACCGGAGCTTGGTTACTCCGGTGATGCTCGTTTTCGATGTGTAACATCAATTACGAACCACCTAGGGGAGTCGGAGCTTTGTTAGCTCCGGCTTTTCTCCATCAATGTGTATTTATTTTTCCTGCACACTGAAGTCAAGAAAAATAGTAAAATTTGTTTCTCGTCTATAACTTCGTCGCGGCTTACGATTCTCAAGAAAGTTTTAGGTCAAACGGGATTCTAGATACAATCGAATACATTGCCTTTTCTTCCGGATTCAATTGTATTTGGACTCGCCTTACTTCGGCCTGCCGGGGTGTAGGTAGAGTAGCGTACTTAGGGTGCTTGACCAGGCTAAGTCGATAGCACACTCCGGCCCTAGATTGGCTTGGTGGCTTTCAGGCGAGTTGGCCAGGAACAATATTTGAATCCAAAAGAATTGACAATACAACTCGTATTGTATATAAACCGATCGAACTAAAATTTCTTAAGAACATCACGTCTTCGTTATAGACAAGAAAGAGAAAAATAAAAGTGTTGAGCCTGTACAAAATAAATGCACGTGGAGTCTGTTTCACATGAGGATATCTTTCATTATAGGTCCGGGGTACAGGGGAAACAAGTACACTCTTAGGGCACGGGACTAGGCTAAGCGTGTTTCATTTCTCGTTTGACCCAGGGTAGTTAGCCACACTTTTAGTCCGGAGACTGTGACAAGTGTTGCATGAACTTTGCGGACCTTTCGGGAAGGGTCCGGCTGCTCTCCCGGAGGAACTACCCGACTCTGTACAATGACTCTATAACATACATCTCAAGTTACTCAAGACTCACCTCTGTGGCATTAAGTGTAGAACTTACGGAGGTGCTCGATGTTCCAAGGATTTGGGAGAGGTGTCCCATCCTCGGTAGCCAAGCAAACGCTTCCGGGACGGGATACTTTAATCACTCGGAAGGGTCCCTCCCAGCCGGGGGAGAGTTTGTTTAAACCTTCTCTGGATTGTATTCTCCGTAGCACCAGATCGCCTTCCTCGAGCTGTCGATTGTGTACATGCCGCTGATGATAACGCCGTAGGGCTTGGTGATATCGGGCATTCCAAACAGCTACTTGGCACCTTCCCTCCTCAAGGAGGTCTAGGTCTTCGCGCCGGAGCTGGTCTTGTACGGCATCGTCGAAGGTCCGGACCCGGAGTGAACCCAAGGTGATTTCCGGAGGAAGGATTGCTTCAGCTCCGTACACCAAAAAGAAAGGTGTCTCTCCGGTTGACCGGTTTGGAGATGTCCTGTTGGCCAATAGAGTGGGCGGAAGCTCTTCGATCCAGTTGGCTCCATGCTTTTTCAAGCGCTCATAGGTGCGCGTCTTGAGTCCTTTAAGGATTTCAGCATTTGCTCTCTCGGCTTGGCCATTGCTGGCTGGGTGAGCTACAGAGGCGTAGCAAACTTGAATGCCGAGGTCTTTGCAATATCCTTGAAATGCAGAGCTTGTGAATTGGGTCCCATTATCAGTGATGATTTTGTTTGGGACTCCAAATCTGCATACAATGGACTGCAAAAAGTTGATAGCAGATTGCTTGTTGATTGTCACAACTGGAGTTGCTTCCGGCCACTTAGTGAACTTATCAATGGCGACGTACAGGAATTTGTAACCTCCGACGGCTCTTGAGAAAGGTCCCAAGATGTCCATCCCCCACACAACGAAAGGCCATGTAGGAGGTATCATTTGTAGGGGCTGAGCCGGTGTGTGAATTTGCTTTGCATGAAATTGACATGCTTTGCATTTTTTCACCAGCTCAGTTGCATCCTGGAGTGCTGTAGGCCAGTAGAAACCATGCCGAAAGGCTTTACCGACCAGCGTGCGGGAAGACGCGTGGTTCCCACACTCGCCTCCATGGATTTCTGCAAGAAGTTCGTAGCCTTCTTCCCTTGTGATGCACCGCATTAGGATGCCGTTGGCACCGCGCCGGTAGAGATCCCCTTCTACCAACGTGTATCTTTTAGCCAATCTGACTACCCGGTCAGCGGATACATCATCGCCAGGAAGGATCTTGTCTTTCAAGTAGTTCCGGATCTCCGAGATCCATGCATCGGAACTAACTTGAGCATTTGAGTCTTGCGTGCTGGGTTGCCCGGAGCTTCCGGCAGCACCTACGACCCTTGATGGCTGCCATGGTAACAGGGCCATCGGGACCGTCAGCTTCGGGATGCTGATCTCGCCCCCTTCGCTCAGTTCGGCAGGCTGAGCTGTGGGTTTCGACAACCTCCGGACAAAAGTTCCGTCAGGAGTCGGAGCTCCAGTTGACGCTTTCGTCGAGAGTTCGTCGGCTTCAGCGTTGTGGGCACGCTGAACATGGTGGAGATCCAGGACTTCAAAGTCCTTCTGAAGCCTCTGGACTTCAAGGAGGTAAGCAGCTAGCTGGAGATTATTACAGGAACATTCACCCTTCACCTGCTTAATGATGAGCTTCAAATCTCCCTTGACCAGCAGTTGCTTGACACCATATGATAGTGCCACCTTTAGTCCGTAGATGAGTGCTTCATACTCTGCCATGTTGTTGGTCACCTTGAAGTCAAGGTGCACCATATATTTCACCTTCTCCCCGGTTGGTGCAAGGAGAAGGATTCCAGCTCCGGCCCCCTGTTTCTGCATGGAACCGTCGAAGTAGAGGGTCCAGTGAGGCTCGGTGAAGGCTGGAGCTTGATGCTCCGTCTTCTGCTCACTGGGGCCCACAGGGTCTGATGGAGAGGGTGTCCATTCTGCCACAAAATCTGCCAATGCTTGACTCTTGACTGCTTGTCTTGATATAAATTCAAGATCAAATTCGGCCAATTCCGCTGCCCACTTTGCAATATTCCCAGTTGAATTGGGATTATGCAAAATTGCTCGAAGTGGATAAGAGGTAACCACTGATACTTTGTGAGCTTGGAAGTAATGGTGAAGCTTCCTGGAGGCAATAAGAACTGCATAGAGCAGCTTATGCACCTCTAGGTATCGAGTCTTGGCATCATGTAGTACTTCACTAATGAAGTACACTGGGCGCTGAATGGTCCAGACCCTCTCGGAGGGGTCCGGAGCTTCCTCTTCACTGACCCGGATCCTCTCGGAGGAATCCGGATTTTCTTAGGGGACCTGCGGGTTCTGGTTGGAGGAACCCGGGGCTTCTTCAGAAGCGACCTGGACCCTCCCGGAGGGGTCTGGGTCTCCTGAAATAACTTCTTGTGGATTCGAGTCTGTGAGCTGGGACCCAGACTCGCTTTCAGGTACCTCCGGACCCTCCTGAAGGGGTCTGGATTCCTGAGTATGAGGTAGCTCTGGTCTCTCCTCAACCAGAACCATACTGACGACTTCGTCAGTTGCTGAAATGTAAAGCAACAAAGGCTCACCAGGGTTCGGAGCTACCATAATTGGTAGGGTGGTGAGGAACTGTTTCAGTTCTTGGAATGCCTTCTCTGCTTCTTCGGACCATTGAAATGGTCCGGACTTTCTCAATAGTCTGAAGAAGGGGAGTGCCCATTCCGCTAGTCTTGAAATGAACCGGCTGAGGGCTGCTAGACATCCAGTCAACTTTTGGACGTCTTTGATGCGGGTTGGTGGCCGCATGTCTTCAATGGCCTTAATCTTCGCCGGATTAGCTTCTATGCCCCGGTGACTTACCAGGAAACCAAGAAGTTTTCCGGAGCTAACCCTGAAAACACACTTGTCTGGGTTTAGCTTTGTACGGGTGGCCCGCAGCTTGTCGAAGACAGCCTGCAAGGTGTCAAGGAGTGACTCCTTGTCCCTGACCTTGACTACGATGTCATCGACGTACACTTCCACTATGTCTCTAATGAGTTCTTCAAAAGTTTTGTACATAGCTCGTACAAAAGTTGAAGTTGCATTGTTGAGACCAAAGGGCATGGCTGTATAACAGTACAATCCATCTACTGTGATGAATGAGGTATGCTCTTCATCTTCCCTAGACATCCAGATTTGATGATACCCGGAATATGCGTCTAGAAAACACAGTAATTCACACCTGGAGGTGGAATCCACTATCTGATCTATTCTAGGTAGTGGGAATGGATCTTTTGGACATGCCTTATTTAGTGTGGTGTAGTCGATGCACATCCGAAGCTTCCCGCCAGCCTTGGGCACAACAACTGGATTTGCCAGCCATTTTGGATGGAAGACTTCTCGGATGAATCCAGCTTCGAGTAACTTCTTCACTTCTTGTCGGATGAAGTTCTGTCGCTCTACGGATTGCTTCCGAGGTTTCTGATGTACAGGCCGGGCATCGGGGTAGATCTTCAGATTGTGGTCAATCACTTCCCTGGGGATCCCAGGCATTTGTGACGGTTGTCAAGCAAACACGTCAACGTTAGCCCGGAGGAAATTGATGAGCGCCAGTTCCTATTTGTCGTTCAATCCCCCCGATATACGGGTGGTCTGAGCGGCATCGGAACCAATTTGGACGACTTTGATGGGAATGTCGGTGTCGCCGCTTGGCTGCACACGAGGTGCAGAAGTCGAGCCTCGTTGACGAATGCTCGGGGGTTTTGGAGCTTGCTCCTGCCTGGAATCCTCCTCTTGCGCCGTGGTGAGTGCATGGAGCTCTTCCAGAGCAGTTACTCCGGCAGTACGATCTCCACGGATCCGGAGAACGCCTACTGGCGTTGGCATCTTCAACACCAGATAGCCATAATTGGCAGCTGCCATGAATTTGTACAGGGCAGGCCTACCCAAGATGGCATTGAAGGGTAAGTTGATCTGAGCGACGTCGAAGACCAACTTCTCGGTGCGGTACTTCTCCCGTGTCCTGAAGGTAACGGGGAGAGTAATAGCTCTGAGTGGGGTAATGGCCCCTGGACCTACTCCGGAGAAAGGTCGAGAGGGGTGAAGATCCGAAGGTCGGAGTTGAAGCTTAGTAAAAGCTTCGAAGCTTATGAGGTTAAGCCCCGAACCTCCGTCTACCATGACGTAGTGGAGCTGGATGTTCATGATGATAGGAGATACCATCAAAGGTAACTGTCCTGCTCCAACCATGCTCCGAGGGCAGTCCGAAGCATCAAAAGTGATGGCTGTGTCCATCCACTTCCGATGTGGCTCCGGACTGACTGTAGGAGCTACAGCAGCCATATCCCGACGCATAGTCTTGATGACGCGGCGGGAGGTGATGTCCCATGATCCACCAAAAATGGTGTTCATGGTCTTCCGACGCTCGTTGTCAGAGACGTTAGAATCATCGTCGACGGAGGTGTAAACGGCCTTCAGGACCTTTTTGGGATCCTGAAATCCTAACTCCTCTTCAGCCGGAGCTTCGTCGACTTTTTGCTTTCCTTCCCTCTGTCAGAAAGGAGATTCTTCTCGGCGCTTGTTGTAGCGCTCGGCCAGGTTTTGGACCTCCCGGCAGTCTTCCAAACTGTGGCTGCCCGTTTTGTGAATGGGACACCACACTTTGGGTTTGCCACCATCTTCAGAAGACGGTCGAGGTCGCTTTTCGGGGCGTGGCCCCCGGCCACCCGGAGCTGCAGTAGCTGCAACATTGGATGTACCGGCCGACGACTTCTTCTTGCCGTTGGTCTTTTTCTTCTTCTTGCCATTCCCGGAGGTAGCGGCTTCTTCTTTGGAGGATTTCTTGTGACCCTCCGTGGTTGGCTTGGAGTGCATCTCACGGCCCTCCGCAGCTCTGGCACATTTATCAGCCAAGCTGAAGAGTTCTGTGACGCTAGTGATCTCCTTGATCGCCAGTTTCTCCAGCATCTTCTTGTCCTGTACACCCTGTCTGAATGCCACAATGACAGAGGCGCTAGAGATAGAAGGAATAGTATTCCATACTTGAGAGAACCTCTGGATGAATGACCGCAAGGATTCTCCCCCTTTTTGCACGACTGCAAAAAGGTCCAGTTCAGTGCCTTATCGGGTGTATGAACTCCCGAAGTTGGCGGTGAACTGTCGGCACAGCTCCTCCCAACTGTTGATAGAGTTGGGTGGAAGGCTCATAAACCAGGACCTGGCGGTCCCTGTTAAGGCCACTGGAAAATAATTGGCCATCACAGCCTCGTTTCCTCCAGCTGCCAAGATTGCAGTGGAGTAGATCTGAAGAAATTCGGCGGGATTGACAGTCCCGTCGAATTTTTTCGGCAGGTGAGGCCGGAACTTCTGTGGCCACCTGACCATACGCAGATGCATGGCCAGGGCTGAACAGCCTCCTCCCACTCCTTCAAGAGCAGAAAGGTCTTGAGCTTCCCGTCTTTCACGGGCACGCTCAATATGGACTCGGCCGTCCTGCTGGCGATATCGGCGATCAAGCTCCGCCCGGAGGTCATGAGTCGAAAGCCTGGATACCGTGTGAGTGCGTCGTGCCCCGGAGGGCAATGATGTCACCTGTTGTGATGCAACACGTCTCCTGCTGTTGGAAACGTGCAGACCAAGTCTACCAGACAAAGTCCGCCACTGCGATGGTGCTCGTCCCGAAGGAGGAGGACCCTGGTTGCTGAGGCGTTCGGCTGTTGCTGCAACCAAATGCTCTACATCGGCCCTCCACTGCTCCAGTGCATCCCGGGATGCATCCGGAGGTGGTGGGCGTTGGAGAAGAGCACGCGCTGCATGGAGCGCGTGTTCCGGGTTGTCAAGATTTGCCGACGCAGTAATTGACGCCGGCGCACCATCGCGTTGCCCAGCTTGATTTACTGGTGAAGGCAGTGGTGGTGGGAGTGTGACTCCTGCTGGTGCTGAGGCTCCTGCTGGTGGCTGCATATTGGAGGGATTGCCCCCAACAGCCTGAGCAACAAGTTGACCGTTGGATGATCCAACAGCTGAGTTCACCATTCTCAAAACCTCAGGCGCCCCCTACCTGGCGCGCCAACTGCCGGTGGTTTGGAACTGGCAGATCTCCCGACACTACTAAAGTGTTATAGGAGTTTGAAGTTTGGTGTGGGCGCGCGGAGATTCGAGAAGGTAAATAGTATATGACACAGGAGACACAGGAGTTTACGTGGTTCTGGCCGCCTGAGCGTAATACCCTACTCCACGGGTGTGTTGGTGTTGTATTAGCTGTATGAGCTTGTGTTGAGCGTCTGTGGCGCGTATGATGCCCTACTCCATCTCTGGAGTCCGTCGTCGGCCTGTCCTTTTATAGTACAAGGGCAGGCCGTTACAAGTAAGCCTGGCCCGACATGTGGCCCCAGCGGTTACTAGTATTTGATAATCATTCAGCAGGTTTAATTGCCCTTAATGACCGGGTAATGGGCTCTGACAGCACCGTTACTGGTGATTAAGGTCATCCGACCGTGTGTCATTAATATGGTATTAATGACACTTAATCGGGTCTTGAAGTCCTTGGTTCATCTTTGAAGATCCGGAGCCGTTATGATGTCTTCCGGAGGTTAGAGCCTGAAGCTCCGACGGGTGGACACGTGGCAGCTCCGGAGCATACTGTGGGAAACAGGAAGCTCCGGAGCTACCTGACACGTGTCAGGTCCGGATCTTCTCTCTGTCTGGGGTTAAGTCCGGAGGTGCCATTTCGGTACATGGCCCGGAGCTTCCCCCTTGTAGGCGGTAGCTCCGGTTTGATAGAACACGTGGTGACCCTGGGATTAACCATGTTGGAGAAGCGAGTCCGGTTACATCTGACATGTGGGCCTCCGAAGGTCTTCAATTCAAGTGGGTGACTTTTCTTTGATATCTTTGTATCCTCAAGGGGTGTACGGTTTCCAGGGTACCGACAGACTGTATTATATGAGAGATGATATATTACGATTTAGACATAGTTTCCGCTGCAAATATTTATTTTATCAAAACTGGACCATAATGCAACTTCATAAACATGTTTGTATATTTTCAAATATATGTCACTTGTGATGTGCAATGTAGTGCCACAGCCCGTAGCACGGACCCAATAAGATCATGTGGTGTGCATGCATTAGTCCTTTCGGGTAGCCGACTGTCACAGATTTGGCAAAGTTTGGAATTTTGAAATTTTCATCAAGTTAGAGAGGGATTCTGATCTGGAGTTTAGCATAAGAGTTTTAGAAGACTCTCTAAACTTTCCAACCATGTAGGGTAGACATTTAGTTATGAATTCTACAGTGAGTTAGGCTATTCCAAAATTAAGCATTTCTGTCCAGTCCACAGTGAATCTGGAAATTGGAAGATTAGTTTAAAATGAATATTTCAAGTTTTAAATCTTGAAACCTGTCTTGGAGCTGAAAATGAAACTTGTGGATGACTTCCTCAAGTTTTCAAACCATATGCCTGCTGACCGCAGCGACCACATGATTAACTTGCAATCTGTTTAAAACGCTCCAAAACAGAGATTACAAATTCAAACTTAGTCTAAAGTTGGAAATTTTTACTTGTTGCCGAGTCGCACCTCCAGCACGGATATAACTTGGATGCAATGTTGGTACTACGTCCTCACCAAACAAAACCCCAAGCTGGTATTGTGGCCTACGTCTCAACGGTGGTACTAATGATGCCCACTCGCAAACGTTTTAGACATGACTATGTATAGCGTGGTTAGTGTACCTCCCTCAAACAAACAATTTACAGAACACTTATTATAGTACCGTACGGCACAGCATGCACGGGCGAGACAGTCATAGTAATATATATCAGTCACCGAAACTAACGCCCTATATGTATCCATACATGCCGTTGTCGAAGCGTGGACTAATACACTTCCTCCGGTACTACTAACATGTAATCTGCGGATTTTCGTATTTGGTTGGGGCGCGAGTCAAGATCCAAACAAGAGATGAACACCGAGGGTTTTACGTGGTTTGGGCCGCCTGAGCGTAATACCCTACTCCACAGGGTGTGTGTTGATTGTATGACTGTGGATGGCTTCAGATCAGTTGAGATCGGATGCTTTCGACCATCCATCGTGGCCTTTTTATATACCAAGGACTGGCCGTTACAGTTCGAGCGTGACCTGACAAGTGGCCCCGGCTATATTAACTACCCTGTACACGGTCTACAGTGTTAAGGACGGTTAATAGTGTGATAATGTGCCTTAATTACAGTGTTACCAACCTTGATATTCTCCTAATCGTGCGTCATTAATATGACATTAATGACATGTTAACGAGGCCTTGTAGTGGCTAATTGATAGCCCTTAAATGTCCATGTTGTTGGAGATCCTGTAGTCTTCCATTGCTAACGTAGGTCCGAATGTTGACACGTGAAAGCTTCGGAGCTTCTCTCTACTGGGGTATAGGTCTGGTGCGTTGGACACGTGGCAGTGCCGGAGCTTCCCCGAGGAGGGAGGTAGGTACAACTCTGTAGAACACATGGTAGCACCTGAGGTATCAAAATGAAGAGGCAAGTCCGGCTCTTCTGGACACGTGGCTCCACCGGAGCTTTGCTAAGGAGGGAGGTATGTCCGGTTACGCGGGATGCGTATCCCCTTCGAACGTCTGCCACTTGAACGTAGGAACTCCTTTGCTTTGCTTGCGGTATCACGGGGTACCCGGTACGCAGGGTACCGACAGTGGCCTCCGGACCCACCTCAGGGAGAGGTTCTCAAGTAGAGGTTATGCTACTGGAGGTGGAACCAACATCGATTCCTACGTTGCAGCTTGAAAGTCTTTTCCAGGACACTTGGGACGACGACACACAGTTATGCCGTCCCCGCGTGGCCCTTCTTGATATGGTGAGTGGGATCCTGGCGTGCGGATCTCACGCAATTGAAGGTCGCTGGTTCCTAATACGAAATTCGTATCAGGTCCCAACATAATATTTGTAGCCCTATCATGTTGTTGCCCTCGGGCTTCCAACTTCCTATCATGACAACAGTTTGTCTGGTGCGACTTTTTAACAGAGTGGACCCATACACCCTTCTCAATTACAAGGTCATTTGAGATTCGGGTATAGAGGTAGTTTTCATCCAAGCGTTGCGAAGGCTTACTAACGGGAGAAAGTCCGCACGGGAAGAGAACTCTTTACATTTTCATATGAACATGCACTTAGAGCTCTCCCCCCTTGCAAACTTTCTCCCACTTCTGCTCCTCTTTGCGGTGATGGAGTTGGGTCTTCCTCACAGCCAGATCAAGAGCGACGAGTTGTCGAGAGTCCACACCTACATGGGGTGGTTGAGAGACTCCTTTAACAACTCGATTCGCCTCGGCAAGCTCCCCTTCAAGAAGGAAAGCCCCGACGAGATTGTGCACTTCATGGCGTTTGCCATGGTGGGGCTCATCCCGCCATTCTCCAGCTTCCTGCCGATGCTGCTGGACTTCTACCGCTTGCAACTCCACCACCTCGGCCCCCACTCCTTCTTGCTATTGGCGACTTTAGTCCACTTTTGCGAGATGTGGGTGGGTGTGCTGCCCTACATCGAGCTCTTCTGGACCTTCTTCAAGGTCCACACAACCGGGAAAAGGAATGAGCTTCTCGACTTCTACTACTTTGTGAAGCGCAAGGACTCGCCCTTCAAGTATTTGAAGGGGTTCCCTTCCGGGAAGTGTGACGGCTGGAAGAAGGATTGGGTGGTCATCAGGGTGGATCGCCATGACATGCTGGAGCTACCTGACAGCCTTCCCACCGTTGACACCGATGCCTAGGAGGTGGTTCCGAAGCTATCAGGGGCATGCAACATGATCCTGACAAGGATCTGGGAGTGCGTGGAAGGAGGAGTGACAACCCTGATGGTGATTGCCAACTTTATGACCAACCAATGGGCTCTGCGGAAGACGAGGGAGTGGTCTGTGTGGGCATTCAGTGGAGAGATGGACCCATACCGGATTGATACTGGTATCGGGTCCAATTTGGATGAAAAGGCTTTGAAGCTTCATCTCCAAAAGATGCACCACAGAGCCATCAACCCCGACGATCAGATGCCTTTGGCGGAGTTCCTGCCCCTAAACATGGTTTTGGAGTTCAGGAGGGAGCTGCCGAAGAAGATGCCAATGCTTGACGACTTTGGCGTTGTGGATAGGCGTCGGAGCACTCCATCAATAGGGATTGTAATCTAAGGAGCTCCTTGCCCTCATGAGGGCTCCGGGCCTATGCCGGTCAGTGGGAAAGCAAAAGGTCTCGTGGCTTCACCTCCCAAGAAATCAACCTCAAGCCGAGGCAAGGAGGAGACTCCCGTCGAAGCTCTGAGTCACAAGCGAAAGCTGACAAGAAGCGACAGAAGAAGTATGAGGGAAGCTTCAAAAGAAGTGACCCCTCAGCCTCGGCTAAGGTCTTTGGTGGTCGTGCCATAGGCTCCGGATGGTCCTTCGGCTCCACTGCCCACATTGGGCGCTGGGTCCGACAAGTCGACTTCGGCCCTGGTGCTAGCATAGGGATTTGGGTGCGGAGCAAGTCCTCTGACGACGGGGGCACTAGAAGAGGCAGCGCTGGCGGCTGCCTCAATGCTTGGCACGAAGCATGGAGCTTCCGTCACACCGACGATGGTAGGCTCTAGCTCCAAGCATCCGAAGAAGAAAATCTATGCCGACTGGAGCGGCAATGTCCCTAGGTAAGGGTTGGTTCTTTAGCTTTCATCTTGATTTTGTTTCTTGCTTTATTCTAAATTCTCTATGCTCAGTTTCCAGAGTGCCGAGAACAAGTTCGGCAGCTCTGATGCCTACTATAGCCCCGTAGATTGCATTGGCTGAAGCTCCTGCCCCTCCTCCTTTGGTTCTGGTGAATGACATGACACCTCTGACACTGGCTGTCATGGAGAGTACTTTTGTGCCGACGATCGAAGAGCCTATGGTAGCGCCAAACCACGAGGAAGAAGTGCACGAGCAAGCTCCAGCTATTTTGGAGCCAGCTGTGGAGGTTTCGACATCAATGCCGGAAATTGATGAAGCTCCGGTGGAAGTCACAGCGCCAGCTCCAGAGGCAGTAGCACTGCAGGTGATCATGCCTGATGTCGCATATGAGGATCCTGCGGCGGGACCTTTGACTTCTATGCCAACAACCGAAGATTTATTGGCAAGACCCTCCTTGTCAGCTCCGGAGGTAGAAGATCCAGTTGCAGGACCTTGCTCTCATTCTGAGATGGATGAACTGTCGGAGACTGGCCCCGCCGACATTGAGATACTGGAGTCCATGCTTGTTCAATGGGCTCCAACAACTGTCCCAGAAGACCTGGAGGATCTGAAGGGTTGATCTCAGGCAGGCCTAGAGTCAATCCCTCTAACGTTGTCAATTGACAATGCCTGCCCCAGCCTTCACCAAATCTAGCTTGCCTTCAACTACGAGCGCAAGTCTCTGGAAGAAGAGCATGTGACGCTGAGGTGTTGTCACCAAAAGCTATACTTGGAGACGAAGGTGACTCAGTCCCGGCTGGCGGACCAGAAGGAGTGGGTGGCATGAAAAAAAGCTCGACATTCACACCTGAACAAGGCGTTGGATGAGCGAGAGGCTGCTATTAAGGCTATCGACAAGAAGACTTAGGAGATCTATGAGCTTGCGCAGAAGGCCCATGAAATGGCCGACATCTGCTCGGAGAGTCTCGAAGAGTTAAGGGAAACTCTCCTCAAGAGCCAAGATGAGCTCGATAATAAGGAGGTTAACCACCAAGAAAAAGAAGATAAGATCCAACAGAGGGAGGATGAGATCTCCCAAAAGCTGGCACACGGTGAGCAAGACTTGTCTAACCGTGTGAAGAAATTTGAAGCTTGGTGCAAACAAGAGAGGCACCGGTTGTGGCAGGCAGGGCAAGATGTTAACGAAAGAGAAATTGTTGTCTCTGTCCGGGAGGACAAGATGAAGGCGAAGAAGAAAGACCTTGCAGATAGGCGAGGCTGCATTCACCTCTGAGAGAAGAATGTTGCTGACCAAGAAAAGTTGTTGGCTGAGCAAATCCAGCATCATGCCAAGGAGGTCGAGCGCTTCTCCAAGGAGGGTTCTGTTGAGCTATCTTCTGCTAGGAGGTCACTGGAGGAGCTCCGAAGTGTGAGAGCAACCGAATCCCGACATATCTGGGACTTTCTCAGAAGGGCAAATGAAGCTCTGGTACTGTTTGGATTCCGTTCGATTCGATCGGGTGATCTAGAGCCAGAGATGGACAAGGCCTTGGTTGCACTCAACTCTGTCGGCGCAAAGATGGAAGCTATCGGAGATGTGGTCATCGATGAGATCGAGACTGAAGGGAAGTCACTGGCTCGGAACATCATAGAGTATGTGCTGATGTGCTTCTGAAGCCGGGACTCTTCGATGTCTCTAGCTCCCGTGTTCGAGGGACCCATCGCTTAAGAGGAGGGAGCTCCCAAGGCTAGCGTCCAAGAAGCCTCCGAGAAGGTTGCTTCGTTCTTTGTGAGGAACTCCAGTAGCTAGGACCTTTTTATTTGTACCTTCAACTTGTAATTCTCCACTTTTGAAAGAATGAAATCCCTTTGAATTCCATTTTTATGTCTTCAATGCATTTCCCTTTATATTATTGGTCCCTTGGTAGATGTGTTCATTGGATTGAAGACATCTACCATGAGGAATTTGACAATGTCTTGAAAACCTGATAGCTCCGAAATCGTTGCAAGTAGGATAGCTCCGAGGTCTGAGTCTTGCTTCCAAAATCTCCAAGGACCCTTTGTTGCATTAACGGTGGTTCCCCTAGGAGTTTTTGGAGCTTGTTAGCTTCGACGGCCTCCAATGTGTAAATTGTCGACAGCGGGCCCCCTAGGAGCTGTCAGAGCTTGGTAACTTCAACGGCATCGACTATCGCCCATGTCGTTTGCCGTCAATTGTTCATTTTTCCTACACATAAGAGACAAGAAAAGCAGTAAAATTCATCCTCTTGTTTATAGCTTAGTTGTGGCTTATTGTCCTTACTTTAAATTTAGGTTCCAACATATTCATTGAATATACAAGGTTTATGATTAACTTCCCAATGGTCCGTATGCTATCAGGACCCACCTTACTAAGACCTGCCGGAATAGGTAGAGTGGCGTACTCGGGGTGCTTGAGCTCGCTAAGTCTATAGTGCACTCCAGACCTGTGGTGGCTTTGGTTTTCAGGCGAGTAGACCGTCTAGCAATAACCAGAATTCAATGGAAAATCATCATTAAAACTTACATATTTGAAATGATAATTTAGGACCTTATTTCAAGCGGATTGCACAACATTACTATTGACATGAAGGTATAAAATGGAATGAGCTTCCACAAATGAAATGCACGTAGAGTCAGTTTCTATAAAATGTTTCTCATTAAGGTCCAAATAACAGGGGAATACAAGGACACACTTAAAGTACAGGACCAAGGTAAGTGTGCTATTCATCTGGTAATACCAAGGGAAGGAAAGAACACACCTAAAGTATACGACCAAGTTAAGTGTGCTTTTGGCCTAAGACCCTCCCGACTCTGTTCATAGACTCTATGAGATACAACTTATACAAATACAGACTCACCTCCGTGAACTAGGTGTAGAACTTACAGAGGTGCTCGATGTTCCAGGGATTGGGAAGTGGTATCCCATCCTCTGTTGCCAAGCAGACGCATCAGGGGCGGGAAAATTTGATAACCTGCAAAGGACCCTCCCAGCTAGGGGAGAGTTTGTTCATCCCTTCTCGGGTTAATATTCTCCAGAGCACCAGATCGCCCTCTTCTAGCTGTCGGTTGCACACATGCCTTTGTTGGTAGCGCTTGAGCGCCTGACGGTATCGTGCATTCTGAACAGCTGCTTGGCACTTTTCCTCGTTGATGAGGTCTAGGTCTTCACGCCAGAGCTGGTCCTACGCGGCTTCGTCGAATATCTGGACCTGAAGAGAACCCATGGTGATCTCCGGACGAAGTACTGCTTCAGCACCGTACACCAAGAAGAATGGTGTCTCTCCTATAGCCCGACTTGGTGTAGTCCGACTTTCCCACGGTGCGGACAGAAACTCTTCTATCCAGTTGGCGCCATGTTTCTTCAAGCGCTCATAAGTGTGCGTCTTGAGTCCCTTGAGTATTTCCGCGTTTGCTCTCTCAACTTGTCCATTGCTTGCTGGATGAGCTACTGATGCGTAGCTGACTTGGGTGCCGAGCTCTTCGCAGTACTCTTGGAATGCTGCACTTGTAAATTGGGTTCTGTTGTCAGTGATAATTCTTCTTGGAACTCCAAATCTGTAGACAATGGACTTCAAGAATTTGATGGTTGGTTGCTTGTTGATAGTCACCACAGGAGTTGCTTCCGACCACTTGGTGAACTTGTCGATGGCGACATACAAGAACCGGTAACCTCTGATGGCTTTTGGGAAAGGTCCCAAAATGTCCATCCCCCACACAGCGAATGGCCACATGGGAGGTATCATCTGTAGTGACTAAGCTAGTGTGTGAATCTGTTTCGCATGAAACTAGCACGCTTCACACTTCTTTACCAGCTCGACTGCATCTTGGAGCGCTGTAGGCCAGTAAAATCCATACCAGAAGTCCCTACCAACCAACGTGCGAGAAGACACGTGGTTCCCACACTCGCCTCCATAGATCACCGCGAGAAGCTCGTGGCCCTCTTCCCGGGAAATGCACCGCATTAGAATGCCGTTAGCCCCACGTCGGTAGAGATCCCCTTCTACCAACATGTATCTTTTAGCCAACCTGACAATTTGCTCAGCCGATACACTGTCTTCAGGAAGGATGCTGTCTTTCAAGTTGCTTCGGACCTCCAAGATTCATGTATCAGAATTGACTTGAGCTTCCAGATCTTGCGTGCTTGGTTGCTCGAAGCTTCCTGTAGTGCCTACGATCCTTGGTGGACTCCATGGCAACAGGTCCATCGGGACTGCCAGCTTCAGGGTGCTGGTCTCACCCCCACCGCTCAATTCGAAAGGCTGAGTGGCATGTGATGATAATCTCCTGACAAAAGCTCCATCGGAAGCTTGAGCTCTGGTCGAAGCCTTCATCAAGAGGTCGTCAACTTCAGCGTTGTTAAGACACTTGACATGGCGGAGATTGAGGATGTGGAAGTCCTTCTGCAACTTCTGGACTTCGAGTAAATAAGCACAAAGTTGAGGGTTGTTGCAACTGCATTCACATTTGACTTGCTTGATGATGAGTTGCGAGTCACCCTTCACTAGGAGCTGTCGGACGCCATATGATAGCGCCACCTTGAGTCCAAAGATAAGTGGTTCTTATTCTGCCATGTTGTTGGTTGTCTTGAAGTCAAGGCGTACCATGTAGTTGACCTTCTCCCCGATCAGAGCGAGGAGAAGGATTCCAGCTCCAGCCCCCCATCTTCGGCACAGAGCCGTCAGAGTAGAGAGTCCAGTGAGGCTCGATGAAGATCGGGACCTTAGGCCCCCTTTAGCAGAGCTTCACAGAGATGATTCTCAGGCAGAATCAGCGAAGCTGTGCCAAACCGTATTTTGAAGAAGAAGTGATTCTTGGCTGATTCTATGAAGTGATTCTCTGAAATGAACAAGGGGCTGATAGCTGAAAAAAGTAGCTTCTCCTGATTCTATGAAGTGATTCTCTGCCCTGATTCTAAGAGTTTATTCTAGAGAATCATAGAGAATCATTTTCAGCCACAGAATCACTTCACCAGAGAATCAGAAGTGAATCCAGAGAATCATCTTTGTGGAGCTGCGCCAAAGGGGGCCTTAGGTTCTGGCTTCTGCTCATCAGGGCCCTCTGGAGTTGATGAAGGTGTCCACTCCGCCACGAAGTCAGCCAGCGTCTGACTCTTGATCGCATGTCGAGGCGGGAATTTGAGGTCGAATTCTGCCAACTCTGCTGCCCACATGGCGATATTTCCCGTAGAACTGGGATTATGTAAAATAGCTTGCAGTGGAAGAGAAGTTACCACTGAAATCTTGTGGGCTTGGAAGTAGTGACAAAGCTTCATTGAGGCAATAAGCACTGCATACAACAGCTTATGCACCTAAATGTATCGAGTCTTGGTGTCGTGAAGCACTTCCCTGATGAAGTATACTAGACGCTGGATAGTTCGGACCCTCTTGGAGGGGTCCGGAGCTTCTTCTTCATCAACTCGGACCCTCCCGGAATGGTCCGGACCTTCTCCCTATTCTTGAGTAGAAACTCGCTCGGATGAGTGTTGACGGCTGTTATATACCAATTTCATCCGTCAATTTAACTCGATTATGTGAAGGATTTGTCATTTCTTGCACACATCACCTTTGTATCTAACCCAATTCCACTTGGACTTTGAGAAATATCTGTATGCAGCATTTTATGCAGGAAATGAGGAAATGTAGAGGGACCAATCCTATAAAACATCATCCCAGCCAATCAGGCAATGACACGTGGCATCCCATGGATCAAATGGCCCACACACAGAAGTATCCGAGGAGATCAAACGGTGTATCACCCATATACATCAATGGGACCCACCTGGCAGCCACCTGGAGAAAGCACACGAGAAACGGTGCAATGACCAGGTCGGCCGAACCATGGGGTCGGCCGAACCATGGGGTCAGCCGACCTGGTCTCTGCACCAAACTCGGTCAGCCTCCACGTGTTGGCTCCTCCCGGCTCCCTGGAGTCAATGGTGACTGATTCGCACGCTTTCGGTGGCGGGAACCAACATCAACACTAGTATAAATAGGACCCCCTACCCCTCACTTCAACACACACCACTTGATCTTCATCTCTATTGTATACACTGTCATCCATAGTCTTAGAGGAGTTAGGTTGTAGAGAGGAGAGTCTCTAGTCCCAAGTCCAAATTGGGAAAGGAGTAAGGAGTCTCTCTGTTCCCAATCCTACATTGGGATAGGTATGGCTCATGTATTCTTTCTTGTATTTGTGACATTATGCATAATAAAGATAGTATCTTTAGTCTCTACTTATACATATACTTGGGCAAAGCGTTTCTTGTTTGACTGTGGAGTCCATGTATGTGGAAGGTATAGCTTCTATGACTGTTTCATCATGAACATATCTCATTATCATAGAACCTATAGACCTCCACTATAGTATAGTTAATTATAACATAACTAGGTTAGTATGGATAATTATGTTCTATATCAACATTGGTTCAATGATGATTCAATTCATTGCCTTAGGATGGATTGTGCGTAGGCTCTTAAGGTAATTACTTAATACGCTAGCATGGTGCTAGGATAGCTAAGTAGCATTGGATGTCTCGTAGACCCACGGATTGAAGAGGTAGGCAGTAGGTGGTGACATCCCTATCTGTCCTTTGTAATCCTCCATGTTCGGCTATGCCACAGGCTCTTGGTGGGAGTCGTCCTAGTATTGCTAGGGGTAAGCCCGTGCCCGATGGGTTGAACCACATAGCATAAGTATTCACTATTGATCTAGCTTATGGTAATTAGTTTAGACTATGTATATGTACAATAGAGCATAGTAGGAGTACCTTCATAACTGTGATGCCCGGTTCTGAAAATGAACCAAGCTAACACATATGTGTGCATAGGACATTCAACACACATACACGAGTGCATTCACAAAAGAGTATATACAAAATTACCACATAACAAGATTAATTATTAAATTTTATTGCAAAAACCATATTATCCTCGAATACAAGCTCTAATGAATATTAATGACAAGTTCAACTAATGCAACGGAAATAAACTAAATAAGCAAACTAAACAGCTAGGCAGCATAAGTGATAGGGTATAGCGCAGCTCCAATCAACACCACATGCAAAGGTGACGGTAGACACAGCCTAGAACTCTGCATTATCGCCATTAAACTCCCAATCCTGACCTGCAACTGTTGGAGGGGGGATTGCAAGGGTGAGTACATATCGTACACAGCAAGTGTGGGAAAGTATGACATGTGGCTGATTCAAATGACGAATGTAATAATGGCTAAGTGCTGAAAAGTACAGTAAAACATTTGAAAAGCAATGTATCATATGTACGTGAAGTAAACCCATCATATACCACAATGATTATTATAGATAAGTCCATATTTCATATCCATCATCATTAAACCAGATTTCACCATTGCCAATAACCATATTCAATACCAGAAATAAATCCATAACCAGCCATAACCATAACACCAACCACAACCATCCCAAATCCCAATTTATCTCTAATCATGTAGGTCATCCATGTGCTCTTAACCGGGAGCACGGCTATCATGATGGTTTTAACACTATGTAGAGTTTGTACCACTTTACCCACGTGTTTGTGATTTCATCACCCGTCGGCGACTAAAGAACCTCCCTTATGCCAATTACACTTCGTTTGGTGTATGGCCATGAGATCACAAAATAGCCTTTACAAAGGGATTACTAGCCTATTTATACCGCACTGAGGTTTCACCGTTGGCGATGTCTCCAACTGAGCACATCTTCAACCAAGGGCCCCCTCTTGAGCCATTCGGATCCCAGGGTAGTCCCGCCAATCATCAACAAACCCAATCCGACTACCCCTTCCCCGAGCATCCATAATGGTCCAAATAGCACTGGCAAAACCCTAATTAATCAGCTACGCCGCACCCATACTTGGCCTCGTGGTGGCACTGTAGTCCTGGCCTATTCTCGCTTGAACCGGTCCTTAGATCTAAAGCAAGCAAACCACCATAACATCCATCCCATCAACATACCAGGCTTGCTTAGATCACCCATTACCATACCGTATTGACCAGGTCATGTTAATCCATATACCATTAATGCATAATTAAATAATATAGTGGTTTCCCATCCCAATTAATTAAGCGATGCAAAAGGTAAAAAGCCCTTCCCGACTCTCTACCATAAATTTCAGGCAACAAGGGTGGTCAAACAACGCTAGTAAACTTCCTACCATAGGATTCCCATCAAATTGACACAAGCATGCAGTTTTACAAACAAAACCTCGTACCATAGGGTTGCACAAGCGCTTCGAAGTCTTGGTTCTCGAAATCCTCGTACACGACTTCTTGAGCACTTCCCTCTACTCGCGATAACACATAGAAGAAAACATATACAAATCAACTTGATGCACACACATTAATCAACATGTGATGATATGCATGCATGCAAAGATCAATTATTAATTAACTATGGTTGTTTATTAATTAGATGCAACTAGTTCATACGTGTTCATACGAGTTTACGGGGGTTTTAGCGAGGAATAATGCTGATGAAAATAAAAAGGAGATGCAACTAAAATCAATTTACACCTATTAGATATAATACGTCGCTAAAATTCACATCGGAAAAATGAACCCTACCGTAGATGCGACGGGTTCGAGATCGCGTAACGGAGGCGACGCGTAGACGAAGTAGATGGCGCAAGGTCCTCGAGCGACACGACGACGGCGATCTCCGGCGGACGACGACACCCTCCTCTTTTTCTTCTTCCTCCCCTCCTTTTTTCCTCTCTTTTTCTTCCTCTGGCGGCGCCTCTGTTCTCTGGTGCCCCTCTTCTTTTCTTCTACCGAGTTAGGGCTTTTCTTTTGATCTGGCGACGACATTGTTTATGGTATCGAGAACTACGATGCCCTACTGGTTCTTATATAGGCGCGGCCGTCGATTGACCAGAGGCCGAGTCGGCGCTGGGAATGCGCAGACGGGTCAACATGGCGCGGGGTCACGCAGGTCGGTCGGGCGCGCGGTCGAGCGCGGGGTGGGCGCGCGGTGCAGCGGGGCACCGCGCGGTGGGGCCAGGGCAGCGGGGCGCGCGCGGGAGGGCGCGGGAGCGGGGCTGGGGTCACGCGGTGCGCTGTC
The DNA here is from genome assembly GCA_036927565.1 of Tuctoria greenei. Classification (NCBI taxonomy): domain Eukaryota; kingdom Viridiplantae; phylum Streptophyta; class Magnoliopsida; order Poales; family Poaceae; genus Tuctoria; species Tuctoria greenei. Next base: position 62,096,281 of record JAYESD010000012.1, on the reverse strand, counting down.
GAGGGGGCATCGCGCGGTGGGGCCGGTCGGGCGGGGCTGGCGCAGGCGCGGTCGGGAGCGGGTCAGCTCGGTCGGCCTAGCTGGCCGGGCTGCTCGTTTTTTTCTTTTTTTTCTCTTCTTTTTTCTTATATTATTTATTTATATTTTCTTTTTGTTATTCCTTTTTTCATTATTATTATTATATATTATTCTTTATTATTATTTTTAAATTTATTCTCTAATACATGTTTTATGCTATTATTTTCTTTTTCTCCTCTTTTGTTACACATATTTTGTATATATGCTCCATCTTTTATTATTATTATTATTATTCATCTTCTTCTACAATTTTCTTTTCCAATTACTTTTCTATTGTATAAAATTTCTATTTTGATTTTAATAGATCTAGTTACTCAATTTATATATCTAAATATGAATGCATGTGCATAGACGATTTAGTTCTTTTTCTTTTATTTTTATTTCTTTTCTTCCAAATTTATTATGCTAATTTAATTTATTTTAATGTACTTACTCTGGTAAATAAATTTCTTTTAGCTTATATATTTTGGTAATAAATTTTCAATACATGAGGATGAATGCAAAATGCAATATAAGATGCATATATTTTATATTTTTATTTATAAAAACAATTTCCTCCCATTATTAACTCTAAATTCCCATTTAAATTTTTAATTTGCCGAAACTCGAAAATCAGGGTGTTACAATAACTCTCAACCTTAACTAACCTCTAGGATCCTCTTACCCCCCTTAGACTTGAAAGCTTTTGTGTGTATCACACTACCTCCACTATTATGTTATGCATCCATACTAGATTCTTACCTAGACCTTTCTACCCTTTCCACGCGATGATTGTTATATCTCTTCGCTGCCTTCCTTTGGGATCAAATAAATGACACCCTTGGGAATACTCTTAAGGTGAAATGCTACAATGATATCTCCATGCGCTTGCGGAATTCACTCTGAGATCCAATAGAACCATTAACAAGCATTTCTGACACATCAGTTGGAGATGTTTAGTCAATGGTACGTAAGTAATACCATCAAGCATTTCTGACACTGTTGCTGGGGATGATTTGTTAGTATATCTTAGGAGCTGTCAACAAGCATTTCTGGCGCCGTTGCCGGGGATGATTTGTTAGTATATCTTAGGAGCCGTCAACAAGCATTTCTTGCGCCATTGCCGGGGAAGGCAATTAGATATATAACATGACTGAGTGAATAGGATAGAACCCTAGGTAGGATTTTAGTAGGATAACCATTCTTTGTTTTTGCATTTTTAATGTGAAAACAGGGTAGTGTATGTCTGGTTTCCGCTTGCTGGAAAACTTTGTTGAAGATCTCGAATCTCTTCTGAGAGACCGACCCCGTGTCGTTACTCCTCAGAAGATTCGAACGGAAAAGCAAGCCAGCATTTTTGCACCAACAATCCAAACGCCAATGGCCCAGAAGACCCTTCGTGAGTTCTCAGCTCCCTCTACTAAAAATGTGCTTATTGGGCCCACTGTTAACACGGGAGATGTGAACTTCGAGATCAAAACTAGCCCTATCACTATGGTGCAAGCCAACCCATTATGTGGGAAGGCTAACAAGTATGCAAGTGCTCACCTGCAACAATTCCTCGAGATCTGCAACACTTTTAAGATCAAGGACGTGTCTCCGGATGCGGTTCGTGTGAGACTGTTCCTGTTCTCTCTCCTTGGGAGAGCGAAACAGTGGTTCTACGCGAACCAAAGTGTTGTAGACACTTGGGAGAAGTGTTCCACGACATTCCTCGCCAAATTCTTCCCGTTGGGCAAAACCAATGCCCTACGTGGAACGATTTCCAGCTTTTAGCAAGAGCCCAAGGAATCTATTCCTGAGGCATGGGAAAGGCTTCAGGAGTACATCCTAGCCTGTCCCCACCATGAGATGGATGACTGGCTCCTTATTCCAAATTTCTATAACGGGCTGATCCCATCAGCTCGTGACCATTTGGATGCTGCTTCTGGAGGAGCCTTCTTCTCATTGACGGTGCCAAAAGCTAAAGATTTTATTGAAAAGATGGTTTCCAACAAGGGATGGAATGATGAGCGTCTCCATACGTGTCAGCGAGGCATGCACACCTTGAAGGAGGTGGACATGATCGCTGCAAAATTGGACCTCCTAATAAAAAAAATTGATGGACAAGCCAGTGATGAAGTGTCTGGCAATGCCTATGCCCTAAACTCTCACATCACATGTGAAATCTGTGGCAACACGGGTCATATGGGCAATGATTGCCCAGAAACTCGTGAGGATGCCCTATACCTCGCCAACAACGGAAATTTCAACAACAACAATGGCTATCGTCCAGGAGGTCAAGGGTGGGGTCAACAACGCCCATTCTTTCAAGGAGGGTATAACAACAATGGCAACCCTGGAAATCAGCCCAACTTGAGATAACTTGCCATTAGCCAGCTCAAGATCAACGATTCCCTATCCAAGAAGCTGTCAGCTAATGACAAGACCCTAGAGAATATCAATGAAAAGATTGAAGGACTATCCTCAGCATTCAAGAATCAACTGAGCTTCAACAAGATGTTGAAGACTCAGCTGGCACAACTTGCTGCAATTGTCCCTCCATTGGAAAACAACAAAATTCCGGGGCAGCCAGAAGCCCCAGTAGAGAACGTCAATGCAGTGGTTACGAGAGGAGGAAAGACCACTCGTGACCCACCATATCCCACACAAGAAAAGAGGACAACTAAGCCTAAGAAGGAGGATGTCCCAAGTGAATTACTTGGTGAGAGAATGGCCAAACACTTTGAAGACACTAACTTATTGCCATTCCCTCACAAACAAAGGAAGCCAACAGTGGATGAGCAATTCAACCGTTTTGTTGAGATTATCCAAAAGATCCACATCAATGTGCCTTGATTGATGCGATGGAAGTACCCACTTATGATCGCTATCTCAAGGACATATTGAACAACAAACGACCATTGCCCACCACTGAGGTCGTCAAGCTTACAGAAGACTGCAGTGCAGCCATCCTCAATATGCTTCCTGAAAAGAAAAAGGACCCCAGATGTCCTACCATTTCATGCTCAACTGGGGATCACCACTTTGACAAGGCACTTCATGATCTGGGAGCAAGTGTTAGTGTGATGACCAAGGTTGTGTTCGACCAGCTGAACTTCACAGAACTGACTCCAACACCAATGCAGCTACAACTGGATGACTCTTCAGTCCGTTATCCAGCGAGTATTGCTGAAGACGTCCCGGTGAAGATCTGGAACTGCTTCATACCCGTGGATTTTGTGGTGCTAGACATGGACACTGAGAAAGATACACCACTCATTCTTGGGCATCCATTCCTAAGCACTGCAAAAGCTCGCATAGATGTGGGAGCTGGAGAAATCCACTTCCATATCAATGGCAAGGAGGAAAAATTTAACTTCCGGCCAAGATTAGAGCAATGCTCCATGATTCGAATCAAGTATGGGCCGAATGATAAACACATCAGAGCGGTCGAAGTCACACCTCCAAAGGTGGACTCACTCATTGCATTCATGAGAAGATTAATCTACGAGGAGAATCTGTCATTTCGACCACGCCGATATCCAAAGGCGACGGAATCGTCTGGACCTTCCCGAAGGCCCAAGTCCACCAAGCCGCCAAAGAAGGAATGGCGGAAGAAGAAATACAAGCCATCCGAGCCCATCCCTCCGGGCCCGGATGTGAAATGAAGACGGAGGAATGTCCATCTCATCGGATGGTGGTGAGACCTACGCCAATAGGTTAAATTGGTAACTAGCCCACTTTGTTTTTCTTTCTTTCTTTTTTCCACCCCATTTGGATTTTTCCCATTGCATATTTTATTTTTCCTAGCAACTTGAGAATCTTATATTCTCAACTATCATTTTTCTTTCATTCTTTTCAAAAGAAAATTTTTTATTGGATTTGAAAAAAGGTTTTTATTTGAAAAACAATTTTTTTTGAGCTGCACATGTGGCATTTCACCAACGTGCTAACTTTATAGCCGTTGGGGAGCCACTTGTCAAAAGGTGAACCAGGGGGGCCACCTGTCAGGTCGGCCAAACCCCCTGGTGGGCCGAACAGGGAGTGAAGCCAAAGTTGCTCCCCTTCCTCCAACGGCTACATTTTGAACCCCAAATGACTGTTGGAGGATGCACCCTATAAATTGTGGTTGTGAGGAGCACCTCTCTTCACACACCACATCATTTTACACCTCCCCATGTCACTCTCTAGACCACCTTGTTTTTCTTGATCTTCATTGCAACACTCTTGCTCAAATCCATCCCAAAAATATTTTCTTTTATTTGCATTTGCATTTTACACTCAAGCTTTCAAGAGGAGAAAATTCGTTGAGAGTTTTGTTTTCCAAACATCGCTTCTTTTTGGATTTTTCTTGCCTTGTTTTGTTCTTGCTTGTTAAACTCAAAAAGACATGAAGAGGTTGTTTGGAAAGAGGAAGGAGGCTGCAAGCTGAAGCCATGGTGAAGGTTCTAGTGCACGCCTCTCTTCCATGGGTACAAGCCCAAGGAGGAGAAGTGTGTGTGAGGACACTCCCATGAAAGAGAGAAGCAACCCACACCAACTTCTTCATGAAAACGACCTCGACATACGAAGCGAAGTTGAAGATCAAGCACGCAGGCTTCTCCAAGATCGTGAGTTCCGCCACACCAAGGCTTACGATCCACATTTGATCTCCAAAATAGGTATGGACTCCAAATTTCTTTCCATTTGGCATGAAATTGGATTTAATGACTTTGCTCACATAGAGGAGAAAGGTTCACGCCTTCTCACTATCCAATTCCTTTGCACGCTAAGAATAGGATTTGATGGTATTACTTTTAGATTATTTCAAAAAGAATACAACATCCTATGGAAAGAATTAGGTAGCATCCTAGGCTTCCATAAACGGTGTTTGCTATATCTAGACAATTTGCCTAAGTTTAACAAACAAAGTTTTTGTCATGAGGTAACTAGTGAGGTCACATGTAGGACTCCTAGGAATAGCCACATCTAAAACCCTACCTTACGCTTCATGCATAGATGGGTGGCTATGACTATGTTCCCTAGGGGAGATGTTAGGGTTGTGCGAGATGATGAATTGAAAATTTGTTTGCCATGACTAAAAAGGTAAAAGTTGCTCCAGTCAAAGCCATGATGACACAATGGTTAGTTTACATTTCAAAATCAGGACCAATTGAATGCACTTCATTGAATACTCATATTGCTGATAGGGTAGGAGCACTTAAATACTCATCATTTGAATATATTGAAACTGAAGGAGAATTAATTTATGAGGACTATTTAGTGCAAGGACATACCCTTAAGCATGATCATGATGGCTCCTTGATATTTTTCTATCCCGGCTTTGTCAATGAAATTCGGTTACCTAACCCGAATTTTCATTTGTACAAATGTCGGAGGCTAACCATTAATCTTCTTCCCCTTGAGGAAGCAAGAAGAAGTAATATCTCTGGCAGGGTAACAAGGAATCGTGCGAGGGCTGTAGCCACAGGCATGCCACCGATAATCTCTCCGGTCCATGAATACCAAGAGGAAGAGAACCCAACGGCTTATGCGCCCGGATGGACTCAACCTCCGACGTATGAGACTGGGGGATAATCTTGGCAAGAATGGCAAAGGATCCACCCTTATCCTCTTCAAGCTCTAGCAGCTTGCCCCTAACGTCCATGAGAGGACGTCGTTCCTTTTCGGCTAGAAGTAATCATGACTATAGCCAAGGAAAGACGGAACTCACTAGACGTATGGGAGAACTTGACGTGAGAACGGGTGACATGTACAGCACACTCCAGGAGCATGTTCAAGGTACCCAGGATTGGCAACAACACATGGATGCTCAATTCACCAACTTCAACACGGCGCTACAACAACAACAAGCCGATCTTGCAGCATACTTCTGTCATCAAGGGTTCAACCCTTATCACAGAGGTAGTTGAAGCACAAGCTTGGGGGAGGACCCCCACTTGAGGTAACATGTATCACATTCCTTGCATATTTATTTCCCATCAATCCATCATCCACCTTGCATTTAAAAAATAGGTTAGATTTGCTTTCATCAAATAAAGATGTGCTGTAAGAATGATTTAGAATTCACATAGATGAAATGATGAACAGTTGCTCTGTTTTATTTTCCTAAGTCTCTAGTTTATAACTTGCTACTCTTCGAATATTGCTTTCATTGGTTTGAAATACTTTTACCTTAATTTGGAAGTCATGGGTAGCAAAAGCTTAATCTAATTCTAGGTTGTTGCAAGATTAGAATTAGTAATAGGGCTGCTAGTCCTAGTTTGAAAGTAAAACTTAGATTTATGGAGAAATTCTAAAAAGATTTAAGTTTCCCTCAATTGATTGGAAATACCTACCAAAGCCATATGATGTTCATACATAGACAAAACCTTATGCATATGCTATTTGCTTTCACATTGAGCCTAGTCAAACTAGTATAGACCTATGTGAGAAATCATTCAACTCTTTTTGAATTCAAGACTTCACTTGCACATGCTATACTTCTACACTAGAAGTAAGGAAAACATCCATCATATCCACCATACCACAAAAAAAAAAGAGAAATTCCATGTTATTCATGTTTAGACTCTCTTCAAAATTCATTGCAAAGAAAGGGAGTAGAAGATATGGCTACAAAAATGAAAAAAAAAGGGGCATGCTTACATCATAAGCATGTGAAAAAAGAGAGAAAATTAGCCATGTTTCATCCCTGCAAAAGAAAGAGAGATTATACCAAAAAGGAGTTATCTCAAGTATCCACATCCACTTCCACTCCATCACACATGCACTAGTCTTGAATCAAAAAGTTTTGATTTGAATTCTCCTAAGGCTTACTCTTTTGACTTAGAAATATATGTGATGCAAATATGCCTACTTACTTTCCTTACCAAGCTCCACATACAAGCCATATTCAATGAGTAGGAATAGTAGAGGCACAATGCTTTGGTGAGGAAATATTTCCACTATCCACAAAGGAGTGATTGAGAGAATCAAATTGAGGTACTTAATATCTAAATTGAATTCTCCAGGATTTAAGTGGAGCTTGATTTCTAGGCTATGTTTGCTCCATTTGATATTCTACCTTTCAACTACTCATGAATATGAAAAAGCATAAGCCCCATGATAACTAAAGAAAGGTAGGGTATCATAGCCAATTTCTGCAATACTAGGTAGAGTATCTTGTTGTGCATTAGATACTTATGAAAATAAGACATTGTAGCAACTCCTGATCATCAACCTAAAGTCTTGACTTTGCTCGAGGCGAGCAAAGGATAAGCTTGGGGGAGTTTGTTGACGGCTGTTATATACCAATTTCATCCGTCAATTTAACTCGATTATGTGAAGGATTTGTCATTTCTTGCACACATCACCTTTCTATCTAACCCAATTTCACTTGGACTTGGAGAAATATGTGTATGCATCATTTTATGTAGAAAATGAGGAAATGTAGAGGAACCAATCCTATAAAATATCATCCCAGCCAATCAGGCGACGGCACGTGGCATCCCATGGATTAAATGACCCAGAAACAGAAGTATCCGAGGAGATCCAACGGTGTATCACCCATATACATCAATGGGACCCACCTGGCAGCCACCTGGAGAAAGCACACGAGAAACGGTGCAATGACCAGGTCGCCCGAACCAGAGGGTCGGCCGACCTGGTCTCTGCACCAAACTCGGTCACCTCCACGTGTTGGCTCCTCCCGGCTCCCTGGAGTCAATGGTGACTGATTCGCGCGCTTTTGGTGGCGGGAACTGACCTCAACACTAGTATAAATAGGACCCCCTACCCCTCACTTCAACATACACCACTTGAGCTTCATCTCTATTGTATACACTATCATCCATAGTCTTAGAGGAGTTAGGTTGTAGAGAGGAGAGTCTTAGTCCCAAGTCCAAATTGGGAAAGGAGTAAGGAGTCTCTCTCTTCCCAATCCTACATTGGGAAGGTATGTCTCATGTATTCTTTCTTGTATTTGTGACTTTATGCATAATAAAGATAGTATCTTTAGTCTCTACTTATACATATACTTGGGCAAAGCGTTTCTTGTTTGATTATGGAGTCCATGTATGTGGAAGGTATAGCTTCTATGACCATTTCATCATGAACACATCTCATTATCATAGAACCTATAGACCCCCACTATAGTATAGTTAATTATAACATAACTAGGTTAGTACGGATAATTATGTTGTGTATCAACATTGGTTCAATGATGATTCAATTCATTGCCTTAGGATGGATTGTGCCTAGGCTCTTAAGGTAATTACTTAATATGCTAGCATGGTGCTAGGATAACTAAGTAGCATTGAATGTCTCGTAGACCCACGGATTGAAGAGGTAGGCACTAGGTGATGACAGCCCTATCTGTCCTTTGTAATCCTCCGTGTTCGGCTATGCCACAGGCTCTTGGCGGGAGTCGCCCTAGTATTGCTAGGGGTAAGCCCGTGCTCGAGGTGTTGAACCACATAGCATAAGTATTCACTATTGATCTAGCTTATGGATAATTAGTTTAGACTATGTATATGTACAATAGAGCATAGTAGGAGTACCTCCATAAGTCTCAACCTTAACTAACCTCTAGGATCCTCTTACCCCCTTAGACTTGAAAGCTTTTGTGTGTGTCACACTACCTCCACTATTATGTTATCCATCCTTACTAGATTCTTACCTAGACCTTTCTACCCTTTCCACGCGATGATTGTTATATCTCTTCCCTGCCTTCCTTTGGGATCAAATAAATGACACCCTTGGGAATACTCTTAAGGGGAAATGCTACAATGATATCTCCATGCGCTTGCGGAATTCACTCTGTGATCCAATAGAACCATTAACAAACATTTCTGACACATCAGTTGGAGATGTTTAGTCAATGGTACGTAAGTAATACCAACAAGCATTTATGGCCTTGTTGCCGGGGATTATTTGTTAGTATATCTTAGGAGCTGTCAACAAGAATTTCTGGCGCCGTTGCCGGGGATGATTTATTAGTATATCTTAGGAGCTGTCAATAATGAGGGAGTTTGATCCACAGGCACCTTGCCTTTAAAATTCATTCCTAGGGACTGGGACCCAGACTCGCGGTCAGGTAGCTCCGGACCCTTGCGGAGGGGTCTAGGCTCCTGAATGGAGGATGTTTCTCGTCTCTCTGCAATCAGAACTATGCTGACAACCTCCGTAGTTGCAGCGATGTAAAGTAGAAGAGGCTCACCAGGGTCCGGAGCTACCATGATTGGTGGCGTGGTGAGGAGTTGCTTGAGTTCCTGGGACGCCATCTCTGCTTCTTCACACCAGTGGAATGGTTCGGACTTACTCAACAGCTTGAAGAAGGGTAGCGCCCGCTCTGTCAGCATTGTGATGCACCGGGTGAGCGAAGCTAGATACCCAGTTAGCTTCTGGACGTCCTTGATACGGGCTGGAGGCTGCATCTCTTCAATAGCTTTAATCTTGGCCGGATTTTCCTCAATTCATCGGTGAGTCACCAAGAAACCAAGGAGCTTTCCGGAGCTAACCCCAAAGACACACTTGTCTGGGTTGAGCGTAGTGCGCGTCAGGCTTAGATATTGTTTAGGAGTGAGTCCTGGTTCTTCACCTTGACGATGATTTCATTGATGTATACTTCCGCCAAGTCCCTAATCAGCTCCCCAAAGGTTTTGTGCATGGCTCGCACAAAAGTTGATGCAACATTTTTAAGACCAAAAGGCATAGCTGTGTAACAGTACAACCCATCTACTGTAATGAAGGCAGTATGGTCTTCATCTTCCTTAGACATTGGAATTTGATGATATCTAGAATATGCGTCTAAGAAACACAATAGTTCAAACTCGGAGGTAGAATCCACTATCTGATCTATTCTAGGTAGTGGAAATGGGTCTTTTGGGCATGCCTTATTTAAGGTGGTGTAGTCGATGCACATCTGAAGCTTCCCAACGGCCTTTGGTATGACAACTGGGTTTGCCAGCCACTGTGGATGGTGAACCTCCCAGATGAATCCACCTTCGAGCAACTTTTTGACTTCTTGTCACATGAAGTTTTGCCGATCAACAGATTGCTTCCGGGGCTTCTGTTGTATGGGACGTGTGTCAGGGTAGATATTCATACGGTGCTCGATCACCTCCCAAGGGATCCCAGGCATTTGCGATGGTTGCCATGCAAACACGTTGACATTTGCCCAGAGGAATGTGACAAGCGCGAATTCCTATTTGTCAGCCAGACCTCCCGATATACGGGTGGTCTGGTTGGCTAGAGCCAATTTTGGGTCATAGATTTTTGGATCGGACACCACATATTTTCACTGTCACCATCTTCAAACGATGGTAGAGGTCGCTTGTTGGGGTGTGGCCCCCGGCCACCCAGAGCTGCAGTAGCAGCAACGGTAGGTGTGCCGGCAGGTGACTTCTTAGCTTCATCTTTGGAGGTTTGTCTTGCCTTCGAAGCTGGTTTGGAGTGCATCTCTCAGCCCTCCGCATCTCTGGCGCATTTGTCAGCCAGGCTGAAGAGCTCCATGACGCTGCTGACATTCTTGGTTGCCAGCTTCTCAAGCATCTTCTTATCTCAGATACTTTGTCGAAATGCAACAAAGACAGAAGTGTTGGAGATAGAAGGGATGGTGTTCCATACCTGAGAGAATCGTTAGATGAATGATTGCAGTGACTCCCCCGACTTCTGCTGTACGGCAAAGAGGTCCAACTCGGTGCCACACTAGGTGTAGGAGCTCCCGAAGTTGGCGATGAACTGATGACAGAGCTCTGCCAAACTGTTGATGGAGTCAGGCGGTAAGCTCATGAACTAGAAGCTTGCAGTCCTAATTAAGGCCATAGGGAAATAGTTGGCCATCACGACCTCATTGCCTCTGCTGCGAGGATGGCAGTTGTTGGTACCCTGCATACCGGATACCCCTTGGAACTGCGAAGAGTGCAAAGGAACTCCACCTATCTGAGTTGAATAACTCCGAAGGCCCCATGTGTCACTCGTAATCGGACCTGCCTCCCTTCTATGGTTAGTCCCAATGCCGCCACGTGTATCATAAAACCGGAGCTACATTCCATACATGGGAAAGCTCTGGACTAGATACCTGTGTGGCACCCCCGACCTAACCCCCGACAGAGGAAAGCTCCGTTGCTGACACATGTACAACAACACCAGACCAACTCGTCCAAGACGATAAGCTCCGGAGCTACCACGCGTCCAATCGCTGGACCTTCAACCTTAACAGGCAAAGTGGTGGACCTCCAACGGCTAAGACCTTCAAGGGACATTAAAGACTTCAAGACCTGGTTATGTGTCATTAATACTATCTTAATGACACACGATTGGATGACCCTTAATACCAGTAGCACCACCATTAAAGGGCGTTATCATGCTATTAAGGGGAATCAAGCACATTAACTATGTATTAGGCATCAGTAACTGCTAGGGCCACATGTCGGGTCAGACTAATGATGTAACGGCCAGCCCTTGTACTATAAAAGGACTGGCCAAGTGATACATAGGAGACTCTTCCAGACGCGCTGGAGACAGGCTGAGACTCTTCCAGACACTCTGGTCTCTCACACACAAGAACTCAGACGCTCAATACAACAACAACACACACCCGTGGAGTAGGGTATTACGCTCAGGCGGCCCAAACCACGTAAATCCTCGTGTCAAATCGCCATCTTGTTCTGAATCTCCGTGCGCCCTAACCGAAATACAAAACTCTGCGGGCTACTAATCGTAGTACCGGGAGAATTGCTAGAACAAGACTCCGATAGTTGGCGCGCCAGGAAGGGGCAGCGCCTAAGATTCGAAGATGGTGAATTCTGCTGCTGGATCATCCAACGGTAACCACGCTGAGCGACCTGCTGGAGGCAATCCCTCCAACATGCAGCAGCCAACAAGTGTTGTGGCCCCAGCAGGATTCATGCCACCACTGCCAACATCCGCTCCGGTGAATCAAGCTGGACAGCGAGATGGAGTGTCCGCGTCGATCACTGCATCGGCGAACAACAACCCTGAACACACGCTTAATGCTGCGTGTGCTCTTCTCCAATGTCCATCGCCTCTAGGAGCACCCCAGGGTGCGATGGAGCAGTGGAGAGCTGACGTGGATCATCTGGTTGCAACAGCAGCTGATTGCATCAGCAATGAAGGTCCTCCCCCCTTGGGGCGGGCCCCATCGTAGCGTCGGACCTTGTCGGGTAGACTTGGTCCGCAAGCCTCACAACACGGGAGGCGTGCTGCGTCTCAATAGGCGACGTCGCTGCCTTCCTGGGCGTGACGTACTCACACGATAACGAGGCTTTCGACTCATGACCTCCGGGTGGAGCTCGATCGTCGTTACCGACAACAGGACGACCGCTTCTACATCGAGCGTGCTCGCGAGAGGCGAGAGGCTCGGGACAGCCCTGCTCCTGAAGGAGTAGGAGGAGGTTGTTCTGCCTTGGCCATGCACCTACGCATGGTCAGATGGCCGCAGAAGTTCCAGCCTCACCTACTGGAGAAATTTGACGGGACAATCAATCCCGCCAAATTTCTTCAAATCTACTCCACTGCTATCCTTGCGGCTGGGGGAAATGAGGCCCTGATGGCCAATTATTTCCCTGTGGCTTTGACTGGGACCAGCAGGTCTTGGTTCATGAGCCTTCCGACTGACTCCATCAATAGTTAGGCGGAGTTGTGCCAACAGTTCACCGCCAATTTCGGGAGCTCATACACCCGACCAGGCACATAACTGGATCTTTCTTCTGTCAAGCAAAAAGGGGGAGAATCCTTGTGATCTTTCATCCAGAGGTTCCCCCAGGTACGAAATACCATTCCTTCTATATCAAGCGCTTCTGTTATTGTAGCATTCAGACAGGGCGTTCGAGATAAGAAAATGCTACAGAAGTTGGCGACCAAGGAAGTCACCAGCGTCACAAAACTCTTCAGCTTGGCAGACAAGTGCGCCAAGGCTGCGGATGGTCGTGAAATGCACTCCCAACCACCTCCGGAGGTCAACAAAAAGTCCTCCAAGAGTGAATCCATTACCTCCAGGAGTGGCAAAAAGAAGAAAAAGTCCAACGACAAGAAGATGCTGTCGGCAGGCACACCTACTGCTGCAGCTGCTGCAGCTCCGGGTGGCCGGGGCCCACGCCCTGATAAACGACCTTGGCCGTCCTCTGAAGACAGTGGCAGATCCAAGATGTGGTGTCCCATACACAAGATGGACAGCTACAACCTGAAAAACTGCCAAGAGGTCCAGAACCTCGCCGAGCGCTACAATAAACGCCAGGAAGAAGCTCCTTTCAGTAAAAGGGAAGGAAAACAAAAAGTCGACGAAGCTCCGGCTGAAGAGGAGTTAGGCTTTCAGGACCCCAAAAATGTCTTGAAGGCTGTTTACACCTCCGTTGACGACGACTCCGATGTCTCCGACAACGAGCATCGAAAGACCATGAACACCATCTTTGGTGGTTCGTGGGATATCACTTCCTGTCGTGTCCTCAAGACAATGCGGCGGGACATGGACTCTGTAGCTCCCACCGCCAGGTTAGAGCCTCATCGGATGTGGATGGATACTGCCATGACCTTCGATGCTTCGGACTGCCCTCGGAACATGATCGGAGCTGGTCAACTTCCGCTGATGGTATCTCCGACCATCAATAACATCCAGCTCCACCACATAATGGTGGACGGAGGTTCGAGGCTGAACCTCATAAACTTCGAAGCCTTCGTCAAGCTACACCCATCCCAACCTTTCTCAGGAGTAGGCCCGGGGGCCATAACTCCACTCGGTGCCATTACTCTCCCGGTGACCTTCGGGACTCGGGAGAATTACAGGACCGAGAAGTTGGTCTTTGACGTGGCGCATATCAACTTGCCATTCAATGCCATCTTGGGCAGGCCAACTTTGTACAAATTCATGGCTGCTGCTCATTATGGCTACTTGGTGTTGTAGATGCCAAAACCCTTAGGCGTTCTCCGGATCCGCGAAGATAGCACCGCCGGAGTTACTGCTCTAGAATAACTCCACGCGCTTGCTACATCGCAGGAGGAAGAATCAGAAAGGAGCAAGCTCCGAAGCCCCCGAGCATTCGTCATCGAGGCTCAACCTCCGCACCTCGTGTGCAACCAAGCGGCGACACCGACATTCCCGTCAAAGTATTCCAAATTGGTTCCAACGCTGCTCAGACCACTTGTATATCGGGAGGTTTGAACGACAAATAGGAACTCGCGCTCATCACTTTCCTCCGGGCTATTGTCAACGTGTTTGCCTAGCAAATGTCACAAATGCCTGGGATCCCTAGGGAAGTGATTGAGCATAATCTGAAGATTTATCCCGACGCTCGGCCTGTACATCAGAAGCCTCAGAAGCAATCAGTAGAGCCACAAAACTTCATACGTCAAGAAGTGAAGAAGTTGCTCGAAGCTGGATTCATCCGGGAAGTCTTTCACCCAAAATGGCTGTCAAACCGAGTTGTTGTACCTAAGGCCGGCGGAAAGCTTCAGATGTGTATCGACTACACAACACTAAATAACACATGCCCAAAGGATCCATTTCCACTACCTAGAATAGATCAGATTTTGGATTCCACCTCCGGGTGTGAATTACTGTGTTTCCTATACGCATATTCTGGGTATCATCAAAATAGAATGTCTAAGGAAGATGAAGATCATACTGCCTTCATCAGAGTAGATGGATTGTACTGTTACACTGCCATGCCATTCGGTCTCAAAAACGCCACTTCAACGTTTGTGCGAGCTATGTACAAAACATTTGAAGAGCTCATCAGAGATGTAGTGGAAGTGTACGTCGATGACATCATCATCAAGATCAAGAACAAGGAGTCATTTCTTGACACCTTGCAAGCTGTCTTCGACAAGTTGCGAATCACACGCACAAAGCTGAACTCAGACAAGTGTGTCTTTGGGGTTAGCTCAGGAAAGCTTCTTGGATTCTTGGTGAACCACCGAGGAATAGAGGCGAATCCAGCGAAGATTAAAGCTATTGAAGACATGTGGCCACCAGCCCACATCAAGGATGTCCAGAAGCTAACTTGGTGTCTAGCAGCCCTCAGCAGGTTCATCTCAAGACTGGCGGAACGGTCGCTACCCTTCTTCAAATTATTGAGGAAGTCTGGACCATTCCAATGGTCTGAAGAAGCAAAAAAGGCTTTCCAAGAGCTAAAATAGCTCCTCACCACTCTACCAACTTTGGTAGCTCCAAACCCTGGTGAGCCACTTCATCTTTACATTTCAGCAACTGACGAAGTTTTCAGCATGGTCCTGGTTGCGGAAAGACTAGAACCATCCCCAGTTCAGGAATCTAGACCCCTCCGGGAAGCCTTCCGGCATGGTTTTTACTGGCCTACAACACTCCAGGATGCAACTGAGCTAGTGAATAAATGTGAAGCATGCCAGTTTCATGTGAAGAAAATTCACACACCAGCTCAACCTCTACAAATGATACCTTCAACATGGCCATTCGCCGTGTGGGGTATGGATATCTTGGGACCTTTCCCAAGAGCCGTTGGCGGTTACAAGTTCTTGTATGTCGCCATCGACAAGTTCACCAAGTGGTCGTAAGCAACTCCAGTTGTGACAATAAACAAGCAATCAGCTATCAATTTCTTGCTGTCCATAGTATGCAGATTTATAGTCCCAAACAAGATCATAACTGACAATGGGACCCAATTCACAAGTTCTGCATTCCAAAGATATTGCGAAGATCTCAGCATTCAAGTCAACTATGCTTCCTTATCTCACCCGGCAAGCAATGGCCAAGCTGAGAGATCAAATGCAGAAATCCTAAAAGGACTCAAGACGCGCACATATGAGCACCTAAAAAAACATGGAGCCAACTGAATTGAAGAGCTTCCGCCCACCTTGTGGGCAAACAGGACAACTCCAAACCGTCAACTGGAGAGACACCCTTCTTCCTAGTGTACGGAGCTGAAGCAGTCCTTCCTCCAGAAATCACCTTGGGGTCGCTCTGGGTCCGGACCTTCGACGAAGCCACGCAGGACCAGCTCCGGCGTGAAGACCTTGACCTTGTTGAAGAGGGAAGGTGTCGAGCAGTTGTTCAAAATGCACGATACCGCCAAGCGCTTCGGCACTATCACCAAAGGCATGCGCATAACCGACAGCTCGAGGAAGGCGATCTGGTGCTATGAAGAATACAAACTCGAGAAGGGTTAAACAAACTTTCCCTCAGCTGGGAAGGACCCTTTCGAGTGATCAAAGTATCCCGTCCCGGATGTGTTCGCTTGGCAACATAGAATGGGACACTGCTCCCTAATCCTTGGAACGTTGATCACCTCCGTAAGTTCTATGCTTAATATCACAAAGGTGAGTCTGTAATTACATATTATGTATGTTATAGCGTCATTGTACAGAGTCGGGTAGCTCCTCCGGGAGGACAGCCGAACCTTTCAAGGAAGGTCCGCAAAGTCCAAGCAACACTTGACACAGTCTCAAAACTAAAAGTGTAGCTAGTTACCTTGGGTCAAACAAGAAATGCAACACACATAGCCTGGTTCCGTACCCTAAGAGTGTATTGGTTTCCCCTGTACCTTAGACCTATAGTGAAAGACATCATTATGTGAAAACAGACTCCACGTGCATTTATTTTGTACAGGCTCATTCTTTTTTATTTTTCTCTTTCTTGTCTATAACAAAGTTATGCAATTCTCAAGAAACTTTAGCTCGAGCAATTCATGTATAATTCAAGTTGCATTGTTAATTCTTTTGGGTCTTAACATTGTTGAATGGCCTATTCGCCTGAACACCAAGCCAATCTAGGTCCGAAGAGTGCTATAGACTTAGCCTGGTCCTGCGCCCTAAGTACGCCACTCTACCTACACCCCGGCAGGCCTGAGTAAGGTGAGTCCAGAAAATAATCGGACCTGGAGAAAATAAGCAAATGCACTTGATTGTATATAGAATTGCTGTCTACCTAAAAATTTATTTCGAGAATAGTAAGCTGCAAATGAGTTATAGATCAGAAACGAATTTTAGTTTTTCTTGAATTCATTGTGCAAGAAAAATAAAAATCTCATGATGATGGTGGATGATGCCGGAGCTATCAAAGCTTCGACATCCCCTAAGGTGGCCCGTTGTCGATGTTTTAAACATTGATAGTAGGCGTCATCAGAGCTATCAAGTTCCGACAAATATAGGGGGCCAGCCGTCAATGTGAAGAAAAGATTGTAGAAGGACACCTTAATGGGGTCTACTGTCGACGCTCTACGTGTTGGCAATGGTCACTGTCGGAGCTACAAAGCTCCGACAACCTCAGGGGGCCTCTGCTATCGGCGACTTCGGACCTACACTCTACAATTTCGAAGCACTCAAGTCTTCAACAAAATGCTACGTCCTTTTGGTACATGTTCGCAATAAAATTGTGTACATCTACCAGGGGGCCAAGTGAGACAAAGGTTGAAGACAAAAAATGAAATTCATAAATTTCTTGGATTTCATTCATCTGAAGACAAGAGATTACAAAATTGGAGAAAAGAAGAGAAGATACAAGTGGGAGCTATAAGGAGAAAGTCCTAAATCCTACGGAAGAACGAGGCAACCTTCTAGGCAACCTCCGACACACTGGTCTTGGCGGCATCTCCCTCTCCGTCGATGGGACCTTCAAGCATCGGATCTAGTGGGAAGTGAGGATCCCGGTTTGTGTAGCACGTCAGCATGTATTCTGCGACGTTCTGTGCAAGGGATTTTCCTTCAGTCTCCAACTGATCCCCGATGACATCACCCATCTTGTTGAGTTTGTCGCCAGCCGAGCTCAACGCCTTGAACGCATGATCCAGCTCCGGCTCCGGATAGTCCGGACGCACGGGACTAAAGCCCATCGGTGTCAGCGTGTCATTGGCTTTTCCCAAGAAGTCCCACACTTGTTGGGACTCCACAGCCCTTAAGCCTCGCATCTCTTCCAAGGACCTCTTGGCCGTCGCATGCTCTGAACCCTCCCGGGCCAGGCGCTCGACCTGTTTGGCATGCTGCTGAATCCTTTCAGAAACTTGCATTTTGTGATTGGCAAGCTCCTCTTCCCAGACGTGGATCTTGTTTCGGCAGTCAACCAGGTCTTTCTCCTGGCCTCACAACTTCTTCTCCCTGGCAGCAACTCCGTTCTCCCTTTTGGTGAGGTCCTGTCCCCGCTACCAGGCCTTCTTCTCCTCGCTCTCACAGAGCTCCTCCAGGTTCTTGGTGCGCTCTGCAAGGCTCTTGTCACCCAAAGCCAGCCTTTGGGCGAGCTCCTCCTCCCTCTTCACGAGGTCATCCTTCAGCTCCAGGAGTTTTTGCTCTTCATCTTCAAGCTTTTTCTCCCGCTCCTCAAGAGCCTCCCGGCGCTTGACGAGGCTTTCCTGGATGGTACTGAGCTTCTCCTGGCGATCATTCACTGCTTCATTAGCAGCCACATCTTGTTCGTGTATATCCCGGGACTGGTTGTCGAGGGATCGCACCATGCTTTCCCTCTCGTCCAGCAGCTGGCCCCAGTACTCCATCCGGGCCTTCTCCCCCTTGACCCACTCCTTGTCGTCAGCCAACCTTGTTTGCGCCAGCTTGGTCTCGAATTGGAGCCGGTTGCACCACCTACTAAGGGTTTGGCGCTCCTCCTCGAGGGCCTTGCTGTCGTGATAAAACGCAAGCTGGACCTGACGAAGGCTGGAGCAGGCGTTGTCGATGGACAACGACAGGGGGATTGGCTCCGGTCCTGCTGGGGTCCTCTCCGCTGACTCCAGCGGGTTCTCCATAACAAAAATTGGGTCCCACTCTACAAGAGTGGTCCCCTGATCTTCCGCGGCACAGTCGTCGCCGAGGAAGGTCCGAAAACGGGAGCTTCTACCTCTGGAGTCGGCTCCGAAGGTCCAGCCGCCAGGTCATCAGCAACTGGTCCCTCTGGCAGAGGACCAGTCGCTTCGTCTTAGCACCTTGGCTCATGCACGGATACCTCCGGAACTACCACCTCTGGGACAGGCATCAAAGATTTGGCCGGAGCTGAGGCCACCTCCGGCTCCAGCGCTGGTGCCTCCTCCACTGCTGGTTCAGGCACCGATGCTTCGACCTCCACCGATTCGGGTGCTGGCACCTCCATGACAACCGGCTCATGCGCCGGAACTTCATCAACCACCAGCTCTGCCGCTGGGGCTTCAATAACATCCGGCCCCAAGGCCGGAACTGCAGCTACCTTAGGCTCTAAGGCCAGAGCGTCCGTCATCACAACATCCAAAACCGGAGCTTCAACCTCCAGAGCTGGTGCCACTGGTACGTTTCATTCCCATGGTCCGGCGCTACCATGGGAGCTTCAGGAGATGAGTCGAGGTCCAGAACCTCGACAGCTGGCGCCGAAGTTGCCGAGACCTCGGTCACCACCTGGAGCGGCGCTGGAACTGGAGCCGAAGCCTCCGTCTGCACAACATCAGCTGCTATCACAGGAACCGGAGCTTCAGCCCCTTTTTTGGAGACTCTGTGGATGAAGGACAAAGAAAATCAAAATATGATTATGACAAAAATGTCAAAATGAGGTAAAGAAGCAAATTCACCTTGAAAGGCTTCCGCTCCAGCTAGCGTGGAACCTCTTCGCCGGGCGTTCAGAGCCCGACCCAGTCGCTACTGGGGTAGTAGCTCCAGAAGGCTCTTCGGAGCTTACTGCCGCCGTCAGTGACATCTTGGTTGGGGCCCCCCTCGACTGAGAAGGACCCTCGGACCTAGAGCCCTTAGCTGGCCCTGGTGCCGAAGTCACCCGGTCGGAGCTGGCATTCCAAAGAGACGCCAATGCTGGAGTTGTTTTCGCCGTTGAAGACCTCCCCCGCTAGGGAGAAGGAGTTGCTCTGGAAGGAACAGGTCTGACGGGCCTCCCGTCAGTATGCTTCAACTTCCTCTTTCAGCTGGAGGGCTCGGCCAACTCCTTGCCCTTGCCAATGACTTCAGCTGTCGGGGCGGAAGCAGGGCCACCCTCAGAAGCTCCGGGGATCACCGATCTGGTGGTCGAACGCCTCTCTACCTCGCCAAGGTCGTCAAGCACTGGTATTTCCCTCTGGAGCTCCCTGCTAAACTCCGCCTCCATGTTCAAAGGGAGGAAAGCCGCTGGCGGGGTTAAGTCATCGCTCTCGACGTCGATGCCATGCTGGAACTTCTTGATATGAAGCTCCAAAGCAGCGCCTTCCAAATTGGACTTCAGATCGGTTTCAATCCGGTCATCGTCCATCACGCCGTTGAGGGCCCAGGCATGCTTCTCCCTCTTCTTCAGCGGAGCCCACCTGTTGACCAGGAAGTAGCAGAAGACTGTCTGGGGGTCACCCCTCCTTCCAGACATTGGCGGATCCTGGTCAATGCAGGGTTGAAGGCCTCTGACAGCACCGGAACTTCACTCCAGGCGTCAGTGTCAACATTGGGAAGACCTTCAGGCAGCTCCAACTTCTCATGCTCCTTTGCCGTGATGACAATCCAATCCTTCTTCCAGTCGTCCCACTTACCGGAAGGGAACGACCTCAAGTACTTGTATGGGCATTTCTTGCGCTTCACACAATAGTATAAGCCAAGATATTCGTTACTCTTGCCGGTGGTGTGGATGGTGAAGAAGGTACAGAAAAGCTCGATGCAGGGGGGAATACCCACCCACATCTCGCAGAAGTGGACAAATGTTGACACAAAAAGAATGGAGTGGGGGCCAAGGTGGTACAATTGCAGACCATAGAAGTCTAACAGCATCAAGAGAAAAGTGCAGAAAGGTGGGATCAGTCCCACCATGGCGTACGCAAAAAGTACACCATGTTGCAGGCGCGCTTCTTCTTGAACGGGAGCTTGCCGGCATGGACCAGGTGGTTGAAGGAGTCACTGGAGCACCCCATGTAGGTCCGGACCTTCCTGAAATCATTGTCGGTCGTGAGACATCTCTTGCGGAGATCCAACTCCATCGCAGCACGGCGGGGCGAGAGAGAAAAAGCAAGCGAAAGTTTGGAGGATTCGAGCGCAAGTTCAAATGAAGGCGTAAGGAATCCCCAAACAGTGCGTGCTTTCCTTCTTAAGAAAGCTCCCGCAACGCTTGGATGGAAACCGCAAAAGTGCCAAGGATACAGTTCAAAAATTTCACCCTGCCAATGACAAGGGGGCCCGGGGCCACCCAGACGATCAAGTCGAGGTCCTTACCCCAGGCGAGCAGTTGTTGTCATGAGAGGTGGGAAACCCGATGGCGGTGGCCTGACAGGGCGCGCAGAGCTGATACGGTTTTCATATTGGGAACCGGCGACCTTCAATTGCGTGAAATCCGCACGTGCAGATCTCACCTGCCGCATCCACGAACCATCGCTGCGTTGCATATCAAAAAACCCTTGAATACACGGCGTAGAAATCGATAGATGGACCCACCTCCGGCAGAATGACTTAATCCAAAAGGTCTCTCCCAGAGGTGGGCCCAGGGGGCCACTGTCGGTACCATGCATACCGGGTACCCCTTGGAACTGCGAAGAGTGCAAAGGAACTCCACCTATCTAAGTTGAATACTTCCGAAGGCCCCACGTGTCACTCGGAACCGGACCTTCCTCCCTTCTATGATTAGTCCCAGTGCTGCCACGTGTATCATAAAACCGGAGCTACATTCCATACATGGGAAAGCTCCAGACTAGATACCTGTGTGGCACCCCCAGACCTAACCCCCGATAGAGGAAAGCTTCAGTGCCGACACGTGTACAACAGCACCGTACCTACTCGTCCAAGATGATAATCTTCGAAGCTGCCACATGTCCAATCGCCGGACCTTCTACCTTAACAGGCAAAGTGGTGGACCTCCAACGGCTCAGACAATTAAGGGACATTAAAGACTTCAAGACCTGGTTATGTGTCATTAATACTATCTTAATGACACACGATCGGATGACCCTTAATACCAGTATTGCCACCATTAAAGGGCGTTATCACGCTATTAAGGGGAATCAAGCACATTAACTGTGTATTAGGCATCCGTAACCGCCAGGGCCACATGCCGGGTCAGGCTAATGATGTAACGGCCAGCCCATGTACTATAAAAGGACTGGCCGAGCAATACACAGGTGACTCTTCCAGACGCGCTGGAGACAAGCTGAGACTCTTCCAGACACTCTGGTCTCTCAGACACAAGCGCTCAGAGGCTCAATACAGCAACAACACACTCCCGTGGAGTAGGGTATTATGCTCAGGCGTCCCGAACCACGTAAATCCTCGTGTCAAATCGAAATCTTGTTCTTAATCTCCGCGCGCCCTAACAGAACTACAAAACTCCGTGTGCTACTAATCGTAGTACTGGGAGAATTGCCGGAACCAAACTCCGACAACAGTGGAGTAAATCTAAAGAAACTCCGGGGTTGACTGTCCCGTTGTATTTCTCTGGCAAATGAGTCCGGAACCTGGGTGGCCTCTCAACTCTGCGCAGGTGTATGGCTAGGGCCGAATAACCGCCCCCCACTCCAAGAGGAGAATGGTTTTCTCGAGCAATGCGTCTCAATGTTGACATGGCCATCCTGCTACCTGTAACGATGATCAAGCTCCTACGGGAGATCCTGCATCGGGAGCCTTGTCACCGTGTGAGTACGGAATGCCCCAGAGGGTAGTGATGTCACTTGCTGGGCAGGCGCACGTCTCCTGAGCTGTGACGCCTGAGGACCAAGTCTACCAGACAAAGTCCTGTTCTGTTAAGGTGCCTGCCCAGCATGGGGCGGACCTTGGTTGCTGATCGCATTGGCTGCAGCTACAACCAAATGCTCCACATCATCACACCACTGTTCTAACGCGACGGGAGGAGCTCCCAACGCGGGTGGACACTGGAGTAGAGTACGCACTGCATTCAGTGTGTTCTCCAGGTTGTTCATCGATGTAGGGACCGATGCGAACATACCATCCTGCTGAGATGGTGGTGGTGGTGGTGGAACAACACCGGCCCGAATCACGACATTGGCCGGCTGCTGCACATTGGTGGGATTTCCTCCAGTAAGATGGAAAGCCGGTCCGTTGGATGAAGCTGCGACAGAGTTCACCATCTTGAATCTTGAAAGCTTGAAAGCCCCTACCTGGCGCGCCAAATGTCGAAGTGTGGACTAAGACACTTCCCCTGGTACTACTAAAACGTAGTCCGCAGAGGTTCGTTTTCGGTTGGGGTGCAAGTCAAGATCCAAACAAGAGGTGAACACCGAGGGTTTTATGTTGTTCGGGCTGCCTGAGCGAAATACCATACTCCACGGGGTGTGTGTTGATTGTATGAGTGTGGATGGCTTCAGATCAGTTGAGATTGGATGCTTTCTACCATTCATGGCAGCCCTTTTATATGCCAAGGACTGGCTATTATAGTTTGAGTCTGGCTCGACAAGTGGCCCCAGCTGTATTAAGTACCCTATACATGATTTATAGTGTTAAGGACGGTTAATAGTGTGATAACGTCCCTTAATAACAGCGTTACTAGCCTTTATATTCCCCTAATCATGTGTGATTAATTTGGTATTAATGACACATTAACCAAGTCTTATAACGGCTAATTGATAGCCCTTGAATGTTCGTGCCGTTGGAGATCATGTAGTCTTCCATTGATAATGTAGGTCCAGACATTAACACGTGGAAGCTTTGGAGCTTCCCTCTACTAGGGGATAGGTCCGGTGCCGTTGGACATGTGACAGTGCCAGAGCTTCCCTGAGGAGGGAGGTAGGTCTGGGTCTGCAGGACACCTTGTAGCATCGGAGATATCCAAACGAGGGAGGCAGGTCCGACTCTTCTGGACACGTGGCTCCACTGGAGCTACCCTAAGGAGGGAGGAAGGTACGGTTACGCGGGATGCGTATCCCTTTTGAATGTCTGCCACTTGGACGTAGGAACTCCTTGGCTTTGCTTGCGGTATCAAGGGGTACCTGGTACACAGGGTACCGACACCTGTCCTCGAGGAGAGCACGTCTTGAGAAACGTGGTCACGTTTCCACATCATACGATGGGAGACCTATGTAGAGTGCGAACGGGTCATCATGGTTGGGAATTTTATCAATCCAACAAATACCACCTACTGCCTCTACCTCATAGAGGCACGCTGATGGTGAGCACTGCATATAGCTCATTGAACATGAATTGTCCAAGAGTTGCATACTATCGCATTTTTACCACACGATGGGGTATCCTCCCTTTTTCTTGAATCACACTAGGGAGCAGCATTTTCATATGTTTCGAGAACCACGAGAAGGTTCAAAGACTCATATTAACTCCTGTGCCAAGCCATGGGGGACAATCATCGTACTACCTTTGGTACAGGGGAGCTTACCGCAATTGATCCACTTGCGTTGTCGTACCTTCTCTCTTATCTGATGTCGGAGCGTCGTTACAGAATATAATAACACATGTTATCTTTAACACCTTAAGTAACAAATACTATAATAGATCATATGTGGGCATAGTGACTAACCCCCACTCGACTACTTCTAAGTTTTCACAATAGTCTCTTTTTGAGTGTGCTATTCCCAATGCGACTCTAATACCAGACTGTGAGGACCGGGTCCACACATTCCAAGATCGCAGAGGGTGGTATCGTGCAATACGGCACCCAACATCACACCAGAAAATATACGATAAAATATAAAGTTTTATTGATATAAAAAACGGAAGTGTTTTACAATACTTAATATACAGCGGAAGTCATACTCATAGATAAACTCTCAGCCTAGCTATAAAAAAGTGTAGCTGTCCATCTCAGGGATGCTACACACTAGAAACACACAAGTGAAGATCGCAGCGGCGTGAAGGGCTCCCACTCGGTGGTATACCCCTACGGGGACATCGCCTCATCCTCGGGCCCTCATCGTACATATCACCTGCAACAACTTAATATAGCAATCGTGAGCAAGAAAGCTCAACAAGACTTAACCAACTCACCTAAGCATAAAACTGTAAATACAAGGATACTCTTAACATAGGCAGTGATATTGCATAAACAGACTCACCTACAAGTGGATCCTTACTTTCATCTTATTAGCAGAAAGTTAATGGTTCTGAAAGGTAAATTTAATGAGCATAATGTATAGCAGGCATAGATGCAAAACAATTATAATTCAATAAGTCATATTATTTCGGCTTCTTCAGTATTTACTACATCGCGACACAGTGAACAAGCGGTGCTGTAACACCCTCATTTTTAGTACCATGCATTGCATACATTCTCATGCACAAAACATTAGTAGAACAAAAGAGAAGAAAGAAATAAAAGATAAAACATCTATATAAATATGTGTAGGTAATAAGAAAAGTGAATGAGAATATAAAATACATAATAGAAAAATAAATATAAACAAATGGAAAATATTATAAAAAATATATGAAACAAATCTATATAAAATCTATAAAAAAAGAAAGAATTTCCGGAACCTTGCAGAAGCTTCTGGGAGAAGCCCCCTTCCACCCCCGGAAGGTTCCGGGGAAGGCACCGAGCCGTCCGAGTGGGCCTTGCCCTGGCGCCCGAGTCGGGCCTCTCCACGCGCGCCAGCACGCCTGCGCTATGGGCCGAGGCCGACCGAGACTCTGTCCTGAGGCTCGGTACCGAGCGCCCCATCCGCCTGTATAAAGGCGCCAGGCCTCGGTCCTCAGTTACATAATTTTTAGGTACGTGAGAGTCCAGCCAGCGCTGCCAGAGAAACAAACCCTAGTCGCCGGTAGAAAAAGAGGCCGCAACAACGAGAAAAAGGAGGAGAGAAAAAAGAAGAAGAAGAGGAAGAGAAGGAAGGAGCCGCCATCCGCCGTAGATTATCGCGCCACCATCTTTGTGCCGCCGGAGGGTCGCTGCGCCATCTACTTCATCTACACTACGCCTCCGTACCGCGGCCTTCGAAGAAGCTGCACCTACGGTAGGATTCATTTTCCGAGACAAATTTTAGCGACGTAATAGATCAAATACCCAACATTAAATCATAATTGCATCTACATCTATTTTACTTCAGCAACCCTAATTATCGCTAAACCCCCGTAAACTCGCATGAACACATATGAACTAGTTGCATCTAATTAATAAACAGCCAATGATGATTAATTATCGAACTTTTCATGCATTCATGTCATTGCATATTGATTAATATGTGTGCATTGTGTTGATTTGTATATGTTTTCTTGTACGTGTATGATCGCGAGTAGAGGGACATGCTCAAGGGTCCATGTACGAGGATTTTCACAACCTAGAATTCGAAGCGCTTGAGCAACCCTATCCGTCGGAGAAAGGCAAGTGTCCTTGATCATAATGATCCCGTTTTTATTAAATGTTTTGTTTGCGAAATTGCATGCTCGTGTAATTTTGATGGGAAGCCCATACGAAGGAGTTTACTAGCGTTGTATGCCACTCCTTGTTGCCGTGATATACATGATCAGTTGGGTATGGATATTTTTATTTTTGCACCGCATCGCTACACGGGTTGTGGGTAATTTAAATATTATACTTGACAACTTCAATTATGAAATTGGGATGGTAATGGAATGACAATTAATTTAGCAACATGGAACTTGGGAGATCTAAGCAAGCATGGTTTGTGGATTGGGTTGGATGTTATGGTGGTTTTGCTTGCTTTGGATCTAAGGACCGGTTCATGCAAGAATAGGCCAGGACTACAGTGCCACCACAAGCCCAAG
The DNA here is from genome assembly GCA_036927565.1 of Tuctoria greenei. Taxonomy (NCBI): domain Eukaryota; kingdom Viridiplantae; phylum Streptophyta; class Magnoliopsida; order Poales; family Poaceae; genus Tuctoria; species Tuctoria greenei. The sequence goes on along the minus strand of JAYESD010000012.1, from coordinate 62,069,677 downwards.
TATGGGTGCGGCTTAGCTAATTAATTAGGAGTATTACTAGCATCGATCTGAATCATTTGGAGGAGCAGGGAATGGGAGTCGGTTGGGTTTGCAATAGTGGTGGGACTTCCCTAGGATCCGAACGACACAAGAGGGGGCCCTTGGTTGGATGTGCTCAGTTGGAGGCATCACCACCGGTGAAACCTTAGAGGGTTTAAATATGCTGGTAATCCCTCTGTAAAGGCTATTTCGTGATCTGTTGGCCATACACCTATGGTAGTGTTTTGGCATAATTGAGGTTTCCTCTAGTCGTCGACGGGTGACGAAATCACGAACTTGTTGGTAAAGTGGTACAATATCTGCAGAGTGTTAAAAACTATCATGATAGCCGTGCACCCGGTTAAGAGCACCTGGATGACCTACATGATTAGAGGGAACTTGGGATTTGGGATGGTTGGTTATGGTTATGGATTGAGTTATGGTAAATGAACATGGATGATGTTGATGGTAATAATCTGGTATATGGATGGATAATTGATTATGGTTTCATATTATGTTAATTATGTGGGATATGATGGGATTACTTCACATAGGCATAGTATGATGCTTTTTACACGTTTTAAAAATACTTTTTAGCAATTAGCCATTGCTTATTATCAAGCCTTGTTTAAGCTACATGTCACACTTTCCCACACTTGATGAACACGACATGTACTCACCCTTGCAATCCCCTCCCCCCACCGACGGTTTCAGGTTATGTTTGGGAGTATCCTGAGGATAATGCGGAGTACTAGGATGTGTTGCCGTCGACTTGCCTGTGGTGTTGCTTGTAGCCGCGCTACCCTATTTGCTTCGTTTGCTTTATTAGAATATTTCCGCTGTAGTAGTATTATCCTTAATAATCATTAGAGTTGTAATTTGAGGATTATTTGAATATCATAATAAAATTACCTTCTTAATTAACTTGTGTTGTGGTTGTTATCTGTATATCGTTTGTGATGCACTCGTGTATGTGTGTTGAACATCCTGGGCACACATATGCGTCACACTTGGTTCATTTTTAGAACCAGGTGTCACAAATTGGTATCAGAGCCAAAGGTTGATCGTAGGATGCAACCTACATAGAATGGACACTATAGAGCACATAGAGGCACTCAGGAAGCGTTGTGGTTTGTTTGGTCTGCTGATTGCTATGTAATGTTGCTTGTTTGCTTGTGTGCTTAGTAGAGGACTGTGGGATGCTTTAGCGCTTGCCACATCCATATAGGCTAGTATAGGTAGTTGCTTAGTTCATATCCCTTGATGCATATAGTTGGGGACATTTTCTAAATCCTTCTTTCTCTTGCTCTTCCCTTTAGATGTCGAGGACCCGTAACCAGAGGGATGCCAATGAGAATGAGGACAACAATGGAGCACCTCAGAATAATAATGGACCTGGACCTGAGGCTGTCAACCTTCAACAGTTGTTAGCTATGCAGAATCAAATTATGCAGACCGTGATGCACACTTTAGGGCAGCTACATGCCAACAATCAGAATCAGCCCCACATGCCTTCACCACCGCCACCCCCACTGCCTCATAACATATTGGGAGATTTTATAAGGACTAGGACACCCACCTTTGCTCAAGCCAATGATCCTATGGAAGCTGATGATTGGTCGAAATCCGTGGAGAAGAAGCTCGCTATTGTCCAATGCAATGATCGGGAGAAGGTTCATTTTTCTTCCCACCAACTAGCTTGAGCAGCTGCGGATTGGTGGGATTCGCTATGTAATGCCCATGAAAATCAAGAGAGGATCACTTGGGCTGAATTCAAAGAGAAATTCCGCTCTCACTTTGTTCCTGAAGGTGTTATGATCTTGAAGAGGCAGGAGTTTGAGAACATAAGGCAGGGAAAGTCAAGCGTGAGTGAGTACCTCAATAAATTCACTCAACTCTCAAGGTATGCTCTGGAGGATGTTAATCGGGACAGCCGCAAGCAATATTTGTTCATGAGGGGACTAAACAATGAGATTCAAGTCCAATTGCTCAATTGTGACTATGCAAATTGCCAGAAGCTTGTGGAAAAGGCTATTGTAGTTGATAACAAGGTTCGTGAGATGGAGCAAGATAACAAGAGGAAGATGTCATATCAGGAACAGTCACAAGGAAGTAATGCTTGCCCCCACTTTGCACCCCCAAATGTGCCATACTACAACACCTCTGCTCCTGCATATCGCGCTGCTATTCCACCGTGCACAGTTCAGCCTCAGCCCACATAGCAACACCCCGCTATGCAAGCACCTCGCCTTCCAATGCCTCCTGCGCCACACACTAATTTTCCTACTAATGCTCGAAACCAAGATCGTCCAAACAATTCCGAGGCAGCAAGGTCTTGCTATACTTGTGGTGATGTAGGACACTTTGCATCTCAATGTCCTAAGTCAGGCCTTGGTCAGGGAACAATGCTCCAAGAAAGAACCTAAGACCGAATGGAGGAGCGCCACAAGGCAATCGTGGACCGCATAATCTTGTTCATGGCAAGGTGCACCATGTCTCTATGGAGGAAGCGCAACAAGCGGATGACGTGGTGATTGGTATGTTTCTCGCAAACTCCAACTCGGGGACTATGTTATTTGATTCAGGACCATCACATTCATTCATTGCATCAAAGTATGTTGCCAAGTATTGTTTGCCAATATCTCATATGAAGCATACTTTGTTGGTTAAATCTCTTGAGGGGAGATTAGGACGAATATAGTATGTCCAAAAGTATGCCTTAGAATAAAGGGGGTAGACTTCTTTGCCAACCTCATTTTTTTGGATTCTCAAGGATTGGACATAATACTTGGTATGGACTGGTTAAGGAAGCACAATGGAATTATTCAATGTGCATGAAGACGGTGAAGTTGACAGATGAGGAAGGGGTCAGCATAGAATTTGAATCATCTCAACACACACCTAAGCAAGTGGAGCTGAATCAAATGGACAGTGCTGCGATTGAGGAGATTCTAGTGGTGTGCGAGTTTTCAGATGTGTTTCTGGATGAGTTGCCAGTTATGCCACCTGATCGTGACATAGAGTTTGTTATTGAATTAATACCTAGAACTGCACCCATAGCTAAAAGGCCCTATAGGATGCCTCCTATGGAGTTAGCAGAGCTCAAGAAATAGATTCAAGAGTAGCTATAGAAGGGTTTCATTTGCCCAAGCTCTTCACCTTGGGGAGCGCAGTGCTTTTCGTGCACAAAAAGGATGGATCCCAAATGCTGTGTGTGGATTCACGAGCTCTCAACGAGGTGACGATCAAGAATAAGTATATATTGCCCCATATAGAGGATTTGTTCGAACAGATGAAGGGTGCACGTGTTTTCGCCAAGATCGATTTGAGGTCAGGCTGCTTGCAAATGAAGATTAGACAATCGGATATACCCAAAACAAGTTTTCGGACACGGTATGGATCTTATGAGTACTTAGGTAAATTCATGGTGGTGTTCATTGATGTCATTATGATCTACTTGGAAATCGAGGAGGAACATGAAGAGCATTTGAGGCTCATATTGCAGAAATTGAGGGAACATCAATTATATGCCAAATTCAGGAAGTGCCAGTTTTGGTTAAGGGAAGTATTGTTTTTGGGGCATATCATTTTAGGAGGAGGAGCATCGTTTGACCCATCAAAAGTGAGGGATGTGTTGAAATGGGAACCGCCACAGAATGTGAAGGAAATCCAGAGTTTTCTTGGGATGGCTGGATATTACTGTCGGTTCATCAAGGATTTCTCCAAAATAGCCAAGCTAATGACTGAATTATTAATGAAGGGGAAGACATTTCAATGGACCCAAGCTTGTCAGGATAGTTTTCAGGAGCTATAGAAGAAGTTAACCACCACACCTGTATTGGTATTGCCAGATGTGAGCAAAAGCTTTTGCATCTATTGCGATGCATCAAGGCAAGGACTTGGATGTGTGCTCATGCAGGAAGGTCAAGTGGTAGCCTATGCATCAATGCAATTTAAGAAATGTGAGCAGAATTATCCTACACATCATCTCGAACTTGCAACCGTAGTGCATGCCTTGAATATTTGGAGACATTACATTCTTGGTCATAGGTGTGAGATTTACACGGACCACAAGAGTCTCAAGTACATATTCACGCAAATGGACCTAAATTTGAGGCAACAAAGATGGTTGGAGCTCATCAAGGATTATGATGTGGGAATTAACTATCATCCTTGAAAGGCTAATGTAGTGGCCGATGCTTTGAGTCAGAAAGGAGTAAGCGACCAACTCACGGTCCGAGAGCTGCGATCCGTGTTATGCATGGAGTTTGAATAGTTGAATGTCAGATTTGTGAATGAGATGGGGATAATGGAGTTAAATCCGACCTTGGAGCAAGAAATTCGAGAAGTTTAGACCAAGGATGAGGATACTTAGGAAATCAAGGGAAGGACCCAAGAAGGGAGAGAATTCAGATTTGATGAGGACGAACATGGTACTTTATGGCTTGGGAAGAGGTTTGTAGTTCCTAATGTTAAGCATATTCGGGAAACGATAATGAAGGAGGCACATGACTCACATTACTCAATCCATCCCGGCTGTATAAAGATGTACAAGGATTTGAAGACATGTTATTGGTGGGCCAGCATGAAAAAGGACATATCAGAGTACATTGCACTATGTGATGTATGCCAACGAGTTAAAGGTGAACATCAAAGGCCAGCTGGACTATTGCAGCCATTGAAGATTCCAGAATGGAAGTGGGAAGAGATCGGTATGGACTTTATAGTTGGATTACCACGAACTCAGTTCGGCTATGACTCAATATGGGTTATTGTGGATCGGTTGATCAAATCAACTCATTTCATTCCTGTCAAGACCATATATACCACCGCGGAGCTAGCAGAATTGTATATGGAGCATATTGTGTGCCGACATGGAGTTCGAAGAAAATAGTCTCGGACCGAGGTTCTCAGTTCACCTCTAGGTTTTGACAGAAACTGCATGAAGCTATGGGTACAAGGTTGAATTTCAGCTCAGCATATCACCCGCAAACTGATGGACAAACTGAAAGGACAAATCAAATATTGGAAGATATGTTGAGAGCTTGTGCTTTGAAGCATGGATGCAGCTGGGACAAAAGCTTGCCATATGCAGAATTCTCAATATCAATAGTTACCCAGAAGGTTTAAATACGTCACCCTATGAAGCACTATACGAAAGGAAGTGTAGGACACCCTTGTTTTGAAATGAAATAGGAGAGAATCAAGTATTTGGTCTTGGTGTGCTACAAGACGCTGAAAGGCAAGTTCAAATAATACGTGAAAACCTAAGGGCTGCTCAGTCTCGGCAAAAAGGTTATGCAGATAATAGGTGAAGGAATCTGGCGTTTGAAGTTTGAGATTTCGTATACCTCAAAGTGTCACCTATCCGAGGTCAACGACGACTTAACATTAAAGGAAAATTGGCACTTTGTTACATCGGGCCATTGAGATTTTGGACAAGCGAGGAGAGGTAGCTTACGGACTCGAGCTGTCAGCGCATCTCTCCGATGTGCATGATGTGTTTCACGTGTCTCAACTCTAGAAGTGTCTAAGAGTGCTGGAAGTACCGATAGATGAGCTAGAACTCCAGGAGGATTTGACCTATGCTGAGCAACCTATCAAAATCCTGGATATGAAGGAAAGAGTCACGGGGAACAAGAGAGTCCGTTGGTGCAAAGTACAATGGAACTACCGTACGAAGGCCAAAGCTACGTGGGAATGTGAAGAATACCTCAAGGCAGAATTTCCTCATCTTTTCTCCACACTATCGAATCTCGGCGGAGAGATTAATTTTAAGGGGGTAGATTTGTAACACCCTCATTTTTAGTACCATGCATTGCATACATTCTTATGCATAAAACATTAGTAGAACAAAAGAGAATATAAAACATAGATATAAATATTTGTAGGTAATAAGAAAAGTGAATGACAATATAAAATACACAATAGAAAAATAAATATAAGCAAATGGAAAATATTATTAAAAAATATACATGAAACAAATCTATATAAAATCTATTCAAAAAAGATAGAATTTCCAGAACCTTCCGGGGGAAGCTCCCTTCCACCCCCAAAAGGTACCGGGCAAGGCATCGAGCCGTCCGAGCAGGGCTTGCCTGGCGCCCGAGCTGGGCCTCTCCACGAGCACCAGCGCGCCCGCGCTATGGGCCGAGGCCGACCGGGACTCTGTCCCGAGGCTCGGTACCGAGCGCCCCCTCCGCCTATATAGGCGCCAGGCCTCGGTCCTCAATCACATAATTTTTGGCTATGTGAGAGTCCAGCCAGCGCCCCCAGAGAAAAAAACCCTAGCTGCCGGTAGAAAAAGAGGCCGCAACAAGTAGAAAAAGGAGGAAAGACAAAAAAGAAGTAGAAGAAGAAGAGAAGGAAGGAGCTGCCATCCACCAGAGATCGTCGCGCCACCGTCGTCGTGCTGCCAGAGGGTCTGGTGCCATCTACTTCGTCTACGTTACGCCTCCGTTCCGCGACCTTTGAAGACGCTCCACCTACGGTAGGATTCGTTTCCCGAGACGAATTTTAGCGACGTAATAGATCTAATACCCGAAATTAAATCATAATTGCATCTACATCTATTTTATTTCAGCAACCCTAGTTACCGCTAAAACCCTTGTAAACTCGCATGAACACATATGAACTAGTTGCATCTAATTAATAAACAACCATAGATGATTAATTATTGAATTTTGCATGCATTCATGTCATTGCATATTGATTAACATGTGTGCATTGTGTTGATTCATGTGTGTTTTCTTGTACGTGTATGATCGCGAGTAGAGGGACATGCTCAAGGGGTCGTGTACGAGGATTTTCAGAACCAAGATTTTGAAGCTCTTGAGAAACCCTATCCGTCGGAGCAAGGCAAGTGTCCTTGATCATATTCACCCCATTTTTATTAAATGTTTCGTTTGTGAAATAGCATGCTCGTGTCAATTTGATGCGAAACCCATACGTAGGAGTTTACTAGGGTTATATGCCACTCCGTGTCGTCGGGATATACATGATGAGTCGGGTATGGATATTTTTTTTGCACCGCATCTCTACACGGGTTATGGGTAACTTAAATATTATACTTGACAACTTCAATTATGAGAAATTGGGATGGTAATGGAATGATGGTTAATTTAGAAACATGGAACTTGGGAGATCTAAGCAAGCATGATTTTTGGATTGGGTTATATGTTATTGTGGTTTTGCTTGCTTTAGATCTAAGGATCGGTTCATGCAAGAATAGGCTAGGACTACAGTGCCACCACAAGGCCAAGTATGGGTGCGTCTTAGCCAATTAATTAGGAGTATTATTAGCATCGACCCAGATCATTTGGAGTAGCGGGGAATGAGAGTTGGCTGGTTTTGCAATAGTGTCGTGACTGCCCTGGGATCCAAACGGCACAGGAGGGGGCCCTTGGTTGGATGTGCTCAGTTGGAGGCATCACCACCGGTGAAACCTTAACGGGTCAGAATATACTGGTCATCCCTTTGTAAAGGTTATTTTGTGATCCCTTGGCCATATACCTTGTAGGATCGAAGAGCACGTAAAAAGCTACCAGAGGGGGGAGTGAATGGTAGATTAAAACTTTTTCAGCGGAAGCAATGAAAACCCCTCGGCAGAAAATTGATCTATTAAAGAAATTTTGTGTGCAACTAATCTAAACGTGATAAATTGTGAGAAAACTAGTATAGATTGTAGAGAATCAAGTCACAAAGACATGACAACAAGAATCACGAAAAACCATCGAGAAAAACACAAGTTACGGTCAAAAGATTGAAGGAAGGTCAATCTGTTCTACCAAAGAATCACCAGATCTGCAATACTGCAATGAAACTCGTGTAGATCTGAAACCACAAATCCAATGACCATGAAATTTTTACAGATGATATATAAACAACTTTTGAAGATAACACAAAAAGAATCACGTCAATTGGATCTTTAAAACTCGAGTTAAGATAAAACCACCGAAGCAAGGTAGTGCTATGAAGACACTCGATGAGAAAGACTTGACGAAAACAAGTCGGACGAACAAGGCACAAAAGTTCCTTTAAACTACAAATTTTATTGATCAAACGACAAGAAAACAGCCCCAAAGTCGTCTACGAGCTCTGGCCTCCCTTGCTAATATAACCAGCCCTTAGGCCAACCCAATCCTAACTAGGACTCAAATCCTATTCAGATTCAACTGAGACTTTCCATAACTGCTCAAGACTCTTCTATACGCAGATAGAAGCAATATTAAGACTTCCAAACACCTTACAAACATATCCCACATTCCTAAAAAAACCAAACTTCGTGACCCACATGAAATCCTATCATAACAAACTAAAACTTTCCATATTTGAGTCAAACCCGACTCAGTCACAACCAGAGTCCATAACCTAGTCGGTTGGACCTTTCCGACCAATTCTTTACGTCCACTTCTCTTCATCATGCTTCGGAACCATGTAGCCACGTCCATGCACTCCTTGCACACGTGCAAACATCTTCCAACGACGTCCACAATACCTTCATATGCAATGTTCTTGATCCAAACATGATGTGCGACCTCCCGATCAACTCAACCACAATTCCTCCCAAACTTGGTTGTTGAACCTCATCTTCTCCCTAAGACTAGTTCAATGGATCCCGTCACCAGCCATGTATTGAACTCAAGCAACACCTGTACATGAATAAACAACCAATACTTCAGAGCACAAGTCCTCGACTTGACTCACGTTAGTTCCGAAACCACAACACCTTACGTGAGCACCTCACGTAAGCATGTTGTAAACCATAGCAAAAAGATATCAACCATAACCACCAAAACACACCGAAAACATATTAAAAGAATACTAAGAAAACTTTCTATAAGTGTAAAGCAAGTTTGAAACATTGCAAGGTAAACCCAGAACCACTGCAATCTAGCACCAGACCTTGCCAAAGCTAAGCGGACCTTGAGCCGGAGCTTACCAAAGCAAGCGGGACCTAGCACCGGAGCTAACCAAAGCTAGTCGGACCTAGCACCGTAGCTTACCAAAACTAGTCGGTCCTAGCACCGGAACATGTCTGGACCTAGCCACAACAAGTCGGATCTAGCCAAAATAAGTCAGACCTAGCCAAAATAAGTCGGACCTAGACAAAGAAGTCGGATCTAGCCAAAGCAAGTCGGACCTTACGTCGGACCTTGTCGGAGCTACCCAAAACAAGCTGGACCTATCGTCAGAGCTTGCTGGAGCTCAAACCTAGAGTCGAACCTTGTTAAAAAGGTATTTTGGTAGTATTCAAAACTTATCGTCATAACCAATGTATTCAGCACACATAGGTCTCACAATCTCCACCTATACATATTTATCCCCCTTTGAAAATCAAAATAAAATGGGAAGAAGATCAATTCTCCCCGTGAGAAGAATCGAGCCAAACCACTTGTGAATGTGTGCAATGTGTGATCAATTTCTCCCCCTTTGACAATGTATTCAGCAAGGTACAAAAGAGAAATTTTAATTGTTATGAGCTTATTATAACATATACATATAAAAAAAGCTCATCCAAGTCATACTATCAAGTAACTTACATTATCACATCAATGAAATACATAAAGTAGTGTAAGCCATGCTAGACATCAAGTGCAATTTTTTAATTTGAGCAAGTCATGATCTCACAAACTTAACTATTTCAAAACCTGAAAGCATGACACTTGTTGCTGCAATTTTCATTTTTCAATATTATTTAAAGCACAAATTCTGATCATATAACATTTCCAAGAGATTATATGCCACATCTGCCTTATTCTAACCAACCAAGCCAAGCCTATGTCATTTGACAATCAGAAGCTTAAGGTCATGGTTTTAGTCATAGACAACTTCTTCTAAGTTCATATCTAAGTGCAATGATAAGCCATCTCAAAAGAAGAAGTGTGATGCATGCATATTCTCTTGATCTTTTCTCATTTTTATTTGATCATAAAATCTCAACATGTGGATAGTTGATTGATTAATTTTTCATTATTAAAAGCACTTGTGAGCATGCAACATGTTCAAAACAGCAAGGAAGTTCGATCATGACCAGATTTAGTGTAAGTAATTGATCCAATTACCAGTCATGGTAAAAACTATAAAATGTATAACATGAGTAATGTAGTAAGAACTTTCATCATGTAAAAGGAATCACAAAGTCATATATGTATCAAATACTATGCCCATATTATTTTAAATTTAGATTCACACATAGACTTCCCAAGTTTCAAAACTCCCCCTGAATTTAAGCCATGAGGATGCATAACCCCTATTTCACTACGAATGTCACAAAAAGAGTGAAATCCAAAGGTTTTGTAAAAATGTCAGCCAATTGTTGTTCGGTATCTACATGGTGAAGCACAATGTTTCCTTTTTCAACATTATCACGGAGAAAGTGATACCTAGTGTCAATGTGCTTTTTTCTCAAATGTTGCACGGGATTTTTAGCAATGCAAATGGCACTAGTGTTATCACAAAATAGCGGAACACTATCTAAATCAACCCCATAGTCCTTAAGTGTTTGAACAATACAAAGAATTTGTTAGCAAGCGCTAGCAGCAGCTACATATTCAGATTCGGCTGTGGATTGTGCAACTGAGTTTTGTTTTCAGAGGACCAAGGAACAAGAGAATTACCAAGAAAATGACAAGCACCCGAAGTACTTTTGCTATCAATCCTACAACCCCCAAAATTAGCATTTGAAAAAGCTTTCAAAGTAACGATTGAGGAAGAAGGAAGAAAAATGTCAAATTCTTGAGTTCCATGTAAGTACCTGAGAATTCTTTTGATGGCTTGACGATGTGAAGCATGTGGGGAATCTTGACATTGTGCACAAAGAGATACGCTGAATTGTATTTCCGGTCTTGATGCCATGAGGTACAAAAGTGATGCGATCATGCTTCTATATTCTTTTTGATCCACGGGTTCACCATCTTCATCAAGTTCTAGTGTTGTTGCTGTTCCTATTGGTGTCTGAAGAGGCTTGCTTTTGTCCATGTTGAAGCGCTTAAGAAAGTCTCTTGTATACTCTGTTTGATGCACAAATGTACCTTCCTTGGTTTGCTTGATTTGCAGCCCCAAAAAGTATGTGAGTTCTCCCATCATACTCGTCTCAAATTCTGAACTCATCATAGCTGAAAACTTGGACACAAGATCATGAGAAACACAAACAAAGATAATATAATCCACATACACTTGAACGAATAATGAGTCATTGCCATGCTTAAGCACAAAAAGAGTTTCATCAACCTTACCCATGGTAAGCCGCTTTTCAAGTAAGAATGTTTTTAACCTATCATACCATGCTCTAGTGGCTTGTTTGAGATCATGCAAGGCTTTGGACAGTTTGTAAACATGATTAGGAAAATCTGGATTTTCAAAACCCGGTGGTTGCTTGACATAAAGCTCCTCATCTATGTAGCCATTAAGAAAAGCACTTTTAACATCCATTTGATATAACTTGAAACCTTTAGATGAAGCAAAAGCTAACAAAATTCTTATGGCTTCTAATCCAGCAACGAGAGCAAAAGTTTCATCAAAATCTAGACCTTCAATTCGTGTGAAACCTTGAGCAACCAACCTAGCCTTATTCCTAACCACAACCCTATCATCACTTTGTTTATTTTTAAACACCCATTTAGTTCCAATTAAAATGTGACCTTGAGGTGGAGGTACAAGTTCCCAAACATTATTTCTATCAAAATTTTCTAAATCTTCTTGCATGGCAATAATCCAAGATTCAGTAGTGAGTGTGTGTGATATATCTTTGGGTTCAAAAGAAGCAACAAAAGCAGAATGAGCATGAGAGTTTGGATTGCAAAATCTGGATGTGACTCGCGTGCAAGCTTCCAATAATTTGTTTTGGAGGATGATTTTTGAGAACCCGGAGGGGAGTAAACACTTCACAAGCTCCTTGTTCTTCATGTTCATCACAGATCGAATAACTTTTGGCGTGAGGACGATCTGTACCAGTTGTGGTAGTAGTCGGTGCTGGTTGAGAATCAAAATCAGGTGCTGTAAAAATGTCATTATCTGCTGAATTTTCGCAGCAGCACCACTTCTTCCTCATCTTCAATGAAAATACTCTCCCCCTACGGATATGGATCTGGACCTGCAATATTTGAGCTAGTACCTGGGCTGGTTCATCAAAAGACACTTCACAAGTCTCCACAATTTTGTTAGTGTCAAGTAAAAGCACACGGTAGCCTGTAGTATGAGATGGATAACCAATAAACATGCCATCAATGAATCTAGGTTCAAATTTATCAAGATTACCATGTTTCTTAACAAAGCATTTGCAAACGAAGACTCAAAAGTTTGTAACACTAGGCCTATGTCCAAACCGAAGTTCATATGGTGTTTTTCCTACCTTAGCATGCAAGAAAACACGATTTGAGATATAACAAGCGGTTACAATTGCATCTGCCCAAAACTTTGTAGGAGTTTGATATTCGTCAAGCATAGTCCTAGCCACATATCAACTAAGGTTCTGTTCTTTCTCTCTATAACACCGTTTTGTTGAGGTACATATGGTGAAGAAAATTGATGATCTATTCCTTTTTCAGCACAAAAATGATCAAAGGATTGATTTTTAAATTCAGTTCCATTATCACTTCTAATTGCTCTTAAAGATCCTGGGCAATCAATTGATAATATAAGAAATAAAGTTGTAAAGTTACTAAAAGCTTCACTCTTAGATGCCATAAAATAAACCCAAGAGTATCTAGAATAGTCATCAACAATCACAAGAACATACCATTTACCTCTGAAGGATCGAACACGTGAAGATCCTACGGTGTCATGGTGCAAAAGTTGACCCGGTTCAGTTGTCATGGTAATTGTGATAGGAGCATGTGAACCTACAACCATCTTAGCATGTCTACAAGAAGAGCACACAAATTTTTTGTCCCCTTTAAGCTTAGGAAACCCACGTATGCGATCAAGAGCACTAACACGCGTTAGATGATCAAAGCCTACATGACCAAGTCTACGATGCCAAAAATATAAGTCCTTTTATTCATTAGCAACTAGACACCTATGCTAGATATCAAAATCAGCTTTAAACACTCTTCCAAACTGAGACAGAAAGGAAGTTCTAGATTCATGAGCTCATTGTTTGAATCTAGAACCTTGTAGCAATTTTTATTGTAAATAATTTCAAGATTTTCATCTAGCAATTGTGAAACAGAAAGCAAGTTGTATTTGAAATTTTTAACAAGTGCCACAACCTTCAAAGTGTAGTGATTATTTGCTCTAACCGAACTTTTAGCAATTATAGGAGTTGAAGAATTATCAGCAAAAGTAACATTCTCTACACGTGACACAAAAGAGAGGGAGGAGAACCAATCTTTGTTACCAGTCATGTGGCGTGAGCAACCTGAATCCACAATCCAAATGTTCTCCTTCCTCAAATGTGTAACCTACATAGAATCACAATACATTGATGACTCAATAATGGGGTTAGTCAAAAGTCATCTAGGAATCCAGTACTGAGTCACACAACGTGTAGAAGTAAAAACACGCAAAAGCTAAGACAAAACAACAGGTTTATGAGCCAAAGTTTGAATATTTTTGTGCCCAACTACTGACTTTTGAAGTGTTACATGTGTAGCACAAAAAACAACAGGTTTGGGAGCAAACTTTGCTCGTTTTTGACATATAACAGCATGTTGCATGTTCTTGATATTTTGTTTAGCATGTGCAGCAAATTTTACATGAGAGTTATGAGATCTAGCTTGCATTCTTTCCTTTTTTCTGTTGTTTAGTTAGTCTATAACAAAAATCTATGACATGACCATCTCTACCACAGTGGGTACAATGAAATTTAATTTTGTGTTCATGTCTAGATGAGCAAGCAACATGTTTATTAGAAGCTGAATGAGACAACACCCATGTAGATTTGAAAACCACTTCTTTATGTTTAGGAACTGTTTGAATCAAACCACTTCCTAATGACTTTACAATTTTAGGTGGATGTGCCTTAGCATGAGCATGAAATCAAAGCCCAAACCAGATTTATCATTACATGATTTAGAGGAATTCAGCAACGAGTTGAGATTCTTATTCCCATTACAAAACCAATCTAATGTCCTATGCATGTCATCAAGTTTATTGGAAGGATCAAAGCGATTTTCACATGAAGTTTTTCCTTTTAACTTGCAATTAGAACAATTTTTAACTTCATAAGCACGTAAAGCATTGTTCAAAACAGAAATTTCATCCATAGCATCATGTAGTTTTTTATCAATATCATCACAAGTAGAACAATGCAAATCAATTGTAGAACAACTAGAATCTTTCAAGTTTTTATCATTAAGTTCAACAAGCTCTCTGTTCTTTTCAATTTCTAACTCAAGTTTATCAAGTGTGGAAGTGTGTGCACTTATTAGAGAGGACAATTGTTCATATATTAAATCACATGAGGAACAATAATCATCACTAGTATTCAAAGATTTCAAACAATTAATTTTAGATTCTAGTGACTAAATTTTAATAGCATTGTCCCTAACCTTTTTGTCCTTTGTCTTATCTATAACAGTGGCACAAGAAATAGCATCAAACATTTCTTCGCAAGTAGGACATACCTCTTCATTGTCGCTGTTGTGTTCTGCCTCCTCCATACTTGATCTTGATTTGCCCGCCATGAAGCACAAGTTTGCCAAATCATCTTCATCTTTGTCACTTCTGATGTCCACATCGCTCGAGCCAAGTTATTGAAGTGCGGAGATAAAACTATTCACCTATTGGCATCCTGTAAAACCCTTATTTTTCATGTTGTTGTTTGTAGAGGAGTGATTCATCCTTGTTTGCTTTTCATCACGGGAAGTAGCACCTAAAAGGTTCGGGCAATCCGTACAAAAATGTCCTGTCTTACCACATTCGAAGCATCGTTGAGGTCTGACACTTCCTCTCCTTCTAGTTCTCACATTTTGTAATTCTTTTGAGAACCAAGTAGAGATGAGTGCAAGTTCTTCCTCTGGGAACTCTTCAATCTGTTCAAGGGTTGAAGAGGACAACAAATCAAGTGTTCCACAAGATGAAGATTGGCTGTAGCTAGGCATGCCACATTGAGAAACAAATGCAAGAGACTTGTTGGAGTTCTTACGTGAGATTATGTCAATTTCATGAGTTTTCAATTTAGAATATAGAACATCTAAAGTAAGTGTACTCATGACAGTAGATTCACGAATAGATGTGACTTTCATCTCCCAAATTGACATGTCTAATGCACTTAGTAATTGCCTAGCATCCTCAGCATCTAAAATATTAACATTGACGCTACGCAAGTTGCTGAGAATTTTATTAAAGCGAGCAAAGAGATCGTTGATGGACTCACATGGTTGCATCTCAAAGCACATGTACTTCTTTTTGAAAATGTCTTGCCTTACTCCTTGATCGTGTTGGATCCTTTGTGGTAGTGTAGAGTGCTTTGCACACATCGTATGCAGATCCAAGGTGAGCAACATGGTCGAAGTCGCGTTGAGTTAATCCTTGTATGATCAAGTTGCGAGCCTTGTTGTTGTTGTTGTTGTCAACATCTCTCATGTTTGTAGTCGTGAATTGATCATTTGACAGCACGTCGTAAGGCTTGTACATCTTTTCTCATATTGCAAAGCCTTGTGCCTGGATGAAAGATTCCATACGTGCCTTCCAAACCTGAAAATCAATACCACTAAAGACACAAGGTTTTGTGGAGTATTTCTCCATGATGATTAGTAAAAACACACGCAAATCACAAATATTAGAGCAGTGTGGCTCTAATACCAAGTGTAGGATCGAAGAGCACATGAAAAGCTTCCAGAGGGGGGTGAATGGTAGATTATAACTTTTTCAGCGGAAGCAACAAAAACCCCTTGGCAGAAAATTGATCTGTTAAAGAAATTGTGTGTGTGACTAATCTAAATGTGATCAATTGTGACAAAACCATTATATATTGTGGAGAATCAAGTCAAGAAGACACGACAACAAGAATCATGAAAAACCGTCGAGAAAAACTCAAGTTACGATCGAAAGATTGAACGAAGGTCAATCTGTTCTACGCGAGAAAAACCAGATTTGCAATACTACAATGACACTCATGTAGATCGGAAACCACAAATCCAATGACTGTGAAAATTTCACAGATGATAGATAAACAAGTTGTGATTATAACACAAAAAGAATCACAACAATTAGATCTGTAAAACTCGAGTTATGATAAAACCACCAAAGCAAGATAGTGCTAGGCAGAAACTCGACGAGGAAGACTTGACGAAAACAAGTCGGACAAACAAGGCACACACGTTCCATTAAACTATGAATTTTATTGATAAAACCACAAGAGGAACAGCCCCAAAGTCGTCTACCACGAGCTCTTGCCTCCCTTGCTTATATAACGAGCCCTTAGGCCAACTCAATCCTAACTAGGACTCAAATCCTACTCAGATTCAACTGAAACTTTCTGTAACTGCTCAAGACTCTTCCATACGCTGATAGAAGAAATCTTAAGACTTCCAAACACCTTAGGAACGTATCTCACATTCCTAAAACAAGAAAACTTCTTGACCCACACAAAATACTATCATAACCAACTCAAATCTTTCCATATTTGAGTCAAACCTGACTCAGCCGCAACCTGAGTCCATAACCTAGCCTGTTGGAGCTTACCGACCAATTGTTTACGTCCACTTCTCTTCATCACGCCTCAGAACCATGTATCCACGTCCATGCACTCCTTGCACACGTGCAAACATCTTCCAACGTCGTCCATGATACCTTCATATGCAATGTTCTTGATCCATGTTGCACGACCTCCTGATCAACTCAACCACAATTCTCCGTAACTTGGTTGTCAAACCTCATCTTCTCCCTAAGACTAGTTCAATGTATCCCATCACCAGCCATGTCTTGAACTCGAGAAACACCTGCACATGAATAAACAACTAATACTTCTGAGCACAAGTCCTCGACTTGACTCACGTTAGTTCCAAAACCACGACACCTTACATGAGCACCTCACGTAAGCATGTTGCAAACCATAGCAAAAAGATATCAACCATAACCACCAAAATACACCAAAAACTTAGTAAAAGAATACTAAGCAAACATGCCATAAGTGTAAAGCAAGTTTGAAACATTGCAAGGTAAAAGCAGAACCACTGCAATCTAGCACCGGACCTTGCCAAAGCTAACCGGACCTTGAGCTGGAGCTTACCAAAGCTAGCAGGACCTTGCACCGGAGCTAATCAAAGCTAGTCGGACCTACCGCCGTAGCTTACTGTAACACCCTTATTTTCATGCATCATGCATTGCATAAGTTCATATACATGTTTAACATTAATCCACATAAAAAAGAATGAGTTTAAAATAAATTCAAAGCAAAACCGCAATCAAAAGTTCTGAGAAGTGCGGACTAGTCCATTTTTGGTGCGGACTAGTCCGATTTCTCTCTGACCTGCTTCGTACATGTCCGTTTTTGCTGCAGACTTGTCCGTTTTTCTCTCTGTACCATTTTCGGACTTGTCTACTTCATTGCGAACTAGTCCAGTCATCCCAACCTTGAAAATTTTGCTAAGTTCTTGGACTTGTCCAAATTTGTCCATTTTCTGCTGGACTTGTCCATTTTTCTCTCTAACTAACATTGGACTTGTTCAATTTTGGCCAGCCTTTTCCATTTTCGTCTTTGTTCAATATCGGACTAGTCCGGCCTAGCGCGGACTTGTACGGTGATCGCGATTCCGAGCTTCTTCATTAAGTGATCAAAAGAGGATCATGTGATCAAGATCTCCATTAAGTTTTTGTTGTCCATAAACAAGTCACCTTCAAGTTTCTTCATGAACCCTAGATCATCAAGATCCAAGTGTTGCCTCCAAAACTCTTGATTCTTTGGAGTTCTAAACACCTAGTATACCTTCTACTTTCTCTTTCTCACATGAATTCAACCCCGTTTCTACAAATTCACATCGATCTAGAAAACCCTAGCTCGCTGGTTCTGCGAAGGGCGGACTAGCCCGGCCCTACAGCGGACTTGACCTACCTCTAGATTTGACTTTTATTAAATTAATTCTGAATTTAATTGAATCAACTTGAACCTGTTAAAAACTTGTTAATAACCATTGTAAATGATTAGTGAACATTAATAGTAACTCATTAACTAGTTTTGCTTCGCATTTGCCTTAATCATGCATGTCATGACATATTGAGTAATATATGTGCACTTATTGATTATAATTCTTGTCTTGCATATTTATTGCGCGGTTTAGATGGCTTTGCGCTAGAGGGTGCTGCGGAGGACCTCCTGCACCAAGAATTTGAAGAATTTGACCCAACCCAAGCCCAAGAGCAAGGCAAGTGCCCTTGAACATATTGATTCTGTTTTTACAATAAATGTTTTGTTTTCAAAACTGCATGCTTGTGTCAATTTGATGGGAATTCCTATGATACGAAGTTTACTAGCTTTGTTTAACCGTCCTTGTCACCTGGGTTACATAGTAGAGAGTCGGGAAGGGCTTTTTGCCTTTTGTTACGCTCAACTTTATTAGGATGGGCGAACAACCAAGTTACTTAGTTTTTAATTAATGAGATTATGGATAATGTACATTGATGAGCATGGTAAATGGTAACATGGTCATGGGTGATCTAGGCAAGCATGGTATATGGATGGGTTGGATGCTATGGTGGTTTCGCTTGCTTTAGATCTAAGGACCGGTTCGTGGAGCGACCATCCAGGATTTATGGTGACACCACGGGGCGAAGTATGGGTGCAACATAGCTGATTAATTAGGGTATTGCTAGTATTGCACGGATCATTTGGTGCACCGGGAATGGGGAGTCAGATTGGGTTTGGATTTGAGGTGGCACTCCCTGGGATCCGAATGGGACAAGAGGGGGCCCTTGGTTGAAGATGTGCTCAGGTGGACGCATCGCCAGCGGTGAAACCTCAGTGGGTCTGTACATACTAGTAATCCCTTTGTAAAGGCTATTTTGTGATCTCTTGGTCATACACCTGTTGTAGTGTTTTGCCATAATGGAGGTTTCCTTTAGTCTTCGACAGGTGATGAAATCAGAAACACGTGGGTAAAGTGGTACAAACACTGCAGAGTATTAAAAACTATCATGATAGCCGTGCTCCCGGTCATGAGAAACCTGGACCCTCACATGATTAGAGGGAAATTTGGGATTTGGGATGGTTTAGTTATGTTTTGGTATTGGGATGGTTTGGTACTGGTTATGGGATGGTATTATGGTTTATGGCAATGTTTATGGTTAATGGTAATGAGAAATCTTGAATATGGATGATAGTAATGAAATATGGACTGGTGTTATGATAACTACATGGTTTATGATGGGTTTACTTCACATACAATATATTGCTTTTCAAATGTTTTAATGTACTTTTCAACACTTGGCCTTTATTATATTCATCATTTGTATCAGCTACATGTCATACTTTCGCACACTTGCTGAGTATGACATGTACTCACCATTGCTATTTCCCCACCAACAGTTGCAGGTCAGATTTGGGAGTATAACGTTGATAATACGGAGTTCTAGGCTGTGTCTACCGTCAGCTTGCCTGTGGTTTGATTGGAGCTGCGCCATATCCCTTTTGCTTAGCTGCATAGTTGCTTATTTAGTTTATTTTTGCTGCGTTAGTTCAAAAACTTGTCATTAATATTCATTAGAGCTTGTATTCGAGGATATTATGAATTGTGTAATAAAAGTGGTTAATTAATCTTGTCTTGTGGTAATTATCTGGTTGTCCTTTTGTCAATGCACTCGTGTATGTGTGTTGAACGTCTTGAGCATACATATACGTTCACTTGGTTCATTTTCGGAACCGGGTGCCGCACTTACCAAAGCTAGTCGGACCTAGCACTGGAAAATGTTGGACCTAGCCACAACAAGTCGGACCTAGCCAAAATAAGTCAGATCTAGCAAAAATAAGTAGGACCTAGACAAAGAAGTCGGATCTAGCCAAAGCAAGTAGGACCATACGTCAGACCTTGCCGGAGCTACCCAAAAAAAGTCGAACCTATTGTCGGACCTTGCAGGAGCTCGAACCTAGAGTCAGCCCTTGTTAATAAGGTGTTTTGGCAGTATTCAAAACATTTATCGTCATAGCCAATGTATTCAGCACCCATAGGTCTCACACACCTATTGTAGTGTTTTGGCATAATGGATGTTTATTTTAGTCGCCGACGGGTGACGAAATCACAAAACTGTGGGTAAAGTGGTACAACCTTTGCAGAGTGTTAAAAACTATCATGATAGTCGTTCTCCCGGTTAAGAGCACCAAGATGACCTACATGATTAGAGGGAACTTGAGCTTTGGGATTGTAGGTACCCTGCGTACCGGGTACCCCACGATACCGCATGTAAATTCACGGAGCTCCACCGGTCCGAGTTGAAGACCTCCGAAGGTTACACGTGTCCCACAACACTGGACCTGCCTCCCTCGTTCGGGTAGCTCCACCACTGCAAAATGTAACACAAGGCCGGACCTAACTCCCTGTATAGGGAAGTTTCGGTCATGCCACCTATCTAGTGGCCCCGGACCTAACTCCCAGTAGAGGGAAGCTTCGGTGCTGCCACGCGTATAGCAGCTCCGGACCTGCCTTCCCACAAAGGGAAGCTCTGGAGCTGCCATGTGTCGAGCCTATGAACCTAAGCCTGCAATGGGAAGACAGCCGAATCTCCAACGCCATGTACATTCAAGGGGCAGTTAAAACACCCGTTACAAGACCTGATTACGTGTCATCAATGCCATGCTAAGACACACGATCAGAGGACTGTTAATACCGGTAACCCTGCCACTAAGGCATGTTATCACCCGTGTTAATTATACTTAATACATGCAGATCGTGTATAGGTGATTGAATACTGCCAGGGCCACCTGTTGGCTCAGGCTAATATTGTAACAGCCAGTACTTGGACTATAAAAGGACTGCGTCGCATGAACAGTGAGAACCAAGCTCATACGCACACAAGCATACACACACTCATACAATCAACAACCACCCCGTGGAGTAGGGTATTACACTCAGGCGGCCCGAACAACATAAAGACTCTCGTGTCACCGTCTCGCTCTTGGTCTTACGCCCGCCCCAACCAAATACGAACCTCCACGGACTACGCTTTAGTAGTACCGGAGGAAGTGTTGATTGAACACTTCGACATTTGGCGCGCCAGGTAGGGGCGCCTGAGATTCCGAGATGGTGAATTTTGCCGCAGGATCGTCCAACGGTCGTGCTGAGCAGCCAGCTGGAGAAAATCTCTCCAACATGCAGCAGCCAGCAAATGCTGTTGTCCATGCGGGTGTTGCACCACCACCACCACCATCACAGCAAGATGGTGTCTTCGTGTCGGTCACTGCATCGACGAACAACCAGGAGAACACGCTGAACGCAATGCATACTCTTCTTCAGCGTCCACCTACACCTAGAGCACCTCAGAGTGCAATGGAGCAGTGGCGTACTAATGTGCGACATCTTGTTGCAGCCGCAGCCAATGCCATCAGTAACCAAGGTCCGCCCCCTGCTGGGCAGGCACCTTCCAGAAATAGGACCTTGTCTTGTAGACTAGGTCCTCAGGCGTCACAGCACCGGAGGCGCGCGCCCTCCCAGCAAGTGACGTCACTACCCTCAGGGGCACGCCGTACTCACAATGCGTCGAGGCTCTCGACCCATGATCTGCAGTCGGAGCTTGACCACCGAGATAGGAAGCAGGACAGCCGTGTCCTCATGGAGCGTGCTCACGAGAGGCGAGCTGCACATGAGAACCTGTCTCCCTTGAGAGTAGGGGGCGGCTGTTCGGCTTTGGCCATGCACTTGCGCATGGTCCAATGGCCACAGAAGTTCCAGCTTCATTTGCCAGAGAAGTATGACAGGACTATCAACCCCCGTCGAGTTCCTCCAAATCTAGTCCACCGCCATCCTCGCAGCTGGAGGCAATGAGGCTGTGATGGACAACTATTTCCCTGTGGTTCTAACTGGGACAGCCAGATCCTGGTTCATGAGTCTTCCGCCTGACTCCATCAACAGTTGGGCAGAGCTATGCCACCAGTTCACGCCAACTTCAGGAGCTCCTACACCCGACCTAGCACAGATCTGGATTTATTTGCCATACAACGGAAGTCGGGGGAGTCACTGCAATCATTCATCCAACAGTTTTCCTAGGTACGAAACACAATTCCTTCCATCTCCAATGCAACTTTTGTTGTTGCATTTCGACAGGGCATCAGAGACAAGAACAAGTTGGAGAAGCTAGCGATGAAAGAAGTCAGTAGTGTCACTGAACTCTTCAGCCTAGCCGACAAATGTGCTAGGGCTGGAGAGGGTAGAGAGATGCACTCCAAACCAGCACCGTTAGCTGGTAAAAAATCTTTCAAGGTTGAAGCCACTGCCTGTGGTAGTGGAAAAAGAAGAAAAAGTCCAACAGCAAGAAGAAGAAGTCGGTCGACATGCCTACTGCTGTTGCAGCTGCAGCTCTGGGTGGGCGGGGGCAACGCCCTGAAAAACATCCTTGACCATCGTCTGAAGATGGCGGCGGTCAAAAGATGTGGTGTTCGATCCACAAAACAGACAATACCAATCTTGAAGATTGCTGTGAGGCCCAAAACCTTGTTGAGCGCTTGAACAAGCGCCGAGAAGAAGCTCCTTTCCGCCAGCAGGAAGGAAAGCAGAAGGTCGATGAAGCTCCGGTTGATCCAGAGCTAGGCTTCCAGGACACCAAAAAGGTCCTGAAGGTTTTGTACAACACCGTCGACGATGATTCTAACATCTCCGACAACGAGCGTCGGAAGAATCTCCATACAATATATGGAGGGTCCTAGGATATTACCTCCTATCGCATCCTCAAGACCATGCATCGAGAGATGGCTGGCACAACTCCCACCGCCGAGGCAGAACCCCATAGGAAGTGGATGGACACTCCCATCAATTTTGATGCTTCAGACTGCCTGAGGAACATGATCGTTGCTGGTCAACTGTTGTTGATGGTTTCTCCTACCATCAATAACGTCCAGCTCTACCATGTCTTGGTAGATGGAGGTGCGGCGCTCAACCTCCTCAGTAATGAAGCATTCGTGAAGATCCACCTGAAGCTCTTAGACCTTCGCCCCTCACGTCCCTTTTCCGGATTAGGTCTGGGATCTATCTCTCCCCTCGGATCAATTACACTCTCGGTGACCTTTGAGACTCGGGACAATTACAGAACCAAGAAATTGGTCTTTGACGTAGTACACATCAGCCTACCCTTCAACGCATCCTCGACAGGCCAGCCCTGCACAAGTTTATGGCCGCAACTCACTATGGATACTTTGTGTTGAACATGCCAACACCTTCAGGCGTTCTCCAGATCCGCGAAGATCGTACTACGGGAGTCATCACGCTGGAAGAACTCCACAGTCTTGCAACAACGCAGGAAGAAGGATCCGACAAGGAGCAAGCTGCTCAACCTCTAAGCTCTCGCCACCGAGGCTCAACCTCTGCACCTCGCGTGCAGCAAAGCGGCGACACCGACATTCCCGTAAAAGTCATCCAAATCGGTTCTGATGCTGTCCAGGCCGCCCGTATATATGGAGGTCTAGACAACAAATAGGAACTCGTGCTCTTCACTTTCCTTTGGGCAAATGTCGACGTGTTTGCATGGCAACCGTCACAGATGCCTGGGATCCCTAGGGAGGTGATTAAGCACAGCCTGAAGATATATCCTAACGCGCAACCAATACACCAGAAGCCCTAGAAGCAATCAGTCGAGCGGCAGAACTTAATTATAAAAGAAAGCAAGAAGCTGCTCGAAGGTGGTTTCATATGGGAGGTTCATCATCCAAGATGGCTCGCAAACCAAATCGTTGTACCCAAGGCCGGAGAGAAACTTCGGATGTGCATCGACTACACCACTTTGAATAAGGCATGTCCAAAAGACCCATTTCAACTACCTAATAGATCAGATAGTGGACTCCACCTTCGGGTGTGAGCTATTGTGTTTCCTAGATGCATATTCTAGATATCATCAAATCCAAATGACTAGGGAAGATGAACAACATACTGCCTTCGTAATATGGGTTGTATTGTTACACTGCCATGCCATTCGGTCTCAAAAACGCTGCTTCAACTTTTGTGCAAGCCATGCACGAAAACTTTGGAGAGCTCATCACGGAATTGGTGGATGTCTACGTCGATGACATCATTGTGAAGGTGAAGACCAAGGAGCCACTCCTTGACAAATTGCAAGCCGTCTTCGACGAGCTGAGCATTACGTGCACCAAGGTAAACCCGAACAAATGTGTCTTCGGGGTTAGCTCTGGGAAGCTCCTTGGACTCTTTGTGACTCACCAAAGAATTGAGGCAAACTCGGTGAGGATCAAGGCTATTGAAGACATGCGGCCCCCAACCCGCATCAAGGATGTCCATAAGCTAACTGGATGTCTAGCTGTGCTCAACGGGTTCATCTTGAGAATGGCAGAGCAGGAGCTTCCCTTCTTCAAGCTATTGAGGAAGTCTGTACCATTCCACTAGTCTAAAGAAGCAGAAAAGGCATTCCAAGAGCTCAAGCAACTCCTCACCAGACTACCAATCTTGGTAGCTTCGAATCCTTGTGAGCCTCTTTTGCTTTATGTTTCGGCAACTACGAAGGTTGTCAGCATGGTCCTGGTCGCGGAAAGGCCGGACCCACCTAAAATTTAGGAGCCCAGACCTCTGGTGCGGATCCTCAAGGCAAGCTACCAGAGGATCAACCTCTCTCATCCGAGGGAGTTCTCACATCTGAAGAAGAAGTTCCGGACCCCTCCGGGATGGTCTGGGAAGCTCAAGAAGAAGGTCCGTACCCCGCTGGGAGGGTCCGGGTTGATGAAGAAGAAGATTTGTGCCCTTCCAGGAAGGTCCGAACTATCCAACGACCATCAGTGAAGTACTCCATGATGCCAAGACTTGGTACATTGAGGTGCACAAGCTGCTCTATGCTGTTCTCATCGCCTCAAGGAAGATACAACACTACTTCCAAGCCCACAAGATATCAGTGGTAACCTCCCATCCACTGCGTGCTATATTGCATAATCTCAATTCTATGGGAAATATTGCAAAGTGGGCACCCGAGCTGGCAGAGTTCGATCTCGAATTCTTGCATCGACATGCTATCAAGAGTCAGGCATTAGCTGACTTTGTGGTGGATTGGACTCCTTTATCAAATCCAGGGCGCCCCAATGAGCAGAAGCCGGAACACAAGGTCCCGATATTCACCAAGCCTCACTGGACTCTCTACTTTGACGGCTCCGTGCAAAAGCAGGGAGCCGCAGCTGGAATCCATCTCCTCCCTCCGACCGGGGAGAAGATCAAGTATATGGTACACCTTGACTTG
Source organism: Tuctoria greenei (assembly GCA_036927565.1). Classification (NCBI taxonomy): domain Eukaryota; kingdom Viridiplantae; phylum Streptophyta; class Magnoliopsida; order Poales; family Poaceae; genus Tuctoria; species Tuctoria greenei. The sequence goes on along the minus strand of JAYESD010000012.1, from coordinate 62,044,339 downwards.
AAGGCAACCAACAACATGGCGGAGTTGAAGCTCTCATTTATCGACTCAAGGTGGCGTTATCATATTGCGTCAAGCAGTTGCTAGTGAAGGGTGACTCACAGCTCCTTATAAAGCAAGTCAAAGGCAAATGCAGTTGCAACAACCCTCAACTTGTTGCTTACCTCCTTGAAGTCCAGAAGCTCCAGAAGGACTTCCACGTCCTGGACCTCTGCCATGTCTAGTGTCTCAACAATACTGAAGCTGATGAACTCTCAACTAAAGCCTCGACGGGAGCTCAAGCTCCTAATGGAGTTTTTGTCAGGAGATTGTCAGGACCTACTGCTCAGCCTGCCAAACCAAGTGAAGGGGGCGAGACCAGCATCCAGAAGCTGGTGGTCCCAGTGGCCCTGTTACCATTGCATCCACCAAGGATCGTAGGTGCTCCAGGAAGCTCCAATCAACCCAGCACGCAAGATCCAGAGGCTCAAGTTAGCTCCGATGCATGGATCTCGGAGATCTGGAGCTACTTGAAGGACAACATCCTTCCTGCAGACAGTGTATCTGCTGACTGAATCGTTAGATTGGCTAAAAGATACACGTTGGTAGAAGGGGATCTCTACCGACGTGGTTCCAATTGCGTTCTAATGCGGTTCATTGCCCGGGAAGAAGGCCGCAAGCTCCTCACAGAAATCCATGGAGGCAAGTGTGGGAACCGCGCGTCTTCCCGCACGATTGTCGGTAAAGCCTTCCGGCATAGCTTTTACTGGCCTACAACACTCCAAAATGAAGTTGAGTTGGTAAAAAATTGTGAAGTGTGCAAGTTCCACGTGAAACAAATTCACACACCGGCTCAGTCAGTGCAAATGATACCTCCTACAAGGCCATTCGCTGTGTGGGGGATGGATATTTTGGTACCTTTCCCAAAAGCCGTCAGAGGTTACAGGTTCCTGTATGTCGCAATCGACAAGTTCACCAAGTGGCCGGAAGCTACCACAGTCATGACAATCAACAAGTAATCTACTATAAAGTTCTTGAAGTCCATATTGTGCAGATTTGGAGTTCCGAACAGAGTCATACCTAACAATGAAACCCAATTCTCAAGTGCAACATTTCAAGAATACTGCAAAGACCTCGGCATACAACTCAGCTCCGCATCAGTAGCTCACCCTGACAAGTAATGGCCAAGCCAAGAGAGCAAATGCAGAGATACTGAAAGGACTCAAGACGCACACATATGAGCGCCTGAAGAAACACGAAGCCAACTGGATAGAGGAGCTTCTGTGTGCACTATGGGCGAGTAGGACAACACCTAACCGGTCAACTAGAGAGACACCCTTCTTCTTGGTGTACGGAGCTGTAGCGGTGCTTCCTCCGGAGATCACCATGAGGTCGCTCCAGGTCCGGACCTTCGACGAAGCCGCACAGGACAAGCTACGGCATGAGGACCTTGACATCGCCGATGAGGGAAGGTGCCAAGCGGCTGTTCAGATGCACGACATCGCCAGGTGCTCCAGCGCTATCACCAAAGGCATGTGCGCAACCGAAAGCTTGAAGAAGGCGACCTAGCACTACGGAGAATACTAACTCGAGAAGGGATGAACAAACTCTCCTCCAGCTGGGAAGATCCCTTCCAAGTGATCAAAGTATCGCGTCCCAGATGCGTTTGCTTGGCAACAGAGGATGGGACTCTGCTTCCCAATCCATGGAACATCGAGCACCTCTGTAAGTTTTATGCTTAGTTTCGCAGAGGTGAGTCTGTAATTACACATAATGTAAATTATAGAGTCTATAAACAAAGTCGTGTAGGTCCTCAAGGAGAACATCTGGACCCCTCCAGGAGGGTCTGGATAGTTCAAGCACACTTAACATGGTCCTTGTACTTAAAGTGTAGCTTACCTACCCTAGGTTAGAACAATATGAATAGCACACTTGGCCTGGTTCCGTACCCTAAGTTTTTCCTTGTCTCCCCTGAAATTCTGACGTATAATGAAAGACATTGTTGTGTGAAAATAGACTCCACGTGCATTAATTTTGTACAGGCTCGTTTCTTTTATCTTTTCCTTGTCTATAACGATGTTGTGCAATTCTTTTTGAGATTTAGTCTAAGTTATTCATATGATATACAAGTTATATTGTTGATCTTTTTCAGATCTTAGCATTGCTAGATGGTCTACTTTCTTGAACACCAAAGCCAATGATGGGTTCGAAGTGTGCTCTCGACTTAGACTGGTCAAGCACCCTAAGTACGCAGCTCTACCTATATTCCGGCAGGCCTCAGTAGGGCGGGTCCGGAAGGCATTTGGATCTGAAGAGATTATATCGATATACTTGTTATTATGTTGAGTTCCTTTGGATCAAAATTCAAATAAGAAAAGTAAGTCGTAACCAAGTTATAAATGAGAGAACGAATTTTACTATTTTTCTTGTCTTTAATATGCAGGAAAAATGAAAAACTCATGGCGATGGTGGTCGATGCTGGGGCTAAAAAGCTCAGAGAACCCCCAGAGGGCCCGCCATTGACGTTTTATACGTTGAAGGTGGGCATCCTCAGAGCTAACAATCTCCGAAAACACCCTTGGGGGCCATCTCTCGACGTGAAGAATTAATGGCGAAACTAAACGAAGATGGTGGAGATATCACCTAGAGGGGTCCGCCTTTGATGTATCTATATGTGGACAGTGGACACCGTAAAGCCAGGAAGCTTCAACGATCCCAGGGGCCCCTCCGTACGTTCTCTGCGTTGATTGTGGACGCAGTCGAAGCTACAAAAGCTCTGATAATCCCCAGGGGGCCCGCTGTCATTGTTTCTCAGCATTGATAGTGGGCGCTGTCGGACCTACCAAGCCCTGACAACTCCCAGGGCGCCCGGCGTCGATGTTTTTAAGCATCGACAGTGGGCGCTGTCGGACCTAACAAGCTCTGACAACCCCTAGGGGCCCCGCTGTCGACGTTTATGAAATGATGATAGTGGGCGCCGTCGGACCTACCAAGTTCTGACAACTCCTAGGGAGCCCGTTGTAGATGTCCAACGCGTTGGCAGTGGGCGCCGTCAGACCTACCAAGCTCCGACAACTCCCAAGGGTGCGTCGTCGATGCAACAAAGGGTCCCTGGAGATGTCAGAGGTAAACTTCAGAACTCGGAGCTATCGATTTGGCTACGAGCGAGGAGTGAAGTCATCAAGACATTGTCAAATCCTTTTGGTACATGTTCACAATCAAATTGTACATATACCAGGGGGCCAACAATATAAAGGTCAATGCATTGAAGACACACACGAAGTGCAAACCATTCATTCAAAAGTTTGAATTTCATTGATTCAAAATAAGGTTACAAGTGAGGGTAGAAGAAAATAAGATCTAATTACTGGAGGTCCTATGGAAAAATGAGGAACTTTCTGGGCAGCTTCTTGAACGCTGGCCGTGGCGGGATCTTCTTCTTCAATAATGGGGCCTTCGACTGCCGGATCTAGAGATAGTTGAGGGTCCTGACTTTTGAAACATATCAGCACGTATCGGCGATGTTCTTGGCCAGATACTTCCCCTCTATATCCAATTGGTCAACGATGACGTCACCCATTGCATCCATCTTGTTGCTCGCAGAGCTCAACGCGACAAGCGCTTTGTCCTGCTCTGGCTTCGGGTCAGCCGGACGTACCGGACTGAAGCCAAGTGGCACCAAAGCTCTATTAGCATGCCCCAGGAAGTCCCAGACTTGCTGGGACTCAGTCGCCCTCAGGTTCCTAAGTTGATCCAGTGACCATATAGCGGCTGCAATCTTCGAACCTTCCCAGGCAATGCGCACAACCTTCTTGGCATGTTGCTGAATACTTTCAGCCACCTGGTTTTCGCGGTCAGCAAGCTCCGTCTCCCGGAAGTGGATGCTATTCCGATGGTTAGCCAGATCCTTCTCCCTGCCCTTCACTTTTTCCTCTCTGGTGGAGACTTCAGTCTCTCTCCTGGAGAGTTCTTGTCCCACTTACCAAATCTTCTCATCTTCTTGCTTGCACAGCTTTTCAAATTTTTTGGTGCGAGCGGCCAATCTTGCTCTACCAGAGAAAGCCTCTGAGCGAGCTCTTCCTCCCTCCTTATGATGTCCTCCTGCTTCACCGGGAGCTTCTCCTCTCTCTCGTCGAGGGCCTCCCAGCGCTTGAGGAGTATATCATCCAGCTCTTTGAGGCTGTCCTGATGCTCATCAGCAACCTCGTTTGTCTCCCGAGCATGCTCAAAAATATCTCGAGTCTTCTCATCGAGGGCCTTAATGGCAGCCTCCCGCCCAATTAGCAAGCGGTCCAATAGCGCTAACCGAGCCTTCTCCTTGGCCATCAATTCCTTATGGTCAGCCAGCCTCGATTGTGTTAGCTTCATCTTAAAGTGAAGTCTGTCTCGCCAACGCCTTAAAGTGTTGCAATCTTTTCGATGACTTTGCTTTCATGGTAAAAGGCGAGCTAGACCTGATGAAGACTGGAGCAAGCGTTGTCTGTAGACAACGCCAAAGGAATTGGCTCCGAACCAGCCTGGATCTCTCCCACTGGCTCGAGCGGATCTTTGAAGACAAATGAGGGCCCCAAGGTGCGAGTTTCCTCTCCATCAACTTCACGTATGCAGGACCTATCGACGGAATCTCCTCCACGTCCACTGCACTTGGAGCTGATGAGCAAGGTCCTGCAGCTGGATCTTCTGCTGGTGGCTCAGTGGATGGAGGATCCACTATCGGCTCTTCGGGATGCTCCGGCTCGGACATAGTCACCTCCGGAGTGATCACCTCCGGGGCTGACGCAGTAGCTTCGTCCAGAGCCCCCTCCACCTCTGTCTCATGTCCCTTGACTTCAACTACCTGCAGCTCAGGTGCTGAAGCTTCAACTTCTTCGGGCTCCGGTGCCCGAGCTTCAACTACTTCCGGCTCTGGAGCCGGAGCTTCGGTTACCTCTGGCTCAGGTGCCAGAGCTTATGCCGTCTCTGGCTCCGATGCCAGAACTTCAGTCGCCGGCTATGAGATCATTGTTGCTTCATAACGAATTTCTCCCCCATGGTCCGGCACTACCACGGGAGCTTCTGGTGTTGTCACTAAATCTAGATCCCCGATAGCTAGCGCAGGAGCTGTTGTGTCATCAGCCAACACTTGGGGAGGCACCGGGATCGAAGAAGGAGCCTCTGCCTGCACAACCTCAGTTCCTGCAATAGGCGCCGAAGCTTCAACTTTCTTCTTCGAAATCCTAGAAGCAAAGATCAAAAAATTTGAAACAGGAAAATGATAAAAACAACAACTCAAGGTGAGAACACAATGCTTACCTTGGGAGGCTTCCTCACAAGTCACCGAGGAACTTCTTCATCTAAGGTCCGGTCTCGGAGCCCACTGGACCTGGTGAGGCAAAAAACCCAGACCTCGGTTGGGAGCTTGCCGCAGCAGCAGGAGTCGCCTCAGTCGGAACTTACCTGGGATGGGAAGCCCCCCGGACCTAGAGCCTGCACCTGGCACTTGGGTCGGGGTCGACTTGCCGAAGATAGCGCCCTTCAAGGACGCCGGCCCCGAACAAGGTGTTGTCATTGAAACTCTGCTTGGTCGGGGGGAGGAAGCTGCTATGGAAGGAGCCGACCTGAGAGAGCTCCCGTTAGCATGCCTCAGCTTCCTCTTCCAGCCAGAAGATTCGGCCCACTCCTTGGCCTTGCCTTTGCCCCTGCCGGTGTCATCGAACCTCTGGCTTGGAGCAGTGGGAGTCATCCTTTCCGAAGCTTTGGGAATGGCAATCCCGATGGTCCTCCACCTCTCCACAAGGTCGAGGTCGTCTAGCTCCAGCATCCCCCTTTGGAGCTCCCTCCTGATCTCCGAAACCATGTTCAGAGGGAGGAATTCCGCCGGAGGGGTCAATGCGTTGCGGGTGATGACTCTGTGTTGAAAATTCTGGAGATGGAGCTTCAAAGCTTTATCGTCCAAGTTGGTTTGAAAACCGGCTTCTATCCTGTTATGATCCATCTCACTGTTGAAGGCCCATGCGAGCCACCCCATTATCTTCAGCGGAACCCACCTATTCACTAGGAAGTTTCCAAAGACCATCTGAGGGGTCACTCCACCCTCCACGCGTTGCTGTATTATTGTCAGGATGGGCTTGTATGCTTCAGACAACTCCAGAACTGCGTTCCAAGCGTCGGTGTCGACAGTGGGGAGGCTCTTGGTCAACCTAACCTGTTGTGCTGCTCAACAGCGATGATCACCCAAGTCTTCTTCAGTTTGTCCCACTTCCCAGTGGGGAAGGTCCTCAAGTACTTGAAGGGGTAGTTCTTGCGCTTCACAAAGTAGTAGAAGCCAATCAACTGGCTCCCTTTCCCCGTGGTGTGGACCGTGAATATGATCCGGAAGAGCTCGATGCACAGCGGCACCCCCACCCACATCTTGCAGAAGTGGATGAAGGTCGTCACTAGCAAGAAGGAGTGGGGGCCGAGGTGATGAAGCTGGAGTCCATAGAAATCCAGCAGCATCAACAAGAAGCTTGAGAAGGGCGGGATCAGACCCACCATGGCTACGCCGAGAAGTAGATGATCTCTCTGGTGTGCTCCTTCTTGAAGGGAAGCTTGCCGAAGTGGATCGCGTTGTTGAAGGAGTCGCTGTGCATCGACAAATCGACCCCATGTAGGTCGGGACCCTCGACAAATCTTTGTCGCTCTAGATCTTGCTATGGGGAAGACCCAACTCCATCGCAACAAAGTGGAGCAAAAGTTGGGAAGGCTATGCAAAGGTGCATAGGCTCTGAGCGCAAGTTCAAATGAAAGTGTATGTAGGATCAAAGAGCACGTGAAAAGCTACCAGAGGGGGGTGAATGGTAGATTTAAAATCTTACGCAGCGGAAACAATTAAATCCCAACCCCTTCGGCAGAAAAACGATATGTTAGAGAAATCGCGTGTGAAACTAATATAAACCTGTTTCATCGTGACAAAAGTGACATAAATAGTAGAGAGAATATGTCACGAAGAAAACACAAGAAGAATCACTCAAATTCGTCGAGAGAAACTCAAGTTATGATCAAAAGATCGAACAAAGGTCAATCTGTCCTACTTGAGAAAAACAGTTCGGGAGCGCTGCAAAGAAACTCGTGTAGATCGGAAACCACAAATCCAATGACTGTGAAATTTTGACAGACGATAGATAATCAAGTTTTGAAGAAAACCCAAAAATAATCACGTCAATTGGATCTGTAAAACTTGAGTTATGATAAAACCACCTATGAAAGGTAGTGCTGTCCAGAAACTCGATGAGTAAAACTTGTCTGGAACAAACCGGACGAACAAGGCACAAAACTTCCTTCAAACTATGAATTTTATTCAATAGAACACAAGAGGAACAGCCCCAAAGTCGTCTACCACGAGCTCTGGCCTCCCTTGCTTGTATAACCAGCTCGAAAGCCAACTCTACTCAAATCAGGACCCTAATCCTACTCCGTTCACGAATCGAAACTTTCCATAACTGCTTAGGACTCTTCTATACGCAGATAGAAGCAATCTTAATACTTCCAAACACATTAGGAACATATCCCATATTCCTAAAACAACTCAAATTCGTGACCCACATGAAATCCTAACATAACCAACTCGATACTTTCCATATCGAGCCATAACCGACTCCGCCGCAGCCAAAGTCATCAACCGATACGATCCGATCCTTCCAACCAGATCTTCCCATCCATAAACCATCGTCAGAACCATGTTGCCACGTCATGCACCACATGTATACGTGCGAACACCTTCCTTCGACGTCCAGTAACCTTCATATGCATTGCCCTTGATTCAATCATCCTGCGCGGCCTCCTGACCCGCTCAACCACAATTCCTCCTGAACTTGGTTATTGGAACCTCATCTCCTCCCTGAGACTAGTCCAAAGGATCCTGTCACCAGCCATGACTTGAACTCAAGCAACACCTGCACATGAATAAACAACCAATCTGTACGAGCCCAAGTCTGCGACTTGACTCAAGTTAGTTTCGAGCACAACACCTTACGTGAGCACCTCACATAAGCATGTTGCAAAGCATATCAAAACGATATCAGTCACATCAACCAAAACACACCAAAAACATAGCAAAATAATACTAAGCAACCTTTCTAAGAATATAAAGCAAGTTCGAAACATTGCAAGATAAAAGCAGGAACATTGCGATCAAGCTCCGAACCTAGCCAAAGCTAACCGGAGCTTGAGCCGGAGCTTACCAAAGCTAGTACATCCTAGCGCCGGAGCTTACTAAAGCTAGTCGGACCTAGCGCCGGAACTAACCAAAACTAGTCGGAACTAGTCATCCCAAATGTCTGAGCTAGAAAAACATGTTGGAGCTAACCAACATAAGTCGGACCTAGCAAAACATATCGGAGCTTAACAAGACATGCCGGAGCTATCAAAGACATGCCGGAGCTAAAGACAAAACTCATCGGAGCTACTCAAAAACATGTCGAATCTAGACAAAGAAGGTCGGACCTATTGTCGGACCATGCAGAAGCTCGGAGCTAGAGTCGGACCTTGCTAAAAAGATGTTATGGCAGCATCCAAACTTTTTTTGTCAAAGCCAATGTATTCAGAACACATATGTCTCACAATCTCCCCCTTGATGAATGCATTGGCAACACCATTTAAAATCCGATCATTGGCATAAAAAGTTTTGAGAACAATTTTCCCCCTTTTTGAAAATCAAATGAGATAGAAGTAAATTTCTCTCTCCCCCTACGTTGGCATAACAAGATCATGAGAAGCACAAACAAAGATAATATAATCCACATACACTTGAACGAATAATGAGTCATTGCCATGCTTAAGCACAAAAAGAGTTTCATCAACCTTACCCATGGTAAACCGCTTTTCAAGTAAGAATGTTTTTAACCTATCATACCATGCTCTAGTGTCTTGTTTGAGATCATGCAAGGCTTTGGACAGTTTGTAAACATGATTAGGAAAATCTGGATTTTCAAAACCCGGTGGTTGCTTGACATAAAGCCCCTCATCTATGTAGCCATTAAGAAAAGCACTTATAACATCCATTTGATATAACTTGAAACCTTTAGATGCAGCAAAAGCTAAAAAAATTCTTATGGCTTCTAATCCAGCAACGAGAGCAAAAGTTTCATCAAAATCTAGACCTTCAATTTGTGTGAAACCTTGAGCAACCAACCTAGCCTTATTCCTAACCACAACACTATCATCACTTTGTTTATTTTTAAACACCCATTTAGTTCCAATTAAAATGTGACCTTGAGGTGGAGGTACAAGTTCCCAAACATTATTTCTATCAAAATTTTCTAACTCTTCTTGCATGGCAATAATCCAAGATTCAATAGTGAGTGCGTGTGATATATCTTTGGGTTCAAAAGAAGCAACAAAAGCAGAATGAGCATGAGAGTTTGGATTGCAAAATCTGGACGTGACTCGCGTGCAAGCTTCCAATAATTTGTTTTGGAGGATGATTTTTGAGAACCCGGAGGGGAGTAGACACTTCACAAGCTCCTTATTCTTCATGTTCATCACAGATCGAAGAACTTTTGGCGTGAGGACGATCTGTACCAGTTATGGTAGTAGTCGGTGCTGGTTGAGAATCAAAATCAGGTGCTGGAACAATGTCATTAGCTGCTGAATTTTCGGCAGCAGCACCACTTCTTCCTCATCTTCAATGAAAATACTCCCCACCTGCAGATATGGATCTGGACCTGCAATATTTGAGCTAGTACCTGGGCTGGTTCATCAAAAGACACTTCACAAGTCTCCACAATTTTGTTAGTGTCAAGTAAAAGCACACGGTAGCCTGTAGTATGAGATGGATAACCAATAAAAATGCCATCAATGAATCTAGGTTCAAATTTATCAAGATTACCATGTTTCTAAACAAAGCATTTGCATCCGAAGACCCAAAAGTTTGTAACACTAGGCCTATGTCCAAACCGAAGTTCATATGGTGTCTTTCCTACCTTAGCATGCAAGAAAACACGATTTGAGACATAACAAGCGGTTACAATTGCATCTGCCCAAAACTTTCTAGGAGTTTGATATTCGTCAAGCATAGTCCTAGCCACATATCAACTAAGGTTCTGTTCTTTCTCTCTATAACACTGTTTTGTTGAGGTACATATGGTGAAGAAAATTGATGATCTATTCCTTTTTCAGCACAAAAATGATCAAAGGATTGATTTTTAAATTCAGTTCCATTATCACTTCTAATTGCTCTTAAAGATCCTGGGCAATCAATTGATAATCTAAGAAATAAAGTTGTAAAGTTACTAAAAGCTTCACTCTTAGATGCCATAAAATAAACCCAAGAGTATCTAGAATAGTCATCAACAATCACAAGAACATACCATGTACCTCTGAAGGATCGAACACGTGAAGATCCTACGGTGTCAAGGTGCAAAAGTTGACCCGGTTCAGTTGTCATGGTAATTGTGAGAGGAGCATGTGAACCTACAACCATCTTAGCATGTCTACAAGAAGAGCACACAGTTTTTTTGTCCCCTTTAAGCATAGGAAACCCACGTATGCGATCAAGAGTACTAACACGTGTTAGATGATCAAAGCCTACATGACCAAGTATACGATGCCAAAAATATAAGTCCTTTTATTCATTAGCAACTAGACACCTATGCTAAATATCAAAATCAGCTTTAAACACTCTTCCAAACTGAGACATGTTAAAAATAAGCTCACTGTTTGAATCTAGAACCTTGTAGCAATTTTTATTGTAAATAATTTCCAGATTTTCATCTAGCAATTGTGAAACAGAAAGCAAGTTGTATTTGAAATTTTTAACAAGTGTCACAACCTTCAAATTGTAGTGATTATTTACTCTAACCAAACTTTTAGCAATTATAGGAGTTGAAGAATTATCAGCAAAAGTAACATTCTCTACACGTGACACAAAAGAGAGGGAGGAGAACCAATCTTTGTTACCAGTCATGTGGCGTGAGCAACCTGAATCCACAATCCAAATGTTCTCCTTCTCAAATGTGTAACCTACATAGAATCACAATACGTTGATGACTCTATACTGGGGTTAGTCAAAAGGCATCTAGGAATCCAGTACTGAGTCACACAACGTGCAGAAGTAAAGACACGCGAAAGCTAAGACAAAACAACAGGTTTATGAGCCAAAGTTTGAATATTTTTGTGCCCAACTACTGACTTTTGAAGTGTTACATGTGTAGCACAAAAAACAATAGGTTTGGGAGCAAACTTTGCTTGTTTTTGAGATATAACAGCAGGTTGCATGTTATTGATATTTTATTTAGCATGTGCAGCAAATTTTACATGAGAGTTATGAGATCTAGCTTGCATTCTTTCCTTTTTTTTCTGTTGTTTAGTTAGTCTATAACAAAAATCTATGACATGACCATCTCTACTACAGTGGGTACAATGAAATTTAATTTTGTGCTCATGTCTAGATGAGCAAGCAACATGTTTATTAGAAGCTGAATGAGACAACACCCATGTAGATTTGAAAACTACTTCTTTATGTTTAGGAACTGTTTGAATCAAACCACTTCCTAATGACTTTACAATTTTAGGTGGATGTGCCTTAGCATGAGCATGAAATCAAAGCCCAAACCAGATTTATCATTACATGATTTAGAGGAATTCAGCAACGAGTTGAGATTCTTATTCCCATTACAAAACCAATCTAATGTCCTATGCATGTCATCAAGTTTATTGGACGGATCAAAGCAATTTTCACATGAAGTTTTTCCTTTTAACTTGCAATTAGAACAGTTTTTAACTTCATGAGCACGTAAAGCATTGTTCAAAACAGAAATTTCATCCATAGCATCATGTAGTTTTTTATCAATATCATCACAAGTAGAACAATGCAAATCAATTGTAGAACAACTAGCATCTTTCAAGTTTTTATCATTAAGTTCAACAAGCTCTCCGTTCTTTTCAATTTCTAACTCAAGTTTATCAAGTGTGGAAGTGTGTGCACTTATTAGAGAGGACAATTGTTCATATATTAAATCACATGAGGAACAAGAATCATCACTAGTATTCAAAGATTTCAAACGATTAATTTTAGATTCTAGTGACTAAATTTTAATAGCATTGTCCCTATCCTTTTTGTCCTTTGTCTTATCTATAACAGTGGCACAAGAAATAGCATCAAACATTTCCTCGCAAGTAGGACATACCTGTTCATTGTCGCTGTTGTGTTCTGCCTCCTCCATACTTGATCTTGATTTGCCCGCCATGAAGCACAAGTTTGCCAAATCATCTTCATCTTTGTCACTTCTGATGTCCACATCGCTCGAGCCAAGTTATTGAAGTGCGGAGATAAAACTATTCACCAATTGGCGTCCTGTAAAACCCTTATTTTTCGTGTTGTTGTTTGTAGAGGAGTGCTTCATCCTTGTTTGCTTTTCATCACGGGAAGTAGAACCTGAAACGTTCGGGCAATCCGAACAAAAATGTCCTGTCTTACCACATTCGAAGCATCGTTGAGGTCTGACACTTCCTCTCCTTCTAGTTCTCACATTTTGTAATGCTTTTGAGAACCAAGTAGAGATGAGTGCAAGTTCTTCCTCTAGGAACTCTTCAATCTGTTCAAGGGTTAGAGAGGACAACAAAGCAAGTGTTCCACAAGATGAGGATTGGCTGTAGCTAGGCATGCCACATTGAGAAACAAATGCAAGAGACTTGTTGGAGTTCTTACGTGAGATTATGTCAATTTCATGAGTTTTCAATTTAGAATATAGAACATCTAAAGTAAGTGTACTCATGACAGTAGATTCACGAATAGATGTGACTTTCATCTCCCAAATTGACATGTCTAATGCACTTAGTAATTGCCTAGCATCCTCAGCATCTAATATTAACATTGACGCTACGCAAGTTGCTGAGAATTTTATTAAAGCGAGCAAAGAGATCATTGATGGACTCACATGGTTGCATCTCAAAGCACATGTACTTCTTTTTGAACATGTCTTGCCTTACTCCTTGATCGTGTTGGATCCTTTGTGGTAGTGTAGAGTGCTTTGCACACATCGTATGCAGATCGGAGGTGAGCAACATGGTCGAAGTCGCGTTGAGTTAATCCTTGTATGATCAAGTTGCGAGCCTTGTTGTTGTTGTTGTTGTTGTCAACATCTCTCATGTTTGTAGTCATGACTTGATCGTTTGACGGCACGTCGTAAGGCTTGTACATCTTTTCTCATATTGCAAAGCCTTGTGCCTGGATGAAAGCTTTCGTACGTGCCTTCCAAACCTGAAAATCAATACCACTAAAGACACAAGGTTTTGTGGAGTATTTCTCCATGATGATTAGTAAAAAACATGTGCAAATCACAAATATTAGAGCAATGTGGCTCTAATACCAAGTGTAGGATTGAAGAGCACATGAAAAGCTTCCAGAGGGGGGTGAATGGTAGATTATAACTTTTTCAGCAGAAGCAACAAAAACCCCTCAGCGGAAAATTGATCTGTTAAAGAAATTGTGTGTGTGACTAATCTAAATGTGATCAATTGTGACAAAACCATTATATATTGTGGAGAATCAAGTCAAGAAGACATGACAACAAGAATCATGAAAAACCGTCGAGAAAAACTCAAGTTACAATCGAAAGATTGAATGAAGGTCAATCTGTTCTACCCGAGAAAAACCAGATTTGCAATACTGCAATGAAACTCATGTACAATGACTGTGAAATTTTCACAGATGATAGATAAACAAGTTGTGATTATAACACAAAAAGAATCATAACAATTAGATCTGTAAAACTTGAGTTATGATAAAACCAGCAAAGCAAGATAGTGTTAGGCAGAAACTCGACGAGGAAGACTTGACGAAAACAAGTCGGACAAACAAGGCACAAAAGTTCCTTTAAACTATGAATTTTATTGATAAAACCACAAGAGGAACAGCCCCAAAGTCTTCTACCACGAGCTCTGGCCTCCCTTGCTTATATAACGAGCCCTTAGGCAAACTCAATCCTAACTAGGACTCAAATCCTACTCAGATTCAACTGAAACTTTCCGTAACTGCTCAAGACTCTTCCATACGCGGATAGAAGAAATCTTAAGACTTCCAAACACCTTAGGAACGTATCTCACATTCCTAAAACAAGAAAACTTCTTGACCCACACAAAATACTATCATAACCAACTCAAATCTTTCCATATTTTCGTCAAACCCGACTCAGCCGCAACCTGAGTCCATAACCTAGTCGGTTGGACCTTACCGACCAATTGTTTACGTCCACTTCTCTTCATCACGCCTCGAAACCATGTATCCACGTCCATGCACTCCTTGCACACGTGCAAACATCTTCCAACGTCGTCCACGATACCTTCATATGCAATGTTCTTGATCCAAACATGTTGCACGACCTCCTGATCAACTCAACCACAATTCTCCGTAACTTAGTTGTCAAACCTCATCTTCTACCTAAGACTAGTTCAATGTATCCCATCACCAGCCATGTCTTGAACTCAAGAAACACCTGCACATGAATAAACAACTAATACTTCTGAGAACAAGTCCTCGACTTGACTCACGTTAGTTCCAAAACAACGACACCTTACATGAGCACCTCACGTAGGCATGTTGCAAACCATAGCAAAAAGATATCAACCATAACCACCAAAACACACCAAAAACTTAGTAAAAGAATACTAAGTAAACATTCCATAAGTGTAAAGCAAGTTTGAAACATTGCAAGGTAAAAGCAGAACCACTGCAATCTAGCACCGGACCTTGCCAAAGCTAACCGGACCTTGAGCTGGAGCTTACCAAAGCTAGCAGGACCTAGCACCGGAGCTAATCAAAGCTAGTCGGACCTACCGCCGTAGCTTACTGTAACACCCTTATTTTCATGCATCACGCATTGCATAAGTTCATATACATGTTAAACATTAATCAACATAAAAAAGAATGAGTTTAAAATAAATTCAAAGCAAAACCGCAATCAAAAGTTCTGAGAAGTGCGGACTAGTCCATTTTTGGTGCGGACTAGTCTGATTTCTCTCTGACCTGCTTCGTACATGTCCGTTTTTGCTGCAGACTTGTCCGTTTTTCTCTCTGTACCATTTTCGGACTTGTCTGGTTCATTGCGAACTAGTCCAGTCATCCCAACCTTGAAAATTTTGCTAAGTTCTCGGACTTGTCCAAATTTGTCCATTTTCTGCTGGACTTGTCCATTTTTCTCTCTAACTAACATTGGACTTGTTCGATTTTGGCCAGCCTTGTCCATTTTCATCTTTGTTCAATATCGTACTAGTCCGGCCTAGCGCGGACTTGTCCGGTGATCGCGATTCCGAGCTGATCTTTTGTTCCACGATGTGTTTTTGGGTTTGACCTTAAGTGGTCCTAAGGACATCGTGTCTAACTCTTTTGGAGCCCATGTGGGACCCCACACCGGCCTCCACCATCTCTAAAACCGACCTTCATCAAACCCTACTCCTCAACCTCTATATAAACAACTCCACCCCTTAACTTTACATCTCTTTACCACTTTTGAAACACACCCAAACCCTAGTTCGTGGGCGCCGCCATCAATGACAAGAAGCAGATCCCGAGCAAGAAGAAGAGGAGGAATCAAAAGAGGATCATGTGATCAAGATTTCCATTAAGTTTTTGTTCTCCATAAACAAGTCACCTTCAAGTTTCTTCATGAACCCTAGATCATCAAGATCCATGTGTTGCCTCCAAAACTCTTGATTCTTTGGTGTTCTAAACACCTAGTATACCTTCTACTTTCTCTTTCTCACATGAATTCAACCCCATTTCTACAAATTCACATCGATCTAGAAAACCCTAGCTCGCTGGTTTTGCGAAGGGCGGACTAGCCCGACCCTACAGCGGACTTGTCCTACCTCTAGATTTGACTTTTATTAAATTAATTCTGAATTTAATTGAATCAACTTGAACCTGTTATAAACTTATTAATAACCATTGTAAATGATTAGTGAACATTAATAGTAACTCATTAACTAGTTTTGCTTCGCGTTTGCATTAATCATGCATGTCATGACATATTGAGTAATATATGTGCACTTATTGATTATAATTCTTGTCTTGCATATTTACTGCGCGGTTTAGATGTCTTTGCGCTAGAGGGTGCTGCGGAGGACCTCCTGCACCAAGAATTTGAAGACTTCGACCCAACCCAAGCCCAAGAGCAAGGCAAGTGCCCTTGAACATATTGATTCTATTTTTGCAATAAATGTTTTGTTTTCAAAACTGCATGCTTGTGTCAATTTGATGGGAATTCCTATGATAGGAAGTTTACTAGCTTTGTTTAACCGTCCTTGTCACCTGGGTTACATAGTAGAGAGTCGGGAAGGGCTTTTTACCTTTTGTTATGCTCAACTATATTAGGATGGGCGAACAACCAAGTTACTTAGTTTTTGATTAATGAGATTATGGATAATGTACATTGATGAGCATGGTAAATGGTAACATGGTCATGGGTGATCCAGGCAAGCATGGTATATGGATGGGTTGGATGCTATGGTGGTTTCGCTTGCTTTAGATCTAAGGACCGGATCGTGGAGCGACCATCCATGATTTACGGTGCCACCACGGGGCGAAGTATGGGTGCAGCATAGCTGATTAATTAGGGTATTGCTAGTTGCGCGGATCATTTGGTGCACTGGGAAAGGGGAGTCAGATTGGGTTCGGATTTGAGATGGCACTCCTTGGGATCCGAATGGGACAAGAGGGGGCCCTTGGTTGAAGATGTTCTTAGGTGGAGGCATTGCCAGCGGTGAAACCTCAGTGGGTCTGTACATACTAGTAATCCCTTTGTAAAGGCTATTTTGTGATCTCTTGGTCATACACCTGTTGTAGTGTTTTGGCATGATGGAGGTTTCCTTTAGTCTCCGACGGGTGATGAAATCACAAACACGTGGGTAAAGTGGTACAAACTCTGCAGAGTCTTAAAAAACTATCATGATAGCCATGCTCCCGGTCATGAGAAACCTGGACCCTCACATGATTAGAGGGAAATTTGGGATTTGGGTTTGTTTAGTTATGTTTTGGTATTGGGATGGTTTGGTACTGGTTATGGGATGGTATTATGGTTTATGGCAATGTTTATGGTTAATGGTAATGAGAAATCTTGAATGTGGATGATAGTAATGAAATATGGACTGGTGTTATGATAACTACATGATTTATGATGGGTTTACTTCACATACAATATATTGCTTTTCAAATGTTTTAATGTACTTTTCAACACTTAGCCTTTATTATATTCATCATTTGTATCAGCTACATGTCATACTTTCGCACAGTTGCTGAGTATGACATGTACTCACCATTGCTATTTCCCCACCAACAGTTGCAGGTCAGATTTGGGAGTATAACGTTGATAATGCGAGTTCTAGGCCGTGTCTGCCGTCAGCTTGCCTGTGGTTTGATTGGAGCTGCGCCATATCCCTTTTGCTTAGCTGCATAGTTGCTTATTTAGTTTATTTTCGCTGCGTTAGTTCAAAAACTTGTCATTAATATTCATTAGAGCTTGTATTCGAGGATATTATGAATTGTGTAATAAAAGTGGTTAATTAATCTTGTCTTGTGGTAATTATCTGGTTGTCCTTTTGTCAATGCACTCGTGTATGTGTGTTGAACGTCTTGAGCATACATATACGTTCACTTGGTTCATTTTCGGAACCGGGTGCCACACTTACCAAAGCTAGTCGGACCTAGCACCGGAAAATGTTGGACCAAGCCACAACAAGTCAGACCTAGCCAAAATAAGTCAGATCTAGCAAAAATAAGTAGGACCTAGACAAAGAAGTCGGATCTAGCCAAAGCAAGTCGGACCATACGTCAGACCTTGCCGAAGCTACCCAAAAAAAGTCGAACCTGTAGTCGGTCCTTGCAGGAGCTCGAACCTAGAGTCAGCCCTTGTTAATAAGGTGTTTTGGCAGTATTCAAAACTTTTATTGTCATAGCCAATGTATTCAGCACACATAGGTCTCACACACCTATTGTAGTGTTTTGGCATAATGGAGGTTTATTTTAGTCGCCGACGGGTGGCGAAATCACGAACATGTGGGTAAAGTGGTACAACCTTTGCAGAGTGTTAAAAACTATCATGATAGTCGTCCTCCAGGTTAAGAGCACCAAGATAACCTACATGATTAGAGGGAACTTGAGCTTTGGGATTGTAGGTACCCTGCGTACCGGGTACCCCACGATACCACATGTAAATTCACGGAGCTCCACCAGTCCGAGTTGAAGACCTTCGAAGGTTACACGTGTCCCACAACACTGGACCTGCCTCCCTCGTTCGGGTAGCTCCACCACTGCAAAATGTAACAGAAGGCCGGACCTAACTCCCTGTATAGGGAAGTTCCGGTCATGCCACCTATCCAGTGGCCCCGGACCTAACTCCAAGTAGATGGAAGCTTCGGTGCTGCCACGCGTATAGCAGCTCCGGACCTGCCTTCCCACAGAGGGAAGCTCTGGAGCTGCCATGTGTCGAGCCTCTGAACCTAAGCCTGCAATGGGAAGACAGCCGAATCTCCAACGCCATGGACATTCAAGGGGCAGTTAAAGCACCCGTTACAAGACATGATTACGTGTCATCAATGCCATGTTAAGACACATGATCAGAGGACTGTTAATACCGGTAACCCTTCCATTAAGGCATGTTATCACCCTGTTAATCATACTTAATACATGCAGATCGTGTATAGGTGATTGAATACTGCCAGGGCCACCTGTCGGCTCAGGCTAAATTGTAACAGCCAGTCCTTGGACTATAAAAAGACTGCGTCACATGAACAGTGAGAACCAAGCTCATATGCACACAAGCATACACACACTCATACAATCAACAACCACCCCGTGGAGTAGGGTATTACACTCAGGCGGCCCGAACAACATAAAAACTCTCGTGTCACCGTCTCGCTCTTCGTCTTACGCCCGCCCCAACCAAATACGAACCTCCGCGGACTACGCTTTAGTAGTACCGGGGGAAGTGTCGATTGAACACTTTGACATTTGGCGCGCCAGGTAGGGGCGCCTGAGATTCCGAGATGGTGAATTTTGTCGCAGGATCATCCAACGGTCGCGCTGAGCAGCCAGCTGGAGAAAATCTCTCCAACATGCAGCAGCCAGCAAATGTTATTGTCCATGCGGGTGTTGCACCACCACCACCACCATCACAGCAAGATGGTGTCTTCGTGTCGGTCACTGCATTGACGAACAACCAGGAGAACACGCTGAACGCAACACATACTCTTCTTCAGCGTCCACCTGCACCTAGAGCACCTCAGAGTGCGATGGAGCAAAGGCGTACTAATGTGCAACATCTTGTTGCAGCCGCAGCCAATGCCATCAGTAACCAAGGTCCGCCCCCTGCTGGGCAGGCACCTTCCAGAAATAGGACCTTGTCTTGTAGACTAGGTCCTCAGGCGTCACAGCACCAGAGGCGCGCACCCTCCCAGCAGGTGACGTCACTGCCCTTAGGGGCACGCCGTACTCACAATGCGCCGAGGCTCTCGACCCATGATCTGCAGTCGGAGCTTGACCGCCGAGACAGGCAGCAGGACAGCCGTGTCCTCATGGAGCGTGCACACGAGAGGCGAGCTGCACATGAGAACTCGTCTCCCTTGGGAGTAGGGGGCGGCTGTTCGGCTTTGGCCATGCACTTGCGCATGGTCAAATGGCCACAGAAGTTCTAGCCTCATTGGCCAGAGAAGTATGACAGGACTATCAACCCCGTCGAGTTCCTCCAAATCTAGTCCACCGCCATCCTCGCAGCTGGAGGCAATGAGGCTGTGATGGACAACTATTTCCTTGTGGTTCTAACAGGGACAGCCAGGTCCTGGTTCATGAGTCTTCCGCCTGACTCCATTAATAGTTGGGCAGAGCTATGCCACCAGTTCATGCCAACTTCAGGAGCTCCTACACCCGACCTAGCACAGAGCTGGATTTATTTGCCATACAACAGAAGTCGGGGGAGTCACTGCAATCATTCATCCAGCAGTTTTCCCAGGTACGGAACACAATTCCTTCCATCTCCAATGCAACTTTTGTTGTTGCATTTCGACAGGGCATCAGAGACAAGAAGAAGTTGGAGAAGCTGGCGATGAAAGAAGTCAGTAGTGTCACTGAACTCTTCAGCCTAGCCGACAAATGTGCTAGGGCTGGAGAGGGTAGAGAGATGCACTCCAAACCAGCACCGTTAGCTGGTAAAAAATCTTTCAAGGTTGAAGCCATGGCCTGCGGTAGTGGAAAAAGAAGAAAAAGTCCAACAGCAAGAAGAAGAAGTCTTTCGACATGCCTACTGCTGCTGCAGCTGCAACTCTGGGTGGGCGGGGGCAACGCCCTGAAAAACATCCTTGACCATCGTCTGAAGACGGCGGCGGTCAAAAGATGTGGTGTTCGATCCACAAAACAGACAATCCCAATCTTGAAGATTGCTGTGAGGCCCAGAACCCTGTTGAGCGCTTGAACAAGCGCCGAGAAGAAGCTCCTTTCCGCCAGCAGGAAGGAAAGCAGAAGGTTGATTTAGCTCCGGTTGATCTGGAGCTAGGCTTCCAGGACACCAAAAAGGTCCTGAAGGTTGTGTACCGTCGACGATGATTCTAACATCTCCGACAACGAGCGTAGGAAGAATCTCCATACGATATATGGAGGGTCCTGGGATATTACCTCCTATCGCATCCTCAACACCATGCATCGAGAGATGGCTGGCACAACTCCCACTGCCGAGGCAGAACCCCATCAGAAGTGGATGGACACTCCCATCAATTTTGATGCTTCAGACTGCCTGAGGAACATGGTCGACGCTGGTCAACTGTTGTTGATGGTTTCTCCTACCATCAATAACGTTCAGCTCTACCATGTCTTAGTGGATGGAGGTGCGGCGCTCAACCTCCTCAGTAATGAAGCGTTCGTGAAGATCCAGCTGAAGCTCTCGGACCTTCGCCCCTCACGTCCCTTTTCCGGATTAGGTCTGGGATCTATCTCTCCCCTCGGATCAATTACACTCTCGGTGACCTTTGAGACTCGGGAAAATTACAGAACCAAGAAATTGGTCTTCGACGTAGTACACATCAGCCTACCCTTCAACGCATCCTCGACAGGCCAGCCCTGCACATGTTTATGGCCGCAACTCACTATGGATACTTTGTGTTGAACATGCCAACACCTTCAGGCGTTCTCTGAATCCGGGAAGATCGTACTGCGGGAGTCATCACGCTGGGAGAACTCCACGGTCTTGCAACAACGCAGGAAGAAGGATCCGACAAGGAGCAAGCTGCTCAACCTCTAAGCTCTCGCCACCGAGGCTCAACCTCTGCACCTCGCGTGCAACAAAGCGGCGACACCGACATTCCCGTAAAAGTCATCCAAATCGGTTCTGATGCTGTCCAGACCGCCCGTATATATGGAGGTTTGGACAACAAATAGGAACTCGTGCTCTTCACTTTCCTCTGGGCGAATGTCGACGTGTTTGCATGGCAACCGCCGCAGATGTCTGGGATCCCTAGGGAGGTGATTGAGCACAGCCTGAAGATATATCCTGACACGCAACTAATACACCAGAAGCCCTAGAAGCAATCGGTCGAGCGGCAGAACCTAATTAGAAAAGAAAGCAAGAAGCTGCTCGAAGCTGGTTTCATATGGGAGGTTCATCATCCAAGATGGCTCGCAAACCAAATCGTTGTACCCAAGGCCGGCGGGAAACTTCAGATGTGCATCGACTACACCATTTTAAATAAGGCATGTCCAAAAGACCCATTTCCACTACCTAATAGATCAGATAGTGGACTCCACCTTCGGGTGTGAGCTATTGTGTTTCCTAGATGCATATTCTAGATATCATCAAATCCAAATGACTAGGGAAGATGAAGAACATACTGCCTTCATAATAGTAGATGGGTTGTATTATTACACTGCCATGACATTCGGTCTCAAAAACGCTGCTTCAACTTTGTGCGAGCCATGCACGTAACCTTTGGAGAGCTCATCAGGGAATTGGTGGATGTCTACGTTGATGAAATCATTGTGAAGGTGAAGACCAAGGAGTCACTCCTTGTCAAATTGCAAGCCGTCTTCGACAAGCTGAGCATTACATGCACCAAGGTAAACCCGAACAAATGTGTCTTCGGGGTTAGCTCTGGGAAGCTCCTTGGACTCTTTGTGACTCACCAAAGAATTGAGGCAAACCCAGTGAGGATCAAGGCTATTGAAGACATGCGGCCCCCAACCCGCATCAAGGATGTCCATAAGCTAACTGGATGTCTAGCTGTGCTCAGCGGGTTCATCTTGAGAATGGCAGAGCAGGCGCTTCCCTTCTTCAAGATATTGAGGAAGTCTGTACCATTCCACTGGTCTAAAGAAGCAGAAAAGGCGTTCCAAGAGCTCAAGCAGCTCCTCACCAGACTACCAATCTTGGTAGCTTCGAAACCTTGTGAGCCTCTTTTGCTTTATGTTTCGGCAACTATGAAGGTTGTCAGCATGGTCTTGGTCGTGGAAAGGCCGAACCCACCTAAAATTTAGGAGCCCAGACATCAGGTGCAGATCCTCAAGGCAAGCTACCAGAGGATCAACCTCTCTCATCTGAGGGAGTTCTCACATCTGAAGAAGAAGTTCCGAACCCCTGGGAGGGTCCGGGAAGCTCAAGAAGAAGGTCCGTACCCCGCTGGGAGGGTCCGGGTTGATGAAGAAGAATATTTGTGCCCTTCCAGGAAGGTTCGAACTATCCAACGACCATCAGTGAAGTACTCCACGATGCCAAGACTTGGTACATTGAGGTGCACAAGCTGCTCTATGCTGTTCTCATCGCCTCAAGGAAGATACATCACTACTTCCAAGCCCAAAAGATATCAGTGGTAACCTCCTATCCAATGTGTGCTATATTGCATAATCTCAATTCTATGGGAAATATTGCAAAGTGGGCACCCGAGATGGTGGAGTTCAATATCGAATTCTTGCATCGACATGCTATCAAGAGTCAGGCATTAGCTGACTTTGTGGTGGATTGGACTCCCTCTTTATCAAATCCAGGGCGCCCCAATGAGCAGAAGCCGGAACACAAGGTCCCGATATTCACCAAGCCTCACTGGACTCTCTACTTCGACGGCTCCGTGGAAAAGCACGGGGCCGGAGCTGGAATCCATCTCCTCCCTCCGACCGGGGAGAAGGTCAAGTATATGGTACACCTTGACTTGAAGGCAACCAACAACATGGCGGAGTATGAAGCTCTCATTTATTAAATCAAGGTGGCGTTATCATATTGCATCAAACAGTTGCTAGTGAAGGGTGACTCGCAGCTCATTATAAAGCAAGTCAAAGGCGAATGCAGTTGTAACAACCCTCAACTTGTTGCTTACCTCCTTGAAGTCCAGAAGCTCCAGAAGGACTTCCACGTCCTGGACCTCTGCCATGTCTAGTGTCTCAACAATACTGAAGCTGATGAACTCTCGACTAAAGCCTCGACGGGAGCTCAAGCTCCTAATGGAGTTTTTGTCAGGAGATTGTCAGGACCTACTGCTCAGCCTGCCAAACCAAGTGAAGGGGGCGAGACCAGCACCCAGAAGCTGGTGGTCCCAGTGGCCCTGTTACCATTGCGTCCACCAAGGATCGTAGGTGCTCCAGGAAGCTCCAAGCAACCCAGCACGCAAGATCCAGAGGCTCATGTTAGCTCCGATGCATGGATCTCGGAGATCTGGAGCTACTTGAAGGACAACATCCTTCCTGCAGATAGTCCATCTGCTGACTGAATCGTCAGATTGGCTAAAAGATACACGTTGGTAGAAGGGGATCTCTACCGACGTGGTTCCAATGGCGTTCTAATGCGGTGCATTGCCCGGGAAGAAGGCCGCGAGCTCCTCACAGAAATTCATGGAGGCAAGTGTGGGAACCGCGCGTCTTCCCGCACGGTTGTCGGTAAAGCCTTCCAGCATAGCTTTTACTGGCCTACAACACTCCAGAATGAAGTTGAGTTGGTAAAAAATTGTGAAGTGTGCAAGTTCCACGTGAAACAAATTCACACACCGGCTCAGTCACTGCAAATGATACCTCCTACAAGGCAATTCGCTGTGTGGGGGATGGATATTTCCGGACCTTTCCCAAAAGCCATCTGAGGTTACAAGTTCCTGTATGTCGCCATCGACAAGTTCACCAAGTGGCCGGAAGCTACCACAGTCATTACAATCAACAAGTAATCTACTATCAAGTTCTTGAAGTCCATATTGTGTATATATGGACTTCCGAACAGAGTCATACCTAACAATGAAACCCAATTCTCAAGTGCAACATTCCAAGAATACTGCAAAGACCTCAGCATACAACTCAGCTACGCATCAGTAGCTCATCGCGGCAAGTAATGGCCTAGCCAAGAGAGCAAATGCAGAGATACTGATAGGACTCAAGACGCACACATATGAGCGCCTGAAGAAACACGAAGCCAACTGGATAGAGGAGCTTCTGTCCGCACTATGGGCGAGTAGGACAACAACTAACCGGTCAACTAGAGAGACACCCTTCTTCTTGGTGTACGGAGCTGTAGCGGTGCTTTCTCCGGAGATCACCATGAGGTCGCTCCAGGTCCGGACCTTCGACGAAGCCGCGCAGGACAAGCTACGGCGTGAGGACCTTGACATCGCCGATGAGGGAAGGTGCCAAGTAGCTGTTCAGATGCACGATATCGCCAGGTGCTCCAGCGCTATCACCAAAGGCATGTGCGCAACCGTCAGCTTGAAGAAGGCGACCTAGTGCTGCGGAGAATACTAACTCGAGAAGGGATGAACAAACTCTCCTCCAGCTGGGAAGATCCCTTCCAAGTGATCAAAGTATCCCATCCCAGATGCGTTTGCATGGCAACAGAGGATGGGACTCTACTTCCCAATCCATGGAACATCGAGCACCTCTGTAAGTTTTATGCTTAGTTTCACAGTGGTGAGTTTGTAACTACACATAATGTAAACTATATAGTCTATAAACAAAGTCGGGTAGGTCCTCAAGGAGAACATCTGCACCCCTCCAGGAGGGTCCGGACAGTTCAAGCACACTTAACTTGGTCCTTGTACTTAAAGTGTAGCTTACCTACCCTGGGTTAGAACAATATGAATAGCACACTTGGCCTGGTTCCGTACCCTAAGTGTGTCCTTGTCTCCCCTGAAATTCTGACCTATAATGAAAGACATTGTTGTGTGAAAATAGACTCCACGTGCATTAATTTTGTACAGGCTCGTTTCTTTTATCTTTTCCTTGTCTATAACGAAGTTGTGCAATTCTTTTTGAGATTTAGTATAAGTTATTCATATGATATACAAGTTATATTGTTGATCTTTTTCAGATCTTAGCATTGCTAGATGGTCTACTTTCTTGAACACCAAAGCCAATGATGTGTCCGGAGTGTGCTCTCGACTTAAACTTGTCAAGCACCCTAAGTACGCGACTCTACCTATATTACGGCAGGCCTCAGTAGGGTGGGTCCGGAAGGCATTCGGATCTGAAGAGATTAAATCGATATACTTGTTATTATGTTGATTTCCTTTGGATCAAAATTCAAATAAGAAAAGTAAGTCGCAACCAAGTTATAAATGAGAGGACGAATTTTACTATTTTTCTTGTCTTTAATATGCAGGAAAAATGAAAAACTCATGGCGATGGTGGTCGATGCTGGGGCTGCAAAGCTCAGAGAACCCCTAGAGGGCCCGCCATTGACGTTTTATACATTGAAGGTGGGCATCCTCGGATCTAACAATCTCCGAAAACACCCTTGGGGGCCATCTGTCGACGTGAAGAATTAATGGAGAAACTAAACGAAGATGGTGGAGATATCACCTAGAGGGGTCTGCCTTTGATGTACTATATGTGGACAGTGGACACCGTAAAGCCAGGAAGCTTCGACGATCCCAGGGGGCCCTCCGTACGTTCCACGCGTTGATAGTGGACGCAGTCGAAGCTACAAAAGCTCTGATAATCCCCAGGGGTCCCACTGTCAATGTTTCTCAGCATTGACAGTGGGCGCTGTCGGACCTACCAAGCCCTGACAACTCCTAGGGTGCCCGTCGTCGATGTTTTTAAGCATCGACAGTGGGCGCTGTCGGACCTAACAAGCTCTGACAACCCCCAGGGGCCCCGCTGTCGACGTTTATGAAATGATGATAGTGGGCGCCGTCGGACCTACCAAGTTCCGACAACTCCTAGGGGGCCCGTTGTAGATGTCCAACGCGTTGGCAGTGGGCGCCGTCAGACCTACCAAGCTCCGACAACTCCCAGGGGTCCGTCGTCGATGCAACAAAGGGTCCCTGGAGATGTCAGAGGTAAACTTCAGAACTCGGAGATATCGATTTGGCTACGAGCGAGGAGTGAAGTCATCAAGACATTGTCAAATCCTTTTGGTACATGTTCATAATCAAATTGTGTACATATACCAGGGGGCCAACAATATAAAGGTCAATGCATTGAAGACACACACGAAGTGCAAACCATTCATTCAAAAGTTTGGATTTCATTGATTCGAAATAAGGTTACAAGTGAGGGTAGAAGAAAATAAGATCTAATTACTGGAAGTCCTATGGGAAAATGAGGAACTTTCTGGGCAGCTTCTTGAACGCTGGCCCTGGCGGCATCTTCTTCTTCAATAATGGGTCCTTTGACTACCGGATCTAGAGATAGTTGAGGGTTCTGACTTTTGAAACATATGAGCAAGTATCGGCGACATTCTTGGCCAGAGACTTCCCCTCTATCTCCAATTGGTCAACGATGACGTCACCCATTGCATCCATCTTGTTGCTCGCAGAGCTCAACGCGACAAGCGCTTTGTCCTGCTCTGGCTTCGGGTCAGCTGGACGTACCGGACTGAAGCCAAGTGGCACCAAAGCTCTATTAGCATGCCCCAGGAAATCCCAGACTTGCTGGGACTCAGTCGCCCTCAGATTCCTAAGTTGCTCCAGCGACCTTATAGCTGCCGCAATCTCCAAACCTTCCCAGGCAATGCGCACAACCTTCTTGGCATGTTGCTGAATACTTTCAGCCACCTGGTTTTCGCGGTCAGCAAGCTCTGTCTCCCGGAGGTGGATGCTATTCCGATGGTTAGCCAGATCCTTCTCGCTGCCCTTCACTTTTTCCTCTCTGGTGGAGACTTCAGCCTCTCTCTTGGAGAGTTCTTGGCCCACTTACCAAATCTTCTCATCTTCTTGCTTGCACAGCTTTTCAAATTTTTTGGTGCGAGCGGCCAATCTTTGCTCTACTAGAGAAAGCCTCTGAGCGAGCTCTTCCTCCCTCCTTATGATGTCCTCCTGCTTCTCCAGGAGCTTCTCCTCCCTCTCGTCGAGGGCCTCCCAGTGCTTGAGGAGTATATCATTCAGCTCTTTGAGGCTGCCCTGACGCTCATCAGCAACCTCGTTTGTCTCCCGAGCATGCTCAAAAATCTCTCGAGTCTTCTCATCGAGGGCCTTAATGGTAGCCTCCCGCTCATTTAGCAAGCGGTCCAATAGCGCTAACCGAGCCTTCTCCTTGGCCATCCATTCCTTATGGTCAGCCAGCCTCGATTGTGTCAGCTTCATCTTAAAGTGAAGTCTGTCTCGCCAACGCCTTAAAGTGTTGTGATCTTTTTCGATGACTTTGCTTTCATGGTCAAAGGCGAGCTAGACCTGATGAAGACTAGAGCAAGCATTGTCTGTAGACAACACCAAAGGAATTGGCTCCGAACCAGCCTGGATCTCTCCCACTGGCTCGAGCGGATCTTTGAAGACAACTGAGGGCCCCAAGGTGCGAGTTCCCTCTCCATCAACTTCACGTGTGCAGGACCTATCGACGGAATATCCTCCACGTCCACTGCACTTGGAGCTGATGAGCAAGGTCCTGCAGCTGGATCTTCTGCTGGTGGCTCAGTGGATGGAGGATCCCCTGTCGGCTCTTCGGGATGCTCTGGCTTGGACATAGTCACCTCCGGAGTGATCACCTCAGGGGCTGACGCAGTAGCTTCGTCCAGAGCCCCTTCCACCTCTGTCTCATGTGCCTGGACTTCAACTACCTGCGGCTCAGGTGCTGAAGCTTCAACTTCTTCGGGCTCCGGTGCCAGAGCTTCAACTACATCCGGCTCTGGAGCTGGAGCTTCGGTTACCTCTGGCTCAGGTGTCGGAGCTTATGCCGTCTCTGGCTCCGATGCCGGAACTTCAGTCGTCGGCTATGAGATCGTTGTTGCTTCATAACGAATTTCTCCCCCATGGTCTGGCAGTACCACGGGAGCTTCTCGTGTTGTCACTGAATCAAGATCCCCGATAGCTGGCGCAGAAGCTGTTGTGTCATCAGCCACCACTTGGGGAGGCACCGGGATCGAAGCAGGAGCCTCTGCCTGCATAGCCTCAGTTGCTGCAATAGGCGCCGAAGCTTCAACTTTCTTCTTCGAAATCCTGGAAGCAAAGATCAAAAAATTTGAAACAGGAAAATGATAAAAACAACAACTCAAGGTGAGAACACAATGCTTACCTTGGGAGGCTTCCTCACCATTCACCGAGGAACTTCTTCATCTGAGGTCCGGTCTCGGAGCCCACCGGACCTGGTGAGGCAAAAAACCCGGACCTCGGTTGGGAGCTTGCCGCAGCAGCAGGAGTCGCCTCAGTCGGATCTTACCTGGGATGGGAAGACCCCCCGGACCTAGAGCCTGCACCTGGCACTTGGGTCAGGGTCGACTTGCCGGAGATAGCGCCCTTCAAGGACACTGGCCCCGAACAAGGTGTTGTCATTGAAACTCTGCTTGGTCGGGGGGAGGAAGCTGCTGTGGAAGGAGCCAACCTGAGAGAGCTCCCGTCAGCATGCCTCAGCTTCCTCTTCCAGCCAGAAGATTCGGCCCACTCCTTGGCCTTGCCTTTGCCCCTGCCGGCGTCATCGAACCTCTGGCTTGGAGCAGTGGGAGTCATCCTTTCCGAAGCTCTGGGAATAGCAATCCCGATGGTCCTACACCTCTCCACAAGGTCGAGGTCGTCTAGCTCCAGCATCCCCCTTTGGAGCTCCCTCCTGATCTCCGAAACCATGTTCAGAGGGAGGAATTCTGCCGGAGGGGTCAATGCGTCGCGGGTGATGGCTCTGTGTTGAAAATTCTGGAGATGGAGCTTCAAAGCTTTATCGTCCAAGTTGGTTTGGAAACTGGCTTCTATCCTGTTATGATCCATCTCACTGTTGAAGGCCCATGCGAGCCACTCCATTATCTTCAGCGGAACCCACCTATTCACTAGGAAGTTTCCAAAGACCATCTGACGGGTCACTCCACCCTCCACGCGTTGCTGTATTCTTGTCGGGATGGGCTTGTATGCTTCAGACAACTCCAGAACTACGTTCCAAGCGTCGGTGTCGACATTGGGGAGGCTCTTGGTCAACCCAACCTGTTGTGCTGCTCAACAGCGATGATCACCCAAGTCTTCTTCCAATCGTCCCACTTCGCAGTGGGGAAGGTCCTCAAGTACTTGAAGGGGTAGTTCTTGCGCTTCACAAAGTAGTAGAAGCCAATCAACTGGCTCCCTTTCCCCGTGGTGTGGACCGTGAATATGATCCGGAAGAGCTCGATGCACAGCGGCACCCCCACCCACATCTTGCAGAAGTGGATGAAGGTTGACACTAGCAAGAAGGAGTGGGGGCCGAGGTGATGAAGCTGGAGTCCATAGAAATCCAGCAGCATCAACAAGAAGCTTGAGAAGGGCGGGATCAGACCCACCATGGCTACGCCGAGAAGTAGACGATCTCTCTGGTGTGCTCCTTCTTGAAGAGAAGCTTGCCAAAGTGGATCGCGTTGTTGAAGGAGTCGCTGGACCACCCCATGTAGGTCGGGACCCTCGACAAATCTTTGTCGCTCTAGATCTTGCTATGGGGAAGACCCAACTCCATCGCAGCAAAGTGGAGCAAAAGTTGGGAAGGCTATGCAAAGGTGCATAGGCTCTGAGCGCAAGTTCAAATGAAAGTGTATGTAGGATCAAAGAGCACGTGAAAAGCTACCAGATGGGGGGTGAATGGTAGATTTAAAAATCTTACGCAGCGGAAACAATTAAATCCCAACCCCTTCGGCAGAAAAACGATATGTTAGAGAAATCGCGTGTGAAACTAATATAAACCTGTTTCATCATGACAAAAGTGACATAAATAGTAGAGAGAATATGTCACGTAGAAAACACAAGAAGAATCACTCAAATTCGTCGAGAGAAACTCAAGTTATGATCAAAAGATCGAACAAAGGTCAATCTGTCCTACTTGAGAAAAACAGTTCCGGAGCGCTGCAAAGAAACTCGTGTAGATCGGAAACCACAAATCCAATGACCGTAAAATTTTGACAGATGATAGATAATCAAGTTTTGAAGACAACCCAAAAAGAATCACGTAAATTGAATCTGTAAAACTTGAGTTATGATAAAACCACCTATGAAAGATAGTGCTGTCCAGAAACTCGATGAGTAAAACTTGTCTGGAACAAATCGGACGAACAAGGCACAAAAGTTCCTTCAAACTATGAATTTTATTCAATAGAACACAAGAGGAACATCCCCAAAGTCTTCTACCACGAGCTCTGGCCTCCCTTGCTTGAATAACCAGCTCGAAAGCCAACTCTACTCAAATCAGGACCCTAATCCTACTCCGTTCACGAATCAAAACTTTCCATAACTGCTTAGGACTCTTCTATACGCAGATAGAAGCAATCTTAAGACTTCCAAACATATTAGGAACATATCCCATATTCCTAAAACAACTCAAATTCGTGACCCACATGAAATCCTAACATAACCAACTCGATACTTTCCATATCGATCCATAACCGACTCCACCGCAGCCAAAGTCATCAACCGATACGATCCGATCCTTCCAACCAGATCTTCCCATCCATAAACCATCGTCGGAACCATGTTGCCACGTCATGCACCGCATGCATACGTGCGAACACCTTCCTTTGACGTCCAGTAACCTTCATACGCATTGCCCTTGATTCAATCATCCTGCGCGACCTCCTGACCCGCTCAACCACAATTCCTCCTGAACTTGGTTGTTGGATCCTCATCTCCTCCCTGAGACTAGTCCAGAGGATCCTGTCACCAGCCATGACTTGAACTCAAGCAACACCTGCACATGAATAAACAACCAATCCGTACGAGCCCAAGTCCGCGACTTGACTCAAGTTAGTTTCGAACACAACACCTTACGTGAGCACCTCACATAAGCATGTTGCAAAGCATATCAAAACGATATCAGCCACATCAACCAAAACACACCAAAAACATAGCAAAATAATACTAAGCAACCTCTCTAAGAATATAAAGCAAGTTCTAAACATTGCAAGATAAAAGCAGGAACATTGCAATCAAGCTCCGAACCTAGCCAAAGCTAACCGGAGCTTGAGCCGGAGCTTACCAAAGCTAGTACATCCTAGCGCTGGAGCTTACCAAAGCTAGTCGGACCTAGCGCCGGAACTAACCAAAACTAGTCGGAACTAGTCATCCCAAATGTGTGAGCTAGAAAAACATGTTGGAGCTAACCAACATAAGTCGGACCTAGCAAAACATATCGGAGCTTAACAAGACATGCCGAAGCTATCAAAGACATGCCGGAGCTAAAGACAAAACTCATCGGAGCTACTAAAAAACAAGTCGAATCTGGACAAAGAAGGTCGGACCTATTGTCGAACCGTGCAGAAGCTCGGAGCTAGAGTCGGACCTTGCTAAAAAGATGTTATGGCAGCATCCAAACTTTTATTGTCAAAGCCAATGTATTCAACACACATATGTCTCACAATCTCCCCCTTGATGAATGCATTGGCAACACCATTTAAAATCCGAACATTGGCATAAAAAGTTTTGAGAACAATTTTCCCCCTTTTTGAAAATCAAATGAGATAGAAGTAAATTTCTTTCTCCCCCTATACATATTTCTCCCCTTTGCATAATTCACCATATTATCTCTCCCCCTTAGGCAATGTATTCAGCAAAGTTCAAAAGAGAAATTTTAATTGTCATGAGCATATTATAACATATACATATAAAACAAAGCTCATCCAAGTCATACTCTCAAGTAACTTACACTATCACAACAATGAGATACATAAAGTAGTGTATGCCATGCTAGAGATCAAATATAATTTTCAATTTAAGCAAGTCATGATCTCACAAACTTAACTATTTCAATACCTGAAAGCACGACACTTGTTGCTGCATTTTATTATTTTTCAAAGCACAAATTTAGATCATATGATATTTGCAAGAGATTATATGCGCATCTGCCTTATTCTAAGCAACCAAGCCAAGCCTATGTCATTTGACAATCAAAAGCTTAAGGACATGGTTTTAGTCATACACAACTTCTTCCAAGTTCATGTCTAAGTGCAATGATAAGCCATCTCAAAATAAGAAGTGCGATGCATGCATATTCTCTTGATCTTTTCTCAATTTATATTTATTCACAAAAACTCAACATGTGAGTTGATTACTTGATTAATTCTTTATGATTAAAAACACTTGTGAGCATGCAATAAGTTCAAAACAGCAAGAAAGTTCAACCATGACCAGATTTAGTGTAAGTAATTATTCCAATTGCTAGACATGGCAAAAATTACAAAATATATAACACGAGTAATGTAGTAAGAACTTTTAGCATGTCAAAGGAATCACAAGTCATATATGTATGAAATACTATGCTCATATTATTTTAGTCCAATTTGACACATAGACTTCCCAAGTTTCAAAACTCCTCCTCAATTTAAGCAATGAGAATGCATAACCCCTATTTCACTATGAATGTAACAAAAACGAGTGAAATCCAAAGGTTTTGTAAAAATTTCAGCCAATTGTTATTCGGTATCTACATGGTGAAGCACAATGTTTCCTTTTTCAACATTATCACGGAGAAAGTGATATGTAATGTCAATGTGCTTAGTTCTAGAATGTTGCACATGGTTTTTAGCAATGCAAATGGCACTAGTGTTATCACAAAACAGTGGAACACTATCTAGATCAACCCCATAGTCCTTAAGTGTTTGAACAATCCAAAAAATTTGTGAGCAAGCACTAGCAGCAGCTACATATTTAGATTTGGTTGTGGATTGTGCAACTGACTTTTGTTTTCTATAGGACCAAGCAACAAGTGAATTACAAAGAAAATGACAGGCACCGGAAGTACTTTTCCTATCAATCCTACAACCTCCAAAAACAGCATCGGAAAAAGCTTTCAAAGTAACGGTTGAGGAAGAAGGATGAAAAATGTAAAATTCTTGAGTTCCATGTAAGTACCTGAGAATCCTTTTGACGGCTTGACAATGTGAAGCATGTGGGGAGGCTTGAAACCGTGCACAAAGACATACGCTGAATTGTATGTCCGGTCTTGATGTCGTGAGGTACAAAAGTGATCCGATCATGCTTTTATATTATTTTTGATCCACGGGTTCACCATCTTCATCAAGTTCATGTGTTGTTGTTGTTCCCATTGGTGCTCGAAGAGGCTTGCTTTTGTTCATGTTGAAGCGCCTTAGGACGTCTTTTGTATACTTTGTTTGATGCACAAAGGTACCCTCCTTGGTTTTCTTGATTTGCAGCCCCAAAAAGTATGTGATTCTCCCATCATACTCATC
Organism: Tuctoria greenei; assembly: GCA_036927565.1. Taxonomy (NCBI): domain Eukaryota; kingdom Viridiplantae; phylum Streptophyta; class Magnoliopsida; order Poales; family Poaceae; genus Tuctoria; species Tuctoria greenei. The sequence continues at coordinate 62,010,839 of JAYESD010000012.1, read as the reverse complement.
TCAAATTCTGAACTCATCATAGCTGAAAACTTGGACACAAGATCATGAGAAGCACAACCAAAGATAATATCATCCACATACACTTGAACGAATAATGAGTCATTGCCAAGCTTAAGCACAAAAAGAGTTTTATCAACCTTGCCCATGGTAAACTGCTTTTCAAGTAAGAATGTTTTTAACCTATCATACCATGCTCTAGGGCCTTGTTTGAGACCGTACAAGGCTTTGGACAGTTTGTAAACATGATTAGGAAAATCTTAATTTTCAAAACCCGGTGGTTGTTTGACATAAACCTCCTCAACTGTGTAGCCATTAAGAAAAGCACTTTTAACATCCATTTGATATAGCTTAAAACCTTTAGATGCAACAAAAGCTAACAAAATTCTTATGGCTTCTAATCTAGCAACAGGAGCAAAAGTTTCATCAAAATCTAGACCTTCAACTTGAGTGAAACCTTGAGCAACCAACCAAGCCTTATTCCTAACCACAACCCCATCCTCACTTTGTTTATTTTTAAACACCCATTTAGTTCCAATTAAAGTGTGACATTGAGGAGGAGGTACAAGTTTTCAAACATTATTTCTTTCAAAATTTTCTAACTCTTCTTGCATGGCAATAATCCAAGATTCATTAGTGAATGTGTGTGATATATCTTTGGGTTCAAATGAAGCAACAAAAGCAGAATGAGCATGAGAGTTCGGATCGCAAAACCTGGACCATGTAACTCGTTCATGCAAGCTTCCAATAATCTGTTGCGGGAGATGATCTTTGTAAAATCGTAGGGGAATAGATGTCTCACAAGCTTCTTCTTCTTCACGTTCATCACAAATCGATGAGCTTGTGACTTGAGGACGATTTGAATCAGCATTGATGGTTGTCGGTGCTGGTTGAGAATTAACATCCGAAGCTGAACCAAAGTCTTTAGCTGCTGAATTTTCGGGCAGTAGCTCCAATTCTTCTTCATCTTCAACGAAAATGCTATCCCCCTGTGGATATGGATCTGGACCTGCAATGTTTGAGCTAGTACCTGGGCTAGCTTCATCAAAAGACACTTCACAAGTCTCCACAATTTTGTTAGTGTGAAGTAAAAACACACGGTAGCCTCTAGTATGAGATGGATAACCAAGAAACACGCCATTAATGGATCTAGGTTCAAATTTATCAAGATTACCATGTTTCTTAACAAAGCATTTGTAACCAAAGACCCGAAAGTGCGTAACACTAGGCCTATGTGCAAACAAGAGCTCATATGGTGTTTTACCTAGCTTAGCGCGCAAGAAAACACGATTTGAGACATAACAAGCGGTTGCAATCGCATCAGCCCAAAATTTCTAGGAGTTTGGTATTCATCAAGCATAGTCCTAGCCATCTCAACTAAGATTCTTTTCTTTCTTTCTACAACGCCGTTTTGTTGAGGTACATATGGTGAAGAAAACTGATGATCTATTCCATTTTCAGAACAAAAGTGATCAAAAGATTGATTTTTAAATTCAGTTCCGTTATCACTTCTAATTGCTTTTAAAGATCCTGGGTGATCAATTGATAATCTAAGAAATAAAGTTCTAAAGTGACTAAAAGCTTCATTCTTAGATGCCATAAAGTAAACCCAAGAGTATCTAGAATAATCATCAACAATCACAAGAACATACCATTTACCTCCGAAGGATTGAACATGTGAAGATCCTACAGTGTCAAGGTGCAAAAGTTGACCCGGTTCAGTTGTCATGATCATTGTGAGAGGAGTATGTGAACCTGCAACCATCTTAGCATGTCTACAAGAAGAGCACACAATTTATTTGTCCCCTTTAAGCTTAGACAGCCCACGTATGCAATCAAGAGTACTAACACGCGTTAGGTGATCAAAGCCTAGGTGACCAGGTCTACGATGCCAAAAATATAAGTCCTTTGAACCATTAGCAACTAGACACCTATGCTTAGTGGAAGACATATCAAAATCAGCTTTAAAAACTCTTCCAAAACTGAGACATGTTAACAATAAGCTCACTATTTGAACCTACAACTTTGCATCAATTTTTATTGAAAATAATTTCCAGATTTTCATCTAGCAATTGTGAAACAGAAAGCAAGTTGTATTTCAAATTGTTGACAAGTGCCACATCCTTCAAAGTGTAGTGATCATTTACTCTAACCGAATTGTTAGCAATTATAGGAGTTGAAGAATTATCAGCAAAAGTAACATTCTCTAGACGTGACACAAAAGAGAGTGAGGAGAACCAATCTTTGTTACCGGTCATGTGGCGTGAGTAACCTGAATCCACAATCCAAATCACTACAGGAAACGCGATCATTTGCGACGGCCGTATTTATTTGCGACGGCCGGCCGACGCAAATAGCTTAAATTGCGACGGCCCACCTCTGGCCGTCGCAAATAACAGGGCCGTCGCGAATAAAGACTTATTTGCGACGGCTGTAGGCCTGGCCGTCGCAAATAAGATCTTATTTGCGACGGCCAACCCTAGAGCCGTCGCAATTAAAGGAGCCGTCGTAAATAACGCCCTATTTGCGGCGGCCAGTACAAGGCCGTCGCAAATAGGCTTTAATTGCGACGGCCCTAAGGTAAGGCCGTCGCAATTAAAAAAGCCGTCGCAAACTAGTTCTAATATCGGGACCCTCCGGCCCTGACTCTTCATTCACAATTCCCTCCACCGCCGCCCCCGACCCCGCCGCGCCCCGACCCCGCCGCCCCCGCCGCGCCCCCGCTGCCCCCGACCCCGCCGCCGGCCCGCCTCCGCGTGGCTCCGCCCCTGCGCCGCCGCCGCCGACCCCGCCGCGCCCCGACCCCGCCGCCCCCGACCCCGCCGCCTCTGCGGCCCCGCCGCCGGCCCGCCTCCGTGTGGCTCTGCCCCTGCGCCGCCGCCCATGACCCCGCCGCGCCCCGACCCCGCCGCCCCCGACCCCGCCGCCCCCGCCCCCGCCGCACCCCCGCCGACCCCGACCCCGCCGCCCCTGCGGCCCCGCTGCTGGCCCGCCTCCGTGCGCCTACGCCCCTGCGCCGCCGCCCCCGACCCCGCCGCCCCTGCGCCGCTGCTGCCGGCCCGCCCCCGGCCCCTGCGCCGCCCCCGACCCCGCCGCCTATGCGCCGCTGCTGCTGGCCCGCCCCCGCCGCCGGCTCGCCCCCGGCCCCGCCGCCCCTGCGCCACCGCCACCAGCAGGTAAGTCCCGGCTCCGCCCCTGTATTTTTGTAGAAATTCAGTCAAGTGATGTGTCATTTTTGAACATGGTGACCTCATGGAAGAAATCATAGTGGTTATGTTTAGGTTTATTGAAGTAAATTGCTCTCATTTTAATTATGGTTATGTTTAGGTTTATTGAATTGCTCTCACTTGAATTATGGTTATGTTTAGGTTTATTGAAGTAAATTGCTCTCTTTTGAATTATGGTTATGTTTAGGTTTATTGAATTGCTCTCATTTGAATTATGGTTATGTTTAGGTTTATTGAATTGCTCTCATTTGAATTGAATTGCTCTCATTTGAATTGAATTGCTCTCATTTGAATTGCTAACATTTGAATTGAATTGCTTATGTTAGAATTGAGTTGATAAATTAATGAATTACAATGGATAATTGTTATGTTTAGGTTTATTTGAATTGCTTAGTTTTTTGAATATGCTTAGGTTTATTTGAAGGGTCGTTGAATTGCTTAATTTTGATTGCTTGAGTGTTCAAGTACTATATATACATAAATGGGCTTCGGACCAGCTTGACAAGGCCCGACAAGGCCCATTTAGTGGTAAGGTAAAGTACGCGTGTAGACGGGCACGAAGGTGAACGACGATGGTGAGGATGGCAAGCACCTGCGCGTGGATGGCGTACTCCGACGAAGTGGTTTCATCTCTGATCTACGGTAGCTAACCCTAAAGCCGTCGTGGAATTGTCATCTGAGACCAACTTTCCTCTCACTCTTTCTCTAGTTCTTTCCTCTCTCTTAAATGACCTGAAAATGAAAATGAGCAACGTAACCTATAGCAATGTATTACCCGTTTCGGATCGGCACGTCTCACATGCCATTGGCATGTGAGACGTGCAGGTTCGGAATTGTCCCTTTTTTGGACAGCCTTGGAGTGACCGAGGGGGCGTGGCTTGTGACGAGACGCGGGTCCGGATTTGGACGAGATTTCAATGGCGTAACCCTGTTGTTCTCTGCTGCACCATTTTCGGGCGTGCAGTGGAGAACAACGGGGTTATGCTGCCGAAATATCGTTCGAATCCGGATCACGCGTCTCGTCATGAGCACGCTCCACTCGGTCACTCTTGGGTGGGTTTAGGATCTATCTGCCTAGGCTGTAGGGCCGTGACATAACACAACAATACATTATCGACAATTTCTTTCGCATTAAACTGCAGGGTCAAACATGGGTGAAGACCGCAGTTGGATGTATACTGGCTGGAAGAGCAGAACTGGTGGTCACTCCGATGAGTGGTTTATCAAGTTAGATCAATTTTTGGATCGAGCATTTTCATTGTCAACGGAAGATATGGTGCGGTGCCCATGTACAAAATGCCGGAACACTAAGTTTTTGAGAAGATTGGAGCTTTCGTTTCACTTATGTCGAAACGGTTTCACTCCACATTATGAAGTGTGGACCTTTCACGGCGAGACTAATTCTCGAGTCATAGCCGAAGTGGATGAGGATGATGATATAACAGAGGTTGATAGGATGGATGAGATGCTAGAAGCTCTTGAAGCGGAGGATCCTCTTACAAATGAGGCAGTGAAGTTCTTCGAGGAGCTGAAGAAATCACAAGAGCCGTTGCATGAACACACGGCTGTGACCGTACTTGCTTTCTTGACCAGATTTATGGCAATTAAGTCCAAGTACTCTTTTTCCATCAACTGCTACAATGATCTCATGAAATTGATCTGCGATATCCTTCCACAACCTCACAAAGCGCCAGTAGATATGTATCAGTCAAAGATCAAGATATCTGGTCTCGGTATGAAGTATGAGAGAATTGATGTCTGCCCAGACAACTGCATGCTATTCTGGAAAGAGCACGCCAATGAGAAGATGTGCTTGAAATGTGGTAAATCGAGGTATGTTGAAGTTGTTAATGACGATGGCGATAATGTGATGACAGATGTCGCGCATAAGCAGCTTTGTTACTTGCCTGTGACACCTCGGTTGAAGCGGATGTTTCTTTCAAAAAGAACCGCAAGACACATGAGATGGCACAAAGAAGGTAAACGTGAGAACAAAGAATTCTTGACGCATTCGTCCGACGGTGATGCATGGAAGGCGCTAGACCGTTTCGATCCAGACTTTTCTCGTGATGCGAGGAATGTTCGCATCGGATTAGCGACAGACGGATTCTCACCGTTCAGTACGAACGCCACGCCATACTCATGTTGGCCTGTCTTTGTCATTCCGTACAACCTGCCACCTACTTTTTGTACGAAGAACGAGTTCATGTTTCTCAGCCTCATTGTACCTGGACCTGATCATCCCGGGTCACGTCTCAACATGATGTTAAAACCGTTGATCGAAGAATTGAAAGTCTTGTGGATAGGAGTCGAAGCGTACGACAGTTACAAGAAGCAGAAATTCAACCTTCGAGCTGCTTATTTGTGGTCCGTCCATGATTTGCCGGCATACGGCATGTTTTCTGGATAGAGCACTCACGGTCGTCTGACGTGTCCAATATGTGCTTCAGACACGGATTGTTTTCGACTAACTCATGGAGGCAAAATATGTTACTTCGATTGTCATAGACGTTGGCTGCCCTCGAATCATATATTTAGGCAGCAGAGGCATGTCTTTCGAAAGAACACTGTTGTCACTAAAGGACCACCGAAGCGTCTCAATGGGTCAAAAATTTCTGATATGTTGGACAAACTGGTGCCTGATGAAGGTCGTCCTGGATATTTCGTAGGTTATGGAGAGGAACACAATTGGACTCACATATGTGGACTTTGGGAGCTACCATATGTGAAGTCGTTGGTTCTAATGCACAACATTGATGTCATGCATCAGGAGCGTAATATGAGCGAAAGTATCATAAGCACTTGCATCGATATGCCTGGCAAAACGAAAGACAATTATAAAGCTAGACTAGATTTGGTAGACATTTGTCACCGTCCAACTCTTGAAATCTCTGAAAGTGGTGGAAAGCCACGTGCTTCTTTCTGTCTTCGATCGAAAGAAAAGAAAGAAGTTATGAAATGGATGAAAACTTTGAAATTCCCAGATGGTTACGCAGCTAGCCTGAAACGAGCCGTAAATGTTAACACAGGAAACCTCACTGGGTTGAAGAGTCATGATTATCACATTATAATGGAAAGACTCCTACCTGTTATGTTCTGAGGCTATCTAGATGATGCGGTGTGGAAGGTTTTAGCCAAGCTCAGCTATTTCTATAGACAGCTTTGTGCTAAAGAAATCAAGATCGGGATGATGGATAAGTTAGAGAAGGAGATACCCATACTTTTATGTAAGATGGAAATTTTTTTTCCACCGGGTTTCTTCAATCCAATGCAACATCTGCTTATCCATCTTCCATTCGAAGCTAAAGTTGGCGGTCCTGTGCAATATAGGTGGATGTATCACATTGAAAGAGCGCTACGATATTTGAAACCAATGGTTGGCAACAGGGCAAGGGTGGAAGGGTGCATCACTGAAGCATATGCTCTTAAGGAAGTAGGATACTTTTCAAGTGTCTACTTTGCGGAAGAAAACAATATCAATACTTCAGCGATGCGGTACAATGTGGACGAAACACCCCCTCTAAGCGACCTTTCCATTTTTCAAACGAGAGGCGCCACTGTTGGTAGCTACACGACCTATGTGCTATCCGAACAGGAAAGGACTGTTGCTTTACTCTACATGTACGCAAATATAGAAGGCATGCAAGAATACTTCGAGTAAGTGTTTCTCCTACGTTTATGCTAATCGACATATTTTGCTACACATGTACTCTAAAAGATGTTTTTTCATGTTCAGCGAGTTCCACAGACAATATTGGCCACATAGGCATCAACCTACGGCCAAACAAGTAGAAGCGATGTGAAAGGAAGGAATAAATGGGGGGAAGAGTTTTCTATCTTGGTTTCGAGCATATGTAATATTCTCTCGTCTTCTATGTATTATAAATTACTATTATTAATGAAGTATTATGTAATATTCTCTCGTCTTTTATAACAGTGTCGGACTCACAATGTCCATGAAGATTTGCGGCAGCTATCTTATGGATTGGTGAATGTTAGAAGCTATGGTCGATATGACGTAAATGGCTTCCGATTCCGTACAACTCATTTTGAAGCTCATCGTCCTCTCGCGGCAACATCAAATTCCGGTGTTGTGATGAGAGCAATGGACACTCAAGGGAATTTATCCGATTATTATGGTATCATTAACAAAATCCTTGAATTTACTTTTACCGAAAATAAGACCCTTCGAGTTGTCTTCTTTGACTGTGACTGGTTTGATCGTACTCATGGAACTCGAGATAACCAATTTGGAATGGTGGAAGTGAAACATAAGGACCGACTACGAGGTTACGATACATTCCTTCTTGCGCATCAAGTTGAACAAGTGTATTATCTACCTTATCCATGCACGAAGCTCAGTGCTTGGTGGGTGGTATATAAGGTGAATCCTCGTGAGCGGCTATATACTCCTGGGGATGATGGTTACCATGATAGCGAAGACGTTGAAGAAGTGTACCAAGAAGAAGAGTTGCCAGACACTTTTATCGTCGAGCTTGGTACAGGACTCGATCAATTAGTTGGAGATGTTGAAGACATTGAAGATGTAGAGGTAGATGATACGCGAAAACGAAAATTAGAACAGGCCACGATGGAAGATCGTTGGGCTGGTTTAAGGAGTAGGGCACAGACACATGACAATGATGTTGATGAATTTTGAAAGTGACTACAAGTAATTTTTTCTTGAAGATAGTAACATGAATTTTGTATATTTTATTTGCATATTTACTAATTGTCTAATTACAACAGGATGGCATCAAAGAAGGGTAAGAAGGTGCCGCCGACGAGGGGGTTCTACCCCTCTAGACATGAGGACGCTTTCGTTGGTGCCTCATCGACTGGCAGCAGATGCTCTCAGCTGCTGGGGCACGTTCAGACCAGCTCTAGAGCTTCGTCACAGGTAAATGTCACTCGTTTTTGACAAATTCTTTAAATTCAAATTCACATTAAACTTACTTATGAATCATTTGAATGTTGTAGTCCTCACCGACTGACTCAGAGGCTGCGGCGCCTTCGGTGAGCCAGCCCTCGGCGACGCAGCCCTCGGCCAGCCAGCCCTCGGCGAGGCAGCCCTCGGCCAGCCAGCCCCCAGCTGGTGATGAGTTTGTTCCTGAGGCCTTTGACTCGGCTGGTGAGGAGCCGTCTGGGTGACCTGACGTGGCGCCCCAGCAGACGCGGAGGACGAGGAGGACTCACTTTGTCAGTCCTCCCGCGGTCCCTTCACAGAGTTCACAGAGGATCGTGATTCGTCCAGTCGGAGACAGGTAATAAAAATTATCGTGTTCAATTTTAGTTTCTTTTGTTTACTTAAGTAATGAATGAATAAATATCTTACAGGGCTTGGGACGACACGTCTTTCACCGGTGAGAAACACCACAGACCGGTGAACTGTGTCCTCGGGTCCATAGTGCGTTTGCACTATCCCGGGGTCATCGACGGGGTGCCCGCTCTTTCCTGGGAGGACTACGCACGCGTCCATCACCAGGAGCACGGCAACCTTCAGGAGGCCGTATGGGCCGATTTTATGGTAAGTATGTTAAAAAAGTTTCTAAGTTACAACTCTTAAACTATTTTAGTGAACATCTCTTCAATATATTCTTTATCGCAAGCAAGATATACTTTAGAGGACCCGAACGACCGTCGCCTGTTTGAGGATGCGAGGCGAGTGTTTCACTTCAACGCTGCCAAGGCGCTTTGACAAGCTTTGTCGAACGCCCGTGTTCAAATTATTAATGAGCACTTGAAGGCGAACCAGCAGCACGTGTTACACTTCCGGCAAGAGAGCGAGAGGCACCTGATGGAGGAGGAGTACGCGCAGGTACGTGGAGTGTAGTAAGTATTTTTCTGACAATTGCCTCGATGGTATTTTTAAGGACTTCCAACTATGTGCAGGGCCACGTGAGCTGGTTGCAGGGTCGGATCGATGCATTTCTGGCCCTTTGTCGCTACTGGGCTAGCGACGAGTTTAAAGCTAAGTCTGAGAAGGCTCAAGACTGCAGAGGGGTGGAGGGGAAGAGCAGGCAGGGGCAAGATAACCACTTGCGTTCAGCTAAACGCATGGTAAGTGTGCGTAACTTATGTTTATATATTAATAATATATTGTTTGTACTAACACGTATTGACAGGAACGCGAGACGGGGGTGCTGCCCACCCCTGCTGAGGTCTGGAAGAGAGGTCACAGGGACCCTTCTCAGCCGACGGGGTGCAGTCAGGCTACAGCCGAGCGGTTGGTAAGTTTAGAAATCATTCATATTAAATATAACTATATAGATTGTTGAACTTAACGGTTTTCTTGTTTTGCAGGCTAAGTACAGGGAGGAGGCTAGGAAGATACACGGCGAGGATTTCGATTGGGAACGTCAACCAATCGATCCTCAAGCCGCGTATGCAACCGGTGGTGGAAAAGCACACGGAAGGTGAGTTTACAAGTCATTTTATCGTTTTCAATTCAAAGTATTCAAGATATTTCAATTTCATATTACTGACTCTCTTTTTTATAGGCTCGCCATATTCGACGGAGTTGTCGACTCGAGGGCGGGGAGACCTGCGAGAGGCAGCTCCACGCAGGCTTCGGGCACGGGAGGTCGCCGCGTATCGCAGAGGGACATTGAGATGCAGTCCCTCCGAGAAACTGTAGAAGAAAACGAAAGGCGACATGAGGAGGAAAGGAGGGAGGTGGAACGCCAAAGGATCGCGATGGAGGCCACGATCCAAACCCAGGCAGCAGCGTTGGCGCAGATGCGGGAAGCAATGGAGGTAACAAAATAAAAACTAAAATTCTCATTAATTCAGCGTAAATGACTTATTAATAGGTAGCATTTAATGTTTGTAATGACAGGCCATCGCTCGGGCGCAAGGTCTGGGAATCCAGCTACCGGTACTACCACCGGTCCTTCCAGGCGATCCTTCTTCAGCGGGTCAGGTAAGTTTCTATGTAATCCTTCTTCTCCAACATAATAAGATTGAGATAGATGAAAGAGAGAGATAGTTAGATAGAAGAAAATGATTGAGATAGAAGAATGATAGAGATAGAAGAAAGAGAGACAGAAGAAAGAGTGAAAGATAGATAGAGTAGGATATGAATGAAGAGAGAGAGTAAGATGTAGATGGAGATAGAGAGAGGGGAAGATAGAGGGGGGAGATGTAGATGGAGATAGAGGGAGGAAGATAGAGGGAAAAGGATATCAATAGAGAGATAGAGTGAGAGAGAAATATAGAGTGAGAGACAAAGAGAGATATGAAAAGAGAGAGGAAGAGAGGGGATCTAGATGAAGATAGAGGGAGAGGAAGGGAGAGAGAGATGTTGATGTATTTATATTCTAAATCTAAGTTTCATTAATTGCAGGGATCCGCGACGACTGCACAAACGCCGTCTCCATCGCTACCGCCGCCTGTAATGAGGCGCGATGACGACTTCGACTTCGGAGGTGGCTCCGGAGGTCAGATGGGCGAGTGAGCCCTTTTGTTTCTTTGTTTATGACGATGTGAGATGTATTGGAATTTATTAGTTTGTGATTGTGATGATGTTTCCTCTGTGATGATGATCTTTGCTATGTGTATATAATGTGTGTATTGAATCTGTTCTGTGATTCTGGCCATCGAGCCGGGTAGTTTTTTCTGTTTTAAAAAAAATAAAAAACCTTATTTGCAACGGCTTTTTATACAGTACCGTCGCAAATAAGGGACCAGACCGTCGCAATTAGGCCACTGCTATTTGCGACGGCCCGGCCGTCGCAAATAAGGTTTAATTGCGACGGCACGGCCGTCGCAAATAGCTCTGTGGGCACCGGAGGAGGAGCCGTGGGCCCAGCCCACTGGACTTATTTGTGACGGCCAGACCGTCGCAAATAGAGGCACTTAATTGCGACAGCCCGGCCGTCGCAAATAAGCTTTAATTGCGACGGCGACACCGTCGCAAATAAGGTTGCGGGGCCCACCGGCCCGCGGCAATAACTTGCGACGGCCCCTCCTAGCCGTCGCAATTAAAGCTTATTTGCGACGGTGGCCATCGCAAATAAGCTTAATTGCGACGATTTATTTGCGACGGCTAAAAACCGTCACAAATAAAGAAAGCTGTCGCAAATCGCTTATTTGTGACGGCATTTGGCTTATTTGCGATGGCCACGGCCGTCGCAAATCGTCGGGATTCCTGTAGTGAATGGTCTCCTTCCTCAAACTTGTAACCTACATAGAAGCACAATACGTCGATGACTCAATACTGGGGTTAGTCAAAAGGCATTTAGGTATCCAGTACTGAGTCACACGACGTGCAGCAGGAAAAACACGCGAAAGCTGAGATAAAACAGCAGGTTTATGAGTGGAAGTTTGAGGTTTTTTATTCTTAACTACTGACCTATAAGGTGTTACTCGTGTAGGACAAAAATAAGTAGCTCCGGTGGTAAAAACAGAAGATCCGGAGGTAAACTTTGAATGTTTTTGACTCATAACAGCAGGTTGTATGTTCCTGGCATTCGGTTTAATATGTGCAGCAAATTTTGCATGAAAGTTATGAGATCTAGCAATCATTCTTTCCCTTTTCTGTTGTTTAGCTAATCTATAACAAAAATCTATGACATGACCATCTCTACCACAGTAGGTACAATGAAATTTAACTTTGTGTTCATGTCTAGATGAGCAAGCAATATTTTTATTTGAAACCGAATGAGACAACACTCTTGCAGATTTGAAAACCACTTATTTTTGTTTAGAAACTGTTTGAATCAAACCACTTCCTAATGACTTTAAAATTTTAGGTGGATGTGCCTTAGCATGAGCATGAGAATCAAATCCTATACCAGTTTTATCACTACAAGACTTGGAAGAATTCAGCAGCAAGTTTAGGTTCTTATTCCCATTACAAAACTGATCTAATGTCCTATGCATGTTATCAAGTTTATTGGACAGATCAAGGCAATTTTCACATGAAGATTTTCCTTATAATTTGCAATTGGAACAATATTTAACTTCATGAGAACGTAAAGCATTATTCAATATTGAAATTTCATTCATAGCATCTTTTAGTTTCTTTTCATGATCATCACAACTAGAACAATGCAAATCAATTATAGAACAAGAAGCACCTTTTAAGTTTCCAATGTCAAGTGCAGCAAGCTTTTTGTTCTTTTCAATTTCAAGTTCAAGTCTATCTAGAGTGGAGGAGTGTGCAACTCTTAGTGTGGACAATTGTTCATAGATTAAATCACATGAGGGACAAGAATCATCACTAGGAATCAAGGTTTTCAAACGGTTGATTTCAGATTCTAGTGATTCAATTTTAGCAGCATTATCCCTAAGCTTTTTGTCCTTTTTCTTAACAATAATAGTTGCACGAGAAATTACATCACACATTTCATTACATGTAGAACATACCTCATCGTCGTCACTGTTGTGTTCTGCATCCTCCTGACTTGATCTTGATCTTGTTTTGCCCGCCATGAAGCATAAGTTGGCCAAATCATCTTCATCTTCGTCACCTCCAATGTCCACGTCGCTTGAGCCAAGTTCCTGGAGTGCGGAGATAAAACTGTTCACCAGTTGGCGACCTGTAAAGCCCTTCTTCTTCTTCTTATCATTTGTTGAGGAGTGCTTCGTCCTAGATTCTTTTTCTTCTTAGGAAGTAGAACCTGAAAGGTTAGGGCATTCTGTACGAAAGTGTCCTGTCTTACCACATTCGAAGCATCGTTGAGGTCCAGAGCTTCCTCTCCTTCGAGTTCTCACATTTTGCAATGCTTTTGAGAACCTAGTAGAGAGAAGTGCTAGCTCCTCCTCTGGAAATTCCTCGATCTTCTCCAGGGTTAGTGAGGACAACAAAGCAAGAGTATTGCAAGAAGATGATTGACTGGAGCTAGGCATATCACGTTGTGAGACAAATGCAATAGACTTATTTGGGTTCTTACGTGATAAGATGTCAATTTCATGAGTTTTGAGATTAGAGTAAAGAACATCTAAAGTAAGTGTACTCATGACAGTAGATTCACGAATAGATGTAACTTTCATCTCCCAGATTGACATGTCTAATGCACTAAGAAGTTGCCTAGCATTTTCAGCATCAGAAAAATTAACGTTGACACTACGCAAGTTACTGAGAATTTTGTTAAAGCGAGCAAAGAGATCATCGATGGACTCACCGGGTTGCATCTCGAAGCGCATGTATTCTTTCTTGAACATGTCTTGCCTTACCTCCTTGATCGTGTTGGATCCTTCGTGATAGTCACAAAGTGCTCTCCATACATCGTATGCCGATCGGAGATGTGCAATGCGGTCGAAGTCGCTCTGAGTGAGTCCTTGGATGATCAAGTTTCGGGCTTTGTTGTTGTTGTCGACGTCCCGTAGGTTTGTAGCCATAACTTGATCATTAGGTGGCACTTCGTAAGGCTTGTACACCTTCGCCATATTGCGAAGCCTTGCGCCTGGATGAATGCCTCTATGCATGCCTTCCAAACCTGAAAATCAATAACAGCAAACACACAAGGTTCGGCGGAATATTTTTCCATGATGATTAGTCAAAAACACGTGCAAATCACAATGATTGGAGCACCGTGGCTCTGATACCAATTGTAGGATCGAAGAGCACATGAAAAGCTACCAGAAGGGGGTGAATGGTAGATTTAAAAATCCTACGCAGCGTAAACAATAAAATCCCAACCCCTTCGGCAGAAAAACGATCTGTTAGAGAAATCGTGTGTGAAACTAATCTAACGTGTTTCACCATTACAAAAGTGACATATATCAGAGAGAATCAATTCACGAAGAAAACACAAGAAGAATCACTCAAATTTGTCGAGAGAAACTCAAGTTATGATCGAAAGATCGAACAAAGGTCAATCTGTCCTACTCGAGAAAAACAGTTCTGGAACACTGCAAAGAAACTCGTGTAGATCAAAAACCACAAATCCAATGACCATGAAATTTTGACAGATGATATATAATCAAGTCTTTAAGACAACCCAAAATGAATCACATCAATTGGATTTGTAAAACTCGAGTTATGATAAAACCACCAACAAAAGGTAGTGTTGTCCAGAAACTCGACGAGTAAAACTTGTCTGGAACAAGTCGGACGAACAAGGCACAAAAGTTCCTTCAAACTATAAATTTTATTTAATAGAACACAAGAGGAACAGCACCAAAATCGTCTACCATGAGCTCTGGCCTCCCTTGCTTATATAACCAGCTCGAAAGCCAACTCTACTCAAATCAAGACCCTAATCCTACTTCGTTCACGAATCGAGACTTTCCATAACTGCTTAGGACTCTTCTATACGCAGATAGAAGCAATCATAAGACTTCCAAACACATTAGGAACATATCCCATATTCCTAAAACAACTCAAATTCGTGACCCACACGAAATCCTAACATAACCAACGCGATACTTTCAATACCGAGCCATAACCGACTCCGGCGCAGCCAAAGTCATCAACTGATACGATCCGATCCTTCCAACCAGATCTTCCCATCCATAAACCATCATTGGAACCATGTTGCCACATCATGCACCGCATGCATACGTGTGAACACCTTCCTTCGACGTCCAGTAACCTTCATATGCATTGCCCTTGATTCAATCATCCTGCGCGACCTCCAGACCCGCTCAACTACAATTCCTCCTGAACTTGGTTGTTGGAACCTCATCTCCTCCCTGAGACTAGTCCAAAGGATCCTGTCACCAGCCATTACTTGAACTCAAGCAACACGTGCACATGAATAAACAACCAATCCGTACGAGCCCAAGTCCGCGACTTGACTCAAGTTAGTTTTGAACACAACACCTTACGTGAGCACCTCACATAAGCATGTTGCAAAGCATATCAAAACGATATTAGACACATCAACCAAAACGCACCAAAAACTTAGCAAATTAATACTAAGCAATCTTTCTAAGAATATAAAGCATGTTCGAAACATTGCAAGATAAAAGCAGGAACATTGCGATCAAGCTCTGAACCTAGCCAAAGCTAACCGAAGCTTGAGCTGGAGCTTACCAAAGCTAGTACATCCTAGTGCCGGAGCTTACCAAAGCTACCCGGACCTAGCACTGGAACTAACCAAAACTAGTCGGAACTAGTCATCCCAAATGTCGAAGCTAGAAAAACATGTCGGAGCTAACCAACATAAGTCGGACCTAGCAAAACATATCGGAGCATAACAAAGACATGTCGGAGCTAAAGACAAAACTCACTGGAGCTACTCAAAAACATGTCGGATCTAGACAAAGAAGGTCAGACCTATTGTTGGACCTTGCAGAAGCTCGGAGCTAGAGTCGGACCTTGCTAAACAGATAATATGGCAAAATTCAAAACTTTTATTGTCAAAGCCAATGTATTCAACACACATATATCTCACAGCGTAAAGAGTCCTCAAACCATGCAGGCTTTCTTTCTTAAGTAAGCCTCTACATTGCTTGGGTGGAAACACCGTCAGGATCAAGATTTCATTTCAAAATACCACCCCGTCGATGACAAATGGGCCCGGACCCACTCCGACGGAAAAGTCAAGGTTATCACATAAGGTGAACCATTGTCATGATGGGAAGTTGGAAACCTGAGGGCGGCGGCCTGACAGAGCGCTCATAACTAATATGATTTTCGTATTGGGAACCAGCGACCTTCAATTGCGTGAGATTTGCACTCTAGGATCTCACCTGCCATGTCAAGAAGAGCCACATGGCGATGGTTTAACTGCAGACTGTCACCTCAACGACCCACGAAAAGACCTTTGAAGCCGCAGCGCTGGAATCAAAGATGACCCCACCTCTGGCAGAATAACTTCACCCAAAGGGTTTCTCCCAGAGGTGGGCCCAGGGGCCACTAGTGGTACCCTGCGTACCGGGTACCCCACAATACGCAAATAAATTCATAGAGTTCCACCTGTTCGAGTTGAAGACCTCCGAAGGCTACACGTGTCCCACAGCACTAGACCCACCTTCCTCGTTCGGGTAGCTCTAGGACTGCCACGTGTAACACAAGGACGAACCTAACTCCTTGTATAGTGAAGCTCTGGTCATGCCACGTGCCCAGTGGCCCTGGAGCTAACCCCCAGAAGAGGAAAGCTCCGCTGCTGCCACGTGTATAGTAGCTCCGGACCTGCCTCCCCACAGAGGGAAGCTCCAGAGCTGCCACGTGTCGAGCCTTCGGACCTAAGCATGCAATGGGAAGACTGTTGGATCTCCAACGGCGCAGACATTCAAGGGGCAGTTGAAACAGCCATTACAAGACTTGATTATGTGTCATTAATGCCATGTTAATGACACACGATCAAAGGACTATTAATACCAATAACACCGCCATTGAGGCATGTTATCACCCTGTTAATTACACTTAATACATGCAGATCATGTATAGGTGATTGAATACCGCCAGGGCCACCTGTCGGGCTAGACTAATATTTTATTGGCTAGTCCTTAGACTATAAAAGGACTGCGTGACACGAACAGTGACAACCAAGCTCATACGCACACAAGCATACACACACTCATACAATCAAAAACCACCCTGTGGAGTAAGGTATTATGCTCAGGTGGCTGGAACCACGTAAAAAACTCTCGTGTCTCCATCTCGCTCTTGATCTTACGCGCGCCCCAACCGAATACGAACCTCCGCGGACTACACTTTAGTAGTACCGGGGGAATTGTTGATCGAACACTTCGACAGGGATGGTTGGTTATCGTTATGGATTGAATTATGATAAATGAATATGGATGATGATGATGGTAATAATCTGGTATATGGATGGATAATTGATTATTGTTTCGTATTATGTTAATTATGTGGGATATGATGGGAGTACTTCACATAGACATAGTATGATGCTTTTTACACGTTTTAAAAGAACTTTTCAGCTATTATCCATTGCTTATTATCATGCCTTGTTTAAGCTACATGTCATACTTTCCCACACTTGTTGAGTACAACATGTACTCACCCTTGCAACCCCCCCCCCCCACCAACAGTTTCAGGTGATGTTTGGGAGTATCCTAAGGATAATGCAGAGTACTAGATTTTGTGTTGTCGTCGACTTGCCTGTGGTGTTGTTTGTAGCCGCGCTACCCTATTTGCTTTGTTTTCTTAATTAAATTATTTCTGCTGCAGTAGTATTATCCTTAATAATCATTAGAGTTGTAATTTGAGGATTATTTGAATATTGTAATAAAAGTACCTTCTTAATTAACTTGTGTTGTGGTAGTTATCTGTATATTATTTGTGATGCACTCGTGTATGTGTGTTGAACATCCTGGACACACATATGCGTCGCAGTTGGTTCATTTTCCAAACCGGGTGTCACAGGTGCTCAAATATCCGTGGGGGGCGGTGATTGCAATCAGTATACATCCGGACAACATGACACATACGCACTTTTGAAAGTTAAGTGACGGTTGCAAATCAGAATAAAATTTAGCTCCAGGTAGGATGCTGTCCAATGCCTCGAGATCTCCTCGACTTCGGTCACTAAATAATATGCAGCACCATAATGTGTATGAGTGACATTGAAACTATATACATAAGCTTCTAAACACAGTTTCAATTGCTAAATGATTTCAATTGTCTTTGGGGTTTTTACAGTGGAGACTAGGTTCTAAGGTGAAGATTCCAAACACTAAATGGCTTCTATGAAATTTGGAACTAAATCTATAGCTTTTACATGGCCAATAGTGAGTGTTTTAGTCGTAGGGTGTTTCATTGGTTCTAAAAAAAATTGGCTTCACAGTTTTATCAGCTTTCTTCAAGGAGATATTGATTTTATGAGTTTGGGAGGATTTTTCCGAAATCGTCTCTGTTGAATTTTGAATTTTCAAAAGACATAGAGAATTGGAACACTGTTTGACACAGCAAATCAAGCCATATGAACTTTAAATTCTTACTTGAGACGAAGGGTACTTGAGTGAGTGTTTTGACCAAAATGGGTAATTTTCCAATTAGCAGAACAAGAGTAATTAATTCCCCAAGCAAATGGCTCAAAGGAATCAATTATCAAATTACTGGGACTTTCATGAAAAACCAATTGCATTACTGCAAAGTAGGTGTCAAGTGAGTCTACCAGAATTTACTTGGGCATCGTTGAGCAAATCTACAAGGAGGAATTAATTTTTTAAGTTTGGATAAATTCTATCTTTATTTATAAATGGAAAATGTTTGAATATTAGAAAACGGGCCCATTTATTCGAACCGGGGCACTCAAGATTGGGCCACACCAGGGCCACGAAATTACCCGGATGTCCACACCAGATCAACGAGCCACAGCTGATCCCGCACGGTTGGGGCCTACACCAGCCTTTCTTCAACCTAGGGCAAACGGCTTACCGTCGCGGGAACACAGTGGCAGGCTCAAATGGAACGGAAGACAGCTGGCACACCTTCGGCGAAGGGCGGCGGCAGACATAGGTTTCCGGCGATGTCGGAACCAACACACCTATCTCAATTAGCTCGGCAAATGGTCTAGGAGAACCCTGGGATCATAGGAAAGACAAAAATGAACAGAAGATTGGGCGGAACAGCTTGTAAATGAAAGATTGACGGTGAATGCTACTTTTTCAATGGCGGTTGGGAAAATTTGCATATCCCGGCTGATGCTCAACGATTTACTTTTCTTATTGGTTGAGGCTGTGCACTAAGAAGTTTGGAAGCTATGTGTAAACTGGATTAAAAGATAGTTGCATGTAGTAAGCGAATTTAAGTGAAGACCTAGTGGGAAAGCTATAAATGTTTTGTCGGAGAAACTAGGATTACCCAAGTTATAGTCTAGTAACTAGGGAACTTACTTGACTGGAAATTAGAGTGGGTGATTGCAAACCTTGAAGCTGTAGAAAGCAACTGGAGACGTGGAATGTAGTGGCCATGCGTCGGTGAAACAGAGGAGGCGACGATCCCCTGTTTCTGTGCACGGGGAGAAAAATGATGAATACCGCGGTTGCAAGCCAGGGATGATCAAGCGACACTAAAGGATGGCAAGAGGAGAGCTTGGTGCAACTTTTTGCTGTTGCAATCGAGTGGCGCCTCGGTCCAGAGCTCGAGCTCGATGGGGAGGCAAAAATGGCGTAAGTGTGCTGTTTTTGCGGGAGAGAACAGAGAGAGAGAGAGAGAGAGAGAGAGAGAGAGATTTTTGTGCATTGATCAGAGAGCGGAGTTGGCAGCTGCAGCTGTGACCAATGTGCCACTGCAAGCAAGCAGGCTAGCAGCTCACTGGAGCTGCATGTCGTGCGCTGTCGCACGGTGAAAAACAGTCGGTTTCCTGAGTTTGTGTCTCTGGCCAGTGGGCCCCACACTCCCATTCTTATCCCTCTTCTCCGTGCACCAAAATATCCTACCAAACTTGCTCCACAGGCTCTGAATTTTTACAGGGAGACTAAATCAAATATGTGGAATTTGAATCTGAAATCGAAAACTTGAATTGACCAAGTTTCATTCAAAATTCAAATTTTCAATGGAATTCAATGTTCCCACTGAATTAAATAGCAATTATGCCTCAAAATTATGAAATCTTGCAGGGGTGCTATTTGGAATCTAGTGGTGAACTCAAATTTCCATTTAGACTTAGTTTGAACAGGAGCTATATTTGAATTCTGGATCCTTCCCTTGAGGTTTGAATTGATTTGATTTTTCCATTAGCCATTTTGATTTCTTTTCTCCTTCCTATTTTTATTCCTCCTAGCTGAAGTTTGCGCTTTAGAAAATAGGGATTTTACATTTGTGTCGGGGAGGTCATAAGAAAGTTTGTAGGGAACTCTCAGACCTTTCCATCCATGTATAGCACACCTTCATTGGATTTTTCTACTGGGATTTATGGCTTTTCGAAGTCAGGTCAAATTTCTGCCAGAAAACAGCACTCTCTGTTTTTGAAACACTTGACTTTAAACCTACTCCAACTTCGAAACTTAGTACAGAATCAGAGATCGGTAACTAATATTGACCCCTCTGCTATCATCTTCCTTATGATCCCAGGAGCATTCCGGATTAATTCCCGACCAATTTTACCTTCATCTGGTGGAGGCCAACATCATCAGAACCCTAGCGGCGGTCGCCGCCGTGGAGCGTATGGTTCCGGCCATCACCGGGCTAAACTTTAAAATCCCACATTTTCCTTCATATGAGGTTTAGTTGTAAATTGGTTGTTAACCCTAATGGAGACCAATTATAGCCATGCTTATAAACTTGATATCATCAAATCTTTTCTTCTACTCATGTTTAAATTTATTAACATGAGGAATGAACTTCACCAATAAACTTAGATTAATTCTTTTTACCTCTCTTCAATGTTTGGAATTATTTGAAGAAAGATTGCTAGGCCAATTTAATATGCAGTACCAAATAGATATTCAAATTAATATAAATTGAATATATACTACTGTATATTTGGCACTGTTAAAATTATTCAATTCAGAGGCCATAAATTTTTCTATGGTTTTCTAATATTCCAAATAAACTTCCTGCAAAGTTTCAAAAAATTTTGAACTCCATTTGCTATTTTAATTGAGACGCTTAGCAAATTCAAACCCTGTTTTAAATTCTAATTTTGAATTCTGTTCAACTAGATTGAACATCAAGATTTGAACACACACTCATGGTCAGCATAACTTTCTTGACTTATCCTCATAGTTTCACAATTTTTGGAACTCAATTGCTATTTAAATCAGTGACACCATTGAATTTCCTCCAAATTCAAATTTGAATTTGAAATTCAGTGGAAACTTGCTCTAAATAAAAATCCAATTGCAGAATCAAATTCTAGATATTTATTTGAGCCTCCCCACAAAAATCTAGAATTTTTGGACAAAATTTGGTAGGAGAATTGAAGTTACAGAGAAGGGAAGTAGATAAGAGGAGGTGGGGCCCACTGTCAGCCAAAGCACTCGAGTGAAACCCACGGGGGGTGCCCTGTCTCCAGATCGCCCCGCCGTTCGACGCCGGCAGCGCGCGACACTGCGACTCGCATGCATCCGCCGAGCTGCTTGCCTGCTTGACGCCGTGGCGCGCTCCCCTCTCCCATCTGTCCCTATAAATACCCCTTGGTCGTCGCCGTTGGACACCATCCCGGTTCACGCCATTTTTGCCGCCCCTGTTCGACCGAGCTCGCGCCAACGATTGCAGCCGTTTCTTCCCAAGCTGTAAGTAGATAAAAGGCTGTCACAAACTCCTCTACGTATTCCATTTGGTCATTGATCGTGACATAGCTTTTGCTGGGCATATTTTGAAGTTTCCCAGTCGACGTCGAGGAAGCCGCCGAGAACCTTCACTATCTCGCTGTCGAACACCCGTTCCAGACTATCTCCAGCCTTGGTCGTTTAAGCAAAAAGGTTCGCAAACCTCTCTATTTCATGCTCACAAAATCTAAGCTTATGACATGAAAAGTAACTTGAGTTCTTGTTCGAGAACCGAACGGCTTCTCAATAGAACAGCAAAGCTGCGCGCTTAAATTCATTTCATTCTTGCAATCATCCTTAAATCTGGTTAGCAGATAGTTTCTATGTGTCCTAAGGAAGCTCCATGTCCAAAAACCCTGAAAGTTATCAACCGAGCATCTTAGATTTCAAGTTTTCGAGGCCGCCAGTTGAAAAAACACATTTCGCTGTCAAACTAAACCTTGCCGGCGATTTCACGCCAATCTGACCCCCAAATCATACTCCTGGTGCTTCCAGGAACCTTCTCGAGTTTTTCCCGGGCCTATTGATCCATTCCCGAGCATTTCCGACGAAGGACAAAACCCTAGCTCCGCCGTCACCGTCGCGCTGCTGTCTCCGGCCATCGCCGGCGTGATTGGACACCACCATTGGCTTGCGCGGTCGATTTTAGGGTTGAGCGGGCGCGGCGAGGCCGAACGGAGGTCAACGAACCAAAGTCTGGCGAAGCACTGCTGCGGTTCCGGCAAGGAGCGCCGTCGCATCGCGAGGTAGACGAAGGCCTATGGGCCCCACTTGCCAGCGCCTATTCGAACACCCGGGATCAGCTGCGGCACTGGATCCGGTGCGGCTGCACGGTTGAACCCCGTGGCCCCCGGTGTGGCCCAGATGCGATTGGCCCATTCAAATGAAGTGGGACCGGCCCCTTTTATTTGAAATTTCCAATAGAAAAATAAATCCAGATTTAATCCAAACTTAGAAAATACATAACTTCCAGTAGAATTATCCAAAAATTCCCAAATAAATTTTGTTAGAACCAGCATGAAGAATAATATCCAGTGGTGCACTTGTATTATATGAAAATCCATAGAAATTTCTCCACAATTCAGATAAGCAAAATTCTTAAAGAATTCATTCCCACAATTCTGTTAATTGGCAAATTTCCAATTTTGGTCAGAACACTATTGGTAATACCCTTGATCTCCAGTAAAAGTTTCAAGCTCTTTGGACTAAAATACTGGGTTGATCAATGTTTCAAACCTCTATGTAGTTATAAATTGAGAAAAATGGAAAATCAATTTCCAGAAATTTACCCAAACTTGAAAAATCAATTTCACCCTGTAGGAAGCTCAGAAAGTTGTGAAACAAATTTTCCTAGAACTAGTGAGACCCCATCTACATGATACAACCCTACATCTCCAAAAATTTCAACCAAAATTTAGAGAATATTATTGCTTACCATAATTGTTAAAAATAACAGACATCCTTTATCATCTCCTGTTCTTTGCAAGAGTCTTCTCTATAATCCCTAGTATCCACGATAAAAATCCCAAAGTCAATTAAGATAATTATCTTATTTTATCTTAATATACTCACCCCACCTTAAGCATATTAATTATTCACAAAATCATTTATACCTAGTATATGCATATCGTGTAGTAGCTGAAGTCGAGGAGCAGCTGGAAGCCTTGGAGGTCCAGCTACCAGAAACTAACATAGACTCAAACTCGCATTCAAGCCTCGGTTTGCATTTAAGTTCCTTACCGTGTTTTGCATTTTTATTTCACCTTGCATCTTCATATGATTGTGCATTACGTTTAAGGTGTTTGACATCCACTTGCATGGCCCACAAATCCTATAGAGTCTTGGGTAGGTCAATGACGCGTTGAGTAGACACTGCTATGCTTATGCTCATAGGAATTCGGTAGAAGTTGAGTAGTTGGAATCTACTCGCGAGATAGGAATTTTATCACACGGGAGATTCTGGAATAAGAAAATGGTTTATGAATATGAAATTGAGACCGAGCAGTGGATAGGATGCAGTGAGACGTGGTCTCACGTGCGTAGCCCTGCTTGTGTCGATTGAGGACCGTTTCGTGTGCGGTCCTGCTGGACAAGTTTGAATTGTACCGGCGACATACTGGAGGAATGGGCTCCAGTAAACTGTCGTAGCTTGATACTGGTTTGTCGAGGCATTCCGTTCCGTGTTATAGGAGTGGGTTGAGGGCAGCAAGGTGTAAATCAGCTGGTGGGCACATCAGAGTACGCCCCATGCAGTGACCTCCTGCTCGTGACAGATCGATCGCTTCGACATTCGAATATTTAGTGAAAGGTGGCCATATACGACTAGTACTGAATTGTTATGTAGGTACTGCTGAAAGTACTCGCTGGCATTTCCGAAAGTGCATTGTGTCGTGTTGTTCCAGGTATGTCCTGATTGCAATCACCGTCCCTCGCTGTAATAGAGTACCACTTGTTCACTGCGCCGTGACGTAGTAAATACTAAAGAAGTCAGGAGAAGAAGATATATTGGTTTATAAATTGCTTGGAAAACCTTGTTTAGCTTAGAGATAGTACAATTAAAAGTTTACAATTTCCCCATACTTTACCTTTAATAGCATTACGTGCTTTGTGCAAGTCATATCATCGGCAGAGCATTTCTTGTTTGATTGTGGAGTCTATGATGTGCCGTGCCTGAGGAATGTCATGTGCTAATTAAAACATGACTATAAGGATCCACTTGTAGGCGAGTCCTTTATGCTATTTCTTACCTATGCTTAGTATTCATCCATGCATATGTCTAGTGAGACGGGTTAGTCTTGCTAAGCCTTATGCTCACGTTTGCAGTTAACGAGTTTTTGCAGATTATACGACTGATGACGGGTTTAATGATGAGGCTGCACCCCCTCTAGGGTTTGCAGCCGAGTGGGAACCCTGCACGCCGCCGTGAATTGTGTGTTGATAGTTCAAAGTATCCAGGACATGGATGACTTTGCTTTTGCATAGCTAGTGCTGAGAGCGTAGCTAGGATGTATAGTACTCTTTCCTTCCGTTAGTACTTTTAAACTTCTGCTGTGCTTGTCAATAAAGACTTGGTATTGTAAATTTGTTCTCGTTCTATTCTTGTATACTGTTGGGTGTCGCATCGCACGACACCACCCAATGAGATCCTTGGATGTCGGGATTCCGGTCCCCACATATATGGTATCAGAGCATCATTGGGAACATTGTACTCGAAAAGAACATATTTTCAAAAATTAGGATTTGAGTGAGGAATTAGCTATATGCTCTTATAAGGAGTATTATTAGTATAAGATATAAAGGTGGTAAACTAACTTATATGTTATTGATTCTGTAACGATGCTCCAACGTCAGGTAAGAGGTAAGGTACGGCACCGTAAGCGGATCAATTGCGGTGAGCTCACCATGCGAGAGGTAGCATGGATGTTTTTTGTGGCTCAGCACAAAAATGTTAATAGGAGTATCTGAAGCTTTATATGTTTCGGAGAACCTATGACACGCGGTACCCCAACGTGCTTCAAAGTTAGTGGGAGCCCCCGTCGGGTGGTGTATAACCCGATAGTATGCCTCTCTTGAATCAGTCATATTCTATGGGAGCATGCGAAACACGTATGCCCGAGCGTGTATAAGCCGGTTCGTACGGGAGTCTTTGCTGTACAGATGTATTTACAGCCATGTACCTCGAGACATGACCTCACTCGAGGGCGACTCATACCATAGTCGTATGCATTTATTTTCATATGTATTGTTGTGACCGCCTGTCGTGTTTCCCCGTGCCGCCCTTGAGGTGTGAAGGTGTGAAAGGGGATTGTTTGTCTTTTGCAGCATTGACTACGGTAGCAACCCATGTAGCACATGTTTGCGAGTGAACGATACTTGGACCACCTATAAACGTATCCGGAAATAACCGGTTAGAATTTTCTTTGGTGAGGCACATAGTACCGTCGGTATCTACTTTGATACATGACCACCCCCAACAACGACAAAAATTGGATGCATTATATTTTGGAAAGTCCGACTATCAGGTGTTGGTAGGTTTAGACTCCGCAAAGATAAAAATTCGATTCAACATGGGGTTAGCACCAAGATTCTTAATTTCTGGCCAAAGTTTGCTCAACTTCGCCAGGTTGCAATCTTGGTTAGTATAAAATAAACATAGGGTTAGGATATATGGATGAAAAGTTCTCGAAGCCCTCTACAACTTTTCTGTTGACCATCAAGGCAGAAAAGCTTGATAATCTATTGAATTTGGGGTATGCTTAAACTACTCCAGATAACCCTACCGTTGTACCCGTCTCGGTAATTTTTCTATAACTAACTGTAGAAAAATCTTCTACCTTATTGTGATATATATCTGAAAAGGGGAGAATCATATCTACAGTTTTGTTATTTAAAGTTCCTCTTGATTCAAATTGGAGGCAATTCAAATTTTGAGCTCAAACAGTGAACTGCAGGGCTGCTGTTGAACAACCGTCAGTTCATCTGTCAAGTTTAGGTAGCTTTAGCTTTTGATCCAGAATAGTGACATGGTCATATATATACCTTTCTGGAAATCTTAGCAAGTCCTCTATCAACTTCGTGTTCTACTCGTGGCCTAAATCTTGTTATAGCCGTGTTAAATTACTATGGATGCAAACTTGGTTCTTGCAGATCAGAAGTTGAACAGTTGGCACATAGTTTAAAATTAACACACTATACCTAAGTAACAAATGTTTATGGCCGAAATATTTTACCTATGGATTTTTAACTTGATGTTACACAATGTTTATTTTTTCATTACCTCAATATATTGTCATGATATACCTGTATAAATTGTGGAAATCACCACATATACAGGAGAGGCTCTGTCAAAATTTCCAGAAAATATGGGTCAACTTAAAACCTGTATAGATTTTATTTCCAAGCTCACCTGGTGCGGTATGAGTACAATCTGGAAAGTTTGGAAAGTGTACTACAACTTTTGTATTCAAACCAACATCTGGTTCGACGTTTCCTGTATGAAAATTTTGAATTTATACAGGACGGTCAGCTGTAACAGACTGCGATTACAACTCCAGTTTTAAATTTTCTTAAACTATTGAGAGTTGGAAACCTTCTCATTGTTCTAATATCTTTTTCACAGATGGCTGATTCTATAATATACATACCAAACGGATGGGTGTTCACGAAGTGTATGCTTCTGAAGGGTTTTCCGGATTTGTTGATCGCAATGCTTCAACGGTTCGGGCATCGTGAAATACCGGACTATTGGGGCAAGGAGATCGATGATGGAGGGGTAACGAGGTGCACCATTTATGTCGATGTGCCTGCTGCTCCATTGAATATTGGATGGGCCCCTTTTTCCATCCAAGATCAAGGGAATTCAATTGGAAGACACGTGGTGTTATGCCGCAAGTGTGGCCATCATGAGGTTTTGCAAACTTCATTACCATGCTATGGCTGGCACTCCATTCGAGCTCTTTCCGGTCAACGGTAGAGCCGGTGACGAGTGGGAAAGTTGGATGGTTGCAGCATATGGGCATACTGAAGAAGTACCCAAGATGATTTTAGCATCATATGCGGCATCAGCGTGTCAGGAGAGCCTTGATCAGCATGTTAATCTGGGAAAAATGATGAGTGACCTGAAGCAGGCCTTTATTCGAGGGGATCACTTTGAAGGTGCCAACGACTCACTTAGGGCCACAGTTGCTCCCCTAAATCAACATTTAAACTTAAGGGAGAAGTAGTGGCACCAGGCTGTTCAAGCTCGATCGGAGGCTCGCATGAAAGCACAACACGCAGAAAGCGCGTTGGAAGCAAGTCAACTCGAGGTGCAACTGTTGGATGAACAGCGGAGTGAGGTGACTCAAGAAAGGGATCAATCCAGAGGGGAAACTCAGGATTGGAAGGCCAGTTGCAAAAATGCACAGAAGGAACTGGAAGACTTGAGTATGTTTCTTCTGCAGGCTGATGTGAAATCTTTAGTTGCCGCGACGTCATCAATGGTGGGTGGGGTAGCAACTCTTGCTCCCGCAACCGCTCCTGTGGCACCAACTTCGAATGACGAAGAAGAAGAAGAGGATCCCGAGGAACTCGAGTACGTCGAGTAGGACATATTGGAGTGGGATGTGGCAGCACTTCTGCCGTCACGGGGCAACATATATAGTTTAATAGTTGCTCGTGTTTTTCTTTTGTGGCCATGTTTGTGTCATATTAAGAATAGTAGTGGGTATGTATAAGTTGATAAGATGTGTATGACATCTCATGGGAACCATGTATGGTAGAGATGTATTTCCATAGTGGGAGTCCATCATTTTGGAGTTTACTACTGTAAACTTGGTCATGAGATAATATATCTTGTATAAAGTTTGTACTTTATCAATATATATGAACATTATGCACTTATTCTCTTGTCAATAGTCGTGCTACTGCAAAATGATATGGATAAGGGAAAATAAAACATGTGCTGATTTTAAATCATTTGGATGCAGAATGGTGCGTACGCGCTTGATGCCAGAAATGGGAGGATCCAGTCGTGGTGTATTGATCACCATCCGGCCAGAGGCGGAAGCCGGCACGCGTGCACGTCTACCTCCACCGCGTGCACCGGGATTCCGTCCTCCACTCCATACCAGTCAGATCCTGTACACGTGCTATACATGTGGACATACGGGACACTTCGCCAAGGACTGCCCGCAAAGCGGAAGACAGTCATCGTACCAGGGGCGAACCAGCCTCGCTACCAGCCCAAGAAGCCAGCCACCAGAACCGGCAACGTTCACCACCTCGCCATCGAGGACGTTCCAAAAGGCGTACCCATACTCACAGGTACGTTCTCTCTCAATGGTCATCCCATAGTCATCCTTTTTTACTTCGGTGCTTCCCATAATTTTATTAGCAAGTCTTATGTCAATCAATACCAATTGCCTATCATTTCCACAAAAATCCCATATATGATTTGTTCTCCGGGAGGCAAAGTAGTAGAAGATAAGATGGTCCATAGGGTACCTCTTAATCTGGGTGGGAACATATACCCTATCTCTCTCATTATATTGGAGCATCGGAAATTAGATGTCATCTTAGGAATGGCATGGTTGCAATACAACGGTGCTATTATTGACATCATTCCTCGGATAATATATCCAAATTCTCCGGTCCACTCTCCCCAAATTCTCACTCTTGAGAGTAATATCCACGTGCCTCCAACTGCTGATAACACCGAAGCCTATAAACTCGAAGATATTCCAGTAGTATGTGAGTATTCGGATGTTTTTCCCGAAGATCTTCCTGGTATGCCACCAGAGAGAGATGTCAAGTTTAAGATTGAACTTGTATCGGGAACAGTGCCAATCTCGAGAAAGCCGTATAAGATAACACCTAAAGAACTTGCAGAACTGAAAGAGCAGCTGAATGAACTGTTGGACAAGGGTTTCATTCGTCCAAGTTCGTCACCTTGGGGTTGTTGTGCATTGTTCGTGGAGAAGAAGGATAAAACATTGAGACTATGTGTGGACTATCGTCCACTCAATGCTGTCACAATCAAGAGCAAGTATCCACTACCCCGTATCGATATTCTGTTCGATCAGTTGGTAGGTGCTCAGGTATTTTTGAAGATGGATCTTCGCTCTGGTTATCATCAGATCAGGATTCGACCAGAGGATATACCTAAGATAGCATTCTTGACAAGGTATATGAGTACCTTGTCATGTCCTTCGGATTAACCAACGCACCGACACATTTCATGTATCTCATGAATTCGGTATTCATGCCGAATTTGGACAAGTTTGTCGTGGTCTTCATCGATGACATCCTTGTATACTCAAAGTCTGAAGAAGAACATGCACAACATTTGCACATCGTGCTTCAACGATTGCGGGACCACAAGTTGTAGGCTAAGTTCAGCAAATGTGAGTTCTGGATCAACCAAGTGCCATTTCTTGGGCACATCATCTCTGCCGAAGGGATTGCAGTTGATCCAAGCAAGATTAAGCAAGTACTCAAATTTGAGTCTCCCAAGTCTATGCATGAAGTTCGAAGTTTCCTGGGTTTAGCTGGATATTACCGGAGGTTCATCCCAAGCTTTTCCAAGATAGCTAAACCAATGACGGAACTTCTGAAGAAAGAAAAGAGATATACCTGGACAAAGGAATGTGAGGAGGGTTTTCAGGCATTGGTAAAACACCTCACAACAGCACCAGTATTAGCCCAACCAGACACAACAAGATCCTTCGATGTTTATTGAGATGCATCTGGAATTGGTCTGGGTTGCGTATTAATGCAAGACAGAAGGGTGATCGCTTATGGATCCCGACAGCTTCGAAACCATGAGCAGCATTATCCGACTCATGATCTTGAACTCGCTGCTGTGGTACTAGCTTTAAAGATGTGGAGACAATATCTATGGGGCAACCTAGTACATCTCTACACCGATCACAAAAGCTTGAAGTACATCTTCACCCAGAAGGAATTGAATATGCGACAGCAAAGATGGTTGGAGTTAATCAAAGACTATGAGATTGCGATCCACTACCATCCCGGAAAGGCAAATGTAGTCACAGATGCACTAAGTCGCAAGTCCCATATCAATAACCTTTCTATCACCTTGATAGAGGAAGAAGAACCGAGTCTCTACTTGGTTCCATATGGGGCGCTCTACAACCTAGCCCTCATTCCTACCATAAGGGAGGAAATTATGGAGGCTCAGAAGGAGGACAAGGGCATATCCCATATTCGTCAACGAATGAAAAAAGGGGAAATGAAGTGTTTCCGAGGTGACGATGACGGTACCATCTTGTTCAAAGACCGCATCGTGGTACCCCGCAATGTGGAACTTTGGAAGAAAATTTTGGACGAGGCTCATTTGTCCAAATATTCTATTCATCCGGGGAGTAACAAATTGTACCAAGACTTGAAGATGAAACTTTGGTGGACTCGGATGAAGAGGGAAATAGCAATGTATGTATCCGAATGTGATACATGTTGACGAGTGAAAGCCGACCATCTGAAAGCAGCCAGACAATTACAACCGTTAAGCATACTTGCCTGGAAATGGGAGGACATCAGCATGGATTTCATTGTTGGGTTACCTCTCACTTTTTGTGAACATGACTCGATTTGGGTGATAGTCGACCGACTCACCAAGTCGGCTCACTTTATTCCAGTCAATGTCAAGTATGTGGTACGACAGTATGCAGAGTTGTATATTGCCAGAATCCTATGCCTACACGGAGTACCCCGCACTATCATATCAGATCGTGGGACCTTGTTTGTTGCTCGATGTTGGGAGCAGCGCCATGCATCTTTGGGTACCATATTGATTCGAAGCTCAGCTTACCATCCACAGACTGATGGTCAAATGGAACGAGTAAACCTAGTACTAGAGAATATGCTCCGCGCCTGTGCCATTCACGATGGTAAGAATTGGGATGATCATCTACCATTGGCGGAGTTTTCATACAACAATGGTTCTCAGACTAGCATTCAAATGGCACCATATGAAGCTCTTTATGGCCGGAAGTGCCGCACACCGTTGAACTGGTGTGAATCTGGTGAACGAGTAACATATGGTATAGACTTGGTAAAGGAAGCCGAAGATCGAGTACGTGTTATTCAAGCCAACATCAAGGCTGCTCAGTCTCGCCAAAAAAGCTATGCAGACAAACAACGTCGACCGCTTCATTTTGATATCGGGGATCACGTTTATCTTCGTGTATCTCCAATGAAAGGGATTCATCGTTTCGAAGTAAAAGGGAAGCTAGCTCCACATTTTATCGCACCATTCGCAATAAGTGAGCAATGCGGACCTGTAGCCTACCGGCTAGAGCTGCCAGCATCGCTTTCAGGGGTCCACAATGTGTTCCACATTTCACAAATGAGAAAATGTCTCAAGGCCCCAGCGGAAGTCCGTATGGAGGATTTGGAAGCTCTCCAACCAGATCTTACTTACTCCGAATATCCAACCCAGATAATTGATTAGAAGACTCGTACCACAAGAAACCGCACCTTGCATTTCTACAAGGTCATGTGGGGAAACCACACCGCTGATGAAGCAACGTGGGAAAGCGAGGAATATCTTAAAACCAATTATACGGACTTGTTAACATCATATGTTCATTAGGTCTTTTCTTTTTATCCTTCCTTTTGTAATCTCGGGACGAGATTCTTTTAAGGGGGGAGGAATGTAAAATCCCACATTTTCCTTCATATGAGGTTCAGTTGTAAATTGGTTGTTAACCCTAATGGAGACCAATTATAGCCATGCTTATAAACTTGATCTCATCAAATATTTTTTTCTACTCATGTTTAAATTTATTAACATGAGGAATGAACTTCACCAATAAACTTAGATTAATTCTTTTGACCTCTCTTCAACGTTTGGAATTATTTGAAGAAAGATTGCAAGGCCAATTTAATATGCAGTACCAAATAGATATTCAAATTAATATAAATTGAATATATACTACTGTATATTTGGCCCTATCAAAATTATTCAATTCAGAGGCCATAAATTTTTCTATGGTTTTCTAATTGTGGGGACCGGAATCCCGACATCCGAGGTTCTCATTGGGTGATTTTGTGCGATGCGACACCCAACAGTATACAAGAACAGAACTAGAATAAAATACAAGACGAAGTCTTTTAGTTATCATACAGCGGAAGTTTTACAATACTAGCGGAAGGAAA
The DNA here is from genome assembly GCA_036927565.1 of Tuctoria greenei. Lineage (NCBI taxonomy): Eukaryota > Viridiplantae > Streptophyta > Magnoliopsida > Poales > Poaceae > Tuctoria > Tuctoria greenei. Next base: position 61,978,821 of record JAYESD010000012.1, on the reverse strand, counting down.
GAAATATATATATATATATATGTGTGTATATATATATATATATATATATATATCTCATAGCTACGCTCTCAGCACTAGCTATGCAAAAGCAAAGTCATCCATGCCCTGGATACTTCGCACTAGCAACAACCAAATCACCGCGGCGTGCAGGGTTCCCACTCGGCTGTACACCCCGGAGGGGGTGTAGCTTCATCATCAAAACTTTCATCAATTGTATAACCTGCAAAAACTCGTTAACTGCAAACATGAGCATAAGGCTCAGCAAGACTAACCCGTGTCACTAGACATATGCAAGTGTACACACTAAGCATAGGTAAGGTGAAGCATAAACGACTCGCCTACAAGTGGATCCTTATAATCAGGTTTTAAGTAGCAAATGACATTCTCCAAGCACGGCACATCATAGACTCCACAATCAAACAAGAAACGCTTTGCTGATGATATGACATGCCCAGAGCACATAATGCTATTAAAGCTAAAGTATGGGGAAACTGTAAACTTTAATTTTACTATCTCTAAGTCATACAAGGTTGCAAAGCAATTATAATTCAATAAAAAATATTTTTCTGGCTTCTTTAGTATTTACTACGTCACGGCACAGTGAACAAGTGGTACTCTATTACCGCGAGGGACGATGATTGCAATCAGGACACACCCAGACAACACGACACATACATCGTTCGGAAGTGTCAGCGAGTACACCGGTACCTACGTAACACTTCAGTACTAGTCATATATGGCCACCTTTCACAAGAAACCCGAGCACCGAGCCCGTCTCATCTCCGCGAACAGAAGGTCTCCGCACGGAACAACTCCTGTGTCCGCCGACCGATTTACACATTTCTGTCCTCAACCCACACCTATCGATGGTGAGTTAATGGGCCCCGACACCCCAGTTATCGAGTTACATCAGTTTACTGGATTCCATATGTCCATTATGTCGCCGGTACAATTCAAGCTTGTCCGAATGGCCTCATACAAACGGGCCTTAACTGACCAGTCAAAGCAATGCGACCAAGACCACATCTTGTCGCTTCCTATCCATCTCGGACCGTTCTCGAGTTTTAGATTTAACAATTATTTTCTATAAATGTTATCCCAGTGTAGATGAGTGTAAATTTCTATCTCATGAGTAGATTCCAACTACTCGACTTCTACCGGTTTACCTACTACATTAGCATAGCAATTCTACACTGTGAGTGATTAACCTACCCAATTAACCAATGGGATTGTGGGTCATGCATCTGGAGTATTCAGGCACCCTATACGTAATGCACAATTCATATGCTAATCATCATAGTGATAAAGTAAAATTTTATAAACGACTTAAATGCAAACCGGTGCTTGCCTGGTTGCAGGTCAGAGTCGGGGTTAGTATCCGGTAGATGTACTTCCAAGGCCTCTGGTTCCTCCTCGACTTCGGTCACTATACGATATGCATATAATATGTATATGAATGACTTTGAAAAATAATTACTACCAAGACCATAATTTAATCTATGGTGATCATTATATGATAAGGACCTAATTCGCTGTGCAAATTTGATGGTAGATACTAGGGAATATGATAGAAGCTCTTGCAAAGAACAGGAGATGATCAAATGATTTTGTTGTCTCTATAATTATGGCAAGCAATAAACTTCCAAGAATTTTAGAGAATAAACTGTAGCTTGAACATAGCTTCCAGTTGATAATCATGATAGAGGAAGTCGTCCTGGTTCTAGCAAAATTTGTTTCATAAATTTCTAAGCCTAGGTGAATGAGTTATTGAATTTCAAAGTTGGCAAGAATTTCTGGAATTATTTTATAATTGAATTTTTAGCTTTTCAATTAATATTCAGTTTGCAACTGAATTAGGAAAAGGAGATTAGGTCATTTGAATCCAAGATTTTTACAGGAACTAGTGTATGACTAAAGGAAGGATCAGTCCAAATTTGGGACATAATAAAGCAACTGAACATCTGTAAAAATTCAATAACTGAAAATGGTAATTGAACTATACAGAGGCTTATACAGGTGCAATGGCTCTCCAACTTTTTCTGGAAGTCAAGAATAGGACATTGTATTTTATGTGAACTTTTGGTATTTTTCCAGTGGAAAGTTCACCTGGAAAAATTGTATTTCTATTTGGAAATATTATTTTCTACAGAATTTAAGTGTGAGTTTCACAGAAACTAATTGGTACTGACACAACTAGAGCTCAAGGGCTTTCAAACAAAATTTGTTTTAATATTTTTGGAGCAGTCTACGGAGAGATATTGATTTTTAAACTTTGGAAATGGTTCTGCACAAAATGGGGAATTTCAGCTTTTAAATTTGGCGCCAGGGCCCACTAGATTTAAAACCAGGCAATCAGGATCTAGCCACACCGGGAGCCATAAATATTCCCACGCGGCCGCACTAAATCCCTAGCCACAAACTGATCCGAGCGCTTTTGCACACGCTGGCAAGTGGGACTCGCGTCCCAGTCTTCTTCCACCTCGGGCCACAGCTCGGGCGGCGATGCTCTCACCGGCGCGCGGCGGCGCTTTCGCCGGCGATGGATTCCAGCCCACGGGAGGCCTCGATACTCGCCACCCCACCATATTTTCGCACGGGGAACACGATGGACCAACTCCCGACGGCGAGGGGTGACCGGAAAACCATTCTCGACGGCGGCGGGTGTTAGGGTTTCGGTGATGTGGATACCCTTGATTCCCTAGCTAAATCTCTCGTTTGAAAGCTCGGTAAGCATCGTGGCAGCATAGGAAAGGTTTTAGGAGGGTCTAGAGCTCGTGCCATAGCCGACAACACCAAGGTCGATGGTGAACCGAGCTCCATCAATGGCGGAAGGGGAAAAATTGAAGAACTTGCTAATTAGTCGATGATTCTTTCTGATTTTTGGAGGGAAGATGCGCTAGGGTACATAGATCATGTCCTCTAACTGGATCAAAGAAATTTTCTGCATACAATCGGAATTAAACTGATGAACTAGCCTCAAAGCTATAAAAGTGCTTTGGGAATTTAAGGAATACAGAAGCTAGGATGCACGATAGGAATTCAAACTTAACCAGAAGCTGCACGAGGTTGTTGCGCACCTTTTTGCTATAGACAGCAGAGGATGGTGATGCTTGTATCGACGGCGAGGCTGCGTGGCGTCGGGCGGCACGGGGGTGATCGCGGTGGTGAGGAAATGGCGCGGCGCGATGAAAAGTGAAACGGTGAGGGACTTCGACTGACGGGGGGGGGGGTGATTTTATAGCCTTCACCGCGGTAGATAAGGATGCTGGGGGGCAACTAGAGGCGACCAACGGCCGACGGTGCACTGGCAGCATGCAGCATCGCGGTGTCGCCCAGGGAAAGAAACTGAGGCGGTTAAACGGTCTCACCGACTGACCTGCGGGCCCCACCGCCCTCCCTTATCCCTTCCTCCAAATTCTAGCTCAAACATTGTCCAAAAATTCCCAAAATTTACAGAAAGGCTAAGAAAAATATGAGGAATCCAATTCTGCAATCAGATTTCAATTTGGACATAGTTTGTATCAAATTCAAATTCAAATTTGAATTCAAATATGGGTATAAACCTTATTGAAATAATTAGTATCTGAGGTCCATAAATCTCCAAACTTTGAAACAAAGTCCCCTGAACCGTAAAAGGTCTTAGGAAAAATTAGGGGTTGATTTGGGCAAAGTTTAGTGCAAAGCTAAATTTGATATCGACGCGAAATGAATCCCTTATAAGTGTCCAAACAAGTGGAAGATGTACTTCAAAAATCTTGAAAATTTTCTGAGAAGCTATTCAAGATATTTAAGAGTCCAAGGAAAAATTTGGAGCCTTGGATTTGAATCTCTTTGGCAGGGCCAAATATGCATAGCAACATAATCAAATTACATTTGTTTTGATCTTTATATTGCTGCAATAAAATTTGCCCTAGCCATTTTAATAAATTAATTTCCCAACTTTGCAGAAAGTTTTAATTAAAATGTTCTAGGATTAGGGTGAAGTCCAGTCCTCAAGTTAATAAGATTAAACATGAGTAGAAAGAAAACTTTTTAGTGAGGTCAAGTTCATGTGCACAACTATATTGACCTCCATTATATTTGATAAACAACTTGTAGTTGAACTTCACATGAAAGTAAAAAGTGGGATTTTACACTAATATTCCAAATGGACTTCCTGTAAAATTTCATAAATTTTGAACTCCATTTGCTATTTTAATTGAGACGATTAGCAAATTCAAACTCTGTTTTGAATTTAAATTTTGAATTCTGTTCAACTAGATTGAACATCAAGATTTGAACACACACTCATGGTCAGCATAACTTGCTTGACTTATCCTCATAGTTTCACAATTTTTGGAACTCAATTGCTATTAAATCAATGACACCATTGAATTCCCTCCAAATTCAAATTTGAAATTCAATTGAAACTTGCTCTAAATAAAAATCCAATTGCAGAATCAAATTCTAGATATTTATTTGAGCCTCCCCACAAAAATCTAGAATTTTTGGACAAAATTTTGTAGGAGAATTGAAGTTACAGAGAAGGGAAGTAGATAAGAGGAGGTGGGGCCCACTGTCAGCCAAAGCACTTGAGTGAAACCCACGGGGGGTGCCCTGTCTCCAGCTCGCCCCGCCGTTCGACGCCGGCAGCGTGCGACACCGCAACGCTTATGCATCCACCAAGTTGCTTGCCTGCTTGACGCCATGGCGCGCTCCCCTCTCCCCTTAGTCCCTATAAATACCTCTTGGCCGTCGCCGTTGGACACCATTCCGGTTCACGCCATTTTCGCCGCCCCTGTTCGACCGAGCTCGCGCCAACGATTGCAGTCATTTCTTCCCGAGCTGTAAGTAGATAAAAGGCATGTCACAAACTCCTCTACGTATTCCATTTGGTCATTGATCGTGACATAGCTTCTGTTGGGCATATTTTGAAGTTTCCCAGTCACCGTCGAGGAAGCCGCCGAGAACCTTCACTGTCTTGCCATCGAACACCCGTTCCAGACCATCTCCAACCTCAATCCTTTAAGAAAAAAGGTTCGCAATCCTCTCTAGTTGATGCTCATAGAATCTAAGCTTGTGACATGAAGTGTGACTTGAGTTCTTGTTTGAGAAACGAACGGTTTCTCAATAGAACAGCAAAGCTTCGCGCTTAAATTCATTTCATCCTTGCAATCATCCTTAAATCTGGTTAGCAGATAGTTTCTATGTGTCCTAAGGAAGCTCCATGCCCAAAAACCCTAAAAGTTTTTTACCGAGCATCTTAGATTTCAACTTTTCGAGGCCGCCGATTGAAAAACCACAATAAGCTGTCAAACTCAACCTTGTCGGCGATTTCACCCCAATCTGACCCCCAAATCATACTCCTGGTGCTTCCAGAAACCTTTCCGAGTTTTTCTGAGCCTATTGAGCCATTGTCGAGCATTTTCGACGAAGGCTGAAACCCTAGCTCCGCCGTCACCGTCGCGCCGCTGTCTCTGGCCATCGCCGGCGTGATTGGACACCACCATCGGCTTGCGCAGTCGATTTTAGGGTTGAGCGGTCACGGCGAGGACGAAAGGAGGTCGACGCACCTAAGTCCGGCGAAGTACCGCCGCGGTTCCGGCGAGGAGCGCCGTCGCGTCGCGAGGTAGACGAAGGCCTATGGGCCGCACTTGTCAGCACCTATTCGAACGCCCGGGATCAGCTGCGGCACTGGATCCGGTGCGGCTGCACGGTTGAACCCCGTGGCCCCCGGTGTGGCCCAGATGCGATTGGACCATTCAAATGAAGTGGAACCGACCCCTTTTATTTCAAATTTCCAATAGAAAAATAAATCCAGATTCAATCCAAATTTAGAAAATCCATAACTTCCAGTATAATTATCCAAAAATTTCCAAATAAATTTTGTTAGAACCAGCATGAAGAATACTGTCCAGTGGTGCACTTGGATTTGTATGAAAAGCCATAGAAATTTCTCCATAATTCAGATAAGAAAAATGCTTAAATAATTCATTCCCACAATTCTGTTAATTGGCAAATTTCCAATTTTGGTCAGAACACTATTGTTAATACCCTTGATATCCAGTAAAAGTTTCAAGCTCTATTGTAAAACCCCACTTTTAGGACATGTGAATTCAGTTATGAGTTTTGTGATCAACTATATTAAAGATCCAATATAGGGGTACACATGAACTTAATACCATCCAAACCTTTCTTGCACTCATGGTTAAATTTTATTAACATGAGTATTAGACTTCACCACTAATTCTAGAATGATTCTATTCACACCTCTTCAAATTTTAGAATTATTTGGATGAAGTTTATTAAGGCAATTTAAAGTGCAGTACTAATTGGCCCTGCCAAAAACATTCAAATTAGAGGCTCTAAATTTTTCCTTGACCTTCTAATACTCTCAAATGCTTGCCTGCAAAATTTCAAGATTTTAGGAACTCATTTGCTATTTTATTTGAGACGCTTGGCAAATTTGAATCAAATTTAAATCTGAATTTTAAATTCTTTTCCAACTTCTTTGAACATAAGATTTGAGTTCACCATTGTGTTCAGAATAATTCATTTACCATCTCCAAAAAATTTCATGATTTTTGGAGTTGATATTCCATTTTTAAATGAATTTTTAACTTTACTCTTGGGGTCTGACTGACCTGTGGGCCCCACAGGTCAGCCTCTGCTGAACGAGTCAGGTCGGCCGCCTGCCATCTCTGCACCGGCGCTCGCCCGCTCGACAGCGCACGCACATGCAAGCTCCAGCGAGCTGCTTGCTTGCTTGCCGCGGCGCTATAAAAGGCCGACCGTCGCTCCGCTTATTTCCCCTTCCCCGATCAGTGGTTCCCCCTCTCGCGATTCCTTCTCCGCCGCGCACCATCGTCGCCGCCCACCTCTGCTCCATGGTGCGCTGCCGTCTCGCGCACTTTCAAGCCACGATCCCAAAAGCTTAAAGGTGCACCTAGTCGAGCTCTAACTCTCGGTGAAAACAGTTTCCCTTTTCATTGAGAAATGAGCTAGTTATCAGTCTTCTTCCTTCCGGCCGATGTGAGGAAGCTCGCTAGGTTTCCGTTTCAATTCCGTTTCTACAAGTAAATATTCCTTGCAATTGCTTAGAGATAGTTTCTATAGGTCCTAGCGCTCCTATCTGAGCAAAAACCCCTAAAAGTTATCGAGCAACGGCCGAGGAAATCGAGTTTTGCTCGCCGCCGGTGAGGAAACCTCGGGTCACCGTCGAGCTCCTAGTTTCGGATTGTTTCCTCCTCTTCCCCATCCAGTTCCTTGATCTGCGTCGTCACAGGAAGGTTTTGAAGAAGATCCCGAGTGGTTTGAGCTACTCTGGAGCGAGTTCCAGGTTGCCCGAGTGCTCACCGCCGCCGCCACCGTCGCACGGCCATTTCCGGCGAGTTTCTTGTCCCACCGACCTCACCGTCGTGCTCAGCAACTCCAAAAACCCCAAGACGGCGAGTTTGGGCGAGTTTGGCCCGTCGGTTTAGCCGGCGGCGAGATCGCCAGCGAGTCACCACCGCGGGCGCCGCCTCGCGTGGGTGTTGGCCCGAGGTGGAAGACAACCCCGTAGGGCCCCACCTGCCAGTGGCTGCGGGATCATGGTGCGGCTGGGATTCCGTGCGGCTGGGTTGCAAATCTGTGGACCGCGGTGTTGCATTGACCAGAGCACGCCACGTGGCCCCTGGGTCCCGCCCGAATGAATTTGAATTCTGGCGCCAATGTGTCATTAAATTAATTCCAAAAAATTGTTCAAACTTCTAAATTGAATATCTCTCTGTAGACTACTCCAAAAAATCTTCTAACATATTTTTTTGAAAGCTCTTGAGCTCTATCTTCTGTCAGTACCAATTAGGTTCTTTGAAACTCACAGTTAAATGCTGTAGAAAATAATCTTTCCAAATGCAAATACAAGTTTTCCAGATAAGCTAGCCACTGGAAAAATCCTCAAAATTCACATAAAATTTAGTGTCCTATTCTTGACTACCTGAAAAAGTTTGGGAACCATTGCACCTGTTTAAACCTCTGTATAGTTCAATTACCTTTTTCAGTTATTGAATTTTCACAGATGTTCAGTTGCTTTGCTATGTCTCAAATTTGGACTGAGTTTTCCTTTAGTCATACACTAGGTCCTATAAAAATCTTTGATTTAATTGAACTACCATCCTAGTCCTAATTGAGTCACAAACTGAATATTGAGTAAAAGGCTAAAAATTCAATTATAAAATAAATCCAGAAATTCTTGCCAACTTAGAAATACAATAACTCCTTCACCAGAGCTTAGAAAATTATGAAACAAATTTTGCAAGAACCAGGACAATTTCCTCTATCTTGATTATCAACTGATAGCTATGTTCAAGCTACAGTTTCTTCTGTAAAATTTTTGGAAGATAATTGCTTGCCATCATTTTGGAGACAACAACCTACTTTGATCATCTCCTGTTCTTTGCAAGAGCATCTCTCATATTCCCTAGTATCTACCTTCAAAGTTCCAAAGCCAATTAGATCAGTATCACATAGTGGACACCACAAATTAAATCATGGTCTTGGTAATAATTGTTTTTTCAAAGTCATTCATATACGTATTCTATGCATATCGTATAGTGACCGAAGTCGAGGAGGAGCCAGAAGCCTTGGAAGAGCACCTTCCAAATATTAACTCAGACTCTGAACTGCAACAAGGCAAGCCCCGGTTTGCATTTAAGTCATTTATAAAATTTTACTTTATCACTATGATGAATAGCATATGAAATGTGCATTACATTTAGGATGATTGATACTCCACTTGCATGACCAAAAATCCCAGGGATTGGTTGGAACGAGTTACAGTTTAACATGTAGTAACTGCTTTGCTAAAGCATAGGAAAACCGGTAGAAGTCGAGTAGTTGGAATCTACTCGCGAGAGATGTAGGACATATCTCACAGGATTGGTCGGATAGAAAATGGCATAATGAAATGGAGACCGGGCATGGAATGGATAGGAAGCGGGGACAATTGAGTCTCGGTCGCATAGCCCTGCCTGTGTCGATTAAGGCCCGTCCGTATGCAGCCCCTTCGGACAAGCTTGAATTGTACCGGCAATATAATGGACATATGGAATCCAATAAACTGATGTAACTCGATAACTGGGGTGTCGAGGCCCACTAACTCACCATCGATAGGGGTGGGATGAGGACAGTAAGGTGTAAATCGGTCGGCGGACACATGAGGTGTTCCGTGCAGAGACCTTATGTTTGCGGAGGTGAGATGGGTTCGTCTTTCGGGTTTCTTGTGAAAGGTGGCCATATACGCCTAGTACTGAAGTGTTATGTAGGTACAGGTGTGCTCGCTGACACTTCCGAACGACGTATGTGTCGTGTTGTCTGGGTGTGTCCTGATTGCAATCACTGTCCCTCGCAGTAATAGAGTACCACTTGTTCACTGAGCGGTGACATAGTAAATACTAAAGGAGCCAGAAAATCATATTGTATTGAATTATAATTACTTTGCAACCTTGCATGATTTAGAGATGGTACAATTAAAAGTGTACAGTTTCCCCGTACTTTAGCTGTAATAGCATTATGTGCTCTGGGCATGTCATATCATCGGTAAAGTGTTTCTTGTTTGATTGTGGAGCCCATGATGTGCCGTGCTCAGAGAATGTCATTTGCTACATAAAACCTGATTATAAGGATCCAATTGTAGGCAAGTCATTTACGCTTCACCTCACCTATGTTTTAGTGTTCCCCTTTCATATGTCTAGTGAGACAGGTTAGTCTTGCCGAGCCTTATGCTCACGTTTGCAGTTAACGAGTTTTTGCAAGTTATACAGTTGATGAAGGGTTTGATGATGAGGCTGCACCCCCTCCATGGTGTACAGCCGAGTGGGAACCCTGCACGCCACCCTAATTTGGTGTTGCTAGTGCAAAGTATCCAAGGCATGGATAACTTTGCTTTTGCATAGCTAGTGCTGAGAGCGTAGCTATGATATATATATATATATATATATATATATATATATATATATATATATATATATATATATATATATATATTTCGTTACTTCCGCTAGTATTGTAAAAACTTCCGCTGTATGATAAATAAAAGACTTCGTCTTGTATGTTATTCAGGTTCTATTCATGTGTACTGTTGGGTGTCGCATCACACGACACCACCCAATGAGATCCTCAGATGTCAGGATTCCGGTCCCCACAGACATGGTATCAGAGCATCATTGGGAACAGTGTACTTGAAAAGAACATATTTTCAAAAATTAGGACCTGAGTGAGGAATTAGATATATGCCTTTATAAGGAGTATTATTAGTATAAGGTATAAAGATGGTAAACTAACTATGTGTTATTATATTCTGTAACGACGCCCCGACGTCAGGTAAGAGGTAAGGTACGCCACCGAGGGCGGATCAACCTCGGTAAGCTCAGCATACGAGGAGTGGTATGTGAAATTTACGTGGCTTGGCACGGTATGTGTTATTATATATATATTTCGTTACTTCCACTAGTATTGTAAAAACTTCCGTTGTATGATAAATAAAAGACTTCGTCTTGTATGTTATTCAGGTCCTATTCTTGTGTACTGTTGGGTGTCGCATCGCACGACACCACCCAATGAGATCCTCGGATGTCGGGATTCCGGTCCCCACATCTATGGACATAAAATACTGGGTTGATCAATGTTTCAAACTTCTATGTAGTTATAAATTGAGAAAAATGGAAAATCAATTTCCAGAAATTTACCCAAACTTGAAAAATCAATTTCTCCCTGTAGGAAGCTCAGAAAATTGTGAAACAAATTTTCCTAGAACCAGTGAGACCCCCTCTACATGATACAACCTTTGGTAGCCATAATATGTCACCAAAATTTAGAGAAGATTATTGCTTACCATAATTGTTAAGAATAACAAACATCCTTTATTATCTCATGTTTTTTTGCAAGAGTCTTCTCTATAATCCCTAGTATCCACCATAAAAATACCAAAGTCAATTAAGATAATTATCTTATTTTATCTTAATATACTCACCCCACCTTAAGCATATTAATTATTCACAAAATCATTTATACCTAGTATATGCATATCGTGTAGTAGCTGAAGTCGAGGAGCAGCCGGAAGCCTTGGAGGTCCAGCTGCCAGAAAATAACATAGACTCAAACTTGCATTCAGGCAAGCCCCGGTTTGCATTTAAGTTCCTTGCAGTGTTTTGCAGTTTTATTTCACCTTACGTCTTCAGATGATTGTGCATTACGTTTAAGGTGTTTGACATCCACTTGCATGGCCCACAAATCCAATGGAGTATTGGGTAGGTCTACGGCCCGTTGAGTAGATACTGCTATGCTTATGCTCATAGGAATTGGGTAGAAGTCGACTAGTTGGAATCTACTCGCCGGATAGGAATTTTATCACACAGGAGATTCTGGAATAAGAAAATGGTTTACTAATATGAAATTGAAACCGAGCATTGGATATGATGCAGTGAGACGTGGTCTCACGTGCGTAGCCCTGCTTGTGTCGATTGAGGACCGTTTCGTGTGCGGTCCTGCTGGACAAGCTTGAATTGTACCAGCGACATACTAGAGGAATGGGCTCCAGTAAACTGACGTAGCTTGATACTGGTTTGTCGAGGCATTCCGTTCCGTTTTATAGGCGTGGGTTGAGGGCATCAAGGTGTAAATCAGCTGGTGGGCACATCAAAGTACGCCCCACGCAGTGACCTCCTGCTCGTGACGGATCGACCGGTTCGACATTCGAGTGTTGAGTGAAAGGTGGCCATATACGACTTCTACTGAATTGTTATGTAGGTACTGGTGAAAGTACTCGCTGGCATTTCCGAAAGTGCGTATGTTTCGCGTTTTTCCGGGTATGTCCTTATTGCAATTACCGTCCCTCGCGGTAATAGAGTACCACTTGTTCACTGCGCCGTGACGTAGTAAATACTAAAGAAGTCGTAAGAATATGATATATTGGTTTATAAATTGCTTGGACAACCTTGTTTGGCCTAGAGATAGTACAATTAAAAGTTTACAGTTTCCCCATACTTTACCTGTAATAGCATTATGTGCTTTGTGAACGTCATATCATCGGCAAAGCGTTTCTTCTTTGATTGTGGAGTCTATGATGTGCCGTGCCTGAGGAATGTCATGTGCTAATTAAAACATGACTATAAGGATCCACTTGTAGGCGAGTCCTTTATGCTATTTCTTACCTATGCTTAGTATTCATCCTTGCATATGTCTAGTGAGACGGGTTAGTCTTGTTGAGCCTTATGCGCACATTTGCAGTTAACGAGTTTTTTCAGATTATACGACTGATGACGGGTTTAATGACGAGGCTGCACGCCCTCCACGGTTTACAGCTGAGTGGGAACCCTGCACGCCGCCGTGAATTGTGTGTTGATAGTGCAAAGTATCCAGGGCATGGATGACTTTGCTTTTGCATAGCTAGTGCTGAGAGTGTAGCTATGATGTATAGTACTCTTTCCTTCTGTTAGTACTTTTAAACTTCCGCTGTGCTTGTCAATAAAGACTTGGTATTGTAAATTTGTTCTCGTTCTATTCTTGTATACTGTTGGATGCCGCATCGCACGACACCACCCAGTGAGATCCTTGGAGGTCGGGATTCTGGTCCCCACATAAACAGACACCACCATCATGTTATGCTGCCCTCAAAACCCAAGGCGGCGAGTCTTTGGAAGAACAACGGTGGGGGAAAGCTGTTCCAGCGGGCTCGCCGGCGCAGCGCCGCCGCGCACCCCCGGGCACCGCCGCGGGCTCGAGTTAGATGAAGGGGAGTGGACCCCGTGTGTTAGCCTTGGTGCATAGTGAACGGGATCGATTTGTGGCAAGGATTCGGTGCAGCCGTGCGGTAGATTTGGTGGTCCCTCCTGTGGCCCTGATCCATTGGCCTATTTAAATTAGGTGGACCCGGGTTGGATTATTCAAACCTTTTCTATTACAGTAAATTCTAAAATACAATCAAACTTCAAAAATCAATTACTCTAGTAGAATTGCTCAAAAATTTCGAAATAAATTCTTGTAGACTCATCTTGAGGCCAATTATGTAGTGGTGCCATTTGTTGGACGTGAAAGGCCCAGAATGTTCATAATTAATTCTATTAAGCCACTTGATTGGGAAATTAATTACCACTATTCTGCTAATTGGAAAATTCCCAATTTTGGTCACAACACTCATTCAAATATCCTTGAGCTCCAGTAAAACGTTCAGGTTCATTGGAGTTCATTTACTGTACCAAATAGTGTTCCAATCTTCAATGTGCATTAAAAATTCAGAAACATACAGAAACATTTCCAGATTTTATCCTAATCTTGTAAGTTCAATATCTCATTGTTGGAATCCTAGAAATTATGAAACAAAATTTCCTAGAACCAGTGAGAACTCTCTACCCACTACAAGAAACGTGAATGATTACGTCGTCCATAAGAAATTACATGGGCCGGCCGACGGAACTAAAAAAACTTACGTCGGCCGGTGGCAGCCGATGTAAATTAACTTACTTACGTCGGCCACGGTCTCGTGACTGACGTAATTTAGGGGACCGATGACATTAAATGTGCTACTTACATCGGCCCAGACTTAGGCCGACGTAAGTTAGTAGGACGACGGCATTTAACGCACTACTTACGTCGGCCCTTCCCAAGGCTGACGTAAGTTAGCCGATCGATGTAGGTAAGCGTTTTAACACTAACCCGTGTGGGCCTCGCGCGAACCATTCCATGCGCCCGTTTCCACCCGATGACCCCGCCTAGATCCCCACCTCACCGCCGCGCTGCGCCGCCCGAGCACTGCCGCCCCACCTCGCTCGAGCACCGCCGCTCCACCTCATCCGAGCGCTGCCGCCCACCTTGCCTGATCGTGGCCGCCACCCTCCACCGAGCGCTACTGCCACCCTCCATCAAGGGTCCCCAAGCGCCTGCCTCCCTCAGGCCACACCAAGTGTGGCCCCACCACACCGTCATCATCGCCAGGTACAGTGACTCCTCGACGCCCCTAACCCCGTCGGTCGACGGTCGTGGCTGGACGCCACCGCCCCCACGCCAACCCCCATGTCGTCAGTGGATGGTGCAGTGTTTTTTTCCAATTTCCAATTGTGTAGCAATTAGATTCAATTAGTTGCAATTACACTCAATTGTTTCACCAATGTTTTTGTAGAGTAGTTTCAATTAGTTTCGATTAGTTGCAATTATATTCAATTGTTTAGCAATTAGTTTCAATTAGTTGCAATTAAATTCCAAATTAGTTGCAGTTACATTCAATTTGTTGCAATTAGTTGTTTAATTGTTTAATTCTTTTTTAAATATTTTGATTGCTTAAGTGTTCATTTATGATATCTATATAAACGGGCTCCAGGCCGGCTCGACTCGACAGAGCCAATTTATAGCCCGACACAGCAATTTAGTAGTCACTTATGTGTATAGATGGGCACGAAGACAAAAAGCGACGGTGATGACGGCAATTTCCCGTGCGTGGGCGGCGGGATCCGGCAGAGCATAAAGTACGACGATTGTCTCGTAAAGCCGTTCAACTGTTAAAGGCGGGTCTAGATGGTTATAACTTAGGATGGCTAACCCAATTCTCTATCTCTCTCTCTCTCTCTCATTCTTTCATCAGTCTCTCTTCCTATCCCGTGGAAATGACTCAAAAATGAAAAATTAATGTAATCTGTATAATATGCGTTACCCGTTTCGAACCGGCCCGCCTCACATGTGTTACGTATGTGAGGCATGTCGGTTTGGAATTGTCCCTTTTTTGGACAGTCTGGGAGTGGCCGGGTGGGTGTGGCTTGTGATGAGATGTGGGTTTGAATTTGGATGAGATTTCGACGGCATTATTCTTTTGTTCTCTACTGCACCATTTACAGGCGTGCAATTGGAGAACAGTGGGGTTATGATACCAAAATTTCCCAGATCCAGACCGCGCATCTCGTCATGAGCACGCTCTGCTCGGTCACTATTGGGTAGGGTTTAGGACCTATCCTTTCCAATAGATGAGGGGCTGTGACATTAAACAAAGTATAAAGTAACAATAATTTCTCTAGCTTTAAACTACAAAATCAAACATGCTGAGGATCGCAGTTGGATGTATACTGGTTGGAAGAGCAGAACTGGTGGTCACTCAGATGAGGAGTATGCCAGGACAGAAGCTTTTGTAGAACGAGCTTTTTCGTTGTCTAACAGCGATAAGGTGCAATGCCCATGTACGAAATGCCGGAACGAGATGTTTTTGGACAAAGTTGAACTTTCGATGCACTTGTGTCAAAACGGTTACGTGTCACCTTATGAGTTGTGGACCTTCCATGGCGAGATAGATTCTCAAGCTGTACAAGTAGTGGAAGCGGACAATTATGACGATACGAGGCTTGATATGATTGATGAGATGTTTGAAGCTATAACCAGAGCTTATGGAGGATCCTCCTACAGCGGAAAATGTTCTTGGAGCTTCTCAAAGATTTAAAACAGCCGCTGCATGGACACACTGAACTGACAATCTTCACTTTTGTGACTAGACATGGCAATTAAAGTACTTCTTTTCTAATAACTTTTACAACTACCTCATCAATTTGTTCATCGATGTCATTCCGCATCCCCACAAAGTGCCTATAGATATTTATAAGTTGTAGAAAATTCTTTTCAGTCTTGGTATGAACTATGAGAAGATTGATGTGTGTCCGGACAACTGCATGCTTTTCTGGAGAGAGCATGCCAATGAGAACAATTGTTTAAAATGTGGTCAATCGAGGTTTGTCGAAGTTGTTAATAATGATGGTGATACTGTTATTACGAAGGTCACACGTAAGCAGCTTTGTTGCTTACCCGTGACACCTAGATTGAAGCGGTTGTTCCTTTCAAAAAACAAGCCAGACACATGAGATGGCACAAATAAGGTGAATGTCAGAACAAAGGAGTCATGACGCACCCGTCCGACGGTGAGGCATGGAAGCTGTTGGACCTGTTCGATCCAGATTTGAGCCGTGAAGCGAGAAATGTTCGCATCTGGATGGCAACCGATGGGTTCTCGCCATTCAGCACAAACGCCACAACATACTCGTGTTGGCCTATCTTTGTCATTTCATACAACCTACCACCGGCTTTTTGCATGAAGTATGAGTTCATTTTCATAGCCTCATTGTACCTGGGCCTGATCATCCTGGGTCATGTCTCAAAGTGATGTTGAAACCATTGATCCAAGAATTGAAAATACTATAGACAGTAGTCGAAGCGTACAACTGTTACAAGAAGCAGAAATTCAACCTTCGATCTGCTTATTTGTGGTCCATCAATGATTTTATGGCGTACGACATGTTTTCTGGATGGAGCACTCACGGTTGGTTGACGTGTCCAATATGTGATTTGAACACCGATTGCTTTCAACTTACCCATGGAGGCAAGATATCTTACTACGATTGTCAAAGACGTTGGCTGCCTCCGAATCACGTGTTTAGGCAACAGAAGAATGTCTTCAGAATGGACACCGTTGTCACTAATGGACCACCGAAACGTCTTAACGGGTCAGAAATATCTGATATATTGGACAAATTGGTGCCAAATGAAAGTCGTCCTTGATATTTCAAAGGCTATGGAGATGAACACAATTGGACTCACATATGTGGACTTTGGGAGCTACCGTAAGTGAATTCGTTTATTCTAATCCACAACATTGATGTCACGCATCAAGAGCGTAACATGGCTGAATGTATCATAAGCACATGCATGGACATGACTGGCAAAACTAAAGGCAAATTTAAGGCTCGAAAGGATCTTGCTGAGCTTTGTAACCGTCCAACTCTTGAGCTCTCCGAAAATGGTGGTAAACCACACACTTCTTTCTATCTTCGACCTAATGAAAAGAAAGAAGTTTTTGAATGGTTGCAGAGTTTGAAATTCCTAAATGGTTATGCAGCTAGTATGAGACGAGCCGTGAATGTGAAAACGGGAAAGGTCATTGGGTTGAAGAGTCATGATTATCACATAATCATGGAAAGACTCATGCCTGTTATGTTTCGGGGCTACTTTGATGATGCAGTGTGGAAGGTGTTAGCCAAGCTTAGCCACTTCTATAGATAACTCTGTGCTAAAGAAATCACGACGGAGATGATGATTAAGTTGGAGAAGGATATTTTGATACTATTGTGTAAGATGGAAAAAAAATTTCCTTCATGGTTCTTCAGTCCAATGCAACATCTCTTGATCTATCTTCCATTTGAAGGGAAAGTGGGTGGTCCTGTGCAATACAGGTAGATGTATCATATTGAAAGGGCACTAAGATATCTAAAACCAATGGTTGGTAGCAGGGCAAGGGTTGAAGCGTGCATCGCCGAAGCTTTTACTCTTAAGGAAGTAGGATACTTCTCAAGTGTTTACTTTGCAGAGGAAAACATTGTCAATACTTCAGCAATGCAGTGCAATATGGATGGGCAACCTCCTTGTAGCAATCTGTCCATTTTTGCAACAAGAGGCAGTACCTTTGGTAGTTACACTTCCTACGACGTTAGCAAAAAAGAAAGACGTGGTGCTTTCTTATACATGTTCGCTAATATGAATGAGATGGGGAAATATCTTGAGTATGTGTTTGTCCTACATTTATGCTAATCAGCATATTTTACAACACATCTATTCTAAAAGCTTCTCTTTTCGTACAGTGAGTTCGACAAGCAAAATGGAGACATAGACATCAACCTACGAGCAAACAAATAGAAGGGATGTGACGAGAAGGAATAAATGGAGGACCCTATTTTCTTTCCTGGTTTCGAGATCATGTAACTTTTTCTCGTTAACTTATCAGTATTAGCACTATTTTCTTATAACTTACGAATATTTACAAAGTTTTCTAATAACTTAATATCCTGGACAGTGCAATAAAGATGCCAACATCCATGAAGATTTACGACAACTATCTTATGGAGTGGTTAAAGTTAGAAGCTATGGGTCTTTTGATTCTGTACAACTAGTTTTGAATCTCTTCGTCCTCTCGTGACAACATGTAATACTGGAGTTGTGATGATGGCAGTCAATTCACAAGAACATGAAACTCATTACTACGGGATTATAAAAAAAAATCGTTGAATTTGCTTTTGTCAGAAAAAAGGAAATTCGAGCAGTATTCTTTGACTTTGAATGGTTTGATGCCAGTTGATTTGGCATGGTCGAAGTAAAACACAAGGAATGGTTGAAAGGATTCGATTCATTAGTTCTTGCACACCATGTGTAGCACGTGTACTATCTACCTTATCTATGCAATAAACTCAAAGCTTGGTGGGTGGTACATAAGGTGAATCCTCGTGAGCGGTTATACGCTCTAGGAGATGATGATTACCATGAGGAAGCTGAGGTTGATGAGGTCTACGAAAAAGAAGAGTTGTCAGACTCGTTCTCAGTCAAGCCTAGTGTAGGACTCGATGACTTAGTTGGAGACTAAAAGTGCATCTAGGTATCCCTTGTGGGTTTTGGTTGATTTATGACAAAAAAATGAGATCCTAACAAAATTGTTGAGATGAGCGCAGGTTTTAAAGAAATTAGGAAGAAAGCACAAAAAGGAAGGAGAATGAGGATCTAAAGTGAAAAGAGCTCAAGAGATGAAAAGATTAGATTATTTTGTATGGAGTGTGTTGGAGAAACACACCCCAATAGCTCAAGTGAACAAGTAATTCATCTCACTACACAATTAACAGGAAAACCGGACTAGTCCGGTATCTCTCTGACTCAGATCGGACTAGCCCCCCCCCCCCCCCCCAGTGTGGACTAGTCCTCAAAACTTCACATTTGCACAACACCGGACAAGTCTGATATCTATCGAACTAGTCCGATAATCTTCTGACTAAAATCGGACAAGTCCTCCAAGTCCGGACTTGTCCTTAGCCTTACAATTTTTCACTACATTGGACAAGTCCGATATCAGCCGGACTAGTCCGAAAACTCTCTAACTAAAATAGGACAAGTCCCTCCAAGTGCGGACTTGTCCTCAGTTCTTCACGGTGTTCACTACATCGGACTAGTCCGATATCAACCGCACTAGTCCGAAAAGTTTCTGACTAAAAACGGACTAGTCCGCACCAGTAAGGACCAGTCCGATATATCTGAAGACTTAGTGTTTTCCACACACCGGGCATCAGACTAGTCCGGAGTCCACCACGAGGAGTCCAGACATCACAAACCCTAACGGTAACTTTTGGAAACCCTAGTATAAATAGAAGTGTACGGCCATACATCAATCTCTCTCGACCCCCTACGCCGTCGCACCTTCCAAGAGCATAGAATACACATCTCCCCACACATTCTAACCATAAAAGGATCAAATCTTTATGGATTAGCAATTGATCAAAGGAGATGCTTGTTCCACACGATCTTGAGCTCTTGGGTTTGATCTCTCACACACTCTTGTTGTTTATTGTATATCTTTCGAGTGTGTTTGGTGGTATTCTTCATTGTAATTCTTGGGGAGCCCTCAACTTGTGGGAAGGCCCCTTGAACGAGTTATTTGCCCCTTTGTGATTAGTGGAAGAGAATCGGCCTCTGTGGCGATTCGACGAGGGTAGGGTTGGTGAAGGCCCAGTTCTCCGTGGACTCCTCAACGTGGATGTAGGTTTTCTCAGTGGGAATCGAACCAGAGGATAAAAATCTTGTCTCACACACTTTTGTTTCATTGTTCATCATTCTAGGATTTACATAATCTTGTGTAATTCACGTTGAAACATTGGAATTAAAATTCAGCTTTGCCATACATTGTCTCATTGTTGAAATACATCCAAGTTGCAAATTACTTTCTGCTGCATAGGGTACTAGAAGTGATTTTATCGATCAATTTTGATCTTTCTAGTCTACGCATACCGGACCAGTCCGCACAGTACTGGACTAGTCCAATTTCCCTGTATTTGGTAAATCTATTAAGTATTTCAGGGATCGACAAAAGTTCAAAAATCCCATTCACCCCCTCTAGGCTACATTCAATTGGTATCAGAGCCAAACTCTTCAAAAGAGACTCACCGCTCGAAGAGATGATGTTGGACATCAAGGATGTACACAAGAACTTCAACAACGAGAAGGGCGATAATGAAAAGGCCCAAAAGCTGAAGAAGCTCCCCGATGCCATCTAAGTCTGTGAGGATGATGACGAGGAGATGCTTCAACTCAAGGCTCTTCTACAGAAGAAGGATCTCTCCCCAAAAGGGAAGAAGAAGATCGATGATGAAAAGAAGAAGGGGAGTAGTCACACTGACTACTCCCGATATCCTTTTAACTATGACCGTTTGAATTCTAACAATAGTCATTACTTATCAATTCCTCTAGGGAACACCTTACTTTGATGGCAATAACTATTCAATGTGGAGACGAAACATGAAAATGCATCTCATCTCGTTTAACCCAAGTCTTTGACATATAGTGTGTACATGGATAGATATCTCGAATGATGATGAAGAGCTGACTCCAAGCCAAGAACAAGCCATTCATCGGAATGCTCAAGCTGCAGCTGCGATTACTTCATCACTAAGCAGAGACGAGTTCACCAAGGTGGATGGACTCGAAATCACCAAGAAGATATGGGACACACTACAAACCGCACATGAAGGTGATCGCCATGTATGCGAAGCCAAGATAGAGAGGATTGAAGGTGAATTGGGAAGATTCTCTATAGAAGAAGATGAATCACCACAAGACATGTACAATAGACTCAAGAATCTCATCAACAAAGTTCGAGCTTATGGCAGCCAGAAGTGGAATGATCATGAGGTCGTAAAGCTGATTCTCAAAACATTCATGCCTCGTAATGTGACCCTATGCTCTATGATTAGAGAAAGCCCCAGGTATCAGAAAATGACCTCGGACGAACTTCTTAACAATATCATCAACTTTGAAATGATGGAGAAGCAAGCCAAGCATGTCAGGGAAATTGTCGATATTACCTCGGCAAAGAAGAAAGGAGTTGCTTTGAAGTCAACTTGCAAAACCCGCATCAAAAGAAGCTCAAGAAGCTCATGGAGAAGACGATGATAGCGATGATGAAAGCAGTGATATCGATGAAGAAGACATGATATTGTTCATGAAGAAGTTCAAGAAAATGATGAGAAGAAGAAATGGTGGTAGCTCAAATGAAGGAAGACAAAGGGACAAACAAAGACCCAAAATGAGGCGTGCATGGTATAACTGTGGAGAGTACAACCATTTCATAGTTGATGGTCCACATGAGGAAAAAAAAGAGGAAGACTAAGGACAATAAGCCTCGACCTAAGAAGATGTTATAGAAGAAGAAGCAATATGGCCAAGCGCATCTGGGGAAGGAGTGCGGCTCCAATGATGAATCCTCATCCGAAGAAGAAGAGGAGATGGCCACCAAAGCCATCAAGAAGACTACCAAGAAATCCACTCTCTTCCCAACCATGGGAGCATGGAAGGACAACGACAACACATGTCTAATGGCCAAGGAAGGTAAAAGAAAGGTAACAACTAAATCTTCCTCTTCACATTCTTTTACTAGTGATAGTGATAATTCTAGTGATGCTGAAGATATGCTTAGGGGTTTAGAGAAGAAAACTGCTGCTAAGATGAAATTTCTAATGGATAAGCTTGTTGATAAAGAGGAGCTAGTTGATCGTCAAGAAGATATGATCATCCTCCAAAAGGAAGAATATCTTAAGATCAAAATTCTCCTTGAGCTTGAAAAGAAGCGAAGTAATTCACTGGAACTTGAGTTAGCTTCAAGTAAGGAAGCTTGTTTGGAGCTAAAAGACTCAAACGTGGCTATCAAGGATGAACTTGCTGACTTAACCAAGGTTAACAAGATCCTTAAGGTACAAGTTGAGTCACTCAAGCAAAGTGGTTCTTCATCCTCTTCAATCTCACCTTCTCAACATATAAAATATGAAACTGCCATTGCTTGTACATGTGCTACAAATAACACTAACTTGAAGGAAAAGCCAAACTTGACAAAGTACAAGCGTTCTTCTCAAAGTGGCATATTTGACAAGGAGAAGCTCAAGTATTCACGCAGTGCATACTCGGTCACAAGACCTCCTAATGTCAAATATGGCACTGGATATTCTTATGGTGAAACCAAAACGCTAGAAGCCACAAGAATAACAAGGAACGCATTGCATTTGTCAAGCGAAACTCTTCTCAAGTTTGAAAACGAGATAACCTTGATAAAATGAACATTGTTAACTCATATGAACAACAAATTTTATTTAGAATATTTGATGCTTCATATGTACTCATGAAAAAGTAATCTTGGTAGAGTTTATGCTAAATATGTTGGGCCACACCATGGGAATACCAAGTCTCATGTGTGGGTGCCCAAATCACATGTGACTAACCTCAAAGGACCCAAGCAAGCTTGGGTACCTAAGACCAAGGCATAATTTGTTTTTTGTAGGCTTATTCATCCAGTGGAGCAAAATGGGTGCTAGATAGTGGGTGCACCAATCACATGACCAGAGAAAGAAAAATGTTCGTGGAATATGAAGAAAATGAAGATCCAAGCGAAGGAATTTACTTTGGTTATAATAGTGAAGGAAGAGTGCTGGGTACCGGTAAAATTGAAATTTCATAACAACATACTCTTTCTCATGTATTACACGTTGATTCCTTGGATTATAACCTTTTGTCCATATCTCAATTATGTGACAAGGGTTATAATTGTTTATTCACTAATGAGGGTGTGACCGTCTCTAGAAGGAATGATATCTCGGTTGCATTCAAGGGTGTGTTAAAGGGAAAACATTATCTAGTTGATTTCAACAAAGATAAAGCCGAACTCGACACAGGATTGATTGCAAAGACCACCATGGGTTGGCTGTGGCATAGATGGCTAGCACATGTTGGTATAAGGAATCTTCAAAAACATCTAAAAGGCGATCACATCCGTGGTTTAAAGGATGTCATTTTTGATAAAGACAGGCCTTGTACAGCATGCCAAGCCAGGAAGCAAGTAGGAGCACCCCATCCCACGAAGAATGTTATGAATACAACAAGACCGTTTGAGCTCCTCCACATGGATCTATTCAGTCCAATTGCTTACATAAGCATCAGCGGTAATAAATATGGTTTAGACATTGTTGATGATTTTTCACGCTTCACGTGGGTTTTGTTTTTGCATGATAAGACAGAAACTCAAGGAACCCTCAAGAAGTTCATCAAGTGTGCCCAAAATTAATTCTCATTGAAGATCAAAAAACATACGAAGTGACAACGGGACATAATTCAAGAATACCCAAGTTGAGGAATATCTAGACGAAGAAGGGATAAAGCACGAATTTTCAACACCATATTCTCCTCAATAAAATGGAGTAGACAAAAGGAAGAACCGAACACTCATTGAAATGGCGAGGACAATGCTCGATGAATACAAAACTTCGGATCAATTTTGGGCTGAAGCGATTAACACCACCTATCACGCCATAAACCAACTATATCTTCATCATCTACTCAAGAAAACCTCGTATGAACTACTCATCGGTAACAAACCAAACATTTTTTCTTTCAAGTTTTTGGTTCAAAATGCTATATTCTCAACAAGAAGCCTAGGGCTTTTAAGTTCGCTTCAAAGTCTGATGAAGGTTTCTTACTTGGGTACAGTTCGAACTCCTACGCCTATCGTGTTTTCAACAAGGCCTACGGACTTGTTGAAGTAGCACGTGACGTAGTGTTCGATGAAACTAACGGCTCTCAAGTAGAGCAAGTTGATCAATTTGTTCTAGATAAAGAAGAAGCTCCATGTCAAGCATTGAGAAGAATGGTGTTGGGCAATGTTCGACCACAAGTGCCACCTCCAAATGCGTATGAAGAAGATGAACCACAAGTGGAGGAAAATGATCAAGGGGGAGCTTCCAAGAAGATCAACACAAGGAGATCAAGATAATCAAAACAGCAATGAGGGCAACCATCCAGGGGGAGACGAAGAAGATGATGATAATCATGAAGATTCAAGACCACAAGTGCCACATCCAAGAGTACACCAAAGCATCCAAAGAGATCACCCCGTCGACAACATAATCGATGACATTCAAAGGGGAGTAATAACTCGATCTCGCATAGCTAATTTTTGTGAACACTATTCTTTTGTATCCTCCTAGGAACCATACAGGGTTGAGGATGCATTAAAAGATACGGATTGGGTGATGGTGATGCAAGAAGAATTGAACAACTTCAAAAGGAACGAAGTGTGGGAGCTTGTTGAAAGACCCAAATCCAACGTCGTCTGCACTAAATGGGTCTTCCGCGACAAGCAAGACAAACATGGAGTTGTAACAAGTAACAAGGCACGACTGGTCGCCAAAGGGTACTCACAAGTAGAAGGTTTGGATTTCGAAGAGACTTTTGCTCCCGTAGCTAGGCTTGAATCGATTCGTATATTACTTGCATATGCTACTCACCATGATTTCAAGATTTATAAAATGGACGTGAAAGCGCCTTCCTTAACGTACCAATCAAAGAGGAGGTGTATGTGGAGCAACAACCCGATTTTGAAGATCAAGAGTACCCCGACTATGTGTACAAGCTACGTAAGGCTCTCTATGGCCTCAAACAAGCTCCTAGAGCTTGGTATGAGTACCATAGAGATTTTTTGATTAAAAATGGATTCAAGATTGGTAAAGCTTATTACACTTTATTTACTAAACCTTTTGACGATGATCTCTTCGTTTGCCAAATCTATGTTGACGGTATTATATTTGGTTCAACTAATAAATCTTTTTGTCAAGAATTTAGTAAGATTATGACATATAGATTTGAGATGTCCATGATGGGAGAGTTGAGATACTTTTTGGGATTCCAAGTGAGGCAACAAAAGGATGGGACATTCATAAGCCAAACAAAGTACACTCAATACATTCTCAAGAAGTTTGGAATGGACAAAGCAAAGCCCATAAAGACTCCCATGGCGACAAATGGACACTTGGATCTCAATGAAGACGGAACAAACGTGGATCAAAAGGTATATCGCTCCATGATTGGATCTTTACTTTATTTGTGTGCATCTAGGCCTGATATCATGTTGAGTGTATGTTTGTGTGCAAGATTTCAAGCAAAACCTAAGGATTGTCATTTGACAGCCGAAAAAAGGATCTTGCGATATTTAGTTCATACACCCAACCTAGGCCTTTGGTATCCCAAAGGTTCAAAATTCAATCTCATTGGATACTCCGATGCAGATTATGCTGGATGCAAGGTAGATAGAAAAAGTACCTCCGGTACTTGCCAATTCCTAGGTAGATCCTTAGTTTCTTGGTCCTCCAAGAAAAAAAATTATATTGCCTTATCCACGGCCGAAGCGGAGTATGTTGCAGCTGGGAGTTGTTGTGCACAACTCCTTTGGATGCGACAAACTCTAAGGGATTATGGTTACAATATGAGTCGTATTCCACTCCTTTGTGACAATGAGAGTGCCATTAAAATTGTCCATAACCCAGTTTAGCACTCTAGAACCAAACACACAGACATCCGACATCACTTTTTGAGAGATCACTCAATGAAAGGAGACATAGTCATTTCCCATGTCAACACTGAAAAACAACTAGCTGATATCTTTACCAAGCCACTTGATGAAAAACGCTTTTGTGAGCTAGGAAATGAACTAAATATCATTGATGCTCGGAACGTGGCTTGAAAACTTGCATACATGTATGCCATCTTCAAAATCATGTTGATTGTGTTGAAAAATCATCTCTCTCTATTTTCTCTGAAAAAAACTATGTTAATTACTTGATCTTGGTGAATTATGGTCATAGCTTGATTGTTGTATGTTTACTGATTATAATCATGAAGATTATTTGTGTGTTTTTACCCCCTATTTTATTTTTAAGCACCATCAAATATATAAGAAAGGTCTATATTTTTTCTGTCCAGGTGACCAGGGTCTAGTCTGTGGTTACCCCGGACTAGTCCGCACACTGCAGACTAGTCCGTTGAGTTTTCTGGTAGTCCGGACTAGTCCGGTCCGACCACGGACTAGTCCAATTTTTCGACTCCATAACCCTAGGGCTGGCGCAACCCTAATCTTCTTCCTCCTCACAACTCCTCTCACATTCTCTCTCCTCACTCAAGTGCTCCCATGGCGATTTGGCAAGTTATCCATCAAATCCACTCAAGTTTGTGTGGGATTTGGTTTCCATTGCAAGGGGATCAAAGACCATGGACTAGTCCACATCAAC
This sequence comes from Tuctoria greenei, assembly GCA_036927565.1. Taxonomy (NCBI): domain Eukaryota; kingdom Viridiplantae; phylum Streptophyta; class Magnoliopsida; order Poales; family Poaceae; genus Tuctoria; species Tuctoria greenei. The sequence continues at coordinate 61,952,701 of JAYESD010000012.1, read as the reverse complement.
AACCTCCTCAATGCCTCGAATCAAAGGATTTGGTAAATTCATCTACAAACCCTAGAATCTTTGATTTTCTTTGTTCTTGCTCAAAAACTTAGCACTTCTAGCCAATACATTCTCTAGTGATGTATTCCATTTACCCTAGAACACTTTTGCATTGAGTAATCTAAAATTTCGTCAAGTTAGGTTTTGAACAGCCGCGTAACAGACTTGTCCATTGTTCAGAATCGAACTAGTCCGGTGATGTATTCCATTTACACTAGAACAATTTTGCATTGATTAATCCAAAATTTCGTCAAGTTAGGTTTTGAACAGCCGCGTAACAGACTAGTCCGTTCTCAGGGCGGACAATTCCAATACTCTAGACTAGTCTGGCCTTGAACAATGGACAAGTCGGGTATGCCCTGATCAAACCCTAACTTATATCAATTCAATGCAATTACATGTCATCCTTGCTTATGCACATCCATTATATCTTCCTTTTCGGAATCATGTCGGATGAAAATATCTCTGACTTTGAAGCCGAGATGGATCAAGATGTGTTGTCGCGTGTCTCGGAGTCTCACACCAACAAAAGACATGAGTGTGCTGCCGAGCCTTCGCCTACTCCACCTAGGGTGCGGTGGAAGGTTGCGGCCAAGAAACCAGCTTCCAGAGTGAAAGATATGGTTGGTCCTAGCTCGGGGGATCCACGCCAAACCAAGGGCAAGGGAAAGGGGCTTGCCTCTGGCCCGATTGGTCCCTTAGAGATGACTGCTCCAAGATAAGGGAATTGAAACCCCTCAGGAGAGGAGTTCAATGGCAAGGGGAGTGATGTAGCATGGAAGCTCAAGAAGATTGATGCCTATAGCAGTGGCAAGAAGGCAGCTGACCCAAGATTTTGGAGTCACTTTCATGCAGACTACTACAGTACCGTGTACATTCAGATGAAGACTCCAGTAGTCCGCAGCCAATGGATTGACTAGAGCCACTTGAAAGAAAGAGTTTTGGTGCTTTTGATGAAGTGGTAGAGGTTGCAGAGAGGCATGGTTTAAAGGACTTGTTTGCTTTTAGATACAACTAGAATGATGAATTCATTGCTCAGTTCTATGCAACTTGCTATTTTGCCAGCGACGGAGAAGAGAGGTTGACTTGGATGACTCATGGATCCAAGTACACAGCCACATATGATGAGTTTGCCAGGCTGCTGCATCTAGAGGACACCGACAATAATGCAATTGTGATTCACAATCTTGGTGTCCTAGAGAAGTACAAGATGCACTTTCTCTATGACACTCGCCTCAAATACAATCCTCCCTCAACCAAGAACATGAAGCCCTTCTTCATGGTTCTCAAAAGAGTGCTCCAGAAGACCATTGCTCCAAAGGATGGAGATGCAGGGAGTGTCCAAGGTTACTTGAGAACCTTGATGAAAGTGATTAGCAAGAAGAGGAAGTTTGACGTCTTTGACTACATCTGGAACGACATGGTAAACATCTCCTGCACCCCTAATCACTCATGTGGCTATGCACTGTATATCATGTTTATGATAGAGAAGGTCTCAGGCATAGAATTTGTGAAGGATGTTGAGCATACAGCTTTGAGGCCTCAAAAGCCACCTCAAGCTGTTCTTCCAACTGCTCCATCCCCTATTTCAAGTGAAGAGGCTCCTAGGAGAGCCCTAGGAGAGGCAAGACTTCCATCTAGCTCAAGGGCCCCTCATTCTAACAAAGGATCTGCCAGTGGGATCATTAAGTACTTGGCTGCTATCTTTGGTTCTTGCCGCAAGACTGAGGTGAAGGTCCATAAGATGAAAAAGGCAAGAAAAGAGGAAATACGGTACATGAAGGCCAATATCAAAGCCATCTATCAAAAGCTGGAGATTGAGCCTATTGGGTCACCAGTTATCTCAGAGGACTTCGCCTCTGACTTCTCGGAGCTTCCACCTCTTTCACCTTTCGAGCTTGCTTACTTTGGCTTTCGGGGCACGACGAGTCGTTCCTCTCCTCCTCCTCCTCAGCCTGATGATGAAGATGATGAAAGGATCGACAGCGCGGAGTGAGCCGGCGACGCAAAGTAGTTCCCTCCTCTCCTTCTTTTTGGTGCCTTGATGCCAAAGGGGGAGAGATTGAGGGGGGGTCTTAGGTTGTAGCTTTAGTCCGAGAGAGAGAGAGCTCTATTTGTGTCTTTGTTGCAACTCTGTATTGCTTTTGGTATTGTAAAACTTTAATTATCTCTCTCATGCTATTTGACTATGTTATGCTTATTGTCAATGGTTATTGTCTAAAACTGCTATGTATGCTTGAGATTTTTGATGTTATTATGATTATGTCTCTTATGATACTCACATGAATATTATTACTCACACAAATAGTCTTGCACCCCACCATAAAGAATGCACGTATGTCTTATGTCTACATTGCCTATTTTGCTCAATGCTCATATGTGCACACTTTATGAAAATCTGAATTTTTATCATATTTGTGTAAATCTCAATTTGTTGTCATTAATCACAAAAATGGGGAGATTGAAAGTGCATCTAGGCATCCCTTGTGGGTTTTGGTTGATTTATGACAAACAAATGAGATCCTAACAAAATTGTTGAGATGAGCGCTGGTTTTAAAGAAATTAGGAAGAAACCTCAAAAAAGGAAGGAGAACGAGGATATAAAGTGAAAAGATCTCAAGAGATGAAAATATTAGATTATTTTGTATGTAGTGTGTTGGAGAAACACAGCCCAAGAGCTCAAGTGAACAAATACTTGATCTCACTGCACAATTCACAGGAAAACCGGACTAGTCTGATATACACTGGACTAGTCCAATATCTCTCTGACTAAGATAAGACTAGTCCCCCCTAGTGCGGACTAGTCCTGAACATTTCACATTTGCACAACACCGGACAAGTCTGATATCCATTGGACTAGTCTGATAATCTTTTGACTAAAATCGAACAAGTCCTCCAAGTCCAGATTTGTCCTTAGCCCCACAATTTTCACTACACCGGACAAGTCCGATATCAACCGGACTAGTCCGAAAACTCTGTGACTAAAATCGGACAAGTCCCTCCAAGTGCCGACTTGTCCTGAGTTCTTCATGGTGTTCACTACACCGGACTAGTGCGATATCAACCGGACTAGTCCGAAAAGTTTCTGACTAAAAACGGACTAGTCCGCACCAGTAACGGACCAGTCCGGTATATGTGAACACTTAGGGTTTTCCACACGTCGCACACCGAACTAGTCCGGAGTCCACCATGTACTAGTTCGAACATTGCAAACCCTAACGGTAACTTTTGGAAACCCTAGTATAAATAGAGGTGTATGGCCATACATCAATCTCTCTTGGCCCCCTGCGTCATCACACCTTTCAAGAGCCCAAAATACACACCTCTCCACACATTCTAACCCTAAAAGGATCAAATCTTTGAGGATTAGCAATTGATCCAAGGAGAGGCTTGTTCCACACGATCTTGAGCTCTTGGGTTTGATATCTCACACACTCTTGTTGTTTATTGTATATCTTTGGAGTGTGTTTGGTGGTGTTCTTCATTGTAATTCTTGGGGAGCCCTCAACTTGTGAGAAGGCCCCTTGAACGAGTTATTTGCCTCTTTGTGATTAGTGGAAGAGAATCGGCCTCCGTGGCGATTCGACGAGGGTAGGGTTGATGAAGACCCGGTACTCCGTGGACTCCTCAATGAGGATGTAGGTTTCCTTGTGGGAATCAAACCACGGGATAAAAATCTTATCTCGCACACTGTTGTTTCATTGTTTATCATTCTAGGGTTTACATAATCTTGTGTAATTCACATTGAATCATTGGAATTAAAATTGATCTTTGACATACATTGTTTCATGTTGTAATACATCCAAGTTGCAAATTACTTTTCATTGCATAGGGTACTAGAAGTGATTTTATCCATCAATCTTGATCTTCTAGTCCGCGCATACAGGACTAGTACGCACAATACCGGACTAGTCCGATTTCCCTCTATTTGATAAATTTGTTAAGTGTTTCATGGATCGACAAAAGTTCAAAAAGCCTATTCACCCCCCTCTAGGCTACATTCAGAGACGCTCAAGGTATCGAGAGGGGCACGAAAACAGAAAAGGAAACTAAAGATATCCATGACTTAGTCGAGCCTACTAAATGTGGCCTAGAGGGGGGGGGGTGAATAGGCCTTTTTGAAATTTGTCGGAACCTGCAACACTTAACAACCAGATCCAAACTAGAGATATCGGACTAGTCCGATAAAGTGCGGATTATTTCGGTGTGTACCGACTAGGTTGATTAAGTTTGATCGATTAATTTTATTCTACGATGTATGCAGTGAAAATATACAGTTAATTGAAGTGTTGCAAGATTTTGTACTGGGGTATACAACAAGTCAATCTTATATTTGAAGTTTCAACGTAAAATATGCGAGATTGATTGAAACCCTAGATAGATGTGATGAATAAGAACGATGAACACAAAGCAAGACACATGCAATATATCCTGTGGTTCGGCTCCCACAGAGGCAACCTACATCCACGTTGAGGATTCAACAAAAGGACCGGGTCTTCTCCAACCCTACCCTCGTCGGATCGCCACGAAGGCCAATCCTCTTCTCTTATCACAAAGGGCAAATAACCAAATTCAAGGGGCCTTCTCACACGTTGAGGGCTCCCCTAGATTACAATGACAACTCCACCAAGAACACACTCAAAAGATTACAATGAAAATTACAGGACTGTGTTAGGGAATCAAACCAAGAGCTCAAGAGTGATGAAACATTTCTCTCCAATGTGTCGAAGTGTATCCTCAAAGGATTGATCTTTGTGGCTTTTGATTTTGTGGATAGATGTGTTGTTGAGGCTCTTGGGAGGTGTGACGGCGCTAGGGTTCAAGAGAGATTAAAGTTGGGCCGTGCTCCTCTATTTATATGGGGTTTCTATAAGTGATCATTAGGGTTTAGAAATATCGGACTAGTCCGTGGTGGACACCGGACAAGTCCGGTGTCCTATGTGTAGAAAACCCCAAGTGTCCCGAAATATCGGACTAGTCCGGCTAGGAGCGGACTTGTTCGATTTTGCTTCTGGAAATCTTTGGACTAGTCCGATAGACATCGGACTTTTCCGGACAGTGAAACCCTAAGTGGTTATGAGGACAAGTCTGCACTTGGAGGACTTGTCCGATTTAGATTAGAGAGTTTTTCGGACTAGTCCGTGCTAATATCGGACGTGTCCGATTGACATCGGAATGATATCGGACTAGTCCGGTGTGTGATCGGACTAGTCCGGTGTGTGATCGGACTTGTCCGATTTTGTGTGACTTGTGAAGTGTTTTGAGGACTAGTCCGCACTGGGGAGGACTAGTCCGATTCTAGTCAGAGAGATATCGGACTAGTCCGTGGCGATATCGAACTTTTCCAATCTTGTGCAGAAAGAGATATCAGACTAGTCTAGTGTCAGTCGGACTAGTCCAGTCTTGTATAAATTTGTGCAATGTGTGTGTTTATTTGTGTTTTAGCTCTTGGGGTGTGTTTCCTTAACACACTCCACACACAATGATCTACTACTCTTGTTCCTTGAGCTCTTCTCCATATCGCTCCTCATTCTCCCTTCTGTTTGGCACTTTACTTGTTTTCAACTTAAAACCTGTGCTCATCTCAACAAAGTAGTTAGGATCTCATTTGCATGTCATAAATCATCCAAAACCCACAAGGGATTCCTAAATGCACTTTCAATCTCCCCCTTTTTGGTGATTGATGACAACCAATTGAGATTTCACAAAATATGATAAAAAGTGGAGATTTTTATAAAGTATGCACATATGAGTTTAACATACATCAAGCAATGAAAACATGATTCATATGTGCATTCTTCATGGTGGGATGCATAACTAAGTGCATTGAAACAATAATCATGAAGAGAATGACATAAATGACATTAACATACCAATAACAAGCATATATGTCATTCTAGGAGCAAAATCACAAATTTCATAGATTAATTCACAAGTAGATCAAGACATTGCATCACAGAACCATTAAGTAACAAAATAGCATATTAAACAGTTTTACAACCCACAAAATAGACAAAAAGCATAAAGGAAGCTCTCTCCTTGCATCCTACAACTAAAGACCTAAGACCTAAGACTCCCCCTCAATCTCTCCTCCTTTGGCATCAAGACACCAAAAAGAAGGAGAGGAGGGACCTAAAGTCTTCACGCCTCGCTGTCGGTCCTCTCATCGTCTTCATCTTCGTCTTCGGGCTGATGAGGAGGAGGAGGAGGTGCGGAGCTGCTCGAGCTGCCAACGCCAAAGTAGGCAAGCTCGGAGGGGGTCAAGGGCCCGAGCTCCGTGATGTCAGGGTCGGAGTCCTCAGAAATTACTGGATATCCAATGGGGTCGATCTCCATCTTTTGACTTAGCTGCTTGATGTTTTCCTTCACATATCTCATATCAGCTTTTCTTTTTTGGTTGAGCTTGTGACTTCTGATCTCAGTCTCGCGGCAAGATTCGAAGATAGCTGCATGATACTTCAGGATGCCACTTGCAGCCCCTTTTTGAGGAGCTGACCTAGTGGCAGGGGCAGCCCTGTCATCTCCACTTCCTCTTGCAGGGGCCTCAGGACTCGAGGCCGGAGATGGAGCAGCCTGAATGCTTGGCTTTTGAGGCATCTGGGACCTCAAAGGAAGGTGCTCCACATCCTTGACAAATTCAATGCCAGTGACCTTCTCAATTATGAACATAAGATATGGAGCATATCCACATGACCTGTTGGGTTTGCAAGAAATGTTCACCATGTCATTCCAAATGTAGTTAGCCACATCAAACTGACGATCCTTGCTTATCACTCTCATCAGGGTCCGGAGATAGCCCTGCACACTCCCAGCATCTCCATCCTTGGGAGCAATAGTCTTCCGCAATACTCTGTTCAGGACCACAAAGAAAGGCTTCATGTTCTTCGTGGAGGGAGGGTTGAACTTCGAGTTGGGCTCATAGAGGAATTTCATCCTGTCCTTCTCAATGACACCTATGTTGTGGATGATCAAGCTGTCATGTCTTAAGGTGTCAAGGTGGAGCAGGCTTGCAAAGTATTCATGAGTGATATTGTACTTGGATCCGTGAGTCATCCAAGTAACACTCTCTTCATCCTCACTTGAGAAATGGCACATCGCAAAGAATTGCTTGATGACCTCATCATTCCAGTTGTTCCTGAAGGAAAAAAGATCCTTCAGGCCATGCCTCTCAACCGCATCCACGACTTCAATAAACGGGGAGAAGCCCTTCTTCTCAAAATGCGCCCAATCGATCCATTGGCTGCGCACTACCGGTGTATTCATGGGGAGGTACACAGACTTGTAGAAATCTGAATGGAAGTTGCACCAAAATCTTCTGTTGGCAGCTTGCTTTGGACGGCCATACCAATCAATACTTCTAAATTTCGCGGCCAAGTCGCTGCCGTTCCCATTGAACCTTTCTTCTTCGGGGTCCCGAGCCCCTTGCTTCGGAGCTGACATCTTCAGGGGGCCATTCGACCCGTTGTTATTCCCTTGCCCTTGCGCTTAGCTTGGCGAGGGCCACTAGCTGCAGCTGCCTTGGACACCGGCTTCTTTGCCAGCACCTTCCTCCGATCCTGAGGAGGAGATGGAGCCGGCTCAGAAGGACGCTCTTGGCGCTTCTTGCCAAGGCTTGTCGAGGGCCGAGGTGCGACCTCGTGGTCCATCTCGGCCTCGGAATCGGAAATCTCATCGTTTGAGCTCGACATGCCCTGAGAATGAATTGTGCAAGGTATGGATAAGAATGGAAGACAATGAATTGAATGGATGACAAGAGAATTTGCATTGAGGAATTAAGGTTAAGGTTGAGTCCACAAAAATCAGACTTGTCCGGTGTACAAGCACAAACTAGTTCGGGTGATCAGACTTGTTCGTGCATGGACCGGACTAGTCTGGTATTCATCCTCAAAAACCTAAAATATGAAACAAATGGACTATCTCAATGCAAAATTAGCCTGACAGCAATGTAATACATCAAGGACACTAGTATTAGGTGAAAGAAGCTAGGCTATTTGATCAATAATGAAGAAAATAGGGATTTCTAGGGTTTGGGCGAAAATTACTGAAGAAATCGCTTGAAACATGGAGATGAGGGTGTTGAAGGCCGGACAAGTCCGCGAACTTCAATCTCCGAGCAAGCAAGCTTGATTTCCGCCCAAATGTGGAGCTTTTTGGTGGCGAAAACAAGAAATCGCCTTGGGAGCTCGAGCGCGAAGAGAGAGAAGCTTGAGGCAAGATGTGAGGGTGAGGGATTAGGATTTGGCGGCAGCTAGGGTTAAGGACACGAAAAATCGGACAAGTCCAGAAATGACCGGACTAGTCTGAACTTTTCCAGAGGCTATATCGGACTAGTCCATGGTTCGTCGGACTAGTTCAGCCTAACCAGCGCTCTGCGGACTAGTCTGCATGGGCAGACTAGTCCGGGTAACCCCGGAATAGTCCGTGGTCACCAGGCAAGAACTTCTTAGCCCATTCATATATATTTGAAGGTGCATATGTAGGAAATAGGGAGGCAAATCAAATCAAATAATCTTGATGAATATGATCAGTAAGCATACAACAATCAAACAATGACCTTAATTCATCAAGATCTAGTAATTGACATAGTTTTTCAAAGAAAATTGAGAGAGCTGATTTTCACAATCCAATCAACATATTTTGAAGAAATCACACAGGTATGCAAAATTTCAAGCCACATTCGGAGCATCAAGGATGTTTAGTTCATTTCGAATCTCACAAAAGCGTTTTTCATCAAGTGGCTTGGTGAATATGTCGGCCAATTGATTTTTGTTGTTGACATGGGAAATGGCTATATCTCCTTTCATGGAGTGGTGTCTCAAGAAGTGATGCCGGATGTCTATGTGTTTGGTTCTAGAGTGCTCAACTGGATTGTGGGCAATTTTAATGGCACTCTCATTGTCACAAAGGAGTGGAATACAGTTCATATTGTAACCATAATCCCTTAGAGTTTGTCGCATCCAAAGGAGTTGTGCACAACAACTCCCGGCTGCAACATACTCCGCTTCGGCTGTGGATAAGGCAATGGAGTTTTGTTTCTTGGAGTACCAAGAAACTAGGGATCTACCTAGGAATTGGCGTGTGCCAGAGGTACTTTGTCTATCTACTTTGCATCCGGCATAATCTGCATTGGAGTAACCAATGCGATTGAATTTGGAGCCTTTTGGATACCAAAGACCAAGGTTGGGTGTATGAACTAAATACCACAAGATTCTCTTAACGGCTGTCAAATGACA